>OX637899.1:6820118-8161368 GCA_951802675.2 Boloria euphrosyne | reverse complement strand
AACCTAACCTAACCTAACCTAACCTAACCTAACCTAACCTAACCTAACCTAACCTAACCTAACCTAACCTAACCTAACCTAACCTAACCTAACCTAACCTAACCTAACCTAACCTAACCTAACCTAACCTAACCTAACCTAACCTAACCTAACCTAACCTAACCTAACCTAACCTAACCTAACCTAACCTAACCTAACCTAACCTAACCTAACCTAACCTAACCTAACCTAACCTAACCTAACCTAACCTAACCTAACCTAACCTAACCTAACCTAACCTAACCTAACCTAACCTAACCTAACCTAACCTAACCTAACCTAACCTAACCTAACCTAACCTAACCTAACCTAACCTAACCTAACCTAACCTAACCTAACCTAACCTAACCTAACCTAACCTAACCTAACCTAACCTAACCTAACCTAACCTAACCTAACCTAACCTAACCTAACCTAACCTAACCTAACCTAACCTAACCTAACCTAACCTAACCTAACCTAACCTAACCTAACCTAACCTAACCTAACCTAACCTAACCTAACCTAACCTAACCTAACCTAACCTAACCTAACCTAACCTAACCTAACCTAACCTAACCTAACCTAACCTAACCTAACCTAACCTAACCTAACCTAACCTAACCTAACCTAACCTAACCTAACCTAACCTAACCTAACCTAACCTAACCTAACCTAACCTAACCTAACCTAACCTAACCTAACCTAACCTAACCTAACCTAACCTAACCTAACCTAACCTAACCTAACCTAACCTAACCTAACCTAACCTAACCTAACCTAACCTAACCTAACCTAACCTAACCTAACCTAACCTAACCTAACCTAACCTAACCTAACCTAACCTAACCTAACCTAACCTAACCTAACCTAACCTAACCTAACCTAACCTAACCTAACCTAACCTAACCTAACCTAACCTAACCTAACCTAACCTAACCTAACCTAACCTAACCTAACCTAACCTAACCTAACCTAACCTAACCTAACCTAACCTAACCTAACCTAACCTAACCTAACCTAACCTAACCTAACCTAACCTAACCTAACCTAACCTAACCTAACCTAACCTAACCTAACCTAACCTAACCTAACCTAACCTAACCTAACCTAACCTAACCTAACCTAACCTAACCTAACCTAACCTAACCTAACCTAACCTAACCTAACCTAACCTAACCTAACCTAACCTAACCTAACCTAACCTAACCTAACCTAACCTAACCTAACCTAACCTAACCTAACCTAACCTAACCTAACCTAACCTAACCTAACCTAACCTAACCTAACCTAACCTAACCTAACCTAACCTAACCTAACCTAACCTAACCTAACCTAACCTAACCTAACCTAACCTAACCTAACCTAACCTAACCTAACCTAACCTAACCTAACCTAACCTAACCTAACCTAACCTAACCTAACCTAACCTAACCTAACCTAACCTAACCTAACCTAACCTAACCTAACCTAACCTAACCTAACCTAACCTAACCTAACCTAACCTAACCTAACCTAACCTAACCTAACCTAACCTAACCTAACCTAACCTAACCTAACCTAACCTAACCTAACCTAACCTAACCTAACCTAACCTAACCTAACCTAACCTAACCTAACCTAACCTAACCTAACCTAACCTAACCTAACCTAACCTAACCTAACCTAACCTAACCTAACCTAACCTAACCTAACCTAACCTAACCTAACCTAACCTAACCTAACCTAACCTAACCTAACCTAACCTAACCTAACCTAACCTAACCTAACCTAACCTAACCTAACCTAACCTAACCTAACCTAACCTAACCTAACCTAACCTAACCTAACCTAACCTAACCTAACCTAACCTAACCTAACCTAACCTAACCTAACCTAACCTAACCTAACCTAACCTAACCTAACCTAACCTAACCTAACCTAACCTAACCTAACCTAACCTAACCTAACCTAACCTAACCTAACCTAACCTAACCTAACCTAACCTAACCTAACCTAACCTAACCTAACCTAACCTAACCTAACCTAACCTAACCTAACCTAACCTAACCTAACCTAACCTAACCTAACCTAACCTAACCTAACCTAACCTAACCTAACCTAACCTAACCTAACCTAACCTAACCTAACCTAACCTAACCTAACCTAACCTAACCTAACCTAACCTAACCTAACCTAACCTAACCTAACCTAACCTAACCTAACCTAACCTAACCTAACCTAACCTAACCTAACCTAACCTAACCTAACCTAACCTAACCTAACCTAACCTAACCTAACCTAACCTAACCTAACCTAACCTAACCTAACCTAACCTAACCTAACCTAACCTAACCTAACCTAACCTAACCTAACCTAACCTAACCTAACCTAACCTAACCTAACCTAACCTAACCTAACCTAACCTAACCTAACCTAACCTAACCTAACCTAACCTAACCTAACCTAACCTAACCTAACCTAACCTAACCTAACCTAACCTAACCTAACCTAACCTAACCTAACCTAACCTAACCTAACCTAACCTAACCTAACCTAACCTAACCTAACCTAACCTAACCTAACCTAACCTAACCTAACCTAACCTAACCTAACCTAACCTAACCTAACCTAACCTAACCTAACCTAACCTAACCTAACCTAACCTAACCTAACCTAACCTAACCTAACCTAACCTAACCTAACCTAACCTAACCTAACCTAACCTAACCTAACCTAACCTAACCTAACCTAACCTAACCTAACCTAACCTAACCTAACCTAACCTAACCTAACCTAACCTAACCTAACCTAACCTAACCTAACCTAACCTAACCTAACCTAACCTAACCTAACCTAACCTAACCTAACCTAACCTAACCTAACCTAACCTAACCTAACCTAACCTAACCTAACCTAACCTAACCTAACCTAACCTAACCTAACCTAACCTAACCTAACCTAACCTAACCTAACCTAACCTAACCTAACCTAACCTAACCTAACCTAACCTAACCTAACCTAACCTAACCTAACCTAACCTAACCTAACCTAACCTAACCTAACCTAACCTAACCTAACCTAACCTAACCTAACCTAACCTAACCTAACCTAACCTAACCTAACCTAACCTAACCTAACCTAACCTAACCTAACCTAACCTAACCTAACCTAACCTAACCTAACCTAACCTAACCTAACCTAACCTAACCTAACCCGCCCACAACGCATTCGACACTAGATGTCCAATCAGACAAAAGTGGGACGCGCTCGCTAGATCTAGCGTAGCATATTGTTAGCACCAAAGAAGCCAGCATCAGACTCAATAAGCGCAGCGGTATCTAACCTAACCTAACCTAACCTAACCCGCCCACAACGCATTCGACACTAGATGTCCAATCAGACAAAAGTGGGACGCGCTCGCTAGATCTAGCGTAGCATATTGTTAGCACCAAAGAAGCCAGCATCAGACTCAATAAGCGCAGCGGTATCATGATGATACACGAGATCTAAGTGAACTTAAATCTAAGTCGCAAAGTCGGAAAAGCTATCTAAACAACTTATCCGAATTCTACATACAACCATTCACACACATCTCATATCACATTATACCACAAACATCCTAGCACTAAGCATAGTAATAAGCATAATATAGTAAAAAAGCAAGTACTGGAAAAAAAAAAAAAAAAAAAAAAAAAAAAAAAAAAAAAAAAAAAAAAAAAAAAAAAAAAAAAAAAAAAAAAAAAAAAAAAAAAAAAAAAAAAAAAACCCAAAAAAGTAAACAGTACGAAATAGCAATAAATAACCTAGTGTAAGAAAAATATACATATATATATTATGATTAATATATGATATGTAAAATTAGATATAGTATAATTACTCTTAATGTTAGCTTTGTAATAATAGACATATGTTCATCTAAGATAACATATGGCACTATAAAATAGTAACTATGTAAAATAGTATATACCTTGTTTCCAATTAAATAATATAAATTGAAATAGTATGAGTATTATCAACCTCAAATAAATATTGGAAAATACAACTCTGAAAAAGAAAACATGTAATAATAAATAAGTTTGCTCCACTTACAATTAACATATGTAAATGTTAAATAATTGTAAAATTTACCATTATCAGTGTACTAGCTTAATCGAACTGTTACCAATTAAAAATGTCATATATAAAATAACACTGTAAGCACTGAAACAAAGAATTAGCTGTTATTATTATATACATATTATATTACTTAAAAATTTAAAATGGAATAAAAATAAATATTGTACGCGATACAAATAGTAAATAAATATGTTAACTAAAGGCATTCACTATAAATAATAGAAATGTACAAATTATAGCATGCAAATATTCACTTCGAAATTAGATATATTGTAAAAGTAGTAACAAATTGTAAGAAAATTAGCAGAAAATACAAAAACCCCTCAGGTTTTTAAAACAACTACTTGTAATAAATTAAAATTGTAAAAAAGGTCCTGGACACTTACTCGTTCGGGGAAATCGGTCGTCTCTTATTAAAAAAGGGACTATAAAAAAAAAAAAAAAAAAAAAAAAAAAAAAAAAAAAAAAAAAAAAAAAAAAAAAAAAAAAAAAAAAAAAAAAAAAAAAAAAAAAAAAAAAAAAAAAAAAAAAAAAAAAAAAACCTAACCTAACCTAACCTAACCTAACCTAACCTAACCTAACCTAACCTAACCTAACCTAACCTAACCTAACCTAACCTAACCTAACCTAACCTAACCTAACCTAACCTAACCTAACCTAACCTAACCTAACCTAACCTAACCTAACCTAACCTAACCTAACCTAACCTAACCTAACCTAACCTAACCTAACCTAACCTAACCTAACCTAACCTAACCTAACCTAACCTAACCTAACCTAACCTAACCTAACCTAACCTAACCTAACCTAACCTAACCTAACCTAACCTAACCTAACCTAACCTAACCTAACCTAACCTAACCTAACCTAACCTAACCTAACCTAACCTAACCTAACCTAACCTAACCTAACCTAACCTAACCTAACCTAACCTAACCTAACCTAACCTAACCTAACCTAACCTAACCTAACCTAACCTAACCTAACCTAACCTAACCTAACCTAACCTAACCTAACCTAACCTAACCTAACCTAACCTAACCTAACCTAACCTAACCTAACCTAACCTAACCTAACCTAACCTAACCTAACCTAACCTAACCTAACCTAACCTAACCTAACCTAACCTAACCTAACCTAACCTAACCTAACCTAACCTAACCTAACCTAACCTAACCTAACCTAACCTAACCTAACCTAACCTAACCTAACCTAACCTAACCTAACCTAACCTAACCTAACCTAACCTAACCTAACCTAACCTAACCTAACCTAACCTAACCTAACCTAACCTAACCTAACCTAACCTAACCTAACCTAACCTAACCTAACCTAACCTAACCTAACCTAACCTAACCTAACCTAACCTAACCTAACCTAACCTAACCTAACCTAACCTAACCTAACCTAACCTAACCTAACCTAACCTAACCTAACCTAACCTAACCTAACCTAACCTAACCTAACCTAACCTAACCTAACCTAACCTAACCTAACCTAACCTAACCTAACCTAACCTAACCTAACCTAACCTAACCTAACCTAACCTAACCTAACCTAACCTAACCTAACCTAACCTAACCTAACCTAACCTAACCTAACCTAACCTAACCTAACCTAACCTAACCTAACCTAACCTAACCTAACCTAACCTAACCTAACCTAACCTAACCTAACCTAACCTAACCTAACCTAACCTAACCTAACCTAACCTAACCTAACCTAACCTAACCTAACCTAACCTAACCTAACCTAACCTAACCTAACCTAACCTAACCTAACCTAACCTAACCTAACCTAACCTAACCTAACCTAACCTAACCTAACCTAACCTAACCTAACCTAACCTAACCTAACCTAACCTAACCTAACCTAACCTAACCTAACCTAACCTAACCTAACCTAACCTAACCTAACCTAACCTAACCTAACCTAACCTAACCTAACCTAACCTAACCTAACCTAACCTAACCTAACCTAACCTAACCTAACCTAACCTAACCTAACCTAACCTAACCTAACCTAACCTAACCTAACCTAACCTAACCTAACCTAACCTAACCTAACCTAACCTAACCTAACCTAACCTAACCTAACCTAACCTAACCTAACCTAACCTAACCTAACCTAACCTAACCTAACCTAACCTAACCTAACCTAACCTAACCTAACCTAACCTAACCTAACCTAACCTAACCTAACCTAACCTAACCTAACCTAACCTAACCTAACCTAACCTAACCTAACCTAACCTAACCTAACCTAACCTAACCTAACCTAACCTAACCTAACCTAACCTAACCTAACCTAACCTAACCTAACCTAACCTAACCTAACCTAACCTAACCTAACCTAACCTAACCTAACCTAACCTAACCTAACCTAACCTAACCTAACCTAACCTAACCTAACCTAACCTAACCTAACCTAACCTAACCTAACCTAACCTAACCTAACCTAACCTAACCTAACCTAACCTAACCTAACCTAACCTAACCTAACCTAACCTAACCTAACCTAACCTAACCTAACCTAACCTAACCTAACCCAGTCCCGCTCGAGCTGCGGAGGCGAGCGCACGCGTTCCAACGCTGGAAACCGCGCTCCGCTAGCTCAAACGGTTGCAAAGTTACGATTAAATTCGCTAAAAGTGGAAAAAGTGACTTGGATTGACGTGAAAAGTGACTTATTCGAAGTGGAAAGTGACGCTTAACATCGTGCGCTATTTAAAAATTTTAAATTCGCACGTTTTGGACCTTTTTTGGCCAAAAAAATAGGATTTTTCAAGTGTCAGTGACAGTTTTAGTGAACGCTGCTCGAAATAGATCTATGACCCCCACTTTTTATTAGTGGGTAGTGAAGTGCTCAGTGACCTCCACATCTGACGAAAAATTCAGATTTTTTCGACAACGTTTAGACACTTAAATCGTCAAAAAAACAATATTGACTAAATTGCTCCTTTCTCAGTCGAGCAAATTAGAAAGTCGTGACTAGCATCCAGAGAAAGCCCTGATTGCAAGGATAAAGAATAACGAACTCCCATCAAAATATCTTCGCTGGTTCCGGAGATATTCAATCTGCAAAATTGAAAAATTTGTGACCTAAGTTTGGTGCCTAGTATCTTCTCATCAAGATCTACGACCCCACCCGGAATTTATTACACTCAATGCAGCATTTCATCGGCTCCAAGGATCAGAAAACAGATTGAAAATCCGTGCAGGGGATCCGAAGATATTAGATTTTTAATATAATAAGGTAAATTTACATGTAAAAATATATGTTAAGTTAGATTACGTAGATTTAATATATTTTCTATATATAAAATTGTGTTCGTGAAGTTGTTTGTACGTTGAAATTAAAATTACATAAAATTTTTAGTATTATATTGGAAAACTTTTCAAAAATAGTAAACTAAATAGCGTATCCTATTAACAATAAGTAGTCAAAATTAATCTAAAAAATTAGCATAGTAAAAATTTTCATCTTCATAGTGTAATTCAATTTTCAAAAATTTAAATTTTTAAAAAAATTTCCAAAAACTTGGAATTGGACATTGCATCGTATAAATAAATACTAGTAAATATAAATAAATAAATTTAGATTAATAAAAACACTTAAACTTCAAAATTTCATATAAAAATAATTAATATAAATTTCAACGAACAAAAAATGTCCGATCTCATTTCATATTAGTAGATGGGCGGAGCCTATTCGTAGTAAACAACTGCCAAGACAGAGCGGGATTGTATAATTAATATTAATTTTAAATTAAAATTTTCTATTTGATCGAGAAACATCTCGAATAGTCTCGAACCTTCCAGAACATTTGACCAAGAGCGAGTCGAAATTGCATTAATATAAAATTAAAATACTACAAATTGAACCTTATGGACTTTAATATATTTTTAGATTAAAAATTTTGATAATTAAAAACAGTCAAGACCGAGTGGTTGTACACTCAAATATTTAATATATTTTTTATATACATATTCTGAACCTTGTGGACATAGAATTTTTATTCTATCTTTTATATAAACGGGACTTAGAAAAAATTTTTTGGTATATTTTTATTTTTATAAGTTCTTTAGATATAAGTTTTATATAATTTTATGTTAGATTTAGGTAGAAGTCTGGGGCGGGAATCGAACCCGCATCTCGATTTTTAAAAATATTTTTTCAATTTTATTTTATTGCCTTTTTCATATTTGTGTTTCTGTATAATAGTATACCTCCTCCCCACCCCTTTCCCGTTTTTATACCCAGAATCCCAAATTTTGCAGGAGCATCCCTTACCCCATTTCTAACACCCCCCAAAAACTCGACCCCGCCAAACGCCTCCCCACGAAAACCCCCCCCTCCAAAATCCACCAAAATCCCCCCCACACCCCCCACCAAAAATCCATCCCCCCCCTCAACTTTGAAACTAAATTACTCGGAAACTACCAAACCGATCTCCAAAATCTAGACATCGGGTGAAAGGTATCAAAAAGCCGCAACCATTACACTAGGTACCATATTTTTAAAACAACCCCTTCAGGGTAAAATCTTCCAAAATCCACTTTTTTAGGAAAACCAGCCTTACGATTTTTTGGCAAAAAATCTATATTGTAAGGAACACATATTAAACACATAATCAAAATTAAAAATTAAAATTTTTTCAAAATCAACCCTTATAGAAGGTAAAAACATAAAAATCTCCATAACTTTTATAAAAATCAAAGTAACTATTTCGAGTTTGGGCTCTTTACAAAGAGCTCAGCAAGACCTTCTCATTCCACATAGTTTTGGTTCCCCCAGACCAAATTGTAAATAACTTAGATTTTAAATTTTAAATTTAATTAGGTTAAAAAATTGACAATCAGACAAATCGAGCCATTTACACTCGATATAAATAAAACTAGAGTACTGATTGACTTTATAAAACCTACGAGTTACAATTGTAACTAATAAATTCTTGACGTACTGAATTCCCAAGACAATAAGACAAAATGTCTAAAGTACCGAAAAAATCTATCCCCCCCAGGAAAAGCGATCAACAAATGTTATCAATTAACCCACAGGATATGAACCCGGAGGAAGCACGTGATATGGTAATCAAAAACAGTAAGCAAATAATGGATTCGCTTGATAGCTGTGGAAATATTAAAAGAGAAAATAAGGTAGATATTGTGAAATGTACAGATGAAATAAAAAAACTAGCCTTAGGCCTGTACGGTTTAGTAAAAAGCCGAGATGAAAACCTAAAAATGAATATTAACGTAGCACAAAAAGAAAGAGAGAATGACAAGGAAACAATTTTAGAACTAAAAGCAAAAATAGCTGAACTAGAACTAGAACTAAATAAAAAGAACGAGACAGCAATAGAAAAGATTTTACTAGAAACTAAAAGTCTGAATGAAAAAATGGAGGGGATAAGCGAAAAACTAGACAAGAAAGAAGAAACGATGATACTGGAAGAAGAGAGAAGAAACAAACAATTGACAGAGACAAAAAACCAGATGGAAGAAGAAGAAACTAGACCAAAAAAGGAAAAAACCTACGCGCAGGCACTTCGAGAAAGACCAACTCATTGTATACTGGTAGGATCTGAGGAGAAAGAGCACACAAGCGATGATGTGATGGAAAATATAAGGAAAACCCTCAATCCAAGCAAAACAGGTGTACAGATCGATAAAGTGCGAAAGGTAAAAGGTCAAAAAGTATTGATAGCAAGTAGAAATAAAGAGGACATTGAACTAATGAAGCATGCACTGAGAAAAGGGAGACTCAAAGTGGAGGAAAAGACAAACAAGGATCCGCTATTGATATTAAGAGGAGTGATGAAGTATATGTCAGAGGAAGAAATAACACAATCCTTCAGAAACCAAAATAAAGATATATTAGATCACATATCAGAAGAAGAGATAAGAATAAAACTGAAGCACACGAGGCCGGCGCGGGCTGCAGACCAGACCCATGTAGTTCTAGAGGTCTCTCCGAAAGTATGGAAGGCAGCCACAGACATGGGCAAAATACACATGGGAATGCAGTTGGTTCCGGCTTTTGACCTGTCTCCGTTGATCCAGTGCTCCCGTTGCCTGGGTTTTGGGCACGGGAAAAAATGGTGTACGGAGACAATTGACCTCTGTAGCCATTGTGGAGGCCATCACCTAATGAAGGACTGTGAAGCAAAGCAAAGTAAACAAGCACCTAAATGTAAAAATTGCGAAAGAAGCAAACTAGCAGATACGGGACACAACTGTTTCGACAGGAAATGCCCCGTAAGAATAAAATGGGATATAATAGCCAGATCTAGTGTTGCTTATTGCTAAAACAGACCAACAGTACACCACACAAAACAACACAATGGCTAATACTTCGTCACAAAACAAGTTCGAGTTCGCACAAGCAAATTTACAAAGGAACCAACTAGCCACAGCCGAACTAATGATAGAATGCAATAAGAGAAAAATAGTTGCCGCGTTAGTCCAGGAGCCTTATGTGGGAGCCAAAGGAGAAATGACGGGGATTAGAGGATGTAGAATAGTCCAATGCACCCAGAACCGGACCAAACCGGTAAAGGCTGCAATTCTCGTATATAGCGAGGGAGTGCAAATAATTTGCAATCCAAAGCTTATAACCGAGAATGTGGTCGCGGTTGAACTGAGGCTGGGTGACTGGACAGCAACGATGGTGTCGGTCTATTTCGAGGACAGCCAACCCATAGAGCCATACTTGGACCGGATTAAGACTATAAGAGACCAGTCCAAAGGGCACTTCTTGGTTGGTGGAGACGTGAACGCCTGGAATACCTGGTGGGGCAGTGAAACCACCAACCACAGAGGTGAGGCTATGATGGGGGCTGTTGGCGAAATGGACCTCCACCTTCTAAACGAAGGCGAAACACCAACCTTCAGCACATTTAGAAACGAGAGGGAATACAAAAGCAGTGTGGACATCACGGCATGCTCCGAGGGACTGCTTGGGAAAATATCAGACTGGAAAGTACACCAAGGTATAACACGATCAGACCATAATACAATATTGTTTAAAATTAACATAAATAAAATTGAGCACAAAATCCCCATTGGGACAACAAGAATTTTTAATACACGGAAAACGGATTGGAATAAATTTAAAAATACATTTAAGCAAAAATTAGAATTAAATAAAATAAATAGACTAGAAATATCACAGATCGTAGAAGTATCACAATTAGAAAAAATAGTCAAACTCTATACAGAACAAATACTTCAAACAAGTTTTGATAATATACAAATGAGGAAAACCAACAATAAACTAAAAATACCCTGGTGGACACCAGAATTATATAATTACAAAAGGGACATGGTAACGAAGAAGAGGAGAGTACGTTGCGCAGCCCTATCCCGCCGGGAGCATGTAGTGAAGGTATACTTAGAAGCGAAAAGCAAGTACGAGACACTGGCTGAAAAGGAGCAAATCAGGAGCTGGAAGGAGTTCTGCGGGAAGCAGGACCGCGAAAGCATCTGGGATGGCATATACCGGGTCCTGAGAAGGACTTCCGGTCGCCATGAAGACCAGATGCTTATGAAAAATGACACGGTCCTGTCCCCGGGGGAGTCCGCCGAGCTCCTGGCTGCAACCTTCTTCCCAAACGATAATATAGAGGAAGACACAATAACCCATAAAAGGGTTAGAGAAAGTGCTGAGCAATTAAATACAGACGCCGAAAACGACCCGTTATTCACCATCGACGAAATCCTAAACGTGGCTAAAAGCTTCAGTCCAAAAAAAGCCCCAGGAGGAGACGGACTGACAGCTGATATATGCCTAGCCGCGATAGAGACCGACCCCCACATATTTTTGGAATTGGCTAACAAATGCCTCGAACTATCGCACTTCCCAGCAGATTGGAAAAAGGCGACGGTAGTGGTCCTACGGAAGCCTGGAAAAGGTGATTACACCAATCCCAAGGCGTACCGACCAATAGGATTACTACCGCTGCTTGGCAAAATGCTGGAAAAGGCGATGGTTCGCAGAATAAGATGGCACATATTGCCCACACTGAATACAAGACAGTATGGCTTCATGCCACAGCGAAGTACTGAAGACTCCCTATACGATATGCTGAGTCATATCAGGGTTGATATAGCGAATAAAAAAATAGTGACAGTTATATCCCTGGACATAGAGGGAGCATTTGACAGCGCGTGGTGGCCATCCATTAAGTGTGGCTTAATGCACAAAAGGTGCCCTCCAAACCTCTTAAGACTGGTCGGCAGCTACTTAGAAGACCGTATGGTAACAGTTCGCTATGCAAATAGCGAATCCAGCACTACCACCACAAAGGGATGCATTCAAGGGTCAATAGCGGGCCCAACTTTTTGGAATATTCTGCTAGACCCACTCCTGACCGAATTAGAGGACTACGGCGTTCATGTCCAGGCCTTCGCCGATGACATCGTCCTGATCATCTCGGACAAACAGACCCAAGTAATAGAAACTAAGGCGAGAGAGGTTCTCGACCATGTGTATAAGTGGGGTGTCGATAACAAATTAAAATTCGCGCCGCACAAGACCCAGGCAATGATAATAACAAAGAAACTAAAATACGACACCCCGCGTATACAAATGGGCGGGAAACCCATAGAGTTAGTAAATAAAATTAAAATTTTAGGATTATTAATTGACAACAAATTGACCTTTAACGAGCACATTAAAAACACAATCAGAAAAGTCGCAAATATATATAAACCTTTAGCAAGAGCAGCCAAAATAACATGGGGTCTAAACTCCGAGATAGTCAGGACGGTGTATTTGGCGGTCGCGGAGCCAATAATCCTCTACGCTAGTAGCGTATGGGCAAAGGAGGCGAGGAAATGGGTGAATAAAAAAGAGCTCCACAACTTACAGAGAGGATTTGCACAAAAGATCTGCAAGTCGTACAGAACGGTCTCTTTTGAGGCAGCTCTGGCACTTGCAGGACTTCTTCCTCTCGAGCTCAGAGCCCAAGAAGCTGCGACGTTATACGAGGCTAAGCGGGGTAAGCCGATGGATTTACTGAAAGGAAGGCACGTGGAAAGTAGGGTATCATATCATCAATTACCCCACCCTGCAAAAGACATGTCAATCGAGTACACCTCCCTAGAGGACATGAGTCCGGAGACCGTGGAAAGGCACAGCCTAAACGGGCTGCGCATTTTCACGGACGGCAGCAAAACCTGTGATGGGGTGGGAGCGGCATTGTCCTGCTGGAAGGACGGGGCAGAAACGCTGAGCAGAAAATTCAGCCTAGCGCCTTTCTGCTCGGTGTTTCAGGCCGAAATGTTCGCTCTCCATCGCGCCGCAGAAATTGCTCTCGGTTCTCGGGAGGCCTCGATTGATATATTAAGCGATTCAAAATCGTCATTAGACCTGCTTCGTAGATTCGACATAACACACCCACTTGCGCTCCCCATAAAAAACACACTTTACAATATTAGAAAGAAACAAAAAACCGTCAGATTCTTCTGGGTAAGAGCGCATGTGGGTATTAAAGGGAATGAAAGAGCCGACGAACTGGCGAAAGCAGCCGCTCAAAACAATAAAACAGCTCACCTATATGAATCCATTCCTACATCCTCCCTAAAATCCCTAATCAGAACACATACCATTGAAATTTGGAACGAAATTTACGTAAATAGTGAAAAAGGTAAAATAACAAAAACTTTCCTCCCTACTATCTATTCGGCTTATAAATTAACTAAACAAACAAATTTAAATCCAACCTTAGTGCAAGCTCTCACGGGGCACGGCGGCTATGCAGAATACTTAGCTAGGTTTAAATGCATCACCAGTCCCGGGTGTCTTTGCGATCCCGGAACTGAAGAAACAATTACCCATCTTATAACAGAATGTCCGCGTTTCTGCATGGCACGTTGTGACTTAGAGAGCCAGACCAACATAAGACTTACAATAGAAAATTTCCCCAGACTAATTTTAGACAAGCAATATAGCACATTATTTATATCCTTTTGTATGTACATAACGAAAAGCAGTAATAAAAGACATGCATCTTAACTAGTATACTATTTTAGTAATAAGTGAATAACAACTGCAAAAAAAAAAAAAAAAAAAAAAAAAAAAAAAAAAAAAAAAAAAAAAAAAAAAAAAAAAAAAAAAAAAAAAAAAAAAAAAAAAAAAAAAAAAAAAAAAAAAAAAAAAAAAAAAAAAAAAAAAAAAAAAAATATATATATATATAAAAAATCGCAGTACCATAGAAAATAAGTTAAAAATAGTAAGAAACAGGCATAACATACTTATATTGATAAGTATAATATTATACCTAGTTCATAAGTAAATAACTGTTAAGAATGTCTATAAAGTGTACTTATGTAAATAGAATAACTAAGCATAAAGTTGTAACCCAGAATAACACTAATAGTAAAATATAACATTAATCACATAGAAATAAGTTTAAAAATATGTTCCTCTTTAAAAACTTCATGTAAAACATGTAAAATTGGCACTTTAAAATTGTATCAATACTAAGTAAAATTGTAAATTCTATACTAACAAACTTTTGAATTGTAGTCAAATACGAAATAGTAAACAAAGTCTCTGTTTCAATTCAGGGGAATTCAGTCAAAAAAAAAAAAAAAAAAAAAAAAAAAAAAAAAACCTAACCTAACCTAACCTAACCTAACCTAACCTAACCTAACCTAACCTAACCTAACCTAACCTAACCTAACCTAACCTAACCTAACCTAACCTAACCTAACCTAACCTAACCTAACCTAACCTAACCTAACCTAACCTAACCTAACCTAACCTAACCTAACCTAACCTAACCTAACCTAACCTAACCTAACCTAACCTAACCTAACCTAACCTAACCTAACCTAACCTAACCTAACCTAACCTAACCTAACCTAACCTAACCTAACCTAACCTAACCTAACCTAACCTAACCTAACCTAACCTAACCTAACCTAACCTAACCTAACCTAACCTAACCTAACCTAACCTAACCTAACCTAACCTAACCTAACCTAACCTAACCTAACCTAACCTAACCTAACCTAACCTAACCTAACCTAACCTAACCTAACCTAACCTAACCTAACCTAACCTAACCTAACCTAACCTAACCTAACCTAACCTAACCTAACCTAACCTAACCTAACCTAACCTAACCTAACCTAACCTAACCTAACCTAACCTAACCTAACCTAACCTAACCTAACCTAACCTAACCTAACCTAACCTAACCTAACCTAACCTAACCTAACCTAACCTAACCTAACCTAACCTAACCTAACCTAACCTAACCTAACCTAACCTAACCTAACCTAACCTAACCTAACCTAACCTAACCTAACCTAACCTAACCTAACCTAACCTAACCTAACCTAACCTAACCTAACCTAACCTAACCTAACCTAACCTAACCTTTTTTTTTTTTTTTTTTTTTTTTAACGTCAGGAAACTCGTTACGAGTACCCGCCGCTTGGGGAAGAACGACGGGTTATGTGGGACTCCTGCCGTGCTAGAGATGGTAAACGCACGGCAGTTTACCCACTAAAACCTGACGGTGTCCACCTTGATCGCCTTGATGCCGGGGCCACGGGAACCAGAAATCATCCGCGACCCCGACGGCGATAGCCCAACGGCTCTCCTCGGTGTCGGAGGGTGGAGGAGGCACCCTCTACGACCACCAACTAGAGTAGCGCGCGGCGGACACCGCGCGCGCCTACTCGGGCCAGGTTGTTAGGCGGCAGACTTCCCCAAGTCTACCGCCCTCTGGCTAGTGTTAGGGGGGGAGGCGGCGGTCTTGTGCCGCTCTCCGGCGCCCGGTCCTTCGACGGCGGATGGCGAGATCGGAAGTCGCCTCCCTCTCTCTCTCCGCCGCCTCCTTCCGCGACATCACGACCTCGCAGAAGGTTTGGACGGCGTCCCAGGACCTTTCACTACCGACCATGGCAGAGATCACGGCCGGCAGCGTCAGGTCCGCCCCCACAACACTACGGAGCGCCTCCCGCTCTGACGCCCATGCTGGGCAGAACTCCAATGTGTGTTGGGCGTCCTCATCTGCGCACTCGTTGCAGTGGTGGCAACGTGCATCGGGCTCTCTTCCGGCGACGCGGCACAGGTAGCCTCCAAAGCACCCGTGCCCCGTGAGGACCTGCGTCAACCTGAAAGAGAGAACACCGTGGTTTCTAGCGAGCCACTGTCTGAGGACAGGACGAACTGCATCGATAGTCCTTCGGCCAGCTGTGACACCTTCTAATCTTACGAGCCACGCCTCGATAGTGGCATCCCGCTCTTCGTTAATGTGTCGTACTGGACTTAGGTCCCCGGGCGCAGTGCCTCGACGTCGGTTATAAGACGACGCCAAGGAAATCGCGTCCAGGTCCCAGGGTTGAACTGCGGCCAGCACGCACGCAACATCGCCAGAAATGGTACGATACCCCCTTGCAACCCTTGTCGCCATCACTCGTTGCGACTGCCGCAAAACAGCGATGTTCTCGCGACTTAGGGCGTCGACCCATACGGGGGCACCATACAACGCCATCGACCGAAGCACCCCGAGGTAGAGGCGCCTACTGGAACAATTCGGTCCGCCGATGTTTGGAAGGAGCCTGCTTAATGCGCTTGCCGTCTTCATTAATTTTGGCGCCAGAGTGTCGAAATGGGCCTTGAAGTTCCATCGGCTGTCGAGCACGAGTCCAAGATACTTCATCGTACTCGACAAGCCGATGTGTACTCTGTCCACTGTGATATAGGTTTCCGGCGTGGGTGCCCGTCGTGGACCATAAAAGCATATGGCCTTTGATTTTTCGGCAGCAACCTCAAGCCCCAACCTTCTTATTCTGCCAACTATATGGGCAACTCCCGCTGTCGCCAGGATAGATGCTTCCCTGTGGTTGTTGGCCCGCGCCATGACCAGAGTGTCGTCAGCATAACAAATCACACTGACTCCCCTCAGTGTGCTACCCCTGAGCACCCAGTCGTAGCCAATGTTCCACAGGAGCGGTCCTAGGACCGAGCCCTGTGGAACACCGCACGACACCACACGTCTCTCAATGCCGTTCCGTGAAGAGAAAATCACCGTCCTGTCGGACAAGTAAGATCCAATGGCGCGACGCAGGTAAGTCGGCACCCCGTGATAGTGAAGCGCCTCCTTGATGCAAGCCCAGGGTAAAGAGTTAAAGGCGTTTGCGATGTCCAAAGACACCGCAAAAACAACTTTACCCTGGGAAACCGCATCCTGCGTGTGGGACTTGACACGCCGTATGGCATCAACGGTTGAGCGCCCACCGCGGAAACCAAACTGCGCATCCGACAAATCTCGCCCGACTTCTTCTATGTGCCTTGTCAAACGTCCTACCACTATGCGCTCAAACATTTTGGCGAGCTCATTGAGAAGTACGATAGGACGGTAGGTAGAGGGAGACTCAGCTGGACGCCCTTCCTTTCTGAGGAGAACTAACCTACCTGTCTTCCACCTCTGTGGAATTGTGGCTTGAGCCAGACAGGCAGTGAATAGTTCCCTCACGCAAGGCCCTAGAGCGTCCATGGTCAGAGCTAGTGCTCGTCCGGGTATACCGTCTGGCCCCGGGGCAACAGACTTTCTTCGCAAGCGCCCTATTGCATCAGCCATTTCTTCCTCATTGACCTCCGGCACATTATGTTCTCCCATGTCCTCGGTTACTGTCCGTGGTCCCATCTGCGGCGGTACAAAGCTTTCATGGTTTGGGAACAGGCTATCCAGCACGCTCTGTAACATCTCTCCGTCGAGCGTTTCGGTGAGTGGAGGGGCCAATGGGCGCAGTTTGTTCATGACCATCCGATATGGTGTGCCCCAAGGATCTCTGTCGAGCCCCTCCAGCATCTCAGCCCTACCCTCGGTTATGGCCTTGGAGATTTGTATACGGAGACGCTTCTTTGCCTCTATATAGCCATTGTATATAAGATCCTCTTCCACCGGATCTCGGTGTACCCTCCTTCGGTAGTGCTGGTAGAGGCGTCTGGCAGCAACGCAGTTTTTACGCATTTGGGCGATGTCTGCCGTCCACCACCACACTTGGTGTCTCGAGGGATGTTGCCTCGACCTTGGCATCGCGGAATCGCAGATGTTCTGCACTATTTTTTCAAGTCTAATTGCGGCTTCCTCTGGAGACGATGTTTGTTGGGGCAGCCAGGAGGCTACAATCGATGCTTCCCTCAACACCTCTGGGTTGAGATGTTTGAGTTGCCACCTCGGGCCCTCTTCCCTCTGAGTACGACTACGACTTGGCGGCACCGCCAGATGTGTGGAGATTTCATACTGGATGTATAGATGGTCCGAAAGGGTCTCCACATCATCCAGCACTCGCCAGCCGTTAACACGGCGCGCTAAGGCAGGGCTCGCAAACGTTACGTCTACGATCGACCCGCCCTGCCTTCGCACACATGTGTTGGTCGTCCCCCGGTTGAGAACGGTCAAGTTGGTGGCAACTAACCACTCCACTAGGGCTCTACCCCGAGCGTCCTCCACAGGCGAACCCCATAAAGTGGACTTTGAATTTAAGTCCCCCGCAAGAATTACTTCCACAGGTTCAAACCTCGCAATCAACTCCCCCAGATCATTCAAAAACCTTTCGAACTCTGTTATTTCGAACTCTGTTAGAGTTTTGTTGGGGGAGAAGTATGCGCCGACTACAGCCATCTGACCCAGCAGTGCCGCAACGCATCCCGATCCCTTCACAACACGGGTGAAGGGTGAAGAGCCTGCGGCGACCTGAGTGACGATGGCGACCTGGCCGTCGTTGTCCCCCGCCCAGTTGTCCCGCTGAGGGATAAAATATGGCTCGGCGATAACAGCGACCTGTACTGACCACTGCACCAGGCTTTGGACAAACAAATCCTGAGCTCTGGCACAGTGGTTAAGGTTCCCTTGTAAGAACCTAAGGGCCATATCTACGTCCCCATATGTTGCACCCACGCGTCCTTATGGTGAGTTTTGTTCTGACCTACTGACCCAGACACTCCCAGTCTTCTATTTGACCCGGTTTTCATTGACCGAGAACACGCTGCGCTTCCCACTATGTGGTTTGCCGGTCTTTTTGCATCCTCACACAGTGCACAGTGGGGTGCCGCATCACATTCATTGCGCTTGTGCCCTGACTTACCGCACCGAAAACATAAGCTGCTGCGGTCTACAGTTCCAGGGCACTTTGCTGCGACATGGCCGGGCTCATGACAGCGGTAGCAGCGCTGTACTCTAGGTTTGAGTAGGTCGACTTTGGCTGATGTAAAGCCTATCCAAAGGCGTCCCCCTTCTACTAACTTCTTAGCAGCCGCTACTGGGCATTGCACCCAAGCTGTTCCTAGGCCGGCGCGGTTGCGTCGCACTTCACCGACCTTAACTAACTCCTTTTTACAGCCGCCCATACTACTGATCGTCGAGGCCAGCTCTTCTGATGTGATTGAGTCGTCTAAGCCCACAATGCGAATTTCTGAGCACTTTGTGGGCCTAGAGACTGCTACTTCATCACTTGGGAGTATCTCCCTGATGCGCTCTGCAAGAGTATCCGCTTTTTCAGCGTTGTCGGTGCCAGGTAGTTCCAGTATTCTGGCACCCGTAGCCGCCACTTTTAGTCGAATATCCGAGATTCCCAGGTCCGTTGGGTTTATGGCATTTTTGACCCGGGTGAACACCTCGCTGTAAGTAAGGCTTTTGTTATTAGTGTCACTCGGGAGCAGTTTAAGTACCACTGCCGCCGATCTCGGTGGATGCAGCTTTGGCGTCTTAGCCTTTACTCCGCCAGACTTCGGTGTCTTTTTGCCTCTCGGCTTTCTTGCCACTACCTTCCACCCTTCAGTTACCTTGTCAGTGGAAGGGTGCAGTGCAGACGGGTTAACTTCAGCTGACGCAGCCTGCATGGCCACTTGTTGACTGGATTGGCTTCCTACCTTTTTTGTCTTTTTGGACTTTTTGGTTTTGGCCTTCTTATTTTCCTTTGGACGCGGCTTTGCTGCGTTGGCAGAAGCCATAAGGGTCGTTACCCTAGCTTCTTTCGCCGCTTCTTTCTCCACTTCGGTATTTGCGATGGTAGCAATCTCAGGGGCAGGCGAAGAACGGAGAGGCTGCACTGGCTGGAGTCGCCTTTCCAAGGACTCCAGCCGGTCATTCATGGTCCCCATCTGGGCCTTTATTGCTTGCGCCAGCTCCGCCATATCATTTTTAGTACTCCCCAGGTACTGTACCAGTTCAGCTGGGGGTGGCGGTGGTGGCGGTGGTGCTGTTCTCGCATTTTCTAACTCTGACTTCATAGAGGCCACTTCCTTTCTGAGATCGGCAATCTCTGTCTCAAGCCTGGTGTTGGCTGCGCGAAGTTGTGCCGCTTCCTCTGATGCAGTGCGCCTTGCAAGAACGTCCACAGCACTCGCAATTGTTGCTGCCGCATCCTTCAGGGCCTTTGTGAACGTTCCTTTCAGGTTGCCAGATTTCGTGGCAACCTTTTCAATAATTTCCAGGCTGCCCCTGATCTTAGCCTGAAGCTCGGCTACGGACTTCGCCTCCTTAACAGGCGGGGTAGCAGAAGTAGACCCACCTGAGATGTGTGGGCTGGCTCTGATCTTTAGTGCCGACGCCATCATCTCTGCTACCTCTTTTTGGGCTTGGAGCCTAATCTCCTCCTTTTTCGCCTCGTTTAGCGCCCTTTGGGCTTCAGCTAGCCCAACGTACTGTCCAGTTGTTGGTGGACGTCCCCTTCCTCTGTAGGCAACCACTTTCCCCTTGGGCCCCTTCTCGTCGTCAGGTGATGTTGACTGGCTACGTATCTCAGCGCTCTTAGCAGAAACACTGCCTGCCTTCACGGGTCTTACTCTGGCTTCAAAGTCCTTCACGACACCAGCTACACAAGTCGCCTGTCTCCTCAATTCTCCGCCCTTCTCGGGCACCACATCTACACCGCCCATCTCGGGCACCTCGTCAACGCCGCCCGTCTCAGGCTCTTCATCGTTTGGGTTTTTGTTTTTAATATGCTCCATACTGAACCCACGAGTGTGGGGGAAATAAAAGGTCCATCCGAGTGGTGCCCCCTGCACCCGGATAAGCCTAACGTAACCCGTTAGAGTGTCGGCCGGTACTCTAACGGGGGAAAGCAGTAGCGACTGAACTTCCCATCAGCCATGCATCCCCTCGCGCTGCTCCGCCGCTTGGGATTCGGGGTAATTTTTTATAGAGGTTTTCTTCCTCGCAGCCCGGGCGGTTAAGCCAAGGCCCTCGGTCCCAGTTCCCGGCCGTTAGACATGACAACGACACCGGGTACCGGGATTACGAGATTTGAGGGGAGCGTTGCACAAAAAGTGCAGCCCGGCTGCGCAGTAAAGCACCCACCGAACCCGCCCCACCTCGGTGCTGATCCACAGCTTCGGCTTTGTTTACGGTGTGCTCCGCTAGGCCGTGGGGATAACAATCCCCTAAAGGTACGCCCATACCTGCTGGTTTTGGTCCGCGCCGGATTACTCCGGTACCACCCGCAAAATGCGAGTGGCGTTCCCCTATCCGCCACCGGGGGACGCGCCCGATAGAAGACCCAGCAACTCCCACGGGAACCTAACCTAACCTAACCTAACCTAACCTAACCTAACCTAACCTAACCTAACCTAACCTAACCTAACCTAACCTAACCTAACCTAACCTAACCTAACCTAACCTAACCTAACCTTTTTTTTTTTTTTTTTTGTTATCGCTGGGAAATGCATTTCTCGCACGGGCCCCCCTGCTAACCAGGGGGGCACTGTGGGGGACTCGGTGATATACCCCCTAAAACCCAGCGCCCTACTCCAAGCCGCCTTAACGGGACGCCACGGGATCGCATTAAGCATTCAACCGCGACGCCCCAGCGGTTGGCCAACCTAACCTAACCTAACCTAACCTAACCTAACCTAACCTAACCTAACCTAACCTAACCTAACCTTTTTTTTTTTTTTTTTTTTTTTTTTTTTTTTTTTTTTTTTTTTTTTTTTTTTTTTTTTTTTTTTACGTCAGGAAACTCGTTACGAGTACCCGCCGCCTGGGGAAGAACGACGGGTTATGTGGGACTCCTGCCGTGCTAGAGATGGTAAACGCACGGCAGTTTACCCACTAAAACCTGACGGTGTCCACCTTGATCGCCTTAAAGCCGGGGCCACGGGAACAAGAAATCATCCGCGACCCCGACGGCGATAGCCCGACGGCTCACCTCGGTGTCGGAGGGTGGAGGAGGCACCCTCAACGACCACCAACTGGAGTAGCGCGCGGCGGACACCGCGCGCGCCTACTCGGGCCAGGTTGTTAGGCGGCAGACTTCCCCAAGTCTACCGCCCTCTGGCTAGTGTTAGGGGGGGAGGCGGCGGTCTTGTGCCGCTCTCCGGCGCCCGGTCCTGCGACGGCGGATGGCGAGATCGGAAGTCGCCTCCCTCTCTCTCTCCGCCGCCTCCTTCTGCGACAACACGACCTCGCAGAAGGTCTGGACGGCGTCCCAGGCCCGTTCGCTCTCGACCATGGCTTTGATCACGGCCGGGAGCGACAGGTCTGCCCCCACAACACTTACGAGCGCCTCCCGCTCTGACGCCCATGCTAGGCAGAACTCCAACGTGTGTTGGGCGTCTTCGTCTTCACACTCGCTGCAGTGGTGGCATCGTGCGTCAGGCTCCCTTCCGGCAACGCGGCACAGGTAACCGCCGAAGCACCCGTGCCCCGTGAGGACCTGCGTCAGCCGGAAGGAGAGGACGCCGTGTTTTCTGGCCAGCCACTGTTTCAGAACGGGACGAACAGCGTCGACAGTTCTTCGACCAACTGTAGCTTGCTCTAATCTAGTGAGCCACGCTTCGGTTGCAGCCTCACGCTCATCAGTATTGTGCAGTGCTGGGCTTAGGTCCCCGGTCGCAGGATCTCGACGCCGACGATATGTCGACGCCAAGGCGACCGCGTCCAGGTCCCAGGGTAAAACTCCAGCCAGCACGCACGCGACGTCGCCAGAGATGGTGCGATATCCTCTCGCTACTCTCAGTGCTAGAGCTCTCTGTGCTTGCCTCAACACGGCTACATTTTCCCGGCCAAGAGCGTCTGCCCATACTGGGGCACCGTAGAGTGCTATGGACCTTAACACACCGAGGTATAGGCGCCTGCTGCTACCGCTTGGTCCTCTCAAGTTAGGCAGCAACCTGCTGAGTGCGCCGGCCGTCTTCATCAGTTTGGACTCGAGTGTGGTGAAATGCGTCCGGAAGTTCCACCGGCTGTCGAGGACGAGTCCCAGGTACTTCATCGTCCTCGACAGGCTGATGTGGACTCCATCCACCGTAATATGAGTGCCTGGTGGTGGTGTTCGTCGGGGGCCGTGGAAACATATTGCCTCCGATTTTTCTACTGCAACCTCCAGTCCCAGCCTTCTTATTCTGCCAACTATATGGGCCACCCCTGCCGTCGCTAATGTCGCAGCCTCTGTTGGAGTTTTCGCCCGCGCCATTATTAAAGTGTCATCGGCGTAACATATAACGCTGATGCCCCTCAAAGTGCTGCCTCTCAGAACCCAGTCGTAACCGATGTTCCACAGGAGCGGTCCGAGGACTGAGCCCTGTGGAACACCGCACGACACTTCACGTCTACCCAGTCTGTTCCGCTCAGGAAATACCACGGACCTCATGGAAAGGTATGCCCCGATAATGCGGTGCAGGTAGGTCGGCACTCTGTGATGGTGAAGTGCCTCTCTGATGCAAGCCCAGGGCAAAGAGTTGAAGGCATTCGCAATGTCCAACGACACCGCCAAAACTACTTCACCCTGGGAGACCGCATTCAGCGCGCAGGACTTAACCAACAGAATGGCATCCACGGTTGATCGGCCACCGCGGAAGCCAAACTGCACATCCGATATATCTGGTCCAACCTCAACCATATGTTTGGTTAAGCGCCCAACTACGATGCGCTCAAACAGCTTAGCCAACTCATTCAGTAGTACGATCGGGCGGTATGCGGAGGGAGAGTCTGCTGGACGCCCTTCCTTTCTAAGAAGGACTAACCTGCCTGTCTTCCACCTCTGTGGTATTATGGCCTGTGCCAGACAGGCAGTGAATAGTCCCCTTATACAAGGCCCTAAGGCGTCCATGGTCAGGGCTAAGGCGCGACCTGGTATCCCATCCGGTCCCGGAGCAACGGACTTTTCGCGCAGGCGTAGAACTGCAGTTGCCATCTCCTCCTCAGTGACTCCAGGGACGTCCTCCCGCCCTTCATCATTGTCGGTTCGTAGACACATGTGAGGTGGTATAAAACTACCTCGCTGGGGGAGAAGACTCACTAGTACACCTTGTAGTACCTCACTGTCAAGAGTTTCAGTGAGTGGAGGGGCCCAGGGGCGAAGCTTGTTCATAACCAATCTGTATGGTGTGCCCCAAGGGTCTCTATCGAGCCCCTCCAACATCTCAGCCCTGCCTTCGGCTATGGTCTTGGCTATTTGGGCTTGGAGACGTGCCTTTGCCTCCACATAATTGGAGTACTTGCGGTCCTCCTCTGCCTGATCCCGACGCGCCCTCCTTCGGCACCGTAAATAGAGGCGTCTGGCAGCCACGCAGTCCTTGCGCAGTTGTTCGATTTCCGTGGTCCACCACCACACCTGCTGCCTCGGGGGGCGACCCTTGGATCTAGGCATTGCAGCATCGCAGATGCGTCTCAAAAGGACCTCAAGTCGGTTCGCCGTTTCTTCCACAGATGTTGTTTGTTGGGGCAGCCACGAGGCCACAGTCGATGCCTCTTTCAAGGCCTCTGTGTTGAGGCGCTTAATCTGCCACCGCGGACCATCGTCTCTTAGGGTTCGGTTATAGTTTGGCGGCTCCGTTGGATGTGTGGAGATCTCGTATTGGATGTAAAAATGGTCCGAGAGAGTCTCCACATCATCTCGCACTCTCCAATTATGTATCCGGCGTGCTAAGACAGGGCTCGCGAACGTTATGTCCACGATAGAACCGCCCTGTCGTCGCACGCACGTGTTCGTTGTTCCCCGATTTATGGTCACCAGGCCAGTGGTAGCCAACCACTCTTCGAGTAGTCGCCCGCGAGAGTCTGTTGTTGGGCAACCCCATGCGACAGACTTTGCGTTCAAATCGCCTCCTATCAGCACGTGGCGGTGTCTACTCCGAGATATTAGCTCTCCCACATTGTCAAGAAAGTTGTCGAATTCGACAAGGGTTTTATTTGGAGAGAAGTAGACACCTACCACTAACATGTCACCTAGCAGGGCCATAACGCAGCCAGAACTCTTCACCACTCCAGTGAATGATGGCGCGTCTGCACCTATCTGTGTGACCAATGCCACAAATCCGTCATGGTCACCGATCCAGTTATCCCTATGTGGGACATAGTACGGCTCCGTAAGTATGGCCAACTGCGTAGACCATTGTACCATGCTTTGGACGAATAAGTCCTGAGCTCTGGCACAATGGTTTAAATTTGCCTGTAGAATCTTAAGGGCCATAATTATGGTTTTCTACTTGTCACCTCCGCGGACGGCTTGATAGCCTTAGGACCTTTTCCCTTCTTCTTCTTCCGGGGCGGAGCCCGGTTACAGGCTATGCTGCCAACGATGTGGTTAGCTGGCCTCTTTGCCGCCTCGCAGACTGGGCAGTGCGGCGTTGCCGAGCATTGCCCACGCTTGTGCCCTGGTTGTCCGCATCTAAAGCACTGGCTGCTTCGATCTGTATCACCATTGCACTGAGCCGCCACATGCCCAATCTCGTGGCAGCGAAAGCACCGCTGCGGCCTGGTCTGCAATAGCTTTACTTGAGCTGAAAAAATTCCGACCTGTATCCTACCTTTTTCGGAGACTTTTTTGGCGGCCAGTACGGGACATTTAACCCAGGCTGCACCTATTCCCAGTCGGTTGCGGTGTATCTCGCCAACCTTTATGTTTTCTTCAGCGCAGCCACCAGTTTTGCTGATCGCATTTACCAGGTCTCCTTGTGTAATTGAGTCGTCAAGACCTAGTACGCGGATCTCAGCGCACTTAACCGGTCGGGATACACACACATCCTCGCCATCTAGTATTGAGCCTAGCTTTTGCGCTAGCGCCTCGGCCTTCTCGTCATTATTGACGCCCGGAAGCTCCAGCATTCTGGCACCCGTTGCAGCCACCCTGAATCTAAGGTCCGTGATGCCCAGGTCATTTAGGTCTAGTTTTTGTTTGACCTGATCGAAAACCTTCCCGTATGTCATGTTTCGCTCAACAGCTGTAGGCTGGAGCTTAATTACGACCGCAGCGGAGCGAGGAGGGCGCAGCTTTAGTGCTTTCAGCTCACTTGATATTAACTTCTTCTTGGCCTGTTGCACTGCCGCTGCCTTCTTTTTTGCACCTTTCTTCACCACCAGGTTCCAGCCTTCCGAGATGACGGGATTGGGTGGGGATGGATTAGGTGGAGATGGAATAGACTTTAGCGTTTCTTTGGACGCCATCTTGCGTCTCTTCCCCTTCTTCTCCCTTTGTGCCTTTATTCCAGGATTGGCTGGTGCCGCGAGGGTGGTGTTGGCGATCTCTGATCCATGAGCATGGGCTGTAACCTCCACTGATGGTACTGGTGTACGTTGCTCTGGAAGCAGCCGCGCCTCCAACGCCTCAAAACGGGAGTTTATCATTGTGCCCACCCGCACTAGCATGGATTGCACCAATTCCTCAGCATCTATTTCTTGCTTTGATGCTGGTGTAGCCGTTGCCAGCCGTTCTCGGGAAGCTGTGCTCAGCGTGGTATTGAGTTGCCCATGCTGTTGATGCTCCCTGAGCAACTCAATCTGCCTTCTGAGTTCCGCTAAGTCTGTGTTGACCGCCAGATTTGAGGATTGTGCCCGAGCTTGTTCTAATTCCGCTCTTAAGGCAGCTAGCTCCTTTTTTAGGTCATTTACTTCGATCTGCAACCTGGTGTTACTGGCTCGAAGATGTAGCACCTCTTCCGAAGTTGTGCGCCGAGTGAGTTGGTCAACCGCAAACGCGATGGCTGATGACGCATCCTTTAGGGCCTTGGTAAAGGTGCCCTTCAAGTTCCCAGACTTAGTCGCCACCTTCTCAATAACTTCCAGGCTGCTTTGGATCTTTGCCTGAAGTTCAGCTGCTGAGTTCACCTCCTTATCTGGTGGAGTGTTAGGTCCAGGCCCATCCGGTAACCGTGAGTTGATTCTGGTCTTAATGGCAGACGTCATCTCTGCCACTTCCTTCTGGGCAATGAGCCTCAGCTCCTCCTTTCTCGCTTCATTGAGGGCTCGTTGCGCTGAAGCCAGTCCCACATATTGGCCCGTAGTAGGCGGGCGGCCTCTGCCACGATTGGCCGCTGTACTCGTCTTAGACGTCTTGTCGTCATCTGGTGACACCGACTGGCTTCGGCAGCCTTGGACTGTTCCTCTCATACTACGTATTCCCTTCACGGTCCCAGTTCTTCCTCCACTAGTATGTGGCAAGACTTCGGTACTGCCTGTCACAGGCCTCTCTTTGCGAGGCACCGCGCCTGTAGCTCCTCCTCCTTTGGCCGGCACATCACTTGCGTTTCCGCCAATCGTTGGCACACTCCTCACTCCGCCTGACTCAGGCACCACTTCTACACTGCCCGTCTCGGGCCCATCTTCAACTACGCCCGTCTCAGGCCCTTCTTCTACCCCGCCAATCTCTGGCACATCTCTTACTCCGCCCGTCTCAGGCACTTCGTCTAGTGGGTTTTTGTTTTTATTTCTCTCCATACTGTTCCCACGAGTATGGGGGATATATAAGGTCCATCCGGGCGGTGCCCCCTGCACCCGGATAAGCCTAGCGTAACCCGTTAAAGTGTCGGCCGGTACTTTAACGGGGGAAAGCAGTAGCGACTGAACTACCCATCAGCCATGCATCCCCTCGCGCTGCTCCGCCGCTTGGGATTCGGGGTAATTTTTTTTTATAGAGGTTTTCTTCCTCGCAGCCCGGGCGGTTAAGCCAGGGCCCTCGGTCCCAGTTCCCGGCCGCTAGACATGACAACGGCACCAGTCACCGGGATTACGAGATTTGAGGAGGGCGTTGCACAAGAAGTGCAGTCCGGCTGCGCAGTAAAGCACCCACCGGACCCGCCCCGCCTCGGTGCTGATCCACAGCTTCGGCTTTGTTTACGGTGTGCTCCGCTAGGCCGTGGGGATAACAATCCCCTAAAGGTACGCCCATACCTGCAACCTAACCTAACCTAACCTAACCTTTTTTTTTTTTTTTTTTTTTTTTTTTTTTTTTTTTTTTTTTTTTTTTTTTTTTTTTTTTTACGTGTGGAAACTCGTTACGAGTACCCGCCGCCTGGGGAAGCAAACGGGTTATGTGGGACTCCCGCCGCGCAAAGATGTAAGCGCACGGCGGTATACCCACTAAAACCACACGGTGTTCCTCCTCATCGCATGAGGCCGGGGCACGGGTATCCAAATTCCTCCGCGACCCCGACGGCGAGATCTGCTAGGCCCGTCTCAAGATGTCAAGGGGGTATCACCCCCGACGGCCTTCTCGAGTAGCGTGCGGGAACTAACCAAGCGCAACGCTACTCCGCCAGATTCCGTGGACGGCCGACTTCCCCAAGTCGACCGCCCTCTGGCCTACCACGCGGGACTCGCCGGTTCCCGGCTTTCTTCTTCCGCCTGTTTGCCGCGAACTTAGAGCAGGCTGCACTCCCCACGGAATGATCCGCAGAGAGCCCCGCCGACTCGCAGACCGGGCAATGTGGAACCCCCTGACATTGGCCAATCTTGTGCCCTTCTCCTCCGCAGCGGAAGCACTGGCCACTCCTGTCCGCGCTCTTACAACCGGCCGCCACGTGACCGGCTTCGTGGCAACGGAAGCATCTCAGAGGCCGATGGTCCAGCAGCGACACACGCGCCGTCACTAAGCCCACCGGCACTCTCCTCGTCTTCAAAATTTTCTTCGCTGCCAAGACCGGGCAGCGCACCCACACCGAATTCAGCCCACGATTTCGCCGAACATCTCCCACCCTGATGAGATCAGTGGGAGTGCCACCACCAACACGGCTAATCGCTTGGGCTACTTCCTCCCGCGTGGCCGAATCGTCCAGGCCACTGACACGCAACTCCACGCATCTCGTGGGCCTGGAGATCTGGACTTCATGCGGATCAACGATCGCGGCTAATCGTTGCGCTAACGCGTCCGCTTTTGCCCCCTTGTCGCCGGGCAGCTCCAACATCCGGGCACCCGTTGCTGCCAACTTGAACCGGACGTCAGAGATACCCAACGTAGCCAGGTCCACTTTCCGCGTAAAGTCCGCGAGGACTCCCGCGTAAGTGAGACCTCGATCCACGGCCTCCGGCTGCAGCTTGATGGAGATAGCCGCTGAGCTCGGAGGTCGCAGCCTTGGCTTCTTCTCTGTCTTTTTGTTTGGAGCAGCCTGTTTTTGCTTCCCCTTCCTCTTCTTTTTCACCACCTTAGTCCAGGGCTCCTGTGCCTCGGCAGAGCTCGTTGGCGGCGGCTGTGCTTCAGCAGATGTTGTTGCCTGGACTGCCCTCTTCTTTTCCTTCTTCTTACTCTTCTTTGTCTGCGCCGGGTTGTTGGCTGGAGCCATCAATGTGGTAACGGATGGCTCCGCCACAGTCTTAGTCCGGGTGGTGTCTGCCGCCAGAGGAGGACGAATCCGTCGCTCTGGCAAAAGACGCTCTTCCATCGCTGCAAGTCGAGCATTGATCATGGTTCCAACCTGAACCATGATCTTCCGGGCTAGCTCGTCGTCGTCTCTACTGCTAGCCGTAACCTGCGCCTGAGATGGTGTAGGACGCAAGTCAGCACGAGAGCGCTCCATCTCCTTCTTCATTTCTCCCATCTCCCTCTTCAAGTCCTGCAGCTCCGTTCTAAGGCGGTTGTTACTCGCCCGCAACTGCGCTACCTCCTCCGACTGTGTCCTCTCCACCAAGACGTCAAAGGCTGCCGAGATATTATTGGCAGAGTCTTTAAGGGCCTTCGCAAAGGTACCCTTAAGATTGCCTGACGTCTTGGCCACCTTCAGTATTACTCTGAGGCTGTCTGCCACCTGCGCGTGAAGCTCCGGTGTCAGAACAGCCTCTGCCTCCTTTTGCGTCTGGATCGGTGTTGCCCCCGACATGCGCGAATTGGCCCGGGTGGACACCGCCAATGACAACCCGGCCACCTCCTCTTCCGCACGCAGTCGGATCTCCTCTCGTTTCGCCTCATTGAGGGCTCGCTTCGCCTCAGCCAAGCCCACGTATTCACCCGTTGTTGGCGGGCGCCCTCTTCCTTTGGTGGCCACAACCCTGGCCTTGGGCCTCCTCTCCTCATCCGAAGACCCAGACCGACTGTCCAGGTTGTCCCTCGTCCTCTTTCTCAGATGTTTCTGAGATCTCCCTACGCTCCCCAATGATCCTATCGAGAAACAGCTATCTCCATCGGACTCCAAACCAAGCGAGGACACCGAACCTCTTCTTGACACCAGACCCTCAACTACGTCCATCCGAGTCAAGACGACTTTCGGCTGCCTCGCCGTACTTGCCACCGCTACTGCTGTACCCTTACAAGGCACGGCCTCTTCGACACCGCCCATCTCAGGCCCTACACTAACACCGCCAGTCTCTGGCATCTTTCCCCCGCCCATCGCAGGCACTTCGCCACCGCCCGTCTCAGGCACGTTTCCTCCATAATTTTCGCCGCCCATCGCAGGCCCATCGTCCACGCCCTTCTCGGGCACCTTCCCGGCATCACCATGGCAGTAAGTGTCCCCCCCAGAATTCAAGGGACAGCGCGCCGTAGCACGGAGGGATTCCCGGCGGATAGACACACCGGTACCCTCCTGGGGTAGTTCCGAATGAAGTTTGTTACTTGCCATAGTGAAGGTGTGCTGATCCACAGCTTCGGCTTTGTTTACGGTGTGCTCCGCTAGGCCGTGGGGATAACAATCCCCTAAAGGTACGCCCATACCTGCTGGTTTTGGTCCGCGCCGGATTACTCCGGTACCACCCGCAAAATGCGAGTGGCATTCCCCTATCCGCCACCTGGGGACGCGCCCGATAGAAGACCCAGCAACTCCCACGGGCAACCTAACCTAACCTTTTTTTTTTTTTTTTTTTTTTTTTTTTTTTTTTTTTTTTTTTTTTTTTTTTTTTTTTTTTTTTTTTATCGTCAGGAAACTCGTTACGAGTACCCGCCGCCTGGGGAAGAACGACGGGTTATGTGGGGCTCCTGCCGTGCTAGAGATGGTAAACGCACGGCAGTTTACCCACTAAAACCTGACGGTGTCCACCTTGATCGCCTTGATGCCGGGGCCACGGGAACCAGAAATCATCCGCGACCCCGACGGCGATAGCTCAACGGCTCTCCTCGGTGTCGGAGGGTGGAGGAGGCACCCTCTACGACTACCAACTAGAGTAGCGCGCGGCGGACACCGCGCGCGCCTACTCGGGCCAGGTTGTTAGGCGGCAGACTTCCCCAAGTCTACCGCCCTCTGGCTAGTGTTAGGGGGGGAGGCGGCGGTCTTGTGCCGCTCTCCGGCGCCCGGTCCTTCGACGGCGGATGGCGAGATCGGAAGTCGCCTCCCTCTCTCTCTCCGCCGCCTCCTTCTGCGACATCACGACCTCGCAGAAGGTCTGGACGGCGTCCCAGGACCTTTCACTACCGACCATGGCGGAAATCACGGCCGGCAGCGTCAGGTCCGCCCCCACAACACTTTGGAGCGCCTCCCGCTCTAATGCCCATGCTGGACAGAACTCTAAGACATGCTGCGCGTCCTCGTCGACGCAGTCGTTGCAATGGTGGCAACGTGCATCGGGCTCTCTTCCGGCGACGCGGCACAGGTAGCCTCCAAAGCACCCGTGCCCCGTGAGGACCTGCGTCAGCCGGAAAGAGAGGACGCCGTGTTTTCTGGCCAACCACTGCCGCAGGACAGGACGTACTGCATCAATCGTCTTTCGGCCCGCTGAAATATGCTCCAACCTCTCGCGCCAAGTTTCAATTGTGGCATCCTGCTCTCCGTTACCGTTTGGTGCTGGACTGTGGTCCCCAGACACAAGACCTCGACGCCGATGGTATGTCGACGCCAAGGAGACTGCGTCCAGGTCCCAGGGTAGGACTCCAGCCAGCACACAAGCCACCTCGCCAGAAATCGTTCGGTAACCTCTGATCACTCTTGTCGCCATCACCCTTTGTGATTGTCGTAGAACAGCGATGTTTTCACGGCTGAGAGCTTCCGCCCATACAGGGGCTCCGTAGAGCGCCATGGATCTCAGTACTCCTAGGTATAGGCGTCTACTGCAACAATTAGGTCCGCTTAAATTTGGCAGCAGTCTACTTAGTGCACCCGCTGTCTGCATCAGTTTTGGCGCAAGGTGTGAAAAATGCGCCCGAAAGTTCCACCGGCTGTCGAGCACGAGTCCCAGGTACTTCATCGTACTCGACAAGCCGATGCGAACTCCTCCCACCATGATGTGAGCGTCTGATGATGGTGTTCTCCGAGGGCCATGGAAACTTATAGCCTTCGTCTTCTCTAAGGCAACCTCTAGCCCGAGCCTTTCAATCTTCCTAATGATATGGGCTACTCCGACTGTTGTTAATGTCATCGCCTCCTTATGATTTTTCGCCCGTGCCAATACCAAGGTGTCATCAGCATAACATACTACGCTGATTCCTCTTAACGTGCTACTTCTTAACACCCAATCGTAGCCGATGTTCCACAGGAGTGGTCCAAGAACCGAGCCCTGTGGAACACCGCACGATACTTCTCGTCTGCCCAGACCGTTTCGCTCAGGGAAGACCACAAATCTATCTGATAGGTAAGCCCCAATAACACGCTGCAGATAGGTTGGCACTCCATGATGATGGAGCGCCGTCCTAATGCAAGCCCAAGGCAAGGAGTTGAAGGCGTTCGCGATGTCCAAGGACACCGCGATAACTACCTCGCCCTGGGAGACCGCATCCTGCGCGCAGGACTTTACCCTCAGAATGGCATCCACAGTGGAGCGACCACTGCGGAAGCCAAACTGCGCGTCTGATAGATCTGGCCCAGCTTCTGTCATGTGCTTGATCAAGCGTTCGACTATAACACGCTCGAACAGTTTAGCTATCTCGTTTAGTAGCACTATGGGCCGATAGGCTGATGGTGACTCTGCTGGACGCCCTTCCTTTCTGAGAAGGACTAACCTGCCTGTCTTCCACCTCTGTGGAATTATGGCTTGTGCCAGACAGGCAGAGAAAAGTCCCCTCACCCAAGGCCCTAAGGCGTCCATCATCAGTGCCAGAGCGCGACCTGGTACTCCGTCTGGTCCAGGGCAGACAGATTTTTCTCGCAGCCGCCTCACTGCTACTTCCATTTCTTGCTCAGTAACTTCTGGGACCTCGGCTTCATATTCGTGAATTGCTCTTCGCTGACTCATCATCGGAGGAAGGAAGTTGCTATGTTGCGGAAACAAAGACTCCATCGTCCTCCGCAATACTTCTGCTCCCATTGTTTCCGTGAGTGGAGGGGCCCATGGGCGAAGTTTGTTTCTAACCAACTTATATGGTGTGCCCCATGGGTCTCTGTTGAGCTCCTCTAACATCTTGGCTCTACCATCGTTTATCGCCCTGGCGATTTGTGATTGAAGACGCGCCTTGGCTTCTTTATAAGTATTATACCTATGGTCCTCCTCCGCCTGGTCGCGGTGCGCTCTTCTTCGGTAGTGTGTATAGTGTCTGCGGGCAGCTATGCAGCACTCGCGCAGTTGTGCGATTTCTGCTGTCCACCACCACACTTGCTGCTTGTGAGGGCGATGCCCGGACCTAGGCATTGCAGAATCACAGATGCGCTTCAGTATAGCATCGACTTTATCTGCTGTCTCCTCAGGGGATGTTATGCGTTCGGGCAGCCAAGAGGCCACAATAGATGCTTCCCTGAGCACCTCTGGGTTAAGGTGCTTAATCCGCCATCTCGGGCCGATCTCTCTCGGAGCTCGGGTAGCGGTTGGCGGCACCGCTGGATGTGTGAAGATCTCGTATCGGATATACAGATGATCCGATAGAGTCTCCACATCCTCCAGCACTCGCCAGCCGCTTACACGGCGCGCTAGAGCGGGGTTCGCGAACGTTATGTCCACGATGGAACCACCCTGCCGTCGCACGCACGTGTTGACCGTTCCCCGATTCAGAACAGTCAGGCCAGTGGCAACAATCCACTCTTCCAATAACCGCCCGCGGGCATCCGTCGTTGGGCAGCCCCATGCACGTGCCTTGGCATTCAAGTCGCCTGCAACAAGCACGTAGCGGTGTCTACTTCTAGATATAAGTTCCCCCAAGCCGTTTAAAAAACTGTCGAATTCGACGAGGGTCTTATTGGGGGAAAAGTAGACACCAACTACTAATATTTCTCCTAGAATGGCCGCTACAAATCCAGAACCCTTTTTTACATGGGTAAACAGCGGTGCGCCTACGTCTACTTGGGTGACAAGTGCCACTAACCCATCACAGTCACCGACCCAATTGTCCCTTGGTGGGAGGTAGTACGGCTCTGACAGAACCGCCAATTGCCCTGACCACTGCACCAGGCTTTGGACGAAAAGGTCTTGGGCTCTGGCACAGTGGTTTAAGTTTGCTTGTAGAACTTTAAGAGGCATCATTTTTGGTGTTCTATTGCTTCTCTTTCCTCAGGCAGCTTGGTTGCATCAGCTACTGGGTTTTTGCCCTTCTTCTTCCGAGCCAGCGCCCGAGTGCAGGCTGCGCTGCCTATGATGTGATTGGCAGGCCTGTTCGCAGAGTCACAAACCGGGCAGTGCGGCGTGTTTGAGCAATTCCCACGCTTGTGCCCTGGTTGTCCACATCGGAAGCACTGGTTGCTCCTATCGTCACCACCTGTACACTTTGCTGCCACGTGTCCCACTTCGTGGCAACGAAAACACCGTTGAGTTCGTGGCTGCAGTAGTTTTATTTGGGCTGTTACGAGTCCAACCTTTATCCTGCCGCCATCCGCAATCTTCTTAGCAGCCAGCACAGGGCATTTTACCCAGGCTGAACCTAGTCCGAGACGATTGCGGCGTATTTCGCCTACCTTAACTGTCTCCTTTGAGCAGCCGCCTACTTGGCTGATCACTTCGGCTAGCTCCTCCGGCGTAACTGAATCATCTAGACCCAGTAGCCTGAGCTCGGCACACCTTACTGGTCGTGTTATGTGTACCTCGCTCCCTTCTAAGATGGTACATAGTTGTCTCGCAAGAGCATCAGCTTTTTGCTCATTATTAGCACCAGGAAGCTCTAGCATTCTAGCCCCTGTTGCTGCCACCTTGTATCTCACGTCTTGAATGCCCAGCTCGCTCAGATCTATTTTTTGTTTAATCTGGGTAAAGACGTCCCCATATGAGATATCTCTCTCCTCGGCTCCTGGTTGTAATTGTATAACTACCGCAGCGGAGCGTGGTGGGCGTAACCTAGGCTGTTTCGGTTTTCCCGTTGACATCGTTTTCTTCGGTTGCTGTACTGCCGCAACCGCCTTCTTCTTTTTGCTCCGCCTGACAACCAGGTTCCAACCTTCCTTCACATTGGGAGCAGATGACGATGTCCCTGTAGTTGTAGGAGGGATCGTTTGCTCTATCGTAGCAGGTGATTTCTTTTTCTTCTTCCCCTCTCTGGTCTTTTTTACCTTCGGACCAGGATTGGCTGGTGCCATAAGGGTGGTGGCGATATTTTCTGATCTAAGGGATCGACCCGCTTCCTCATTCAATGTCAAGTGGGGTTGTTGCTGTGGCCGCAGTCTCTTCTCTAGTGTTTCAAAATGCGCACTTATCATTGGCCCAACCCGTCCTACTACGGCGCTCACCAATTCTTCGGTATTGTATGCTTCTGAGCCCGAATTTGGGGAGACCCTCTCTCTTTTGTTTTCACGGGGCCTATCCTGCTTCTGCTTTAATATAGCTAACTCTTTACGAAGCTGTTCTACGTCTGAATTAGCCATGGAGTTCGCGGATGCTCCTTGAGTTTGTAGCTCTTTCCTCAAGGCTGCCACTTCCTTTCTCAGGTCGTTTACCTCAGACTGTAGCTTTGTGTTAATGGCACGTAGTTGCTCAACCTCCTCCGATGCAGTACGCCGTGCAAGCAGATCCACAGCACCAGCGATCGCACTTGCCGCATCCTTAAGGGCTTTGGCAAAAGTACCCTTTAGGTTGCCCGATCTTGTCGCAACCTTCTCAATAACCTCAAGGCTGGTCTTTATCTTATCCTGAAGTTCAGGTACGGAGTCCGCCTCCCCATCTGTCCCGACAGTGGGCCCACCTGATGTTTGTGGGCTGGGTCCCGTCTTGAGGGCCGACGCTAATTCTGCTACCTCTTGTTGGGCTCTGAGCCGGAGCTCCTCTTTCTTAGCCTCGTTATAGGCACGTTGAGCTTCCGCCAGGCCCACATATTGCCATGTTGTTGGCGGACGACCTCTTCCACGTTGCGCAGCACTCGCCTTTGGCCCTGCGTCATCTGGCGACCCCGACTGACTGCGGGCCGTACCTTTGACAGGCACTCTACTTCCGCCTTTGTCTGGTCCAGCTCGCGCTTCGCTTGGGGACCGTTTTCCTTTAGTAGGCACCACGCCTGCAGTTCTGCCTATTTTAGGCCTACTAACTCCGCCAGTTGCTGGCACACTCTTTTCACCGCCCTTCTCGGGCCTCACGTCTACGCCGCCCATCTCGGGCACCTCGTCAACGCCGCCCATCTCGGGCACTTCGTCTTGTGGGTTGTTGTTTTTACTTTGCTCCATACTGTTCCCACGAGTATGGGGGATATATGAGGTCCATCCGAGCGGTGCCCCCTGCACCCGGATAAGCCTAGCGTAACCCGTTAGAGTGTCGGCCGGTACTCTAACGGGGGAAAGCAGTAGCGACTGAACTACCCATCAGCCATGCATCCCCTCGCGCTGCTCCGCCGCTTGGGATTCGGGGTGATTTTTTATAGAGGTTTTCTTCCTCGCAGCCCGGGCGGTTAAGCCAGGGCCCTCGGTCCCAGTTCCCGGCCGCTAGACATGACAACGGCACCAGTCACCGGGATTACGAGATTTGAGGAGGGCGTTGCACAGGAAGTGCAGCCCGGCTGCGCAGTAAAGCACCCACCGGACCCGCCCCGCCTCGGTGCTGATCCACAGCTTCGGCTTTGTTTACGGTGTGCTCCGCTAGGCCGTGGGGATAACAATCCCCTAAAGGTACGCCCATACCTGCTGGTTTTGGTCCGCGCCGGATTACTCCGGTACCACCCGCAAAATGCGAGTGGCGTTCCCCTATCCGCCACCGGGGGACGCGCCCGATAGAAGACCCAGCAACTCCCACGGGAACCTAACCTAACCTAACCTAACCTAACCTAACCTAACCTAACCTAACCTAACCTAACCTAACCTAACCTAACCTAACCTAACCTAACCTTTTTTTTTTTTTTTTTTTTTTTTTTTTTTTTTTATCGTTGGGAAATGCATTTCTCGCACGGGCCCCCTGCTAACCAGAGGGCACTGTGGGGGACTCGATGACATACCCCCTAAAACCCAACGCCTAACCCCAATCCGCCATAGTGGGACGCCGCGGGATCGCGTTAGCATACAACCGCGACGCCCCGGCGGTGGCCAGGAACGACCCCAACCCAAACGTGAGGCTGCTCGCAAGTCCACTCTGCTGATCAGAGAAGTACCCGGAGCAGCCCCACAGAACCTGAACACCGCCCACCGAAGTGGGCACTCTGCAAAAAATAAGGGGTATATGCGTATATAAGTCTATACGCATATACCCGAACCTCCCACCCAAAACTGGGCAACACCGCAAATTGCCCGAAGGCCCGCCTAATACGCCCGAAGGCCCCCCCAAAACAGCCGCAGGAGAAGAGGATGCGACAACGCCGACACTCCCCTTCCCCTGCCGCCCCCCCCAAATGCCGCCATCAGCGGTGACGGCCCCGCTGGGACCGCGGAAGGCGGGGAGAAATATTTTGTTCTTCCCGCCCCCCGCGGACCCCCCCAACCCACCCAAGACGGTTGCAGAGGATAGGGAGTACGGCGCACCGTAATACCGTAGCTCCTCTTCCTCTGCATCCCCACCGCGTCCACCATCAAACGGTGGTGGCCCCGCTAGGCCGCGGGAGATAGGGACGAGCGGCGCACCGCAATACCGGCACTCCTCTTCCCCCGCGGCCCCCCTACCGTCGGCCCAGCTCCGACTGAGCTGGCTGCCGACACCCCTCGCCAGACACAGGACCACCGAAGTGGCCCCGCTCCAGCCGCCGCACCGACGGGCTAGTCCCGGCAGTGCGGCCCGCGCAGTGCCTCCTACCGTGAAAACGGCCAGAGACACCGCGCTACCTCCGGTGGGCCCGGGTGTCCGCCTGACACCCCACCCTGGCTGTTGGTCCGCGGCAGGTTTCCCTGCTACCACCCGCAGTCGTTGGGTCCCAACTTGAGCTGACCAGGCTCGTCGTCGGGTCCCAACAGTCGCAGGTGGCATTCCCCCATCCGCCACCCGGGGACGCGTCCGGTAGGAGTCAGCCTCTCCCCCGGAAAAGAGATTCGAATTTTCCCACCGGCCTCCACCGGTGGTACTCATTCTACCATCTCTTTGGAGCTAGGCTCCACCGTCATACCTACTAATCCACCGCAACGTCCGTCCATTATAGGCCGTCTGCCTAGGACTTCTGAAGCAGTGAACTTTCGGTCACACACCACAGAGTTATGTTTATACTAACTCACCGCCCCGTCAGGCTTAGAGCTTTCTAAACATGCCTCCAATAGCTCGTAGCCACCCCCAAATTATGCGGGGGTGGTTGTACTCGCTATAGACCACCGACCCCGAACATATATAAATTATTAAATTATGTTCGGACCGGGACACGAACCCGGGGACCAGTGCGTGGGTCGTACATTGCTCACCACTACGCCAACTGGCCCGTCAAAAGAGATTCGAATTTTCCCACCGGCCTCCACCGGTGGTACTCATTCTACCATCTCTTTGGAGCTAGGCTCCACCGTCATACCTACTAATCCACCGCAACGTCCGTCCATTATAGGCCGTCTGCCTAGGACTTCTGAAGCAGTGAACTTTCGGTCACACACCACAGAGTTATGTTTATACTAACTCACCGCCCCGTCGGGCTTAGAGCTTTCTAAACATGCCTCCAATAGCTCGTAGCCACCCCCAAATTATGCGGGGGTGGTTGTACTCGCTATAGACCACCGACCCCGAACATATATAAATTATTAAATTATGTTCGGACCGGGACACGAACCCGGGGACCAGTGCGTGGGTCGTACATTGCTCACCACTACGCCAACTGGCCCGTCTAACCTTTTTTTTTTTTTTTTTTTTTTTTTTAACGTCAGGAAATGCATTTATCGCACTGACCCCCTGACCCCCAGGAGGCACTGTGTGGGACTCACAGGCCTAACACCCTTGTGAGAACAAGAGGCGGCCCGTACTACCCACTAAAACCTGACCCCAACCCTCATCCGCCATAGTGGGACGCCACGGGATCGCGTTAGCATACAACCGCGACGCCCCGGCGGCAGGCCAGATGGTCGGCCCGTCAGGTGAGGGGGCTGCTGAGAAACAGCCCCCTCTGTCCACCGAAGTGGACCCCCCAGAAAAAGTGAGGCTGCTCGCAAGTCCACTCTGCTGATCAGAGAAGTACCCGGAGCAGCCCCACACAACCCGAACACCGCCCACCGAAGTGGGCATCCTGCAAAAAAGAAGGGGTGTATACGTATATAAGTCTATACGCATACACCCAAAACCTCCCACCCAAACGAATTGGGCACACCGCAAAAAACGCCCGAAGGCCCACCACTACGCCCGAAGGCCCCCCCAAACGGCAGCAGGAGAAGAGGATGCGACAACGCCGACACTCCCCTTCCCCTGCCGCCCCCTCACATGCCGCCATACAGCGGTGACGGCCCCGCTGGGACCGCGGAGAGCGGGGAGAAATATTTTGTTCTTCCCGCCCCCCGCGGCCCCCCCCGACAACCCCCCCAAAACGGTTGCAGAGGATAGGGAGTACGGCGCACCGTAATACCGTAGCTCCTCTTCCTCTGCATCCCCACCGCGTCCACCATCAAACGGTGGTGGCCCCGCTAGGCCGCGGGAGATAGGGACGAGCGGCGCACCGCAATACCGGCACTCCTCTTCCCCCGCGGCCCCCCTACCGTCGGCCCAGCTCCGACTGAGCTGGCTGCCGACACCCCTCGCTAGACACAGGACCACCGAAGTGGCCCCGCTCCAGCCGCCGCACCGACGGGCTAGTCCCGGCAGTGCGGCCCGCGCAGTGCCTCCTACCGTGAAAACGGCCAGAGACACCGCGCTACCTCCGGTGGGCCCGGGTGTCCGCCTGACACCCCACCCTGGCTGTTGGTCCGCGGCGGGTTTCCCCGCTACCACTTGCTCCCGTTTGGGGCCGGTTGCGAGTGGCACTCCCCCATCCGCCACCCGGGGACGCGTCCGGTAGGAGTCAGCCTCTCCCCCGGAGCCCGTCTAACCTAACCTAACCTAACCTAACCTAACCTAACCTAACCTAACCTAACCTAACCTAACCTAACCTAACCTAACCTAACCTAACCTAACCTAACCTAACCTAACCTAACCTAACCTAACCTAACCTAACCTAACCTAACCTAACCTAACCTAACCTAACCTAACCTAACCTAACCTAACCTAACCTAACCTAACCTAACCTAACCTAACCTAACCTAACCTAACCTAACCTAACCTAACCTAACCTAACCTAACCTAACCTAACCTAACCTAACCTAACCTAACCTAACCTAACCTAACCTAACCTAACCTAACCTAACCTAACCTAACCTAACCTAACCTAACCTAACCTAACCTAACCTAACCTAACCTAACCTAACCTAACCTAACCTAACCTAACCTAACCTAACCTAACCTAACCTAACCTAACCTAACCTAACCTAACCTAACGGTAAACCTAACGGTAAACCTAACGGTAAACCTAACGGTAAACCTAACGGTAAACCTAACGGTAAACCTAACGGTAAACCTAACGGTAAACCTAACGGTAAACCTAACTGTAAACCTAAACGGTAAAGTTCGCGAAACAAAAGGAGGAACAAAGGCATATAGATAAACGCATTTCAGGCAAAAAGCAGAACCTTACTGATTTGACCTAACTTTCCCGCCATCTTGGATTTAAAAAAAAAAAAAAAAAAAAAAAGAAAAAAAAAAAAAAAAAAAAAAAAAAAAAAAAAAATAAATAAAAACGGAAGTCCGCCATCTTGGATTTGAAAATGGACCTCATTTTCGCAATCAGCACCCCGAGAAACCTCGAAAATGACACCCATGTCATTATTGAAAAAATATCGACAATCGAAAGAAAACAATCGATTGTTCGATTAATCGATTTCGAACTTACGAGTCTTACGAATTTTCGATCAGCCCACGTGTCCTGACGCGAGTTTCACAGTTTTTACCCATCCCACAAAAGTGCTCAACGCCGCTAAAGAAGTTTTCACTTCAAAAAAAAAAAAAAAAAAAAAAAAAAAAAAAAAAAAAAAAAAAAAAAAAAAAAAAAAAAAAAAAAAAAAAAAAAAAAAACAATAGCTGGTTGTATACAGTAGTCTTCATAAAAGAGGGTGGACCTTTAAATGGCCATTCGTTGTTACATCATAAGTAATAGCATAAAACCAATTTTTTTTTTCTCGCTAGTAAATAAATAACATTTATTGTTAGGTTCCCAAAAGTTAGGTTTCAACGGTTAGGTGAAAAGTTAGGTTTCGAAACCTTAGGTTTGAGAATGTTAGGTTTCAAACAGTTCGGTTTTGTGAAGTTGGGTTTGATAATGTTAGGTTTCAGACAGTTAGGTTGTGTAAAGTTAGGTTTCGAAACGTTGGCTTTGATAAAGTTAGGTTTCAAAACGTTAGGTTTCACAATGTTAGGTTTCAGACAGTTAGGTTTTAGTGAGTTAGGTTTTGAATAGTTAGGTTTTGTAAAGTTAGGTTTCGAAACGTTGGGTTTGATAAAGTTAGGTTTCAAAACGTTAGGTTTCACAGTGTTAGGTTTCAGACAGTTACGTTTTAAAAATTAGATTTTAGTCATTTTGATTTTAAATAGTTAGGTTCCAGACAGTTAGGTTTTGAAAAGTTAGGTTTTGAAACGTTGGGTTTGATAAAGTTAGGTTTCGAAACGTTAGGTTTCAGAGTGTTAGGCTTAGAAAAGTTAGGTTTGAGATAATTAGGTTTCGAAAAGTTAGGTTTGGAAAAGTTAGGTTTCCAAAAGTTGGAAAAGAAAAGAGAAGTAAGAAAACGAAATAGGTGTCGGACAATGTTTTCCAGAGCAAGGAAAAGGAAAGATGTTTTGTAACATCTTATTAGGGGACAACTTTATCTCTATTTGCTCGTGCACGTAAGAAGTATAAAAAAAATACACATAAGTTACAAGTATAATAAAAGACAAGGAAATAATATGATATGAGGTAGTTTTTAATAAATACATAACTATATATTTGATATTGATAAATGGTTAACAAAAAATAATAATTAATATCAATAAAAGATTACAATTTAATACCTACTACTAAAACTTACATTAAAAACATTTAGCAATATTATTAAAAGTTACCATTTTAAGAGAAGTAATTATTAATTTTTAAGAATGGTATAATTTTTTGTAAAACTTGTTACGTTTAGGTTACATGTACCTGCATATTATTTAAACTGTGGACCGCTCTCGTAGACAGAGTGCGTGTATCGTTAGATGTAGAGCAACATTTTTGACATCCGTTAGAACCTATCTCATAAGAGACAATATCCATAGACCCTAAAGACTTTGTCCAGACTCGATCTTGACATTTGACGTATCGCATGACATTAGATGTCAATGGTAACATTTCAAGTGTATTTTCTTGACGAAATAAAAGACAAGCGTTTAAATTGTTTATTGGTATAGAATATTGTTTATACATAAGAACTCGGTCAGACAATATTATTACAGAACAGAACAATATTATTTTAATATTAAATTAAGCTTATGTGCATAATAATGATTTTTAAATACATTCAATATTTTAGTGACATTTTTAGGAATTGTGAATTGTTACTTTTCTGACTTTATATTATAGCAGCAAGGTAGCAAAGTTTCTGGAAATCAGACACACACTAGGGCTGTGTGAAAAAAAATGTAATTTATCGAAATATTGATATAAATATAAAAATAAAACTTAATTATTAATCATAAACTAATAATTTGATTACACATAGTGTTCACATTTCTTATAATTTAATAGTACTTTTCACATATTTTTGTAGTATACAAGTATTTCTTACATATCTTTGATACACTTAATAATTAAATAATTCTCAAACATTTGTGTACCTATATTGAAATATTTTATAATTTTGTACTTAATTACTTATTTAGTCAGATACATAAATACTATAATACATAAATTTATTTTAAAAATTTACACAATCTAAACAAAAACAAAATCTTTTCTTACAAAATGCCACTGAAAAATTGTTTACAATACATACATCAATAATTTGACCAGCTTTGAATTACCTTCATATGACCTAGTAATAAAAATAAAAATAGGAATAAAAATAGGTACAATATTGTCATTTTTATTAACACCACAAGTAGATCCAATGATAATATAACTAAGTATTTGATTTATACATAACTTTGAATATGCATAAGTGTATATTTAATTGTCTTCTTATTTAAATAAAGCAATAGATGACTGTTGTCTTTGTTGCTCGTTGAGATGAATCTGAAAAAGAAAATCCTATAGTTATAGTTTCTTTTAGATAAAACTTTAATATAGGAACTTAATTTTAAAAATGAAAAATAAAGGAAGTACCTAAATGTATAGCATGTGTAAATGTAAGGTAATCCACTTGGTGGTTTTATTATTAAAAATATAAATATCACAACACTGTTGTTGTGAGATTTACATGATTTCTAAGTTTCTCTTTTGAGTCTGAAATAATCTAAAATAAATGTTATTATTAATTTCTTGTGGTTATAGCTGCTTGCTATTAGTACATTATCAATAGGTAAATTGGTAAATTCTGTCATTTATAGTAATTATTTACATTGCTGTATTAGGTATATATTATCATTGTTGACTTTATTCTTTATACAATAATATAAATAAATATGTTGGGACATTATTACAATAGGGCCATCTAGTGGTGGTAAGCTATGAGGCTTGTATTACGGATACTTATTAGTTCATATACTTCATATTATAAATATAAACACCCATGACTGGAGTACAAACATTTGTGCTAACAAATGATTGCACCCCGTGAAATTTCGAACCCACCACCACTGGTGCAGAAAGTAGCACTGCTACCAACTGAGCCATATGTGTCATCAAAATTTATGAGTATTGCATTATTTTAAAATTATTGGAAACTAAATCATCATAATTATTATGTATTTTATAATTTTTATACTTCTATAATATGTATTAAAACAATAACTATAAAAATATTATATACTCATATTCCCTTCATACCTACAGGCATAACATAAGTCCATCTATAGAGTACTCATTATTTATTGTCTCATTCATTCAGCATCTTAAAAAAATATTATTATTTAAAAAAAATAAAAGAGTGTATTATTTTTATAAAATATACACCTTGTTTATTTATTATATTTACCACATTTTGCAGTCCACAGATTACATTCATCTTGAAGTTTTTTGTGGAATACCATAGTCATACAATGAGTTATTCTTTACAATATTCGACTACCGGGCATGGGCATCTTCAATTTGGTAAGAATTAATTCATAATCCTCTGATCTCTTGGTAATGTGATCTGTAAATTCATAGTTGCTTAGTAGATTCTCTAAACATGAAAAAAAAACAAAGCATGAGTCACTCGTTTTATGAAATAACAGGTAAAAAGGTGAATAGTGTAACAATACTAAGGTAGAAGTAATTTACTTGCACAGGTTAGAAACAAAATATATGTGTCTACGACAGGAATGAACAGAGCCAGAGTTTCCACTTCATGTTGCGGGTATTATTCATCCAATATGGGTCAAATATTTAAATTAAAACACAATTTTAAATGTGTGATATAAATATGATGACTGAATTTATATTATGAATTTATTAACAGTGGCGCGTGTAGCCTAATCTCTTTTTATATTAAAAGGCCAACAAGAAAAAGTGTTATCTTTCAAAATATATGTGTAATGGAAATTCGGAATATATTAGAATGAAAATAAATATACCAACTTACCTAAAGGCTAAGTAAACTTAAATACTGCGGTGTCTACATTACGAGCACATATAATTGTAAAACAACAACATTTATTTTACAGCTTTCTCATATAATAAATACTACATTCCATAAATGATTGCGATTTTGTTTTTATTATAAAAGTATAATTAAAAAATATCAAAATATCTATAACAAAAAAATTGAAACATTGAAAAGTACTTCCCCGTCGTTCACCGTCACCGATAAAATAATATTATTTAGATTTGAGACATAGATGAAAAATAAACATTTGAGACACTAACCCACAGATTAAGGAGACTACACACTAACCGTATTTACTCGTACTACATAGTCTATGACCTCGACATTTACGTTTGGTTTTTTATTAATTAGGTTAGTTAGGAATTAGGTAATTCTGGAATTAAATTATTATAATCAAAGATAAAAAATCACAAAGTCATTATTAAAGTTGCACGAATAGTTTATGAATTTGATGTAATAAAATGTGTAACCGACACTACATTTCACAATCAAATTAAAGGTAATCTCATTACAATGCTATTTATAATTAATTATTGATTGTTTTTCTTCAGCGATAAAATATAGCAATAATATTAATAATTTTAAATACTTAAAATATTTTCAACGCCTAGTTGATAGATGGCGTTAGCGAAATATGTATCCGTGTATAGGGATTGATATCCCGCAGCCTATTTAATCCCGCGGGATAGATATGCGGGATTAATATTCTTCATCTTTGAAATAATGTTATAAAACCACATTGAAACTATAGATTTTTGTGTAAAAATTAACTTTTATCAAACACTAGCAAGATCCGCGGCTACGCTCGCGCTAAAAGTACAAAAAAACATGCTAGGTTTTATGCTATTACTTCTAATGTACCAACAAATAATTTCCAATTTAAAGGTTCTCTATTTCATTTCTTATTGTGTGAACGCACACATCGATTAGCTAAGCTATTGTTTTTAATATGAGACAGACTTATTATACTATTAGCCTTTCCCGCGGCTACGCTCGCGTTCTAAGGGCTGAAAACCAGATTCTTTCGTTCCGCCCGTCTGCCCGTCTTGCACGTGGTGATTTTTTTTCTAAGTTTTGTTAAATCCGTGATATTTCATAAGATATTTATTTAAATCAAATGGATGGCAAAAGCAATTTTGTTTAAAATTAAATACTTGTCATGAAAAACTTATTTATTTGCATAAGGATTAATATCATATTTATTAAATACCTACGCAAATAATGCATTATCTTAAAACAAATTTGATTACCATAAAAAAGGTTAAAGCGAGTCAACTTTAAAAGATATGCTATCGTGGACTTTTTTAGAACTTTTAAAGAGGAACAATGCCGTCATACATGATTTTTGCATAACTTTAACCGTTTACGCAGCGCACGCAATGGAAGCTCTCAAAAGGAATAATTTTCTTTCGTTTTTTGGAACATTTTTCATTGATGCTCCGCTCCTATAGGTCGTAACTCGTAACGGGATGTTATATAGCCTATAGCCTTCCTCGATAAACGGACTATCCAACACCAAAAGATTTTTTTTCAAATGAAACCAGTAGTTCCTGAGATTAGCACGTTAAAACAAACAAACAAACTCTTTAGCTTTATAAATAGTATAGATTGCACGTTTCTATAAGCCTATTAGCAAGAGTTAGCCATATTTGGTAAGATCCTTCTTATTCTTATCGTTCCATAGAACCAGTTAATGTGTTTTCCCGTAGGAATCAACGATATTACTTCAATAAAAAGTACTTTAAGTAAACGTCATTTCTTTCTCAAAATTTTCTCAAAATCCTTTAGCTTGTTGTCTGTCTGACTTTTTCGTATTTTTAAGGTGCGGGATCCGCGGATCCGCACTTTGAACATGCGGGATCCAGCAGATCGATAAATGCAGCAGGATCCCGCGGGAATGCGGGATCCCGTTTTGCGGGATTCCAATCCCTATCCGAGTGGCGTCGCATTGGTTTAGAGTGTAGGTTGTAGTTGTTACACTAAGACCTCAATAGATGGCGATAGCAACACCTACACCTAGCTAAAGTCTCAGACCAAATAAAAAGTCAAGACGGAACTCTGCGAACAGCAAAGTGAGGCCGGTCAAACTACGCCTCGCCGTGTACATACACAATTACACGCACACTCGTACAACGTAACTACGCCTTGCCTTGTCAGTCTAGCTATCGCGGCTCGTGGGAGCAACACGTTTTGAGAAATTATAAATTTACAAGCGAAAATGCCGAATTGTGTTGTGAAAGGGTGTAAGAATCAATCCTCAAAAGATAAAAAGCGGGATGGAATCACATTTCACACGTAAGTAATTTGAAAACCAATAATTTTCAATAAATCAAAATAAAATTTTAAGATTTTTGCTTGGAACACAAATGTTGCCAGTATAAAGTGTTTTTGTTTACCCTATTTGGATGGATTACAAGCTATCGAGATAGATTCTTATCTAACGGTTTTCACAATATTACATAATATCCATGTTATCAAAATCGGCTCGAACAATAATTTAATAGCAAAATAAAAAAAATTACTTGAGTTTTATTCGTTACTATTGAAGTAAGTTGTTTTTAACGGGTTTCAATTATATCCATAATAATATGTATTAATTAATATTTTAAAGGCGTTTACTACCCTTTCAAGCTTAATATGTGTATTAATATAATATAGTAAATAATACACTATTTTTTATGCTTTACATTATTTTTTTAGATTTCTGGATCGAGATAAAAAAATTAAACAGAAATGGATAGCCGTGATTCGTCAAAGTCGAAAGGAACTATCATGGCAACCAACTTCCCGCAGCGTAGTTTGTTCAGCACATTTTAAAATCGAAGAGTTTTACTACACAAATAAAATAAATTGGATAAATCATAACGAATTTTATTTCTGAATCACTTTTTCCATTTACTTTCTCCTACCATCACTACTTTATACCGACAACTCACCAAGACACTTAATATATCATGTTATGACGTTATTAATTAGTAACGTTATTTTTGTAATTTTAGGGTAATTTGAATTATTATGGCAACACCGGCCCACGCACCACATGTTTAGAAAGGTGGCCTCACTTTTCTGTTCGCAGAGTTCCGTCTTGACTTTTTATTTGGTCTGGGGCTAAAGTTAAGTTTGCTTGTGAATTATATAACATAGAGTATTGGCAGGGTGCAAAGCGGGTGGAGGGAGTAGGCTAAACGATCACAGCGCTCGCTACGGCTAAAATTGATAATTTTTTCGCTAACTTGAGCTGTCAAATCCATATTGCAAATAATTGCAGAATCGTTTTTGAGATTTAATATGGTCCTAATAAGATGTTGTTAGCAAAGTTAGGTTGCGCTGTGGAGATCGTCAGAGAGTAAAACCAAGAAAAAATAAATAAAGATATTTGTAATGAAATGAGAGTTTTATTTCAATAAACTTTCACTGCATTACACCGTCGGATTATTATAATAAAATAAGATTTAATTGACAAACACATGGAACGATTCAAGTGAAGAATGAAAGGTGAACATAGATTATATTCAAATTCAAATTCAAAATATTTTATTCAGCATAAAATTATTACAATTTTTTACTGAACGTCATGAGTCTACTACCAGTTCGGAAAGAAGAAGCCACTGACCTGAGAAGAACTGGCGAAAGAAACTCAGCGGGACAAATTTTTTTTGTCTCTTTTGATATATTTTTTTAATTAACATTGAAATGAACAATAATTCTATGGGTTGAAATAGCCTGGAGGCGATCACATCATTCCCAAGGCGTACTGTCTTCTAAAAAAATCGTTAATCGAATAATATCCTTTACTACACAAACGTTCTTTGACAATTTTTTTAAATTTGGCAATAGGAGCTTTTTGAACGTTTTCTGGGATCCTGTTGTATAAGCGTATACATTGTCCATAAAAAGAATTACTGACTCGGCGTAAACGAGTCACAGGCATTACAAGTTTATGTTTACTCCTAGTATTAATGGTATGCATGTCGCAATTCCTGGGAAATTCGTGTATATTTTTATGAACATACATAACATTTTCGTACACGTATTGAGAAGCAACAGTCAATATTTTTATTTCTTTAAACTTATCTCTTAATGATATTCTAGGACCTAAACTATAAATTGCACGAATAGCTCTTTTCTGCAGGACAAAAATTGTATTAACGGTAGCTGCATTTCCCCATAATAAGATTCCATATGACATAATACTATGAAAATAACTAAAGTATACTATGCGAGCTGTATAAGAGAAAATGTCAGCTGTCATACTAAAGTCTATTACAATCATAGATGAATAATAAACTACAATGTCCAGTATCTGTCCGGTATTGATTTCAGGGCATGCGAGTGCGCGATCCCGGGTCCTCGAGCCACCACTATTACACCTCATCCAGTCCGTATTAGTGGTGTCCTCTACCCCCTCTTCCGTTCTTCCCACCCGTCCCTAATCTCTACCTCCATTTTCGATCCTTTCCTTTCCCTGGTTTTCTCACTTAATGTGAGTTTGGAGGCCAGATGGCAATCGCTCCACAAAAAACCAACTTCGCCACTTCTATGGCAAGACATAAGAAAATGCTGGGTACGGCTAGGGCGTCGCCGCTTAACGACGCACAGGCACATCGCCCTATACCTGCGACAAATGGGCCAGGGCTACCGTGTCAAGTACGCGCACGGCTAAAGAAGTTAGTACCCAGATAGACAGAGATCCTGAGCAGATATCAAATTAAAAATTTAATAATTTTAGCGTACTGACATGTAGGATGCTAGCGCAGAGCCCCAGTAAAGGTTTGCTTAAGTTTACAAAATCTTTAGGCGCTCATTATCAGGCTCCTGTCAAATCGGTACTCAGAAAATGATACTGAGAACCATCCAGGATCCTGAGCAGATATCAAATTAAAAAATTATTAATTTAAGCGTACTGATATGTAGGATGCTAGCGCAGAGCCCCAGTAAAGGTTTGCTTAAGGTTACAAAATTTTTAGGCGCTCATTATAAGGCTCCTGTCAAATCGGTACTCAGAAAATGATACTGAGAACCATCCAGGATCCTGAGCAGATATCAAATTAAAAATTTATTAATTTTAGCGTACTGACATGTAGGATGCTAGCGCAGAGGCCTAGTAAAGGTTTGCTTAAAGTTACAAAATTTTAAGGCGCTCATTCTCAGGATCCTGCATGGTTCTCAGTATCATTTTTTTTGTCTCTTTTGATATATTTTTTTAATTAACATTGAAATGAACAATAATTCTATGGGTTGAAATAGCCTGGAGGCGATCACATCATTCCCAAGGCGTACTGTCTTCTAAAAAAATCGTTAATCGAATAATATCCTTTACTACACAAACGTTCTTTGACAATTTTTTTAAATTTGGCAATAGGAGCTTTTTGAACGTTTTCTGGGATCCTGTTGTATAAGCGTATACATTGTCCATAAAAAGAATTACTGACTCGGCGTAAACGAGTCACAGGCATTACAAGTTTATGTTTACTCCTAGTATTAATGGTATGCATGTCGCAATTCCTGGGAAATTCGTGTATATTTTTATGAACATACATAACATTTTCGTACACGTATTGAGAAGCAACAGTCAATATTTTTATTTCTTTAAACTTATCTCTTAATGATATTCTAGGACCTAAACTATAAATTGCACGAATAGCTCTTTTCTGCAGGACAAAAATTGTATTAACGGTAGCTGCATTTCCCCATAATAAGATTCCATATGACATAATACTATGAAAATAACTAAAGTATACTATGCGAGCTGTATAAGAGAAAATGTCAGCTGTCATACTAAAGTCTATTACAATCATAGATGAATAATAAACTACAATGTCCAGTATCTGTCCGGTATTGATTTCAGGGCATGCGAGTGCGCGATTCCGGGTCCTCGAGCCACCACTATTACACCTCATCCAGTCCGTATTAGTGGTGTCCTCTAGAGATGTGTAATTCAGGAGTGATTGATACAAAAGATGTATAATCTTTCAAAATACGAAATCACTCTTTAAATCTTTAGTTTTGAAAATACATCTTTAACTCACTACGTTAAGATTGATTTTAGTCAGATGATATATGTATGTACACTGACCTCTATAATAATTAATACCACTGGACTGGCTGTTCCAAGCGTTTGACAGCAATTTTTTTGTGTCCATTTGAAGCGCCACTAGCGAGAGTACTGAGAACTAATTTTGACGTATATTGCAAAAGAGACGGCGAGAAGTGTTTGTTTACTGTAAAGTAATTTTGCATTTTCGTTGTTAATATAACATAAGTAGTAATTATGATGATACGGTTATTGATTAATAAAAATAAAAAAATAAAAATCTTTATATCGACATCATTAGTTTTAGTACCACGAACTCTCGCTACGTCCGACAGCGGCGGACAGCGCCAAAATGGCGAATATCAAGCAGCCACAAAAGCACGTTGACAACAGCCAGTCCAGTGGTAATATAGAGGTCAGTGTGTATGTAGCAATATACTCTATGGTCAGATGGAATGATGCAACTATAGTCTATACAACAAACGAAAGCACACACACATACAGCCAATTAGATTTACCTTGAAATGAATAAATAAAATATTAAAAATTCCTTTTATTTATTGCGTATACAAAAAAATAAATAGGTATGCAAAGTAACAATTACAACAATTTTGAAAGTATTTATTAATAAAATCATATCATATCCAGTTAAAATAATATTATAAGATCTATGTTATATGCAATGATATTTTAACTATAGATATGTTATGAGCGCGCAATCGTGAAAACTCGAAAACATCCTAATTAGGACGTATTGCCTTTAGTCAGCTGTCAGTGTCACCGCATGGCGACGAGTGGTACTCTGCTACAAAATTTAAAAAAATGCCAGCCTGTGTATTTAGAAAATGTACTAATTATGATACCAAAGTTAATAAAACACAAGGGATCTCATACCTCATGTAAGAACGCAGTATACTTCGATTTATTAATATATTTCCATTATTTACCTAATATTCTGATATGTCATCGGTCGCTAGACTAATGTTTGTTTACATTGACGCGCAATTGACAACACTAGCTGTCTCTTTTTTTCTTATTGATTTTATCGACTATCCCCTTTCTATCACTTTGACTTGTAGTGAAATGTACATTGAATGAAAAGTGTGTATGTGTGCAGCGCGGAACGCTTTTTTCGGTTGTTTAGTGAGCGTATAACATATCTATAGTTAAAATATCGTATGGTTATATGTATATAAATATAAAAAAGTTACAAAAGTTTAGAGTCTGTGTGGTAGGATGACCGTTGTAAGATTGGAGGATGTTGTTGTTTTGATACTTTTTCTTTTTGGCAGAACCGTATAATATATAAATATTTTTTCTCTTGTTGAATGGTATAAAGATTTTACCCTTTTCGACATGAGTTTACAATAAAAATTACAATTAAACAACACGACAAATTTGACAGATGTCTAGGTTCCATAGTTATGTTATGTTCTATAATCTGTTTTCTGTGGTTTCCAGGCGTGCCATTTGGGCGGCTTTCTTAAGTTGGCGGGGGGTAATTGATCTTTTTTTTTTTTTGGCTAATTCAATTGTTCTTTAACTGTTCTTCAATGTTCGATCAAAAATGTGTTTTGTTCGTTTTATTTTTTTGTTTTAATTTTCAAAAATTGAATCTCAAGTTAGCGACTACTATTGTTTTTTTATTATTTTTAGCTAATTCAATTGTTCTTTAATTGTTCTTGAATGTTTGATCAAACATTTTTTTGTTCGTTTTTTTTTAATTTACAAAAATTAAATCTCAAGTTAGCCTCAACTAAAGATTTCTTAACTATTTTTTTTGTTTGTATTGTATCTTAAGTTAGCGCCAACTATATAATTTTTTCAATTTTGTTTTATACTTTGACACTATCTCTTATGTGTTCGTCCAAAAAAAACATCTGTTCGGCCTTAATTACGTTTTAATTTAATTATAAACTTTTCTTATCCCACGTTAATTAATTCTTTCCGCGCATGCGCAGTCATCTTCGCCGTAAGACTTTACACCACAGACTTGTGATTAAAGGACAATTAAAAAAGTTTGTTAACATGACTTACTGTTACTTTTTATAAGTTGCAACAAATCCTAAATTTTAAATCTATTTTTAAATACGCATTTCATTTCAAAAACAAATATATCAAAAACTGTCAAGTATGAAGGAAAATCAGGGTACATAACTAAAAAATAAAATAATAAAAAAAAACTACTAAAACTAATACTTTCTTTAAATAATTGCTAAAAACTAAACAATTCATGTGCAATCAAGTTTGAAAAGTTTTATCACGCTTGCGTACAACTATATTGATAACGTTTATCAATCAATCAATCAATCAATCAATAAAAGAAAGAAAGAAGATTTAATTATTCATCTATGATCATTATGATAAACTGAATGAATTATGTCATTCGAAACCAAAGATTTAAAAGAGTTAAAGATTTAAAAGAGTGATTTAAATCTTTCGAAGAAAAAGATTTATAAATCACTGATCTCATTGGTGATTTAGTTTGCGCATCACAAGTGTCCTCTACCCCCTCTTCCGTTCTTCCCACCCGTCCCTAATCTCTACCTCCATTTTCGATCTTTTCCTTTCCCTGGTTTTCTCACTTAATGTGAGTTTGGAGGCCAGATGGCAATCGCTCCACAAAAAACCAACTTCGCCACTTCTATGGCAAGACATAAGAAAATGCTGGGTACGGCTAGGGCGTCGCCGCTTAACGACGCACAGGCACATCGCCCTATACCTGCGACAAATGGGCCAGGGCTACCGTGTCAAGTACGCGCACGGCTAAAGAAGTTAGTACCCAGATAGACAGAGATCCTGAGCAGATATCAAATTAAAAATTTAATAATTTTAGCGTACTGACATGTAGGATGCTAGCGCAGAGCCCCAGTAAAGGTTTGCTTAAGTTTACAAAATCTTTAGGCGCTCATTATCAGGCTCCTGTCAAATCGGTACTCAGAAAATGATACTGAGAACCATCCAGGATCCTGAGCAGATATCAAATTAAAAAATTATTAATTTAAGCGTACTGATATGTAGGATGCTAGCGCAGAGCCCCAGTAAAGGTTTGCTTAAGGTTACAAAATTTTTAGGCGCTCATTATAAGGCTCCTGTCAAATCGGTACTCAGAAAATGATACTGAGAACCATCCAGGATCCTGAGCAGATATCAAATTAAAAATTTATTAATTTTAGCGTACTGACATGTAGGATGCTAGCGCAGAGGCCTAGTAAAGGCTTGCTTAAAGTTACAAAATTTTAAGGCGCTCATTCTCAGGCTCCTGTCAAATTGGTACTCAGAAAATGATACTGAGAACCATGCAGGATCCTGAGCAGATATCAAATTAAAAATTTAATAATTTTAGCGTACTGACATGTAGGATGCTAGCGCAGAGGCCTAGTAAAGGTTTGCTTAAAGTTACAAAATTTTTAGGCGCTCATTATCAGGCTCCTGTCAAATTGGTACTCAGAAAATGATACTTAGAACCATGCAGGATCCTGAGCAGATATCAAATTAAAAATTTAATAATTTTAGCGTACTAACATGTAGGATGCTAGCGCAGAGGCCTAGTAAAGGTTTGCTTAAAGTTACAAAATTTTAAGGCGCTCATTCTCAGGCTCCTGTCAAATCGGTACTCAGAAAATGATACTGAGAACCATGCAGGATCCTGAGCAGATATCAAATTAAAAATTTAATAATTTTAGCGTACTGACATGTAGGATGCTAGCGCAGAGGCCTAGTAAAGGTTTGCTTAAAGTGACAAAATTTTAAGGCGCTCATTCTCAGGCTCCTGTTAAATTGGTACTCAGAAAATGATACTGAGAACCATGCAGGATCCTGAGCAGATATCAAATTAAAAATTTAATAATTTTAGCGTACTGACATGTAGGATGCTAGCGCAGAGGTCTAGTAAAGGTTTGCTTAAAGTCACAAAATTTTTAGGCGCTCATTATCAAGCTCTTGTCAAATCGGTACTCAGAAAATGATACTGAGAACCATGCAGGATCCTGAGCAGATATCAAATTAAAAATTTAATAATTTTAGCGTACTGACATGTAGGATGCTAGCGCAGAGGCCTAGTAAAGGTTTGCTTAAAGTTACAAAATTTTAAGGCGCTCATTCTCAGGCTCCTGTCAAATTGGTACTCAGAAAATGATACTGAGAACCATGCAGGATCCTGAGCAGATATCAAATTAAAAATTTAATAATTTTAGCGTATTGACATGTAGGATGCTAGCGCAGAGGCCTAGTAAAGGTTTGCTTAAAGTTACAAAATTTTAAGGCGCTCATTCTCAGGCTCCTGTCAAATTGATACTCAGAAAATGATACTGAGAACCATGCAGGATCCTGAGCAGATATCAAATTAAAAATTTTATAATTTTAGCGTACTGACATGTAGGATGCTAGCGCAGAGGCCTAGTAAAGGTTTGCTTAAAGTTACAAAATTTTAAGGCGCTCATTCTCAGGCTCCTGTCAAATCGGTACTCAGAAAATGATACTGAGAACCATGCAGGATCCTGAGCAGATATCAAATTAAAAATTTAATAATTTTAGCGTACTGACATGTAGGATGCTAGCGCAGAGGCCTAGTAAAGGTTTGCTTAAAGTTACAAAATTTTAAGGCGCTCATTCTCAGGCTCCTGTCAAATCGGTACTCAGAAAATGATACTGAGAACCATGCAGGATCCTGAGCAGATATCAAATTAAAAATTTAATAATTTTAGCGTACTGACATGTAGGATGCTAGCGCAGAGGCCTAGTAAAGGTTTGCTTAAAGTTACAAAATTTTTAGGCGCTCATTATCAGGCTCCTGTCAAATTGGTACTCAGAAAATGATACTTAGAACCATGCAGGATCCTGAGCAGATATCAAATTAAAAATTTAATAATTTTAGCGTACTAACATGTAGGATGCTAGCGCAGAGGCCTAGTAAAGGTTTGCTTAAAGTTACAAAATTTTAAGGCGCTCATTCTCAGGCTCCTGTCAAATCGGTACTCAGAAAATGATACTGAGAACCATGCAGGATCCTGAGCAGATATCAAATTAAAAATTTAATAATTTTAGCGTACTGACATGTAGGATGCTAGCGCAGAGGCCTAGTAAAGGTTTGCTTAAAGTGACAAAATTTTAAGGCGCTCATTCTCAGGCTCCTGTTAAATTGGTACTCAGAAAATGATACTGAGAACCATGCAGGATCCTGAGCAGATATCAAATTAAAAATTTAATAATTTTAGCGTACTGACATGTAGGATGCTAGCGCAGAGGTCTAGTAAAGGTTTGCTTAAAGTCACAAAATTTTTAGGCGCTCATTATCAAGCTCTTGTCAAATCGGTACTCAGAAAATGATACTGAGAACCATGCAGGATCCTGAGCAGATATCAAATTAAAAATTTAATAATTTTAGCGTACTGACATGTAGGATGCTAGCGCAGAGGCCTAGTAAAGGTTTGCTTAAAGTTACAAAATTTTAAGGCGCTCATTCTCAGGCTCCTGTCAAATTGGTACTCAGAAAATGATACTGAGAACCATGCAGGATCCTGAGCAGATATCAAATTAAAAATTTAATAATTTTAGCGTATTGACATGTAGGATGCTAGCGCAGAGGCCTAGTAAAGGTTTGCTTAAAGTTACAAAATTTTAAGGCGCTCATTCTCAGGCTCCTGTCAAATTGATACTCAGAAAATGATACTGAGAACCATGCAGGATCCTGAGCAGATATCAAATTAAAAATTTTATAATTTTAGCGTACTGACATGTAGGATGCTAGCGCAGAGGCCTAGTAAAGGTTTGCTTAAAGTTACAAAATTTTAAGGCGCTCATTCTCAGGCTCCTGTCAAATCGGTACTCAGAAAATGATACTGAGAACCATGCAGGATCCTGAGCAGATATCAAATTAAAAATTTAATAATTTTAGCGTACTGACATGTAGGATGCTAGCGCAGAGGCCTAGTAAAGGTTTGCTTAAAGTGACAAAATTTTAAGGCGCTCATTCTCAGGCTCCTGTCAAATCGGTACTCAGAAAATGATACTGAGAACCATGCAGGATCCTGAGCAGATATCAAATTAAAAATTTAATAATTTTAGCGTACTGACATTTAGGATGCTAGCGCAGAGGCCTAGTAAAGGTTTGCTTAAAGTTACAAAAGTTTAAGGCGCTCATTCTCAGGCTCCTGTCAAATTGGTACTCAGAAAATGAAACTGAGAACCATGCAGGATCCTGAGCGGATATCAAATTAAAAATTTAATAATTTTAGCGTACTGACATGTAGGATGCTAGCGCAGAAGCCTAGTAAAGGTTTGCTTAAAGTTACAAAATTTTTAGGCGCTCATTATCAGGCTCCTGTCAAATCGGTACTCAGAAAATGATACTGAGAACCATGCAGGATCCTGAGCAGATAACAAATTAAAAATATAATAATTTTAGCGTACTGACATGTAGGATGCTAGCGCAGAGGCCTAGTAAAGGTTTGCTTAAAGTTACTAAATTTTAAGGCGCTCATTATCAGGCTCCTGTCAAATCGGTACTCAGAAAATGATACTGAGAACCATGCAGGATCCTGAGCAGATATCAAATTAAAAATTTAATAATTTTAGCGTACTGACATGTAGGATGCTAGCGCAGAGGCCTAGTAAAGGTTTGCTTAAAGTTACAAAATTTTAAGGCGCTCATTCTCAGGCTCCTGTCAAATCGGTACTTAGAAAATAATACTGAGAACCATGCAGGATCCTGAGCAGATATCAAATTAAAAATTTAATAATTTTAGCGTACTGACATGTAGGATGCTAGCGCAGAGGCCTAGTAAAGGTTTAGCAAAGTTACAAAATTTTAAGGCGCTCATTCTCAGGCTCCTGTCAAATTGGTACTCAGAAAATGATACTGAGAACCATGCAGGATCCTGAGCAGATATCAAATTAAAAATTTAATAATTTTAGCGTATTGACATGTAGGATGCTAGCGCAGAGGCCTAGCAAAGGTTTGCTTAAAGTTACAAAATTTTAAGGCGCTCATTCTCAGGCTCCTGTCAAATTGGTACTCAGAAAATGATACTGAGAACCATGCAGGATCCTGAGCAGATATCAAATTAAAAATTTAATAATTTTAGCGTACTGACATGTAGGATGCTAGCGCAGAGGCCTAGTAAAGGTTTGCTTAAAGTTACAAAATTTTTAGGCGCTCATTATCAGGCTCCTGTCAAATCGGTACTCAGAAAATGATACTGAGAACCATGCAGGATCCTGAGCAGATATCAAATTAAAAATTTAATAATTTAAGCGTACTGGCATGTTGGATGCTAGCGCAGAGGCCTAGTAAAGGTTTGCTTAAAGTTACAAAATTTTTAGGCGCTCATTCTCAGGCTCCTGTCAAATTGGTACTCAGAAAATGATACTGAGAACCATGCAGGATCCTGAGCAGATATCAAATTAAAAATTTAATAATTTTAGCGTACTGACATGTAGGATGCTAGCGCAGAGGCCTAGTAAAGGTTTGCTTAAAGTTACAAAATTTTTAGGCGCTCATTATCAGGCTCCTGTCAAATCGGTACTCAGAAAATGATACTGAGAACCATGCAGGATCCTGAGCAGATAACAAATTAAAAATTTAATAATTTTAGCGTACTGACATGTAGGATGCTAGCGCAGAGGCCTAGTAAAGGTTTGCTTAAAGTTACTAAATTTTAAGGCGCTCATTTTCAGGCTCCTGTCAAATTGATACTCAGAAAATGATACTGAGAACCATGCAGGATCCTGAGCAGATATCAAATTAAAAATTTTAGAATTTTAGCGTACTGACATGTAGGATGGTAGCGCAGAGGCCTAGTAAAGGTTTGCTTTAAGTTACAAAATTTTAAGGCGCTCATTCTCAGGCTCCTGTCAAATCGGTACTCAGAAAATGATACTGAGAACCATGCAGGATCCTGAGCAGATATCAAATTAAAAATTTAATAATTTTAGCGTACTGACATGTAGGATGCTAGCGCAGAGGCCTAGTAAAGGTTTGCTTAAAGTTACAAAATTTTTAGGCGCTCATTATCAGGCTCCTGTCAAATCGGTACTCAGAAATATTGAGATTTTTAAGAGTTCGCTGTGAGCGTAATTTGTTATCTAGAAGTGATGAGCATAAAAATAATAACACTTTCACTACTTTATCAACTTATTTATTGATACTTTATTTATATTAATTACATTATTAAAGTTACACAGTGTTCACGGTACGGAGTCAAGACAGCGAAGAGATCGAGTCAAAGACAATAGAATAAACATAGTATAAACTAGATATGTCACACAGAGTATAAAAGGATCATAATATTATGGGGGATACACACAATCTAACACTTCCCCTTATGCCATATAATATTATATCTAACATAATAATTATACAAAAATAAACAAAATGCATACAAGAATAATATGTCAGATACATCAATACTAAATACTCTAGCATGTAGAGATCGTAAGCATCGCTTCACATTAATATAATGCAAGTCATTATTCATATAAAGAATACAAAAAAAAATTACTATGTAGAAATAGTAGGTAATACTCTTACATTCATATTCTCAATGAAGCTACAATGTTTCTGTACACACAAAGGTTTTGTCAATACATCAGCTATCATCTTGTCTGTAGGTAGGTACTTTACTGAAATAGAGTCATTCTTAATTAAATCTTTCACAAAATGATATCTAATATCAATGTGCTTTGTCCTTTTGTGACAATATTCCTTACATTCTAATAGCTTATGTGCACTTTGATTGTCATTAAATACAATACAAGGAATGTTTCTATTGACTATTTCAGAAAGCAAATTCTTTATAAAGCAAATGTCTTTACAAACGTCGCCTATAGCTAGGTATTCTGCTTCTGTACTCGACAGTGCAATACAGCGTTGTTTTCGAGATTCCCAGTTTATAGTATTACTTCCCAGCTTTACGACATACCCAGTATAAGACTTTCGGTCATTTACATCATTACCCCAATCGGCATCGGTATATGCCTGTTCAATCGTTTAAGTTAATTTAGTTGTATGTACGAAACATAGATGGCGTTACCTGTATTTTACATCGCGCTATGGTTTGGTTCTGTTTAATACTATAAGATAAGATAGACGGGATCAGTAGGCAGTTCAATAAATATGGTTAAAAATCGTGTGTAGTTTTATTCTCTAGTGACAATCAGTGAAGGTTTAAAGTGGTGAGTGGTCAAACATTGGTCCTTCGAGCCGGATGAACTGTGAGTACAAGTGTTTATTTACCTCATAGACTTAGAGAAACTTAGTGAAAAGTTAAAGTGATATTATAGACTTCAAAAATTTGTGGAACGTTAACTCAACTAGTTAAAGTGATTGTGTCGTATTAAAGACTTCGAAAATTTAGACACCATGTCGAAAAAGGAGACTTCCACTGCGTTAGTTCTTCTCAAAGATTTGCAAGACTCAATTAATAGATTATATTCAAACTTCAAAAAAACGTCGCAATCTCGTTATTCGCTCAGTTATCTGGAAACTAGGATGGAATTGCTGGAAGATTATTGGGCGCAGATTCAAACAGAGCATCGAAACATACTGGCACAAGATAGTCTGACGAAAGAAGATAAGAACAGCTGCAATGATATTTGCAATCAAATAGAAGATACTTATTTAGAACTGAAAACAATGTTAAAGGAAAAAATACACCAACTAAATAAAGTCGAGAAATCTGTTACGACACCCGTAAACACCAACAGCATTGCGAAGTTACCCACAATAAACTTACCCACGTTTGCTGGAAATTATCGAGATTGGATATACTTCAGGGACATGTTTAATTCCTTAGTTGACAGTGATCAAGGACTAAGCGAAATACAGAAACACCATTACTTACGTTCGAGTCTAAAAGGAGAAGCAGAACAACTTTTACGTCATTTAGATGTCACGGCAGCTAACTATACGATCGCATGGAAGATTCTTATTAATAGATATAGCAATCCCAGAATTATAGTCAATACTATTTTAAGTCGTCTACTTAGTCAAAAAAAGCTCACCAAGGAATGCCCTAAAGGTCTAAAGGAATTAATTAATAGAACTAATGAATGTTTGAACAGTCTTTCTAATATCAATATAAACACAACCTCTTGGGATCCGTTAATTGTGCATATAGTCGTATCAAGATTAGATATTGAATCTCACAAAAGCTGGGAACAATCACTAGGCTCATCCACGGAGTTGCCTTCTTACCAACAACTTTGCTCTTTTATAGAAGGTAGATTCCGTGCTATAGAAATGGTACAAACATCACAGAAAAAGGAATTTAATTATCAAGGACAACCCAGTACTCAAAAAACCACTAACTTCAGATCATTTGCCGCCGAAACTGAAACTGAATGTACTTATTGCACCAAAAGTCACTACCTATGCCACTGCACCGATTTCGCACAGTTAGATGTTGATCAGCGTAGAACATTTGTTAAAAATAATAACCTTTGTTTCAATTGCCTAGTAAAGGGTCATTCAATCAAAAATTGTCGCCAAAGTACAGCCTGTCGTACCTGTAAGCGTAAACACCATACTTTATTACATCAAACTCAGTTTATCACCAAGGCAGTAATCACGCCTGAGGAAGAATCTGAAAATTCTGATCCAGAAGCAGAAATCACATCCATGAAAGTCGCAACTGGTAATCATTTTGTAGTCTTAGCCACTGCTCGTCTTGGAATAAAAGACAAACATGGTGAAATCACTTATTTACGAGCTTTAGTCGATCAAGGCTCGCAGGCCACGTTTATGACGGAATCAGCTGTACAACTTCTGGGGCTAAAAAAGACAAAATTTGAAGCAAATGTTACTGGAATAGGAAACAGCGCTGTCAAATCACGATATACAGTCCTCTTGGATATTTATTCACCCATTGATTCTCAATTCGTCATGCAAGTTCAGGCTCACGTTTTGACTAAGCTCACAACTAAGTTACCTACCCAACAATTCGAAATTTCAAAGTGGCCTAGTTTAAAAGGCATTACTCTATCCGATCCTCAACTTAACCAACCTGGAAAAATCGACATATTGTTAGGTGCAGATGTGTATGCGGCTATATTATTGGAAGGTTTACACAAATATGACTCCCTCATTGCACAAAATTCTCGATTGGGTTGGTTAGTTTCTGGCCGCACTGAATCCTCTGTTGATATTCCTATGCACAACATAACTGTTACAACTACACTTATTGAGGTTGATCATTTACTAAGAAAGTTTTGGGAGATAGAAGAATATCAAAAAGGGAATAAAGGACTCACAGAACTAGAACAACAATGTGAAACTTATTACATGAAGACTCACACCCGCAAAGAGGATGGTAGATACGAAGTCTGTTTACCATTTAAGCAAGAGCACGCACAAAACTTGGGAGATTCTAGGCCTATTGCTATTAAACGCCTGCTTCATATGGAAAAGAGATTCACAAAAGATCCTGCATTTAAAGAAGATTATTGTAAATTCTTACAACAGTATAAGATACAGGGTCATATGGCAGTGGTCTCGGAAAGTGATAACGTGGAAGCTGATGTCGATAAAAATATGATAAGATATTATTTGCCCCATCACGGGGTCATCAGAAAAACCAGCGCTAGCACTAAACTCAGAGTTGTCTTTGACGGTAGCGCTAAGCCATTGAATGGAAATTCATTAAATGAAGAATTGTTAATCGGTCCTCCACTTCAACAAGACTTACGAGACCTAATCACCAGATGGAGGCAACACAGAATTTGTCTAGTAGCGGATGTTCAAAACACGTACCGGCAAATTCAAGTAGCTCCAAAGGACACTAACTATCAAAGAATATTATGGCGCGAAAATTCGCACGAACCTATCCGTGAGTATAAACTACTTACCGTCACTTATGGTACTTCGTGCGCACCATACCTCGCCATCAAAACTTTACATCAGCTGGCTGATGATGAACGTCACGACTTCCCTGAGGAGTCACGTATTTTGAAAACGGATGTTTATATGGATGATATCCTTACTGGTACCTCCCTTGAAGGTGACGCGGTGAAACTACGATATCGTCTTACTGAACTATTTAGGCGTGGTGGGTTCCCTTTGCACAAGTGGGCATCTAATAGTAAAATGGTACTAAATGAAATACCACAAGGAAACCAGAATTTGGAGACCAGTGTGAGTATAAAGTTAGACGAAACCATTAAGGCACTTGGTGTTGTTTGGAATTCAAAGGGTGATAAATTTGAACTAAAAATTCTCGTAGATAGTCAATGTAAACCACCGTACACTAAGCGCACTGTACTGTCGCTGATAGCTAAAGCCTTCGACCCTTTAGGTTGGCTTGCACCTATTGTTATTGTCCTAAAAGTATTTATGCAAAAATTATGGCAAGCTGGCTTAGATTGGGACGAAGAACTTCCGACTGATTTAAGACTTGAATGGCATAGTTATCTTTCCAATTTAAAAGCAATGAATTGTATTCATCTTCCCCGATGGTTGGGTACTTCTGAAATATGCAAACGGGAATTACATGGATTTAGTGATGCGTCCAGTGCTACTTACGCTGGTGTAGTGTACCTAAGAGTTTTAGATGGGGATAATATTGTAGTTCGATTGCTTGGAGCGCGTACAAAGGTAGCACCTGTTAAGCAAATATCTGTTCCCCGTCTGGAACTCTCAGGTGCAGTTTTATTAGCTAATTTATTAGATTGTATAAAAACTAGTTTAAATATACCTAATCAATGTATTTTTGCTTGGACCGACTCTACCATAGTTCTAGCCTGGTTGCGAAAAGCACCTAATACTTGGAAAACGTTTGTTGGTAATCGCACTACAGAAATTCTTAATGTTCTTAACAGCAGCCAATGGCGACATGTAAATTCTCAGGAAAACCCAGCTGATTGCGCTTCACGTGGTATGACTCCTACACAATTAGAAAACTGCGAACTATGGTGGAACGGTCCAGGTTTTTTAAAAAAATCTGAAATTACTGAACAAACTCATAATATACCTGATGTGACCTTAGAACGTAGGCGTTTACCCGTCAAGGTTCATGTAAATAATATAACTGAAAATAGTTCAGAACTCTATTTAAAAAGATACTCCCGATTATCTAAGTTGATTCGTGTGACAGCATTTCTTTTAAGATTTATAAAAAACTGTAAATCTAAAATTAATATTAAGAAAAACTTAAAGGAATCTGCTTCTTTTCCTCAGCATTTAACTGTGGTTGAGTTAAAACATGCGCTTAACGTATGTATACGAGTTTCACAAGGATTATATTTTGCTAAAGAAATTAAATTACTGGGAAATGGACAACAGATTCCAAAGAGTAATACTTTAAATTCACTGGTGCCTTACATAGATAACGAAGGTATTTTACGCGCGACTGGACGACTTAAAAATGCTTTTATTAAAAATGACCGAAAAACACCTATTCTACTTGCCAATAACTGTAATCTCACTCTACTATTAGTCCAAGATATTCATATTCAGGCATTGCATGGTGATCCGCAATTAACACTTAATATCTTACGCAACAAATACTGGGTAATTGGAGCAAAAACTCTAATCAAAAGAGTTATCCGCAATTGTCTTACTTGTTTTAAGCACTCTGCCTCACCGGTAAACCAGTTAATGGGGCAATTGCCTGCTTCCCGCGTCAGGCCGGGTAAACCCTTTCGTTGTAGCGGCGTCGACTACGCTGGTCCAGTCATTTTAAAGCTATATCCTGGACGGTGCCAAAAAACATGCAAGGCCTATATATGCTTGTTTGTTTGTACAGTCACTAAAGCGATACATCTGGAATTGGTCAGCGATCTCTCTACGAATGCTTTTATTGCAACATTTCGCAGATTCACCTCAAGACGCGGCCATTGTAGTGATCTCTGGAGTGACTGTGCTACTAATTTTGTTGGTGCTTCAGCTGAACTTGATCGCATGTTCAAAAATAGAAATTCCAAAGTGATTGGAGAAATAGCTGAAGTTTTAGCTAATGATCATACTAATTGGCATTTTATACCACCTGGTTCTCCCCATTTTGGTGGATTGTGGGAGGCGGGTATCAGATCAGTTAAGAATCATCTAAAACGTGTGATTGGCGAAACTCGTTTGACATTTGAGGAGTATACGACTCTCTTGACTCAGGTTGAAGCTTGCGTTAATTCTCGCCCGTTGACTTTACCTTCGAATTCTATTGATGATGTTTCTCCAATCACTCCTGGACACTTTCTGATCGGGGAAGCCCCTCTCATTGTCCCAGAGATTAATTTAGAGAATATTTCTGCATCACATTTGAACCGTTGGCAGTTGCTTCAGAAAATGCTTCAACATTTATGGTCTCGTTGGAGCTCAGAATACTTATGTACTTTGCAAAACCGATATAAATGGTCGCGGATAAAAGGTGATATTGAAATTGGTACTATTGTTTTGGTTAAAGATGAGAGACTTCCTCCTGGAAAGTGGCTTTTGGCTAGAATAATTGAAAAACATCCAGGCAAAGATGGTCTCACTAGAGTAGTAACTTTAAGAATGAAAGATAAGACTTTTCAACGTCCTATAACTAAAATCTGTCCTTTGCCATTAGATAATAATGATGATTAAGCTTGCCTTTGTAAAATGTATTTGTTTATTTTCTATTGCCCTTAAAGGACTTTAATTCGTCCTTGGGGGCCGGAATGTTCAATCGTTTAAGTTAATTTAGTTGTATGTACGAAACATAGATGGCGTTACCTGTATTTTACATCGCGCTATGGTTTGGTTCTGTTTAATACTATAAGATAAGATAGACGGGATCAGTAGGCAGTTCAATAAATATGGTTAAAAATCGTGTGTAGTTTTATTCTCTAGTGACAATCAGTGAAGGTTTAAAGTGGTGAGTGGTCAAACAATGCCCTTAAATCCCAATTAACACTTTTTATATAACATAAAGAGTAGTTAATTGTACCAGCTAAATACCTTAGTATACGTTTCGCCGCAATCCAATGGGATCTGTCGAAACTGTTATTGAACTGGCTCAACTGACTACAAGCAAACGTTATATCTGGTCTAGTACATACAGATAAATACATAAGTCCGCCCAACAGTTGCCTATAGTCATAGGTTTCATCCTGTATACAAGCACTTTTATCTTTTGGTACAGTTAGTTTTGAATTTAAAGCCATAGGTGTAGCGATAGGTTTACAATTTTGCATATTAAAACGTGTTAACAATTTTTTAATATACTCAGTCTGATCTAAACATAAAGTTCCTTTAGACATGTCTCTAGTGACTCTCATGCCTAAACAATTTTTCAATGGACCTAAGTTTTTAACATTAAATTCTTTCTCTAAAGTAATAACTAATTCTTTCTTTATAATACTATTTTTAGAATAAAAAACATAAAAATCGTCCACATATAAGGCAATTATTACAGAGTCATTTTGTGACGTTTTTGTATAAATACATGGTTCACATAGAGACTGTTTGAAACCATTATTAACTAGTACATCATTTACCTTTTTATTCCACATTTTACTCGCTTGTTTCAAGCCATAAATGCACTTTTGCAAAAGATAAACTTTATCCTTATTTTTACTATTAGAAAACCCTTCAGGTTGCTCCATATAAATAGTCTCATTAAGGTCGCTATTTAAAAATGCTGTATTCACATCAATATGATCAATATACAAATCATATTGATTTGCAAAAGAAAATAAAATTCTCATAGATGAATGGCGAACAACAGGTGAAAAAGTTTCATTATAATCTATTCCCTGCTTTTGAGTAAAACCTTTGGCTACTAGTCTCGCCTTAAACCTATCAAATTTTCCATTTGCATCATGCTTTATCTTATACACCCACTTACATTTAATGACATTTTTGTTAGTAGGTCTATCTACCAATATCCATACCTGATTTGAAACTAGGGAGTCATGTTCAATTTGCATTGCAGTCATCCAATCATCACGATATGGCGACACAATAGCATCTTCATATGACTTTGGTTCTTCAAATATGGTATGCTGAGTTAACATTGAATAATCATAATCTCCAAACCTTTGTGGTGGACGTCGCTCACGAACAGAGCGACCAGACAAACCCATTGCAGCATCACTGCCTGGTTGAACAGCTTCCCCTCCATGTGGGGCGTAGCTAGATGGTGTGAGACGCTCATCACGTCCACCATCGGCACCGTCGCCACCGGAGACGGGTTCACTCTCACTTAGTGTCTGGTTGTCATCGCCATCGACTCCGTCTGAAACATTAGTTGAAACATTGTCATTTTTACTATTATCAGAACATTCCACATTAGTAATGCAATTATCAATTGACATTATATTATTAATAGAAAAATTGTCATTTAAAATAGAATAATGATTATTATTATTATTCAAATTATTAGGTCCATTATAATAATAAAACTTATTCTCTATAAAAGCCACACTACGGGACAATATCACAGTATTAGGACTAGATGGCTCGCTTAAACGATAGCCTTTAGTTACCTCACTATAGCCAACAAAGATTGCTAATTTTGCTCTAGCATCTAACTTGCGGCGTTTCTGTGATGGATTCAGACAGTATGCAATACAGCCAAATACCCGGAGATGACTGAGGTCCACCTTAGACCCTGTCCATACCTCCTCAGGCATACGTCCTGCTAAAGCAGTAGTAGGGGACCTATTTTTTAAATATATAGCAGTCATAACTGCCTCTCCCCAATAACGCCAACAGAGACCTGACTCAACTAGCATACATCTGACCTTGTCAAACAAAACCCTGTTCAGGCGTTCGCTGACCCCGTTCTGCTGTGGACAATAAGGGACAGTACTTTGATGTACAATTCCTTCCCTTCTTAAATAATCAGAGAAATTTTTATTAATGTATTCACCACCGTTGTCGGACCTTAAAACTTTAATTGATAACCCCAATTGTTTCTCAGCATGTGCTTTAAAAGTAATAAAATGTGACATTACCTCTGATTTTTGCTTCATTAAATAACCAAATGACTTTCTTGTGTAGTCATCTGTGAATGTGACTAGGTACCTCGCCCCTCCCCAACTTGGCTCCTGCATTGGCCCACAGACGTCGCTGTGTATAAGTTCCAGTGGTTGATTAGCTCGTGTGGCCTGGCCTTTGGGATAAGATGCGGCCGACATCTTCCCCTCAAGACATGCCGTACAGCTTTTAAGGTCTTCATCCTGAAACATTATACCACATGCACTGACACCATCCCGTAAGCACTTCATACCTTGGAGATTAAGGTGACCTAGACGTCTATGCCATAGTTCCGCTGACAAGCCTGTTGCTATTGTGGCCCTCGGTGATTCCTGGCTACCTTCCAGGAACAAGGAGTGATCCATTGGCGAGAATTTGTTAGTATTCACATATGAACATGCATTTAGTATATACAAACCATTATAACACACAGCATATGCAATTGGGTTATCAAAACCAGTGGTTTTACTCTTCCTGTCATAAATTTGACAGCCATTACTATCAAAAATAACTTTATAGCCACTCCTAATTAACTTTGAAATGGAAATTAAATTACTAGACAACTGAGGAACAAACAAAACATTTGATAACGATAATGGACTTACATGCCGTTTAAATCTTAAATTAACTTGCCCTTGCCCTTCACTCTTTATTAGTTGATTATTTGCAATAGTAATGTCCTGATCACCTGGCACAAAATTGCATAAAAGTCTTTTATTATTCACCATATGGCTACTAGCGCCACTATCAAGCACAAAGACTTGTGAAGGCAAACAGGCAACGAACGCTGAGGCTAGACTACTTGTCTCTATGCTAGCAGGCTTTGACCTCTTCATTTTCTTCAATTTGAAACACTGAGATTTTCTATGATTCCTCTTCTTGCAAAATTCACAGAATAAAGGTGCTGTTTTCCTCGTTATGTAAGCAGCAGTGTTTTCCAATGAAGTCTTCCTCGAATATTCCTGAAGCAGACGAGCTTTGACAAGTTCACTTGTTATTTGATTTGTCACTGTTGCCGTTGATAGTCCTGATACAAGAGTGTCATATTCTGATGGTAATCCACTAAGAAGAATTTCAGCAATTTCTGCATCTTCTATTGTTCTTCCAATGTCATGGAGTTGCTGAACTAGTGTGGTGACATCTTCAATATATGCATTCATAGAACTGTAAGCAGTGAACTCAACACGATGCAACTTCCTTAACAGCAAAACACGTCTATATAAGCCCCTGTCTTCAAATACCTCGGCGAGATTTTTCCAAGCTGCAGCAGCCGATGTCGCGTTTCGTACATATTGATATAATTCTTTCTTCACTGATAAACAGATACGCGCAAGCGCGCGCTGTTGGCGTGCCACGTCGTTATCACGTCCCTCTATGACGTCCCACAATCCTTCAAGTATTAAAATATTCTTGATGGAAAATTTCCAAGTATGAAAATTGGACGATCCTTCCAATTTTTCAAAGTTCGCCATGTACGATGTCGCGTGGCTCGAACTCGATTTCAATGAATCCATTTTAATAAGAGTGATGCATTTAAGTTATTTAGCCTTCCGTACACAGAACGTTTTGTAGTGATGTGATCTTAATTTTCTTGAATGTATTTCAAATAAAAACGGTTTATTTTTGATCTTCAATATTGCTTAAATTATTATGCTCAAAATGGCTTCTTGATATGCTGGGCCCATAACCTATTGAGATTTTTAAGAGTTCGCTGTGAGCGTAATTTGTTATCTAGAAGTGATGAGCATAAAAATAATAACACTTTCACTACTTTATCAACTTATTTATTGATACTTTATTTATATTAATTACATTATTAAAGTTACACAGTGTTCACGGTACGGAGTCAAGACAGCGAAGAGATCGAGTCAAAGACAATAGAATAAACATAGTATAAACTAGATATGTCACACAGAGTATAAAAGGATCATAATATTATGGGGGATACACACAATCTAACAAGAAAATGATACTGAAAACCATGCAGGATCCTGAGCAGATATCAAATTAAAAATTTAATAATTTTAGCCTACTGACATGTAGGATGCTAGCGCAGAGGCCTAGTAAAGGTTTGGTTAAAGTTACAAAATTTTTAGGCGCTCATTATCAGGCTCCTGTCAAATCGGTACTCAGAAAATGATACTGAGAACCATGCAGGATCCTGAGCAGATATCAAATTAAAAATTTAATAATTTTAGCGTACTGACATGTTGGATGCTAGCGCAGAGGCCTAGTAAAGGTTTGCTTAAAGTTACAAAATTTTTAGGCGCTCATTATCAGGCTCCTGTCAAATCGGTACTCAGAAAATGATACTGAGAACCATGCAGGATCCTGAGCAGATATCAAATTAAAAATTTAATAATTTTAGCGTACTGACATGTAGGATGCTAGCGCAGAGGCCTAGTAAAGGTTTGCTTAAAGTTACTAAATTTTTAGGCGCTCATTATCAGGCTCCTGTCAAATCGGTACTCAGAAAATGATACTGAGAACCATCCAGGATCCTGAGCAGATATCAAATTAAAAATTTTATAATTTTAGCGTACTGGCATGTAGGATGCTAGCGCAGAGCCCTAGTAAAGGTTTGGTTAAAGTTACAAAATTTTAAGGCGCTCATTCTCAGGCTCCTGTCAAATTGGTACTCAGAAAATGATACTGAGAACCATGCAGGATCCTGAGCAGATATTAAATTAAAATTTAATAATTTTAGCGTAATGACATGTAGGATGCTAGCGCAGAGCCCTAGTAAAGGTTTGCTTAAAGTTACAAAATTTTAAGGCGCTCATTCTCAGGCTCCTGTCAAATTGGTACTCAGAAAATGATACTGAGAACCATCCAGGATCCTGAGCAGATATCAAATTAAAAATTTAATAATTTTAGCGTACTGACATGTAAGATGCTAGCACAGAGGCCTAGTAAAGGTTTGCTTTAGGGTACAAAATTTTTAGGCGCTCATTCTCAGGCTCCTGTCAAATCGGTACTCAGAAAATGATACTGAGAACCATCCAGGATCCTGAGCAGATATCAAATTAAAAATTTAATAATTTTAGCCTACTGACATGTAGGATGCTAGCGCAGAGGCCTAGTAAAGGTTTGGTTAAAGTTACAAAATTTTTAGGCGCTCATTATCAGGCTCCTGTCAAATCGGTACTCAGAAAATGATACTGAGAACCATGCAGGATCCTGAGCAGATATCAAATTAAAAATTTAATAATTTTAGCGTACTGACATGTAGGATGCTAGCGCAGAGGCCTAGTAAAGGTTTGCTTAAAGTTACAAAATTTTTAGGCGCTCATTATCAGGCTTCTGTCAAATCGGTACTCAGAAAATGATACTGAGAACCATGCAGGATCCTGAGCAGATATCAAATTAAAAATTTAATAATTTTAGCCTACTGACATGTAGGATGCTAGCGCAGAGGCCTAGTAAAGGTTTGGTTAAAGTTACAAAATTTTTAGGCGCTCATTATCAGGCTCCTGTCAAATCGGTACTCAGAAAATGATACTGAGAACCATGCAGGATCCTGAGCAGATATCAAATTAAAAATTTAATAATTTTAGCGTACTGACATGTTGGATGCTAGCGCAGAGGCCTAGTAAAGGTTTGCTTAAAGTTACAAAATTTTTAGGCGCTCATTATCAGGCTCCTGTCAAATCGGTACTCAGAAAATGATACTGAGAACCATGCAGGAGCCTGAGCAGATATCAAATTAAAAATTTAATAATTTTAGCGTACTGACATGTAGAATGCTAGCGCAGAGGCCTAGTAAAGGTTTGCTTAAAGTTACAAAATTTTTAAGCGCTCATTATCAGGCTCCTGTCAAATTGGTACTCAGAAAATGATACTGAGAACCATGCAGGATCCTGAGCAGATATCAAATTAAAAATTTAATAATTTTAGCGTACTGACATGTAGGATGCTAGCGCAGAGGCCTAGTAAAGGTATGCTTAAAGTTACAAAATTTTAAGGCGCTCATTCTCAGGCTCCTGTCAAATCGGTACTCAGAAAATGATACTGAGAACCATGCAGGATCCTGAGCAGATATCAAATTAAAAATTTAATAATTTTAGCGTACTGACATGTAGGATGCTAGCGCAGAGGCCTAGTAAAGGTTTGCTTAAAGTTACAAAATTTTAAGGCGCTCATTCTCAGGCTCCTGTCAAATTGGTACTCAGAAAATGATACTGAGAACCATGCAGGATCCTGAGCAGATATCAAATTAAAAATTTAATAATTTTAGCGTACTGACATGTAGGATGCTAGCGCAGAGCCCTAGTAAAGGTTTGCTTAAAGTTACAAAATTTTAAGGCGCTCATTCTCAGGCTCCTGTCAAATCGGTACTCAGAAAATGATACTGAGAACCATGCAGGATCCTGAGCAGATAACAAATTAAAAATTTAATAATTTTAGCGTACTGACATGTAGGATGCTAGCGCAGAGGCCTAGTAAAGGTTTGTTTTAGGGTACAAAATTTTAAGGCGCTTATTCTCAGGCTCCTGTCAAATCGGTACTCAGAAAATGGTACTGAGAACCATCCAGGATCCTGAGCAGATATCAAATTAAAAATTTAATAATTTTAGCGTACTGGCATGTAGGATGCTAGCGCAGAGCCCTAGTAAAGGTTTGCTTAAAGTTACAAAATTTTAAGGCGCTCATTCTCAGGCTCCTGTCAAATTGGTACTCAGAAAATGATACTGAGAACCATCCAGGATCCTGAGCAGATATCAAATTAAAAATTTAATAATTTTAGCGTACTGACATGAAGGATGCTAGCGCAGAGGCCTAGTAAAGGTTTGCTTTAGGGTACAAAATTTTTAGGCGCTTATTCTCAGGCTCCTGTCAAATCGGTACTCAGAAAATGATACTGAGAACCATGCAGGATCCTGAGCAGATATCAAATTAAAAATTTAATAATTTTAGCGTACTGACATGTAGGATGCTAGCGCAGAGCCCTAGTAAAGGTTTGCTTAAAGTTACAAAATTTTAAGGCGCTCATTCTCAGGCTCCTGTCAAATTGGTACTCAGAAAATGATACTGAGAACCATCCAGGATCCTGAGCAGATATCAAATTAAAAATTTAATAATTTTAGCGTACTGACATGTAAGATGCTAGCACAGAGGCCTAGTAAAGGTTTGCTTTAGGGTACAAAATTTTTAGGCGCTCATTCTCAGGCTCCTGTCAAATCGGTACTCAGAAAATGATACTGAGAACCATCCAGGATCCTGAGCAGATATCAAATTAAAAATTTTATAATTTTAGCGTACTGGCATGTAGGATGCTAGCGCAGAGCCCTAGTAAAGGTTTGGTTAAAGTTACAAAATTTTAAGGCGCTCATTCTCAGGCTCCTGTCAAATTGGTACTCAGAAAATGATACTGAGAACCATGCAGGATCCTGAGCAGATATTAAATTAAAAATTTAATAATTTTAGCGTACTGACATGTAGGATGCTAGCGCAGAGCCCTAGTAAAGGTTTGCTTAAAGTTACAAAATTTTAAGGCGCTCATTCTCAGGCTCCTGTCAAATTGGTACTCAGAAAATGATACTGAGAACCATCCAGGATCCTGAGCAGATATCAAGTTAAAAATTTAATAATTTTAGCGTACTGACATGTAAGATGCTAGCACAGAGGCCTAGTAAAGGTTTGCTTTAGGGTACAAAATTTTTAGGCGCTCATTCTCAGGCTCCTGTCAAATCGGTACTCAGAAAATGATACTGAGAACCATCCAGGATCCTGAGCAGATATCAAATTAAAAATTTAATAATTTTAGCGTACTGACATGGAAGATGCTAGCACAGAGGCCTAGTAAAGGTTTGCTTTAGGGTACAAAATTTTTAGGCGCTTATTCTGAGGCTCCTGTCAAATCGGTACTCAGAAAATGATACTGAGAACCATGCAGGATCCTGAGCAGATATCAAATCAAAAATTTAATAATTTTAGCGTACTGACATGTAGGATGCTAGCGCAGAGCCCTAGTAAAGGTTTTCTTAAAGTTACAAAATTTTAAGGCGCTCATTCTCAGGCTCCTGTCAAATTGGTACTCAGAAAATGATACTGAGAACCATCCAGGATCCTGAGCAGATATCAAATTAAAAATTTAATAATTTTAGCGTACTGACATGTAAGATGCTAGCACAGAGGCCTAGTAAAGGTTTGCTTTAGGGTACAAAATTTTTAGGCGCTTATTCTCAGGCTCCTGTCAAATCGATACTCAGAAAATCATACTGAGAACCATGCAGGGTCCTGAGCAGATATCAAATTAAAAATTTAATAATTTTAGCGTACTGACATGTAGGATGCTAGCGCAGAGCCCTAGTGAAGGTTTGCTTAAAGTTACAAAATTTTAAGGCGCTCATTCTCAGGCTCCTGTCAAATTGGTACTCAGAAAATGATACTGAGAACCATCCAGGATCCTGAGCAGATATCAAATTAAAAATTTAATAATTTTAGCGTACTGACATGTAAGATGCTAGCACAGAGGCCTAGTAAAGGTTTGTGTAGACGATCTGATGTTCTAATATGAAAACACACTTGTGGATGAGAATAGATTTATTTAAGGATAGATATAAGACTTTAAACGTGCCGATCGCAGCGGCGGTTAATGGACGACTCTCTCACTACCTTACACAGTACATTAATATCTGAAAGTATTACCAACATAAAAAATTATATAAGAACATTACAGATAATATATCGCGTCGCTTACATAGCCCCACCTCAGTGCGGCTACCGCAGCACTCATACATCCAAAGGGATTTTAGCGACGCGAGCAGCAGATCTCTTAAGACTACCTAACTGAGTTCGAACTTGTACCACTCGCACACAACCGTCTTTGCCAGTGAAAACTTCCTCGACTATACCTCGCGGCCAAACGTTACGCGGGGCATTAGGGTCGACAACCAGCACTAGGTCCCCTACTTGAAGGGGTTTACGTAATTCGGTAGTCCACTTTTGGCGTGGTATTAGCTCTGGTAGCACCTCGACTACCCATCTTCTCCAAAACATATCTGCCAATCTTTGTGCTATCCTCCATTGCCGTCTTAGAAACAAATCGGAATCGTCGAAGTTGCCCATTTGTGGTGAGTGTGATGATGAGCCGAGCAAAAAGTGATTGGGTGTTAAAGACTCCTTACTTCCTACTGCCTTCTTAAGCTCAGCATCTGCCCCTCTCAAATTTGTCCCATTGTCAGAATACAGATATGCAGGCCAACCACGCCTCGAAGCCATCCTACGAAGAGCCATTATGAAGGAATCGGTACTGAGGGAAGACACTGTCTCTGTATGGTACAGTTATAGTTGAGTGAGAGATGACGTATGTGAGGGAAGGTTATGAGGGAAACCAAACCCAATGAAAGTCGATCTAACACTGGTTTATTAAGATAAATTTACAGTATATATAGGCAGAAGTACAAATAACAATTTCATTAGAAGTCTGTATTAGGCAAATAATAATGTTGTGAGAAATAAGCTAAATTAAGTAGGTGATTACTTTGCATCTGTATCAATCAATAACAATTTCGTAATAAATAAGCTAAATTAAGGAGGTTGCAAGACAATCATATTGCTCAATGTGCGTTGACCCGTACATCCTGCCGACTCAAAGAAGGAAGATAACCTATATTAAAGTTCACAATAAATAATAAAAATACAATTAAGACTAAGTACATAGATAACTTCTAACTATATACTAATCATCACTGCACTACACTTTAAGTGGAATGTCCAGTCGAACGAATCGCGGTCGCGCTCTCGGGGGAGCAGGGGCCTCCTGGTCTTCGTCCGTACCTGTTGCCACTGGAACTGAGGTCGAGGGGGCATCTGTCAATGTCGTACTCCGTATATTTTTGTTTCTGCGACATCGCATAGCTCCGTACAGACATCCCGCAACAATAATACATCCCAAGATTATGTACAAAACAGAGTACTGGTGTATATCGTGTATGCTAAGTGATGCGGTTTCCTGGTCCTTGAGGTTAATGATTTGAGACTTCATCCGTTGCCACAAGTCTTCATGATCCTCTGGGGTGAATGGTTGGAAATCTGAAGTATTTATTATGGAATTTAATATTGAATAATCTGTTGGGATCGGTATATTTTCTTGGACCTTAACTTGGCTCATGTAGCTATTTTGCCCGAATAAAGAAAACATGTCACCTTTAATTGTGCAACCTTGACCGATTTGTAAAAGGCCATTCCCGGTCAGTGCCGTCATTATAACTCCAGAGTCAACGCAAAATATGCGCACTGTGCATTTCCCACAGCAAGAATAAAGCCACATGTTATTGTTATGTAACTTGACCCAGCGCACGCGACACGGAGACTCCTTTGTTTTGCATATTGTTGTATTATGTATACTCAAATTACAAATTCCGCTAGTTAATTGTAATTCGTATATCGATTTATCGAGAGCGCATAATAGTTTGTTTGTTTGTTTGTATATGAACACAACTTTCTACATCGGAGTCTGTCAGGACGAGTAGTAGATCCTTTTGTAGGTTGAATGCAATGTATGGTGCGATAAATTCTATGTTATAATGCTGCTGAGGAAGGGTATGCGATTAACTTCCATTCATCGCGTATTATGTGTACGTCATACATTTTATCGAAATAAATTTTTTGATTGCTGTTTAGAGTTGTTATGTTGTAAGAACATTCAGTTGGTTTGAAAAGAAATGAAATTAGCATCAATAGCACAGTAAAGAATGTTCCGACAGGCTTTCTTATTCGTCTATAGCGAGGTTTCGAGTCGGCTCTTGTGACGTCATCGCATGTCGTTTGAATGTTATCGATACGTGTCTGTGCTTGAGTTTCGGTACTTTCTTCTCTTACGGGTAGCACTGACAGTTTTAAAATGGGTCTTTGTATGACGCCATTCTTAGTTCTGACGGATACAACTCGTACGTATCCATCCTTGCCTGGGTGAACTTTAACCACTCTACCCATGGACCACTTGCCAGGACTCAGGTTTTCGTCTTTGATTAGAACAATATCGTCAACCTCGATGTTTTTAGAAGGTGTTCTCCACTTGGTACGAACTTGTAATTGTTGTAAGTAGTCAGATGACTGTTATGATAATATAGTCTGTGGCAAAAGATAATCTATAAAGGTGGCGTCGCAGGGTCTACATTCTCTTTGGGTGGCGTCATAGAATAAGGTAGACATAAGGAAAACGTTTGTAAGTTTAAAAAATAAATCAGTTTGCATCCATACAGTGTATCATTTAAAATATGGTGGCAGCGGTTTAAAAGCAAAATGGATAATCTTAGACCATTTGCTGGCTTTCCGTTCAATGATAATAATATGAATATGGCTGATAGTTGGAAAAAATGGGGACAGCAATTTAAGAACTTCATGCTTGCAATGAAGTACGACAAGGAGTCGGATGAGAGGAAGATTGCCATGTTACTACACTGTATGGGTGAGCAGTCATTGGACATTTTCAATAACTTCAAAGAAGAAGACAAAGTTAAATATGACACTGTAATCAAGGCATTTGATACATATTTCATACCAAAGAAAAATCTTGCAATTGAAAGGCATAAGTTCTTTAGTTCACATCAAGGAGATGATTCACTCGATACCTTTCTTACAAAACTTAAGAAGCTTTCTAAGACATGTGAATTTGGTGACCTCCAAGACTCTCTAGTAAGAGATATATTTATATGTAATATGGACAAGAGACATACAAACATTCGACAGAAACTACTTGTGGAAAACAATATAGAGCTTCCGAAACTACAAATCATATATAAATCCATGGAAGAATCACAAAATAATGTGTCATATTTAGAAGAACAGGAAGTTAATCAAATCACCAAATATAAAACTAACTCAGCTTCTAAGAAGTGTACGAGATGTGGTCAAATCCATCGCTTCAAGTGTCCGGCTATTGGGAAAAAATGCAATAAGTGCAACAAAATTGGACATTTTGCAAATGTTTGCCGCACTGTAAACACTATTCAAGTGGATAGTTCCAGTGTCCAAGGTAATATGTATCTACTATCTAATAATAGTGTAGAAAATAGCTTCTTCATGGGTACAATTGACAGTAATATGTATAAAAATAGTTTACAATATTCAAATAATTGGCTTATAGATTTAAAAATAAATAACAATTTGGTCACATTTTTGTTAGATACTGGTGCTAAAGCTAATTGTATATCAATTGACATTTTTAGGAAATTGAATTTATCTCAAAATTGTTTGAAATATAGTCCAATTAAATTAATTTCATATAGTGGTAATAAAATACCCACAGAAGGTTCATGTGTACTTAAATGTCATGTAAATAACAAAGATTATGATATAAAATTTATTGTTACTTCAATGGCTTGTCAGCCAGTGCTTGGTGCTGATACCTGTACTGAATTGGGTATTGTGAAAAGGATTTTCAGTCAGAATATTGAGAACTCAGAACTTCAATTATTGCTAAATAAACATAAAAATGTTTTCCAGGGTCTGGGATGTTTGCCGAACAAGTGCCATTTGACAGTGAGGTCTGATATACAACCAAAAATAGATGCTCAACGTAAAGTACCATATGCGCTACAACTACAACTTAAAGAAGAATTGGATCGCATGACGGAGTTGGGAGTAATAGAGCCAGTGTCTAAACCAACCTCTTGGGTTAGTTCAATAGTTATTGTAGAAAAATCTAATAAGAAGTTAAGAATATGTTTAGATCCCAGAAACTTGAATGAAGCCATTCAACGGTCTCATTATCCTTTATTGTCAATTGAAGATGTAAGATGTAGATTAAATGGAGCTAAATATTTTTCACATTTAGATGCTTATTCTGGTTTCTGGATGATTCCACTTGATTCAAGCAGTTCTGACCTCTGTACATTCAATACACCTTACGGTAGGTACAAATATTTACGTTTACCATATGGTTTAAACTGTTCTACAGAAATTTTCAGTAAAATCCTTACAGAATCCTTTTCAGACATACAAAATGTAATTATTTATGTCGATGATATTTTAATTTATGCTCCTGATGAAAAAAGTCATAATGAAACATTAAAGAAAGTATTACAAAGAGCTGAATCAATAAATTTAAAGTTTAACAAAGATAAATGTATTTTTGCACAGAGAGAAATTAAATTTCTAGGGCACATTTTTAATTCAGATGGTATGTCACCTGATTATGAAAGAATTAGAGCAATTTGTGAAATGCCAAAACCAGATTGTCAAAAAAGTCTACAAAGATTTCTTGGTGTAGTTAATTATTTAGGTAGTTACATAAAAAACCTGTCGGCTGAAACTGAAGTATTAAGAAATCTTCTCAAAAAAGATTCTCAATGGTTGTGGGACAAAAATCATGACAATGCATTCAATCGACTGAAGAACTTAATTACTTCAGCTCCAGTATTATGTCATTATGATAACAAAAAACCTCTAAAGTTAAGTGTGGACTCATCACAATCGTCATTAGGTGCTGTATTATTACAAGCAAATCAACCCATTGCATATGCTTCTAGAACATTAACAGACTGTCAAAAGAGATATGCACAGATTGAAAAGGAATTGTTTGCTATCTTGTTTGGTTGTCAAAAATTTCACCATTATGTATATGGCCATAAGGTGTTAGTAGAAACAGATCATAAACCTTTAGTCACTTTGTTTAAAAGGTCATTAAGTCAAGTACCTAGTAGATTACAAAGAATGATGTTAGCTTTGCAATTATATGACATTGATGTAGTGTATGTACCAGGCACAAAATTGTACATACCAGATACACTTTCTAGGGCCGCATTAACAGATTCTGAAGAACACCTCATTGACAAAGAAGTCACTATTCATGCTAATATGTTAATAAATTCACTGGCTGTTTCTGAATCAAAATTACAATTAATCAAAACAGAAACTAAGAAAGACATAAGTTTGCAAACTTTAATTAAGTATTTTTATGATGGTTGGCCTGATGATAAAAACAAGACAGATGTATCTGCTAGATCTTATTGGAGCTATAGATCAGATATTCATTGTATTAATGGTTTAGTTTTTAAAAATGATAGTCTAATAATTCCTATTTCTATGCGCAAAGAGATGTTACAACAAATTCATGCATCTCACTTAGGCATTTCAAGATCTAAAAATTTAGTTAGAGGTATCATTTTTTGGCCATGTATGTATAAAGATATAGAACAAATGATTGAAAATTGTCCAACTTGTTTGAAGTACAGACCAGCTAATACAAAGGAAACCTTAATTCTGTCAGAAAACCCTTCTCTTCCGTGGGAGAAAGTAGGAGCAGACATATTGATGTTTAATAGTAAAAAATATTTAGTGATAATAGATTATTACTCTAAATACATAGAAATAGCCTATTTAAATACTGATTCTAGGATAGACAACATAATTTTACAATTTAAGTCCATTTTTGCACGTCATGGTATTCCTATAAAATTATGTACAGACAATGGTCCTCCATTTGATTCCAAAGCTTTTAAGATATTCTGTAATGAATGGGACATAGAGCATGTTACATCTAGCCCTAATTATCCTCAGTCTAATGGGCAGGCGGAATCAGCTGTAAAAATTGTTAAACGAATCTTACAAAAATCATTTGATGAGAATAAAGATCCATACTTAGCTTTATTACATTATCGTTGTAATGACAAGGAATATATGCCATCTCCTGCAGAGTTACTAATGTCTAGAAAATTAAGAACAAACTTGCCTATGTCAAAAACCTTATTACAACCAAAGAATGCCAACAACTTAACGAGTATGCAGCTTACCAAGCATAAGCAAACATATAAAAAATATTATGATAGAAATGCTAAAGACTTACCTTTGTTAGAGAAAAATGATAAAGTTATGTTTAAAAAAAAACCAGATAGTACTTGGGAACCAGGTGTGGTGACTGAGATATTAAAAAATTGTCCTAGGTCATATATAATACAAAGTCAAAATGGTAGATTGTACAGAAGAAATCGCCAACATTTATTAAAATGCTATTCTAATATTAACACTGATAAGCCAGAAGTAGAACATAGATTAATGAAAAGAAATCAGAGTAATCCTAACACATTTAAGTTTCCTAATGTGTCCTTTAATATTTTTAATAGGTTGTTTCCTCTACTTCAAAATTGTAATGACAGTAGTTCTGATCAGAGTCAATTAGACTCAGTTGGTTCTGATCCGTCTACTAGTAGAATAAGTCTTTCAGGTTCAGACACTGACTCGCCGTCTCTCACAGAGATACTCACTGACTCGTCATCTGATGCATCTTACTGTAGTAGCGAAGAAACAGTCCCACAGTCAAATGGAGCTTGTACGATTATAAATACTAATAATGATAATAATTATGTAACAAAATCTGGACGAGTAGTCCATAAACCAAAACGTTTAGATTTATAAAATTTAAGTTAATTATAATTAGATTATAAGATTTTGATTATAGCCTGTTGTGTTAGATTTATAAAATTTAAAGTTAATTATCATTACATTATAAGATTTTGATTATAGCTCGTGGTGTTAGATTTATAAAATTCAAAAGTTAACTATTATTAGATTATAAGATTTGATTAAAGCCTGTGGTGTTTTTATATCTATTTTTAAACTTGAGAGAAAGGGTGTTATGATAATATAGTCTGTGGCAAAAGATAATCTATAAAGGTGGCGTCGCAGGGTCTACATTCTCTTTGGGTGGCGTCATAGAATAAGGTAGACATAAGGAAAACGTTTGTAAGTTTAAAAAATAAATCAGTTTGCATCCATACAGTGTATCATTTAAAATAATGACCACCTTTTCCAGAACTGTTTATTCATTGCTTGTATAATCTGCCATCTTGTTCGTAAGTCCATGTGGTTAGGGTCGGTTTGTGGTCTTGCTATTAGTGATCCTCCAACCAAGAAATGCCCAGGTGTTAGGTACTCGTCTTCTGGATTCTCAGTTAAGGCGACTAAAGGTCTAGAGTTAAGACATGCTTCGATCTGGTACAAGAGCGTGGTGAATTCTTCATAAGTTAACTTTTGCTCACCTATTACACGACGTAAGTGATGTTTGAAACTTTTGACGGCAGCTTCCCATAACCCGCCGGCTGAGGGATAGGCCGGTGCATTGAAATGCCATTGAATGTCATACTCCTTGTTCATCACGTCCGTGTTTATAGCAACTAGAATGTTATACTCCTTCTTCAGTTCTTTGGATGCCCCAATAAAGTTCCTTCCTTGATCGCTATACATGTGTTTCGGGGTGCATCTTCTTGCACAAAAACGTCGAAATGCTGCCAAAAATCCTGGTGTACTTATATCCGACACTAGTTCTAGATGAACGGCCTTCGTCGAGAGACAAACGAAGACTGCAACATAGCCCTTCTGTGTTCGGATTCCACGGCCTTTGTTTGATTTGATGTCAAAGGATCCAGTGAAATCAACGCCACAATGATAGAACGTGCGTGAAGGAGTAACTCGAGGCTCGGGTAAATCGGCCATAATTTGCGTTATCTTCTCTGCTTTGAAACGGCGACATTTTATACACTTGCGAAGTTCTCTTTTTACGGTTCTAAGCCCACTGATGACCCAATAGTTTTCTCGTACATAAGATAAAGTCAAGCTAGGTCCACCGTGAAGCGTGGTGTAGTGAGCATGTCGTATAACCAGCTCAGTGAGTTTGCCATGACTGGGTAGTATTGCGGGGTGCTTAGCTGACTGACTAAGAAAGGAGTTATTTAATCTCCCCCCAACTCTAAGTAGCCCATCACTGGGGTCTAGATACGGAAGTAAGCTTAGCAGCTTACTAGATTTATTTAAACCTTGTTGTTTTTGTAGTCGTTCAATTTCATCCTCAAATTCAATTGTTTGTATTGTTTTAATAATTAAGTTCATTGCGTTTTTCCTTTCTGATGACGAAAGATAATTTTGTTGAGGAATTTGTTTACGTTGCAGCCATTGTGTATAACGTGTGAGCCAGCCGATTATAGTCGTTAAACGCTCTATTGAACTACATTCATTTAATAATTGTAATACTAAATCATTTTTATAAGATAAGGCTGCAGTTACACTGGATGCTTTTATTTCTAAACGTGGCGGTTGATATTTGTCTTCTTTCAAAATACTTGAATCAAATGTTAACAACCACTGCGGGCCTTGCCACCATAAATGGTGTTCTAATAACTGCTGTGTCGACAGTCCTCTCGAGGCGCAGTCTGCAGGGTTATCTTCAGATTTAACATGATGCCAAGACGATGACGGAATTGTATTGAGTATCGTACGAACTCGGTTAGCCACGAACTGTTTCCATCTATTGACATCTCCATGTAACCAACCAAGAACCACCATGGAGTCGGTCCAGGCATATACCTGTAGGTTCTCAGGCATAGTTTGGGTTACCTTTTTTATGAGCCGTGATAGGAGTAGTGCTCCACATAGCTCAAGCTTTGGCAAAGATAGTTTTTTCTTCAAGGGCGCTAATTTTGTCTTAGCAGTCACAAGCGTCGATGTGAACTTGCCCTTAGAATTTATCGTGACGGCATAAATAGCGCAAGCGTATGCTTTTTCGGATGCGTCACAAAATCCGTGAATTGTATAATGATTTTTATCGCCTATATATCTAGGGATTTTAAACTGGTCTATTTTTTGATAGTCATGCTTCAGCTTTATCCATTCATTCGTTATGGATTTAGATAAGTGTGTATCCCAATCAGTGGTTTCTTCAGACCAAGTTCGTTGGAATAAAAGCTTTGATCGAACAGAAAGAGGACTGAGAAATCCCATGGGATCATATACCTTTGAGATGTTCGAAAGTAGTTGTCTTTTAGTTATGACGTCATCACTGTTCTCATTTTCGAATATATTTTTGAATACAAATATATCTGACGACGGGATCCAGCGTAAGCCTAGACCCTTAAAATCCAACGGAGTGTCTAGTTGATTAGCGGATAACCTTTCAATCAGTTCCCTTGTGTTGCTGGACCACTTCCGAATATTCATGCCGGCTCCCTTCAAGATATCGATGACCTCTCCTTGTAACTGTTTAGCTTGAGTGATATTATCACAACCTTCGAGCAGGTCATCCATGTATAGTGACGTCATTAGCGCCTTAGCTGCCAGGGGAAACTTGTGCGCGTCATCCATAGCTAGCTGCTTTATAGTACGCATAGCAAGATAGGGGGCCGCCTTTGTACCATACGTGACCGTAGTTAATTGGTACTCCCTTAAGGGGGCCTCTTGAACGTCTCTCCAGACAATACGTTGAAGATGTTGATCGGGTTCTCGAATCATTATTTGACGAAACATTTTCTCTATGTCAGCGGTAACGACGTACTTGTGTTGTCGCCATACTAGGATGAGATGCTGTAAATCCTTTTGTAAATTTGGACCACGCTCCATCAAGTCATTTAAGCTGAATCCACTCGATGTTTTTGATGATCCATTGAATACTGTTCGTAGTTTAGTTGTTGTAGAGTCAGTTTTTTGTATACCGTGATGAGGAAGATAGTGTACTACCGAATTACGTTTTGTGACTGGAGACATGTGACCACTTTGTTCGTATTCTTTCATAAAAATTTTGTAACTTTCCGCGAAGCAATCATTTTTATTCATTCTTTTTTCTAAGTTATAGAACTGAGCTATAGCCTTTGTTTTTGATTCACCGAGGTTTTGTTCAAATCCCGGTTTCATTGGCAGGGCAACTTCATATCGTCCGTTTGATAAACGTTTTGTCGTGGACTGATAGAATTGCTCACAATACTCTTCGTCTGGTGTCATTTCGATAGAAGAATCATTGACTTCCTCTAATTCCCAATATTGAGAAATCGCTGATAAGTCGGTAGTAATCACGTGACATTTAAAAGTTTTCACGCTACCCGATAGTATCCAGCCTAATTTCGTTTGTTGAGCTATTGGAGCCATGTTCGGGCCCTTGATCAGGCCGCTCATTATAATCTCAGAATATATACTTGCGTCTAGTAATAGATCGATAGGCCTAGATACATTGTATTCCGGGTCCGCTAGTTGTATGTGTTGTATATGAGGCCACGATTCTTTCTTGAAAGATATGTTGGGTAAATTGTTAATGACGTGATTGATGACTAATGCTTGCGTTGTAAACGCGTAGTCTTGGTAAATAGATTGACATTCGAGCTTGACGACTCCTTTGCTATGTTTCGATCCATTATCAATACCAGATACCGAAGCGTGGTATCGTTGCCGAGGCAAGCCCAGCATCTGGGCGGCGTTTTCCGATATCAGGGAAATTTGAGAGCCTTGGTCGAGCAGACATCTCAATGTCATATATGTTCCATCAAAGGCCTTAACTCGGATAGACAGGGTAGTCAGTAAAATCTCTTCTTCATCCGTAGCGACGTGATTAACGCTATGTTGCTTAGTATTTTGCTGCATTGAAACTTGATATTTTTGCGGAGTTTCAATATTCGTCTGGGTTGATGACCCACTGGACATGTCAGTTAGCGTATTCGCAGACTGTTTATTAAAGTTCATTGTATAGGCGTCATGTAACATTGTGTTATGACTCCTTTTACAAACCTTGCATTTTTTAGTTGACACACATAAATTCTTGTTATGTGCGCACAAACAATTATTACAGTAGTGAAGATCTTCGATAATTCGTAAACGCTCGCCAGGTGTATATTTGATAAACTTGGCGCACTTGTATAAGGGATGTTTATCGTCACAAATCGGACAACTTGACATGTATGTCGCAACACTATGGAATTCTTTATTTATTAATTTGCCATAGCGAGGTTCTTTTTGATATTGAGGCTTGTAAGTCTTGTTATTCAATGAATTTTGTTGATTATATCTTTTGAATGATGACGACGTTTCTCTATCTCTTGTGCCGATTGGTTCTAAAGCGATGAATTTGCTCTCTAAGAAGTCCATTAACTCCGAGAGTGAAGGTAACTCTCGTGGCATTTTCCGGGCTTCTTTGTAGTCGCTGTAGGTGACTGTATCCAGTTTCTTTGTAATAATATGGACTAATAAGGGGTCCCAGGTGCTTGTATCGATACCCAGGTTCCTTATAGCGTGGATACATTCCATTGACGTGTCATAAATACGCCTAATCTCATATGCGGATTGTTTTTGAGTGGCTGGCAGATTGAGAAAGATTTCTATGTGTTTAGTAAATAATAAATGTGGATTGTTGTATCTATGTGTTAACAATTCCCACGCTGTATCGTAGTTTTCTGCTGAGATGTTTAGATGCTGTATGAGTCGTTCAGCATCTCCTCGTAATTTGCTCTTTAGATGTTGCATCTTCTGAGTTTTCGTAAGCAAATTATTATTGTGGATACTTTCTACATATAGATCGTAAAAAGTAGGCCATTGTGTATATTTGCCTGTAAATGTAGGCAAGTCGATCTGTGGAGTCGATTTTTGCTGATGAACTGTCGACGTGAGCTTGAGATTCAAAGCCTTCTTGATTGACTTGAATGAGTCTTCGTAGTCGTTAAACTCACTATCATACTGGGTATCCGATCCTTGTAGGATATTGTCTATTTGTAAATGCAAAGCGTCGATTGCATTCCAGCGCGTTTGTAAGTTGCGTAATTCGTCTTCCAGCTCCCATTTGTCCAGGATTTCATCGATTTTCAAGCGACTTACTTGTCGATGAAAAGCTCGGAAGTTTGTTCGTTGTAGTGACATTAATTCGTTTGCCTGACCTCGATCCGTTGGCGAGATCGTAGCGGCATTTGAAGTTGTTGGCAGTGTGAGTCTAGGCTGTAGCTTAGGCATGGTCGGAACTGCGGGTGATTCCAGCGGTTGGCGAGCTTCTGGTGTTGGTGACACAGAAGTCTCTCTTGCCGGCGAAAATGACGCTACCTTCATGCGTACAGAGTCAAAGTACTCTCTTGCCTGTTCGTATTGATTTTCCTTAAAATAAGGATCAGTACCATTATGGTAGAGTGACAACCGTTGGTTGTTTCCTTGGAACTCAGCCCATAATTTGTCAAGAGCATCGAGTCGCTCGTCCAAGTATTTACGGGTCTTCCGGGATACTGGATCTTTGCTAAAGTTCCTTTCTATCCTTTTTATTGCTTCGACAATTTCTTGTTGTCGTTGCAGTATATTCTCCATATTATTATATATGGTTTTATGATTATGCTGATATAATTGATAGGACCGTCTTCAGTGGTCCGGGCCAGTCTGTCAGTGGATAGTGCGACCTTGTATGCGCCTTCTCAATTGAACTGGTGGAACCCGCTTCTGGGAAGCCAGTCAATCGATTCGCAGTCACACAATTTCCACGTGAGCGTTATGGCCGCTGTATCTGGATTCTCCAAACGTCGATGGAAATCCTTTTGAGTTGATAGTCTTGATTGACTTGCTGTCTTCTTCTTTCTTGAGTGATTTTTCTCGAAGAAATTTTTTTTTCTCGAAGGACCAAATTAACTGTATGGTACAGTTATAGTTGAGTGAGAGATGACGTATGTGAGGGAAGGTTATGAGGGAAACCAAACCCAATGAAAGTCGATCTAACACTGGTTTATTAAGATAAATTTACAGTATATATAGGCAGAAGTACAAATAACAATTTCATTAGAAGTCTGTATTAGGCAAATAATAATGTTGTGAGAAATAAGCTAAATTAAGTAGGTGATTACTTTGCATCTGTATCAATCAATAACAATTTCGTAATAAATAAGCTAAATTAAGGAGGTTGCAAGACAATCATATTGCTCAATGTGCGTTGACCCGTACAGTCTCCAAATGAATTGCCCTTACAGTGAGACAGGTAAAAATAACACCATACCGCTTCTCTCTTCGTCTGCCTATTGTAACCTCCATAGGTCCGAAAAGGTCAGTCCCGCAGTGAGTGAAAGGCCGTTGATGATGAGCTACTCTCGCAGAAGGTAAGTCACCCATTTTCGGTATCTGAGGTTTCACTCTTCTTAATCTACAGAGCATACATTTTTTTGATATTTCTTTCACTGTAGGTCTCATTCGTATTAACCAATATTTTTGTTTCAGGTTGTTTACTACCATCTCCTGGTTGCCGTGGCCTGCGTTCACATGGTAATACTGCACTATTAACCTGGCTACTCTGCTCCGTCCATCTAATATTACAGGATGCTTCATGCTGTAGGTAACGTCAGCAGCGACATCTATGCGGCCACCCACACGAAGCACACCATCTTCATCCAGAAATGGCGATAGCGTAAGTAGCTTACTATTTTTATTTAAACATCTTCCACTTTTTATTAAATTTATTTCTGTACTAAAAGATTGCGTTTGTGCATATCGTAGAAGCTGAGTTTCAGCGCGCTTCATGATAGTGCACTCATCAAGTTCCCTTTTTTGAGATTTACTTATAAATTTCAGAACAGCAGACATACTTCTTAAGAGACGAATCCAAGAAGAAAACCGCATCGGATCGGGTACAGCCGCGTGTTCAGGTAAGTGATCTACTTGTAAAATATTAGTTACACATTCCAGGTCACACTCATCGACGGTAGGTATAACGGGACTTGTAGGCCATGAACTCTCCGCCTCGTACAGAAAGATAGGTCCATTAAACCACTCACCATCCAGATGTAGACTGTCGTAGTTCTCCCGTGTGCCTCTGTCTGCAACATTTATTGAAGTAGGTACGTATCTCCATTCATTATTTTGAGTCAATTCGTCGATCTCGCCCAAGCGGTGAGCTACATAAGGTTTGTAAGACCTTTTGTTGTTGTGTATCCATTGCAACACCGTCGTGGAATCACACCAAAAGTATCGATCAGCTGTTTTTATTCGATGTGTGGACTGTAGTGTGTTTGCTAATCGTGCAGCCATTACAGCTGCTTGCAATTCCAATCTAGGTATTGTAACCGGTTTTACAGGGCTAACTCGACATTTACTCGCCACGAAACAAACTCTTATGTGTTTATTATTATCCACCCAACGCCAGTAAGCGACCGAGCACATAGCTTGTTTTGATGCATCGCAAAAAATGTGAAGTTGTAAACAATTATAACATTCATTTGCTCGTCCGTCGCCGGTCGGCGCATAAGTGTGCGTAGACGCAGCTAAGTTATTGAATGAAGTGGCGTTAGTGTGACGTATCGTCGATGCATTCACTCGTTGATAACATCTGGGTATTCGTATGCTACTTATTGATTTTAACAACTTTAACCATCTACACCATTTTTTATGAATATCCTTCGTTATTAATCGTCCCAATCGACGTTCGACTTCCACGTTTCCTGAAGTAATAATTTACCATTTATAGTGAACGGCGAAAGAAAACCATAAACATCGAACAGTGACATAATGACTTTTAATAACTCGCGTTTCGTAGGCCATTTTGTACCATCCATTATTTCTTTGGATATGCGTTTAAACGAGGTGACAAAACCCAGGGTGTCGGTGTCGGGATACCAAATAACCCCCAAAGCGCGCTCGCCCTCATCATCGTTATGACGCGTTCCTATCGTCACAGTAGCGGCCGTAGTCGATAGCGATTGCTTAGGTAAGTTATTCAACAAAGTCTTGCTATTACTCAGCCAGTTACGAATCTCAAAGCCCCCCTGTTTATGTATATGAATGATATCGTGCGCCAATCGAGTACATGTATTTTCATTTGGTTGACTATCTATGTAATCATCCATATAGTGCTGTTCGCGAATAGCTTGAACTGCCATGGGCTTTGACGATTCATAACGCATTGCGTTTTTATTTTTAATGAACTGTGCAATGAACGGCGCACAGTTCGCACGAAATATTAGCGATATCATTCTGTATGTTCTTATAGGCTGGCTAGGATTATCACGCCACAGAAATCTAAGAGCGTCCTGGTCGGTAGGTAAGATTTTAACCTTTAAAAACATATCTTTGATGTCGGCTACTACTGCTATTTCGTGTTCTCGAAAGCGCAGCATGATACCTAACAGTGACATCAACAGGTCGGGACCAGTTAATAAATAATCATTAAGTGATACACCATGCGTTTTAGCCGCGGCGTCAAAGACAAGCCGTAACTTCTTTTTATTAGGGTTGTCCACCCCAAAATGAGGTAAGTACCATGTTTTGTTTACTTTTGTTTTATCTAAAATTTCCTTAGCAAAATTATTATCTAATAAATGCTTAATACGATCGCGGTACCTCTGAGCGTATTGTGTATTACGAGACATTTTTCTTTCCAAGTTACGTAACCTAATATGTGCCGTACGTTCAGAATCAGGCATTTTACAGAAACTATCCTTCCATGGCAGACCCACATGCCATTGACCATCGATTAATTTTGCCGTTTGTTCCAGGTGTTCCAGAGCACGAAGATCATCAGCGTTCTGACGTGGTTTCTCGGATATTCCCATAAATTCGATAGTAAATGACCTTTTGACCATCTCGTGCAGGTCATCCAGCGAAGGTTTAGCCGACCCCAATTGAACCTCGGTAACGTGGTTTATGTACGAACTCGCGCGCGACGAGAGTGATGCGGGCACCAGCCCATGGACGCACCATCCCAGCGGAGAACGAGTGGCACAAGGTTCGTTACATTTTCCTACTTTAATTTCTAACGGTAACATTAAATTATAATTGTCTTAACCAATTAATATTTCAGGCTCAGTATTAATACAACATATTTCATCTTTAATATTACATAAATGAGCATAGTTATTAAAATTAATTAAATGTAAATTTTGCACAGGTACACTAAAGTTCTTAATACTGCGAAGTAATGTTTTAAATTGCTCACCGTTGTTGTTTGCTATACAAACTGTGAGAACGTCGGTGTCGCACACCAACGCGCTGCTGTCCCATGCGCCGCGCACACGGATCGTCTCCCGGCGGCCGCGGAGGCCCGCACGAGTGGCGAGTGATGCACTAATAAGAGACACGGTAGATCCGTCGTCTAACAACGCACTCGTAGTAAAAACACCGTTAGGACCGTGCACAGTAATAGGTACCACTTTTAGTAACACTTTACACTTATTGCTCTTTATATGATTAATTACTGTTTCACTTTCAGGACTCACCGACGACAGTTCCGCGTTACTATCACTAATACACTGATTGTCATTATGCTTTGTTTGACGCATAGTAAAATGCAATAACTTGTGATGGGCCTGTCCACAATTATCGACGTCACAAGCCGCCGCTGGACAGGTCGATTTATTGTGCGTTGCATCTATGCATTTGTAACATAACCGGTTTCGTTTAACAAAACTCCAACGATCCTTACGTAATGCTTTGCGGAATTTCTTACAATCCTGTAATTTATGAATTGATAAGCGGCAATATTGACATTTTTCTTTATTATTGTATTTATTATTTAATAAAATTGTATGCATACCCTCTGTGTATTTTTTCTTGTTATTATAATAATTATCAGAATTATTTTTAATAGTCAATAAGGCCATAGAAGACACTTTTGCAGCTTCTTCGTTTAAAAATTCGGAAATATCGATACATGTCGGTCTTTTACCTTGCTTGATGAACGGGTAACTGTAATCTGCCCACTTTGAGAGTAGAACGGGTGTCAACTTTGAAAGTATAAATGTTATTAAATTGATTCCGTTTAGGTATTCATATTGACCGATTACTTTTACGGCTGCTACACAATTTCGCACTTTAACAGAAAATGGTACAATATCCTTGTGATATTCTTGCGGCACTGGATGTAATTTCTTTATATCTACCATGATGCGTGACATTATAAGGTCAGGATTACCAAACTGTAGCTCAAGTGTGGACATTACCATCTCGGGTGACGAAGCACTTATCAGCAGGGCCGAGACAGCTTCGCGAGCTGGACCTCTTAGACACTTTCTTAGGCGCCACATATTTTCACTATCTTTGAAATTACACACCTTAGACGATTCTTCGTATGCCTGTTTAAATTGAAGCCATTCCATGGGGTCACCAGTAAATACTGGTAAATCTTTTGGTGTACATATTCGACTCAACAAGTTGCTATTTATGTTGTTGGTAGAAGCGGCTGCAAGATCCTTCAGTGCGCTGGCCAGAAGGTGAACTGTCCCATCAGTACCGATATCCTGCGTGATCGGTGGGCACGGCGCGTCCGTATTTTGACCCTTGTCGTGGACGGGCTGTGCTTCCAGTTCTCGATGGCTGCGCTCCAACCAATCTTCTACATCCTTGTTAGTGTGGTCTGATTGCACACTACACTCGTCGTCAATCTCCGCTAGGTCCGCCGCCAAACGTTTATTAATTAGGTCCAATTCAATTTTTGCTCTCGCTTCTGCTGCCTCCAGTTCTAGCTTCTTCTTACGTGCAAGCGCAGAGGACGACGATGACCTTTTAGACTTCGCACTGAACACTTGTCGAGACGTTGAAGGAATATTTTTAACGGCCATTAAGGGTTCCGATTCCATTTTTACAATACTACCTTCATTTTTATTTTTGTTGAGCAAAAATGTTTTATCTTGTTGTATATTATCCTCTTTTACGCATTTTTCATCGTTAATTGGTTGTACTGGAACCTCTTGTACCGATAACTTGGACTCCTGATGCTCCTCATCCTTCTTTACCATACTTTTCTTCCGGGTGTTCACAATCCTTTTTGGCGTGTGGAACATTTAAAGATCCGCTCGAAGTGACCAAAATTGTAGACGATCTGATGTTCTAATATGAAAACACACTTGTGGATGAGAATAGATTTATTTAAGGATAGATATAAGACTTTAAACGTGCCGATCGCAGCGGCGGTTAATGGACGACTCTCTCACTACCTTACACAGTACATTAATATCTGAAAGTATTACCAACATAAAAAATTATATAAGAACATTACAGATAATATATCGCGTCGCTTACAGTTTGCTTTAGGGTACAAAATTTTTAGGCGCTTATTCTCAAGCTCCTGTCAAATCGGTACTCAGAAAGTGATACTGAGAACCATGCAGGATACTGAGCAGATATCAAATTAAAAATTTAATAATTTTAGCGTACTGACATGTAGGATGCTAGCGCAGAGCCCTTGTAAAGGTTTGCTTAAAGTTACAAAATTTTAAGGCGCTCATTCTCAGGCTCCTGTCAAATCGGTACTCAGAAAATGATACTGAGAACCATGCAGGATCCTGAGCAGATATCAAATTAAAAATTTAATAATTTTAGCGTACTGACATGTAGGATGCTAGCGCAGAGCCCTAGCAAAGGTTTGCTTAAAGTTACAAAATTTTAAGGCGCTCATTCTCAGGCTCCTGTCAAATCGGTACTCAGAAAATGATACTGAGAACCATGCAGGATCCTGAGCAGATATCAAATTAAAAATTTAATAATTTTAGCGTACTGACATGTAAGATGCTAGCACAGAGGCCTAGTAAAGGTTTGCTTTAGGGTACAAAATTTTTAGGCGCTCATTCTCAGGCACCTGTCAAATTGGTACTCAGAAAATGATACTGAGAACCATGCAGGATCCTGAGCAGATATCAAATTAAAAATTTAATAATTTTAGCGTACTGACATGTAGGATGCTAGCGCAGAGCCCTAGTAAAGGTTTGCTTAAAGTTACAAAATTTTAAGGCGCTCATTCTCAGGCTCCTGTCAAATTGGTACTCAGAAAATGATACTGAGAACCATCCAGGATCCTGAGCAGATATCAAATTAAAAATTAAATAATTTTAGCGTACTGACATGTAAGATGCTAGCACAGAGGCCTAGTAAAGGTTTGCTTTAGGGTACAAAATTTTTAGGCGCTCATTCTCAGGCTCCTGTCAAATCGGTACTCATAAAATGATACTGAGAACCATGCAGGATCCTGAGCAGATATCAAATTAAAAATTTAATAATTTTAGCGTACTGACATGTAGGATGCTAGCGCAGAGCCCTAGTAAAGGTTTGCTTTAGGGTACAAAATTTTTAGGCGCTCATTCTCAGGCTCCTGTCAAATTGGTACTCAGAAAATGATACTGAGAACCATGCAGGATCCTGAGCAGATATCAAATTAAAAATTTAATAATTTTAGCGTACTGACATGTAAGATGCTAGCACAGAGGCCTAGTAAAGGTTTGCTTAAGGGTACAAAATTTTAAGGCGTTCATTCTCAGGCTCCTGTCAAATTGGTACTCAGAAAATGATACTGAGAACCATGCAGGATCCTGAGCAGATATCAAATTAAAAATTTAATAATTTTAGCGTACTGAAATGTAGGATGCTAGCGCAGAGCCCTAGTAAAGGTTTGCTTAAAGTTACAAAATTTTAAGGCGCTAATTCTCAGGCTCCTGTCAATTTGGTACTCAGAAAATGATACTGAGAACCATCCAGGATCCTGAGCAGATATCAAATTAAAAATTTAATAATTTTAGCGTACTGACATGTAAGATGCTAGCACAGAGGCCTAGTAAAGGTTTGCTTTAGGGTACAAAATTTTTAGGCGCTCATTCTCAGGCTCCTGTCAAATTGGTACTCGATAATGATACTGAGAACCATGCAGGATCCTGAGCAGATATCAAATTAAAAATTTAATAATTTTAGCGTACTGACATGTAAGATGCTAGCACAGAGGCCTAGTAAAGGTTTGCTTTAGGGTACAAAATTTTTAGGCGCTCATTCTCAGGCTCCTGTCAAATCGGTACTCAGAAAATGATACTGAGAACCATCCAGGATCCTGAGCAGATATCAAATTAAAAATTTAATAATTTTAGCGTACTGACATGTAAGATGCTAGCACAGAGGCCTAGTAAAGGTTTGCTTTAGGGTACAAAATTTTTAGGCGCTCATTCTCAGGCTCCTGTCAAATCGGTACTCAGAAAATGATACTGAGAACCATCCAGGATCCTGAGCAGATATCAAATTAAAAATTTAATAATTTTAGCGTACTGACATGTAAGATGCTAGCACAGAGGCCTAGTAAAGGTTTGCTTTAGGGTACAAAATTTTTAGGCGCTCATTCTCAGGCTCCTGTCAAATCGGTACTCAGAAAATGATACTGAGAACCATCCAGGATCCTGAGCAGATATCAAATTAAAAATTTAATAATTTTAGCTTACTGACATGTAAGATGCTAGCACAGAGGCCTAGTAAAGGTTTGCTTTAGGGTACAAAATTTTTAGGCGCTTATTCTCAGGCTCCTGTCAAATCGGTACTCAGAAAATGATACTGAGAACCATGCAGGATCCTGAGCAGATATCAAATTAAAAATTTAATAATTTTAGCGTACTGACATGTAGGATGCTAGCGCAGAGCCCTAGTAAAGGTTTTCTTAAAGTTACAAAATTTTAAGGCGCTCATTCTCAGGCTCCTGTCAAATTGGTACTCAGAAAATGATACTGAGAACCATCCAGGATCCTGAGCAGATATAAAATTAAAAATTTAATAATTTTAGCGTACTGACATGTAAGATGCTAGCACAGAGGCCTAGTAAAGGTTTGCTTTAGGGTACAAAATTTTTAGGCGCTCATTCTCAGGCTCCTGTCAAATCGGTACTCAGAAAATGATACTGAGAACCATCCAGGATCCTGAGCAGATATCAAATAAAAAATTTAATAATCTTAGCGTACTGACATGTAGGATGCAAGCGCAGAGCCCTAGCAAAGGTTTGCTTAAAGTTACAAAATTTTAAGGCGCTCATTCTCAGGCTCCTGTCAAATCGGTACTCAGAAAATGATACTGAGAACCATGCAGGATCCTGAGCAGATATCAAATTAAAAATTTAATAATTTTAGCGTACTGACATGTAGGATGCTAGCGCAGAGCCCTAGTAAAGGTTTGCTTAAAGTTACAAAATTTTAAGGCGCTTATTCTCAGGCTCCTGTCAAATTGGTACTCAGAAAATGATACTGAGAACCATCCAGGATCCTGCGCAGATATCAAATTAAAAATTTAATAATTTTAGCGTACTGACATGTAAGATGCTAGCACAGAGGCCTAGTAAAGGTTTGCTTAAGGGTACAAAATTTTTAGGCGCTCATTCTCAGGCTCCTGTCAAATTGGTACTCAGAAAATGATACTGAGAACCATGCAGGATCCTGAGCAGATATCAAATTAAAAATTTAATAATTTTAGCGTACTGACATGTAGGATGCTAGCGCAGAGCCCTAGTAAAGGTTTGCTTAAAGTTACAAAATTTTAAGGCGCTCATTCTCAGGCTCCTGTCAAATTGGTACTCAGAAAATGATACTGAGAACCATCCAGGATCCTGAGCAGATATCAAATTAAAAATTTAATAATTTTAGCGTACTGACATGTAAGATGCTAGCACAGAGGCCTAGTAAAGGTTTGCTTTAGGGTACAAAATTATTAGGCGCTCATTCTCAGGCTCCTGTCAAATTGGTACTCAGAAAATGATACTGAGAACCATGCAGGATCCTGAGCAGATATCAAATTAAAAATTTAATAATTTTAGCGTACTGACATGTAAGGTGCTAGCACAGAGGCCTAGTAAAGGTTTGCTTTAGGGTACAAAATTTTTAGGCGCTCATTCTCAGGCTCCTGTCAAATCGGTACTCAGAAAATGATACTGAGAACCATCCAGGATCCTGAGCAGATATCAAATTAAAATTTTAATAATTTTAGCGTACTGACATGTAAGATGCTAGCACGGAGGCCTAGTAAAGGTTTGCTTTAGGGTACAAAATTTTTAGGCGCTCATTCTCAGGCTCCTGTCAAATTGGTACTCAGAAAATGATACTGAGAACCATGCAGGATCCTGAGCAGATATCAAATTAAAAATTTAATAATTTTAGCGTTCTGACATGTAGGATGCTAGCGCAGAGCCCTAGTAAAGGTTTGCTTAAAGTTACAAAATTTTAAGGCGCTCATTCTCAGGCTCCTGTCAAATTGGTACTCAGAAAATGATACTGAGAACCATTCAGGATCCTGAGCAGATATCAAATTAAAAATTTAATAATTTTAGCGTACTGACATGTAGGATGCTAGCGCAGAGCCCTAGTAAAGGTTTGCTTAAAGTTACAAAATTTTAAGGCGCTCATTCTCAGGCTCCTGTCAAATCGGTACCCAGAAAATGATACTGAGAACCATCCAGGATCCTGAGCAGATATCAAATTAAAAATTTAATAATTTTAGCGTACTGACATGTAGGATGCTAACGCAGAGCCCTAGCAAAGGTTTGCTTAAAGTTACAAAATTTTAAGGCGCTCATTCTCAGGCTCCTGTCAAATCGGTACTCAGAAAATGATACTGAGAACCATGCAGGATCCTGAGCAGATATCAAATTAAAAATTTAATAATTTTAGCGTACTGACATGTAAGATGCTAGCACAGAGGCCTAGTAAAGGTTTGCTTAAAGTTACAAAATTTTAAGGCGCTCATTCTCAGGCTCCTGTCAAATTGGTACTCAGAAAATGATACTGAGAACCATCCAGGATCCTGAGCAGATATCAAATTAAAAATTTAATAATTTTAGCGTACTGACATGTAAGATGCTAGCACAGAGGCCTAGTAAAGGTTTGCTTTAGGGTACAAATTTTTTAGGCGCTCATTCTCAAGCTCCTGTCAAATCGGTACTCAGAAAATGATACTGAGAACCATCCAGGATCCTGAGCAGATATCAAATTAAAAATTTAATAATTTTAGCGTACTGACATGTAAGATGCTAGCACAGAGGCCTAGTAAAGGTTTGCTTTAGGGTACAAAATTTTTAGGCGCTTATTCTCAGGCTCCTGTCAAATCGGTACTCAGAAAATGATACTGAGAACCATGCAGGATCCTGAGCAGATATCAAATTAAAAATTTAATAATTTTAGCGTACTGACATGTAGGATGCTAGCGCAGAGCCCTAGTAAAGGTTTTCTTAAAGTTACAAAATTTTAAGGTGCTCATTCTCAGGCTCCTGTCAAATTGGTACTCAGAAAATGATACTGAGAACCATCCAGGATCCTGCGCAGATATCAAATTAAAAATTTAATAATTTTAGCGTACTGACATGTAAGATGCTAGCACAGAGGCCTAGTAAAGGTTTGCTTAAGGGTACAAAATTTTTAGGCGCTCATTCTCAGGCTCCTGTCAAATTGGTACTCAGAAAATGATACTGAGAACCATGCAGGATCCTGAGCAGATATCAAATTAAAAATTTAATAATTTTAGCGTACTGACATGTAGGATTCTAGCGCAGAGCCCTAGTAAAGGTTTGCTTAAAGTTACAAAATTTTAAGGTGCTCATTCTCAGGCTCCTGTCAAATTGGTACTCAGAAAATGATACTGAGAACCATCCAGGATCCTGCGCAGATATCAAATTAAAAATTTAATAATTTTAGCGTACTGACATGTAAGATGCTAGCACAGAGGCCTAGTAAAGGTTTGCTTAAGGGTACAAAATTTTTAGGCGCTCATTCTCAGGCTCCTGTCAAATTGGTACTCAGAAAATGATACTGAGAACCATGCAGGATCCTGAGCAGATATCAAATTAAAAATTTAATAATTTTAGCGTACTGACATGTAGGATTCTAGCGCAGAGCCCTAGTAAAGGTTTGCTTAAAGTTACAAAATTTTAAGGCGCTAATTCTCAGGCTCCTGTCAAATTGGTACTCAGAAAATGATACTGAGAACCATCCAGGATCCTGAGCAGATATCAAATTAAAAATTTAATAATTTTAGCGTACTGACATGTAAAATGCTAGCACAGAGGCCTAGTAAAGGTTTGCTTTAGGGTACAAAATTTTTAGGCGCTCATTCTCAGGCTCCTGTCAAATTGGTACTCAGAAAATGATACTGAGAACCATGCAGGATCCTGAGCAGATATCAAATTAAAAATTTAATAATTTTAGCGTACTGACATGTAAGATGCTAGCACAGAGGCCTAGTAAAGGTTTGCTTTAGGGTACAAAATTTTTAGGCGCTTATTCTCAGGCTCCTGTCAAATCGGTACTCAGAAAATGATACTGAGAACCATGCAGGATCCTGAGCAGATATCAAATTAAAAATTTAATAATTTTAGCGTACTGACATGTAGGATGCTAGCGCAGAGCCCTAGTAAAGGTTTTCTTAAAGTTACAAAATTTTAAGGTGCTCATTCTCAGGCTCCTGTCAAATTGGTACTCAGAAAATGATACTGAGAACCATCCAGGATCCTGCGCAGATATCAAATTAAAAATTTAATAATTTTAGCGTACTGACATGTTAGATGCTAGCACAGAGGCCTAGTAAAGGTTTGCTTAAGGGTACAAAATTTTTAGGCGCTCATTCTCAGGCTCCTGTCAAATTGGTACTCAGAAAATGATACTGAGAACCATGCAGGATCCTGAGCAGATATCAAATTAAAAATTTAATAATTTTAGCGTACTGACATGTAGGATTCTAGCGCAGAGCCCTAGTAAAGGTTTGCTTAAAGTTACAAAATTTTAAGGTGCTCATTCTCAGGCTCCTGTCAAATTGGTACTCAGAAAATGATACTGAGAACCATCCAGGATCCTGCGCAGATATCAAATTAAAAATTTAATAATTTTAGCGTACTGACATGTAAGATGCTAGCACAGAGGCCTAGTAAAGGTTTGCTTAAGGGTACAAAATTTTTAGGCGCTCATTCTCAGGCTCCTGTCAAATTGGTACTCAGAAAATGATACTGAGAACCATGCAGGATCCTGAGCAGATATCAAATTAAAAATTTAATAATTTTAGCGTACTGACATGTAGGATTCTAGCGCAGAGCCCTAGTAAAGGTTTGCTTAAAGTTACAAAATTTTAAGGCGCTAATTCTCAGGCTCCTGTCAAATTGGTACTCAGAAAATGATACTGAGAACCATCCAGGATCCTGAGCAGATATCAAATTAAAAATTTAATAATTTTAGCGTACTGACATGTAAAATGCTAGCACAGAGGCCTAGTAAAGGTTTGCTTTAGGGTACAAAATTTTTAGGCGCTCATTCTCAGGCTCCTGTCAAATTGGTACTCAGAAAATGATACTGAGAACCATGCAGGATCCTGAGCGGATATCAAATTAAAAATTTAATAATTTTAGCGTACTGACATGTAAGATGCTAGCACAGAGGCCTAGTAAAGGTTTGCTTTAGGGTACAAAATTTTTAGGCGCTCATTCTCAGGCTCCTGTCAAATCGGTACTCAGAAAATGATACTGAGAACCATCCAGGATCCTGAGCAGATATCAAATTAAAAATTTAATAATTTTAGCGTACTGACATGTAAGATGCTAGCACAGAGGCCTAGTAAAGGTTTGCTTTAGGGTACAAAATTTTTAGGCGCTCATTCTCAGGCTCCTGTCAAATTGGTACTCAGAAAGTGATACTGAGAACCATCCAGGATCCTGAGCAGATATCAAATTAAAAATTTAATAATTTTAGCGTACTGACATGTAAGATGCTAGCACAGAGGCCTAGTAAAGGTTTGCTTTAGGGTACAAAATTTGTAGGCGCTCATTCTCAGGCTCCTGTCAAATCGGTACTCAGAAAATGATACTGAGAACCATCCAGGATCCTGAGCAGATATCAAATAAAAATTTAATAATTTTAGCGTACTGACATGTAGGATGCTAGCGCAGAGCCCTAGCAAAGGTTTGCTTAAAGTTACAAAATTTTAAGGCGCTCATTCTCAGGCTCCTGTCAAATCGGTACTCAGAAAATGATACTGAGAACCATGCAGGATCCTGAGCAGATATCAAATTAAAAATTTAATAATTTTAGCGTACTGACATGTAGGATGCTAGCGCAGAGCCCTAGTAAAGGTTTGCTTAAAGTTACAAAACTTTTAGGCGCTCATTCTCAGGCTCCTGTCAAATTAGTACTCAGAAAATGATACTGAGAACCATGCAGGATCCTGAGCAGATATCAAATTAAAAATTTAATAATTTTAGCGTACTGACATGTAAGATGCTAGCACAGAGGCCTAGTAAAGGTTTGCTTAAAGTTACAAAATTTTTAGGCGCTCATTCTCAGGCTCCTGTCAAATCGGTACTCAGAAAATGATACTGAGAACCATCCAGGATCCTGAGCAGATATCAAATAAAAAATTTAATAATTTTAGCGTACTGACATGTAGGATGCAAGCGCAGAGCCCTAGCAAAGGTTTGCTTAAAGTTACAAAATTTTAAGGCGCTCATTCTCAGGCTCCTGTCAAATCGGTACTCAGAAAATGATACTGAGAACCATGCAGGATCCTGAGCAGATATCAAATTAAAAATTTAATAATTTTAGCGTACTGACATGTAGGATGCTAGCGCAGAGCCCTAGTAAAGGTTTGCTTAAAGTTACAAAATTTTAAGGCGCTCATTCTCAGGCTCCTGTCAAATTGGTACTCAGAAAATGATACTGAGAACCATCCAGGATCCTGCGCAGATATCAAAGTAAAAATATAATAATTTTAGCGTACTGACATGTAGGATGCTAGCGCAGAGCCCTAGTAAAGGTTTGCTTAAAGTTACAAAATTTTAAGGCGCTCATTCTCAGGCTCCTGTCAAATTGGTACTCAGAAAATGATACTGAGAACCATCCAGGATCCTGAGCAGATATCAAATTAAAAATTTAATAATTTTAGCGTACTGACATGTAAGATGCTAGCACAGAGGCCTAATAAAGGTTTGCTTTAGGGTACAAAATTTTTAGGCGCTCATTCTCAGGCTCCTGTCAAATCGGTACTCAGAAAATGATACTGAGAACCATCCAGGATCCTGAGCAGATATCAAATTAAAAAATTAATAATTTTAGCGTACTGACATGTAGGATGCTAGCGCAGAGCCCTAGTAAAGGTTTGCTTAAAGTTACAAAATTTTAAGGCGCTCATTCTCAGGCTCCTGTCAAATTGGTACTCAGAAAATGATACTGAGAACCATCCAGGATCCTGAGCAGATATCAAATTAAAAATTTAATAATTTTAGCGTACTGACATGTAAGATGCTAGCACAGAGGCCTAGTAAAGGTTTGCTTTAGGGTACAAAATTTTTAGGCGCTCATTCTCAGGCTCCTGTCAAATCGGTACTCAGAAAATGATACTGAGAACCATGCAGGATCCTGAGCAGATATCAAATTAAAAATTTAATAATTTTAGCGTACTGAATGTAGGATGCTAGCGCAGAGCCCTAGTAAAGGTTTGCTTAAAGTTACAAAATTTTAAGGCGCTCATTCTCAGGCTCCTGTCAAATTGGTACTCAGAAAATGATACTGAGAACCATCCAGGATCCTGCGCAGATATCAAATTAAAAATTTAATAATTTTAGCGTACTGACATTTAAGATGCTAGCACAGAGGCCTAGTAAAGGTTTGCTTAAGGGTACAAAACTTTTAGGCGCTAATTCTCAGGCTCCTGTCAAATTAGTACTCAGAAAATGATACTGAGAACCATGCAGGATCCTGAGCAGATATCAAATTAAAAATTTAATAATTTTAGCGTACTGACATGTAGGATGCTAGCGCAGAGCCCTAGTAAAGGTTTGCTTAAAGTTACAAAATTTTAAGGCGCTCATTCTCAGGCTCCTGTCAAATTGGTACTCAGAAAATGATACTGAGAACCATCCAGGATCCTGAGCAGATATCAAATTAAAAATTTAATAACTTTAGCGTACTGACATGTAAGATGCTAGCACAGAGGCCTAGTAAAGGTTTGCTTTAGGGTACAAAATTTTTAGGCGCTCATTCTCAGGCTCCTGTCAAATCGGTACTCAGAAAATGATACTGAGAACCATCCAGGATCCTGAGCAGATATCAAATTAAAAATTTAATAATTTTAGCGTACTGACATGTAGGATGCTAGCGCAGAGCCCTAGTAAAGGTTTGCTTAAAGTTACAAAATTTTAAGGCGCTCATTCTCAGGCTTCTGTCAAATTGGTACTCAGAAAATGATACTGAGAACCATCCAGGATCCTGAGCAGATATCAAATTAAGAATTTAATAATTTTAGCGTACTGACATGTAAGATGCTAGCACAGAGGCCTAGTAAAGGTTTGCTTTAGGGTACAAAATTTTTAGGCGCTTATTCTCAGGCTCCTGTCAAATCGGTACTCAGAAAATGATACTGAGAACCATGCAGGATCCTGAGCAGATATCAAATTAAAAATTTAATAATTTTAGCGTACTGACATGTAGGATGCTAGCGCAGAGCCCTAGTAAAGGTTTTCTTAAAGTTACAAAATTTTAAGGCGCTCATTCTCAGGCTCCTGTCAAATTGGTACTCAGAAAATGATACTGAGAACCATCCAGGATCCTGAGCAGATATCAAATTAAAAATTTAATAATTTTAGCGTACTGACATGTAAGATGCTAGCACAGAGGCCTAGTAAAGGTTTGCTTTAGGGTACAAATTTTTTAGGCGCTCATTCTCAAGCTCCTGTCAAATCGGTACTCAGAAAATGATACTGAGAACCATCCAGGATCCTGAGCAGATATCAAATTAAAAATTTAATAATTTTAGCGTACTGACATGTAAGATGCTAGCACAGAGGCCTAGTAAAGGTTTGCTTTAGGGTACAAAATTTTTAGGCGCTTATTCTCAGGCTCCTGTCAAATCGGTACTCAGAAAATGATACTGAGAACCATGCAGGATCCTGAGCAGATATCAAATTAAAAATTTAATAATTTTAGCGTACTGACATGTAGGATGCTAGCGCAGAGCCCTAGTAAAGGTCTTCTTAAAGTTACAAAATTTTAAGGTGCTCATTCTCAGGCTCCTGTCAAATTGGTACTCAGAAAATGATACTGAGAACCATCCAGGATCCTGCGCAGATATCAAATTAAAAATTTAATAATTTTAGCGTACTGACATGTAAGATGCTAGCACAGAGGCCTAGTAAAGGTTTGCTTAAGGGTACAAAATTTTTAGGCGCTCATTCTCAGGCTCCTGTCAAATTGGTACTCAGAAAATGATACTGAGAACCATGCAGGATCCTGAGCAGATATCAAATTAAAAATTTAATAATTTTAGCGTACTGACATGTAGGATTCTAGCGCAGAGCCCTAGTAAAGGTTTGCTTAAAGTTACAAAATTTTAAGGCGCTAATTCTCAGGCTCCTGTCAAATTGGTACTCAGAAAATGATACTGAGAACCATCCAGGATCCTGAGCAGATATCAAATTAAAAATTAAATAATTTTAGCGTACTGACATGTAAAATGCTAGCACAGAGGCCTAGTAAAGGTTTGCTTTAGGGTACAAAATTTTTAGGCGCTCATTCTCAGGCTCCTGTCAAATTGGTACTCAGAAAATGATACTGAGAACCATGCAGGATCCTGAGCAGATATCAAATTAAAAATTTAATAATTTTAGCGTACTGACATGTAAGATGCTAGCACAGAGGCCTAGTAAAGGTTTGCTTTAGGGTACAAAATTTTTAGGCGCTCATTCTCAGGCTCCTGTCAAATCGGTACTCAGAAAATGATACTGAGAACCATCCAGGATCCTGAGCAGATATCAAATTAAAAATTTAATAATTTTAGCGTACTGACATGTAAGATGCTAGCACAGAGGCCTAGTAAAGGTTTGCTTTAGGGTACAAAATTTTTAGGCGCTCATTCTCAGGCTCCTGTCAAATTGGTACTCAGAAAATGATACTGAGAACCATCCAGGATCCTGAGCAGATATCAAATTAAAAATTTAATAATTTTAGCGTACTGACATGTAAGATGCTAGCACAGAGGCCTAGTAAAGGTTTGCTTTAGGGTACAAAATTTGTAGGCGCTCATTCTCAGGCTCCTGTCAAATCGGTACTCAGAAAATGATACTGAGAACCATCCAGGATCCTGAGCAGATATCAAATAAAAATTTAATAATTTTAGCGTACTGACATGTAGGATGCTAGCGCAGAGCCCTAGCAAAGGTTTGCTTAAAGTTACAAAATTTTAAGGCGCTCATTCTCAGGCTCCTGTCAAATCGGTACTCAGAAAATGATACTGAGAACCATGCAGGATCCCGAGCAGATATCAAATTAAAAATTTAATAATTTTAGCGTACTGACATGTAGGATGCTAGCGCAGAGCCCTAGTAAAGGTTTGCTTAAAGTTACAAAATTTTAAGGCGCTCATTCTCAGGCTCCTGTCAAATTGGTACTCAGAAAATGATACTGAGAACCATCCAGGATCCTGCGCAAATTAAAAATTTAATAATTTTAGCGTACTGACATTTAAGATGCTAGCACAGAGGCCTAGTAAAGGTTTGCTTAAGGGTACAAAACTTTTAGGCGCTCATTCTCAGGCTCTTGTCAAATTAGTACTCAGAAAATGATACTGAGAACCATGCAGGATCCTGAGCAGATATCAAATTAAAAATTTAATAATTTTAGCGTACTGACATGTAGGATGCTAGCGCAGAGCCCTAGTAAAGGTTTGCTTAAAGTTACAAAATTTTAAGGCGCTCATTCTCAGGCTCCTGTCAAATTGGTACTCAGAAAATGATACTGAGAACCATCCAGGATCCTGAGCAGATATCAAATTAAAAATTTAATAACTTTAGCGTACTGACATGTAAGATGCTAGCACAGAGGCCTAGTAAAGGTTTGCTTTAGGGTACAAAATTTTTAGGCACTCATTCTCAGGCTCCTGTCAAATCGGTACTCAGAAAATGATACTGAGAACCATACAGGATCCTGAGCAGATATCAAATTAAAAATTTAATAATTTTAGCGTACTGACATGTAGGATGCTAGCGCAGAGCCCTAGTAAAGGTTTGCTTAAAGTTACAAAATTTTAAGGCGCTCATTCTCAGGCTCCTGTCAAATTGGTACTCAGAAAATGATACTGAGAACCATCCAGGATCCTGAGCAGATATCAAATTAAAAATTTAATAATTTTAGCGTACTGACATGTAAGATGCTAGCACAGAGGCCTAGTAAAGGTTTGCTTTAGGGTACAAAATTTGTAGGCGCTCATTCTCAGGCTCCTGTCAAATCGGTACTCAGAAAATGATACTGAGAACCATCCAGGATCCTGAGCAGATATCAAATAAAAAATTTAATAATTTTAGCGTACTGACATGTAGGATGCTAGCGCAGAGCCCTAGCAAAGGTTTGCTTAAAGTTACAAAATTTTAAGGCGCTCATTCTCAGGCTCCTGTCAAATCGGTACTCAGAAAATGATACTGAGAACCATGCAGGATCCTGAGCAGATATCAAATTAAAAATTTAATAATTTTAGCGTACTGACATGTAGGATGCTAGCGCAGAGCCCTAGTAAAGGTTTTCTTAAAGTTACAAAATTTTAAGGCGCTCATTCTCAGGCTCCTGTCAAATCGGTACTCAGAAAATGATACTGAGAACCATCCAGGATCCTGAGCAGATATCAAATAAAAAATTTAATAATTTTTGCGTACTGACATGTAGGATGCAAGCGCAGAGCCCTAGCAAAGGTTTGCTTAAATTTACAAAATTTTAAGGCGCTCATTCTCAGGCTCATTTCAAATCGGTACTCAGAAAATGATACTGAGAACCATGCAGGATCCTGAGCAGATATCAAATAAAAAATTTAATAATTTTAGCGTACTGACATGTAAGATGCTAGCACAGAGGCCTAGTAAAGGTTTGCTTAAAGTTACAAAATTTTAAGGCGCTCATTCTCAGGCTCCTGTCAAATTGGTACTCAGAAAATGATACTGAGAACCATCCAGGATCCTGAGCAGATATCAAATTAAAAATTTAATAATTTTAGCGTACTGACATGTAAGATGCTAGCACAGAGGCCTAGTAAAGGTTTGCTTTAGGGTACAAAATTTTTAGGCGCTCATTCTCAGGCTCCTGTCAAATCGGTACTCAGAAAATGATACTGAGAACCATGCAGGATCCTGAGCAGATATCAAATAAAAAAATTAATAATTTTAGCGTACTGACATGTAGGATGCTAGCGCAGAGCCCTAGCAAAGGTTTGCTTAAAGTTACAAAATTTTAAGGCGCTCATTCTCAGGCTCCTGTCAAATCGGTACTCAGAAAATGATACTGAGAACCATGCAGGATCCTGAGCAGATATCAAATTAAATATTTAATAATTTTAGCGTACTGACATGTAGGATGCTAGCGCAGAGCCCTAGTAAAGGTTTGCTTAAAGTTACAAAATTTTAAGGCGCTCATTCTCAGGCTCCTGTCAAATTGGTACTCAGAAAATGATACTAGGAACCATCCAGGATCCTGAGCAGATATCAAATTAAAAATTTAATAATTTTAGCGTACTGACATGTAAGATGCTAGCACAGAGGCCTAGTAAAGGTTTGCTTTAGGGTACAAAATTTTTAGGCGCTCATTCTCAGGCTCCTGTCAAATCGGTACTCAGAAAATGATACTGAGAACCATCCAGGATCCTGAGCAGATATCAAATTAAAAATTTAATAATTTTAGCGTACTGACATGTAGGATGCTAGCGCAGAGCCCTAGTAAAGGTTTGCTTTATGGTACAAAATTTTAAGGCGCTTATTCTCAGGCTCCTGTCAAATCGGTACTCAGAAAATGATACTGAGAACCATGCAGGATCCTGAGCAGATATCAAATTAAAAATTTAATAATTTTAGCGTACTGACATGTAAGATGCTAGCACAGAGGCCTAGTAAAGGTTTGCTTTAGGGTACAAAATTTTTAGGCGCTTATTCTCAGGCTCCTGTCAAATCGGTACTCAGAAAATGATACTGAGAACCATGCAGGATCCTGAGCAGATATCAAATTAAAAATTTAATAATTTTAGCGTACTGACATGTAAGATGCTAGCACAGAGGCCTAGTAAAGGTTTGCTTAAAGTTACAAAATTTTAAGGCGCTCATTCTCAGGCTCCTGTCAAATTGGTACTCAGAAAATGATACTGAGAACCATCCAGGATCCTGAGCAGATATCAAATTAAAAAATTAATAATTTTAGCGTACTGACATGTAGGATGCTAGCGCAGAGCCCTAGTAAAGGTTTGCTTAAAGTTACAAAATTTTAAGGCGCTCATTCTCAGGCTCCTGTCAAATCGGTACTCAGAAAATGATACTGAGAACCATCTAGGATCCTGAGCAGATATCAAATTAAAAATTTAATAATTTTTGCGTACTGACATGTAGGATGCTAGCGCAGAGCCCTAGCAAAGGTTTGCTTAAAGTTACAAAATTTTAAGGCGCTCATTCTCAGGCTCCTGTCAAATCGGTACTCAGAAAATGATACTGAGAACCATGCAGGATCCTGAGCAGATATCAAATTAAAAATTTAATAATTTTAGCGTACTGACATGTAAGATGCTAGCACAGAGGCCTAGTAAAGGTTTGCTTAAAGTTACAAAATTTTAAGGCGCTCATTCTCAGGCTCCTGTCAAATTGGTACTAAGAAAATGATACTGAGAACCATCCAGGATTCTGAGCAGATATCAAATTAAAAATTTAATAATTTTAGCGTACTGACATGTAAGATGCTAGCACAGAGGCCTAGTAAAGGTTTGCTTTAGGGTACAAAATTTTTAGGCGCTCATTCTCAGGCTCCTCTCAAATCGGTACTCAGAAAATGATACTGAGAACCATCCAGGATCCTGAGCAGATATCCAATTAAAAATTTAATAATTTTAGCGTACTGACATGTAAGATGCTAGCACAGAGGCCTAGTAAAGGTTTGCTTTAGGGTACAAAATTTTTAGGCGCTTATTCTCAGGCTCCTGTCAAATCGGTACTCAGAAAATGATACTGAGAACCATGCAGGATCCTGAGCAGATATCAAATTAAAAATTTAATAATTTTAGCGTACTGACATGTAAGATGCTAGCACAGAGGCCTAGTAAAGGTTTGCTTAAGGGTACAAAATTTTTAGGCGCTCATTCTCAGGCTCCTGTCAAATCGGTACTCAGAAAATGATACTGAGAACCATCCAGGATCCTGAGCAGATATCAAATTAAAAATTTAATAATTTTAGCGTACTGACATGTAGGATGCTAGCGCAGAGCCCTAGTAAAGGTTTTCTTAAAGTTACAAAATTTTAAGGCGCTCATTCTCAGGCTCCTGTCAAATCGGTACTCAGAAAATGATACTGAGAACCATGCAGGATCCTGAGCAGATATCAAATTAAAAATTTAATAATTTTAGCGTACTGACATGTAGGATGCTAGCGCAGAGCCCTAGTAAAGGTTTGCTTAAAGTTACAAAATTTTAAGGCGCTCATTCTCAGGCTCCTGTCAAATCGGTACTCAGAAAATGATACTGAGAACCATGCAGGATCCTGAGCAGATATCAAATTAAAAACTTAATAATTTTAGCGTACTGACATGTAAGATGCTAGCACAGAGGCCTAGTAAAGGTTTGCTTAAGGGTACAAAATTTTTAGGCGCTCATTCTCAGGCTCCTGTCAAATTGGTACTCAGAAAATGATACTGAGAACCATCCAGGATCCTGAGCAGATATCAAATTAAAAATTTAATAATTTTAGCGTACTGACATGTAAGATGCTAGCACAGAGGCCTAGTAAAGGTTTGCTTTAGGGTACAAAATTTTTAGGCGCTCATTCTAAGGCTCCTGTCAAATCGGTACTCAGAAAATGATACTGAGAACCATCCAGGATCCTGAGCAGATAACAAATAAAAAATTTAATAATTTTAGCGTACTGACATGTAGGATGCTAGCGCAGAGCCCTAGCAAAGGTTTGCTTAAAGTTACAAAATTTTAAGGCGCTCATTCTCAGGCTCCTGTCAAATCTGTACTCAGAAAATGATACTGAGAACCATCCAGGATCCTGAGCAGATATCAAATTAAAAATTTAATAATTTTAGCGTACTGACATGTAAGATGCTAGCACAGAGGCCTAGTAAAGGTTTGCTTTAGGGTACAAAATTTTAAGGCGCTCATTCTCAGGCTCCTGTCAAATCGGTACTCAGAAAATGATACTGAGAACCATCCAGGATCCTGAGCAGATATCAAATAAAAAATTTAATAATTTTAGCGTACTGACATGTAGGATGCTAGCGCAGAGCCCTAGTAAAGGTTTTCTTAAAGTTACAAAATTTTAAGGCGCTCATTCTCAGGCTCCTGTCAAATTGGTACTCAGAAAATGATACTGAGAACCATCCAGGATCCTGAGCAGATATCAAATTAAAAATTTAATAATTTTAGCGTACTGACATGTAAGATGCTAGCACAGAGGCCTAGTAAAGGTTTGCTTTAGGGTACAAAATTTTTAGGCGCTTATTCTCAGGCTCCTGTCAAATCGGTACTCAGAAAATGATACTGAGAACCATGCAGGATCCTGAGCAGATATCAAATTAAAAATTTAATAATTTTAGCGTACTGACATGTAAGATGCTAGCGCAGAGCCCTAGTAAAGGTTTGCTTAAAGTTACAAAATTTTAAGGCGCTCATTCTCAGGCTCCTGTCAAATTGGTACTCAGAAAATGATACTGAGAACCATCCAGGATCCTGAGCAGATATCAAATTAAAAATTTAATAATTTTAGCTTACGGACATGTAAGATGCTAGCACAGAGGCCTAGTAAATAATAATAATAATAATAATAATAATAATTTTTATTTCAGAACAATGTTCCATAATGTTGTGTTGATAAAAATTAGACAGTTAAATTAAAACTAAAAACTTAATAAAATTAATATACTAAATTATAATTAGTCTCCCCGATATTTGAGAGCGTTCACTTCACAGTGTGCAATCGCATCCACCTCTCAAAAATCGGCGAGTCCCAATGGTCGGACAATGTATTTAGGATGCCATTGGTACTGTCACGCAAGCGCTGCATCATGGACGCACATCGCTTTCGCATGATTGTACTGAAGCTGTCAGTATAAGCTTCAGCGAACATGCCTGATGCACTACAATATCGTGGCAGCCCCATTAGCACCCTAAATGCATTGTTATATTGTACGCGCAGGTCGCTATATGTCCTTTGCGTATAGTTGGCCCACAGGCTGCACGTGTAAAAGGTCTGACAAAATGCTTTAAAGAGCGAGATCTTAACTTGGTCAGTACAACGTGTGAACCCACGAGCCAACATATTACATCTGACAGCCAACGACCTGCGCTCGCGCTCTATGTCAGAGTTATCTTTGAGATCATCAGTGACCCAGTGACCCAGATACTTAACTTTTTTGACGATTTTGAGAGGAAGTGCATTAAGAAAAACGTCTGGTATGTTATGTTGTGGCTTATTACTTGACTTAAAAACCATGAATTCACTTTTTATAGGATTGTATCTGAGTCCATGGGCCACCGCATAACACTCACAATATTTGACCAATCTCCTTAAGGCACCGATCGAGGGGCTCAGGAGCACCATATCATCTGCATAGCTGATATTGTTAATACAAACACCATCTATGTGACATCCGATATTCGTACTCCTGAGCCCTTCAATAAGGGCGTTCATATAAAGGTTAAAGAGACGAGGTGAAGTCAAGCCCCCTTGTCTCACACCACATTGTAAGCTATATTCATCAGAAAATGACCCAGCCCATTTGACACGGTTTATCTGGTTAGCATACCAATGCCTAAGCAACGATATTATTTCCTCAGAAACACCAGTATTTCTTAATTTTTTCCAGAGAATGTCATATTGGACCAAGTCAAACGCTTTAGATAAATCTAAAAAACACGAATATACTGGTGTTTTTCTACTAGTATAATATTGCACAGTCTGCTTGAGACATAGGATAGCACTCTCTGTAGACAGTCCTGAGCGAAAGCCAAATTGCGCGTCATTCAATTTTAAGTGCTCCTCCATCTGTATATCAAGCAGACTGTCCAATATTTTGGATATGATGGTTGCTAAAGAGATTGGCCTGTAATTGCATACATCAGATGAGTCACCAGTTTTATTCTTAATAATAGGTACTACAATAGTATACATTAATTTTTTAGGAAGGTAAGAGTGACTCAAACATAAATTATAGAACATTGATAGTATTCCAGGCATATGAACACCCGCGTACCTCAGATGTTCAATGCTGAGACTGTCGTGTCCCGGGGACTTACCCTTTGCCATTTTATTTATAACTGAGGTTACCTGTTTCAAAGGTAAAGGTTTGCTTTAGGGTACAAAATTTTTAGGCGCTCATTTTCAGGCTCCTGTCAAATTGGTACTCAGAAAATGATACTGAGAACCATCCAGGATCCTGCGCAGATATCAAATTAAAAATTTAATAATTTTAGCGTACTGACATGTAGGATGCTAGCGCAGAGCCCTAGTAAAGGTTTTCTTAAAGTTACAAAATTTTAAGGCGCTCATTCTCAGGCTCCTGTCAAATTGGTACTCAGAAAATGATACTGAGAACCATCCAGGATCCTGAGCAGATATCAAATTAAAAATTTAATAATTTTAGCGTACTGACATGTAAGATGCTAGCACAGAGGCCTAGTAAAGGTTTGCTTTAGGGTACAAAATTTTTAGGCGCTTATTCTCAGGCTCCTGTCAAATCGGTACTCAGAAAATGATACTGAGAACCATGCAGGATCCTGAGCAGATATCAAATTAAAAATTTAATAATTTTAGCGTACTGACATGTAAGATGCTAGCACAGAGGCCTAGTAAAGGTTTGCTTAAAGTTACAAAATTTTAAGGCGCTCATTCTCAGGCTCCTGTCAAATTGGTACTCAGAAAATGATACTGAGAACCATCCAGGATCCTCAGCAGATATCAAATTAAAAATTTAATAATTTTAGCGTACTGACATGTAAGATGCTAGCACAGAGGCCTAGTAAAGGTTTGCTTTAGGGTACAAAATTTTTAGGCGCTCATTCTCAGGCTCCTGTCAAATCGGTACTCAGAAAATGATACTGAGAACCATCCAGGATCCTGAGCAGATATCAAATTAAAAATTTAATAATTTTAGCGTACTGACATGTAAGATGCTAGCACAGAGGCCTAGTAAAGGTTTGCTTAAGGGTACAAAATTTTTAGGCGCTCATTCTCAGGCTCCTGTCAAATTGGTACTCAGAAAATGATACTGAGAACCATCCAGGATCCTGAGCAGATATCAAATTAAAAATTTAAAAATTTTAGCTTACTGACATGTAAGATGCTAGCACAGAGGCCTAGTAAAGGTTTGCTTAAGGGTACAAAATTTTTAGGCGCTCATTCTCAGGCTCCTGTCAAATTGGTACTCAGAAAATGATACTGAGAACCATCCAGGATCCTAAGCAGATATCAAATTAAAAATTTAATAATTTTAGCGTACTGACATGTAAGATGCTAGCACAGAGGCCTAGTAAAGGTTTGCTTTAGGGTACAAAATTTTTAGGCGCTCATTTTCAGGCTCCTGTCAAATCGGTACTCAGAAAATGATACTGAGAACCATCCAGGATCCTGAGCAGATATCAAATAAAAAATTTAATAATTTTAGCGTACTGACATGTAGGATGCTAGCGCAGAGCCCTAGTAAAGGTTTGCTTTAGGGTACAAAATTTTTAGGCGCTCATTCTCAGGCTCCTGTCAAATTGGTACTCAGAAAATGATACTGAGAACCATGCAGGATCCTGAGCAGATATCAAATTAAAAATTTAATAATTTTAGCGTACTGACATGTAGGATGCTAGCGCAGAGCCCTAGTAAAGGTTTGCTTAAAGTTACAAAATTTTAAGGCGCTCATTCTCAGGCTCCTGTCAAATTGGTACTCAGAAAATGATACTGAGAACCATCCAGGATCCTGAGCAGATATCTAATTAAAAATTTAATAATTTTAGCGTACTGACATGTAAGATGCTAGCACAGAGGCCTAGTAAAGGTTTGCTTAAAGTTACAAAATTTTAAGGCGCTCATTCTCAGGCTCCTGTCAAATTGGTACTCAGAAAATGATACTGAGAACCATCCAGGATCCTGAGCAGATATCAAATTAAAAATTTAATAATTTTAGCGTACTGACATGTAAGATGCTAGCACAGAGGCCTAGTAAAGGTTTGCTTTAGGGTACAAAATTTTTAGGCGCTCATTCTCAGGCTCCTGTCAAATCGGTACTCAGAAAATGATACTGAGAACCATCCAGGATCCTGAGCAGATATCAAATAAAAAATTTAATAATTTTAGCGTACTGACATGTAGGATGCTAGCGCAGAGCCCTAGTAAAGGTTTTCTTAAAGTTACAAAATTTTAAGGCGCTCATTCTCAGGCTCCTGTCAAATTGGTACTCAGAAAATGATACTGAGAACCATCCAGGATCCTGAGCAGATATCAAATAAAAAATTTAATAATTTTAGCGTACTGACATGTAAGATGCTAGCACAGAGGCCTAGTAAAGGTTTGCTTTAGGGTACAAAATTTTTAGGCGCTTATTCTCAGGCTCCTGTCAAATCGGTACTCAGAAAATGATACTGAGAACCATGCAGGATCCTGAGCAGATATCAAATTAAAAATTTAATAATTTTAGCGTACTGACATGTAAGATGCTAGCACAGAGGCCTAGTAAAGGTTTGCTTAAAGTTACAAAATTTTAAGGCGCTCATTCTCAGGCTCCTGTCAAATTGGTACTCAGAAAATGATACTGAGAACCATGCAGGATCCTGAGCAGATATCAAATTAAAAATTTAATAATTTTAGCGTACTGACATGTAAGATGCTAGCACAGAGGCCTAGTAAAGGTTTGCTTTGGGGTACAAAATTTTTAGGCGCTCATTCTCAGGCTCCTGTCAAATCGGTACTCAGAAAATGATACTGAGAACCATCCAGGATCCTGAGCAGATATCAAATAAAAAATTTAATAATTTTAGCGTACTGACATGTAGGATGCTAGCGCAGAGCCCTAGTAAAGGTTTTCTTAAAGTTACAAAATTTTAAGGCGCTCATTCTCAGGCTCCTGTCAAATCGGTACTCAGAAAATGATACTGAGAACCATGCAGGATCCTGAGCAGATATCAAATTAAAAATTTAATAATTTTAGCGTACTGACATGTAGGATGCTAGCGCAGAGCCCTAGTAAAGGTTTGCTTAAAGTTACAAAATTTTAAGGCGCTCATTCTCAGGCTCCTGTCAAATTGGTACTCAGAAAATGATACTGAGAACCATCCAGGATCCTGCGCAGATATCAAATTAAAAATTTCATAATTTTAGCGTACTGACATGTAAGATGCTAGCACAGAGGCCTAGTAAAGGTTTGCTTAAGGGTACAAAATTTTTAGGCGCTCATTCTCAGGCTCCTGTCAAATTGGTACTCAGAAAATGATACTGAGAACCATGCAGGATCCTGAGCAGATATCAAATTAAAAATTTAATAATTTTAGCGTACTGACATGTAGGATGCTAGCGCAGAGCCCTAGTAAAGGTTTGCTTAAAGTTACAAAATTTAAAGGCGCTCATTCTCAGGCTCCTGTCAAATTGGTACTCAGAAAATGATACTGAGAACCATCCAGGATCCTGAGCAGATATCAAATTAAAAATTTAATAATTTTAGCTTACTGACATGTAAGATGCTAGCACAGAGGCCTAGTAAAGGTTTGCTTTAGGGTACAAAATTATTAGGCGCTCATTTTCAGGCTCCTGTCAAATTGGTACTCAGAAAATGATACTGAGAACCATGCAGGATCCTGAGCAGATATCAAATTAAAAATTTAATAATTTTAGCGTACTGACATGTAGGATGCTAGCGCAGAGCCCTAGTAAAGGTTTGCTTAAAGTTACAAAATTTTAAGGCGCTCATTCTCAGGCTCCTGTCAAATTGGAACTCAGAAAATGATACTGAGAACCATCCAGGATCCTGCGCAGATATCAAATTAAAAATTTAATAATTTTAGCGTACTGACATGTAAGATGCTAGCACAGAGGCCTAGTAAAGGTTTGCTTTAGGGTACAAAATTTTTAGGCGCTCATTCTCAGGCTCCTGTCAAATCGGTACTCAGAAAATGATACTGAGAACCATCCAGGATCCTGAGCAGATATCAAATAAAAAATTTAATAATTTTAGCGTACTGACATGTAGGATGCTAGCGCAGAGCCCTAGTAAAGGTTTGCTTTAGGGTACAAAATTATTAGGCGCTCATTTTCAGGCTCCTGTCAAATTGGTACTCAGAAAATGATACTGAGAACCATGCAGGATCCTGAGCAGATATCAAATTAAAAATTTAATAATTTTAGCGTACTGACATGTAGGATGCTAGCGCAGAGCCCTAGTAAAGGTTTGCTTAAAGTTACAAAATTTTAAGGCGCTCATTCTCAGGCTCCTGTCAAATTGGAACTCAGAAAATGATACTGAGAACCATCCAGGATCCTGCGCAGATATCAAATTAAAAATTTAATAATTTTAGCGTACTGACATGTAAGATGCTAGCACAGAGGCCTAGTAAAGGTTTGCTTTAGGGTACAAAATTTTTAGGCGCTCATTCTCAGGCTCCTGTCAAATCGGTACTCAGAAAATGATACTGAGAACCATCCAGGATCCTGAGCAGATATCAAATAAAAAATTTAATAATTTTAGCGTACTGACATGTAGGATGCTAGCACAGAGGCCTAGTAAAGGTTTGCTTTAGGGTACAAAATTTTTAGGCGCTCATTCTCAGGCTCCTGTCAAATCGGTACTCAGAAAATGATACTGAGAACCATCCAGGATCCTGAGCAGATATCAAATAAAAAATTTAATAATTTTAGCGTACTGACATGTAGGATGCTAGCGCAGAGCCCTAGTAAAGGTTTTCTTAAAGTTACAAAATTTTAAGGCGCTCATTCTCAGGCTCCTGTCAAATTGGTACTCAGAAAATGATACTGAGAACCATCCAGGATCCTGAGCAGATATCAAATTAAAAATTTAATAATTTTAGCGTACTGACATGTAAGATGCTAGCACAGAGGCCTAGTAAAGGTTTGCTTTAGGGTACAAAATTTTTAGGCGCTTATTCTCAGGCTCCTGTCAAATCGGTACTCAGAAAATGATACTGAGAACCATGCAGGATCCTGAGCAGATATCAAATTAAAAATTTAATAATTTTAGCGTACTGACATGTAAGATGCTAGCACAGAGGCCTAGTAAAGGTTTGCTTAAAGTTACAAAATTTTAAGGCGCTCATTCTCAGGCTCCTGTCAAATTGGTACTCAGAAAATGATACTGAGAACCATCCAGGATCCTGAGCAGATATCAAATTAAAAATTTAATAATTTTAGCGTACTGACATGTAAGATGCTAGCACAGAGGCCTAGTAAAGGTTTGCTTTAGGGTACAAAATTTTTAGGCGCTCATTCTCAGGCTCCTGTCAAATCGGTACTCAGAAAATGATACTGAGAACCATCCAGGATCCTGAGCAGATATCAAATAAAAAATTTAATAATTTTAGCGTACTGACATGTAGGATGCTAGCGCAGAGCCCTAGCAAAGGTTTGCTTAAAGTTACAAAATTTTAAGGCGCTCATTCTCAGGCTCCTGTCAAATCGGTACTCAGAAAATGATACTGAGAACCATGCAGGATCCTGAGCAGATATCAAATTAAAAATTTAATAATTTTAGCGTACTGACATGTAGGATGCTAGCGCAGAGCCCTAGTAAAGGTTTGCTTAAAGTTACAAAATTTTAAGGCGCTCATTCTCAGGCTCCTGTCAAATTGGTACTCAGAAAATGATACTGAGAACCATCCAGGATCCTGCGCAGATATCAAATTAAAAATTTAATAATTTTAGCGTACTGACATGTAAGATGCTAGCACAGAGGCCTAGTAAAGGTTTGCTTAAGGGTACAAAATTTTTAGGCGCTCATTCTCAGGCTCCTGTCAAATTGGTACTCAGAAAATGATACTGAGAACCATGCAGGATCCTGAGCAGATATCAAATTAAAAATTAAATAATTTTAGCGTACTGACATGTAGGATGCTAGCGCAGAGCCCTAGTAAAGGTTTGCTTAAAGTTACAAAATTTAAAGGCGCTCATTCTCAGGCTCCTGTCAAATTGGTACTCAGAAAATGATACTGAGAACCATGCAGGATCCTGAGCAGATATCAAATTAAAAATTTAATAATTTTAGCGTACTGACATGTAGGATGCTAGCGCAGAGCCCTAGTAAAGGTTTGCTTAAAGTTACAAAATTTTAAGGCGCTCATTCTCAGGCTCCTGTCAAATTGGTACTCAGAAAATGATACTGAGAACCATCCAGGATCCTGCGCAGATATCAAATTAAAAATTTAATAATTTTAGCGTACTGACATGTAAGATGCTAGCACAGAGGCCTAGTAAAGGTTTGCTTTAGGGTACAAAATTTTTAGGCGCTCATTCTCAGGCTCCTGTCGAATCGGTACTCAGAAAATGATACTGAGAACCATCCAGGATCCTGAGCAGATATCAAATAAAAAATTTAATAATTTTAGCGTACTGACATGTAGGATGCTAGCGCAGAGCCCTAGTAAAGGTTTTCTTAAAGTTACAAAATTTTAAGGCGCTCATTCTCAGGCTCCTGTCAAATCGGTACTCAGAAAATGATACTGAGAACCATCCAGGATCCTGAGCAGATATCAAATTAAAAATTTAATAATTTTAGCGTACTGACATGTAAGATGCTAGCACAGAGGCCTAGTAAAGGTTTGCTTAAAGTTACAAAATTTTAAGGCGCTCATTCTCAGGCTCCTGTCAAATTGGTACTCAGAAAATGATACTGAGAACCATGCAGGATCCTGAGCAGATATCAAATTAAAAATTTAATAATTTTAGCGTACTGACATGTAAGATGCTAGCACAGAGGCCTAGTAAAGGTTTGCTTTAGGGTACAAAATTTTTAGGCGCTCATTCTCAGGCTCCTGTCAAATCGGTACTCAGAAAATGATACTGAGAACCATCCAGGATCCTGAGCAGATATCAAATAAAAAATTTAATAATTTTAGCGTACTGACATGTAGGATGCTAGCGCAGAGCCCTAGTAAAGGTTTTCTTAAAGTTACAAAATTTTAAGGCGCTCATTCTCAGGCTCCTGTCAAATCGGTACTCAGAAAATGATACTGAGAACCATGCAGGATCCTGAGCAGATATCAAATAAAAAATTTAATAATTTTAGCGTACTGACATGTAGGATGCTAGCGCAGAGCCCTAGTAAAGGTTTGCTTAAAGTTACAAAATTTTAAGGCGCTCATTCTCAGGCTCCTGTCAAATTGGTACTCAGAAAATGATACTGAGAACCATCCAGGATCCTGCGCAGATATCAAATTAAAAATTTCATAATTTTAGCGTACTGACATGTAAGATGCTAGCACAGAGGCCTAGTAAAGGTTTGCTTAAGGGTACAAAATTTTTAGGCGCTCATTCTCAGGCTCCTGTCAAATTGGTACTCAGAAAATGATACTGAGAACCATGCAGGATCCTGAGCAGATATCAAATTAAAAATTAAATAATTTTAGCGTACTGACATGTAGGATGCTAGCGCAGAGCCCTAGTAAAGGTTTGCTTAAAGTTACAAAATTTAAAGGCGCTCATTCTCAGGCTCCTGTCAAATTGGTACTCAGAAAATGATACTGAGAACCATCCAGGATCCTGAGCAGATATCTAATTAAAAATTTAATAATTTTAGCGTACTGACATGTAAGATGCTAGCACAGAGGCCTAGTAAAGGTTTGCTTAAAGTTACAAAATTTTAAGGCGCTCATTCTCAGGCTCCTGTCAAATTGGTACTCAGAAAATGATACTGAGAACCATCCAGGATCCTGCGCAGATATCAAATTAAAAATTTCATAATTTTAGCGTACTGACATGTAAGATGCTAGCACAGAGGCCTAGTAAAGGTTTGCTTAAGGGTACAAAATTTTTAGGCGCTCATTCTCAGGCTCCTGTCAAATTGGTACTCAGAAAATGATACTGAGAACCATGCAGGATCCTGAGCAGATATCAAATTAAAAATTAAATAATTTTAGCGTACTGACATGTAGGATGCTAGCGCAGAGCCCTAGTAAAGGTTTGCTTAAAGTTACAAAATTTAAAGGCGCTCATTCTCAGGCTCCTGTCAAATTGGTACTCAGAAAATGATACTGAGAACCATCCAGGATCCTGAGCAGATATCAAATTAAAAATTTAATAATTTTAGCGTACTGACATGTAAGATGCTAGCACAGAGGCCAAGTAAAGGTTTGCTTTAGGGTACAAAATTTTTAGGCGCTCATTCTCAGGCTCCTGTCAAATCGGTACTCAGAAAATGATACTGAGAACCATCCAGGATCCTGAGCAGATATCAAATAAAAAATTTAATAATTTTAGCGTACTGACATGTAGGATGCTAGCGCAGAGCCCTAGTAAAGGTTTTCTTAAAGTTACAAAATTTTAAGGCGCTCATTCTCAGGCTCCTGTCAAATTGGTACTCAGAAAATGATACTGAGAACCATCCAGGATCCTGAGCAGATATCAAATTAAAAATTTAATAATTTTAGCGTACTGACATGTAAGATGCTAGCACAGAGGCCTAGTAAAGGTTTGCTTTAGGGTACAAAATTTTTAGGCGCTTATTCTCAGGCTCCTGTCAAATCGGTACTCAGAAAATGATACTGAGAACCATGCAGGATCCTGAGCAGATATCAAATTAAAAATTTAATAATTTTAGCGTACTGACATGTAGGATGCTAGCGCAGAGGCCTAGTAAAGGTTTTCTTAAAGTTACAAAATTTTAAGGCGCTCATTCTCAGGCTCCTGTCAAATTGGTACTCAGAAAATGATACTGAGAACCATCCAGGATCCTGAGCAGATATCAAATTAAAAATTTAATAATTTTAGCGTACTGACATGTAAGATGCTAGCACAGAGGCCTAGTAAAGGTTTGCTTTAGGGTACAAAATTTTTAGGCGCTCATTCTCAGGCTCCTGTCAAATCGGTACTCAGAAAATGATACTGAGAACCATCCAGGATCCTGAGCAGATATCAAATAAAAAATTTAATAATTTTAGCGTACTGACATGTAGGATGCTAGCGCAGAGCCCTAGTAAAGGTTTTCTTAAAGTTACAAAATTTTAAGGCGCTCATTCTCAGGCTCCTGTCAAATTGGTACTCAGAAAATGATACTGAGAACCATCCAGGATCCTGAGCAGATATCAAATTAAAAATTTAATAATTTTAGCGTACTGACATGTAAGATGCTAGCACAGAGGCCTAGTAAAGGTTTGCTTTAGGGTACAAAATTTTTAGGCGCTTATTCTCAGGCTCCTGTCAAATCGGTACTCAGAAAATGATACTGAGAACCATGCAGGATCCTGAGCAGATATCAAATTAAAAATTTAATAATTTTAGCGTACTGACATGTAAGATGCTAGCACAGAGGCCTAGTAAAGGTTTGCTTAAAGTTACAAAATTTTAAGGCGCTCATTCTCAGGCTCCTGTCAAATTGGTACTCAGAAAATGATACTGAGAACCATGCAGGATCCTGAGCAGATATCAAATTAAAAATTTAATAATTTTAGCGTACTGACATGTAAGATGCTAGCACAGAGGCCTAGTAAAGGTTTGCTTTAGGGTACAAAATTTTTAGGCGCTCATTCTCAGGCTCCTGTCAAATCGGTACTCAGAAAATGATACTGAGAACCATCCAGGATCCTGAGCAGATATCAAATTAAAAATTTAATAATTTTAGCGTACTGACATGTAGGATGCTAGCGCAGAGCCCTAGTAAAGGTTTGCTTAAAGTTACAAAATTTTAAGGTGCTCATTCTCAGGCTCCTGTCAAATTGGTACTCAGAAAATGATACTGAGAACCATCCAGGATCCTGCGCAGATATCAAATTAAAAATTTCATAATTTTAGCGTACTGACATGTAAGATGCTAGCACAGAGGCCTAGTAAAGGTTTGCTTAAGGGTACAAAATTTTTAGGCGCTCATTCTCAGGCTCCTGTCAAATTGGTACTCAGAAAATGATACTGAGAACCATGCAGGATCCTGAGCAGATATCAAATTAAAAATTAAATAATTTTAGCGTACTGACATGTAGGATGCTAGCGCAGAGCCCTAGTAAAGGTTTGCTTAAAGTTACAAAATTTAAAGGCGCTCATTCTCAGGCTCCTGTCAAATTGGTACTCAGAAAATGATACTGAGAACCATCCAGGATCCTGAGCAGATATCAAATTAAAAATTTAATAATTTTAGCTTACTGACATGTAAGATGCTAGCACAGAGGCCTAGTAAAGGTTTGCTTTAGGGTACAAAATTTTTAGGCGCTCATTCTCAGGCTCCTGTCAAATTGGTACTCAGAAAATGATACTGAGAACCATCCAGGATCCTGCGCAGATATCAAATTAAAAATTTAATAATTTTAGCGTACTGACATGTAAGATGCTAGCACAGAGGCCTAGTAAAGGTTTGCTTTAGGGTACAAAATTTTTAGGCGCTCATTCTCAGGCTCCTGTCAAATCGGTACTCAGAAAATGATACTGAGAACCATCCAGGATCCTGAGCAGATATCAAATAAAAAATTTAATAATTTTAGCGTACTGACATGTAGGATGCTAGCGCAGAGCCCTAGTAAAGGTTTTCTTAAAGTTACAAAATTTTAAGGCGCTCATTCTCAGGCTCCTGTCAAATTGGTACTCAGAAAATGATACTGAGAACCATCCAGGATCCTGAGCAGATATCAAATTAAAAATTTAATAATTTTAGCGTACTGACATGTAAGATGCTAGCACAGAGGCCTAGTAATGGTTTGCTTTAGGGTACAAAATTTTTAGGCGCTTATTCTCAGGCTCCTGTCAAATCGGTACTCAGAAAATGATACTGAGAACCATGCAGGATCCTGAGCAGATATCAAATTAAAAATTTAATTATTTTAGCGTACTGACATGTAAGATGCTAGCACAGAGGCCTAGTAAAGGTTTGCTTAAAGTTACAAAATTTTAAGGCGCTCATTCTCAGGCTCCTGTCAAATTGGTACTCAGAAAATGATACTGAGAACCATCCAGGATCCTGAGCAGATATCAAATTAAAAATTTAATAATTTTAGCGTACTGACATGTAAGATGCTAGCACAGAGGCCTAGTAAAGGTTTGCTTTAGGGTACAAAATTTTTAGGCGCTCATTCTCAGGCTCCTGTCAAATCGGTACTCAGAAAATGATACTGAGAACCATCCAGGATCCTGCGCAGATATCAAATTAAAAATTTAATAATTTTAGCGTACTGACATGTAAGATGCTAGCACAGAGGCCTAGTAAAGGTTTGCTTAAGGGTACAAAATCTGTAGGCGCTCATTTTCAGGCTCCTGTCAAATTGGTACTCAGAAAATGATACTGAGAACCATGCAGGATCCTGAGCAGATATCAAATTAAAAATTTAATAATTTTAGCGTACTGACATGTAAGATGCTAGCACAGAGGCCTAGTAAAGGTTTGCTTTAGGGTACAAAATTTTTAGGCGCTCATTCTCAGGCTCCTGTCAAATCGGTACTCAGAAAATGATACTGAGAACCATCCAGGATCCTGAGCAGATATCAAATAAAAAATTTAATAATTTTAGCGTACTGACATGTAGGATGCTAGCGCAGAGCCCTAGTAAAGGTTTTCTTAAAGTTACAAAATTTTAAGGCGCTCATTCTCAGGCTCCTGTCAAATTGGTACTCAGAAAATGATACTGAGAACCATCCAGGATCCTGAGCAGATATCAAATTAAAAATTTAATAATTTTAGCGTACTGACATGTAAGATGCTAGCACAGAGGCCTAGTAAAGGTTTGCTTTAGGGTACAAAATTTTTAGGCGCTTATTCTCAGGCTCCTGTCAAATCGGTACTCAGAAAATGATACTGAGAACCATGCAGGATCCTGAGCAGATATCAAATTAAAAATTTAATAATTTTAGCGTACTGACATGTAAGATGCTAGCACAGAGGCCTAGTAAAGGTTTGCTTAAAGTTACAAAATTTTAAGGCGCTCATTCTCAGGCTCCTGTCAAATTGGTACTCAGAAAATGATACTGAGAACCATGCAGGATCCTGAGCAGATATCAAATTAAAAATTTAATAATTTTAGCGTACTGACATGTAAGATGCTAGCACAGAGGCCTAGTAAAGGTTTGCTTTAGGGTACAAAATTTTTAGGCGCTCATTCTCAGGCTTCTGTCAAATCGGTACTCAGAAAATGATACTGAGAACCATCCAGGATCCTGAGCAGATATCAAATAAAAAATTTAATAATTTTAGCGTACTGACATGTAGGATGCTAGCGCAGAGCCCTAGTAAAGGTTTTCTTAAAGTTACAAAATTTTAAGGCGCTCATTCTCAGGCTCCTGTCAAATCGGTACTCAGAAAATGATACTGAGAACCATGCAGGATCCTGAGCAGATATCAAATTAAAAATTTAATAATTTTAGCGTACTGACATGTAGGATGCTAGCGCAGAGCCCTAGTAAAGGTTTGCTTAAAGTTACAAAATTTTAAGGCGCTCATTCTCAGGCTCCTGTCAAATTGGTACTCAGAAAATGATACTGAGAACCATCCAGGATCCTGCGCAGATATCAAATTAAAAATTTCATAATTTTAGCGTACTGACATGTAAGATGCTAGCACAGAGGCCTAGTAAAGGTTTGCTTAAGGGTACAAAATTTTTAGGCGCTCATTCTCAGGCTCCTGTCAAATTGGTACTCAGAAAATGATACTGAGAACCATGCAGGATCCTGAGCAGATATCAAATTAAAAATTAAATAATTTTAGCGTACTGACATGTAGGATGCTAGCGCAGAGCCCTAGTAAGGGTTTGCTTAAAGTTACAAAATTTAAAGGCGCTCATTCTCAGGCTCCTGTCAAATTGGTACTCAGAAAATGATACTGAGAACCATCCAGGATCCTGAGCAGATATCAAATTAAAAATTTAATAATTTTAGCTTACTGACATGTAAGATGCTAGCACAGAGGCCTAGTAAAGGTTTGCTTTAGGGTACAAAATTTTTAGGCGCTCATTTTCAGGCTCCTGTCAAATTGGTACTCAGAAAATGATACTGAGAACCATGCAGGATCCTGAGCAGATATCAAATTAAAAATTTAATAATTTTAGCGTACTGACATGTAGGATGCTAGCGCAGAGCCCTAGTAAAGGTTTGCTTAAAGTTACAAAACTTTAAGGCGCTCATTCTCAGGCTCCTGTCAAATTGGTACTCAGAAAATGATACTGAGAACCATCCAGGATCCTGCGCAGATATCAAATTAAAAATTTAATAATTTTAGCGTACTGACATGTAAGATGCTAGCACAGAGGCCTAGTAAAGGTTTGCTTTAGGGTACAAAATTTTTAGGCGCTCATTCTCAGGCTCCTGTCAAATCGGTACTCAGAAAATGATACTGAGAACCATCCAGGATCCTGAGCAGATATCAAATAAAAAATTTAATAATTTTAGCGTACTGACATGTAGGATGCTAGCGCAGAGCCCTAGTAAAGGTTTTCTTAAAGTTACAAAATTTTAAGGCGCTCATTCTCAGGCTCCTGTCAAATTGGTACTCAGAAAATGATACTGAGAACCATCCAGGATCCTGAGCAGATATCAAATTAAAAATTTAATAATTTTAGCGTACTGACATGTAAGATGCTAGCACAGAGGCCTAGTAATGGTTTGCTTTAGGGTACAAAATTTTTAGGCGCTTATTCTCAGGCTCCTGTCAAATCGGTACTCAGAAAATGATACTGAGAACCATGCAGGATCCTGAGCAGATATCAAATTAAAAATTTAATAATTTTAGCGTACTGACATGTAAGATGCTAGCACAGAGGCCTAGTAAAGGTTTGCTTAAAGTTACAAAATTTTAAGGCGCTCATTCTCAGGCTCCTGTCAAATTGGTACTCAGAAAATGATACTGAGAACCATCCAGGATCCTGAGCAGATATCAAATTAAAAATTTAATGATTTTAGCGTACTGACATGTAAGATGCTAGCACAGAGGCCTAGTAAAGGTTTGCTTTAGGGTACAAAATTTTTAGGCGCTCATTCTCAGGCTCCTGTCAAATCGGTACTCAGAAAATGATACTGAGAACCATCCAGGATCCTGAGCAGATATCAAATAAAAAATTTAATAATTTTAGCGTACTGACATGTAGGATGCTAGCGCAGAGCCCTAGCAAAGGTTTGCTTAAAGTTACAAAATTTTAAGGCGCTCATTCTCAGGCTCCTGTCAAATCGGTACTCAGAAAATGATACTGAGAACCATGCAGGATCCTGAGCAGATATCAAATTAAAAATTTAATAATTTTAGCGTACTGACATGTAGGATGCTAGCGCAGAGCCCTAGTAAAGGTTTGCTTAAAGTTACAAAATTTTAAGGCGCTCATTCTCAGGCTCCTGTCAAATTGGTACTCAGAAAATGATACTGAGAACCATCCAGGATCCTGCGCAGATATCAAATTAAAAATTTAATAATTTTAGCGTACTGACATGTAAGATGCTAGCACAGAGGCCTAGTAAAGGTTTGCTTAAGGGTACAAAATCTGTAGGCGCTCATTTTCAGGCTCCTGTCAAATTGGTACTCAGAAAATGATACTGAGAACCATGCAGGATCCTGAGCAGATATCAAATTAAAAATTTAATAATTTTAGCGTACTGACATGTAGGATGCTAGCGCAGAGCCCTAGTAAAGGTTTGCTTAAAGTTACAAAATTTTAAGGCGCTCATTCTCAGGCTCCTGTCAAATTGGTACTCAGAAAATGATACTGAGAACCATCCAGGATCCTGAGCAGATATCAAATTAAAAATTTAATAATTTTAGCGTACTGACATGTAAGATGCTAGCACAGAGGCCTAGTAAAGGTTTGCTTTAGGGTACAAAATTTTTAGGCGCTCATTTTCAGGCTCCTGTCAAATTGGTACTCAGAAAATGATACTGAGAACCATGCAGGATTCTGAGCAGATATCAAATTAAAAATGGTGTTTCTGTGCAATAATAGTATTTTTACACATAAACATTAAACAATTCCAATTTATGTTATAATTATTGTGCTATTGTTATGATTACCCTTGTTGTTTAGTTTACGTGTATGTACCTACACATGTATAATGTAGACAGTGCGTGTGTAGTAAGGTGGAGATCAACATTTTTGATATTCCCTAGAACCTATCTCATTGGAGACAATATTCCATAGACTCTACACTCTATAGACTTTTGACAAGACTCGAACTTGACATTTGGCGTTTCGTATATGACGTTAGATGTCACTTGTTACTTGTAATAATCTAAGTGAATTTTGTTGACGAAATAAAAGACAAGCGTTTAGATCGTTTATTGGTATAAACAAGATAATCATTATAATATAGGAATGATAGAAAAAGCAAGTTTTTTCAATTACATTTTTGGAATAATCATTAATTTCATAAAAGTTGAGTGCTTCATAATTACATTAAAAGACAATGCAATATAACAGTGCAATACGTAAAAAAAAATATTTTAATTATTGCACTGTTTTTTCACCGTCACTAAGCAGTTGATATAAGAAACAGAAAATAGAGTTATGTAAAAATATTAGGTACTATACATTTCATTATTCATATTTTTAATTGAAACATTATTGTTTTTAATATTAATCAAGTAGGTACTGTGGCTAAAATTATAATAGTAATTTTGGATTCTGGCGGGAACCTTGAAAAAGCGCGGTTGACTTTAGAAAATTAATTTTAAATTTTTCCTATAAAGTGATTTTTTTATAGTTAAAGTGAATTTAAATATTGCTATTAGCGGCTGAAAAGCACAATAGCAATGGAGATAAACGAGGGGGGCGGGTCTAACCCGCCCACCTCAAAAAAAATAAAACGGACACAGCCTAGGGATGAAGGACAATCGGACTCCGGCGGTGAGCGAGATGCGTATCTGCCCTATTACAAACCGGATTATAAAAGACTATATCCGGAAAACTCAACCAACACAGACTTTAAAGTGTATGTAGAATCCATAAACGATGATAGATTGGGTAACAAGAGCCCTATATACTTAAATCATCTTTTCTCAATGGACATAAAAGGTGTGACGGGTATTCAGAGGGTGAATGCCAATAAAATAGCAGTTATTTTCAAGCAATATAATACGGCCAATAACTTTATTAATAACACTACTTTCCTCACAAAATATAACATGAAGGCATTCATACCGGCAGCGCAAATTGAAAAAACCGGCATCATTAGATTTGTTCCAACGAATATATCTAACAAAGAACTCTATACAAGACTTTCTTCAATTTATGAAATAGTGGCAATAAGAAGGTTTACAAAGAAAATAGGACAAGAGCGCATTCCATTACAGACTGTAAGCGTTACTTTTTTATCTAATGTACTACCTGATAATGTTCAATATGATCTATTCTCGTATAGAGTTTTTGAATACATTCCACCATTATTACAGTGCTATAGGTGTTTTAAATTTAATCATTCAGCAAGGATTTGTAATGGTAAACAAAGATGTAGTATTTGCGGAGGTGAACACATGTATAAGGAATGTGATAAACCAACAGAAATCAGCTGCATAAATTGCAGTGGGCCTCACCTTGCGATATCTAGATTATGTCCTATTAAAGCAAAAAAGATCATTGAAAAGAAAAACAACATATCTTATGCAGGTGTCACCTCTACAAAACAAGTCGTCACCAATGAAACAGATTTTCCTCCACTCTCACCACCAAAATCACAACTTGTAAATAGTAATGTTATTGTAAATAAATCTATAAATATTCCTGTAAATAAGTCTGTACAAGATGTAAATAAATCTAAAATAGTTAATTCTAAAGACCTTAAAACTCAAATAATTTCCAATAACGATGTACTTATGGCCCTAGTGCAGACGTTGGTGGAATTAGGCAATAAAGATGATAGTACACCGACTAATATTAAAACTATTAAAGATACATTATTAAAAAACTTAACATAATGGATTGTGTAGGGCCTAGTTCTACACAATCCAAGTTACGTATTGCGCAGTATAACATTCAAAGTGCAAATAGTAAAAAACCTTTATTAATCCAATTTTTAAAACAACAAAATATTGATATTTGCCTTCTTAATGAGACATGGTTCAAAGATAATAATTTTAAAATACCAGGATATAATATATACAATAAAAATTCAAACAATACACATAATGGAGTTGCAATACTAATAAAACCACACCTTAAGTATAATATATTAAATACCAGATTTTATGAAGACATTCAAACAGTTGCTGTATCTGTATCAACAGGACATAGTAGTTTAACAATTCTCTGTGTATACTGTCCACCTTCAAGTGGACGGATACGAATTAATAGACTCCGTTACATTATTAATGATCTACCAAAGCCCATATTTATGAGTGGTGACTTTAATGCTCATCATATTGCATTTGGTTGTTTGTCAACGAAAAGTAGAGGTCAGGATTTATTTAATTTAATTGATGACTTAGATTTGTGTATTTTAAATGATGGTAGACCTACAACTATAAATCGCCCTAGACAAACTGCTTCTGCCATAGATGTAAGCTTTATAAGTGGCAGCCTCGCACCACTATGTGAATGGTCTGTACATGATGATACAATGGGAAGTTACCATTATCCAACAATAACAGAGATTTCATTACGTATAGATAAATATCATCTCAATTCCCCTGTAGATAAGTTCATATATAAAAAAGCTGACTGGAAAACATATACAGCTCTTTCAAAAACAATGTTTAATGATTTGATACTTCAACCACATGATCCTATTTCAACCTATAATAATTTCTGTTTTCATTTAGATACTCTTAAAGAAATGTCAATTCCAAAGCTCACTAAAACAAACACTTTCATAAGCAGACCACCAGCTCCCTGGTGGAATAGTATATGTGAACAAAGTGTTATTGCTTCATATAATGCACTAAAACTATATAGAAAAGAGTCTACTATTGAAAATTATATTAATTACAAAAGAAAAGATGCCCAGAAAAAGAGAACAATTTCAGAACAGAAAAAAATAGGTTGGAATAATTTGTGTAACACTTTTAATAGAAATACTCACATAAGTAAAATTTGGAATTTATTAAAAATGTTCAAAGGCATAAGACCTAAGAATAAATCATATACAAATGAGTTTATATCTCCACTCTTAAATAAATTATCAGATAATAGCAACTTAATTGAAGTAGATCAACTGAACATTCTTTTTGAAACCAACAATGATAACCCAAATTCTAAATTTTTACTGGATCCTTTTTCATGGTCTGAATTTTTAACAAGCTTGCACTCTAGACGAAATACAACTCCTGGCTTAGATGATTATCCTTACATCGTAATTAAAAACTTAGATGTATCTGCCCAAAAGTTGTTTCTTAACATTCTCAATTTGCTTTGGCTTAATAAATGTATTCCACAGTCATGGAAAACACAGTGTGTTGTCCCAATACTTAAGCCCGACAAATCTCCTGAGTTTGCTAGTTCTTATAGACCAATTTCCTTGTCATCATGTCTTGGTAAAATATTCGAAAATATGGTGAAAATTCGTCTTGACTGGTATGTTGAATCAAAGTGTTTCATTCCACATATACAATATGGCTTCCGTAGAGGGCGTAGTAGTGCAGACAGTTTCACCTCTTTAATCTCTGACCTAAAAAATGCAAAACATAGAAAATTAAACACTGTTTGCGTATTTCTAGATGTCCAAAGTGCTTTTGACAGTGTTGATCCTGGTATACTAGTTCAAATCATGTCTAGGTTAGGTGTGCCTGGGCACTTATGTAAGTGGATTTTTAATTTTTTGAACAATAGAACAATCTATGCTAGACATAACAATATTTTATATGGACCCAAATATGCCTCAAGAGGCACAATGCAGGGTGCCACACTATCTCCATTGCTTTACAATATATACACAAGTGAAATTTGTAAATATGTAAATAATAGGAATGTAAATATCTTACAATTTGCTGATGACATTGTATTATACAGCAGTAATTACAACCTAGAGATTGCAATAGATAACATGAACAAATCCTTATTTCAACTATTACAATATTATAATGATTGTTTACATTTAAAAATTAACCCCTCTAAAAGTAGTGTTATGTTTTTTGGCAATGAAACCCCAAACTCAAATGTTATTTACAATAATGAAATTATAAATAAAGTCACTTCAAAGAAATTTTTAGGAATAATACTAGATCCAAAATTAACTTTTGAAGAACATATTAAATATATATCCAAAAAAGCTCACACAGGACTAAATGTTATCAGATCACTTTGTGGTGTAACATGGGGTGCAGATCCTAAAATATTGTCAATATTGTATAAAAGTATTGTAAGAAGTCACTTAGATTATAGCTCACTCGCTTATATGAATAGTTCTCATGTAAATAAATTAGACATATTGCAGAATAAGGCTTTAAGAATAATATCTGGTGCTATGTGCTCAACTCCCATAAGGGCCATGGAAGTTGAGACAAAAGTGATGCCTTTGATTTTGAGGCGAATTTTACTTGCTGAAAGATTCTGTCTCAAACTAATAGCATCAAGTAACATTCAAATAATAAATAAAATTGTACCTTATATAGATAGATCCCCAAGAAGACCATTAAATACAGCACACGGTCTACTATGTGGTAATTCTCCAACACTGTCTGATATATTTCTGGAAATAGACAATAATTTTTCTAAAATCAGAAAACAGTTTCCATGGCCATGTTACTCTTTCTCTTATCAGTGTATTTCACATCCAATTAATGTAGTTCAACAGACAATAAACAATAATTCGGAAATGCTTCAATTTTTGGAGGAAAATACAATGTACTATGTTATCTACACTGATGGGAGCAAAACAAGTGATTATGTACATGCTGCTCTATATGATCCACAAGCAAAATTTTCTTCAAGTTTTATTCTGCATGAACCCTGCTCTATATTTACGGCAGAGGCATATGCAGTGTATCAGGCATTAATGCATATTCGCGAAATCAATAACAATAAATGTTTTTTAATAATTTCTGATTCCTTAAGTTTGATAACAGCTTTAACTACCCTCACAGTCAAATACAAGTCTAATTATATCCTTTACTTCATTAAGCAAATAATTCACCAATACCACAGTAAAAATATCCAAATTTTCTTTCTATGGGTGCCTTCCCACAAAGGTATCTCTGGCAATGAAATGGCTGATAAAACTGCATATGAAGGAGTTAATGCTGTTGACGTTAGAAATACAATGAATGTTCCTATGTCCGATTACTTGCAATGTATTGACCAAAATATTCAAAAGTTGTGGTTAGAAATGTGGAAGAAAGATCAAGATACGAAAGGAAAATGGTATGGAAGCATACAAGAAAGCTTACCTGCAAGACCTTGGTATCATCGTATGCCAGATGCTTCTCGAGACTTTATTACTATCATAAATAGACTGCGTTTCGGTCATAATACTACACCGTCACACCTTGCTCGACTCGGCATTATTGCGAATGGAACCTGTTCTCATTGTAATTCAAGTGATGGAACTGTGGAGCATGTTATCTTTGATTGTCAAAAATTTTTGATTGACAGACTAGTGTTGGCCAGTGAACTCAGTGATGTTGAAAATAAGTGTGATTTATTGTCCCGCCCGCCGCCATTAAAACAATTGTTACAAGACGAACTTACTTATAAGCACATCTACAAATACATAAAGAATACAATTAAAACAATTTAATGGGATGTGCTCATAGACATATTATTAACATACGAATAAATAAGAGTTGACCTAAAGGTTGTAATTACCAGGTCAAAAAATCCCAAAAAAAAAAAAATAATAGTAATTTAAAAAAAAAAGGAGCCAAATTAAAATAAGACATAGTTATGCAAATGGATCCATCCCACAAATACAGTTTTTAAGTTAGTGTCATGAATAGCACCTACATTTGAACTTCTTAGGATACTTCCTATCTACTGATAATAATACCCAATATTTAAGAGGAATATCATAACTATGTCGATTATCGAACTGACAAAAATGAGAAAGTATCTTATAGATTAACTTTTTTAAATACAAATATGTAATAACTTTAAATACATCATATAATTTTATATTTGTAGCTTTTTCTTACCACTCCCTGTGTGAATGTGGCCTGGACGAAGGCTCCTCGTCCCATATCCTTTTCAACTATCCCAAACTTCTGTATCCTCTATACGTGACATCTCTATATATGACACCCTTCCTTGTAAAGTCCCCCGTCCTATTAATGTTAATTGTTTGTTAATGTTTGTGTTTAGTCCATTATGTAAATTTCTGTGTACATATATTAGAAATAATAAAATTAAATTATAGATACATTGTACATAATATATATTACTTCTATATCTAACATTTTTTTTATATATTATAGTTTTGTATATATTGTGTTGTCTGTTGTAGGTTATGATTTTACAACGAATCGCTCCGTTTCTACATGTAATCAGTCTTAGTGTTTGTTTTTTTTTCGTATTCACTGATCAATCTATATATTATATCGTGTATTCTCCATTCTACGCGACATTGGCGAAATCAACTGTGCCCAACCGGCACGCCTGGAAGCCATTAAAGGAAATAATTGAATTGAATTAAACTGTAAAGTGACAATAAAGTAATATATAATTAAACATAAATTCTGCATTACGATAGTCATCAAATTACTATCGTACCTTGTAAGCTGAAGTTTTTGAAAACATGACTTCTTTGGTGTGCCACTTGTGGCATTTAAATCTTGTTTACTTTTTATGTGAGAAATCAAGTTCATAGTTTGGAAATACCAAAGTCTTTATAAATTCTGTGCAAGAGAAGAATTTACTATTTTTTGAGCAAATTCCTTCCAAAAGAGGAAACAGAGTTTTTTTTTCCACATCATATATTTTTTCATTAGAAAAGGTATTATCATTAGCTACACATAAAAAGAGTTGAATTCCAGGTGGCTCCTTGTTTCTTTTCTCATGTGTCAGAGCCCAGAATCAAATGTTTTGGTGACAGTTCTGCCTTGCAAGAAGTTTCTTTAATATAGTGAGTCCGCATTGTTTTCTAAGCTTGGAGTATACAGGGGATCCCTCTCGGTATTGCAAATTGGGGACACACCACAAGTTTGATATTTGAGACTTAATGGCATTAGCGGTTCGAGTGAGCCACCATTTCTTGCACCAAGTTACCTCTCTTAGTTCCGTTTGTAAGGTTACCTCAGGGTCGTTCATAAAGTAGTCCTGGGGTTGGCTTTAGGAAACGGCCGCACGATTTTGGTGTTTTGGGGGGGGGGGGGGAGGTGAATATGGTAGCTACCCGATGGTACCATTCCCGCGGTGCGGAAACCCTTATTTTCTGATTCACGGAGCATAGAGTAGACCAGTATTTTTGACATTTTGTCCATGAATTTATCAGAATGACAACACAATAAAGCGAATCCAGCTTATAGCAAGCATTTAGTTCAGAGACGTTTATTGAACCATTATGAATAAAGAAAGTTATGAAACGTTTAATAGGCCTATTGAGAATTTTAGGTAATGAACATTGTAAACCTATAATAAGAGATTTTTATGAATAAGACCGTAAATCTTTATATAAAGATGGACGAGTACGGAGTAAGGTAGGTAAGTGTTTCCCCGTCCTTGGCTCTAGTGATGTGCGGTGTGCCACACTGTGCAATGTTTTTTTTTATGGGACAAAGTGGGCAAACGGTCAGGAGGTTCACCTGATGGTAAGTGATCACCGCCGCCCATGGACATCTGCAACAACACAGGGCTTGCAGATGCGTTGCCGGCCTTTCAGGAAAGGGAGGGAGGGAGGTGGGAGGAGGGAGAAGGACGGGAGGAGGGGTGGGGAGTGGGCCTCCCGGACTCTCACTTACCGGACGAAACGCGACAGCATAGCTACCACTTCACGCCGGTCTTCTGTAAGAGAGTGGTACTATACGTGGCGTGCCGGCCCATTCGGCTGCTACCCGAAGGTAACAAGCATGGCACTACCACTTTGTCTATCATCTATGGCATAGACTATAGAGAGATGCGCTAGTGTTGATTGCGGTATTTCGTATATTTTATTAAATCTACACTAAAAATTATTAATTTATAATGTTTTTAATAAACGTGTATTTTATATTATTTTGAAGATTAAAAATCGAGATTAATAAAGATTGATAATTACTTATTTATATTAATGGCGGGTGTACGAGTTTCACATCTTATATAATTTTGTTGTTTTATTTAAAATTAATTTTCAATATAAAAAAGTTTGTATGATTTTAATCGTAGTTATAATATTAAAATAACATTTTTTTTTCATTAATGTATTTTGGATTGCTAACGTCGCAATATTTAAAATGAAAATACTAGCAAAAAGGTGAGCTTAACGGTAATAATGTTACAGCGATGTTAACTCTTTGGTTTTCTAACAGATGGCGTTAGTAATACGATGATATTATATCCATTGAACACGAAAATGTTAATGTTCATTTTTAATGGTTATAAAATTATAGTTTTTAACAGATAACACATGTTAAAGCACAAATCTATAGTCGTGGTAGGTAGTTTTTCAGTAAAGTGTACCGAAAGATGCTTAGATTGTGGGATAGTTAGTAAAAGTACTGGGCTGAGTATAAAATATCATAATTACAAACGTACATATATTTTAGTAAGACATAAACTCAAAGGTTAAAAATCAAACAAAATACGAAGATATTGTCTTCTAATTATGAATGACTCACAAGTGAAAATAATTATGATAAGTACTTAATTTATAATTGCCTATGCAAGTATTATCACTGCTAAACACTGATTAATCGTGTATATCGTAAGTATGTACGAGTAGATACGAAGATACGTAGATACAGACATTCGGGGAAAAGCAGAGATTAAGATTATTAATTAATTTGTCAATTGCTTATTAAATTTTAAAGGGCGATTCAGGTCTCAGGTGGTTAGAACTATCCTCATTTTTAAAATTTGGTACAATTCTGTGGTAGTAAGTTCATAAGCCCTCGTAATTAGCATTCACCAATCAATCTCGAAAACCACTCTACCATTGGTGAAACAGCATGAAAATCAGTGCAGTAGTTTTTGAGTTTTGCGCGAACAGACAGACGCGGCGGAGGACTTTGTTTTAATATGTAGTGATGATGATTGAATTATAATCATATAGGTTTCCCTCATTTTTTTAACAATGATTATGATCAAATGTCGACACAAGTTATATTTAAGCATCTAGCGTCTCCGGTCTCCTACTATACTCTACCTACACTACTCTCGTTGGCATTTCCAACATGTCATTAAATATTTTAAACAAAATAATATAATTTATAAATTACGACACGTTTGGCTCAGTTGGTAACTTGGTAGTGACCCTACTTTCTTCGTCAGCGGTCGCGGGTTCGAGTCCCGATGAGGGCATTCATTTGTTGAACATGGATGTTTTTACTCCAGTCACGGGTGTTTATATTTATAATATTACTAGCTGAGCCGTGCCCACTTCGTTGGGCATAATGTTAATAATCCTTTTTTAATACAGAGTGTTATGTTTTAATTTCTAACTGCCAAAAGGAAGGTTATACGTAGGTATAGTTTGTATTTGCATGCTAATACAAAATTCGAAAGTAACTGTGTCCGAAAGAAAAAACATTTTCTTCGGGATTTGCGATAAACGAATTCCATGAGGACCAAGTCGCAGGAAAAGTTAGTTTGGTTTAATGGTAATTTTAATTATTCAAAACTTCTCTGTAAACTATATTGGATGTAATGTTATCATTTGGTAGCAAAAAGATTCATAATTTTTGGTAATATGACTAATAAATATGACCTAACGATTTAAATTATTTTATTAATATTAAAAATTAAATTATCTAAGTATACTAATATTAAAAAAACTACTTTTTGTAACTTAAATATAAAAGTTAGACATATGCTGTCGTTGACTTTTTTGTAGGCATTTTCAAGCTCCACATCTTTTCTCTAGAACTCAAAAATATATCTTTCATAGTTAAGGCAGCGTTCGTAAGAAACCCTAAGAATATTTTAAATTTCATTAAAAACAAAATAAATTTAAAAAGATCGGTTTATTTAAAATTTAAAACTATTTCAGCGTTCAAAATTACAAGTATAGTGAAATTTTCCTGGGAAATACTGTCGATAGTCCAGGGCCTCAAGTCTGCTATTTTACAGACTCCAGGCTGCTTAAGATCTGGACCAAAATCTTTTTTGTATAGAGCAAATGTCGAAGCCGCGATAGTTCTAATCAAGGCCTGTTAGTTCACGATGTGTGGGGAAACCAATGTAAAACCCAAAACAAAACGATAAGTAATTTACTTTAATCTCTGATCGAACCTTAGATATAAAATTTTTATATAGTTTGGTTCCGTATTACTTATGATTTTCGTCGTAGATCGTTCTTATTCTAAGAAAGATATTTTTTTCTGTAATATTTGTAAAAATCCCCTTGAATTAATCATTATTATCGACAAAAAAGCCAAATCTAGAGGTTTTAGAATATTGAATTTTAAAAATTGAATTTAAAAAAAATCTTAAATATTAAAAAAAATTATATTAGTCCCGCTGAGTTTCTTTCGCCAGTTCTTCTCAGGTCAGTGGTTTCTTCCTTCCGAACTGGTAGTAGACTCATGACGTTCAGTGAAAAATTGCATTATTTTATGCTGAATAAAATATATTGAATTTGAATTGAATTGTCTGTCTGTGACTACATCATGCGAAAACCACTGGTAGATTTAGATGACATTTTGTACGAAACCTAAACCCTGAAACCCACCAACCCGTGATTGACCAGCATCGTGGACTATGGCCTGATCCCCTTCGTATAAAAGGAAGGCCTGTGCCCTGAATAAATACATACATTTAATATAATAAAAATCATTAAAAACAACCCAGCTAACTTATCTAATTATAATCCATAATCATCGGCAAACCCAATCAAGTTAAGATCGACGTTCGATATAACGAGTATAAATACTGGTGCTTGAGAATGTCCTCAATCAAACCAAAATGAAGCTGCTCATCTACCTCGCCGGTCTGGCCCTGGCCCATGCCAGAGTTGCCTTCGAGCCCATTAATGTGGACTATCACACCACTGTTGGTATCCCGCTGGCTGCTCGGCTTCAGCAGGCGGAGTTGGCTCGGGACTTCGATGGCGGCAGGATCATCGGAGGAACACTGGCTGCGCTAGGAGCACACCCACATTTGGTAATTAAAATAAGTTTTTTTATTAATATAAACTAGTTTAGTTTTAGTCGAAATTTTGTTCTTCTTCCTCTTTTGATTTTGGAAGTGAACAAATATTATAAATGTAATGATTATTTTCCTTCTTCTAAGTCTCGGAAATGTAAAGCTTTAGATTAGTATAAATATAAGCGAGTACCAGTACAAGAACCAGGCACTCAGAGACGGGGAAGAGTTAGCGTCACCACCCCTCAGACGGTCAAGATGCGTAAGACCAAGAACCAAGCGACAATTTGTGTCGCTATTGAGTTACTACTGGAATACATTTTTTTAATGTCCATTCTTTATTTTTTCTCGCTTGTTATTTTGATTTATATACGAGCAAGAAGCTGAGCTTTGCATGATTACCACTTCTCTAACGGAAGGAAAACATCGTGAGGAAATCTGCATGTCTGAGAGAACCTATCGAGTTTTCGGAAAACATCTGAAATCAGCCTGCACTAGGCCAGCGAGGATGACTACGGCCTGAACCCCTAACGTAATGAAGAGAGACTGTGCCTAGCAGTGGAACGTTAAAAGGGGCTGAATATATATTTTTTTATAATTAAGCGTTTAATATGTTCTCTGTTTTAGGGTGGTCTGCTGGTGACTCTTACGACTAACGAGGTGTCTATGTGCGGCTCGTCGCTGGTCAGTAACACGCGCCTGGTCACCGCCGCCCACTGTTGGCGGACGCGCTGGCACCAGGGCACGTCCATAGTCGTCGCCCTCGGAACCCTCAACCTCTATTCCGGAGGCACTCGGTTCAGCACGACCAACATTGATCTTCACGCTTCATACGATATGTGGAACTTTCACAATGATATTGCCATCATAACCATCCCATGGGTCTCATACACCAGTAAGTATATTGAATGCTTAAAATATTTTTAGTAATTTTACATCAACTATCTGATATCGTTAATCAAGCCTCGTAGCTTACCACGGAACTAGATGGCGCTGTGTGTTAATGTACCAACTATACTGATAAATATTTATTTATTTATCAGTCAAGATTGAATTTTATAGAAAATTTTTAATTGCTTACTCCCTTTCCCAGACTCGATAGAAGCCACAGACTTTAATATCTTGTACGAGATTATTATATTAAAACTAGTATTTCCCGCAGCTCCGCCCGCTTCTAATCTCAGATCTACCAAATATACACAAAAAAATCATAAAAATCGGTTAAGCCGTTTCGGAAGAGTTCAATAACAAACACTGTGACACGAGATTTTTATATATTAGATGTTTTTCAATATCTAGACTACATAAATTTTATTTTTCATTCCAAATTACACAAAACCTTAACGAATATCTAAACAGTCCCATTAATCATTCTGTCTATTGGTGAAAACCGTACAATAATATGTACATAATAATTATGTTCGGTAGCTTTTGAGTTAATCGCGAACATACAGACAGACGCGGCGGAGGACTTATTATTAGTACTTTTTTTTTTATGGGACAAAGGGGGCAAACGGGCAGGAGGCTCACCTGATGGTAAGTGATCACCGCCGCCCATGGACATCTGCAACACCACAGGGCTTGCAGATGCGTTGCCGGCCTTTCAGGAAAGGGAGGAGGGAGAAGGACGGGAGAAAACCAAAAATATATTGATACAAATGTGAATTTGTATCAATATATTTTTGGTTTTCTCTCCGGATATATATTTTAATGTATTTTCTTTTACTTTCTCATTTATTACACCATTAACTTGTTAAAATGTATTTTTATACAATGAATATGAATTGTTTGATATGGGAAGGTACTAGCTCCTGAAGAACAGGTTTCTAGCGCAGTAACTTGAGCTGTATGCAATTGTACCAATGTGTTTCTTTGTCTTTATAACTCTTGAAAGCTGAAGCTGCTGGACGAATTTGGTTGAAATTTAGTTCACAGATAGACAATAAGCAAGGCACATACGTGGCGTTTTTATATTAATTTAAACACAAAAGTTCTTAGTAACGAGTTATAGATGCACCACTCAGAGGATGCAAAATGAAATGGAACTTTACTTATAACTTACTTTAATTAAACTTTTACAAACTAATAATTAACCTAAGGTGATCCCACTGTCGAAGTGTGACGGGAGGAATGGAATGAATACATAGTGTCTTAAACGTGGTTTAAGTATAAAGGTGCACTGGGGATGTCATAACACTGTTACTTCACAAAAGTTATGTTGAAATATGAAAGACGCGGTGCAGGTGAGGAAAGCGATGTTGGTGGTCGATGCGAGGTGGTCCTAATGCTTAGGGTTACGTAACATACGACTACACACTAGAACTGGTAAATAATAATACTCCTTTGACAATAAGTTTTACTAACAAATAATATTGTGATTTTCAGACACAATCAGCAACATCGCCTTGCCTTCTTCCATGCTGAATAACAACTTCGTTGGACAGAGCGCGGTCGCGGCCGGCTACGGATTGATCGCGGACGGTGGTACGAACATTTCTCTATTAGTAAAGCCCTTTCATTTGATGCTCATATTAAGGATGCCGTGAAAAAATATGTAATCCGCCACTTTTTGGCGGCGGCCTTCTTGGACAGATTTCTATCAAACATAGCTAATAACACTCTCGACTATTTCATCTTTCAAACCAAACAAACTGAGACGAGCCATAGGCGCAGAAAAAAACTATAGTGCACAAGTATTATTATATTTTTTATTGCCCAAAAAGTAAACAGAACAGTAATAATACAGAAAAGTTGTGACCAAAGGTGGACTTATCTCTATGAGAGATTTCTTCCAGTCAACCCTGCATGTGGGAAATAGTGTTAAGAGCGGGATAAAAAGAGAAAGTACGGATACAATCACACTTTCTATATTTGTCATTCTCGTACACCAATGAAAATATAATATGACCGTGCAATATCAGGTGCATTAAAAACGGCTTTGCATTGTAGGAAACCGGCACGCCATCAGATGTCAAAATCCATCGACAACTGTTACTGATCATTCCTCAACAACAAAATTCATCCCAAGCTGGGACTTGAACTCAGGACTTCCGGACCATTGAGTCAAAATAAGATTGTTACTTCTTCATGAACAAGAAAAGTGTCTCTAAATAAGTATAAAATGTTCTAAATAATTTTCCAGTGAGCGGACGCAATGAACTACTTCGTCAGGTGACTCTCCAAGTAATAACGAACGCTCAGTGTGCGTCAGTGTACAGCCCAGGAACAGTGATCGCATCCACCATCTGCACTGATGGAAGTGCAGGCCGCAACATCTGCAGCGGTGACTCTGGTGGCTCTCTCGCCTTAACTTCTAGTAACATCAGATACTTGGTAATTATACCTTTTTGACTCTCCTTTTAAGATTATCGAAAGACCAAAAGACCTGTAGAGGGGACGCGGGGAGTCTTCACAACTGGCATAAGACAGCTGGTAACGGCTTCCAGATACATCGGTAGCTGTTCCACGAGATGACACTACAGTGTTTAACTTTGACGACACGCTTGACTCAGTTTGCTGCCTCTTTTTTATTTCTCTCTTTTTATATTTTTTTTATAATTATTATGTCTTAATTAAACTAATCTATAATATAATCTAATCTATCTCTTAATTAAAGGCTTCCTTTTAAAATGATTCTCATAACAATCCACAGATCGGAGTATCGTCGTTCGGGTCAGCCCGCGGCTGCCAAGCCGGCTTGCCTTCCGGCTTCGCCCGCGTGACCGCCTTCGATAGCTGGATCCGCGCCCGCCTCTGAATCTTACATTAAATCTCAATTAAAAATAATACATATTGTTTAATTTTAAGAACATATTGTTTTATGCGTGGAAATGGGTGAATTTTTAAAGCCTATAATATAAGATCTTGCAGCTTTAGAACTTGCAAAGTTAATATATAATTTCTATATAAAAACTAGAGTAAAGTCAAACCTTAGGCTGCAATATATTATCTTGGTTGCTTACAACATCTTAATTCACATCTTAATGAAATGATATTTTAAGTTGTTATCTATACTTAATATTATAAAGCTGAAGAGTTAGTTAGTTAGTTAGTTAGTTAGTTTGTTTGTTTGTTTGTTTGTTTGTTTGTTTGTTTGAAACAGCTAATATCAGGAACTAATGGTCCGAAGAAAAATTATTTTTTTGTTGGATAGTGCGTTTATCGAGGAAGGCTAATAGGCTTTATTACATCAAGCTACGACCATTATAAGCGTCAATGAAAAGTGTTATGAACGGGAGAAAAATATTTCTTTTGAGAGCTACCGTTACGTGCGCTGCGTCAACGGTTATAACAAAAATCATCTATGAATTGTTCCCCTTTAAAAGTTCTAAAAAAAGTAAGGTCGTAACTTGTAAGATATTCATTAATAATATACAATGATGCCAAGAGCAATTTAGGTAAGGATTAATATAATATTTATAAAACACCTTCGCAAATTATTTGTCTCCTGTTTATACAACATTTTTCATTGATGTCCCGATCCTATTGGTCATAGCGTGATGTAATATATATGTATAGCCTATAGCCTTCCTCGATAAACGCACTATTTAACAAAAAAAAGGAATTTTTCAATTCGGACCAGTAGTTCCTGAGATTAGCGCGTTCAAACAAACAAACAAACAAACAAACAAACAAACAAACAAACAAACAAACAAACAAACAAACAAACAAACAAACAAACAAACAAACAAACAAACAAACAAACAAACATAACCTGAAGGGCAGCTTTATAATCACTACATAGTATAAAATAAAGTCGCCTTGCTGTCTGTCTGTCCCTATGTATGCTAATATCTTTAAAACTAAGCAACGGATTTTAATGCGGTTTCATTAAATAGATAATACATGAAAATATAGTAAAGAAACACATAATTTTTAGCGGGTTTTAATGTAATGTCGTAAATAAACACATTTCACATCAGCAAACGCTGGCTAAACTCGACGAGATAGATCAAAATAATGTACTATAGTATTGTAAACCTGAAAAAGCTCTACAAAAAAGTCCATAATGGTATATTATGTCTATCTTTTAGGGACAACTCAAAATCCTCCTAACACTTTTAAGAGCAATATATTAATTACGCAGACAATTTCACAATCTACCGTCGATATGTACGCACTTTGAGCTCGCTGGTCTCTCATGTCTTATCCTCAATCTGATATAATGAAGGATAACACACGGGCAGATATCAGACAAATATCAGAGACATCCTTGATAATACTGTACATACTGAGATAGGCGTTTTACTCAACGCCTTATAAAAAATTTGTGTGATTTCCGGTTAATATTAAGTTGTTTTTTAAGGCCAAACTGCCACTATCGTGTAGTGGCTAGCATGCACGGTCGCACATCGGGAGGTCCTGGATTTGAGTCCTGGGTAGAGTCGAGTTTAGTTATCGAGTTTTTCTGTTTAGTAAGCCTCAGTAACAGCCCGGAGTAAGCAAGTTGGCGGTGTGTCACCCCCGTCCCACCGGATATCTCACTGCATTATAATATCTCTAAAACTTTTATTAAATGCAATTTACATCATATTAGTTTATCTGAAAAAAGACTTAAAAACTACGGGATATTTCATGTGTGATAGAAACTAAATGGATATATTATAAAAAATTTATTTTGCAAGACAAAGTTTACAGACGAGCACTGATCCAGCTGTTGAAGGAAGTTACTCGCGCGTACCCGCCAGGGTGGCCGGACTGGCAGCGTTGTGCACCAAACGAAACTATTCCAATCTGGTGAGTGAAAATGAAAAAAATATTAATAAATAATAATCTCAATCGAAGATAATATATAATATGGTCCAAGCGGAAATCTATACATATTATAAAACCTCCGCCGCGTCTGTCTGTCTGTTTGTATGCTCGCGATAAACTCAAAATCTACTGCTTTAATTTTCATGCAGTTTTCACCGATGGATAGAATGGTTCTCCAGGATGGTTTTAAATATATAATTTGTAAAGTTTTTGTATAAAATGGCTATAATATAATGATATCTGTTGGAGGTGTCGGAAAAATATAAGCCGTCTGGGAGCTTTCAACGAAAACGCTGACTAAACCTTTTGAGATATAACTAAATGATGTATGGTGAAATTGTGTATCTTATATAGGTCTACAAAAAAGTCCGCGACGGCATATTTCTATCTCTTAAGGATAACATACTATATCGAAAAAAGTTAGGAAATTTAAAACAACATTTTCACAACGGCGTTTGACGTATCATGTTATGACCGTTGCCATGGTGCGTGCAACTCATATAATCAACTTAAATATATACCGGGCGGTGCGAAGTAAATATATACAACTCGTACCTAGGGGCAAACCCGAGCGAAGCGAGGGTGAGTCGCTAATTTATAATAAAGCCAAGTGTTATAAACCAAACTATCATGCTAAGTATGCGCACGCACGTTCCTAAGAAAAAATACTTTTTTGTGTATATTTATATAAAATTAAATTGCTTTACGAACTAATGCTTGTAGTCGTATATGTGCTTAATGACAATTTGGTGTAAATCCCTCGCGTAATTGTGTAAATTCTATGTGTAAACCTACGCCGAACATCGGCCATCTTGACGCATCCAGGACCTGCTTCAGCCTTCTAATTCAGTTGAGTATAATCAGTTAGCATTGGACGTTATAATTGGCCAATTGTAGTTTAATGTTAATTAGATTTATACCTAGAGCAGCGTCACCGAGTTAAGATTACATTAAGATAAAGAGTAGGTACATTTAATTATTATAGATACTAATTTCCATATTTTAAAGCACCCTCTGTGGGTACTACGTTAAATCAGTGAGTGAATTAGAGAAAAAAATAAACAATTGATTATATTTGAATTTTTCATACGATCCGCTAGATGGCTTATTAATTATTTCTTTTGCTCGCAGAATTATGTATTGATTACTAACTCGTCTAGATGGCAGACCTGCTGGACCGTCGGGGCGTCGTAGTTGAATGCGAAAGCGATCCTGCGGCGCCCCATTACGACGGGTAATGGCTGTTAGGTTTTAGTGGGTAGTACTGGCTTTTTAGGCCGGTGAGTCCCACTGACATAACCTCTTGTGGTATGCGTCAATGCATTTCCCAACATTAAAAAAAAGTTAAAAGAGAATAATATAAATATAAACATTACCAATTGTGAGCTTGTGACGAGTGGGCCGCCAGAGTCTCCGTTGCAGATGTTGCGGCCTCCAGCACCGCTGGTGCAGATTGTGGACCCAATTACGACTGATGAACCAAAAACGCGAGCGCATTCTGCATTCGTGATCACTTGGAGAGTGACGTGACGGAGACGGTCGTTGTTACCATTGACTGAAAATTTAAGTCCACGTTATTGAGTTCCATACACAGAACTGAATAGATATATGAATCAAATAACATTCTTGGTTTTACCATCAGCGATCAGTCCGAAGCCGGCGGCGACTGCGTTTTGTCCGGCGAAGCTGTTGCCACCAGATGCCATACGAATGTTGCGGATATTGTCTGCAAGCCACAATATCCTTTTAATAATCATAGTATTGGGTATGATAAATAACTAATTTCAAATTTAACAGGACTCAATATATTAAATTTTCAGTAATAATAAAATTTAAAAATACTCACTTAGGACTTTTGGAGTTTTTTTTACGATTATTATATAATTCAATTTTAAAATACTAGTGCACTAAACAACAAGTTTCTTAAGGGAATTCAATTAAATTTTCGAAAGCACATGACATAAAAAAAATAGAAACGCTTACTGGTGTATGAGACCCATGGGATAACAACAACAGCAACATCGTTGTTCAAATTGCCTGTATTGTAATTGGGATGCATCAAAACATTGTTAGTGCTGACGCGAGTTCCTCCAGTGCTGAGAGTGGTGGATCCGAGGACGACAATTAGGGACCTGCCCTGGTGTCTGGTGGTTCTCCAACAGTGGGCGGCGGTGACTATGCGGTTGTTGGTGAGAAGCGATGATCCGCACATAGAGCGTTGACCAGTCGTTAGTGTAATGAGGAGTCCACCCTGGAATAGAGAAAATACTTTAGTTTTATTTGTTACTAGCCTTAATCAAAGCTATTAATTATTTTATACTATAGTTATATTCAGTATTAATTTCGTGATATTTGATAATTAAAAATCTAACAATTTAAATGCAGAAAATTTGTAGTAAACTAAATTTGTATGATGATCTTTTAACTACCTACTTAGATTTAAAGCATTCGCAAATAGACGTACTTAGAATTTGACATTCGTTATAAAGAAATATTAAAAAAACATGCTTTAAAATCACATCACACTTACTAAATGTGGGTGTGCCCCAAGTGAAGACTGTGATCCTCCGATGATCCTGCTGCCATCGAAGTCTTGAGCTGACTCAGCCTGTTCAATCTTGGCTGCCAGTGGGATACCCACAGTGGTATGGTAGTCCACATTTATGGGTTCGTAGGGAACCCCGGCGTTGGCCAGGGCAAAACAGGCAAGTAGGAGGAACAGCTTCATTTTGACGTGTTGTGGGTGCTTACTGTGGTACACCAGTATTTATAGTCAAGTTAACGCAGTGACGTCGGAGAAACGACGATTAGAATCAAAAAGATTATAACAAGATTAATTAGTCACCTACTTACGATATGTTTAAATTAATTTCATTGTAGATATTACACAAAAACTCAGGTTCTTCATATTAAACAGTTATTTAATTATCAAAAAGTTATTTAAAAGTTATGTCTTCAACAAAAAAATTAAGCTTAACTGACTAGCAGAGTGCGCTGAACAGGCACCTATTTTTAAGCACTTTTCATAGAAACTAATAAATACTTTGTCATAAACTTTGAAAAAAGTGGCAGGTATCATGATCGGGATGGTTGGCTGTCTATGGGGGAGGCTTTGGTCCAGTAGTAGACGGCAATAAGCTGAAAAAAAAACTTTGCATAAATACTCCAGACGTGTCAACGACGTGTTACTCCTTAACATAATCTATTTTATTTCATTAGTGAAACAAACAGCACTTACAATACAGTTATAGAATAATAATAAGTAATTATTAGATAGTCATAAACCATTAAGAAACAATACAAGTAAGAGGCATGAGGATAATGAAGAACAAAATAACACTTGACTAAAAAAAACTAAACGTAACACCGACAAATATTCTCCATGAACCACCGCCTCGAGCAAAGCGAGACCTAACACTATCCTACGACCTGTGCATTTTGTGGTACACTTTTTGCTAGTTGTAAAAAATATACTAAAGGGGGTAACTAGAGGCAAACTCCAGCGAAGGAAGAGTCGCTAGTGCATTATAGATTTTTGGGTGCCCTAGTGTATTAGATTTACTTAAGCACGGATTAGAGTGGTATACCTAACAATCTATTGAGTACAAACCGTAAACGGTACGGGTCTCTCTTTATTACAAAGGGGATCAGGCCATAATCCACCATGCTGGCCAATCACGGGTAAGATTCATAAATTAGGCTTCAGAGGTCTTTCAAAAACTATATAATATTAGTATAGATAACCTTTGACACGTCTGAAATGTAGGTTTTCCCATAACCATTTACTAGAATATATAAGTACTAGATTTAGCACGAGCGAAGCCGCGGGTTCCGCTAGTATATCTTTATAAATTATAGTCTATGTGATATTCTGAAGCATAGCTATAGCTTATATTATTGTAAAATTTCATCAAAATCTATTCAGTAGTTTTTGCTTGAAAGAGGAACAATCATACATCCATACATTCTTACAAACTTTCGGGGACTAGAATAATATAGAAGTATGTACCTACATAATTTGTTACAGTGACGTCAACGGTGTTGTAGCCTTATTTAGTTAGTTGATTTCCAGATATTTGTTGCTCGAATATTATCTGATTGTTGTTTTTAATATCTTTTATATATATATTTTTTGTTAATTTTACTATCCATACATATTATAAAACAAAGTCCATCGCTGCGTCTGTCTGTCTGTTCGTGATAAACTCCAAAACTACTGCACCGATTTTCATGCAGTTTTCACCAATAAATAGAGTGGTTCTCGAGAAAGGTTTTAGTATATAATTTGTCAAGTAAGTCTTGCCTACTGTTTAGCTAATAGCTTTGATTTGGCATCAAAAAATACTTATTAAATTTTCAGCGTTCTACCAATTCCTATTTTCTAATAGTGATTAGAGCGCGGGCGAAGCCGCGGGAATTGCTTGTTTATAATATTAGTGCTATCTGCGCACATTTAATTGTATTATCTGTGTCTTCCTACTGATGAGATAATTATTTTTCAGCCGCACTTTATTTTTAATTAGGTACTCTTATCTTTGATTAATTATTATCTAATAATAATATCTAATACCTATGTAATACCTATGTACATAAATATGTCTTGTAACGGTGTTTGTGATAGCACTTCTAGGGAACGACTAGACCGATTTTAATGTTTTTTTTTTTGGTATATTTGGTAGAAGGCAGCGGTTGCCCAGCGGTAACGAGCTCGCTTGTATAACCGAGTGGTTCAAATCTGGGTCTCACACTTCTGATATTTTCATGTGCGAAACATTTCTATCATGATTACCACTTGTCTTACGGTGAAGGAAAACATCGTGAGGAAACCTGCATGTCTGAGAAAACCTAGCAAGTTGTCGAAAAACATGTGAAGTCCGCCAACACGCACTAGGCCAGCGCGGTGGACTATGGTTTGATAATAATAAAGTGTAAATACTTATAGCATAAAAAGAACGAAATGAAAGAAATTTCGATTTAATAAAGAGTGAAAATAAGCCGGCTTAAACGATTTTTATAGAAATTATAAGAAAATTTTGGCATCTTTATTGTGTAATTAATACCTAATTAATTATTTTAAGCGGAACAGGACTTCATTAATTATTTTTATCTTAAAAGCCAAATTTATCATTTTAATTTAAATCTTCTGATATTGCTGACAAAAACTGAATTTTTATCATTACTTAGTGAGTAGGTTCTATACAATTTATTTATTAACCCCCGACGTAAAAACGACGGGGTGTCATAAGTTTGATGTGCCTGTGTATGTCTATCTGTGGCATCGTAGCGCCCGAACGGATGAACCGAATTTAATTTAATTTTTTTGTATGAAAGATGAATTAGTCGGGAGTGTTCTTCGCTATGTTTAATGAAAATCAGTCCAAGATGGCCGCCGCTACGAAATGGCGGGTTATATATTTTTTCACAGCTCACTCAATATGGGTATCAAATGAAAGGGAAAAACTAGTAGAACTATTTTTATTATTTTATGTCGGGGGTTTTTAAATTTTTTTATAATCAATAATATAGTCAGATATTGCAAGAGTAACTATACGTACAATATTATGATCTTTACTTATTATAATAAAAAAGTAAATTATTATTTTTCTCTTTGTCTGTTTGTATTTAACATTTCATTGCAGGAGAATATTTTATTCCAAAAGGAAAACAAAATAATTGGTTTTATTGAGTCGTCCTTAGAAAGCTAGCGCTAGCTAAACCTTCAGAGATACATCGAAACAATGTGGAAGAAAGTTGTAACTTGTAGGTCAATAGTCAAATGAACAAATAGGAAAAAAGTCAAGTGAACTTTATTATTAATGTCAACATCTTTATTCAATAGATTAAGCACTACATAAATTTTTATTCGATTATACTTCATTGCTTTCTAAAATAAGTTATACCAACCCTAAAAAGAAAAAAATTACGTTAGGAAATATAAATGTCTCTAATATTATTCTATACCGAAGGTCAAAAAAGAAGAAGAAAGAAGAAGATGAGTCAGTATGACTGATGACCACTCCATCTGATACTGATAATGAGAATGTCACTCATCGAACTAATTTGACTCGGTTTCAATCTAACTCCAATTGAGATACAAAATTTTCCGAAAAATTATCACAGAATTATAGATCAGTAATCAGTAAAATAGGCCATAACACTTTTTTAGATTTACGCGAATATTTAAATTTTCTTTGCGGATTTCATTCCCGACGTTTCGAATGCTTTACAGCGTACATGGTCACTAGACTGGTACAATAATTTACAAATATTATTAAAAAAATAAATATGGCCATATTGCGTCCATTAGGGACCAGAATACGTACATTATTCAATTGAGACTACAATTATTGTTAAAAAAACACAGAACAATCGCCCGATTTCTATTCCTGGATTTATACACCATTTGTACTTTAATAAGCCATATTATAATATATTTTGTATTTAAAAAATATATATATTTGTAGTATATCAACTATCCGTAACACAAGCTTCGTAGCTCGTAGCTAACAGAATTAGATGGCGCTGTTGTAACAGAGACAGAAGTACATTACATGAACACAGTAAAATGTTTTGTTAAAAAATATAATAAACTCATTTTAAAATTACCAGCACTATGGGAAATATTAGAGAAAATAGTTTTGTGCCGACTAAGCAGTACTTTTGTTATTAAAATTTTCTGCATACTGAACAAAGCCTTTGATTGTGTAGAGTATAGACTGTTGATCATCAAACGTTTTTGCTTAAACTTAATTACGATAGTGCGCTTAATTTTTGATTAATTTCTTAATTACAGGGTTGATGAAAATCAAGAAAATTTTACTGAACTTTTTTAAAATGGGCGTTCCACAAGGACCTATTGTTGTTGGCCCTTTTTAATTCTTAATATATAAAAAATGTATGTATAGATATTGTTGTACTCTTTGCGGATGACACGTCCTTAATTCTTAAAATACATAGTTATTAAGAGTTCAAGAGATTAGCGTATCATCGAAATTTCGGTCTTCTCAGCATCAGCTCCTTTATCAGATATTTATATTTTTTTTATTTCTTTAAATTATGTTTAGGATATTTGCTGTGATAACGCTACCTTGTAAAATCAATTGTCATAAGCTCTGATCTCGCACCTCTAATATTTACATATGCGAATCATTTTAGATATCAAGACACAGACATTTTAGACATCAAGACGTCCAAGAAGAACATAGTGAGAGAAAGAGAAACCTACACTTCTGAGAGAACTTAACAAGCTTTCATTTTTACAAGCATTTAGGTATTTAACTTGCAATGTATCATTGTAGTTCAAGCTGTATAAAAGTAAGTAAATTAAATATCTTGATCTGATTGATTACATTAAAAAAAACAAACTAAGTAAATTCGGGTATTTATAAAAATAAATATAATTGAAGTATCTGTTTTTAATTTTAAATTAACAGCTTTTCACTAAATGTATATGAAAGTATGTACGGAACTTACATCAAAACATCAATTTCAATTTTCATCAATCGAATCTAAGGTCAGAATGACCTAAAAAAAAGTACATTTCATAGTAAAAACTGGAGTCTTTCTCGTTACTTCATAGATGAGGCATTAAAAGTACCACCAAACATATTGGACTTAATTAAGGAAAAAAGAGAGACTAGGAAATTATGGCAACAAATTAATAGATGTCCTGATACGAAATAAAGTTTTAGCCACAAAATAAGAGATATAGTATTAGCTATGGAACAAGATCAGAACCCTACCTTACAGGTATACCTAGAGGGCCCGGAAGCCACAACAACTACAGATTACTCTCTTTGAAAAGTCATTAAGAAAATCAATACACCCATAGTAACAAGTTCATAACTCAGAAAATCAGATCTCAGTTGGGCAAGTAGCGACCAAGAAAAAGTAGTTTTTTTTTTTATGTGACAAAGGGGGCAAACGGGCAGGAGGCTCACCTGATGGGAAGTGATCACCTCCGCCCATAGACATCTGCAAGACTGCAGGTCTTGCAGTTTTGCAGATGCGTTGCCGGCCTTTTAGGAAAGGGAGTGAGGGGGGAGGGAGGAGGAAGAAGGACGGGAGTAGGGATAGGGAGTGGGCCTCCCGGACTCTCACTTACCGGACGAAACGCGACAGCTTAGCTGCCACTTCACGCCGGTCTTCTGTGAGAGAGTGGTACGATACGGGGCGTGCCGGCCCATTCGGCTGCTACCCGAAGGTAACAAGCATGGCACTACCACTTGTAACTTGTTACATTCGCGTAGCATCTGGAAAATGTTTTTCAACCCCACCCATTCGAAGGTTCACCCGATCATGAAAAAGAAGTTATGGAATTTGCTACTCCGAATGTATAAAACGATCCTTAAGCCAATTTGGACTACAGCTTAAGGGGAGGCTGCAAGTCGTCCATTCAGCGTACAGGACAGTTTTTAGTGGCTCATGAAAATAGTTTGTAGACATGGCTCAGTAGGAGATAATTTTCTATTTCTTGTCCAAGGCACTATCCCTTCTTTTAAAGAATGTTACTGATGCTTTTCTTCTTTATAAGGCCTCGAGTATTTGTTCTCAACACTCTTTTTGAAGTATGACCTTAATTGACTCTATATCCAGTACCTTGTTACAGGTACACTTAAAATATATAGCTGACCAAATTTAACGCTTTCCCTCATAAGCTCATGATAAGATGGTATGATCATACCGTCGCGATCGCTTGATATTGAGTTTCACTAAACGGGTATGACAAATAGGGATTACTCTCTAGAAAAGTTCATAACATTTGTGATTCTTTATTGCATGCTTAATACGTTCAGTATTAGCGACATTAGCTCGACAGTAGAGCTCGGTCAGAGTTCAGACAACTCTTTTAGGGGAATGTTTTAGGGGATTCCAGCTGAAAATTGTGTCAGTAAGTTCAGACCGCGTCGATCAAAGAGACATTATATATTTGAACTTTCTTTGTCTCGTTTTAAATTCCAATATCAGGGCTCATCTATGACAATTCCCTGTGGTTTTATTATTATTTTCTGCATTCGTCCACTGCTGGACATAGGCCTCTCCCATGGCACGCCACTGAGCTCGATCTTCAGCTCTACGCATCCAATTGCTGCCAGCCACTTTATGAATATCGACGCTCCACCTAGCTGGAGGATGTCCTACACTACGTTGGCGGAGCCGTGGTCTCCACTCTAGAACCCTTTTACTCCATCTGTTACCGGTTCTGCGACGGATGTGACCAGCCCACTGCCACTTCAGCTTGCTAATTCATTGGGCTATGTCGATGACTTTGGTTCTCTGTCAGATCTGTTCATTTGGGATCCGATCCTTCAGAAAAACTCCGAACATAGCCCTCTCCATAGCTCGCTGAGCGACCTTAAGCCGGTGAACCAATCACACCATCAGTGTGCACGTCTCGGCTCCGTATGTCATAACAGGTAGGACGCACTCATTGCAGACTTTTGTCTTTAAGCTTTGCGGTAGAGGCGACGAAAAGTTCATATTCAAATTCAAAATATTTTATTCACCATGAAATTATTACAATTTTTTACTGAACGTCATGAGTCTACTACCAGTTCAGAAGGAAGAAACCACTGACCTGAGAAGAACTGGCGAAAAACTCCTATCCTTCTTTAAACTTCTTTCTCGAAATAGTTTTTACCGACTTGCAGTAATTGTCCAAGGTAGATGTAGTCTTGTACTATTTCGAGAGTTGTTCCGTTCAGAGCGATCGGTCCCGGTATTACATGTACATTAATCATGATCTTGGTTTTATCAAGATTCATCCGGAGACCTATGTGTTTTGAAGAACAAGCTAGGCTTTGCAGCATATGTTACAGATCTTGCACGGTTTCAGCCATGATGACGATGTCGTCTGCAAATCTCAAGTGCAAAATGTACTCACCGTTTATATTTATACCACGTCCTCTAATGCAGTTGTGAACAATTTGGGGGAAATTACGTCCCCTTGTCTCACTTCCCGATGCAGGAGGATAGGTTCAGACTGCCGGTTCTGGAGTTGGAAGGTCATTGTTGCGATGACATATAGACATTTTAGCACTTGGATATATCGCCAATCGACTTGGCACCGTTGCAAAGACTCCAAAACAGACCAGATCTCAATAGTGTCGAAAGCTTTCTCATAGTCCACAAATGCTAGACACAGTGGCCGATCATACTCTTCTTGCTTCTGTATAATCTGCCGCATTGTGTGAATGTGGTCTATGGTGCCATATCCACTTCGGAAACCGGCCTGCTCTGGTTACTTTGCTTGAAGACGAGTTAATATCCACAAATTCAAATTGCCTACATTCAAATCAAAAGTTTCACGTTAAAGTGGAGACTTTGTTTTTGATCTAAACATGGCTCAACTAATGTTCACATAAACCTCTTGATCAGGATATCTGGAGGTAAGGCAAACATTTAAAAATCTACTTTGGAATAACATTTGGTTAATGGTTGAACTAGCTGCGCTTCTTGTGCGCATATTTAGTATTGCAAGGTTGGCTCGTCGTTTTTGGTAGCCTGATCTTATCTTGAGATTCTTCACCTCCCTACCCCACAATTCCTCAATCACAAGGACATGCCCACTTCGGTGGGTGGTGAGGTGTAAAGGCCGCAAAAAAAGGGGATAATAAGTAAGACATTTAAAATTTGTAAAAATTGTTTGCTAAAGGGGGTACCTAGGGACGAATCCGAGCGAAGCGAAAGTGAGTCGTTTGTATGTTATAAGGAGTAACTTACGCTGCTTTTATTTAATTAGAAAAGTATAGAAACCGTTTAATTTATTCTAACTTAACCCAGTGATGCGGGCGGGGGCTTTGCAAGTATCATACAAATTGTTTAACGATTATATATAGCGTTACAAGTGGATAGTAAAAGTTTTATTTATTTTTAAGTGCATTTTAATAAAAGTTTGTTTTTTAAGTTTTTTCAATTTTAATTAATAAATTAGTTACTTAATTTAACTTTTCAAAAATTTCATGCAAAAATTAAATGGCGTATAAATTCTTAAACTGGTTTGAGGAGTCGAAGCCTACCAAACTCTGCTAAAAGAGAATAGACACGCCAAAAGAATCTTCTGTTTTGCGAATTTCCACAATGTTTATTCTAACCCTAAGTAGATTTTTACATAGCGTCTGTAATTAATTTACCTTATCGCAATCTTGTTTAATCCAGGTTGGTTTTCTAATCAATGTGAATCAATGCGATACCCAATTATATGCATTGACTATAAATACCGGTGATGATCACAGTCTGTTTCCAACTCAAAAAAATGAAGCTGTTCCTCCTACTTGCGAGTCTGGCCCTGGCTAACGCCGGGGTTCCCTTCGAGCCCATTGATGTAGACTACCATGAAACTATCGGTATTCCAATGGCTGAGAAGATCAAGCAAGCCGAGATGGCTCAGGACTTCGATGGCGGCAGGATCATAGGAGGATCACAGTCTGCGTTAGGAAACCACCCACACTTGGTAAATAGCTTAAACTTTTATTAGTGACTTTCATTAATATGTATTTCAAAATTTTCTTTTCTATATTTATTCCTCAACAAGAATTATTACTCGTAGGTGTTAGATGTTTTCTACGTTCCTTCATAAATATTGAATGACTTCATCGATTTTGATGAATTATAATTATATTTTATTAACTAATAACCTAAAAAAATGATTACTTTCGAGGTATATTAGAAAATATTGAATAAAACTCCCAAAATACTAAAATATTCAGTCTGAATAATATGATTTTTTATGAATCAAATTGAAAAAGTTATCTAAAATAATAACAAACTTCAGGATCACTGTATTGTTGTGTGAACATAAATACCACACTCTTTGATATTACTATTTCTATTACAGGGTGGTCTAGTTGTTTCACTCACAGATGGTCGCCAGTCCATGTGTGGATCTTCTCTCATCACCAACACCCGCGCGGTCACCGCCGCTCACTGCTGGAGGACTCGAGGCTTCCAGGGAAGATCCTTAGTTCTTGTCCTGGGATCAGTCACTCTCTTCTCTGGAGGAACTCGCGTCAGTTCTACCAACGTTCAGATGCATGCTAGCTACAACATGAACAATTTGCAAAACGATGTTGCCATCATTATTATCCCCTGGGTTTCTTACAACAGTAAGCATTTTAAATATAAATTTAATTTAATTGCTTCTAATGTCATTTTAATATTTATTTCAGTTTTATTCATTTTATCTTTCTTTGAAAGTCCTGGGTTTGAGTCTCGGCTCGGGCCAAGGTTGTAGGCATTGCGTTTTTTCTAAAGGTTCTTTCTGTCAATAGTAGCTGCTTCGGAGAGAAACGATCTTGCTTTTCAACTTTCACGATTCACGTCGAAGTTCGCTTGCCTTAGTGAGACTGATTGCTATAGTAGAAAGCGGTCAAGAGGATATTATTGGAATTTCATTCAAGCTTTGGAATTTATAAAATTTATGCATTTTTTTACATTTACATGAACGCGGACTTTGTTTTGTTTTGCTTAAAAGGAAAAATAAGTCGTTATACTTAATCTTTAAAATGAGACTTTAAATGTAATTATGGTTTTCAGACTATATCCGAAACATCGGTCTGGCGGCTGGCAGCAACCAATATGTTGGAGCGAATGCGGTTGCTGCCGGCTACGGATTGACTGCTGATTGTAAGTTCAACATTATTTCTATGCATAATACACACAATTGTTCCATTGAAAGTATGAATTTTAACAACGTGGCATTCAAATTTTCCAGCTGGTGGTAGCACTGGTCGTAAGCGCCATGTGACTCTCCAAGTGATCTCGAACGCGGATTGCCGGCGCGTTTATGGTTCAGCCATCATTGCTTCCACTCTATGCACTAGCAGTGCCAGCAACCGCAATGTCTGCCAAGGAGACTCGGGTGGCCCTCTCGTCACAGGCGGACAATTGGTAATTTTTCTTTTCCTTACTTAATTTCTAACATTTGCGATTACAAATTAGTGACTCTCAGTTAATCACTTATGGTTGATGCCTTATTGAATTTGAAAAATATAATATATTTTTTTTCTCGGCATGGAATTGTGTTAAAGGAAGCAAATACTTCTACCAGGGCCACAGACTGAGGTAGACACGAATTAAGTGGAATTTTTAAACTTAGCATTGTTAGTTTCATTACTTATAAATCATCTCGCGATTTTTTCAATATTATATTATTTTTTTAGAGAATATAGTGCAATAAACACTGAGGCTAATGTTTCATTAGTACTGTTGTTGTGTTAGTTGAACCGTTTTTTTAATAAATATTAATAATTGCCGAGTTTCTGTCAATAAAATATCGGTGCAGGTAGGTAGGACTAAAAACCGATGTGCACCCTTGTTACTTTTTAGAACAAACTGAGTTGCAGCTTAATATTATATGCGTAAAGTATATATTGCGAATGCTATTTTGACCGCCGTAGCCTAAATGTTAGGACTTTTTTAATTATTTTGTTACACTCCACAGGTTGGAATCACGTCTTTCGTGGCCGCACGTGGCTGCCAGGCTGGTATGCCCGCCGGTTTTGCACGTGTCACCTCCTTCAATGCTTGGATTCGCGCTCGTCTTTAAATGTTATTTATTGTCAAATAAAAGAACAAGTTTAGGCCTTTAACCATATATAACCTTTGATTTTTTATACTTATGTACGAATTAGAATAGCATGAGTAAATATTTTAAAACAAGAAAGTAATATGCGAAATATTCATATAATTAAATTGAAAGCTGCATCAATATTCTCTCATATACGGGAACACTGAAGAGGATAGCAACATTCAATAGCAATGCTAGTAAAAAACAAATAGTCTTCAAAAAACATGATCTTTCGAATTTCTATTTTGTGCATTCACATTAAACAATAATAAATGATCTATGATCGATGGTCGATATTTCAGTTGCTTAGAATCTTCATCAATGAAACATACACACTATGTATCAATGAAGTCAAAATATTTGAAACAGAAAGCATGCCATTAGTGATGTTGCCATCTTCTCGTTTTCCCAAAGACCATCTTGTTGGTTATATATAATAAGTTATTAGCAATTTACTGCAGCTCCACCTGTGTTCTAACCACTGTTAAAAATATGGATTGGTGGTAGAAAAGAGAAAGTTTAGAGTTATAAATATTTGTAGATGCCAAATCTTAAACAAATAAAAATCTATGCAGGGCCACCCTTACAACTATAAAAGGAAAGGAATAAAAATTAGCCTACGACTTATTCTCAAGCCTATCAAATTTACACAAAAAAATCATACAAATCGATCAAGCCGTTTCGGAAGAGTTCGATAACAAACACTGTGACACGAGATTTTTATATGAATACATATTATAAAACAAAGTCCTCCGCCGCATCTATCTGTCTGTCTGTCTATCTGTTCGTGATAAACTCAAAATCTACTGCACCGATTTTCATGCAGTTTTCACCAATGGATAGAATCGTTCTCCAGGAAGGTTTTAATATATAATTTGTCAAGTTTTTGTATAAATTGGCTAAAATATAATGATATTTGTTGGAGGTTTCGGAAAAAATAAGCCGTCTGGGAGCTTTTAACGAAAACGCTGCCTAAACCCTTTGAGATATAACAAAGTGATGTATGGTGGAATTGTGTATCTAATATAGGTCTACAAAAAAGTCCGCGACGGCATATTTCTATCTCTTAAGGATAACATACTATATCGAAAAAAGTTTGGAAATTTATAAAAACTTTATAAAATTAACGGCGTTTGACATATCATGTTATGACCGTTGCCATGGTGCGTGCAATGGTAATTCAAATAATCAAGTCAAATATATACCGGGCGGTGCGAAGTAAATATATACAACACGTACCTAGGGACGAACCCGAGCGAAGCGAGGGTGAACTAGTATTACATAAAATTGAATACGAAAGGAACAGTCTAAGGCGAATTGTAATCTTTATAAATCTTACGTCCCACACATACAAGATGAAATTTTATTTGGGATATATAAAACTTTATTAAGTTTTACATAAACGTTATTAAGAATTAGAAGAAATGATATTCGATACATTTAAATATCTCCATCTAGTTACATCTTCGAACAATTCGTTCTTTCTTACTTAGACGACACGTTTGGCTCAGTTGGTAGTGGTATTTTCTACGCTAGCGGTCGCGGGTTCGAGTCCCGCTGCGGGCGTTCATTTGTTGAGCACGAATGTCTGTAATTCAGTCATGGGTGTTAATATTTATTATATGTATGTACCTATTTAAAGTTTATCTGTGTAGTATATCAACTATCTGGTATCCGTAACACAAGCACGTAACGTAGCTTACCACGGAACTAGATGGCGCTGTAAACATACAAGCTAAGTTCTTACCTGTGTTGGTAGCATGTGCTGAGAATCATTCAGCTTTTAAAATGAGATTGATGTCATCTCTCTCATCATCATATAATCTGAAAATGTAATAAAATTCTCACTTAGTCGAATCTACACAATAAATTGAATTAAAAAAGAAAAACAGATTAGGACGAAAAAAAAAATTAGTTTCTTTCGCCAGTTCTCCTCAGGTCAGCGGCTTCTTCTTTCCGAACTGGTAATAGACTCATGAGGTTCAGTAACACATTGTAATTTCTTACCGAAAAAAATATTTAGAATTTGAAAATTATCGATGCCGAGACCGATTCTATAGATTTTTGTTTTTTTTTTCTATTTGTCTGTTTGTGACCGCATCACGAGAAAACAACTGACGAATTTTGAAGAATTTGGTTTCCGGTCTTTAGAACGCAGGTGGAACTGCGGTAAATGCATGTCATTACAATACATATAACTAAAATTGAAGTGTCTGTTTGTAATTTCAAATTAACAGTTTTTCACAAAATGCATATGAAAGTATTTACGGTACAAACAACAAAAAAACAATTTTTAAAATTTTTGTCTGTCTGTCTGTCTATACCTAATAATGTAAGTAACTTAGGCTACTTTTTAACCGACTTCAAAAAAGTAGGTCTATTTTAGAAATTTTATGTATTTTAAGTTTAACTAGCGGAACCCGTGGCTTCGCTGATGCTAAACCTAGGGACGAACCCGCGCGAAGCGAGGGTGAGTCGTATTAATATACCTATTATCTACACTAGGTAAGCTAAAGGGATAAGTAGCGCGTAGTTTGTTTAGATTTTACAGTTAGACATAGACTATAATATATTGAAAAATCGGTAAAAACGTATAGTGCATAAAAGTGAACCTTATAAATACTATTTATTGTTTCGTAAATAACCCTACAAAGGTAGTTTTTAGTGGACCAGGGCCTATAGCCAACCGGCATTCGTTATGAAGCGATTCGATTTCTACAATCGTCATCGCTTAAACGCAGCGTATGCATCTTGAACTTTAAGTCACTAATAATTGAAATGAATGTACATTGTCTAGCATCATCTATTCGTTGAAAACAGATCACGTGACATATCTAAGTCATATGTCAAACCCATACATTTTGGACTTTTCTACTATCGCTTTCGCTAATCGATTGTTACTTTGTCTAGGCCCTCAGGATTTTAGAAATGGAAGGGATATCAGAAATACCTTTTAGTTAGTTATTACTGTCCTCGTTCTTGTAAATGGCGTCGTAGTGACCTTCTTACGGTGTCCTATTTTTCGCAATATTTTTGAATATTTGTGTATAAAAACAGTTTTGCTAAGTAAGTTATGACAGGAGTATTGTTGGGCAGGTGGTAGCCCAGCAGTAACGCGCTCGCTTGTATAACCGAGTGATGCGGGTTCAAATCTGGGTCTCGCACCTCTGATATTTTCATGTGCGAATCATTTCTATCATGATTATCACTTGTCTTACGGTGAACTAAATCATCGTGAGGAAACGTGCATGTCTGAGAAAACTTTGCAAGTTTTCGTAAGTAGACTCGCAGACAATAATCTTTAAAAATCTATTCATTCGGTCTCTGCGTTGATACTAATAACTATTTCAATAACATTTTCCGAATAATATAAATGAAGAATGAGATTTAACTCAACTCGAAAGAGTTTTAACTCAACTGGCTTGGGACATTAGTGTATGGCAGCTTGGGTTGTCACGTCCGTTGGCCGACTATATGCTTCATAGGCTTTGATAATATCATGACAACATATGGAAAACGCCTGATAAAAAATTCAGAGCAATACGATGGTAACGGTGTTTTAAAATAGCTAAAGGAAATGGTACTTCAATACAATTTGGATACAAAAGGGAACGAAACTATTCAATTTTATAAACATTACAAAATATAATTTATAATAATGTTCTCCGACCGATTCCGGTCATGGTGGCCAATCTCATTGAGACTGGCCAACTGCGCAGGAGATATTATAGTGCACAAGTGTACGCGTATCACTCTCATATTCCGGTGGGACGACTGCTCGACACGACCAGTGAGAGTTAAGGCGCAGGACCGACGGCTTTACGTGCTCTCCGAGGCACGGTGGTGACACACCGCCAACTTACAAACTGCGGGCTGTTACATAACTTCGCAACTATATAATGATCATCGCGTGCAAGACGTGCGGACGGGCGAAAGAATTTAGTTTCCAGACTTTAGAACGCGAGCGAAGCCGCGGGAATGGATAGTAATAAATAAACGTGGAATTTTATTGAAACTTACCACGGAACTAGATGGCGCTGTTGTAATGATGTCCCAACATATTATATATTTTATTTGATAAAAGATATTTACCTAAGTTCAATATCCTAGGAATTTTCAATTCTCTTGTTAAATTGAATTGAACTGAATATTACATAGATATTGAAGTTTAAGGCAGTGGTAGCCCAGCGGTAACGCGTTGCTTGTATAACCGAGTGATGCGGGTTCAAATCCGGGTCTCGCACCTCTGATATTTTCATGTGCGAATCATTTATATCATGATTACCACTTGTCTTACGGTGAAGGCAAACATCGCGCGGTGAGGAAACCTGCATGTCTGAGAAAACCTAGCAAGTTTTCGTAAGACATGTGAAGTCCGCCAACACGCATAGGCCAGCGCGGAGGACTATGGCCTGATCCCCCTCGTACTGAGGGAGGCCCGCGCCCAGCAGTGGGACGTTAAAAAGGGCTGATGATGATGATGTTGATTGAAGTTAAATAATAATTAATTATCTATTTTACCATTTTTTTTCAAATACCGTTCTATAATATAAATATTGGTTTGTCAGCGGCCAATCTCACTAAGACTGGCTAACTGTAAGGAGATATTATTATCTCTACATATTATAAATAAAATTGAAGTGTTTGTTTCAATTTCAAATCAACAGCTTTTCACTAAGTGCATACGAAAGTATATACGGTACTAACAACAAAAAAAAATTTTAAAATTTTTGTCTGTTTGTTCCGAGTAATCTCTTGAACGGCTGGACCGATTTTGACGGGACTTTCACTTGCAGATTGCTAATGTTTTAAGGAATATCTTAAGCTACTTTTTAATCGACTTTAAAAAAGGAAGAGGTTATATCTTAGAAATTTTATTTATTTTAACTAGCGAAACCCGTGGCTCACGTTAAACCTAGGGACGACCCGAGCGAAGCGAGAGTGATTCGCTAGTCTATATGTCGCATCCAACTAGCTTAATTAGCCGTTGAATTAACAGCCTAGCCTCTTTGAATGATATTCAGGCGTAGCGTTAGTTACAACATTTAAGAAATTGGCTGGCTAATGCTTAGGCCATTCGTCGATTTCAACGAATATCTAACACTTTATTGCTTTCTGATCTAAACTAAGTGATTTTTATGTGCAGGATATATGCCAAAAATAAAAAAAATAACCTTAGCCTACCGAGCTGAAAATTTAATATTTTGAAATCCCACGCATGGTGCCCGGTTTACCAATTTATAAGAGGTCATCACGTCAAAAATGAACAGGCTAGGCAAGTAATTAAATGTCATCGATCCAAGTCATTTGCCTAGCTGTTCAATCAAATTGCTGAATATCATTTAGGCCGCTAGTTGAATGGTGCTGTTTAGTAAAGAGGCTAGGCTGTTAATTCAACGGCTAATTAAGCTAGTTGGCTGCGATATATACATAAGTATAGTAAAATTCTGAGTCAAATCTGTAAATTAATATTTTTTAGAACATCTAAATATTAAAAACTATAGACTCGGCCTCTGTATCGGTAATAATGATTATTTCAATTAAATCCAAAAAATATTCAATGCACAGATTTGACTAATTTAGAAATAGAAGAAAATCTCATTTTTAAGTTTTTGTTTTGTTTACAGGAAGGTACCTACTTTGTTAATTTTTTAATAACTTTTACTTACCTACTAATGTCAATCTATTCAATTCAATTCTCTTGTTAATGGCTTCAAGCGTGCCAGTTGAGCACAGATTACTTCGCCAGTGTCACGTAGAAGTCAATCTATTATTTTATTCTATTTAAAGTTAATGGCTTCAAGCGTGCCAGTTGAGCACAGATTACTTCGCCAGTGTCACGTAGAAGTCAATCTATTATTTTATTCTATTTAAAGTTATTGGCTTCAAGCGTGCCAGTTGAGCACAGATTACTTCGCCAGTGTCACGTAGAAGTCAATCTATTATTTTATTCTATTTAAAGTTAATGGCTTCAAGCGTGCCAGTTGAGCACAGATTACTTCGCCAGTGTCACGTAGAAGTCAATCTATTATTTTATTCTATTTAAAGTTAATGGCTTCAAGCGTGCCAGTTGAGCACAGATTACTTCGCCAATGTCACGTAGAAGTCAATCTATTATTTTATTCTATTTAAAACTTTTTTTATTTAATATGTTGTTATGCCATAGGAATAATATAGTGTTGCTTTTAATTTGATCATCATTTAGTCTAGTATTTTTTGTTGTATATCACCTACTTTTGTAAGAATGTATGCTCTGTTAGCAGCCTATGTAATAAAACAAAAAAAAATTACTTACGATTATGTATAGCTTTCATTTTGGTCTGACTTTAACTAAACATTAATCCTCGCGCAGTTATCAATTCAAAAGCGACAATATTATAATAAGTACCTACTTAATATAATTAACTGTTAAAAATATTATCGTCTTTAGATAACAAGTAATTACCTGCTAATTTAATTAATCATCAATATTGGGAAAACCAGAGATTAAGATTATTAATTAAATCTAGGTTTTATAATCAAAATTTCTTGTTTTTTCTAATGCTAGTAAAAATATTATGTCGGTCGTCAAATTTTTTTTTATGGGACAAAGGGGGCAAACGGGCAGGAGGCTCACCTGAAGGTAAGTGATCACCTCCGCCCATGGACATCTGCAACACCACTGGGCTTGCAGATGCGTTGCCAGCCATTCAGGAAAGGGAGGGAGGGAGGAGGGATGGGTAGTGGGCCTTCCGGACTCTCACTTACCGGACGAAACACGACAGCATAGCAGCCACTTCACGCCGGCCTTCTGTGAGAGAGTGGTACTATACGGGGCGCGCCGGCCCATTCGGCTGCTACCCGAAGGTAACAAGCATGGCACTACCACTTGAAAACAAACTGGTGGATACTCGGTTCCATATCTGATTAACTTTTCATACAAGAAAGACTGACACAAGAAAAACTTACGAGGCATTTTAACGACACTTTTAGCTCAGTTTGTAGTGACCTTACTTGCTGTTCCAGCGGTCGCGGGTTCAAGTCCCGCTGGGGGCATTCATTTGTTGATCACGAATGTTTGTACTCCAGTCATGGGTGTTTATATTAAAATATGTATGTATTTAAAAATTATATGTGTATTAGTAAGTATATCAACAACACAAAATAAGGCAGTGGTAGCCCAGCGGCAACGCGCTCGCTGTGATAATCGAGTGATGCGTGTTCAAATCCGGGTCACGCACCTCTGATATTTTCATGTGCGAATCATTTCTATCATGATTACCACTTGTCTTACGGTGAAGGAAAACATCGTGAGGATACCTGCATCTCTGAGAAAACCTCGCCAGTTTTCGAAAGGCATGTCAAGTCCGCCAACACGCACTAGGCCAGCTCTGGCCTGATCCTCCTCGTACTGAGGGAGGCCCGTGCCCTGCAGTGGGACGTCAAAAAGGACTGAAGACAAATATATCAACTATCTGGTATCCGTAACATAAGCCTCGTAACGTACCACAGAACTAGATGGCGCTGTTGTAATAATGCCCCATCATATTTATTTACTTTTATGTAAATCCCCACATTCAACACGAATATAGTTTTGTAGGGCTGTTTGCATAATGTTATATACACTGATGCATGAATTCGTTAATAAGGGTTTTAAGGAAGACGGATTCTCACCTGCACTTCTCTTATCCGAACGAGGCTCCGACGTGTTATTCTTGACTGTACTCAAACACGGCGCAGTTAAACGTCGTCATCACGTCCGTTCGTCGACAAAGCTACTAGTAGCTGCGACCACCAACCCGTCTGCTCAGCATGGCTCGAAGATTCTTCTTCTTCTTCCTTGCCTTATCCCACGCTTTGTGGGGTCGGCACAACATGTCCTCTTCTTCCACTCTCCTCTGTCATTCGTAGGTGCCGGGTATTGCCCCTGCTTGTCGCTTAGGGGTACGCCTTAATACACATCCCTTTGACACTCTGATACATGTTGTAATTGGTTTGGCAAGAAGTTTTACAACCGGCCGCCTGCCTGACGTTAACCCTCTTTGGGAATGGAATGGCTCGTATAAGATTACCTAACAAAATGTTATTATTAATTAATGTTGGGTTTTCCACTTCGATTGTTTTGATAGTGAAAATTTATCAGAGCTTAAACTTACATCGATCAGAAATGTACGACCTTAATCATTATCTGATCGTAGATTTTTCCAATTTGATGTTTATAGGTCTAACGTGTGAAATAATAATATTTAACACTGATATGTGGATTTCGCAGAAATGAAATATTTTCCCGCAATAGAAAGTATGCTATATGTTGACCCGAATAAACAGCTATCATCATGCCAAATTTTATCACAATCTGCAAAGTGGTTTTCTCGTGCGGTCTCAGACAAAATTTTCTAAAAGTATAGGTTTGGTTTCTGTATCTTTTATAGTGACTATTACATTTAGATTAACCAAAAAATATTTAACGTACTTATTCAAACATTAGTTTAATGTAATAAATATAGAATGTGGGTCATGGATCTAATTAATATCCAGCTTCACTCGGTGTTTCTGGAAAAATAAATAAAAAAAAATTTTTTTCTTTAAAAAGACACAATATATCAGTGTTTAAAGCAAACCATTACCTTTATTCAAAACTTGAGCCTAGTTGTTAGAGCCGTTTGGAGATCTTTACGACGTCAACCTTTTAGTTCGCTTTTTACTTAGTCAAGGTATACGTACGTTATTAGGGCGAGCGAGACCTAACACTATTCCACAACCTATACATTTTGTGGTACACTTTACTGAAAAACTGTCACGGCTATAGATTTGTGCTTTAACATAGTAATTTAACGTCATATCTAGATGTGTTATCTGTCAAAAAATATAATTTTATGATCATTAAAGAAATGAACATTAACAATTTTGTGTTCATTAACATCACCGTAACATTATTACCCGTTAAAAAAACTACGCGAGCCCTCACAAAGCTCAGCTTTTTGCTAGTATGAATTTGTAATGAAAATCAATAAATTACTAATTGACATATACTTATGTAGGTGTGAAAGAAACAAAATTGTTAAGTTACATTAATTTTATTTGACAATTAAATATAGTTTACAGGCGTGCACTGATCCAGCTATTGAAAGAGGTTACTCGGGCGAATCCTGAGGGGAAGCCGGCTTGACAGCGCTCGGCACCGAACGAGGTGATCCCGATCTGGTGAGTAAATACAAAAAAATATTATCTTTACTGTATTTTGGACAACGACTGGACTTGGCTATTACAATGTTTATTTAATTTGTGGAAGCTAGAAAGAAAACAGAAGGACCAAATACGACCTTCAAATGTGATATAAGCTAGTCATTATATTTGACTGAGCGACACGAATCCATATGAAATAAAGAATTTAAGTGTTTTGGGAGATAAAGAAAATGAACAGTCTAAAAACACGTTCGACGACACGTTCGGCTCAGTTGGTAGTGACACTACTTTCTGCGCCAGTGGTCGCGGGTTCGAGCCCCTCTGGTGGCTTTCATTTGTTGAGCACGATTATTTGTACTCCAGTCATGGGTATTTATATTTATAATACTAGATGGCGCTGTTGTAATAATGTCCCAACTTATTTATTTTATTTTTATTATTTTTTTAAAAAGAAAGTTTACCAATTGTCCGCTAATGACGAGAGGACCACCAGAGTCACCATCGCAGATGTTGCGGCCTCCTGCACCACTGGTGCAGATGACGGACGCAATGACGGACGATGAACCAAAAACGCGTGCGCATTCTGCATTCGTGATCACTTGGAGAGTGACGTGACGGAGACGATCGTTGTTGCCATTGACTGGAATTTTTAAGACCACATTATATAGATTCGCTTAGGATCTGAGATACAAGTGATATTAATTGAAATGATTGTGTTAAATATACCATCAGCGATTAGTCCGAAGCCGGCAGCGACTGCATTTTGTCCGGCGAAGGTGTTGCTACCAGATGCCATTCCAATGTTCCGGATAGTGTCTGAAAATCACACTATCCTTTTAACATTGTGCTGAATATCATGAATGAATCATAATAGTTTTTAGCAAAAAATAATCACATTTGCACTCAAAATTTAAAATTCTCAGCTGTGTTAATTTAAAAATATTAAGTGGCTCTTGGAGATTCTTCTTTATATTTTAAGTGAAAAAAAGGCAAAAATTCAAATAATAAAACACAATAAAAATACTAACAACAAATAAATATCACTATATCTCCCGCTGACACATTCCTTCTTCCACATTCACAGGTTGACTGGAAGAGATCTCTTTCAGGGATAAGTCCACCTTTGTTAACTAATTTTTTTATTTTTTGTATTTTCTGTTTTACCTTTTAAATGCAATAAAGGATAAAAAAAAATAAAAAAAAATTAAATTAACCTGATAAAAATGCTTACTAGAGTATGAAACCCATGGGATAGTAACGACAGCAACATCATTGTTTAAATTTCCAGTATTGTAATTGGGGTGCATCACAATATTCGTAGCGGTGACACGAGTTCCGCCAAAGCTGAGAGTGATAGATCCGAGGACGACCACCATGGTACGGCCCTGATGCCACCTCGTCCTCCAACAGTGGGCGGCGGTGACCACGCGCGTGTTAGTGAGGAGAGACGACCCGCACATAGTGCGTATACCAGTCGTCAGTGTTACGAGAAGGCCACCCTGGAACAGAAAAAATAATCAGTTTTTATAATTTTCTAATAAACAAAAGTAGTTTCTCCTTATAACATTAGCTATCTGCGAGAGTCCAACCTTTTCAGAGATTAGTCGGAATAAACAGACAGACAAACATCTAATAATTGGTTTCTTGTTGTTAATACCGTATATACTTTCATATGCATTTAGTGAAAAGCTGTTAATTTGAAATTTCAAACACACTTCAATTTTATTTATATGTCTAGATTTTACCCTTACCAGCCTGATGCTGGCCTTATGTATCAGGCTTCCACGCTTTTAAATGCAATATTTTATTTCTAATATGATTTGATATAAATAATATTTTTAGTGAGTAAATAGTAAACTGTAAACAAACAGTAAGGTCCTACCAAATGTCTTGGTAACATATAACACCCTTTTATATGAAACTCACTGACAATGCCAGTACTTCCCACTAAAACTCAACATAACCTCAACTGCTTAAATACTAGAAAAAATTTTTTAAATGTTTTTAAACAGCTACAAACCAAATGTGGATGTGCCCCAAGTGCAGACTGTGATCCTCCGATGATCCTGCTGCCATCGAAATCTTGAGCCGACTCAGCTTGTATAATCTTGGCAGCCAGTGGGATGCCCACAGTGGTATGGTAGTCCACATTTATGGGTTCGTAGGGAACCCCGGCGTTGGCCAGGGCAAAACAGATAACTAGGAGGAACAGCTTCATTTTGACTTGTGGTGGGCACAGACTCTAGTGTCGTAGTATATATATAGTTACTCACGTATAAACTCAGTGGGGTATTGCCATGACGTCGCTGAAACGATTGGAATCAATACAAGATTACAATAGGATTAATTAAATACGATAATATGTCAAAACATATTCAACTAGGAATACCCGCGGCTCCGCCGGCATTCAAAAGGCGGAAATGCAAGGCATAGTATTAACCTTTCTATACATATATTTTTTAGTTCATAAAGCGTATTAGTAATAATATGTGACAGAAAGGGCAGTCGTAAAGCATTAATTTGGGAAACCGAGTACAGAAGAGTTTCATGGGCATATCATTCTATTCGATGAACACAAAAATTGTTAATGTTCATTTTTTAACAGTTCTAAAATAATATTCTTTTTTGACAGATAACACATAGATATGAAGTTAAATTACTTTTACTATGTAAAAGCATAAATCTATAGGCGTGATAACTTTTCAGCAAAGTGTACCACAAAATGCTCAGGTTGTCTGATAGTGTTAGGTCTCGCTTCGCTCGCCTTATTTGATACTTATATTGAAGAAGATTTGCGAGACAAACTTGATAGTAACATGTTTTTAACTTTTTTATTTTCTAGAGTGTTCTATATAATTTGTTTGTTTGATGGTTCCTAGGGTTAGTTATACTCGTTAGAACCATTCACTACCCTACTTACTGTGCCAGCGGTCGGGGGCTCGATATGTGTTGTATTATTTTGTTGAGCATGAATGCTTGCATTCTAGTCACGGGTGTTTATATTTATCTTTATAAAACACTTCTGTGCGTGTGTATGTAATTGAACTTCTACTAAACGTCTGGACCGATTTTGATGGAATGTTTTGTGTGCGTTCCAGTAGATTCGAGAAAGGATTAGACCCACGATACGGTCCACACAAAATGTATTTTTTGAATTATTTAGTAATTTATACATTTAGACAATAAATGACATATTCAATTATAAATAAGTCTTTCCTAGGCAAAGTTGTTTTGCACATGCGTACTAAAACATTTCACCGGGAGCAAAAGTTAAAAAAGGATAGTAACATGTACGTATTTAAAGTTATATATGTGTAGTGTATCAACTATCTGGTATCCGTACCACAAGCCTCGTAGCTTACTACGGAACTAGATAGCATTGTATTATCATTTTCCAACGTAAATTAAAAAAATGTATGATTTCCTGATATTTATATTTATAATGTTAATTTTTATTTACAATGCAAAAATTTTATCCGATTATTGTTTTTAACACATATTTATGTAACAAGTGACTCATCTTCACTCCGCTAGGGTTCTCCTCTATGCGTGTTTTAACGGTTTTAATGGGTTTTAACGGAACGTTTTAACGAGATTTCTCAGGGACGTTATATTTTCTTGCAGTAAATAGTATCCTATAAATATACTTTCACAGACAGATATACCAAAAATCTATTTTCGCCAACAATAACCTCTATATAACGAACCTCTTTGTAATGAATTACTTGATATAAAAATTTTTTTCTAATTCCCTTCAGTTTCATTTCATCGAGGTTGTACATTACATACATATCTATACAAAGTAGTTTTTTTACCCCTGAAAAATGCGTTAACACATACTAGAATTTTTCAGGTGGCTATGTGGGACTCACCGGAAAGCCAATACTACCCACTAAAACCGAAGTAATGGGTGCTTGTGGTTTAATGGGTCGCAGGATCGCTTGAACATTCAGCCACGACGCCCCTATGGCAGATCTGCCGAAGCACACCACACAGCCAAGGGGTTGTTCCATAGTCCACCCTGCTATCAGAGAAGTACCAAGAACAACTCGCATGGCATAGAAGTGGGCCACCTTCTTGTGCGTTTCTTGGCTTCGAACCCGGCTGTATTGCCGGACACTATGAGCCCCCGAACACGGCAAGCTGAACGCAATTAGTACTGCAAAAAACCTAGTATAATGCCTCCGTGTGATTGCTGAGTCGTAAAAAACCTGACTTATTAATTCTTTCTCGAGTTTGAGGAATCGAAGCCCTTTGACGCTGTGTGAGTCACATTGTGGGAATTTTCAGGTTTTTAATTTGATTTACAAAATTTATCTTATCATTATATAGTTCGTATTTATTATCTACTGTACCTATGTTAATTGACTATAAATACTGAAGCATAAACATAGTGAATTTATTACTCAAGACAAAATGAAGCTGTTCCTCCTACTCGTCAGTTTCGCGTTGGCCAACGCTAGGGTTCCGTTCGAGCCGATAGAATTGGATTACCATGAGAAAATCGGTATTCCATTGGCTGAGAAGATCAAGAAGGCCGAGATGGCTCAGGACTTCGACGGCGGCAGGATCATAGGAGGATCACAGTCTGGACTAGGAAACCACCCACACTTGGTAAGTAATTGAAGGTTTTAGTAGTGCTTTAATTGTTTTTTGAAAATTTTTCACTCTATATTCTTTTACGGATTCAACCCCCAACTTTCTAATTGTTTAAAACTAAACAGCTATAATTGAAAAAAAAAACTAATATAAAATATAGGATAGTGGTTGCTCTGTTGAAACATCCTGTCTTAGGAAATTAAATTAAAAGTTTAATTATAGTTTTAATTCGATTGAAATTTAAACTGTGGGTAGGCACTATCTGTTACAAACAAGTATATAATCGTCATTTGATACATTTAAAACTCTCCCAAGACCGAGGCGGCCGTAAAGCAAAATGTATCAGAGTCATAATCCGAATAAGTTTTCTTCTTTATGATGTCAAATATTCGCGTAAATCTAAGGAAGTTAATTGTATTTTTGTATAAATTAAAAAACAACCAACTTGGATTGAAATTTACACAGACCAAAGTCTGTCAAGTTAGGTCAGCTGGTAAGTTATAATGTTTAATTCTCCATTTCAGGGTGGTCTAATTGTTAACCTCGCAGCTGGTGGCCAGTCGATTTGTGGGTCGTCCCTCATCACCAACAACCGCGTCGTCACCGCCGCTCACTGCTGGAGGACCCGGGACATGCAGGGCAGATCCGTAGTTGTTGTCTTTGGATCAGTCACTCTCTTCTCTGGAGGAACTCGTGTCACTTCAACTAACGTTCAAATGCACGCTAGCTACAACATGAACAATTTGCAAAACGATGTTGCCATTATTGTTATCCCATGGGTTAATTACAACAGTAAGCATTTTGCTTCCAATAAACATTTAATTGTTACAAATTCAGAATATTTGATATGACTTATGAAATTTGTTCAACTTTTTTATGCGGGTCATAAATTTCATGGGTTTGTTTTGTATTGCTTAAAATTAAAAAGACTTTAAATGTAATTGTGGTTTTCAGACAATATCCGAAACATTGGTCTAGCGGCTGGCACTAACCAATACGTCGGAACGAACGCGGTCGCTGCCGGCTACGGAAGAACTGCTGATTGTAAGTTCAATATTATTTCTATCTAAAATACACTACAAAATATATAATTTTCTCATTTTAAATATGAGTCTTAATAACGTGGGGTCGTTCAAATTTTCCAGCTGGTGGTAGTTCTGGCAGTCTTCGTCATGTGACTCTCCAAGTAATCTCAAACGCTGATTGCCAGCGCGTTTATGGCTCAACCATCATTGCTTCCACTATTTGCACTAGCAGTGCTAGCAACCGCAATGTCTGCCAAGGAGACTCCGGCGGCTCTCTCGTCGCAGGCGGACAATTGGTAAAGCTTCCTCTATTACACTTTATTTATAATATCTGTCATAAAAAGACTTAATTGTGACTTTGTGTTATTAATTTATTTTTTACACTTAACAGATTGGAATTACGTCGTTCGTTGCCCTGCGAGGATGCCAGGCTGGTTTGCCCGCTGGTTTCGCACGTGTCACTTCCTTCAATGCATGGATTCGTGCTCGTCTTTAAAAGCTATTTATTTTTAAATAAACATTTTAATTCAATAATTACTTTTATTATTTTACCTTTGAAATTATAATAAAAAATTGTCGAGTTCTCTTCCTCTCTTCGAACCTCAGATAACCCCACAATATTCCATCTTAACCTGCTCAATTCTTCCTCAAGCTTCAATCTCAAGCTCAATCTCTTCAATCGTCTTGTCGGTCCGCAGTGTGCGCGTGTTCAATGTTGCCAGGTCGAGTCGTCTTTTTTTGGTAACCCGATTACATCCGAAGATTCTTAGCACCTCCTGCCCCAACGGTAGGTACCTAGGCCGCTACCATGACCAGGAATAGTGGAGCTACCGGGTACTGGGGGCCGGTTTTGTGCGTTGTCCATTTTTGGGGGGAAAGTTGTCCCGGTCTGTTGCTACCGCTACGCTACTATATCCTACCCAACCTAGGCATAGGTATTCCTAGGAGGATATTAAATAAAAAAATAGGTAGACAGTGAAATCGGAACATTTAATATATATTAAAAATATAGCTCGGTAGATAAAGGGTCGTAGATAAGATGGGTTAGGGCCTATGCAGCGATTAAGACTCCTCACTGGTCTAGCACTCCCCTGACTTCACTGGCCGCTGCTGGAGACGAGTGCTCAAGCGTCGATCGATACGGTCCACCGCGGGGAAGCAGGTAATTTAAAGGAGAACTTGAAACCCTGTAATGCGCAACAAGCGAAAGCATTACACACTGGCCGTAGACGGTGAGCACCCACAGCAACGCTTAATAGGGAAGCACTAAGTATGTAGATGTGATGCCGTGGATGTTCACTATCAGATACGGAGATGACAATAATTTCGGTTACTTAATTTTAAACATTTAAATTTTATAACGGAAACTAAAAAATTGAATATATTAAAATGATAATGATAATTACGAAAATGTCGGGTAGAACTACAAAGCAAAGAAAGTAATGAGTGTCTGATAGAAATAAAGACTAGCGTTTACACAAATAAGAGATTACAAAAGTTAAAGCAAAGCGATAGAAACCGTTACGGTTTGCTAAGCTACTGGCTAATTTAAAAAATTGTGCAACACTTACCCAATCGGGGCTTAATTCACACACACAGAATATGTTTAACAGTAATATATTATTGTATTATGGAATTAAAAGGTCGAGGGAACGATAGTGACATCTTAATCTTATAATCTCGATTACGACGTAGTAACTCGTATTAGGGACCGAGAAAAGACTGACGTGCGTTCGCCTCGACAGCTAAAATCGCTCTCCCGGCTACGTGGAAGCGTTCTGTCTGTGGTCTGCCATGCCCCCCCTGCGCGCGCGCCGCGAACAAAGGAACTCGTTCTGGGTGCCTAATATGTCGCTTGCTTTAATACAACGTGGTGATAAATTGTTGCTGGTATAAAATCTGATTTGATGCGTTCATTTGAATTTATTATTTTTTTTATTTCAATATTGTAAATAGATTTTTTTTTAATTGTAAATATTATTAATTTTAAATAATTTCTTGTGTTTGTTTTTTTTATTATTAAGAATTATTAAGACATGTAACAATTAATGTTACATTACCCCCCTCGTCTGAGAAAGAGTTTTGTTCTCAAATAAAACTCGCCTATAGATTACCACTAGCACTACACATTCATACTATCTTCTTTCAAAATCCTTCCATAATATCAAACAAACAACCTTACAAAATAGCTACAACAATATAAAATTATGTTGACGCGACCTTACGTAGACAAGTTATCTGTGATTAATATCGCACAGAAAACTAATGCTAGTAGTAAGAAGTTATTTTAAAGGTATGTCTTAATTCATAAAATAATTTTAGAAAACAACACTATCTACTTACACTTAATATTTTTTAAATCTTTGATATGCCAGACGCCTATATTTTTTCCTGACATATCCTCTAAAACATAAACAAGTGGAGACCGTTTTTCAATTATACGGCATTTGAGAAACTTTGGTGCCAGCTTTTTACTAAAATATTTATCTTTATTGCTTAGAACGAATGCGCGCTTATAAACTATATCACCTACATTAAACTCAGCCGGCTTTCTACGCAGGTTGTAGCGAGCTGTATTCTTTTCATGTGCATGCCATAACGAAGCCTGCACATCATTGAATACCGATCGAAGACACCCTAAGTTTTCAGCGTATAAGTCGCGAGGAAGGAACAACACTTCATCGCCCAGGTCATTGTCAGTGTAGTGCGAGCCGCATAAAACTAACTCCCTACCGTAAACTAGAAATGACGGTGTATAACCGGTGGCTTCATTAACGGAATTATTTATCGCAAACTGAACCTTGGGAATGGAAGTGTCCCAGGATCTATGATCGTTTCCAACAAACGTAGACAAACTAGTTACAATAGTTTTGTTGTAGCGTTCTACCGTGTTGACTTGTGGTGTGTACTTCGGCGTGAAAAAAACGTTAGGTACTTTATATTTTTCAAATAGTCCATCAATAGATGAACTTATAAATTGCGTTCCATTGTCTAAGAAGATTGTTTGAGGGACTCCGTGAACTAGAAAAATTGACTCTTCTATAATTTTAATAACGATATCCGCAGTAGCGCGGCGTACTGGGAAAATATGACAATATTTTGAAAAACAGCAAGTTACTACTAATATATAAGAATTTTGTTTTCGACTGGTGGGAAGAGGACCCACAAAATCAATTGAGATCATCTGAAAAGGTCTCGAACATTGTTTCGGACGACCCATTTCTCCCAATGTAGGGTGATTTTGTGCCTTATAGGATAAGCAAGCCGAGCAGGAACCTACAAATTTAACGACATCCTGGTGCATGTTTGGCCAATAGTAATTTAAAGACAAGCGCCGATAGGTTTTGAAAATGCCAAGATGTCCACCTGTTGGCTCAGAATGGTTTTCAGCTATGATGCTATCACGAAACTCGCTGGGTACGACTTCCTTCCAGTCAAATTCTGAAGTTAATTGGTTATTTATATTTTTTGTGAGTCGAAATAATGAATTGTTTTTAATAGTGAAGTTAGGAAAATTTGAAGGAGTAGTCAGACAGCCGTTAAAAATCTTTTTATACCAGACATCATCTGTATTGGCATTAGCTAGAGATATTGCATTTACGGGAAAAGCTCTAGATAAGGCATCGGGAATAACATTGTCGACACCTCGCCGGTGTTTAATAACAAAATTAAATGAGGACAACCTTACCCCCCATCGTGCCAATCGACCTGTGGGATTTTCTAATGAAAGAAACCATTTTAACGCGGAGTGGTCGGTGTACACCGTAAACGTTTGACCGTTTTCGAGATAACAACGCCAGTGCTCGAGAGCAGTTAACACAGCAAGGGTCTCCCTTTCAGTTATGCTGTAGTTTTTCTCGGGGCTAGTGAAAGATCTACTCATGTAGGCAATCGGATGTTCCTTACCGTCGATAGTCTGAGTTAACATAGCACCAATACCGTAACTACTCGCGTCGGTGTGCACTTCGAATGGTTTGGAATAGTCCGGACAAGAAAGAACTGGAGCGGAAACCAAACATTCTTTCAACGCATTAAAGGCTGCGTCAGCTTCAGGTGACCACTTGAAAGAAGGAGCTTTTTTTCCGTTAGCAGTGAGCTTATTGAGTGGACCAGCCACTGTGCTAAAGTTAGGAACAAAACGTCGGTACCAAGTAGCAGTGCCGAGAAAGCGTTTCAACTCCTTTCTATTGGTAGGGGTAGGAAAGTTAATAATAGCTTCTACCTTGTCTGGGTCAGTGCGTAATCCACGGGAATCTACCACGTATCCTAAATACTTTAGTTCGCTTCGAAAAAACTTACACTTTTCGAAGTTCACGGTTAAGTTTGCCTGTCTTAATTTGTCCAAAACTCGCAACAAACGAGAAACATGCTCATCAAAGCTTGAGCTTATAACGATGACGTCATCTAAATAAGCGAAGGTCTTAGACTCCATGTCGCTAAACAACAGATCAACGAGACGTTGTTGAGTTGCGGGGGCATTCGTCAACCCAAACGGAGTGGTTTTAAAACGAAAAGTACCACGGCCCGGAACGTAAAATGCGGTTTTATCGCGGTCTTCTGGCGTTATAGGCAGTTGCCAAAATGCTTTGGACAAATCAATACTGCTCAGGTACTTAGCATCGCGAAGATTATCTAATATCTCCGAAACATAAGGTAAATTATACGCATCGCGCTTAGTCACTGCGTTCAACTTCCTACTGTCTAAGCAAAACCTTGGCTGCCCGTTCTTTTTGTTGACAATGAGCACGGGAGAAGACCATGCGCTTTCGCAAGGTTCGACAACGTCAAGTGACAGCATTTCGTCCACCTGCTCAATTAAAATGCGTTGCTTTTCGGGAGACATCCTGTAATAACGCTGTCTTATAGGTTGTGCGTCACCAGTGTCAATGCGATGGCATATTAAATTTGTTCTACCTAGACCCTTTTCTTCAGTAGAAATAGACCGAAACTGCGCAATGACATTATCAGCTATCGCTTTCTGTGACGCCAACAAGTTGTCGTAGGAGTTGATAAATGGTTCACCACTATTTACTTTTACTTCCGCCAATGAGGCATTCGACATTGTGATGCTACCTATATAATTAGGGCAAATTCGAAAAGCGCGCCAAAAATCTACGCCTAATATAATTGATGTTTCCACCTCAGGAACTACATATGCCTTAATAATGTGAAACTGGCTCTCAAATGTAACTGGTAAATACAAGAAACCTATGGTTCTTAATGATTGACCGCCAGCAGCTATAATTTTAGTGTGGTCATCCTGGTGTAAAGTGCAGTCCGTTAGTAGTAAGTGAGTACCGAGCTATATTTTTAATATATATTAAATGTTCCGATTTCACTGTCTACCTATTTTTTTATTTAATATCCTCCTAGGAATACCTATGCCTAGGTTGGGTAGGATATAGTAGCGTAGCGGTAGCAACAGACCGGGACACTGGCGCCCAACGTGGGGCTTAATTCACACACACAGAATATGTTTAACAGTAATATATTATTGTATTATGGAATTAAAAGGTCGAGGGAACGATAGTGACATCTTAATCTTAAAATCTCGATTACGACGTAGTAACTCGTATTAGGGACCGAGAAAAGACTGACGTGCGTTCGCCTCGACAGCTAAAATCGCTCTCCCGGCTACGTGGAAGCGTTCTGTCTGTGGTCTGCCATGCCCCCCCTGCGCGCGCGCCGCGAACAAAGGAACTCGTTCTGGGTGCCTAATATGTCGCTTGCTTTAATACAACGTGGTGATAAATTGTTGCTGGTATAAAATCTGATTTGATGCGTTCATTTGAATTTATTATTTTTTTTATTTCAATATTGTAAATAGATTTTTTTTTAATTGTAAATATTATTAATTTTAAATAATTTCTTGTGTTTGTTTTTTTTATTATTAAGAATTATTAAGACATGTAACAATTAATGTTACAAAGTTTATTCTTATTTCTAATATTTATATATTTAGGAAAGTTTATTTTTATTTCTAGTATTTATACCGTGTTTGTCGCTGTTTTTTGAGTAGCAATTAATATTTTGTCGAACAAATATAATGTTACAAGCAACCGTAAATATACCAATTTCTTCAAAGAGTTCGCGGAGAGTATCTCGAGTGCTAATGTTATAAATACCCCAAATGACCCTTTTTTGTATTATAAATATGGATTTAATGTCTGCTGCATTACCCCACAACAAAATGCCATACGACAAAATGCTATGGAAGTAGCTAAAGTAAACAAATCTGGTAGTATCGACGCCTGACTCTTCTGACAGTGAAAACAGCGGAGCTCAGTCTACTCGCAAGAGTCGAGAAATGGAGACCCCTTTGCAGACCTGAATCTAATGTCAATCCCAAGAAGACCGTGGAATCGACCGTATTTAATGTGTCGTTTTAAGATACAAGTTGAAATTTTGCCTTTTTACATTAGGAACTTCATATATTTTGATTTCTTGACATTTAAAGTCAGATTATTAATGTTAAACAAATGAAGTATATGCGATAATTCACTATTCATTTCGTCGTAATTATTTGACTTTCTATCAACTTTATAAATTAAGGAGGTGTCATCCGCAAAGAGTACAATATCACAAAATTTGTCGGCATAAAATGGGAAATCATTAATATAAACTAAGAACAAATATGGACCCAGGATAGACCCTTGTGGAACACCTATTTTAAGAGGAGATCCAGAAGAATTCACATTATTTACCGCGACCTTCTGAACCCTACCACTAAGATACGATGCAATGAGATCAAGAGCAATATTACGATCACCGTAATGAGCAAACTAAGCAGAAGAGTTTCATACTCTACACAACAAAGCTTTAGATAAGTCACAGAAAACTCCAATTGCATTCTGTGATTTTTTCAATGCGTTATAAATATGTCTAAGAAGTGCTATACCCGCATCAGCTGTAGACCTATCTTTGGTAAACCCATACTGTTCACCATGGAAAATGTCATTTATGTTAAAATGATTCAATAGTTGGCTTAAAATAAGTCTCTCAAAGATATATATTTATTGAATATAAGAGCTAAATATGGTGCAAAGGCAAGACATGCCCCACAAATTACCAGTTTTCTTTACATTAATAGTTTTAAAAATATTTTAATTATTTCATGTGCATCATATATAAAAATTTAAATTTATTACAGTGCCTCGTATAATTTCTCAACAATTTGACTACCTATAGGGGAACATTTTAGAGAAGATGTGACCACTTCTGGGATTTTCAACATATAACTCTCAAATGTATTTGCAACATCTTCATTGGAACTCACTGTAACATTATTATCAATTAACAGTTGGACAGGTTCACTGGCGGGCTTTCATCTTCGAGCCGTACGAGTAATCACGTCACAAGTGGCTTTAATTTTATCATCATAATTTAAAATTTTATTTCTAATGTGAATAGACATAGCTTGGAGACAAACATTTAAAATAAAATTAGAATAAGTTCTTACCCGGCTATGGAACGTTGAGTCTTAATTCCACTGCTTCATACGGTATAATTAATACAATTTATCTCTACTTCTGTATATGCCGACCGTCGCCCAGTCGCTTAATTTCATTTTAGGGTTCCTTAATACAGTACGCTCTTTAAATACGTTTTTGAATGGCTCCAAGAGTATATTGAATACTTTATTGCAATAAGAATTGGGACTATCAACGGTCGTGTTCATATTAAGTAATTGCTGTGTGACTGTCTTTTTTTAAAAAAAATATTTTATTTGTATTGATCAAAGTGATCTTAAGACTCTAATGATACATTTATCAAGCACTTCTCCTTGATAAAACACATTATCAGCTATACATGTGGAACAAAAGTTAGTAACACGAGTTGGTTCGCAAAAAACCTTACATTTTTTTTTATGGGACAAAGGGGGCAAACGGGCAGGAGGCTCACCTGATGGTAAGTGACCACCCCCGCCAATGGACATCTGCAACACCACAGGGCTTACAGATGCGTTGCCGGCCTCTCAGGAAAGGGAGGGAGGGAGGAGGGAGAAGGAAGGGATAAGGGATGGAGAGTGGGCCTCCCGGACTCTCACTTACCGGACGAAACGCGACCGCATAGCTGCCACTTCACGCCGGTCTTCTGTGAGAGAGTGGTACTATACGGGGCGTGCCGGCCCATTCGGCTGCTACCCAAAGGTAACAAGCATGGCACTACCACTCGAAATAATGAAAATGAAAGAAGATCTAAATAAATTTAAAAGGTGCTCAGAAGCGTAAAAATATAACAAAGTCACCCGAAGGAGGCCCGTACACGCATCGTGAAATTATTGACCCGCTGATTTTAAAGAGTTTCTGGGTAAGTTTTTTGATTGGATGTTTTCCTCTTAATCCCATAAAAAAGCCTCAAATAGAGAACCTAGCAAGTTTTCCAAAGACACGTGAAGTCCGCCAACACGCACTCGTTCAGCTTAATCTCCCTCGTGTTGAAGAAAGGCACGTGCCGAGCAGTCGAAAGTTAGAAGGGCTGAAAAAATACAATAGATTACAAGCAACACTACAAACATAAAACGAATTTGTGCTGTCCAATATCTGTGTACGAGTATCTAAACTCATATAATACAATGTTATCATGATTATTAATTAGTAGCGGAAATGAATTTAGTTCTTTAATTACTTATCTTTATATTTTATCATTTAATTTTGGGGTTTAATCTCTAATTATTATTATCAAAAATATATCTATTAAAACAGGTTTTGTTTATTTCGTAGTTCCCGACTACGTCTTTCTCGGGAGTAATTTGAAATATATTGCACAAAGACTCGCCTTGATTGGATGTTTTCCTAGTGAAAACAAAACAAATCTCCGGGCCATTTCTCTGAGTATGAAGAAATTAATTTATTATTTTATTTATTTTTTTGTTATCAAAAAATACATCATTATTTGATTAACAGATAAAATTTTTGGGACCTGAACTAGATGCATTCGATCTTTCCTAATAGATGCATTCACATTTTTTAAAAATCAAACTCAACACTGTGATCACCAGTTCAAGTTTTCACACGTAAACTCTAATTAAATAATTAAAATATTTGAATCAAATCAAAATATTCTTTATTCAAATAGACTTATGCAAGCAACTGCTGAAAAGAGCCTTCGAGAAACTCAATAATTGTTCTTTTCAAAAACAAACAAATGATAAAAATATTTTTTGCATTACAATATTTATCTTTTTATCCTACGTGAGGCACAACAAAAATTAATCCCACATGTTTATTTCTTCTAAGTATTCCGTGATGTTGTAATAAGCCTTATTACGTATTTTTAATTTTATATTTGAATTGTATTAAAGGCAAGCTCAATATGGACTGTGGTTACATGCGTACACCTTGCCCAATAAACTATCTATTTACTTTGTTAAGGCGAAAAATGGGTGTTACAAGTTTATCCTTATTTATTGTATTATTCTATCTTGTCGCTGTGTTTCGAACCAATATAATGTACAAAATATATATTGCGAAGCAACCATAACTATACCTATTTCTTTTAAAAAGAAGTTAAGTTTATAAGAGACCTGGGAGTTATGCTTGATAGAAAATTAACTTATCTAACCTCATAGAAAGCGTAATACAAAATGATTCAAAATCATTAGGTCTTATTATGCGACAAGGTCGAACGAACAAAAATCTACCTTTACAACAGCCTTGTCCGCAGTCACTTAGAGTACTGTAGCGTTGTTAGGCGTCCACATTATTCTGATCGCTACTTAAGACTGAAGCGTGTACAGAAAACATTAATGTGGCATAAACTATCATATTCAGCACAAAATCATAACACATTGTTGTCCTATAAAAAGAGGCTGGATGGAGTACCTTAACATGTTGACTCTTGACCAAAGAAGAGAATTAATGCATTCATTATTTTATTAGTCCGCCAACACGCACTAGGCCAGCGCGGTGGACTATGGCCTGATTCCCCCTCTTACTGATTGAGGCCTGTGACCAGCAGTGGGACATTAAAAAGGGCTGATGATGATGTATCTGCTCGGATTAGATAATTATTAATGTTAAATCTAGTTGTAAAGTTGTTAACCTAAACTCATAGTTTTAATGTATAGTTTTTAGTTGAAGCAATAATTCAACTAAAATTGTCTATCATAGTTGTGCGCTTCTTGTTTTGGTTTTGTTATTCACTTTTAATATTAATTTAGCATGTATTTAAGAGAATTTAGCATGTAGTGTTTACCTTTAAATGATTTTATATTCGCTGAGCTGGTAATGTATTATTTTAAGATACATGAATTGTAAAACCGCTGGTAAACCTAATAAATATATTATAAATAAACAAAATTTGTAAAATAATAGCTCTTTTTAAAACGGAGAAAAAAATGATCCTCACAACAGCTTTAGACTAGAATTCATTTATATAAATGCATCAAAACCAAATTATTTTATAAATGTCGTGTGTGGGGTAACATTAAAAGAAAAGAAATTATTAAATTAAATTTTTTATTTTTTAAATATTATTATTTACATGCGGGCACGGATCCAGGCGTTGAAGGAGGTGACACGAGCGTAGCCGGAGGGAAGACCTGCCTGGCAGCCGGCGCGAGCACCAAACGACGTAATTCCGATCTGGTGGGAGTAATAAATGTTAGACATTTTATCTCAACTGAATTTCGTTTACTTCATCAGAGTAGAATTAACCGCTACAAAATAGCGGCTGCATTATTTTAATTCAAACGAGAAGAAAGAAGAAAGAGAAAATTGTTACCAGTTGGTTGCTAACGACAAGGGAGCCACCAGAGTCGCCGCTGCAGATGTTGCGGCCTCCACTTCCGTCAGTGCAGATGGTGGATGCGATAACGGCTCCTGTGCCATAAACACGTGCGCAATCTGCATTTGTGATCACTCGAAGAGTGACATGGCGTAATCTACCAGTGGTACCACCAGCTAGAAATTTAAAATACAACTTTATTAAGATAAATATTTAAAACGGACAAATATGTGTATTTCGGATGAAGTAGAATATTGAACTTACAATCAGCAGTCAATCCGTAGCCGGCAGCGACTCCATTCGCTCCAACAAATTGGTTGGTGCCAGCCGCCATACCGATGTTCTGGATGTTGCCTGAAAATCACAAAACACTTGAAATGTTTATTTTAGGTAATGATTTTTTAAATTTTTTATGTTATTATTTATTCACAAAAAGTGCAAGCGAAAACTATACACGATTTATAATACTCACTGTTGTAATTAACCCATGGGATGACAATGACGGCAACATCATTATTCAAATTGTTCACGTTGTAGCTAGCATGCATCTGAACGTTGGTTGAGGTGACACGAGTTCCTCCAGAATAGAGATTGACAGATCCAAGTACGACTTCCACTGATCTACCCTGCATCAAACGGGTCCTCCAGCAGTGAGCGGCGGTGACGACGCGGTTGTTGGAGATGAGAGACGATCCACAGATAGACCGGCTACCAGTAGTAAGTAAAACGATGAGACCAGCCTGAAAGATTAAAAAAAATAATAAAGTATTTTATCTTACCTAAACTCTGCTTTGAATTTAATAGCAAACGTAAAGAAACGTAGAGTAACTCTAGTGTTCGAGCAAGTCAATTAAAAAAAATATTCAACGTAATTGAAGAAAGAAAAAAAACTAAAGAAATGAAATTTATTAAGTAATTACCAAGTGACGATGGTTCCCTAAGGCAGACTGTGATCCTCCTACGATTCTGCCGCCATCGAAGTCCTGAGCCATCTCGGCTTGCTTGATCTTCTCAGCCAATGGAATACCAACATTTTGGTGGTAGTCCAACTCTATTGGCTCATAGAGAACCCCAGCGTGGGCCAACGCGAGACTGACGAGTAGGAGGAACAGCTTCATTTTGCCTTGAGTTGTTAACAGACTCTGTTACACCACTATTTATAGTTAATTAGTCTTGTATCGCAATGAGATAAGGAAAATCCGCATAATTATGATAAGATACTGACAGATTAAAAATTTCTAATTTTAAAATATTTATTTGTTTCGTCCGTATTTTTTTTTTAAGATTTCTCCTCCTTCTTTTTTTTTAATTATATGGTGTACCTAAAAGAGTAAAATAATGTGCATAAAATGCATAAAGCTTATTTAAAATGATAAGGATTAATACCGTATTTGTGTAAATAGCTTTCGAATTATCGCCCAATTAAAATGGATATAGTATGTTATCCTTAAGAGACGGACATATTATGCCATCGCAGTTTTTTCTATAGACCTAAATAAGATACACAATTCCACCATAAATCATTTTGTTATATCTCAAAGGGTTTAGGCAGCGTTTTTGTTGAAAGCTTACAGACGGCTCATTTTTTCCGACATCTCCAACAGATATCACTATATTTAAGCCAAGGTATACAAAAACTTGACAAGTTGTATACTAAAACCTTTCTGAAGAACCATTCTATCCATTGGTGAAAACAAAATGAAAACTGGTTTAGTAATTTTTGAGTTTATCGCAAACAGACAGACAGACAGACGCGGCGGAGGAATTGGTTTTATAATATTATGTATTTATAATATTATGTAAATTTAAGGGTCTCTTACATTGTCATATATTAAGATATCGATTACTCTTAAGAAGCTTTTAGTACTAGTAAGTCCTCTGAATTTGTGCTGTCCAATATCTGTGTATGAGTATCTCATATAACTCATATAACACAATGTTATCATGATTATTAATTAGTAGCGGAAATGAATTTGCTTTTTAAATACTTATCTTTATAATTTATCATTTAATTTTGGGATTTAATCTCTAATTATTATTGTCAAAAATATGTCTATTAAAACAGGTTTTGTTTATTTCGTAGTTCCCGACTACGTCTTTCTCGGGAGTAATTTGAAATATATTGCGTAAAGACTCGCCTTGATTGGGGTTTTTCTAGTAAAAAACAAAACAAATCTTCGGGCCATTTCTTCGAGTATGAAGAAATTAATTTATTATTTTATTTATTTTTTTGTTATCAAAAATACATAATTATTTTATTAAGATATAAAATTCTTGGGACCTGAACTAGAATCTTTCCTAATAGATGCAATCACATTTTTTAAAAATCAAACTCAACACTGTGATCACCAGTTCAAGTTTTCACACGTAAACTCGAATTAAATAATTAAAATATTTGAATCGAATCAAATCATAATATTCTTTGTTCAATTTAATAGACTTATACAAGCAACTGCTGAGAAGAGCCGGCGAGCATCTCAACAGTTGTTCTTTTCAAAAAAAAACACATGATCAAAATATTTATTGCAGTACAATATTTATCTTTTTATCCTACGTGAGGCACAACGAAAATTAATCCCACACGTTCATATCATCTAAGTATTCCGTGATGGTGTAATAAGCCTTATTATGTATTTTTAATTTTATATTTGAATTGTATTAAAGGCAAGCTCAATTTTGACTATGTTTACATGCGTACACCTTTCTAATAAACGATCTATTTACTTTTGGAAGGCGAAAAATAGAAATTTCTTGTATTGTTACTGTGTCTGTCTTGTCGCTGTGTTTTGAGTAGCAATTAATGTTTTTTCGAACAAACATAATGTTATAAAATATTTATTGCGAAGCAACCGTAAATTTACCTATTTCTTTTAAAAGTTAGTCCTAATGTTATAAAAAATTATAAAACTATCAATCCCTAAAAGAACTGGTAATTTATAGGACATGTCTGTTAAATTACTTAACACAATAATAAAAACATTGCACCTCAATAAATTGTCTCTTATTTTTAATTAATGTATAGACACTGGAATATTCCCTGATGTCATGAAAATACTGGTGTGAATCTAATGGCATGCAACTCAACTGCAGTAAATGTCTTCATATCAAATTTACTTGGAAAAATAATATTATCCCAATAAAATATGAGTTATATGGTAATGATATTGAGGAAGTTGAGTTTATAAGAGACCAGGGCCTAGACAATGTAACAATCGATTAGCGAAAGCGATACTAGAAAAGTTCAAAAATGTATGGGTTTGACTTATGCCTTAGATATGTCACGTGATCTGTTGTCAACGAATAGATTAATGGTAGACATTAGACAATGTACATTTATTTCGATTCTATCAAACAAATCGACAATCGACAACATCAAAAGGATGCTTCCATACAAATGCCTAGCCAAGCGGCACTTTTGACAAGCGATTTCGCTTAGTTGGTCGATGTTCTTGATAGAACGCTAGCGAATTAGCTATGACGAATCGCTTCATAGCGAATGCTGGTTGTCTAGGAGTCCCTCTGGGAGTTATGCTTGATAGAAAATTAACTTATTTACAACACATAGAAATCGTAATAAAAAAATGTTTCAAAATCATTAGGTCTTATTATGCGACAAGGTCGAACTTTTAAAGAAGACAAAATAAAAATCTGTCTTTACAGCAGCCTTGCCCGCAGTCACTTAGAGTACTGTAGCGTTGTTTGGCGTCCACATTATTCTGCTCACTACTTAAGGCTGAAGCGTGTACAGAAAATATTAATGTGGCATAAACTATCATATTCCGCAAAAAATCATAATACAATGTTGTCCTATAAAGAGAGGCTGGAACACTTTAAAATGTTGACTCTTGACCAAAGAAGAGAATTAATGGGTTCATTATTTTCATATAAATATTTAAGAAATAAGTTAGATTGCCCCATATTACTAAGTAAAATTAATTTCCGAGTACTGCTATTCACGTAGCACTACTGCTATTACTCCAGTCGTGGCTCTAACAGTACTAACCCTCGTTTAGGTAAAATATATACCAAATACATTAATTTAATTTGACATCAATATTAATGCTGCTAAAACTTTTCATAATTGAATTACCACCAACCTAGTAAGCAAGTCGTCCTGAGTGTAACGGGTTACTTTCTCACATTGATCGTTACGCATACCTAATTATATTTTAGTTATTTCTATTATGTATGTATCTGCTAGGATTAGATAATTATTAATGTTAAATCTAGTTGTAATAGTTGTTAACCTAAACTCATAGTTTTAATGTATAGTTTTTAGTTGAAGCAATAATTCAACTAAAATTGTCTATCATAGTTGTGCGCTTCTTGTTTTGGTTTTGTTATTCACTTTTAATATTAATTTAGCATGTATTTAAGAGAATTTAGCATGTAGTGTTTACCTTTAAATGATTTTATATTCGCTGAGCTGGTAATGTATTATTTTAAGATACATGAATTGTAAAACCGCTGGTAAACCTAAAATATATAAATAAACAAAATTTGTAAAATAATAGCTCTTTTTAAAATGGAGAAAAAAATGATCTTCACAACAGCTTTAGACTAGAATTCATTTATTTAAATGCATCAAAACCAATTATTTTATAAATGTCGTGTGTGGGGTAACATTAAAAGAAAAGAAATTATTAAATTAAAATTTTTATTTTCCAAATATTATTATTTACATGCGGGCACGGATCCAGGCGTTGAAGGAGGTGACACGAGCGTAGCCAGAGGGAAGACCGGCCTGGCAGCCGGCGCGAGCGCCAAACGACGTAATTCCAATCTGGTGGAAGTAATAAATGTTAGACATTTTATCTCAACTGAATTTCGTTTACTTCATCAGAGTAGAATTAACCGCTACAAAATAGCGGCTGCATTATTTTAATTCACACGAGAAAAGAAGAAAGAGAAAATTGTTACCAGTTGGTTGCTAACGACAAGGGAGCCACCAGAGTCGCCGCTGCAGATGTTGCGGCCTCCACTTCCGTCAGTGCAGATGGTGGATGCGATAACGGCTCCTGTGCCATAAACACGTGCGCAATCTGCATTTGTGATCACTCGAAGAGTGACATGGCGTAATCTACCAGTGGTACCACCAGCTAGAAATTTAAAATACAACTTTATTAAGATAAATATTTAAAACGGACAAATATGTGTATTTCGCATGATGTAGAATATTGAACTTACAATCAGCAGTCAATCCGTAGCCGGCAGCGACTCCATTCGCTCCAACAAATTGGTTGGTGCCAGCCGCCATACCGATGTTCTGGATGTTGCCTGAAAATCACAAAACACTTGACATGTTTATTTTAGGCTACGATTTTTTTATTTTTTTATGTTATTATTTATCCACAAAATGTGCAAGCGAAAACTATACACGATTTATAATACTCACTGTTGTAATTAACCCATGGAATGACAATGACGGCAACATCATTATTTAAATTGTTCACGTTGTAGCTAGCATGCATCTGAACGTTGGTTGAAGTGACACGAGTTCCTCCAGAATAGAGATTGACAGATCCAAGTACGACTTCCACGGATCTACCCTGCATCAAACGGGTCCTCCAGCAGTGAGCGGCGGTGACGACGCGGTTGTTGGAGATGAGAGACGATCCACAGATAGACCGACTACCAGTAGTAAGTAAAACGATGAGACCAGCCTGAAAGATTTAAAAAAATAATGAAGTATTTTATCTTACCTAAACTCTGCTTTGAATTTGATGGCAAACGTAAAGCTCTAAAATAACACTAATCGTGTAACTCTAGTGTTCGAGCAAGTCAATTAAAAAATTGAAGAAAGAAAAAAAACTAAAGAAATGAAATTTATTAAGTAACTAGCGGACCCGACAGACGTTGTTCTGTCCACATATAATTTTTTTATAAAATTTTCCTCCCGGTGAATTGTTTAATTACGCATTCGCAAAACAACATTAACTTCGCACCTCCCAGTATGTATTCGCTGATTTAACTACCATTGCACGCACCATGGCAACGGTAATAACATGATACGTCAAACGCCATTATGTTATAAAGATTTTTTTTAATTTCCTTTTTTTCCGCACAACTTTCATATTTATTCACCTTTAAAACCTTCCCTGGACTTCCACAAATAATTCAAGACCAAAATTAGCCAAATCGGTCAAGCCGTTTTCATGCTATGTCGTGACAACGGAAAACAGGTTTCATTTTTATATATATAGATTACCAAGTGACGATGGTTCCCTAAGGCAGACTGTGATCCTCCTACGATTCTGCCGCCATCGAAGTCCTGAGCCATCTCGGCTTGCTTGATCTTCTCAGCCAATGGAATACCAACATTTTGGTGGTAGTCCAACTCTATTGGCTCATAGAGAACCCCAGCGTGGGCCATCGCGAGACTGACGAGTAGGAGGAACAGCTTCATTTTGCCTTGAGTTGTTAAAAGACTCTGTTACACCACTATTTATAGTTAATTAGTCTTGTATCGCAATGAGATAAAGAAAATCCGTATAATTATGATAAGATACTCACAGATTAAAAATTTCTAATTTTAAAATATTTATTTGTTTCGTCCGTATTTTTTTTAAGATTTATCCTCCTTCTTTCTTTTTAATTATATGGTGTATCTAAAAGAGTAAAATAATGTGCATAAAATGCATAAAGCTTATTTAAAATGATAAGGATTAATACCGTATTTGTGTAAATAGCTTTCAAATTATCGCCCAATTAAAATGGATATAGTATGTTATCCTTACGAGACGGACATATTATGCCATCGCAGTTTTTTTTATAGACCTAACTAAGATACACAATTCCACCATAAATCATTTTGTTATATCTCAAAGGGTTTAGGCAGCGTTTTTGTTGAAAGCTTACAGACGGCTCATTTTTTCCGACATCTCCAACAGATATCACTATATTTAAGCCAATGTATACAAAAACTTGACAAGTTGTATACTAAAACCTTTCTGAAGAACCATTCTATCCATTGGTGAAAACAAAATGAAAACTGGTTTAGTAATTTTTGAGTTTATCGCAAACAGACAGACAGACAGACGCGGCGGAGGAATTGGTTTTATAATATTATGTATTTATAATATTATGTAAATTTAAGGGTCTCTTACATTGTCATATATGAAGATATCGATTACTCTTAAGAAGCTTTTAGTACTAGTAAGTCCTCTGAATTTGTGCTGTCCAATATCTGTGTATGAGTATCTCATATAACTCATATAACACAATGTTATCATGATTATTAATTAGTAGCGGAAATGAATTTGCTTTTTAAATACTTATCTTTATAATTTATCATTTAATTTTGGGATTTAATCTCTAATTATTATTGTCAAAAATATGTCTATTAAAACATGTTTTGTTACGTCTTTCTCGGGAGTAATTTGAAATATATTGCGCTAAGACTCGCCTTGATTGGATTTGTTCCTAGTGAAAAACAAAACAAATCTTCGGGCCATTTCTCCGAGTATGAAGAAATTAATTTATTATTTTATTTATTTTTTTGTTATCAAAAAATACATAATTATTTGATTAAGAGATAAAATTCTTGGGACCTGATCTAGAATCTTTCCTAGTAGATGAAATCCCATTTTTTAAAATTCAAACTCAACACTGTGATCACCAGTTCAAGTTTTCACACGTAAACTCGAATTAAATAATTAAAATATTTGAATCAAATCAAATCATAATATTCTTTGTTCAATTTAATAGACTTATACAAGCAACTGCTGAGAAGAGCCGGCGAGCATCTCAACAGTGGTTCTTTTCAAAAAAAAACACATGATCAAAATATTTATTGCAGTACAATATTTATCTTTTTATCCTACGTGAGGCACAACGAAAATTAATCCCACACGTTCATATCATCTAAGTATTCCGTGATGGTGTAATAAGCCTTATTATGTATTTTTAATTTTATATTTGAATTGTAGTAAAGGCAAGCTCAATTTTGACTATGGTTACATGCGTACACCTTTCTAATAAACGATCTATTTACTTTTGGAAGGCGAAAAATAGAAATTTCTTGTATTGTTACTGTGTGTTTGTCTGTCTTGTCGCTGTGTTTTGAGTAGCAATTAATGTTTTTTCGAACAAACATAATGTTATAAAATATTTATTGCGAAGCAACCGTAAATTTACCTATTTCTTTTAAAAGTTAGTCCTAATGTTATAAAAAATTATAAAACTATCAATCCCTAAAAGAACTGGTAATTTATAGGACATGTCTGTTAAATTACTTAACACAATAATAAAAACATTGCACCTCAATAAATTGTCTCTTATTTTTAATTAATGTATAGACACTGGAATATTCCCTGATGTCATGAAAATACTGGTGTGAATCTAATGGCATGCAACTCAACTGCAGTAAATGTCTTCATATCAAATTTACTTGGAAAAATAATATTATCCCAATAAAATATGAGTTATATGGTAATGATATTGAGGAAGTTGAGTTTATAAGAGACCAGGGCCTAGACAATGTAACAATCGATTAGCGAAAGCGATACTAGAAAAGTTCAAAAATGTATGGGTTTGACTTATGCCTTAGATATGTCACGTGATCTGTTGTCAACGAATAGATTAATGGTAGACATTAGACAATGTACATTTATTTCGATTCTATCAAACAAATCGACAATCGACAACATCAAAAGGATGCTTCCATACAAATGCCTAGCCAAGCGGCACTTTTGACAAGCGATTTCGCTTAGTTGGTCGATGTTCTTGATAGAACGCTAGCGAACTAGCTATGACGAATCGCTTCATAACGAATGCTGGTTGTCTAGGAGTCCCTCTGGGAGTTATGCTTGATAAGAAAATTAACTTATCTACACCACATAGAAATCGTAATAAAAAATGCTTCAAAATCATTAGGTCTTAATATGCGACAAGGTCGAACTTTTAAAGTAGACAAAACAAAAATCACCCGTCCGCAGTCACTTAGAGTACTGTAGCGTTGTTTGGCGTTCACATTATTCTGCTCACTACTTAAGACAGGAGGGTCTACGGAAAAGGTTCATGTGACATCCATTATATTCAGCAAAAAATCATAATACAATGTTGTCCTATAAAAAGAGGCTGAAATACTTTAAAATGTTGACTCTTGACCAAAGAAGAATTAATGGGTTCATTATTTTCATATAAATATTTAAGAAATAAGTTAGATTGCCCCATATTACTAAGTAAAATTAATTTCCGAGTACTGCTATTCACGTAGCACTACTGCTATTACTCCAGTCGTGGCTCTAACAGTACTAACCCTCGTTTATGTAAAATATATACCAAATACAGTAATTTAATTGACATCAATATTAATGCTGCTAAAACTTTTTATAATTGAATTACCACCAACCTAGTAGTCGTCCTGAGTGTAATGGGTTACTTTTTCACATTGATCGTTACGCATACCTAATTATATTTTAGTTATTTCTATTATGTATGTATCTGCTAGGATTAGATTATTAATAATGTAGTTGTAATAGTTGTTAACTAGTTGTAATAGTTGTTAACCTAAATTCATAGTTTTAATGTATAGTTTTAGTTGAAGCAATAATTCAAATAAAATTGTCTATCATAGTTGTGCGCTTCTTGTTTTGGTTTTGTTATCCACTTTTAATATTAATTTAGCATGTATTTAAGAAAATTTAGCATGTAGTGTTTACCTTTAAATGATTTTATATTCGCTGAGCTGGTAATGTATTATTTTAAGATACATGAATTGTAAAACCGCTGGTAAACCTAAAATATATAAATAAACAAAATTTGTAAAATAATAGCTCTTTTTAAAATGGAGAAAAAAATGATCTTCACAACAGCTTTAGACTAGAATTCATTTATTTAAATGCATCAAAACCAATTATTTTATAAATGTCGTGTGTGGGGTAACATTAAAAGAAAAGAAATTATTAAATTAAAATTTTTATTTTTCAAATATTATTATTTACATGCGGGCACGGATCCAGGCGTTGAAGGAGGTGACACGAGCGTAGCCGGAGGGAAGACCGGCCTGACAGCCGGCGCGAGCGCCAAACGACGTAATTCCAATCTGGTGGAAGTAATAAATGTTAGACATTTTATCTCAACTGAATTTCGTTTACTTCATCAGAGTAGAATTAACCGCTACAAAATAGCGGCTGCATTATTTTAATTCACACGAGAAAAGAAGAAAGAGAAAATTGTTACCAGTTGGTTGCTAACGACAAGGGAGCCACCAGAGTCGCCGCTGCAGATGTTGCGGCCTCCACTTCCGTCAGTGCAGATGGTGGATGCGATAACGGCTCCTGTGCCATAAACACGTGCGCAATCTGCATTTGTGATCACTCGAAGAGTGACATGGCGTAATCTACCAGTGGTACCACCAGCTAGAAATTTAAAATACAACTTTATTAAGATAAATATTTAAAACGGACAAATATGTGTATTTCGCATGATGTAGAATATTGAACTTACAATCAGCAGTCAATCCGTAGCCGGCAGCGACTCCATTCGCTCCAACAAATTGGTTGGTGCCAGCCGCCATACCGATGTTCTGGATGTTGCCTGAAAATCACAAAACACTTGAAATGTTTATTTTAGGTTATGATTTTTTAAATTTTTTATGTTATTATTTATTCGCAAAAAGTGCAAGCGAAAACTATACACGATTTATAATACTCACTGTTGTAATTAACCCATGGAATGACAATGACGGCAACATCATTATTTAAATTGTTCACGTTGTAGCTAGCATGCATCTGAACGTTGGTTGAGGTGACACGAGTTCCTCCAGAATAGAGATTGACAGATCCAAGTACGACTTCCACGGATCTACCCTGCATCAAACGGGTCCTCCAGCAGTGAGCGGCGGTGACGACGCGGTTGTTGGAGATGAGAGACGATCCACAGATAGACCGACTACCAGTAGTAAGTAAAACGATGAGACCAGCCTGAAAGATTTAAAAAAATAATAAAGTATTTTATCTTACCTAAACTCTGCTTTGAATTTAATAGCAAACGGAAAGAAACGTAGAGTAACTCTAGTGTTCGAGCAAGTCAATTAAAAAAAATATTCAACGTAATTGAACAAAGAAAAAAACTAAAGAAATGAAATTTATTAAGTAATTACCAAGTGACGATGGTTCCCTAAGGCAGACTGTGATCCTCCTACGATTCTGCCGCCATCGAAGTCCTGAGCCATCTCGGCTTGCTTGATCTTCTCAGCCAATGGAATACCAACATTTTGGTGGTAGTCCAACTCTATTGGCTCATAGAGAACCCCAGCGTGGGCTAACGCGAGACTGACGAGTAGGAGGAACAGCTTCATTTTGCCTTGGGTTGTTAACAGACTCTGTTACACCACTATTTATAGTTAATTAGTCTTGTATCGCAATGAGATAAGGAAAATCCGCATAATTATGATAAGATACTGACTGATTAATAATTCGTAATTTTAAAATATTTATTTGTTTCGTCCGTAATTTTTTAATATTACTCCTCCTCCTTTCTTTTAAATTATATGGTGTACCTAAAAGAGTAAAATAATGAGCCAAAAATGCATAAAGCTTCTAACTTATTTAAAATGATAAGGATTAATACCGTATTTGTGTAAATAGCTTTCCAATTATCGCCCATTAGAGACGGACATATGCCATCGCAGATTTTTCTGTAGACCTAAATAATATATACACAATTCCACCATACATCATTTTGTTATATCTCAAAGTAGTCTAAGATCCGGGGTTAGAAAAATATACCCTCATCTGTTATTTAGAAGAAACAATTTTTATAGGCTGATTTCAATGTTATGAATTTATAAAAATAACCTCTGCCACTATACACAGTCTGGCCATAAATACTGTTACAATTAAAAATAAGAAAGATATTACATTTGAATTTAGAATCTGTCATTTTTATACAATTGCTCATTGTGTTTTCTAATTTTGGCGCCAATACATTTTATAATATTTTGCGATATTAAAATGGAGTGGGGTGATAAAGAGAACCGAATCGCTGTGATTGCATTACACAAAGTTGGTATGGAGCCAAATGCAATTTTTAAAACTCTCCATACGCTTGGTATTAGTCAAATGTTTGTGTACCGGGCTATCAATAGGTACAATGAGACCTCCTCTGTTTGTGACAGAAAAAGATCTGGCCATCCACGTAGTGTTCGTACGAAAAAGGTGGTCAAAGCAGTAAGGGAAAGAATTCGCAGAAATCCTGTCCGAAAGCAAAAGATTTTATCTCGGGAGATGAAGATAGCACCCAGACCCATGTCGCGTATTTTAAAAGATGACTTAGGACTTGCAGCCTTGACGGGCCAGTTGGCGTAGTGGAGAGCAATGTACGACCCACGCACTGGTCCCCGGGTTCGTGTCCCGGTCCGAACATAATTTAATAATTTATATATGTTCGGGGTCGGTGGTCTATAGCGAGTACAACCACCCCCGCATAATTTGGGGGTGGCTATGAGCTATTGGTGGCATGTTAGAAAGCTCTAAAGTCTCGACGGGGACTGTGAGTTAGTATAACATACATGGCGGTTGACCGAAAGTTCACTGCTTCTGAAGTCCTAGGCAGACGGCCCATAATGGACGGAAGTTGCGGAGAATTAGTAGGTCTGAGGTTGGGAACGTGTAGTTCCAAAGAGATGGTAGAATGAGTACCACCGGTGGAGGCCGGTGGGAAAATTCGAATCTCTTTTCCCGTGGGAGTTGCTGGGTCTTCTATCGGGCGCGTCCCCAGGTGGCGGATAGGGGAACGCCACTCGCATTTTGCGGGTGGTACCGGAGTAATCCGGCGCGGACCAAAACCAGCAGGTATGGTCGTACCTTTAGGGGATTGTTATCCCCACGGCCTAGCGGAGCACACCGTAAACAAAGCCGAAGCTGTGGATCAGCACCGAGGCGGGGCGGGTCCGGTGGGTGCTTTACTGCGCAGCCGGGCTGCACTTCCGTGCAACGCCCTCCTCAAATCTCGTAACCCCGGTAACCGGTGTCGTTGTCATGTCTAGCGGCCGGGAACTGGGACCGAGGGCCTTGGCTTAACCGCCCGGGCTGCGAGGAAGAAAACCTCTATAAAAAATCACCCCGAATCCCAAGCGACGGAGCAGCGCGAGGGGATGCATGGCTGATGGGTAGTTCAGTCGCTACTGCTTTCCCCCGTTAGAGTACCGGCCGAAACTCTAACAGGATACGCATAGGCTTATCCGGGTGCAGGGGGCACCGCCTGGATGGACCATCTTTTCCCCCACACTCGTGGGACCAAATATGGAATCTAAACTTAAAAACAAAAACCCAAAAGACGTTGTGCCTGAGACGGGCGGAGTAGACGATAGGCCCGAGATGGGCGTAGTAGATGAAGTGAGGCGTAAGAGACCAGCATCGGTGTCTCCGTTACAGAGTTCCGGCTCCGAAACGGAAACTGAAGAGCGTGTCTCCACCAGGACACAGAAGGCACGTCGTGGGCGCACGTATTGTGGGCCCGTAACGAGAAGCACGGGCCTTGCTCGTGCACGCGCGGAATTGCGCGAAATAGAGGGTGAGGCCCGGGAGCGGGTATTTACCAAGGCGCTGGAGGCGCGGGCGTTCAGGAAGGACTGCAATAAAGCAGTCCTAGCCTCTTGCCCGGACCTGTTTCGCGCCGAGTCTCCGACTCCCACAAAGGAGCCGTCCGAACATATGGCGACGGAATTAAAGGCGCTCGCATACGCAAGTGTGGCGGCGGTGTATGAGGTGGCCCGGAAATCGGGAAATCTGAAGGGCACTATGATACATCAGTTGAAGGAGTCCGCTGCCACACTGCAGAAGGTGGTAGAAGAGTTTTCTGAACGTACGGCGGCTGAGGAGACCAGGAAACTGGAGAAAGAGATCTCTCGGCTGCGTCGGGAAAACCAAGGTTTGAAGGCAGAACTCAAGGCGCATCGCCAAGAGTTCTCTGCTATGAGGGCGGAGATAGCCTCGGCCAAAACTGGCCCTCCTCCAGCTGCATGTGGTGGCGATTGGCTCGAAGAGTTTCGGGCCTCTCTCATTGCCACCATGGGCAACATGCTGGATGCAAAACTGGAGTCGAGTCTGTCCAGCATTGAGGGGCGACTTCCTCCTGAAGCGCCGATCCGCCCGCCATTGGCGGCGGACAGACGTAGGGAGACGGCAGCATCGGCGCAAGATGCTGCGTCAGACAGGCGTAGAACAGACGTTGCGTCATCTCCTGCGCCAATTCCTGGATCGTCTAGGGCTCCGGTCAGAGCTGCTAATGAAAGGGGGGCAGTGGTCAAGGATAATAAGACGGCTAAGAAGACGGCTAAGAAGAAGAAATCGACTAAGAAGGAGAAATCGGCCTCGTCACGCCCACCTTCTTTTAGACCGAAAGAGACCACTGCTCCTGCGCCATCTGAGGTGGCGGGACCGAGTACAGGGGGCCCACAGGAGAAAACGTGGGCCACTGTGGTGAGAAAGGGCAAGGGGAAGGGGAAGGGGAAAAAGTCTGCTCCTTCAACAAACGCTCCCCAGGCCCAGAGGGTACCTCCGGTACCGAGGGCCGCTAAGCCGCCCCAGCCCAAGGTGGGGGCTCCGGCGCGCCAGGCGGCCATAAATGTCACCTTACTCCCGGAAGCGGAGGTGAAGGGCATAACGTATGCCCAAGTTCTGGAGAGGGCGCAGAAAAATATAGATCTGGCGCAGATTGGTGTGACTGGCGGCCTTACTATCAGGCGATCCATGACGGGGGCTCGAGTTATTGAGCTCCCTTCCTCTGCCCCTGTAGAGGTCGCGGATCGTCTGGCGGAAAAGATGCGCCAGGTCCTGGATGGGCTGGCGTTGGTGTCGCGCCCTATAAAGAATGGGGAGTTAAGGATCTCGCACCTTGATGACTCCTCCACCAAAAGTGGGGTAGCCGAGGCTGTAGCCTCTGTGGGTGGCTGCCCTGTGGAGTTAGTATGGGTCAGCGAGATCCGCACAGGGAGGCTGGGGATGGGCACGGCTGTAGTAAGGTGCCCTGTTACGGCAGCCAAGAAAGTGGCTGATGCCGGCGAACTCCGGGTTGGCTGGTACTCGGCCAGAGTTGAGGTGTTGGACCACCGCCCATTGCGCTGTTTTAAGTGCATGGGCCTGGGCCACACCAAAGCCATGTGCCCTTCGGGGGTGTCTAGGGGGCACCTGTGTCACCGCTGTGGTGTTGAAGGACATGTAACTGCCACCTGTAAAGCGCTGAACCACGCTGCGCAGTGTGTGCAGACGCAGGTCGCCCCTCGGGGCACGTGATGGGTGGCAGAAATTGCATGCCGCCCTCCACCAAAGGTATCGTGGCCCTACAGACCAGGGCCACTACTAGTGCGGGCAGCCGTATGGCTGAGGAGGAAGAGGGGATGTCCTCGTAATGATAGGACAAGCCCGCTTTCTACAAGCGAATGTGAACCACTCGGCCGGAGCGCAGGATCTGCTTTTGCAGTCCATAGCCGAATGGGACATTGATGTGGCGGTGGCCTGCGAGCCTTACTATGTCTCCCCCCAGAATCCACACTGGGCTGGGGATGTAGAGGGCTTGGTTGCCATCATGACTGGGAATGGTACCGGCCCCCACCTCTCGAAGGTCGAGAGGGGCTCGGGATTCGTTGTGGCGAGGTGGGGAGAGTACGCCATTGTTGGGGTGTACTTCTCCCCTAACCGCACCCTGGCGGAGTTCGAGGATTTTCTTGACGCCGTCAGGGCTGCGGTAGGCCGTCAGTCGCCGAGGAAGACCATTGTCCTCGGCGACTTCAATGCGAAGTCTCGAGAATGGGGGAACCCCGCCTCGGACGCTCGAGGTCGAGCTGTCCAGGTGTGGGCTCTACTCTCCGGGCTGTCCCTGCTTAATGTGGGGACGGCCTTCACGTGCGTGCGACATCAGGGGGGGTCTGTGGTAGACCTTTCGTTTGCCACCCCCGATGTCGCGCGCAACGTGGGGAACTGGAGGGTAGAAGAGGAGGTGGAGACCCTATCGGACCATCTATATATCCGGTTTGAGGTCTCCACTAGTCCGGTGCCGATGGATCGCCTCGGAGGCTCATCTCGAGCGCTTCCGAGATGGGCCTTAGGCCGGCTCGACACCGAGCTGGCCCGTGAGGCATCCATCGTGGCTGTCTGGTCCCAGGGGATGGTGGTGGGTGCCAGCTCCGATGTTGAGGAGCTGGCAGGCCGCATGCGTGACACCCTTACGAGGGTGTGTGACGCGGCCATGCCGCGTGTATGGCGAAGAAGGCGGGCTCGTCGTCGCGAAGTATACTGGTGGTCGCCTGAAATAGCTCAGCTTCGGGCGGCCAGCTGTAGGCGGGCCTATGTGAGGTGTCGCAGGAGACACGGCGTTAACCCGGCGTTAGAGAGCGAGCTGCGGTTGGCTTATAAAGCTGCCAAGAAGGCTCTGCAGCTCGCGATCAGCAGGGCTAAGGCGGAGGCCCGTCAGGAGCTCCTGGCGGACCTGGATCGGGATCCGTGGGGGCGCCCTTTTATCGGCGCGCGGAATAAACTCCGCGTGCACGGCGCCCCGATCACGGAGACCACACCGCCTGACGTCCTTTTAAGTCTAGTGGGTGGCCTATTTCCGGAGTCTTCCGGTCACGTCCCCCCAGCGATGGCTCCTCCCTCTTTTGTCGAGACAGTGGAGGAAGTCCCCCCGATTACTGAGGGGGAATTTCAACTGGCCTGTGACAAGTTACGGGCCAGGCGGAAGGCTCCGGGGCCGGATGGTATTCCAGGGCGAGTCCTGAGCATCGCCCTGGAATACCTGGGAGGGGACCTTCGGGACTTGTTCAACGCATGTCTCCGTGTTGGGCAGTTCCCGAAGGTCTGGAAGGAGGGGAGGCTTTGCCTGTTGCCGAAGGAGGGTCGTCCTCAGGACTCCCCTTCGGCATACAGGCCGATCGTGATGCTGAGCGAGGTGGGCAAGCTCTTTGAGCGAATTCTCGCTGCTCGTCTTACTCAGCATCTCAAGGAGGTGGGACCGAGTCTCTCGGAGGCCCAGTATGGGTTCAGGTCGGATCGTTCGACCGTGGACGCCCTGTACACTCTGAAGACTCGGTCCTTGGCTGCAGTGGAGGAGGGAGGCGTGCTGATAGCCGTCTCACTGGATGTGGCCAACGCCTTCAACACCCTGCCGTTTGAGACGTTACGAGAGGCACTTCGCTACCATGAGGTGCCTCTCTATCTCCGGCGGGTGTTGGACGTGTACCTCCGCGACAGGCAGGTAGTGTGGATGGGAGCAGACGGGGTGGTAGGTCGACGACGTGTCGACTGCGGGGTTCCACAGGGGGCGGTTTTAGGCCCGGTCCTGTGGAACCTCGGGTATGACTGGCTCCTGCGGTGTCCGCTTCTTCCCGGGATGGGTGTCATCGCCTATGCTGATGACACCCTCGTCACAGCCCGGGGTCGCAATTACGACGAAGCGGCACGCTTGGCCACAGTCGGCACCAATTTGGTCGTCGACCGGATTGGCATGTTGGGCCTGAGGGTCTCTGTTTCCAAAACGGAGGCCCTCCTTTTCCATGGCCCACGCCGGGGACCACCCCGCAACGCCTGCCTGTGCGTCCAGGGGAGGATGGTGGAGGTAAGGGCCCAGATGAAATATCTGGGCCTGACCCTGGACGGCCGCTGGACGTTCCGTGTCCATTTCGCCCAGCTCGCCCCGAAGTTGTTGAGTGCCGCCTCGGCCATCGGCAGGTTACTGCCGAATGTCGGGGGCCCTGGGTCTCACTGCCGGATGCTCTATGCTGGCATAGTGAGATCCATGGCACTGTACGGTGCTCCTGTGTGGATTGACGCACTCTCTGAACCTAATAGGGACCATTTGCGCAGAGCGCAGCGGGTCCTGGCAGTGAGGGCGGTGAGGGGATACCGTACGGTGTCCTATACGGCGGCGACACTTCTGGCGGGCGATCCGCCCTGGCATCTTAGGGCGGAAGTGCTCGCCGAAGTGTATCAATTTCGGGCGCGCGAGCGGGCAGGAGGAGAACGTCCAGCGGGGGAGGGAATCGCCGGGATCAGACGCCTATGTGACGAGGTTCTGATCCGGCGATGGGAGGAGGAGTTGGGGACTCCGGCGGCTGGCCTGGCGACGGTGGGTGCGATTCTTCCGCACCTGTCTCGCTGGGTCAGGAGACAGGCCACACGGCGTCCTGACGTTCAGACTGACGCAGATGCTTACCGGGCATGGTTGCTTCGGTAGGTATTTGTGTCGGGTTGCTCGTCGGGAACCGTCGCCCACATGCCACGAGTGTGATGCGTCCATGGACACAGCGCATCACACCCTCGTGGAATGTGCCGCTTGGGCTCCCCAGCGCCATGCCTTGATGATGGTAGTGGGTGGAGACCTTTCATTGCGCAGCGTGGTCGGGGCCATGCTGCGTGATGAGAGGTCCTGGTTGGCGATGGTCTCCTTCAGTGAGACCGTCATCTCACTGAAGGAGACGGCGGAGAGGGAACGCGAGGCTAACGCTTTGCACCCTCTTCGTTGCCGTCGGCTAGGGGGGAGGAGGCGCCGTTATGCGCATCTTCTCCCGCCACCCTAGAGGAGCTACAGCGGGGGAGTCGCTCATTTGACTCCCCCGCACATCATCGAGGCGGTCGGGATGCTCTGTGAACAGAGGGCATCCCGATTTAGGCGCAGTGGCCCGCGTGGTTCGGGCCGTCCGCAGGGACGTTACGGTTGAGTGCGAAAGCGATCCCGTAACGTCCCATTGCACTGCGGCGACGTGTTCCGCTGAAGGTTTTAGTGAGTAGGAGTCTCACAGTCCCCACTGGCTGACGGGCCGGTGGGACCCCATGATGGGTTTCCTCCAGCGACAACAAAAAAAAAAAGGACTTGCAGCCTATAAGAGACGCACTGGTCATTTTTAACTGATAATTTAAAAAAGAATAGGGTGGTAAAATCGAAAAAACTACTGAAGCGGTACGCAAAGGGAGGTCACAGAAAAATTTTGTTTACGGATGAGAAAATCTTTACAATTGAGCAACATTTTAACAAACAAATTGACCGTATTTATGCTCAAACCTCTAAGGAAGCTTTCCAATTAGTCGGCAGAGTGCAACGTGGGCATTACCCGACTTCAGTGATGGTCTGGTGGGGTGTTAGCTATGAAGGAGTGACTGAGCCATATTTTTGTGAAAAAGGTATCAAAACATCGGCACAAGTGTATCAAGATACCATTCTTGAGAAGGTAGTTAAGCCCCTTAACAACACCATGTTCAATAACCAAGCATGGTCTTTCCAACAAGACTCGGCGCCGGGTCATAAAGCTCGGTCCACGCAGTCTTGGTTAGAAGCGAACGTTTCGGACTTCATCAGGTCTCTGACATTGTCCTACATTAAGATATCGATTACTCTTAAGAAGCTTTTAGTACTAGTAAGTCCTCTGAATGATTTTGGATTACTTGGGGGATAGGATTCGCACAACCGCCAACTGTCCAACAACCCTTTTAGAATCAGAACAAAAAGAACCAGTACTACCAGGAAAATGCAAATATGATTTGTAAAGTACATATTTAAAAAAAACTTATAAACAATTCCTAATCGCTAATATCTAAACATTGTGGCAAACTAATCAGACTATAGATGGTGCGCTTCAAAGAGGCAATTAGAGTGAACAAGGAAGTGATCAAGTCTTGTTTCAAATTAAAATAATTTTAATTAATTATCATAACAACCACAAAATTAGGGAAGTTATTTTAATGAATTATAATACATAAAATAGTAACAGCGAAAATTATAAAAATAAAAATTGCATTTTCAAGTTTTAAATTCATTAAAGTTATAAAAAAATGTTTAAAATTAAAACTAACGCCATTTTTGTGCCATTATTGTCATTTTGGTTTGTGACAGCTTAATTTAGATATTTAGTGCTTTAGGACTTCTGAAACCTTAGTCTCTCCCATGACGATGATTGCTGTAATTCGTACGAATGAAATCAAAATATTTTTATTCCATTAGACTTTTACAAGCACTTTTGAATCGTCACTTTTACATTATAATAAAGAATTTAAATGTCAGTCTGTAAGTCTGTGAGGAATGCTGATCTCCTGAGAAGAGCCGGCGAGAAACTCAACAGTTGCTATTTTTAAAAAATATTTATTGTATTACAATATTTATCTATTATTCCTTTATTACGAAATGATAGTTTTATTTAAAATATCAAATATTCGTGTAAGTTGAAGAAAATATTACACTTCTAGAAATTTTAAACTTATTTGTTTACTTTCTTTAAGTATATTCTTTTTTTGGTTATATTTACTAATCATATAAACACCATGACATATATCAAAGTACTTTTTCTTAGAAAAGTCTATCAAATTAAAGAATGTTTCTTACAAAATATGAACGAAATTATTTAAAAACTAGCAATTCCCACGGCTCTGCCCGCGTTGGTAGAAGGTTGAAGGGTTATAAGTATTTTTAGATGCCAAATCATAAAAAAGTGAAAAATAAAAATTTGTTCTAAAAAGAAAAAATAAAAATCTGGAGCGCCCTTAAGACCTAGCCGAATAAAAAGGAGCCTACAGCCTATTCAGAGGTCTACTAAATGGACAGAAAAAAAATTATAAAAATCGGAGAAGCCGCTTCAGAGGAGTTCGATAACAAACACTTTGACACGAGATTTTTATGAACCGGGTGTAACATTTGAATAAAAAAAATATTGAACAAATTGAACAAAATACTGACCGTATTGGGAAGTCTGAAACTGTAAGATATACTGAGATCTGTTCTAAGGTTCCATGTTATCGATTTCAATAACAAGAAAAACTGCATTTACATATACAAAAAAACTTGTACTTAGCTCGGGAATCGAACCTGGAAGTTAGGAAAAATAAAACTAACACTATTTCTATTTAGATATCGATTGTATAGGTCTTAAGCTGTAAATATTACTATAAAACATGATGTCTAAAATTAATAAAATGCATTGTTTTAATATCCTTTATTTTTTTAGTAGGTGTTCGAAATGACTACTTACTCATTTTTTTAATACAACATTTACTCGTTAAGGTTCTAAAATTTTCTCTGGTTGTTGTTGTGAGAGAATTTTAACACAAATTCGCCATCTGAATTCAAAATCGTTACCTAAATGAGTTGAATATTGTACTAAAAAAGTTTGTGATTTCAAACACCTACTAAAATCAATTAAAGGAACTATAATAAATATCAAAACACGCTAACTAATGGTTAAGGTAAGGTGAGTCCTGGAACTTTAGTTTTTTTGCATCTGGTGTGCCCATCATCGATAGGTTACCCCTTATCAAGGACAGGAAAGAGGAAAAAGACATACAGTCCTCTTGCTCCACCAGATTTTGTCGTTTAAAAAAAATGAGATCGTTCAGAAATTAAAAATAAAAAAATAATAGGGTCATTAAATCGATTCGGGTTTTATTCTACCAAAACCTACATAATTATGCATTTTGAAACAATATTTTAGCAATAGCAAATCATATTTTGCCAAAAGTGAGGTGTCGCGAGGTTCACATTTGGGATCACTATTGTTCCTTGTTTTTATTAATGATATAACTGAATATATTAAGAACTGTAAATGTACGCTTTTTGTTGATGATTGTAAATTATATAAAACAATCAAATCAACTTTTTTTTTAAATTTGGCTTCTATTGCCAAATTTAAAAAAATTGTGAAAGAACGTTTGTGTACTAAAGGATATTATACGATTAACGATTTTTTAGAAGATAGTACGCCTTGGGAATGATGTGATCGCCACCAGGCTGTTTCAACCTATAGAATTATTGTTAATTTCAATTTAATTAAAAAAAAAGAAAAAACACTAAGACAAAAAAAAAACAAAAAAAATATACATTAGTCCCGCTGAGTTTCTTTCGCCAGTTCTTCTCAGGTCAGTGGTTTCTTTCTTCCGAACTGGTAGTAGACTCATGACGTTCAGTAAAAAATTGTAATAATTTCATGCTGAATAAAATATTTTGAATTTGAATTTGAACAGACAACATAATATTATATGACTCTTAATGTTAGTAAATGTTTCCATATTAAATTTACATATTTTAGGAGTCACTATTGATAGCCGTTTAACTTTTTCTCGGATATTGATGACAATTTCATCTGAAATTCTTAAAGCTGCACACAATCTAGGATTTATCAAATGGAATGCATAAGGCTTCAGTACGAAGAAAAAATGACAAAAAATACTTTATACAACGTATTGGTACTTAATTGTTTTGAATACGCTAGAGTATTTTAGCGTATTGCTTGGAATCCACTGAATAGTGTTCATTTTTCATGCATTGCAAAGTATTCAACGCACTTTTACAAGACATCTTGCCTTCCATGAAGAGGACTTATCTCACAGGCATCCTAATCAAGAAAGATTGGCTATTGTCTCTTTGTGAAAAGCGGGAAATCCTTGCTTTGAAATTTTTCATAAGGATAAACATTATGTTACATTACCTAGTGTGAGATTTAACCTCGGAGCCAAGCTCCAGTTTTACGTGATTGTGCTAAATATAATATTTTACAGAATCATACGTGAACATACGTGAACATTTTTCAAGATACCTCTGTTTTTAGAGGTAAGCTATGAGACCACTTCTATAAAAAGTAGCATAATTTAATTTAAGATTGTAACAGATTTTTAACAAATTGTATAAGTATTACGTACTGTTTTAATATTGTATACAGAGTAGTAGTAATAGATAAATACATATCAAGCTCATGTTTAATATTGTGATAAAATTATCATAATATTTCTTCTATGACATTTTATGTGATATGTCTTACGTAAAAACATACATAGATTGATAATTCTATCACGAGGAATCGAAGCCTTTTGACGCTGTGGTAGGAAATTACACAACGATAATTTTCTATTGTGGGTATTTCCAGGTTTTTAATTTCATTAACAAAGCGCTTGTACTTAATTATCTTATCATAATCTGTTTTAAACTTGTTCGTTTTTTCTAATCTACTGCGATAAATAAGGAGCAAAATTAATTGACTATAAATACTAAAGTATCGCAGTCTATTTACGACTCAAGACAAAATGAAGCTGTTCCTCCTACTTGTCAGTCTCGCGTTAGCTAACGCTGGGGTTCCTTTCGAGCCAATAGAGTTGGACTACCATGAGAAAATTGGTATCCCAATGGCCGAGAAGATCCGGCAAGCCGAGATGGCTCAGGACTTCGATGGCGGCAGGATAATAGGAGGATCTGGATCTGGACTCGGAAACCACCCACACTTGGTAAATAAATTTTAGCTTTTATTAGTGTTTTTAATATTTTTCTAAAACCTTCTATGTATATTCCTTTACGGATCCAACTTCCAACTTTGTAATTGTTTTAAAAAATATTTTGCCAACACATAATAAATATGGTTGCGTTCTCACTTGCCAACAATAATAAATATAGGACTGTGATGGAAATGTGCTCGCTTGGGAAGTTAAATAAAAATTAATATTTTAGTTTTTTACAAATTAAAGTGTGGGTAGGCACAATCAAGTACGTATAAAATAACCTTTGAGGTATTTTAAAACTTAGTCTTCCGCGACCACAATCGCAGCAAAATATTCAAATCGTCAGGAACCAAAATGAAAATATATCCGAGACAAAACCCGAACAGGTATTTTCCTTTATACTGTCAAATTTTCACGTAAATCTCAGAAAATAAATTAGTGTATATTGTTATGAATTAAAAGACAACCACCTTAGATTGTCCCTTGGATTTACACAGACCAAAGTCTGTTAGGTCAGCTGGTAAGTCATAATATTTTATTCCCTTTTTCAGGGTGGTCTAGTTGTTACACTCACAACTGGTCGCCAGTCCATCTGTGGATCGTCTCTCATCTCCAACAACCGCGTCGTCACTGCCGCTCACTGCTGGAGGACCCGGGACATGCAGGGCAGATCCGTGGTTGTCGTCTTTGGATCACTCACACTTTTCTCTGGAGGAACTCGTGTCACTTCCACTAACGTTCAGATGCATGCTAGCTACAATATGAACAATTTGCAAAACGATGTAGCCATTATTGTTATCCCATGGGTCAATTACAACAGTAAGCATTGTGCTTTCAATATTAATTTAATTGTTAGAATTTCAGTAATATTTGTAACGGCCACTTTATTTCTAAGGAATTTTATTTCAATACTAGCAATCCCTGCGGCTTCGCCCGTGACTTATACTTAGGGTATCTAGAAAATTTAGGGTTATAAGCCAAACAAATATGGTCTATACATAAAAAATAATAAATCTGGAGAGGGCCACCCTTATATACCTAAGGGAATAAAAAAGCCTATCGACGACCTATCTTCAGACCTACCAAATATCTACAAAATAAATAAATATAAAAATTGGTCAAGCCGTTCCAGAGGAGTTCGATGACAAACACTGTGACACGAGATTTCAAAAAATTTCTGAGATTTACGAGTTTTTTTTTCTTTGAAATTTTATTTAACATTTGTAAGCATGTTTTTTTTATTTCATAATTTTTTTGTTAGTAGTTTCTTACGTTGGAATTTGTTTGATTTTACTTAATAGTAAACTATAGGTATAATTCATACTTTAAAATGAGACTTTAAATGTAATTTTGATTTTCAGACAATATCCGCAACATCGGTCTGGCGGCTGGCACCAACCAGTTTGTTGGAACGAATGCGGTTGCTGCCGGCTACGGAAGAACTGCTGATTGTAAGTTCAAAATTATTTTTATACACATAATTATTTCATTTTAAACACGAGTCTTAATAAATAATATACATTTCCCAGCTGGTGGTAGTTCTGGCAGTCTTCGTCATGTGACTCTCCAAGTAATCTCAAACGCTGATTGCCAGCGCGTCTATGGCTCAACCATCATTGCTTCCACTATTTGCACCAGCAGTGCTAGCAACCGCAACGTCTGTCAAGGAGACTCCGGCGGCTCTCTCGTCGCAGGCGGACAACTGGTAATGTTTCCTTTTTTACACTTTATTTTAAATATCTTTCATGGCAAACATTTTAGAGTGAATGATTATTACTCAATAACATTTAGTTGACTATTATTGACTTGCTCATCGAATATCTCTCTGACTTTTATTAATGTATGTACCTATTACCTTTGCCAGATTGGAATCACGTCATTCGTCGCTGCACGAGGTTGCCAGGCTGGTCTGCCCGCCGGTTTCGCACGTGTCACCTCCTTCAATGCTTGGATCCGCGCTCGTCTTTAAAAACCATTTATTTTAGAATAAAACATTATAAAATATTTTTTTCTTCTTATTATTTTACCTTTTAATTTTATGATTTTTCTTTTAATATGAATGTAAAATGTGTGATAATCATAATTAGACTGCATTTAAAGTCCAGTTTTTTTTAACTTTTTAATCCCATTTCAATTTCATAAGATGATCCAATGAATCCCTCGGCTGAATTATGTACTTCAGAATATATGTAAGATTTCCAGTCCTTATTTATTCTTTGTCTTCATTTTATTTATGATCATTATCATTTATTAGATTATCTTCTTCTTAAACTATTTGCATAGTTGACGCGTTCTTGCAAAGGCCATGGCAAGTTTGCAATATTTATGCAAGCAATAAACATGTAAGACTTTATATTTTACTTGAAATGAAAAACATCGAAATCGCTTTTCGGTGAAGGAGAAATTTATTCTAAATTCGTCTTCTCACGAGGAAAGACTGATTTCCCTTCCCACATATTTTGTGCTCTCATCTTGTAATTTTCATGAATACTTCTTTTTTTAAAAGTTTTAATCGCCTTCTCTTTAGCAGTAACAACCTCATCATTGTTGTTTGTTGTTGTTGTCAACCTCGTCATGCAAGCTTGATTCACAAATACTGCAAAGTAAATTTTGATTCACAATTAAGGGAATTTATGAAGAATCTAAATATGACAAAAAATAAATTACTCTTTTAAAATTGTACTTTGAAGTTTGAATATTTCTAATTGTTATATTTTTTTAAGAAATAAAACAAAAAAATCTTTATCCCTGAAATTAAAGATTACATTCTTTTAAGACTCTTTTTAAAAAAGAAGTAAAGTTCACTTATTTTTCTACTACCTCACATTTACGAAACTTAAAACCTCCCTAACTCGGTTAATTTTGACAGCAGAAAAAAAAAGTGGTGATTTCAAAGTCAAAGTCAAAGTCAAAATATACTTTATTCAAATAGACTTTTACTAGCACTTTTGAATCGTCATAATCGTCATTTCTTTTTCATGTAATATTTTAAGCTCTACAGATTTTTGTTTGAACATTTTTGTCTTACTTTTACCGTTTTCGAGTAACTGCGAAGAAAAAAATTTGCCAATTTTTTTTTACACCCTTGCCGGGGGTGGCTGATACTAAAACCTTTACACAATGTTGTTGTATCATTTAAATTTCTAATTTTGATTTCAGACTTTATTTGAGTGGACTATAACGATTATTCTAAAATATGACTATGCAAAATATAAATATACAAGATAAAATAAAATCATAAAGTAGAAATGAAAGCTCCTTTAATTGTTTCCAAAATATGGGGAATACTGAAGGTATGTCATTAAGTGACAATGTTTTTGTGAGAAATACCTTTGGAAGATTGTGCAAAAAGTATATGTTAAGTTCACCTCGAATTATTTAGATCTAGTTGAGAGCTTTTGATTCCAAATTTATTACAAAAATTTAAAATAAATAAAATATAATGATTCCAGCTGATAAGAATCTTATAATCTACTATGAATATACTATTAACAATTTAACTATGAATATACTATTAACAATTTATTAACAATTTAATCACTACTGATAAATTAATTCTCACTTCTTATTTATCTTTGTTCCAAAAAATATTTAGGGTACATTTACATTCCATCGATACCGAAAGCATCGGTTATAATACTTATAACATTTATCTTGTAGTTTGTGAGCGAACATTGGCCACTCTACAAGTACCTGAATGTGGCGCTTCTTAGATGTGTAACTCAGACGAATCTGTACATTGATATGATATATATAGCCTCAATGCTGCACTTATATTGTAGATTCCACACTACTGAACCACATTCCAGGATCGAGCGCACTAAGTTATTATGCAATAAGATAATCGTAGAGATATTCATATTTTAAAACCTACCATTTTATACGCTCTGACAAACATCGTTAATGTGGAGCAAGAAAGTTAATCTACTGTGAAGAAGTAAGTGCATAAGTCATGCATTTCTTTAACCAATGCCTCACCACTAATTAACGATGCATACGAGGAAACTGTCTTAATGTGTTTTCTGGTAAATGAAATGACAGAACAATTATATTATATAATCAAGTGGTAGTGCCATGCTTGTTACCTCCGGGTAGGAGCCGAATGGGCTGTCGCGTTTCGTCCGGTAAGTGAGAGTCCGGGAGGCCCACTCCCCATCCCTACTCCCGTCCTTCTCCCTCCTCCCTCCCTCCCTTTCCTGAAAGGCCGGCAACGCATCTGCAAGCCCTGTGGTGTTGCAGATGTCCATGGGCGGAGGTGATCACTTACCATCAGGTGAGCCTCCTACCCGTTTGCCCCCTTTGTCCCATAAAAACAAAAAAAAAAACCGGCCGATTACGGCCACGGCGGCCAATCTCATTGAGACTAGCCAACGGCGCGGGACATATTATAGTGCACGAGTGTATGCGCAGACACAAGTGCACTCTCTGTTCCTCATCACTCTCATATTCCGGTGGGACGAATGCTCGACACGACCAGTGAGAGTTAAGGCGCAGGACCGACGGCTTTACGTGCTCTCCGAGGCACGGGGGTGAAACACCGCCAACTTCCCAACTCCGGGCTGTTACTGAGCCTTCGAAACAGAAAGACTCAATAACTAAACTTGGCCCGACCCGGGACTCGAACCCAGGACCTCCCGGTGTGCGACCGTACATGCTAGCCACTACACCACCGAGGCAGTGTATATTATATACTAATATTAAGAAGTAAACAGTTGTTAGATCAATGTTTAAATAGCCTAAGTCATCTTTTTTTTTATGCTACAAATGGGGCAAACGGGCAGGAGGCTCACCTGATGGGAAATAATCACCTCTGCCCATGGACATCTGCAGGGTTTGCAAATGCGTTGCCGGCCTTTTAGGAAAGGGAGGGATGGAGGAGGGATAGGGTGTGGGCCTCCCGAACTCTCACTTACCCGTTAATCCTGAGTATACGGGATTATTAGTATCCCACCGCTGCCACCAATTGTTATGGGTCCCCGGATGAGACCCTTTTTAAAAAAAAAACTTTATTTATTACAAACACTTTATTAACTTTATTACAATGATTATAGATTTTGAGGAGCTAGTGCTCTCAACCGACGATACTCTCGAACTGAGCTAATTTTAATTGTAGCACATATATATAAAAATAGTGGTAGCTGGTAGGGCTATAACATAGGTAAGCAATAACCAATACAGCCAAGGGGTATAACAGGACGAAACGCGACAGCATAGCTGCCACTTCACGCCGGTCTCTTGTGAGAGAGTGGTACTATACGGGGCGTGCCGGCCCATTCGGCTGCTACCCGAAGGTAACAAGCATGGCACTACCACTTGAAAATCTTTTAAAAGTGACTAGTCTGAAAAGTTTGAAATACCCTTTATAATTTTTTAGATCATCAGCATATAAAGAAAAAAAACAATTATTAAAATATCATTCAGAAGAAAATTAAAAATAAAATGGGACCAAGAAGGGAACCTCACTGCTGAAGTTATAAGAAGTATCTTCGTAGACTTCTTATACTTTTAAAAAAAAATCCCCCTTGTATTAGCGGAAGGCCCGTGCCCAGCAGTGAGACGTTAAAAAAGGGCTGATTACAATCAGGGCTTCGGTAAACTTTAAAACGCCTAAAATCTTACCTAAGGTCGCTTTCAAGACTACGCTAGTCTTGTTAGTCTGTAATTAGTCGGGTTACGGACGCCTTTGAAATGTTGTGATCGCCTCCAGGCTATTTGTCAATCCTAAAGAACTATTGATAATAATTTTAATTTAATTTGTAAAAAAACAGAATTAATACAAAAAAATATATTAGTTCCGCTGAATTTCTTTCGCCAGCTGTTCTTCTTAGGTCTAAGGCTTCTTCTTTCTGAACTGGTTGTAGATATAAAAATATCGTGTCATAGAGTTTGTTATCAAACGCCTCTGAAATGGCTTGACAATTTTTTTTTGTGTATATATAAGTCGTAGGCTATTTTTTATTCCCTTAGGTGATAAGGGTGGTTCAACTAAGTTGGAATTTTATTGTATATATTATTATAAATTAGAAAATTAATTTTAATTAAGATTGCCTTCATTTAAATTAAAAGTATTAAGTAACACTATTGGTAGTTGCTATCTTTACAAATAAAAATATTAATCTGAATTACTATTTGGATCTACACAATATGAAGTAACTACGTCTACTGACCTGTTGTTATTACTTTGTTTCTTTGATTTGAATATTTTAATTACAAGATCCCACTATGATAGTACTCGTAATACTGAGCCGTCCCACCTATTGAAGTTTAGATATTTTTCAATTTTAATATATTCTTCGCAAATCATTCTCGGGCAATAACGGGACTATTTCACGAGTATTTAGGGATCATATTTTTTTTTATAATCAATATGGAGCAAACGAGCACGATCCACCTGATGATAAGAGTTTATCGTAATGGTCACATTGCCCTCTTCCACCAAAATGGCATGGGTTACTCGCCTTTTACGAGACGCTTTCCCAGCGGCGGAGAAGAAATGTATTCTAAGCCCTCACGTGTAGAACTCATCATAACCAATGTAATGCCTTGGGAGATCCTGACTATGTTCACAGTCTGCATAATATGTTATATTGTGACGGTGTTTCACGTCAGCTATCTGTTCTTTGACTCTAGTTCTAATGGATCTCTATGTTGGTCCGATATAGGAAACCCCACAGTCACAAACAAGTTTGAAAGTGACGTGGCACTTGACTGGTGGTAGGAACTGACTAATTTTCCTTAGCAATATGAAGTATTTTTTAGAATATCCTGGAATATGCTCCAAGCAAATAATTTAAGAATATTCTAGGATTTAGCCATTCTTGCCGGTAACTTCTTTCATGAACAGTGGGGATCTCAAAATAAGGATTAAAGGATAGATTTTAAATGAAACAAAATAATATTTAATAATTTGCTTTTATTTTTTATATATCATTTACAGGCGGGCTCGGATCCATGCGTTGAAGGAGATGACACGAGCGTAGTCAGAGGGTTGGCCGATCTGCCAGCCAATGCGATGGCCACACGACGTGGTCTGATCTGATGGGATTAATATAAAAGTTAGTAGCAATCTAACTACAAAGGTATACTATCTCCATTCGCGCTTATAGTTTTGTATGATGACAAACCGACACGAGCGGAGAAAGATCAAACAGAACCGACAGTTTTATGTGCTTTCGAAGGGAACTGGGAAGTTTTCTGCTGATAACGTCCCTACTGAAGGCTGTTACTACTGAAATTTTATGGACAGAACACACATTTTACCCGAAGCTAAACTTAACCTAGGAACTCACTAACTAGTAACTAAATATTTTTTTTGTAATTTGCCCCACATCAAGTCTTAAACTTTACTTACTAACATAAAAACCTTTTTCAAAAGAAAAATGAAAGTAAAGCTCAAAAGACTGGTTTTTATATATTAAGAATTCTATATAGAATCTACCCATGTCAATCAGATGTTGACAAAAATATAACAATGAAAAAGAACTAAACGTTACCAGTTGTCTTTGGCTGGAGAGAACAAGGGAGCCGCCAGAATCACCGCTGCAGATGTTACAGCCCCCACTTCCGTCAGTGCAGAGTATGGACTTGATGACGACTGATGAACCATAAATGCGCGCGCAATCGGCGTTCGCAATCACTCGAAGAGTGACATGACCTAATCTACCAGTGGTAACACCAGCTAGAAATTTTGAATACCCAGTTATTGATATTCATATTTAAAACGTGACACACATGTGTATTTTGCATATAATAATCATATCGTAGAACTTACAGTCATCAGTCAACCCGTAGCCAACAGCGATCGCATTCTGTCCAGCAAAGGCGTTGGTGCCAGGAGCCAGACCAATGTTAAAGATATGGTCTGAAAATCACAAAACCCTTAAAAACTCATTTTAATGTATTACTTTTTCAACAAAGTAACAGAAATTTACTAGTAGTATAATTAATAATATCATTATTTAAATTGTTCAAAAAAAATAATACGTAAATTCATATTTATATAAAATACTTAAGTGTAACAGAAAGTTTAACTAAGTTAAAAAAAATTATTTTCCATAAATGACGAAAGAACACAACTTCACAATAAGCTTTAGAAGATAATTACCAAGCGTGGATGGTTAACTAAGGCAGACTGTGATCCTTCTACGATTCTGCTGCCATCAAAGTCCTGAGCAATCTCGGCTTGCTTGATCTATTCATACAATGGGATACCCACATACTAGTGGTAGTCTTACTCTATCGGCTCGTTGAGAACCCCGGCGTGAGCCAACACGAGACTGACGATTAGGAGGAACAGCTTCATTTTGCCTTGAGTTGTTAATGCACTGTGATGCTCCATTATATATAGTCAATTCGTTTTGTACTTGCCGTGAGATTAAGGAAGTACGAAAAATTTTGATTAGATAAATTAATTACATTATGTACAATATTTTTTTTATTTATTTATTCTTGAATAGTTTTTAGTTTTGGGTTTTCTTTAGAACAAATTTCTCAGAGGTGAGACAATTTTTCTTAGTAAAAAGTATCTATAAGTTGATCCCGAAGACCAGCTACAAGTATTATCATGAGACATTAGACAGTTCTAAATTCTACCAACTATAGATAAGGACTAATTCATGGAGATTTTTCGAAAAAAAAATGAGCGGAATAATTAGTGTAGAATTTTATTATATGTTTAGATTTTGAATATTCTAAATAAATAGGATATTTTAAGATTTTTCTAGGATTTGCTTTGTTTTCTGGTTTTGAATGATTTACAGCAATCATGGTCATATGGAAAGACTAAGGCTTTAAACTGTTTCAAAGGTAATTATAAAGTTATCACAGAAAGCACGTACCTACAAAATTATATAATGATTTTTAAAATACATATATGGCACCAAAATACGATATTAAAGCGAGGTTTAAATTAAGCAAAAATTAATTTAAGCAAAAAATAGTCAAAGTACCTTACTCTGACGGTACTTCACTCTTCACAGTCTGACGTGCTTGTTTGGGAAACCAAAAGATCGGGATACAAACTCCGTTTTCGTACACAGCCCCGGATCTAAGATTTTTTTGAACCAGGCAGAAACATAATAGTGCCCTTTCTCGTTAAATGACTTAATTGTTGACACAGAAAATTTAAAGTCAAATTCCACAAGTTCATTTGTAGTGTGGGCCTGCGTGGCGCCTTTTTCTTACATTCCGACGATGAGTCAACCAGGGGCATGCTAGCAGCTTTGTAGAGCAAGTTTTTATTTAGAATTTTACTTCAATATAATTTTGGCGCTGGAAATGCTGTCCAGAACAGGTGCCCTGACTTGCCCCATAGATCCGGGGCTATAGTCGCACCTTTAACATTCCCATATGCGAATCATATTCAAATGAAAGGATAAAGTTGTGAGGTAACCGGTATGGCTGCCTAAAGCTTCGCTCGAAATCTTTTGGAAAGCATTTGAACCCGCAGTAGGCCAGATAAGCTTAGGCCCCTCTCATATTTAAGGGAAGCTCGTTACCAGCAGTGGGAAGTTAAAAAAGCTGTATACATACTAAAAAAAATTTAAACAGTTTTAAAACGATGGGTTCCGTATAATCGATTTTTTCATTAAGCGGCCATTTTAAAAAATTATAAAAATGATAATTTAAAGAATTTTGTCATTAATATCTACCTAGAGATAGGATCAAACTCATCAAATGATAAATTTGGTGCTTCAAAGGCGATTAAACTAAACAAGTAATCAAGTCATGCTTCGCATTTCATTTATTTTAAATTATTATATTATATAATACTACCTTTTTCAAATTTATTTAGTTTTGAAAAACTATAATTAAGTACACCATGAATTTAATTTTCTTCCAATATCCTTACTGATATTAAAAATGTGAAAATAACTCTGTCTGTCTGTCTATCGCGCATTCACGCCAAAACTGCTAAATCTATCTTAATGAAATTTGGTACACTGATATAATCTAGAGCCTGAGGAAGGACATAGGCTACTTTTCAAGGCGAAAAAAGGCTGTAAGGAGTTAAAATAGGGGTTGAAAGTTTGTATGGCTAGAAGCATGAAACTTATTTTTTTGACTTTTGATTAGATGTAAGTAAGACATTCAAATTTTGTAATGATTTTATTCTAGAGAGGTACACGTTAGCCCGAGCGAAGCGAGGATGAGTCGCTAGTCTTCAATATTTTGTTATTTTCGACTTAGAAGACGAATTCAGTTCGCCCTCAACCATGTGGAATTCTACAACATGCCATATCGTGGATGCTTCGTGATAGAAAAATACAATCAATGTTTAAATCGATAAAAATAGCATTGACGTCAAATACGTTAATCTTTAGTTAAAGATAATCTTTAACTAATAATATAATTTTTGTTTCACATTCATTAAGTAATAATGTAAGTAAATGAAATTAAGATCTGCCAACGATATTATACTCCACAAGCCACGCACTAACTATGGCAAAAAATGCATAATGTTTGAAGGAGCCCAACTATACAACAAATTGCCAAGTAGTATTAAAGAAGCAAAATCATTACCGACTTTCAAAAAATTACTCAAAAATTATTTAAAAAATATTTAGTAAAATAAATTGTAATTAATATTTAACATAAAAAAAAATCAACGTACAAATATTATAAAAAGTATATTTAACTAAAAAACCAATATAAAATAAAATTAAATTTATTAAATTGTAAAAAATAAAAAAAATAATAATACTAAAAGTAATAATTAAAAAAAAGAAAGAAAAATGTAGTAGGTACAATATTTTTCAAATAATAATAGTATTAACATGCGATAATAACAAAAAAGTCAAAAATATATGTACATAAAATAGTAATACATTTAAACGTTACAACAAAAATCTCGAGTAATGGCTCTTCCAGTTGCGCTTATTCTGTGTATACATTTTTTAGTTTTACCCTCAAATTGTAAATTGTCTGGCTTGTGAATTTGCGATGTACCCAATAGAGTTAGTTTTAGTAATTGTTAATTTCTCATATAAGTGAATTGTAATATTCTTCTTGAGAAATAAATGATCTTAAACCTGAATAATAAAAATTATATCTGAACTGATATCCGGCGCGGTTAAGTTGGTCAAGTGGCCAATCTCTCCTATTAACTCCACAGAGGCAATATCTAATATATACAAAACTCGTGTCACAGTGTTTGTTGTCGAAATGGCTGGACCGATTTTTATGTTTTTTTTTTGTGTATATTCGGTAGGTGTAAGACTAGGTTGTAGGCTATTTTTTATTTTGTTATCCAGTTTTTTTTAAGACCAAATTTTTATCTTTTATGAGTTTGCAGCAAAAAATACTTATAACTCTAAATTTTATTCCTTCTACCACCGGTATTAACCGGAAGCACGCGGGCGGAGCTGCGGGAATTGCTAGTATAAATATATATAACAATCATGAGCAAACATCGCATGATGTTCCGACTACATTGATATTTTATCTTCTTTCTATTGTCTAGGTTCGCCGTTTAGGTTTTCGTTTTTGTAATTTTCAATCAAATTTCACGAGTGATAGTCAGATATTCAATTTTTCAATATATTATTTTTTTTCACACATGCTGGTAGCTAACCTCTCACTCCAATTGGGTTCATCCGTAGATACCTTTAAACGATTTTACAGATTCGACGCACTTATCATTTTATTATATTATGTATAAATAAATATAGATTATGTGGTATAAGAATCTAAAATTATTATTATATTATTATCAGTGCAGATGTTTTTGCTTGATTGATGAAATAATGGACTAGATATCAAAAGACAGTAGATATCTACGAATTTAAAGTTGTTTGTTCTAATTGATTGATGGGATATGACTTTATTAACATTATATTCTTGTTCTATCATTGCTATCTAATGCGGGTGATGGAATAAATCTTTATGGATAAAATTCTTGTGTGTATGTTCATAATTATTCTCTCCTCGTACAACCGGCGGTCCTGGGTTCGAGTTTCGGGTCGGGCCAAGTTTAGTTATTGAATCTTTCTATTTAGTAAGCTTCAGTTACAGCCTGGAGTTGGGAAGTTGGTAGTATGTCACTCCCGTGCCTCGGAGAGAACGCAAGGCCGTCGGTCATGCGCCTTAGCTCTCCCTGGTCGTGACGAGAAGTTGTCCCACTGGAGTGTGTGAGTGGCAGGAACAGAGAGTACACTTGCGTTTGCGCTTGGCTTGTTGGCTAGTCTCAATGAGATTGGCCGCCGTGGCTAGTCAGTCGGGAGTATATTATTTATTATTCTCCTATTAAACGACTTGATAAATATTGATGATTTTTAATATACTTAATTATTTGGATGATTCTCAGCTATATTTGGAAGCGGTAGAAGTTTTTTTTTTTAATTCATAGTAAATATTATTGAAATTTAAGCCATGGCATTTTTTACTATACACTCGTAGTTCCGTCTTTACTTTTAACATTTTGACGATTTAAGTATGATGGCACGTTTAGCTTGTTTTGTAGTGCTGTCGACCATTGTCGCTTGCTGTGCTAGCGTCATGTCGTCCTGGGTTCGAGTCTCGGATGCGGCTAGTTAAGTTTTGGGTTTTTATTGTTGAGAAAATCTCAGTGCGACTTAGTCCCGGAGAACAACGAGATGAACTCCGGGACTATGCACGCTAATTCCAACTGAATTAAGAAAGTCTTACGCCTTATTTCCCTCCAATCATGTAGAAATAGTGTCCCATTAGAAATTAAAAAGTGAAAGAAATAACGAAAACACTTGTGTCTGCGAGTACCTAAGTAGTCGTGCTCGTATAACATCTCCTAAACAGATGGCTAGTGAAATTGGGCACTATGGACAAAAAGAGTCAGAATTAGTATTATATATATACTTTAAACTAAGATGATAGATATTTCTTAAGAGTAAACAATTCCATCTGACTTCCCTTTGAACTTAGCTACTTGGTCAATGTTAAGAGACTCTGTATATTTGATTTTTTGTATTTTTTATATTAATATTATTATTTGGTATTTTTTGATGCCAAATCATAAATAAATAAATAATAAAATTTTTGTCTATAAAAAAATTTCATGGGCCACCCTTGTCACCTAGGTGAATAAAAATAGTCTCAAACCTACTAAATATACACAAAAAAAATCATAAAAATCAGTCAAGCCATTTCGGAGAAGTTTACACGATATGTATATATATACGTAGTTATTTCAAAATGAAGTATTATTTTAAATAATTAAATTTTAAATTATCTTATCAAAATTTTGCGTATTTCCCTAATCTCACTACAAGTACAAAACTAATTGACTATATATACTGGAGCATCACAGTGCATCAACAACTCAAGGCAAAATGAAACTGTTCCTCCTACTCGTCAGTCTCGCGTTGGCCAACGCTGGGGTTCTTTACGAGCCGATAGAATTGGACTACCACAAGAATGTGGGTATCCCATTGTATGAGAAGATCAAGCAAGCCGAGTCGGCTCAGGACTTCGATGGCGGCAGAATCGTAGGAGGATCACAGTCTGCCTTAGGGAACCATCCACACTTGGTAATTATCGCCTTTAGTTATCTGTTATACTTAGGTATTTTGTATCAATATTTTTGTAAATAATATTTATTTTTTAAATATTTTAGGCCGGTCTCGTTGTCACACTTACGACTGGTGGTCGGTCTATCTGTGGATCGTCTCTCCTCACCAACACCCGCGTCGTCACCGCCGCTCACTGCTGGAGGACCCGTGACATGCAGGGCAGATCCGTGGAAGTCGTACTTGGATCTCTCACTCTCATGTCTGGAGGTCGTCGTGTCACCTCAACCAACGTCCAGATGCATGCTAGCTACAATATGAACAATTTTAACAATGATGTTGCCGTCATTGTTATCCCATGGGTTGGATACAACAGTAAGCATTAAATATCCTTTATTGCTTATGCTTGCACTTATTTGTTTTATTTTATAAAAAATCTTATACTTTTAAATTAGAGTTTCAAGCAATTCGCGATTTTCAGACCACATCCTCAACATTGGTCTGGCTTCTGGCACCAATAACTTTGCCGGACAGAATGCAATCGCTGCCGGCTACGGATTGACTGCTGACTGTAAGTTCTTTGATATGAATATGATATGCAAAATGCAAATTTATAAGATTGTCCCGTTTTAAATATTAATCTTAATAACATGGTATTCAAAATTTCTAGCTGGTGGTAGCACTGGTAGATTACGTCATGTCACTCTTCGAGTGATCACAAATGCAGAATGCGCACGTGTTTATGGCACAGGAGCCGTCATTGCATCCACCATCTGCACTGATGGAAGTGGAGGCCGCAACATCTGCAGCGGTGACTCTGGTGGCTCTCTTGTCCTCTCCAGCCAAAGACAATTGGTAGCGTTTTATTCTTTTTCATTCTTACATTTCTGTCAAAAGTTACTTGACGTTGGTAGATGATTTTTAATCGATCACAACCAGTATATTTTAAGCTTTAATTTCATTATTCTTCTAAAGAGGAAATTATAGTTTCATGTGGTAGTATGCTAGTAAAGTTTCAGTATTGATATGGAGCTAATTACAAAAAACATATTTATTTAGTTTGGATAAAAATAGTTGTTAAGTCCATAATATAAACTCGCAGTAACAACAGCCTGCAGTAGGAATGTTTGCAACAGCTCACTTCCTTGTGCTTTCGAAAGCACGTAAAACTGTCGGTTCTATGTCTGATTTTACTTTATTCGTGTTGGTTTATCCTCACAATATATAGACTGCAGTGGACTAGTGTGAATGGAAATAGTACTTGGCTCTTCGTAGTTCAATTGTTACTAACTTTTATATCAATTCCACCAGATCGGAATCACGTCGTTTGGCGCCCGCGCCGGCTGCCAGACTGGCCGACCCTCCGGCTACGCTCGTGTCACCTCATTCAACGCCTGGATCCGTGCCCGCCTGTAAATGATATTAAAAAAATAAAACCAAAAATAAAAGCAATTATATAATTATTCTGTTTCATTTAAAATCTATCCTCCTATTTTCGAACATGTCTCAGCTTTTCTACCGTTCATGATAAGAGTCATTGGCAAGATGGCTACATCCTAAAGCGTGCTTTAGTTAAAATATATTTCATAATTAACAAACTTAAAATTTCTTTTCGTTATACAATGTATATACAACTATTATAATAAAAGCAACACTAAATAATATTAATATTATTATTTAGAAACTAGTTTTCGGTTTTTAGTGAGAAGTCAACAAGTGTTCAAAAAGTTTGAAAAAAAAACCTTTTTCTTAAGTATAATATGCCTGTCCTTACGATTAATAATATGTTAAAAATCTTATATTCCGTGAGAAATCACCAGCTTTACTCATAGAAGTAGTTCTGTTGAGAATAACCCAAGAGGAACTAGAATTCTTTCAATATGTAAAAAACTACGATATATTAAGACAGTTTGTAGAATTTCATTTATATAATATGTATAATGTCATGAAGCTGAAGTCTATGAAGAATAAAAAAAATATTTTTACGAAGCATCTACGGTGAAGATATTATGTTTTTAAAATAATTAATTACAACATGGTACATTACATATTGAGGTACCGTTAGACCAACATTTTGTTTTGAAGCATCTATAGATTTAAGATCTTTTGTCTCTGGTTATCCAGGTCCAAGTATAGGACTTTTTAACGTAAGAGCTAATAACATCACAGAGAAATTGTTAAAATGTATCTAGTGTAGAATTTTCCGCAAAACTGTCCCAAAGTAAGTTTACATCATCATCATTTGGTCGCCCGATTAAAAAAATATTTACTTAGAAAAGATAAATAACTAATTGAATGAATCGATACTATTCAGTATTCACTACGCAAGACCTAAGATCTAATTATAATAAAAATACCATACTTAAACTATACAGGCTACCGAGCAAACTTCGCTAGGCGCGAGAGCGTACTTTGGTACGATTTGAGGGGTATTACAGTTTTTCGAAGCCCTGAGCTTTTATTTAAAAAAAAGCTAGCCTAAGTTACTCCTTATTACACCAACAGTCACTTTTAGAGTGCCACAGGGTTCCCATCTTAGCCAACTTGTTTAAATAGTTTGTTAACGATATTTTGTATACTGATTATCTAAAAATTGTAAAGATATTTCTGTATAAACATTTATTATTATATATTATATTATTATATATTTTAACTCTAGTAAATTTTCTGTCATTTCATTTCCCAGGTTTCATCGTTGGTGAGGCATTAATAAAATTTATTAATAAAATATTTAATTTAATTAATTTTCCACAGTAGATTAACCTTTCCAGTTCCACATCAACGATATATGCCAAAGTCTATAAAATTTTAGGTTTTATAAATAAAACTCTTTACTTAAATAAAACTCAGTCTCACCCGTGACTTTTTCGCGCGTTTCGACTTATTCGCGTAAAACTAAGAAAGTTTTATTCTTAGACTAAGTATTGATTTTAAGAAATGTATGATAATCTAGTGTGCTCGATCCTAGAATACGGTTCAGTAATGTAGAACCCAGCCCAGACCAGAATAAATTCTAGTATAAGCTTATCAAGCTTTTGACTTTCAGAAATAATACTGTCCAGCAAATGTTAAATGTTGTTGTTCTATACAGTCATAGTATAACTTTATACTATGATACAGTCTTTATTGAAATGAAGCAGAATGAAAGATCAATTAATTAATGTTATTGTTATAGTGAATTTCGATACTATTTTGTCAATATTTTGCCTAATGCTGGTAAAATTGAAATAGGGATTAATAGTACTGGGATAGTCTACAGGTTCAAATCTACTGATTTGATAAACAGATGCTACTTCACTTTATTTCATTAAAAGAAAAAACTTACTAGAGCAGACTTTGTACGGTTGTGATAATTTTTAATTGATCGCCCATATTTTTTTAATTTTACATTTTATTTTTATGTTAGTGTATACATTTATCTAAAAATGAATACTAAAATTTTAGGCCCAGTGGCAATACTCCAATTCCTAGACGTAAATAAAGCAAAAAAGAAAAATGTCACAACTGACCCCACCCTAGGGGTGGTTGTGACAGTACTTGGGGTCAGTTGTGACAATTCAAAAATACATCAAAATGGTCTCAAATCTCGTTTATTATTAAAATACCTTTAAGAAGGCAACATACATCTTTTAGAAAACATGAACATGGACGAAACTATTGAAATATTGTATGGGAAACATTAATTACTTGAAACAACTATTATATGCCATCATAGATTAATGAAGTATCAAGTAGTCCTTGTATTATAATCTGACATAAGACAATATTATGACTTGTACTTATATTAATTATATCAGCCTTGATATTACGATAAAAAAGCATACTAAATATGTCGAGCTAAGGTATATTTTTTCTCATTAAATAATTGAGATTTGTGCACGTAGTAACAAGAACAACGTAAAAATTAAAGTAATGAATCTTAATTTTTTTCTTAGATATAAAATAAAAAAAAACCCATCGATATCTAGAGAAACTTATCACAATTGTAATATATATAATGGCGACTACTGCCTGTGGTCTCTTAAGTGGGGCCACAGTCGACATGTGAATTACATCTGTAAAGAAATTCTAAGTTTAAAATTTATATAAGCCTTTTCATATTATTTATTTTATCAATTAGTCTAGCAATCCAAAGGGGGAACGCTGCCAGTATCTTCGGAACCTTGCCTAAAGGGACTCCTTTTAATAATATAGTTTAGTTATTATAGTATATTTTTTAAGGTTTTTAGTTTTAGGTTCATTCTTTTAGTATATATTTTTATATTTAGTTGTATTTTGAATTCATAGAAACTTTTATCTTTGCTAGTTTATGTAAATATAATTTTAATTATTTTATAATTTTTATATCAATCTCTTTCTATCATGTTTTCTCGACGTCTAAAAACAAAAATAAAAGATTACTTTTGTCACAATTGTACCCAGAAAATATTTCACAACCGTACTTAATGCAGTTTTTCACAAAAAATCAGTTGCCACGGCGATACAAAACAAAATACGTACAAAGTAATTACGAATATATTACTACAATTGTTTAACTTATCACGAAAAAAAATTTACTCCATCTGCATACACATAACTGCAATTGTAAAAAAACATCGATCAGAAATACTTACTTTTGACGTTTAAAAAGTAATCTTTATCTCCCTGCACCCCTCAGATTCGCTAATATAGCAACTGTGACAAACCGTAACTAGGCTCAACCGTACCCATTCTCCCCTTCTGTATGTATATTGTATATTATTTCTGTCACATGTATATTGTATACTATTATGAACAAAATAAATTAAGAGGCTATAGATACGCATTTTTTACAATAAACTATAGTTTAAATTGATACTTTTAATAATATCTATTTTAATACTAGAGTCATCCGCGCTCCGCGTGGGTTTGCTTCTAGATCGACATAATATCGATTTTCCGAAAATTAGATATTGCCAGCTATCATAATATCAAACTTCATCAAAATATTTACAGTGGATTTATCGTGATGCGGCCACAGACAAAAAAATTCGACATCTATATAATAATGACAATTCAATATTTAATAATGTCTTTATCAATAAGATTTTCCAAAAAAAATTCAATACACAGATTCGGCTAAATTGGAATTTCCAATATACTTAAATAATTATGTGTGTTATAAAATTCATAGCAGTTGGAATAATCGTATTTTAATTTGAACTTAGAATTCATGTAAATTTTGAATCGAAAACTTTAGCTATATCTAAATAATTCGAAGTGACCTTAAACTGACGAAAAACATTGTCACTTAATGATGCCATACCTTCAGTATTGATATTGTTGGAGAGAAACGAACAAGCTTTCATTTCTACATTGTTTTTTTTAATTTTGCATATTCCTGTCGTGTTTTAAAATACGATCTTATATGCGTTATGATTTTCAGATAATATATTTATATTTCATTTTACATTCATATTATAAGAAAAAATATATGTTAAAGGTAAAAGAATAAAAAAAGTGATTAAATTATAATGTTTTATTTCAATCATTACATCACATACAAGCTCGGATCCAAGCATTGAAGGAGGTGACACGTGCGAAACCGGCGGGCAGACCAGCCTGACAACCTCGTGCAGCGACGAATGACGTGATACCAATCTGGCAAGAGTAATAATAAATTAATAAAAGTCTGAGAGATATTTGAGAGCAAGTCAATAACGGTTAACTAAATGTTATTGAGTAAAAGTCACGTACTCTAAAATCTTTACCATGACAGATATTAAAATAAAGTGTAAAGAAGAAAACATTACCAATTGTCCGCCTGTGACGAGAGAACCGCCGGAGTCTCCGGAGCAAACGTTGCGGTTGCTAGCACTGCTGGTGCAAATAGTGGAAGCAATGATGGTTGAGCCATAAACACGCTGACAATCAGCGTTTGAGATTACTTGGAGAGACACGTGACGAAGACGACCAGAGCTACCACCAGCTGAAAGATTTGAATACCATGTTATTAAGATTCATATTTAAATAAGAGAATGATGTGTATTTTGGATGGAAATAATGTTGAACTTACAATCAGCAGTCAATCCGTAGCCGGCAGCGACCGCATTCGCTCCAACGAATTGGTTGGTGCCAGCCGCTAGACCAATGTTTCGGACATTGTCTGAAAACCACAGTAAAATTAGTAAGCCTCATTTTAAAGGGTATACCTACATTATGTTCACTTTAAAGCAATCCTAAATAAGTACTAGAATCCACATAACAAAATTTAGTAAGAAGAAATTTCGTAAATCTTAAAACATTTCATTAAATCGTTACTCGACCCGGGGCTCGAACGCAAGTCATACCTCTCATGATATATTAAGATAATATTCCTTACAAATAAACTAATCAAAACAAATATCCTAAAATTGTAACCAATAAATAAATAATAGTAATAAAATGCTTACTGTTGTAATTAACCCATGGGATAACAATAACTGCAACATCATTTTGCAAATTGTTCATGTTGTAGCTAGCATGCATCTGAACGTTTGTTGAAGAGACGCGAGTTCCTCCAGAGAAGAGAGTGAGTGATCCAAAGACAACAACTACGGATCTGCCCTGCATGTTCCGGGTCCTCCAGCAGTGAGCGGCGGTGACGACGCGGTTGTTGGAGATGAGAGACGATCCACAAATGGACTGGCGACCAGTTGTGAGTGTAACAACTAGACCACCCTGAAATATAGAGTTAAATATTAAAACCAGTTCTCTTTCAAGCTTTTGGCTATGGAAATTACATTTCAAGTTGGTGATCTTTTAATTCATACAAAAATACAATAAATATATACTTTTTTAAATTTCTAATTTTCACCAATGTTTGACATTATAAAGAAAAATAAGTGATCGGATTTTCTCGCAGATATATGTTGGACATGGGAGAGACTAGGGTTTTAGATATTTAAGGTAGGTTTAGGTATACATGTTGCAGACAGTTCATGACAAGACAATTAAAACTAATATTTTAACTTGAAAATAAATAATAATATAGATAAAGAAAGTTTAAAAAAACATTAAAATCTTCAATTACTTACCAAATGTGGGTGGTTTCCTAGTCCAGACTGTGATCCTCCTATGATCCTGCCACCGTCGAAGTCCTAAGCCATCTCGGCTTGCTTGATCTTCTCAGCCAATGGGATACCGACATTCTCGTGGTAGTCCAACTCTATTGGCTCATAGAGAACACCAGCGTGGGCCAACGTGAGACTGACAAGTAGGAGGAACAGCTTCATTTTGCCTTGAGTTGTAAATAGATTGCGATGCACCAGTATTTATAGTCCATTATCATTCCACCTTATTATATTTATTATTGCATATCATTTATCGCAGTAGATTAAAAAACTAACCGGAATAAATCAGACTATGATTAGATTAACCTGAGATACAGGTTTTTAACCTAGTTCAGGTACATCCCAAAAAAATGTAGACTCTAATTTATGTTTTAAGCAAATAATTATGTAATTTTGGTGATAACAATATAATAAATAAATAAATAAATTATCATTTGCAGGCGCTTCATGAGAGTCTTCGTAGTTATGAAATTAATTACCTGATAATTACTACAATAGAAAATTACCTTAGCGTGAATTATTACCACAGCGTGAAAAGGCTTCCATTCCTCAATCTCATAATAGAATTTATATTTCAGATTTTATTTGTATATTTTAACATAAATGTTAGTTGGTAAGAGACTAAGATTCAAATCATCTGCCTAAAGATAGGCGCTATTATGTTTAATATATGAAAGCATATCGTTCATAAACACATTAAATAACCAGGAACCTAAATGTGACCCTTGAGGCACTCCAGAAGTGATTTGGTAAATCTAAGACATAAACCACTTGACCACGATATAATTTTTTATCTCAAAGGTAGGTAAAATTCGAACAATTTCAAAACAGATTCGCTAATACCGTACCAATCCAGATCTCTTCAGAGAATACTGATACTGTAGTAGATACTGGTACTATATTCGCTAATTCATTATTGTATTGCTTACCCATAAAAATCTGGGACTTGTGACTTTTTTAAAGCGGATAGATTAAGGCCTCTAATACTTTAGCAAAGACTGATAAAATTTAAAAAGCCATTGTTAACTTTGTTTCCAATCAAATAATGTCCTCCTGACCGATTCCGGCCACAGCGGCCAATCTCATTGAAGCTAGGTAACGGCGCGGGACATATTATAGTGCACGAGTGCATGCGCAGACACAAGTGTACTCTCTATTCCTTATCACTCTCATATTCCGGTGGGACGACACGAGACACCACCAGTGAGAATTAAGGCGCAGGACCGACGGCCTTACGTGCTCTCCGAGGCACGGGGGTGAAACACCGCCAACTTCCCAACTCCGGGCTAATACTGAGACTTACAAAACAGAAAGACTCAATAACTAAACTTGGCCCGACCCGGGACTCGAACCTAAGACCTCCCGGTGTGCGACCGTACATGCTAACCACTACACCACCGAGGCAGTAGAAAAAAGATATTAGTCGACGCAGATGTTTCGAAACGATATTCACGATATACTGTAAATGAAATTGACGTGTTACAGTCTGTCGGTTTGTCTATATATGTATTATATATATATATTAGGGTGGGTCAAAAAAATCAACTATTTTTTTTTTTACAATTAATACGGAAAAATGGGTTACTAGGCACCTTAAAAAAATTCTCACCAAATATGAACTCTTAATTTTAATAGGAAGATCCTCCGCGTCGCAGTTTTTTATTTTTTTCTCAGTCCAATAGAAAAAAATTCATTCCTCATCATTAATTGGTCGTACAGAAAAATTTTTTTTAAGAATTTTGTAGGAAATTTAATGCTCTACAAAAAAGGTATCTTATGTTTTTTCCGTAAACCTCACAATTTCACTAATATTGAAGATTTAAGATTGATTATTTTAAGTCAAATGTCACTTTTGTTTATGAATTTTATAACTCGACAAGAAATGGCTATTATTGAATGGGCAATAGAAATTTTTGTAGCAAATTAACTGCTCTATAAAAATGGTATCTTATGTTTTGGCGATTAAATTAAGCGTTCAAAAGATATTCATCATCAAACTTTCATGTATACCGATTTTAAGAGTTTTTGATTAAATAATCGAAAAATTTCAATTTAATCTATCAGTTTTGAGAAAATTTCATTTTTTGTCTTTAATGTAAGTATTATTTGAATTTTGTTTTCAAAATTTTTATTCAATAATTCCAAACTTTTTATTTTTCATCATTAGAAATCACGATCATGTTGTTTTTTTATAACGTCTTCAAAACGTCTTAAAAAATTTTTCCACTACAGCTGTATATTGTCCTTGGGAAAATTTCTTCTGTAGAGAATTTTTGTTTTGTATTCTATTTACTCTGTTTCCCTTGTGAACTAGCGCCACCTACATTTTTCTTTATAGTTATATTGTTTTTATTTGTTTACATTTTCTACAGCATTTCTAGTGTTTCCACAAGTTATGATCTTGTATATGTGATAAAACGATTAAATATTTACAAATTTTGCGGTCACTACATAAATTTATATATTTATCGAAAATATGGATAAGGAAATTCATTTGATCGGAAAACCCATGTTCACGAATATCATTATCAAGCAGTTTTATTGATTTATGATCTACAATATCAAATAATGCTTTGATTTCATTCTGAAATATTATTACATTTTTGTTTTGGGCTGATGATTTTTTTCGCACAAAAGATTTTTGCAATTTCAACCATCGGTTATGATAGCGAAGAATTTTTTGTATTACATTAGTTGATCCACTAGTCGGAATCTGGTTGTTTTCCCATAGTTCAATAACTTGATCAGTTGCATTTTTAGCACTTTGTTTGATAGAACATTTTAACACTTTGAGCTGATAAAAAAAAACACTCATAACCTCTTTCACTGTTGGCAACTTACGTTCTGAAATTTTTTGCATGGGTTTTCCGATCAAATGAATTTCCTTATCCATATTTTCGATAAATATATAAATTTATGTAGTGACCGCAAAATTTGTAAATATTTAATCGTTTTATCACATATACAAGATCATAACTTGTGGAAACACTAGAAATGCTGTAGAAAATGTAAACAAATAAAAACAATATAACTATAAAGAAAAATGTAGGTGGCGCTAGTTCACAAGGGAAACAGAGTAAATAGAATACAAAACAAAAATTCTCTACAGAAGAAATTTTCCCAAGGACAATATACAGCTGTAGTGGAAAAATTTTTTAAGACGTTTTGAAGACGTTATAAAAAAACAACATGATCGTGATTTCTAATGATGAAAAATAAAAAGTTTGGAATTATTGAATAAAAATTTTGAAAACAAAATTTAAATAATACTTACATTAAAGACAAAAAATGAAATTTTCTCAAAACTGATAGATTAAATTGAAATTTTTCGATTATTTAATCAAAAACTCTTAAAATCGGTATACATGAAAGTTTGATGATGAATATCTTTTGAACGCTTAATTTAATCGCCAAAACATAAGATACCATTTTTATAGAGCAGTTAATTTGCTACAAAAATTTCTATTGCCCATTCAATAATAGCCATTTCTTGTCGAGTTATAAAATTCATAAACAAAAGTGACATTTGACTTAAAATAATCAATCTTAAATCTTCAATATTAGTGAAATGGTGAGGTTTACGGAAAAAACATAAGATACCTTTTTTGTAGAGCATTAAATTTCCTACAAAATTCTTAAAAAAATTTTTTCTGTACGACCAATTAATGATAAGGAATGAATTTTTTTCTATTGGACTGAGAAAAAAATGAAAAACTGCGACGCGGAGGATCTTCCTATTAAAATTAAGAGTTCATATTTGGTGAGAATTTTTTTAAGGTGCCTAGTAACCCATTTTTCCGTATTAATTGTAAAAAAAAAAATAGTTGATTTTTTTGACCCACCCTAATATATATATATATATATTATATATATATATAATATATATATATGCTTTAGTGAAAAGTTGTTAATTTGAAATTAAAAACAGACACATCAATTTTATTTATACGTAGGTACCTAAAAAAAATAAAAACGAAAAGCTTTATCAATGCCATAAAATACTAGGCTTTTATAGGCCTTTGATTTTTATTACATTTTAATAAATTTTATCGAATATATTTATTGCTGAAACTGATAATTACTAGATAAATATCGATTATCTAATTATAGTCTAGTTCAAAAACGTGTTAAATAGTAATAAAGCTCCTAAAAGTATGTGCGATAGCTCATTCGATTCGGAATGACGTCTAGAAAAGTTTTTTAAGGGTATATTAGCACATAAAAAATTGCGATTGTTATTAACAAAATAAGATGAAAAAAAAATGATATTTCGTTTTTTAATAGAATTCTGCTATCATAATAGAATTCTCCTATCACAATGTATTAGATAAAAAACATCAAATGAAACTACCTTTTCGGATTTTGTCGCGGATTTATTTTGATTTTTAGTTCCCGACGTTTCGAATGCTTTACAGCAATCATGGTCACGGGAGAGACTCTCCTACTAGAACTAAAAATCAAAATAAATCCGCGACAAAATCCGAAAAGGTAGTTTCATTTATAATGTCGAATATTCGCGTAAATCTAAGAAAGTATTATAAAAAAACATCAATTTTAATTTAATACTAGCAACTCCGCCTCGCTTCGCTCGGGTTCGCCCCTATCTGCCAAATTTAAAGTTTGCAAAAATTCACCCGTAATTAAAATAAATAAGATTTCTAAGAAAAGGTAATCTAAGTTACTCCTTATAACATTTACTATCTGGGAGTGACAGTCCCGTCAAAATCTGTCCAGCCGTTTCAGAGATTAGCCGGAACAAACAGACAGACAGACAAAAGTTTTAAAATTTGATTTTTGATGTAAGTACCGTATATTCTTTCATATTATATATACGTTTAGTGAAAATCTGTTAATTTGTAATTAAAAACTGACACTTCAATTTTTTATTCATATGTATTGATGTATAATTTATTTCGTCGAACGCCTAAATTCTAATTGGCTTTATTATTTCCAGCTATTTAAAAGTATTAGGACAGTGATCCGTCGTACATCAAATTTGCTTATCGTATATTATTATCTATACGTGAGGTCTTCACAGTATCGCTCCTTGCTTTGAAACAAGTCTTCACCAACTTAGCTGAGGATTTTAAGGAAGTTTAGATTTTTGTGGATATTTGACATATTAAGTAAAACAATCCTCTAGGTATCTCGATCGCAATCACAATTTTATATTGTACTAGCGACTCTAACTAGGTTTAGCGTCAGCGAAGCCACGGGTTCCGCAAGTTAAAATAAAAAAAATCTAAAGTATAACCTCCTCCTTTTTTGACGTCCTTTTTTAAGTGGTAGTGCCATGCTTGTAACCTTCGGGTAGCAGCCAAATGGGCCGGCACGCCCCGTATAGTACCACTCTCTCACAGGAGACCGGCGTGAAGTGGCAGCTATGCTGTCGCGTTTCGTCCGGTAAGTGAGAGTCCGGGAGGCCCACACCGTATCCCTCCTCCCGTCCTTCTTCCTCCCCCCTTCCCCCTCCCTCCCTTTCTTAAAAGGCCGGCAACGCATCTGCAAAACTGCAAGACCTGCAGTCTTGCAGTCTTGCAGATGTCCATGGGCGGAGGTGATCACTTCCCATCAGGTGAGCCTCCTGCCCGTTTGCCCCCTTTGTCACATAAAAAAAAAAAAAAACGTCGGTTAAAAAGTAGAATAAGTTATGCCTTATAGCATAAGTTATATCCAAGTGAAAATCCCGTCAAAATCGGTCCAGCCGTTTCAGAGATTAACCGGAACAAACAGACAGATAGACAAAAGTATTAAAAATTGATTTTTTGATGTAAGTACCGTATATACTTTCATATGCATTTAGTGAAAAGCTGTTAATTTGAAATTAAAAACAAACACTTCAATTATATTTATTATACTAGTGACTCAGCCTTGCTCCGCTCGGGTTCGTCCCTAGACGTTGTAACAGTTAGTTTAGATTACTAAGAAATTAAATATTTTTAAGCCCATTATATTACATCAAGCTTCTGTAGATAATATCTTTAAATTGTTAAGAAATATTGCAAGAATTGCATATTACAGAAGGTATGAAACCAGAAATACTGCTGAATTACGACTTCGTATTGTAAGGTCTTTCGCAAAAGTACGAATAGGGTTTTCACTGACAGAAAAGTATTGTCTTCTGTATTATATTCAGCCCTTTTTGACATCCCACAGCTGGGGGTGGGCCTCCCTCAGTACGAGGGGGATCAGAATATAGTCCACCGCGCTGGCCTAGTGCGTGTTGGCGGACTTCACATGTCTTACGAAAACTTGCTAGGTTCTTTCAGACATGCAGGTTACCTCACGATGCTTTCCTTCACCGTAAGACAAGTGGTCATCATGTAAGAAATGATTTGCACTTGAAAATATCAGATCTGCGGGACCAGGATTTGAACCCGCATCACTTGACGCTTGGATTCCACTGCCTTTAGTATTTAAATAATCAATTAGATAAAAGGCATAAATACAGTATCTGTTGTTTTTTTCGTAATCAACGTAAAAACCCTGACATGCATTTTTCAACAATAATAATATTATGTATTTATCAATCGAAATGTATTTAAAGCTCTTATGAGATAGCGAATTATAGGTGATGGATATTTAATCTTTCAGATTTATTCGCGGATTTATTTAGATTTTTCGTGATAAGCACGAATATCTATACTCCAGTCATGAGTGTTTATATTTACTAGTGGTGGACCTGTGGACAAAATTTGAGCATAATTAATATCTAATATATAAAAATCTCGTGTCACTGTGTTTGTTATCGAACTCCTCCGAAACGGCTTAACCGATATTTATGAAAAATTTTGTGTATATTTGGCAGGTCTAAAAATAGGTCCTTAGCTATTTTTTATTCCCCTAGGTGATAAGGGTGGATAGAACGCGGGCGAAGCCACAGGAATTGCAAGCATATTGTAATAAATGAATTTATTATGGTTATGTTTGACATTCAGTGTGTCAAATACATGGTAGTGTGTTTAACTGCTTCGTTGGTGTAGTGGCTAGCATGTACGGTCGCACACCGGGAGGTCCTGGGTTCCAGTCCCGGTCGGGCCAAGTTTAGTTATTGAGTCTTTCTGTTTCGTAAGCCTCAGTAACAACCCGGAGTTGGGAAGTTAGTGGAGTGTCACCCCCGTGCCGAGGCAGAGCATACTATATGCATCTATTTTAAAACTAAAGACCCATCCTCGCTCCGCTTGGGTTCGTTTCTAATTACACATATACAAATTTCTCGAAAAGTAGATATTGACTCGGATAACCAACTCTCATCATATCATTTACATTTGGTTCCTCGTGATTCGGCGACATTCAGACGAAAATTATAAAGATTCAACCGCTATATCGTTAATAATATTTCGATAAAAATTTCCAAAAAATATTCAATGTTCAGATTCGACTAAATTAGAATTTTAGTATAATACTTTATGTTTTATTTATAGCAGCAAGAATCATCATGTTCCAATTATTTTGAATTTCTGTAATAAATTTTGAAACGAAAACCTTTGCTATATCTAACCCCCGCTACACACGTAACGATATATCGTAGCGATTTCAAACTGTGCAGATAAATCGAACGTTCATAGTGTCTCCACACGCCTCCGATATCGACGTTGATCGTCAGTTCTCCGTAGAAGCTCACGCAAGAAACATGTCGTCCACAATGGAAGATGATGACGTACTTGCGATATTAGGCCTCGTTATGTGTTTAAAGAAAAAAAAAGCGCGGAGTGTGTGGTGTATGTCTATCTTTTAAGCTTGACTCGCTATAACATTTTTTATTGTTATAAAATTTGTTTTAAGATAATGCATTATTTGCGATGGTGTTTAATAAACATGATATTAATCCTTATCCAAATAAATAAGATATTCATCACAAGTATTTAATTTTGAATAAAATTGCTCTTGGAATAATTTGATTTCAATGAATATCTTATGAGATATCATAGTTTTAAAATAACTCCGCAACAAAATAATTATCATCGCGTTGAATATGGGCGGACGGGCGAAAGAATTTGATTTTAAGACTTTAGAACGCAAGCGAAGCCGCGGGAAAGGCTAGCTTTCATATAAAGCGGGAGTAGAAACTTTTTAATTGACGCGGCGGGAAAGTATATAGCAACAAGCGAGCACCTTGAATACTGGCGCGAACTGAGCGATCTCCATCCACACGTGACGATAAAACTGTGCAAACGCAATCGACAACGATTTATTGAATAGAAATTGCAACCATAGTATAAAGCTTTATACTATGTTGCAACTGCCACCGATGAACGATAAACTGCAACGATTTACCATACACACGATCGATAAATCGACGCAAACCAGTTTGCGCAGTTTTATCACTACGATATATCGTAACGTGTGTAGCAGGGGCTAATAATTCGAAGTGACCTTAAACTGACAAAAACATTATCACTTAATCATGCCATATTGTTGGAAGGAATCGAACGAGTTTTCATTTCTACCTCATCTTTTTTTATCGTTTATGCGTTATGATATTTTATATTGATATTTCAGTTTGCATTTATATTAAAAGAAAAAATATATATTAAATGTAAGTTAATAAAAAAATAATTGAATTATAATGTTTTATTTAAAAATAAATAGCTTTTAAAGTCGAGCACGGATCCAAGCATTGAAGGAGGTGACACGTGCGAAACCGGCGGGCAGACCAGCTTGGCAACCTCGTGCAGAGACGAATGACGTGATTCCAATCTGGCAAGAGTAATAAATAAATTAATAAAATTCCCATACATATTTAAGAGCGGGTCTACCATATTTAACTAATTGTTATTGAGTAAAAGTCACTATATCTAAAGTCTTTACAATTACTGATATTTAAGCAAAGTGTAGAAAAGGAAGCATTACCAATTGTCCGCCTGCAACGAGAGAGCCGCCAGAGTCTCCGGAGCAAACGTTGCGGTTGCTAGCACTGCTGGTGCAAAGAGTGGAAGCAATGATGGGCGAACCATAAACACGCGCGCAATCCGCGTTTGTAATCACTTGGAGAGACACATGACGGAGATGACCATTGGTACCACCAGCTGGAAGATTTGAGTCATTTTATTAAAATTAATACTTTCAATGGGACAATAATTATGTGTATTATGGATGTAAATAATTATAAGCTTACAATCAGCAGTCCTTCCGTAACCGGCAGCGACCGCAACCGCTCCAACATATTGGTTGGTGCCAGCCGCCATTCCGATGTTTCGGACAAAGTCTGAAAACCACAATTAAATTTAAAGTCTCATTGTAAAGGATATACCTACAGTATGTTCACTTTTAAGCAAAATAAAACACAATCCTATGTAAGTACTAAAACAAACAATTCATGAAATTTACAATTTAGTTAGAAGAATTTTCATAAGTCTCAAACATTTGCTTAAGCCCTTACTCAACCCGGAGCTCGAACCTAGATCCTACCTCTTATGTTCATCATCATCATCATCAGCCCTTTTAACGTCCCACTGCTGGGCACGGGCCTCCCTCAGTATGAGGGGGATCAGGCCATAGTCCACCGCGCTGGCCCAGTGCGTGTTGGCGGACTTCACATGTCTTACGAAAACTTGCTAGGTTTTCTTAGACATGTAGGTTTCCTCACGATGTTTTCCTTCACCGTAAGACAAGTGGTAATCAGGATAGAAATGATTCGCACGTGAAAATATCAGAGGTGCGAGACCCGGATTTGAACCCGCATCACTCGGTTATATAAGCAACGCGTTACCGCTGGGCTACCACTGCCTTACCTCTTATGTTATATTAAGATAATATTCCTTACAAATAAACTGATCAACACAAATATTCTGAAATTGTAACTAATAAATAAATGTTGGGAGTAACATGCTTACTGTTGTAATTAATCCATGGGATGACAATGACGGCAACATCGTTTTGCAAGTTGTTCACGTTGTAGCTAGCATGCATTTGAACATTAGTTGAAGTGACACGAATTCCTCCAGAGAAGAGAGAGACTGATCCAAGAACAACAACTACGGATCTGCCCTGCGTGTTCCGGTTTCTCCAGCAGTGAGCGGCGGTGACGACACGGTTGTTGGTAATGAGAGACGATCCACACATGGACTGGCGACCATTTGTGAGAGAAATAATTAGACCTCCCTGAAATAGAGAATTAAATATTAAAACTTACCAGCTGGTCTCCAGGCTTTTGGCTATGAACAATACAATTCAAGATGGTGGTATTTTAAGGCATACAAAAATACAATAAATACTTTGTTTTAGAGTTGCACCAATATTTTTCGATATGGGAGAGACTAGGGTCTTAGATATTAAAGGTAGGTTTAGGTATATACATGTTGCAGACATTTCAAGACAAGACAATTAAAACTAAATTTTAACGTGAAATTAAATTTTCTGAGCATGCTCCGAACGATAGATCCGTAAAAGAATGTAGATTAGAACATTAAAAAAAAACATTAAAAGCACTTATAAAACCTTTAATTTATTTACCATGTGTGGGTGGTTTCCTAGTCCAGACTGTGATCCTCCTACGATTCTGCCGCCATCGAAGTCCTGAGCCATCTCGGCTTGCTTGATCTTCTCGGCCAATGGGATACCGATTTTCTCATGGTAGTCCAACTCTATCGGCTCATAGAAAACCCCGGCGTTAGCCACCGCGAGACTGACAAGTAGGAGGAACAGCTTCATTTTGCCTTGAGTTGTAAACAGACTGCGATGCACCATTATTTATAGTCCATTGAACCTTCCCATTTATCGCAGTAGATTAAAAAACCCGGAAAGATAATGGTACGGCCATTATCTATAAAAACGAGCAAAAAAAATCACGTTTGTTGTATGGGAGCACCCTTCAATTTATTTTATTATGTTTTTAGGGTTCCGTAGCCAAATGGCAAAAAACGGAACCCTTATAGATTCGTCATGTCAGTCTATCTGTCCGTCCGTATGTCACAGCCACTTTTTTCCGAAAGTATAAAAACTATACTGTTGAAACTTGGTAAGTATATGTATTCTGTGAACCGCATTAAAATTTTCACACAAAAATAGAAAAAAAATTTGGGGGTTTCCCATACTTTGCTTTTGCTTTGCTTTACACAAAAATAGAATTGAAACTCAAAATTTTTTTTCGTCAAACTGATACGCATACCCATATACTCTATATTATTTTTGAAGACATATCTTTGGATAGGTCTTCAAAAATAATATTGAGGTTTCTAATATCATTTTTTTTCTAAACTGAATAGTTTACGCGAGAGACACTTCTAAAGTCATAAAATGTGTATGTGGTAGATCCACAGTAGTTTTTTTACACACACAAAGTAATTTTTTTTATACGTCATAAATCGTAAACTGCAATTTACCTTTCATTCAATCAACTCAAATATAAAAAAAACATTTAATTTCATAAACATAAACCTTATGCATAAACCGTTAACCATTATTATAGATAATGGTACGGAACCCTTCATGCACTAGTCCGACTCGCATTTGGCCGATTTTTTAGTATTAGTTATAGTGGCAACAAAAATACATCATCTGTGAAAATTTCAACTATCACGGTTCATGAGATCAAGATTCAGCCTGGTGTCAGACGGACAGGCAGCGGAGTCGTTTTACCCTTTGGGCACGGAACCCTAAAAACGAACCGGAATACACCAGACTGTGATGAGATACTTTAACTGCAAGCGCTTTGTAAAAGTATCTTTAGTTATGAAATTACTAAGCTGGGAATTAGTACAATAGAAGATTCCCTTAGCGTGATTTATTACCACAGCGTGAAAAGGCTTCGATTACTCAACCTCTCGATAGATTCTATAAGATTTGTATATTTTAACATAAAATATCAGTTAGTGTCTTCATTAACTTTCATTAAGAGGTACTTCTAAGATTCATTCAAATCAACTGCGAAAAAATAGGCGGGTCATACACAAAACGAAACAAAAAATATAAAGAAATAAAACTTCGTCGTATTTATTAAAAATCAGTCTCATTTATTTAATACAGATCAAAACAATATATATTCAAACAGAAACCAGATCGTTATTGAGATTTAGCAAAAATATCCAATATTTAAGATTTTTGATGACCACAGAAAAGACACAAATCTACAGGAAAGAACAGTTAGATCGATATTACTCCGATAAAAATGTCAAACTAATTAGAATCAATATTTTAATAAAATCTTAAAAGCTCTAACAAAAACTCAAACTTCAAATTTAAAGCTAATAAGTTTTTAACATAATATTGTAAACAAAAAAAAGTAATCAGATAAGAACATCAACAAATTTTTTTTTTAAAACAATAATGACCGGAACATCGGTAGTAAATAATTAAAAATGTTTTAATCACTGTCATCACTTGAAGGAAACAAGGATCGTACTCTTAATTTCTCAGGTGGTGTAATCCAGTCATCGGAATAGTTATTCTCAAGGAGAATCCTTTTCTTAGGTGGTGTAGTCGAGTCATCGGAATAGTTATTCTCAAGGATAATCTTTTTTTTTGGAGTAAGTGGTCGAGGCGTTATATTCTCTAAGGAATTAGGTGATGGTGTAAACAAATAATGAGAATGTGGCGTATTCGGTCCAGAGAGGGTAGATGCAGAAGCTGTTCCGGGGGAAACTGGACTTGGCATAATAAGTTCTGATGATGTGCTTGAATAAGCTTCTGACAATACTTCTGAAGTATCTGAAACACGTGCAATCTGTATTTGTCCGATCTCAAAATGTGGACAATTAGTGCTAGCTGCACAAGAAGTACAGCTTAGTCTTCTAGCATGAAGTATGTTAGGCTGGGTTGCGCTCCAGGTCAGTTGATGGATTTGAAAAGTGCCTTTGAATGGACGACATTTATTTGCATTTGCTATATTTTGTATTTCGGAAATATGATCTTCATCGATACGAACAATCTCAATGCCCTTACAATTCTCTTTCAAACAACTAACGAAACTGTCAATGTCCCATACATCTCTCCCATTTGCAACAAAGTTATCAGACGTCCGTTTAACACAGCCACCAACACCGTCAGGCGCACCTTTACCGTGACCGGCCTCGCTGTAATGCCACACGATAGTATCTGCATTAGAAATTTTACTTATGTAATTTACTATCATGTGAAACATAGTCTTGTTGCGATACTGCGTGGTCGGTCCATCACTAAGAATGTGTAAAATCTTCAAATCCGGGGAAAGCAATTTAATTTTATCTATGACGGGCTTCAAATGTGCACATATCAATACGGGATCGTGTCTTAAGTTTTCAGAGACAGAACAGAATGACGTAGTTTTTACAATATTATGTGGTGGTGGATTATTGACAGAGTAGTAGACACAGGTATGTAGAGAAAGCTGTGATTTTGACCCACCAAAATGGGCTGATTGAATTTCTGATCCGTACTTACATGTATAATTTTCTGAAAAATCAATGTGCAAAAGACCTTCTAATGGTGTAAGATTATGTTTAATCAATCTTATAGCCTTATACTGATTAATAATGTTTGCAACATGCTGCATAAACGTGGGTAAGTTTGCTTTTAAAATATTTACCAGCAGCTGTTGAGACGTCTTCATGCTCTCTTTAACAGTCTTTTTGCAAACTTTTTCAGTACCTTTAATAATCACATTAAAAGTCTTAGTTACCCACCTTTGATAAATAATTGTATCATTTCCATTAATAATGTTATAATGTGGAGACTTTTCAAAACACAGTGAACATTTCCGCTCCAAGCAACGTAAATTGAGACTATTATTACAGCAAAGAGATTTGGCAAGACCGGTGGCAGATGAATAATTTACTACCTTAGCCTGGTATAAAGCACGTACAATATAATCATTGTTAGTATGTACAGAGCACAAGCAAGTATTTCTTGAAGCCGCTTTTGGGAATATTACCCAGAAAGGACGATATCGACGAAACGTTTCATAAGAGATATTTAAACCACTCGTACTATTAAACTTCTTGTGCAGATTAAGAAGCGTATCATTTAAAAGACGTATTTGTCTTTTTGTTTTTCTGCGCGTGATTGTCTCTTTTTTTCCGGCTGTCAGTCTGCTATTTTCGTCATCACTTAAAAAGTCACATATCTTTTGCTTCAAACTGATTTTTATGATATTGTCCTGTTTGTTTATTTTCTTCTTCCTTGTTAATCAAATCCTGTATTTAGCCAGCCTTCGTTCCAATCTATTTAATTTGTTTATTAAATGCTGGTTTTGAGCTTTTAATAGTCGCATATTTCTTAATCTTATTGCTTTGCCCATTGCAACACGTGAAAACGACGAGCGTGAGGATGAGGGGGACGGAGGTGGTGTATTTTCATTTAAAGATTCCTCAGTACGCCTACATTCTCAAAAATTCTCTTTCGTTTTAAAGGTTAGAAAAATGGCGAACAAGATTTGAAAAATACTCCTTAAAAGGAATTTCGGCTATATATTCATAAATAAAATTATCACTTACTTGCCAAAGTACACCAGGAACAGAAAAGTGACACTGATCTTTTACAAAATGTGTAATCGGAAGATTAAAACAACTGAAGCAATAAAAATGGACGTCAGTCTCTCATAGTGGCACAAGCAAATGACAGAGTTTCTACTGTTACCAGTGTAAAAAATATTTAATATAGGGTAGGTTTAGTAGAAAATTTTAATGCGTAGATTTTTTGGTCCACAGAAAAGACGTATATACATGTAATCACTTGTTTATCTGAAATTGTTGTAAAAATCCCAAGCAAGTATTGGCAACTATAAAATAATATTAGTCTTTATTATAATACACGTCCATAAGAGTTGTCTTTTTAATAATATGTGCATAAAAAAATAAACTGTATATACTTAAACACACGTACTACGAATCTGAACAGTCCACAGAAGGGGACAAGGATTCATCATCATCATTCATCATCAGCCCTTTTCAGTCCACTGCTGGACATAGGCCTCTCTCATGGTGTGCCATTGAGCGCGGTCTTGAGCCCTGCGCATCCAGTCTATCCCAGCCGTACGGCGCAGGTCGTCGCACCATCTTGCGGGAGGGCGTCCCACACTGCGTTTCCCTAGCCGTGGTCTCCACTCGAGAACCTGCTTGCTCCAACGGTCATCAGTTGTCCTGCAGATATGGCCGGCCCACTGCCACTTTAGCCTGCTGATTCTCTGAGCAACATCAATCACACCGGTTTTCTGTCTGATAAATTCATTTCTGAATTTATCTTTCAGAGATATCCCGAGCATGGCTCTTTCCATAGCACGCTGTGTGACTCTTAACTTGTGAATCAGCTTTGCCGTGAATGTCCATGTTTCGGCGCCATATGTAATAACAGGCAGGATGCACTGGTTGAAAACTTTACTTTTGAGCGATTGTGGTATTGGTGACATAAAGACCTGATGGAGTTTCCGAAATGCTGCCCAGCCCAGCTGTATTCTTCTCTCTATTTCTTTCTCGAAATTGTTTTTACCGAACTGCAAAATTTGCCCGAGGTAAATATATTCTGAGACAATTTCGAGAGTTTCACCAGCAACAGTGACAAGGATTACTTTTTTAATATTTTTTATTATTATTTATGAATATTTTATAGGTTTAAATATTCGTTTAATACTAATGCATACAATAGTTCTAATGAATATTAAAAATAAGCATGTTTTGACTAATAAAAACCAGGTTATTTTATCCGAACAACGATATGTGTATGACCCAGGCGCTACTGTATTTAATTTATAAAAGTATACCGCTCATAAACAAATGAAATAACCAGGAACCTAGATGTGACCCTTGAGGCACTCTGAAAGTGACATCCTCGGCACTTTAATTTATTTTTACTACATTTAATTATAGAGAAAAGACGTTTATCAGGTGTACAGGCACACTGAAAAAATATTTTAGGTTACATAGAACGCAATTTATATATTTTAGATATTTTATTCTTAATCACAGCGCAAAAACTAAACACAATCATTCAGTTTTACTCAACCAAAAATAAAAATAAAACATTCACCAAAATATTATAGACTTCGTGGGGACGAAGACTAGCTAGGGGGCTAGCTTTCTATAGAATTAAAGTTTATTTGCCAAAATTAATATTTTTCCACTATTTTTTATTATTTATTTTAATAAAAACGATGGTGCAAAAAAGAATTTGACTTGACTAGTTTAATGGCTTTCAGTTGTGCCAGTGAGGCATGATTGATTCCGCCAATGTCGCGTAGGGAGCAAAAAAGAACACATTTGACGTGTATACTGTCAACTTATATTTTTTATTTTAAAATAATAATAACGCTTAGAACGATAATTTTTCCGCTCAATATTGAAGTATCAATAGTATGACTGTGTGCGTAAGTGTCACGTAATTACAATCGAAGGCACGCACACATAAGTTGTAAGGAGACTATATCGAGACGGGAAACGTATTAAGCCTTAAGGCCGAATGGAAATGGCTTCAATTCACTTGGGACTACTCACCTTCTAAGCGTAATTATTCTAAGCTTTTTATGTAATTTTGCGCGTGATCGCGCCGTTTTTACGACAGCCTGGTTTAATAAAAGAAATTACTTAATTGGTTTATATGTACATTGATTATTATTTTTTGGAAAATATTATTGAAATAGTTGATGATATTGAAATATCATCATTATTAGCGACACAGAGGACGAATCTATAGTTTTTAGAATTTTTGCCTGTGTATGTCTGTCCATCTGTGACCACATATCACGAGAAAATCACATAACAGATTTTGATAAAATTTGGTACGGGGAAAGCAAGATATCCTGGTCATCATAATATGATAATTTTTACTTCAAGAAATTATAAAATTTCTGGAAAAAATTACCAACCGGGAAAATGGACCAACCCTAGGGAGGGTGAGTCGATAGTTTATTATAAATGAAACTGCCTCGGTGGTGTAGTGGCTAACATGTACGGTCGCACACCGGGAGGTCCTGGGTTCAAGTCCCGGGTCGGGCCAAGTTTAGTTATTGAATTTTTCTGTTTCGTGAGCCTCAGTAACAGCCCGGCGTTGGGAAGTTGGCGGTGTGTCACCCCCGTGCCTCGGAGAGCACGTAAAACCGTCGGCCCTGCGCCTTAATTCTCACGGGTCGTGTCGAGCAGTCGTCCCACCGCAATATGAGAGTGATAAGGAATAGAGAGTGCACTTGTGTCTGCTCATACACTTGTGCACTATAATATGTCCAGCGCCGTTGACTAGTTGACTAGTCTCAATGAGATTGGCCGCCGTGGCCGGAGTCGGTCAGGCGGACATCATCATCATCATAAATGAAACTCTCTTTCCAGATTCTGTCGCGAATTTATTTAGATTATATTTAGATATATTATTTAGAATATATTTTTGAATGCTTAGGAATCGTTTCTCCTTCCTTGTATTAGTGCAACCAGCCACCATGACATCATATAATAAATAGCTTTAATAGTAAATAATAAAATAATAACTGCCGACTCAACTTCTGTAAGACAATTTTTGCTTATGACAAGCTTCCCTGTGACGTCACTGACACACCGCGAAATAGTGATTCAGCGGCCTATTTAAATTGTTTTTTTTATCATTTGCTATGTTTGGAAGAAATTAAAAAAGGTTGAATTTTTTTTATTTATTTTATATTCCTTACTTATTTGAAAATAATCATTAGTGGTCTTATTATGACTTACACATTTTACCTTCATATTAAAATAATCAAGTAAAGGTAAATGAGTAAAAAAGTGTTTAAATTATATATTTTTATTTGAAAATAAATAGCTTTTACAGACGAGCTCGAATCCATGAATTGAAGGAGGTGACACGTGCGAAACCGGCGGGAAGACCAGCCTGGCATCCTCGTAAGGCCACGAACGACGTAACTCCAATCTGGTAAGTGTAATCATTAAATTAATAAAAGTCCGAGAGATATGCACGTCAACTAAAGTTAACTAAATGTTATTGAGTATTATTATAGTCACTCACTCTAAAATCTTTACTGTGACAGATGTTAAAAATGAAGTGAAAAAAGAAAACATTACCAATTGTCCTCCTGCGACGAGAGAGCCACCGGAGTCTCCTTGACAGACGTTGCGGTTGCTAGCACTGCTGGTGCAAATAGTGGAAGCAATGACGTTTGAGCCATAAACGCGCTGGCAATCAGCGTTCGAGATTACTTGGAGAGTCACATGACGAAGTCTGCCAGAACTACCACCAGCTGGAAAATTTAAGCAATCCCGCATTATAAAGACTCATAAATAAAATGGAACAATTATGTGTATTTTGAATAGAAATAATTTTGAACTTACAATCAGCAGTTCTTCCGTAGCCGGCAGCGACCGCATTCGTTCCAACAAATTGGTTGGTGCCAGCCGCCAGACCGATGTTGCGGACATTGTCTGAAGACCACAATAAAATTAAAGTCTCCTTTTTAAGTATTAAATAAACCTACTTGAGTTTTTATTAAAATTTTGTATTAAAACAAAACCAATTACGATGTCAGTATACAAAATAACTATGAAATTTAATGACCCGCATAAAAAAATTAGAAGAAATTTCATAAATCCCAGATTTTTTTGAAATCTTTATGATACATTTAGATAATGTTTCTTTGAAATAAATTGGTCATGACAAATATTCTGAAATTGCAACCAAGGCTCGGAAACATTATTTAAAATACCGTTTTTAAAATGTTCCGAACAGTTCTTTGAATTTTTTATACAACATTTTGTTCGGAACAAAACCGATACGAGAACATTTTCATAAACCGGTTTATTCCGCAGGACGCGACCGCGCATGGACAAAATTGTCCAGACTCAGAAAAAGTTCTGGGTGGAGGGTGGGGGTGGTAATATACATGTTATTAGGGGCTTGTACTCGTTTTTTGAGATTTTATTTACAATATTTTGAATGGTTTGGCACTGGTCTTTATGCCGCATTTATTAAAGTGAAAAAAAAAAACGTTTAAAAAAGGTTAAAAACGTTTTATTAACCGAAAACGATTTAAATTTTGTTCCTCTTCAAAAACGTTTTATAAAGCGTTCTGTTCAAACGAAACCATTACTAATCCGTTCTTAGGTTTTTAAGTCGAAAACGTTTCGAAAAATATACCGGTATCCGAGCCCTGAATTTGCAACAGTTAAATTAGTATTTAATTTAAAATGCTTACTGTTGTAATTAACCCATGGGATGACAATGATGGCAATATCGTTGTGCAAATTGCCCATATTGTAGCTAGCGTGCATTTGAACGTTAGTTGATGAGACACGAGTTCCTCCAGAGAAGAGAGTGACTGATCCAAAGACGACAACTACGGATCTGCCCTGCATATTCCGGGTCCTCCAGCAGTGAGCGGCGGTGACGACGCGGTTGTTGGTGATGAGGGACGACCCACAAGTTGACTGGCCACCAGCTGCGAGGTTCACAATTAGACCACCCAGAAATAAAGAATTAAATATAATAACTTACCAGCAGCTGACCTGACAGACTTTGATCTGTGTAAATTAGAATCAAAGTTGGTGGTAGACCCGATGACCACATCGTGAAAAAGTGCCATGGCTACAAAAAGAGAGGGAGAGGTAGACCGCAAACTACCAGGACGACAAATGTCCGAAAGGACATGCAAAAGCTCGGTCTCAGAGATGAGTGAAGTTAATGGTGCTGAAAGAATAAGAAAGCCGACCCCACGTAACGGGAAAATGCAAGGGTAAAGAAGGTTCCAGACGGTTCCAAAGCTTAGCGGTCATGGAAGAGATTAGGGTTTTAGATGTCTCAAAGGTCATTTTATACTTGTTATAGACAGTTATTAGAAATTAGAAAGTTGGAAGTTGGATCCGTTAAAGAATTAGACTATAAAATTTTTGAAAAACATTAAAAGCACTTAGGTATGTGAGTGGATACCTAAATAACTAAAATGTGCGCGTCAACACTGACATTGCAGTACTAATAAAAGCTTAGGTTCTTTACCAAATGTGGGTGGTTTCCAAGTCCAGACTGTGATCCTCCTACGATCCTGCCACCGTCGAAGTCCTGAGCCATCTCGGCTTGCTTGATCTTCTCGGCCAATGGGATACCGATTTTCTCATGGTAGTCCAACTCTATCGGCTCATAGAAAACCCCGGCGTTAGCCACCGCAAGACTGACAAGTAGGAGGAACAGCTTCATTTTGCCTTGTGTTGTAAACAGACAGTGATGCACTAGTATTTATACTCATTTAATTTTGCATTTTTTTTATATCGCTATAGATATAGATTAGAATACTAACCGCATTAAAAAAAACTATGATAAGATAATTAATTACATGCGCTTTGCAAATAGTTAGAAAAAATGAAGGACTTTCATACAAACTTACGAGAGCCTTAGAACTCCTTAATCCGGCCCTGTCGAAAAATTAGCCGAAGTCTACTAACTATAAACTACCTGTCTACCAAATTGCATCTTAACATCAAGCGGTTTTCAATATTTCATGATGCTTTTCGCATTTATACGAGTATATTTAAAATTAATGTTACAATATAATCCTTAATATTATTATGCTGTACCAAATAACTAAAATATTGATAAAATTGGTATATTTACAGGCGATCTGATTCAGCTTTTTATTTATATCTTTTAGGCAATATTAGCCCAGTGGTAGCCCACCCGCTCGGGAAACCGAGTGCAGGTTCAATTACCAGACAAATGCTCAGTCCCCCGCACTTATCCATAATGGTGAACTATGGCCTCATCCCCCTCATATTGAAGGAGGCCCGTCCCCAGTTGCGGGACATAGTATCTATTAACTCGATATAAAATAATAGAATGCTGCAATTGCTATCTAGGAGATATATATTTTTTTAATATGTTGGGACATTGTTACAAAACCATAGTTCCGTGGTAAGCTACGAGGTTTGTGTTACGGATACCAGATAGTTGATATATTACATATGTATACATAAATTTTAAATACATACATATTATAAATATAAACACCCATGACTGGAGTACAAGCATTTATGTCATCTCAACAAATGAATGCCCGCAGCGGGACTCGAACCCGCGACCGCTGGCGCAGAAAGTAGGGTCACTACCAACTGAGCCAAACGTGTCCTTAATTATCCATTAGTTGAGTTATATTTTTCGAACGCCTAAATTCTAATTAACTTTGAATAACTTTATCGTATTAAAAGTATTTGGACAGTGATCGATCGTACATCAAATTTTCTTATCACAATAACATGTACGTGAAGTCTATTGGGAAGAACATGTAATATTGTACATTACTTTGGTGGCATTTAGATTTTTCAAAGTGAAAGTTCTTTGCGCGTATGAGGGTAAATTGTTTACGGATGAAACGCAATATTAGTGACACGAAAATGTGGGACGTTTTTGTCCAAGACGAGGGAGAGAGCGATTGAGACCGATTGAGAAAGAGTGAGAAAGGGAATTTGTATCGATTTTCGACACTTTTATTATTCTAATTACAATTAAATTCGTTGAATATCTTACATGTCATCCTTTTCCCCTCCCTCTTAATCTCGGAAATCTAAAGCTTTAGATTAGTATAAATATAAACGAGATTTAAAATTCGCGACAAAAACTGAAAAGGTAGTTTCATTTATAATCTGTTTACGAGTAAATAATACAAAAATCATTTCTTTAACGTATAATTATATTCAGTATCTTTAGAGCCGCGCCTGTATCCAACTTGTGAACGACGAGACGCGCGCGAAGCCCGCTGGGAAGCCCAGCTGGCAGCCGCGCGTCGACCCGAACGATGTCACTCCGATCTGCGAATCAAATTCAATAGGGTGTTCAAAAAAATTAAACATAAGGGTTGTTTCATAATATTTCTGATTTTCACCAGGTCTGAGGCTTCTTCTTTCCGAACTGGTACTTGGAAGTAGATTCATGACATTCAGTAAAAAAAAAATAATTTCATGCTAAGTAAACTAATTTGAATTGTATTTATTTTGAAGAATTATAATTACTCGAGGATTTTACCAAACTTTCTCCTCAGTCCGCTCGGGTTTGTTTTAGCGTTTAGTATCTAAGATTTCTTAAATAGGTATGTGATATTTTCCTGCAGTAAAAAGTATCCTATATAACAGCTACAGTCATCCTACATTTCATCAAAATCTGTCCAGTGATTTTCTTGTGATGCGGTCACTGACAGAAAACAGACGTACAGACAAAAATTCTAAGAACTATAGATTCGGCCTCTGTATCGATAATAATGATTATTTCAAAACGATTCTTCAAAATCCATTTAATCTACACATTCGATAATTTCAATTTTATTATATGTATCAATTAAATAAATATGTTGGAACTAAGAATATTATTACATACAGCGCCATCTAGCTCCGTGGTAAGCTACGAAGCTTGTGTTACGGATACCAGATAGTTGATACACTACACATACATAACCTTTATAAATAACTATGTATTTAAAGTTAAGATTAGGCAAGTAAGATCTAAAATAAAAATATAGTTTACCAAATATCTAACTCCATTAGCGGAGTATGCGAGGGGTCCGCCGGAGTCTCCGCTGCAGGTCCCGATGCCCCCCGCGCCGCTGGTGCAGAGAGTCGAGCTGATGATGGTAGTTGGTCCGAAGACGTTCTGGCACTCAGAGTTCGAGATCACTCCGAGGGTCACTTGACGGAGGGCCTGGTTGTTGCTGCCAGCGGATGCTAAAATAAATTAGTTTGATGGTTAAAATTTAACGTTATCATTTATTTATTTATTATTTATTTATTTATAATATAAAATTGGTGGCAAAGATTAAACAATAATTGTAAAAATTTGAAAAGGAAGAAAAACAAGTCACACAAACTAAACAACCATTTGCCGCGACTTCGCCCGCGTTTTGATCACTATTAAAAAATAGGAATTGGTGGTAGAACGTTGAACATTCTTCGCTTCTTGTAAGAGCTACTAAACAAGACGGTGCGCGTAGTGTCGGCGATTGCATCAAGCAAAGCGGCGCTTCAAGCAGCGCTTGCATTTTATTCTCGCGTCCAAATTTTTTTGCTATTAGTCCTTAGATATTCGTCAAATAAATTAAAATACTTGAAAAAATACATACTTAAACCTTCCTCTAGAACCACTCTTTCCATTGGTGAAAACAGCATGGAAATCAGTGCATTTTTATTTTTAAGTGGATTTCTCGTGATGCGGTCACAGACAGACAGACGAATAACTTTATTCAGATTGATGATTTTCCAAAAATATTTAAAGTACAGATTTGACTTAACTGCTTTTTTTTATACTATTCTGAATAAGTGCTTGACTTCGTTCCACCTGATGGTAAGTGTAAACGCAGTCGTAGGTGGTAAGTCGCACTAATTCAGTAGTCACCTATTCACTCTAGCCTTGAATACACCCATATTGTAATCGGACGGAAACACTGATGCAGGCAGGTTGTTCCAATCCTTAGCCGCCATAAATGACGTAGCGAAACGCTTCGTCCGGACGGGTGGAATTTCCACGACATAAGGATGGAGATCAGCCGTTCGTCGGGTCTTTGGTTAATGGAAAGGGGATGGGGGAATTAAGTCATGTAATTCCTGCGCAAACTCTTCAAATGCAACCTATAGAAGACACAAAGGCTGGCAACCCAAAGTCGGTTATCTAGGCTTTGTAAGTTATATGCAAGATCTTTTTTCTTATATCTGTGGTACTTACAATCAGCTGTTCTTCCGAAGCCAGCGGCGACTGCTCGTTCTCCGACAAAGTTCATGCTGAGCAACGAGCCAGAGGGCAGCGCGATGTTGCGGATGCTATCTGAAAAATATGCGTAAATGGTTTCCGATACGATTTTTTGTCAATACAAACTAAAACAGTAGATATTAATATTTTTATTAATAATTTATCGCGAACAAACAGACAGACAGACACACGTGGCGGAGGACTTTGTTTTATAATATGACGTAGTGATTCAACCTGAAACAGTAGAGAATATTAATATTTTTATTAATAAAGCATCGGGTACCCCTTAATTTTGCCATCGGCCCAAACTATCCGCAATGTATAAACCCTAAGTACATACATAAACTACTTAATCCCATACATTTTTTAAATCCCGAAGCAAAAACAAGGGTGTGCTATAAGTTTAACGTATATCTATGTGTCTGTCCGTTGCATCGTAGCTCTCGAACAATGAATCGATTTGGGTTTTGTTCTTTATTGTTTGAAAGGTGAATTAGTCGAAAGTGTTCTTAGCTATATTTGATGAAAATCGGTCCAAGATGGCCGCCGCCACAAAATGGCGGTTCACAGCTCTCTCAATATGTACTTAAGTAAAATCTGCCACTGATTGTACTTACTGGTGTATCCTACGAAAGGGATAGCGATAACAGCCACATCATTGTTGAGATTATTCACATTGTAGCTGGCGTGGACCTGGACGTTAGTCGTAGTGACGCGATGACCCCCGGAGTAGAGGTTGATGGAACCGAGGACCACGGTAACCTGCCTACCCTGGTTGCTTCTATCTCTCCAGCAATGCGCTGCTGTGACTAGACGAGAGTTGGTGAGGAGAGAAGACCCGCACAAGGAAGTCCTTCCACTGGTAAGAGTTACTAGAAGACCACCCTAAAGAAAAATAAACTGATTACTATTATTTTTATGTCAAAATAATTAAATATCACTGAATTTCAGAGTTGCTAAAAGTAGATCGGTGAATCAGATGATGATTGTAAAGAGAAATACAGAAAAGTATGTGAAGCCAAATAATGTTCTCCGACCGATTCCGGCCATGGCGGCCAAACTCATTGAGACTGGCCAAGTACGCAGGAGATATTATAGTGCATAAGTGTACGCGCAGACACAAGTGCACTCTCTATTCCTATCACTCTCATACTCCGGTGGGACGACTACTCGACACGACCAGTGAGAGCTAAGGCGCAGGACCGACGGCTTTACGTGCTCTCCGAGGCACGGGGGTGAACCACCACCAACTTCCCAACTCCGGGCTGTTACTGAGGCTAACGAAACAGAAAGATTCAATAACTAAACTTGGCCCGACCCGGGACTCGAACCCAGGACCTCTCGGTGTGTGACCGTACATGCTAGCCACTACACCACTGAGGCAGTTAATGTGAATGTGAAGCCAAATAAGCATCTGTAGTTTCTTGTGGTCAATCGCTCCGCCTTAAAGGATTGTAGCGTGACGTTAGATAACCTTTAAAATTCATAAGGTTTTTTTCAATAGGCCTCCATTCATTACGAGAGAGATCAGGCCATAGTCCACCACGCGAAACCAAGTGCAGGCGGGTTGCAGATTTCCTCACAATGTTTTCTTTTACCATAAAACAAGCAGTATTCATGTTAGAATTAATTCGCACATGAAAATATCAAAGGTGCCAGACCTGAATTTGAACCCGCATCACTCGATTCTCAGTTATCCAAGCGAGCATGTTACAACTACCACTACCACTACCACTAACCTAATTGTTTTTAATTTCAAAACCGACCGATTTTGACGGGACTTTCACTCGCAGATAGTAAATGTTACATGCAGTAACTTAGGCTACTTTTATTTTAAACTTACGCCCAGCCAAGGGGGCGAAGTTTGCTTGCTAACTGGTATATTTACCAAATGTGGATGGGAGCCCAAAGACGCGAGCTGTCCTCCAACAATTCTGACACCATCAAAGTCCTGTGCAGCTTCTGCGATTCGGAGACGCTCAGCAGATGGGATGCCGATGGTCTCGTGGTAGTCCAGACTGATGGGTTCATAGACTCCTCTAGCCCCCACCAGGGTTACACCCAATACAAATAGGAACACCCTCATGATGACTACCTTTTGGAAGATAACCGAAGTGCTCTATAACATCGGTATTTATATTTTTTAACTGACTTTTAGTGGGGTATTGTAGGAAATGAAGAAAACGATCACAATTTTTTTTTTAATTATTTAACTTTTGCAATAAACCCATGTCCCAGATTACATTCAAGGGATACTTTAAGAAAATGAAAACATTAATTTATACGAAAAAGTAATGTACGTCTTCAAAAATCTCTTTGATTTTATCAAAAACTAGCGACTTGTTCGTCCCTAGATTTAGCGCGAGCGAAGCCGCGGGTTCCGCTAGTAAAAGTATACAAAAGCTTCACTAATTATATACTAAATCCTTCCTCGAGAACTGCTCTATCCATTGGTAAAAACAGTATGAAAATCAATGCAGTAGTTTTTGAGTTTATCGCGAACAGACAGACAGACAGGTGGAGGAATTTGTTTTATAATACGTAGTGATGATAGTGACTAGTTTATAATGTTCATTTTATGGTGTTGCGGTGAATGAAGTGTCTGTTTGTAATTTCAAATTAACAGCTTTTCACTAAATGCATACGAAAGTATATACGATACTTACATAAAAAAAACAATTTTTAAAATTGTTGTATGTTTGTTCCGGTTAATCTCTGAAAAGGCTGGACCGATTTTGACGGGAATTTCACTCAGAGATAGCTAATGTTATAAGGAGTAACTTGGGTACTTTTATTTTATTAGAAAATTATAAAAACCGTTTAATTTATTTTAACTTACGCCCAGCGAAGCGGGCCGGGGTCACTAGTATATAATAAGCTAATATTGAATACTTTCATTATGTATGTTTTTTTATAATGAAAAATATACAGAACCCCTAAATACCAAAAAGTAAGTGAACTTGAAATAGGTAGTTACTTCGTCTAGGATAAAAATGTTATCAGTTTTAATAGTTCGATTTTAATCGATTAGGATAATAAATGTAGGTCAATTAAACTATGAAGGCCAACTAAAGGATCTTATCTGTTAAAGACTTTTTAAACTTAAATTTTGGTAATTGATAAAGTTACTGTTTTTTTAGTAACTAGAAAATATCCTTTTTTGTAGAGAAATGCATTTATGCAGCCCACCTGTAGAAAACAGGTAATGTTGGACTCACTGGCTTAAAGCCAGTACTACCCACTAAAACCCAACTTACCTCCACTGTCTAATGGGGCATCGCAGGATCGCTGGCGCATTCAACCACGACGATCCGACGGCAGGTGTGCCGAAGCTGATAGTCCTAATCCTGTCTTAAATTCAATGAATTTACTTGTAAATCAAGTGAAGCGGGTTCAAATCCCGGGTATCGTACCTCTAATATTTACATTTACGAATCATTTGCAACATAATACCCTCTTGTCTTGCGGTGAAGGAAAACATCGTGAGAAAACCTGCATGTCTGAGAGAACCTAGCAAGTTCTAAAAAGATATACTTATTTAATCCGCAAACTCCCACTTGTCTAGGAGGTGAACTGTGGCCTCCCCTCCGGATCCCCCTCCCCCTCCTGATCCCCGTTCCCCCGATAAAAAGTGCTAAATACATACATTTACATATCCATATAGATATAGGTATATCAAATTTCTGAATGTCATCCAAGATTATACTTGCGTAGTTTTATCACTTTGATAATTTTATAAGCTCGTAACGATAATGACAGCGTATTAATTGATTATGTTTTTATACTTCTAAAGTAAATATTTACAATATATTAATGGGTCTGATCTATATCTGTGTGTCTGTCGAAGCTTATCTCGAAAAACAGTTAATTTAAGACTTAATAGAGCCGAGATATCGATACTTTGAAATCGAAAAATGAAAGCTATTCGATGATATACGAACGATGATGCTATCGATATCTCGGAAAGTAAGCGAAATATCGAAAAAAAATCTTACTTTTTGTCTTATTTCGTTAAGATCTATATAAATCCGCATTCGATCGTGACGCCGTAGGAACCGTAGAATCACCTACCGTTAAATTCATATATTTGTCTTCATGGATGGCCAGCACTAATTGAGCACTAAATAAATGCTAGATTGATTCATCTTCAATCGTTATATAATCGTACACCACCTATTTATTTATTACTGGTTGGTATCCATCTGAAGGTGAACCCACCATTATTCGATTTCTACAATTTACTTTCCTTGCACTTTGATTAAAAATTATTGTAAAAACCAGTGATATTCTAAGTTTTGTGGTAGAGAAAAGGATCCATACTGAATATATAATAATAGAGGAATGTTAAGAAAATGATAAATTATATGGATTAAAAAAGTATATAATAAAAATAATGGATCGTTTTTATCGTATTCTCACGAGTATTGAAGAGCCCGGCCAACTTCAGAGCGCTGTAAAACCCAGATAAAATCAATAAAATCCGTTCACCCTGTCGAAAGTTCTGAGCTAACAAACATAAAAAAAACGAATTGAGAACCATCTCCTTTTTGAAGTCGGTTGAAAATGACCAGAAAAAAGTTATAACGCCCGAAAGAAAATTTATTTAAAAAATTTCAGCTATTTTTGCTTATATTTTTTTATATTTCATTTTACGATAAAAAGTAATAGGATCAAAGTTGTAGACAATTGAATTTGATACACATAATGCACTGTAATTTTTTTGTTTTTGCTAATTTACGAGATATAGCGAAAAAACCCTTTGCATCCATTTTTGCAAAATGACGGCCATGGGACAAGGGCGGCGACGCCACAAACTTGAACTTAAACTTATACTACTATTTATTACCACCCCCCACTTTTTTTTAACGTCAGGAAATACATTTATCGCACTGACCCAATGATCAAACCCCCAACCCCCCAACCCCCGCACTCCCCAATACATAAAAATAATTGCTGCCTCTGAAAAACTCACGCTAAGGCCTAAAAAATGTTACATTTTAATGGACTATAATATTATGTATAATAAAGTCTAACTTAGTCGAATCATTAAATTTTTGTTGGAACATCTCATGAAATAGTCATTATTAATCAAAGGCTGAATCTATACTTTTTAGAATTTTTGTCTATCTATGACATCATGCGAAAAATCACTGGACAGATTTGGATGAAATTTGGTATGATGATAGTTGGTTATCCGGGTCAATATATAGGATACTTTTAACAGCAGGCAAATATAACATTTAGCAATTAGGAATATACGATGAATATATATTTATAATATGTATGTATTTAAAATGTATATGTGTAATATATCAACTACCTGATATCCGTAACACAAGCCTCGTAGCTTACCACGGAATATAATGTCCAACATATTTATTTATTTATTTATATTTAGGAATAGACGAACCCGAGCGAAGCGAGGGTGAATTAATTGTAAATAATTTTGTTCTGACTAGTTTATACTTTTTGAGTGTCTCGAGTAGGAGTCGTCATAATTATAGGATCTATAATGATAAATTTAGATAATGTTTTTCTTTGATAAATAATCTGATTTTATTAAATTTCTCGTTTGGCTCAGTTTTTAGTGGCACTATTTTCTGCGCCAGCGGTCGCGGGTTCGAGTTTCTCTGGGGGCATTCATTTGTTGAGCACGAATGTTTGTACACCAGTCATGGGTGTTTATACTCATATTAATATTAAATGAAGTTATATGTGTATTAAATAATTAACGTTATAAATGTGTATTGTATATATTACACAACTCAACTATCTGGTATCAGTAACACAAGCCTCGTAACTTATCACGGAATTAGATGGTGCTGTGTGTAATAATGTCCCAACATATTCAATTATTAGTTAGTAAGTTGTGTCAGTAGCTTGTAGAGGATGGAATTTTGTTGTATTAAATCCTTCTTAAAATTGGGGGATTTATATTAAACTAACATTGATAGAGATATTTTCGTTTATTATACTTATTTCTTAAAAATGAAAAACAAATTGAAATCTTTGTGCGTTAAGCCCTTTTGTGGCTTAGGATCATCTGAAAACTTAGATTCGTCTAAACATTTTTGAATAACGTCATTCAATTCCTTTTTGTTATCTGTAGTAGACTTAAAAAAAATTGTCTCAATTTCATGATTAAGATCACCTTTAGTTTTTAATTCTGTCGGTATCTTTTCCTCGCTTTTAATATTTCCATCATGTTCTATTTGTATTATTTTATCATCATAATGTTCATTACTAATGATGACTATTTCTTCCTTATCTGTGGTATCATGTTTTGTCATCATCATCGTATCATCATTTATATCGCTTAGATATTTATTATTTATATTTTTAAATGTAATGTCTTCTAGTTCTATAGGGTTTTCTTTTAAATCTTTATCATTATGCATACTCTTTCTCGTGACAATCGATTCGGGAACTTGTACTAAAATTTTAGGTTCAACATCATTACTGATCTCAGTTCCAGATTTTGCTGTGCTTAAAGTAGAAGATGGGGATATATTATGTTTTAAATGTTGTGTTTGATTTATTTTAATGTTTTTTACTTCTTCTGATTTCTGAAGTGGATTAACAAATTCAGTATTTAATTTAGCATCATCTAGATTGTGTTTAGCAGCTACAATTATTGCAATAGGAACTTCTTCAGTAAGACGACGGTTATCAGGTTGATCTTGGTATTTTGTATTCCATTTCTTATTAGGCTTAACAGGTAACACTTTGAATATTCTTCGACCTGGATTTACATGTTCTGGATTGTCGTTTGTTTCTTTGACAGATCTTTGTTCAGATTTATCATTTATCTGAAGCTCGGTATTGTTTCCCAAATAGCTTTCTAAAGACTGCAAATGAATGCAGAATCCTGAGGCAATTTTCAGGATAAGTAGAACTGAAATAAAAAAGAATAATGAATAATATTTCTATTATTTTCTTAAATTTAAACTATTAAAATGAACAAATATTACTGTCTTGTGTATATACAAGACGTCTTAAACATTAGTCTCTATCGTGACCATGATTACTTACATAAAGTTTTCGGAACGACGGGAACCAAAATTCAAATACATTTGCGAAAATAATGAGATATTTAAAAAAAGTATTTGTTATCTGTTTAGGCTATCCAATACTAAAAGTTTTTTTTTTCAATTTGAACCAGTAGTTCCTAAGATTATCGTTCAACCAAACAAACAAACTCTTAAGTTTTACAATAATATGATTATACACTCGCAACTCGCCCTCACTTCGCTCGGGTTCGTTCCTAAAAGCGCGAGCGAAACCGCGGGTTTCGCTTGTCGTAAATAAGCTATTATTTCTCGTAAAAATAAAGGACAAATAATGGTTGTTGTGGGTTATCCCTAAGACTTTTTTGTAGACCTTTTTAAGGCGTACAATACCGTAGTACGTTTTTTGATCTATCTTGTAGGGTTAAGCCAGCGTTTGCAATGTAAGCGCAAAAATACGTTTCTTTACAACATCACATTAGAAACCTCTAAAATTATCAGTATTTCTCTACTATATTATGCATGTATTATACATACAAGCCTTCCTCTTGAATCACTCTATCTATTAAAAAAAACGCATCAAAATCTGCTGCGTCGTTTTAAAGATCTTAGCATACATAGGGACAGACAACAGCGGTTAGCGACTTTGTTTTATACTATGTAGTGTTGAGACATTATTACACACAGCGCCATCTAGTTCCATGGTAAGCTACAAGGCTTGTGATACCTGATAGTTGGTACACTACACATATATAACTTTAAATACATACATTTTGTAAATATAAACACCTATGACTGGAGTACAAACATTCGTGCTTAACAAATGAATACCCCCAGCAGGACTCAAATCCGCGATTGCTGACGCAGAAAGTAGGGTCACTACCAACTGAGCCAAACGTGTCGATATTACTACTTAACGTATAGTACTTACCAAGTGCCAACTCCATATTAGACTATACGCAGATTTACTTCTTCAGGTTATATATGGTCCGTTTATGTAAATTAATTTTCTAACATTCGTCTTACTTCGAAGGTATAAAGTACGGTTCATTTACTTATTACTTCATTAATTAACATGTGAACGTATTCGTAAAATTAATTTATCATCGACGAGAACTGCGTCTTCAACTTTTTGAGTTCCGTGAGCGTCTTTAATTTATTTATTTACTTAACTAGCATTTCCCGCGGTTCCGCACGCGTTTTAAAGACCGGAAACTAACTTGTTTAAAGTTCTACAGACAATTTAACGATACTTGAGATTTTTTAGAAATGAGATATTTTCCAGCAGTAAAAAGTATTCTATGTAATGAACTGGGAAACCAGCTATCATCATACCAAATTTCATCAAGATCTGTCCAGTGGTTCTCGTGATAGGGTCACAGACAGACAGACAGACAGACAAAAAATTCTAAAAACTATAGATTCGGCCTTTGTATCGATAATAATGACTATTCTAAGAAGAATATCTAAAAAATATTCAATTTAGAGATTCGACTATATTAGAATTTTGTTATATAGATTAGATTTGATTGTGGTTATGATATTAAATTCATAATTTAAATTCAATTAATTAAAAAAATACAATTGTGCATAACAATTTGAAAGCAAACACAATATTTTCAATATTTTGTGTTTTTCAACTTTATAAAAACTAAACTAAACTATAAATGAAAATGCAAAAACTAAACTATATATAAATGAAAAGCAGTCTCTCCCGTGACCATGATTGCTGTAAAGCATTCGAAACGTCGGGAACTAAAAATCAAAATAAATCCGCGACAAAATCCTAAAAGGTAGTTTCATTTATAATGTCGAATATTCGTATAATCTAAAAAAGTATTATGTAAACTAAACTAATAAAAATCTAAAAATAACTATGTCTTTAGGTAGGTTTCTTAGTTTTAGCAGAATCCTAATTTTTGCTCTAAAATAATAGTTGTCTAAGTTACTCCTAATACGTAATGTCAGCTATCTGCCAGTGAAAGTTCTGTCATAATCTGTCCAGCAGCTTTGGAGATAAGGCGGACAAACAGATGGACAATATTTATTATGAATTGAGGACATTAAATATTTTATTTTTTGTTTTAAAATTATTTAAAATTTCTTGCTTTTTTAATTCGTAATATTATTAAATAGAAACGTTTTAGTGTCCCTTGAGAGAAATTGCTAATTAAGATAACGATAATATATACATTTAATTAGATCCAACACATAACCCTCTTTTGCGCTTCGCCGCAATCGGGTAACAAGGAGAAAAAATAAAAGCCATCATAGTGTGGTAACTGGAAATAGAAGATTTATTAGAGTAAATAGAATTTATTGTTACACATTTGTATCACCAATGCTTACAATACGTACTAAATTAACAGGTTTAAATGAAAATTTCAAGAAACCGGTAACATTTATTTAAAACTATATTTAAAGCTCAAAAAGTCAAAATTAACCTATAATTATTAAATTAAGAGTTATTTTTGACCCATTTTAATGGATATTCGTTTTCGAAATGAAGAAAAAAGAGGTTAAACAGAAAATATTAATTGAGAACAATTATAAAGTTTAAGTAATGAAGTTTTAATTAAATTAATGCTTAATTTAATAATTAATTCGCGAAAAAGTACAAAAAGATCATTTTATTTCAAATATTCGCCTAAATATTTTAAAGATAAGTTTTATTTTCGATATTAATTTATTTTGAATATTTAAAGTAATTTTACTAATAATCTTGTAGAAATTTACAATAAATTGTTAAGAATTATTATTCTTTAAAATAACAATTAAAAATTTGGCACACGAGAAGATTTACCTAATTTTAAATTAACTTGTTCATCGCGATACGAGTTTTAAAAGAAACAACTCAAAATAAAATAATTCCTAATTATTTTATATGATAAATGTAATATTAATTATTTTAAACAAACAATATTATTCGCTTATGTTTTAATAAATCAAATCAGATAAGGGCTTTATATAACCTTAAATTTAACCTATTGGTCTTAAAAATCATACACATATTAGTCAAAAACAATTTAAATTTATAATGTAAAAATAAATTATTAATTTTAATTCTTAATTTATTTAATTTAAAAATATTTTTATTCTCACTAAGATTAAAGTAATTAAAAGTATTTTTTTAATTAAATTGCTTTTGTAGAGCTTATTTTAATGTAAATTCAATTTTTCTTAGTCATAAATTTGTTTATTATCTACTTTATTATCGTATTTGGCATTTAGTAACAAGCGAAGTGGAAGAATAATATCTTAAAATTTAGTTCTAAGGTACCTAAACTACATAGATTTTTTGAAAATTTTTTAAAAGAACACAATATGGCCTAAAATTATTTGAACTATCCAAGAGTAGTATTTGATGGCCTAAAAATATACAATATGCAATAATTTTTTAAAAATAAAACCTTAACTTTTTGAAAATAATTGAAATATCTTTGAAATAAAATCAAGGTATTCAAAATAAATCAAAAATTTTAAACAAAACTGCATGCATTGAAGAATGCAATTTTCTCCTAATAATACTATTAATACTAGAGTCTAATCTATATTAAATAGTAATAGCATCTTTTTGGACCGAAAAAGTGAATGTTTAAAACTACAACGCATTAAGAGTTTAGTCAAATATAGCGATTGTTATCTACAAGAACGATTTAAGTGAGAAATGAAACCGACTTCAAAATTTTTTTTGCATTTAACCTAAAATATAAGATTCACTTTTAATTCATTTTTAGGGTGGGCTTATTTCTCCTACCACAATTGACAAAAATTCTCAATATTTTTTTTTAAATAAATTTTTTGCAGTTTAGAGCAGATAAAGAAATACATACAAATATAGAGGTTTCTCCTTCCGTCTAGGTTTTTTGAAGTCGATTAAAATATAAATTTAATGGTAATTAGTATTAAGGGTTTCTTCATAATTAACCTCCTTCTCTTTATGATGCTACTTATGGTCGCCATAACATGTATTTTTGTAATTTCCCTTTATCAGCCATCATCTCAATTCACATCATTAAGAGAATCATCTTCTTCCACACAGAACTTCTTTTTCTTCTTCTTACTTTTACTTCTACGCCTATCGTCACTCACACCGACGCTTTCTTTATTAAATAATTTTTATACTTTTTAATGATATCATGAAACTGTTACTCATCAGCTTTTCTATAATTATAATTTCGAAATTCCTCTTATCGCCTTCAAAAGATCAATTTGGTTTCTTAACAATATTATTATTGAAAGTACGCATAAACCCACAAACATTATAATAGTAAGATATATTAAGAATTGTGCCAAGAAGATTTGAAGTTCGAAAAACTATGCTTTAGAATTTTTGAAGAATTATTTAGAATAAAGTGACTATGTATATGTCTTTGCAATACATGAGGCATTTAAGTAAAAAGAAGATGAGAGACTCAGCTCGTGCTCTATTTAGTGAAATAATTTTTAATCTGTAATTATAATGTCCTGCCGACCGATTCTAGCCACGGTGGCTAATCTCATTGAAACTAGCCAACTGCGCAGGAGATATTATAGTGTAGCGCGTGTACGCGCATATACAAGTGCAGTCTCTGTTCCTCTCACTCTCGTACTTTGGTGGGACAAAACTCGACACGACTGATGAGAGTTCAGGCGCAGGACCGACGCGACAACTTTATATGCTTTCCAAAGCACTGTTACTGAGTCTTCCTAAATACAAAGACTCAATAATTAAACTTGGCCCAACCCGGGATTTGAACCCAGGATCTCCGGATGCCGTACATGCTAGCCTAGTTGTACTACACCACTGAGACAGTTTGTCTTTTCTATATAAGCATGTTGATTCATATTAATATTATGGTTATCACTTTCATTTCATTCACTGCATTTTCTTTAGAATCCTACTACAGTACTAAGTACTTGTAAATATAAGTTGCGACATTAAAAATATTGATTTTACATAATTATTAGTTCTGTTAGTCCCAAAAATTTTAAAAATTTTGATAAAAATTGATAAAATTTTTGATACAACTATTTTTTGTTGTATTGCAAAAACATATTTACATATTACTATAGATAAGTACTAGATAATATATTTTATTGAATCTTTTTATTATTAAAGCACGTGATATTTTGTTCCCGATTCTAATCTCTTTATCGATGCGTTCTGTCTGTTTTTCGTTTCGCTTTCCGCGGAGCGACTTCTTCTGTTACCTGAAAAATTAGGTTAATAAATAACACTTTAAAACCTTATTTATCTTAAATATAAAAAATCTTTCACTCATCACGAAGTATCAAAAACTGCTAGGTAGGTAATATAGTTAGTAGACGTCCGCTAGAACGGATTTTGCGACAGGGTCGGATTAAGGAGGCCTATGGGCTCTCGCAGTTTTTATAACAGTCCTTTTATTATTTGTCGTGCTACAAACTTTAAATTTGGCAAATGAGCGAGAGTGGAAATAGTAGGTACTAATGTCAAAGTACTTCTATACGTCTTTTACATTTTTCCCCAAAACCTAAAGCAATTTGATGAATGTGAAAGGGAAGGATATAAATAAATATGTTGGACATTATTACACACAGCGCCATCTAAATCCGTGGTACACTACGAGGCTTGTGTAACGAATACCAGATAGTTGATATACTACACATATAATTTGAAATACATACATATTATAAATATAAACATCCATGACTGGAGTACAAACATTCGTGCTTAACAAATGAGTGTCCCCAGCGGGACTCGAACCCGCGACCGCTGGCGCAGAAAGTAGGGTCACTAACAACTGAGCCAAACGTGTCATTGATATAGGGATATCAAATTAAAACAAATCAACCTGTTGATGCCACATTAGCCGGAACAAGCTGTCAGACAAAAATTTTAACACTTGTGTATATAATTCTATGGATTTAGTAAAAAAGCTGTTATATTACAAGCTTTAATAACTATATTTGTTAGTATTGAATCTTGCAACTCAATTTTGAAGATATTTTCAACCGATTGAGCTGAAATTTTGTAAAGTCGTTTAGATGACAATGCATGGTTAATTGTCACGTCATTCTAAATCTAACATGGCGGAACACCCAATATGGTGGACCAGTTATTTTTTCAAACACTCCTATTGACATTACAAGTAGACATTCGAATTTAATATATTTGTATAGATAAAAATAAAACAGCTACGTACAGTAGCGGTGACGCGCACCGGCACGGGCGGCGCCGGCGATTGCGAAGAGCTAGACGACGCCTGGGGTTCTTGTCTGCAATCAAAGAACTTAGTAATGTTATAACTACACAAAATTTAATCAAAATCGTTTAAGTATTATTTAGTTAAACGCGCACATACAAAAATACATTGTTTCGGGGTCTATATTCTGAAAATAAAACACCAACTGACTCAAAAATATAACTTTAAAATTAATATTCACTACATAATCCTCCGCGTCTGTCTGTTCGCGATAAACTCAAAAAGTACTACATCAATTTTCATGCTGTTTTCACCAATAGATAGAGTGGTTCTCGAGGAAAGTTTTAGTATATCATTTGTCAAGTTTTTGTAGTACTTGCGCAACCCGCTGCTTCGCTCGCGCTAAATCTAGGGACGAACACGAGCAAAGCGTGGGTGTGGCGTTTAAGTATTGGTATTTTGATATTTGTTATATATTAAGAGTATCTCGACTTTTAGATTTTTATTTAGAAATATTTCAAACTTTTTAATGTCCCACTATCTGACACTGGCCTGTCTTTAATATGAAAAAAATAGAAAAAAAAATAAAATAGCGGATTTAAGGCACCAAATTATTCCTCGAAAAACTGTTTTCATCATAATAATGAATCAATCAAGTGCAAAAATACATGATTTTAATCTGATCGCCCAGATTGCAAATAATATGATGTTATTTTGTTAAATAATTTGATTGTTTATTTTTAAAGTGAATGTTACATTACTAAATATTATGTGAATATTTCAAACGTCTACCTTTTGCCGTTATCAATATCGAGCAAAAGCAAGCAAAAAATCACGTTTGCTGTATGGGAGCACCCTTAAATATTTATTTTATTCTGTTTTTCAGTATTTGTTGTTATAGCAGCAACAGAAATACATCATCTGTGAAAATGTCCACTGTCTAATTATCACGGTTCATGAGATACAGCCTGATGACAAACGGACAGACTGACGGATAGCGGAGTCTTAGTACTAGAATCCCGTTTTACTTTTTGGGTACGGAACCCTAAAAATCTAAAAAATATACTATTAAGCTATCCAAAACCAAAAATTAAAAAAAAACACAAAAATAAAATGTCAATTATTAGGTATTAATTCTTAATCTCTGTTTTGATACATTTATCTTTCATTACCACCTTTACATTATGATTGTGACATTTAAAAAATCAAAAAAGATAAATAATGTCAATTATTCATTTATCAAATCGTTCATAAAAAATTTCATTGATTAAAACACTATCTGGTTTCGACTTTGACAATATTTTGCGAAATGCGTCTTGTTTGTTTGTTTGCTTTTTATGGTAAATTTGTGTTATTCTGTCTTCTGAAAAATTCTGAGTTGAATCTGTTCATTGAATATTTTTTGGAAATTCTAATTGAAATATTATCTTTATTTTCGATACAGAGGCGGAATCTATAGTTTTTAGAATTTTGGTCTGTCTGTCTGTCTGTGACCGTATAACGAGAAAACAATTGGGTAGGTTTTATTAAAATGCTATTCGGTTATCCGGGTATGGAATATTTTTAGTGCGAGAAAAAATCTAATTTATGAAGAACTTATACCATTATAACGTATGGAGAAAGAATCCGAGTGGAGCAAGGGTAAGTCGCTTGGTTAATTGTACGTATTTTTGTCTTTTTTTTCCGCTAATTATTATTCTAAGAAAGTAGACACCACTTTACTCGTTATAAAATCAGATATCTTGGCAGATATGTGAGAGTCTCGTCAGAATCGGCCCAGCCGTTTCAGAGTTTGACTGGGACAGACAGAAATATTGTAAAATAACATGCGACATAATCTAGTTTTAATCAAAATATCTCACTTCTCATTTGATCTCTGAAGATGGGTATTCGACTTCGAAATGCTTTAATATCTATTACTTATTGTAAAATCTGGGACCACATAATTATTTTAATAATTTGGAGTCTCTCACCAACAAGACAGTTAAATTAAATACAATACTCAGTAGGAATCAAGATGAAGTCGAAAGACGATATATTTCTACCAGCGGAACGGTTGTGCCTAGAAACATTAACTATTAAGGAAGAATGCTGCAAGAAAATTAGCTCTGAACTGATAGACCCCATTAAGAAGAAATATTAATAAATCAAATATTTAAAAATCACAGGGTTTGGTATCGAACTCCTACGAAACGACTGGACCGTTTTTTATGAAATTTGCCGAGTATATTTGGTGGACCAGAGAATAGGTCGTAGGCTAATTTTTATCCCCCTAGACGATAAGGGCCCCCTGCAGGTTTTAATTTTTTTATTTTCAGACCAAATTTTTATTTTTTCTTTTTTTTATGATTTACGAACAAAAAATACATATTATAATTACATTCTTCTACCACCAATCCCTATTTTTAACAGTAACTAGAACGCGGGCGAAGCCACGGGAATTGCTAGTAAATACAAAAATATGTTGTGACATTAACACATAACACCATCTAGTTCCGTGGTAAGCTAAGAGGCTTGTGTTACGGATACCAGATATTTGATACACTAAACGTATATAACGTTGAATACACGACACATTATAAATATATTCCCGTGACTGGAGTATAAAGACTCACGCCCATCATATAAATACCGTCGGCGGGACTTGAACCCGTGACCGCTAGCACAGCAAGTAGGGTCACTACAAACTGAGCAAAATAAATCATAAAATAAAAACAATTAATGCTAATTTATAAACTTTTTGAAGATGAAGAATGATCAGAACATGTTCTGGTGGTTTTAGGACGAAAAAGAAAATATGAAAGTCAAAGAAGAAAATCTGGAGTAAACATATACTGTGGAAATAAATCGTTTTGGACATATTTTGAACAGATTTAATGATGGATTCGATTATCAATCAAGTGAAGATATAAAATCTCGTAATTACATAATTACTTTACAGTGTATTGATAAATGTGTCAGACAATAAGATAAAAATGAAATAACATATTATTTATGAATAAAATACTAGCGACGCGCCTCCGCTTCGCTCGGGCTCATTAGCGCGGGCGAAGTGTAGTGGCTAGCATGTACGGTCGCACACCGGGAGGTCCTGGGTTCGAGTCCCGGTTCGGGCCAAGTTTAGTTATTGAGTCTTTCTGTTTAGTAAGCCTCCAGCCGGAGTTGGGAAGTTGGTGGTGTGTCACCCCCGTGCCTCGGAGAGCACGTAAAGCGGTCGGTCCTGCGCCTTAACTCTCACTGGTCGTGTCCTGCATAGAATATGAGAGTGATAAGGAATAGAGAGTGCACTTGTGTTTGCGCATACACTCTGGCACTATAATATGTCCCGCGCAGATGGCTAGTTTCAAAGAGATTGGCCGCCGTGGCCGGAATCGGTCAGGAGGACATCATCATTTGAGTTTATCGCGAACAGACGGACAGACAAACGCGGCGGAGGACTATGTTTTATAATATGTAGTTATTGTAATATCTCACCTTCTAATCCTCGGAGGTGGCGGAGGCGGAGTCCTCGAAGGAGAATTGGTCAAAATCGATTTCGGTAAAACTTTAGCGATCACTCTGCCGCTAGTCACTGAGCTAGATTTGGATAAAGACTCAAATTTCTCAGATTCTGCTTTATCCGTTTTGATTGTGTTTATAGAAGTGGTAGATATAGTTTGAGATTTGCCGTTTTTGGAAGATTTGTAATCGTCTAAGTTTGTAGAGCGTGTTTCGTTACCATCTAATGTAGTATCAGTATCGACAGCCACTGGAAAAGAGAATGAATTTCATTTTTATACTTGTTACATAATTTTAAATTAATCATACTTAAATTAATGAGTTACGACAGTAAAAAAAGTTTATTTCTGACTCTGGTCTCTTTTTTCAGTAATTAATTAATTGTAATAGTAATCGAATCAAAATATTCTTTAATCAAATAGACATTTACAAGTTCTTTTGAATCGTCATTTTAACATTATTAAACTTTTTTTTTTTATGTGACAAAGGTATGGTATATGATGGTAAGTGATCACCTCCGACCATGGATATGACATGACAAGACCTGCAGTCTTGCAGTTTTGCAGATGCGTTGCCGGCCTTTTAGGAAAGGGAGGGAGGGGGGAGAGAGGAGGGAGAAGGACGGGAGGAGAGATGGGGAAAAGGCCTCCCGTTTAATTAAATGTCAGTCTGTGAGTAAGCTACCACCGACTCGGAATGCTGTTCTGATGAGAAGAACCGGCGAGAAATTCAACAGTTGCTCTTTTGAAACAAATATTTGGTATCTTGAATTATTTGTATTTTAATAATAATTATAAACATTATACTCGTATTATACAGAATTGTAGTCCAGGGTTGCTCCAGGTTCTCCTCTGATAGCAGAGTGGTCAGTCGTCGGGGTGTTGTGATTGAGCTCGTAAACAATCCTGCGACTCCCAATTAAAACGGGGGAGATTCTGTAGACTTAAGTAGGTAGTGGAAGTTAGTGGTAGCCCAGTGGTAACGCGCTCGCTTGGATAACCGAATGTTGCGAGTTTAAATCCTGGCCTCGCACCTCTGGTATTTTCATGCGCGAATTATTTCCAACATGGGAAAACATCGTGAGGAAATTCGCATGTCTGAGAGACCCTAACTATGTTTGAAAGACATGTGAAGTCAGACAATCAGCACTAAGCCAGCGTGGTGGACTATGGCTTGATCCCCTCGTATTAAAGGTAGGTCAATACCAAGCTGCGGGTCGTCAAAAAAAAACAAAAAACAAAGGGCCCAACACAAGTACCACATAACCACCTGTACACAGGTGGTATACCTAAATGCATATCCCTACGATAAAAAAGGAACATAGCATACATGTGTCGAAGGGTGTATCGGATCACAAGACTGTGTCCAACGTGTCCAGCGAGCGCAGCAGCGCGGGGTCGCGCGCGCACCAGCGCGCCAGCTCGTCCGGCGTCACCACGCCGTCCGCGTTCGCGTCCATCTGCTGCGGGAGGAGAGGTTGCTATTACAAAGATTATTAGTGGACCCGATAGACGTTGTCCTGTACGCCTGTGCAAAGCAACGTTGCCTAGCAACGACTTATTGATAATTGAACATTAATGTATAAATAATTAATTAATTCAAAAAAATAATATTGTAATTGACCGAATTGTGAATCTAAACCATTCTCGAATGTACTCGAATACAGAAAACATTTCATAAAAATCAGTCTAGCCGTTTAGGAAGAGTTCAATTTCATTCACACGCACTGAAGTGCTTTATATATTAATACTAGCAATCCCCGCGGCTCCATCGGTGCCCATTGAGAGTTATACGAATTTTTTGATGCCAAATCATAATAAGGTAAAATATAAAATTTGGTTTAAATATAAAAAAGAATATTTGGAGAGGACCGCCCTTATCAGATGGGGAAATAAAATATACCCAGTGATCTATTCTCAGATCTACTAAAAAAACACAAAAAAAATCATAAAAATCGATCCAGCCGTTTCGGAGGAGTTCGATAACAAACACTGTGACACGAGATTTTTATATATTAGATTAGAGAAGATAAGTATTTAAGGGCAGTTGTAGCCTAGCTGTAACGCGCTCGGTAGTATAACTGAGTGATACGGGTTCAAATCCGGGTCTCGCACCTCTGATATTTTCATGTTTGAATAATTTTTATCCTGATTACCACTTGATTTACGGTGAAGGAAAACATCGTGAGGAAATCATGTCTGAGAAAGACTTAGCAAGTTTTCGTAAGACATGTGAAGTCCGCCAACACGCATTAGGCCAGGGACTGAGGGACTACTACTACTGAGGGAGGCCACATGTCACACATGTCAGACACATGTCAACAACTGTTCACGGTGCGTCAGTTCCTTTCGTTCCTGTATTTTATTTTAAAAGATTTCCATGTGTCCACATGCACAGCCATCCATAGGTACGACACTTTTCTATTTTTATTTATTATAATAATTTAACAAAATTTATAATAGAATAATAAATATTAATTTGTCATATACAAAAAAGTATTAAACTATAATGTCTTTAGTATCTTACATGGAAAATTCTGTCAACATGGTCTTCAGCGGCTGCCTTGTGCACGGGGGGCGCAGCCGCCCGCCCAAGCAGTTCGTACACCGCCCGCACCACCGCCAACATCTCCCCGCGAGAGATCCGCCCATCTCCGTCCACGTCGTACAACGCGAACACCCACGATAGCTTCTCTTGACGAGACCCTCGCGCAACTCGAGACAATATGTCCAAAAACTCCTGAAAATTGCAGACAATTTATTGACTAGCATTTCCCGCGGCTTCGTCCGCGTTTTAAACGCCGAAAACCTAATTCATAGATTTTATATAAAACATTTTAATTGTTAGTATAGATTTTTTTTAATAAAAAGTATCATATATGCTAATCCGGATAGCCAGCTATCATCATACCAAATTTCATCAAAATCTTTTCAATGGTTTCCTCGATGTTCGTTTCGCTGATGCGGTCTCAGACAGACAGACGGACAAACAGACAAATATTCTAAAAACTATTCGGCCTGTATATAGATAATAATGACTATTACAATAGGATTTTCCAAAATATATTCAATGTACCATTGATATACTAGGAAAAAAGGTGTAGATAAGTCATACGCGCTCAAAAAGCGGCACACCAAAACTAGGCTATTGGCCTACCAACGCGTTGACGACGCACTGTCGAGAATTATATTTGTCTCTTTTTCACTGGCGATACTTGAATCATGCCATTCTATTTTGACGACTAATCGTAATGTAGTGTGTTATTGCAATATTTTTAGTTATTCTGTATTCATGTGTGCGTTAGTGTGCCGTTTTTGAAGATAGAATGTCGTTTAGGTAACGTATCTACACCTTTTTACTTATAATATCATTGCAATGTACAGATTCGACACTAAATTTTGTTACATGTAAAGATTAAAATCAATCACGAGACGCTGATACGAAATAATTCATCTATTAGTCTCTTTAACGTATTTCTGAATACATCCCAAATGTATAGAAAGTCTGTGCATTCACGAAGTTCGATAGATTAATGTATTACTAATGACGGAGAAACCTCGTTTGTAAGTCCTTTTAAAGGAATTGAATACGGTCGAAAATGCCCTTCGGCTCTTTTGTAGTACATTATGCCTCGTTGGTGTAGTGGCTAGCATACATCGAGTGGTCCTGGGTTTGAGTTACGGGTCGGGCCAAGTTTAATTATTGAGTCTTTCTGTTTAGTAAGCCTCAGTAACAGCCCAAAATTAGGAAGTTGGTGGTGTGTCACCCCCGTGCCTCGGAGAGCACGTAAAGCCGTCGGTCCTGCGCCTTAACTCTCACTGGTCGTGTCGAGTAGTCGTCCCACCGGGGTATGAGAGTGACAGGAATAGAGTGCTAATATCTCCTGCGTAGTTGGCCAGTCTCAATGAGATTTGCCGCCATGGCCAGAATCGGTAGGATAACATTATTATTGTCGACACGTACCTCAAAATTCAGCTTCCCTCGTTGCTTGTGTTTGATCGTGTTGAACACAAAGTGTGCGTACTGCGTGGCGTCTGCAATAATTAGTATTGAAGAGTTGTCAAATTATAACATAACATCTTCATCTACGCATAAAACAGCGAACATTCATCAATCTTATCACCATCATCCATTCTTCAATCACCACTTGTCTTACGGCGAAGGAAAACATCGCGAGGAAACCTGCATGTCTGAGAGAAGCTAGTCAGTTGTCGAAAAACAGGCCGCCCACACTTGGCCAGCGTTTTTGTATTCAGCCCTTTTTAACGCCTCATTGGGTTCGGGCCACCCTTCAATACGAGATCTTGCAATAGTCTATCATCGTAAGATGATGATTACCACTAGGGTAATCATTTTGGAAATGATTCGCACATCAATACATAACAGGTGCTAAACATTAAAAATCCAATTTGAATACTATTTTATTTAAAGTCGGTTAAACGTCGCTACTTAAGGAATTCATAAAAATGATAAAAAAAGTTAATGTTTTCCTTTTCTTTGTAAACGCAAGAACTTTCAGTGCTTTGTCTAAATACCTTCTCAGACTTATTAAACGTAACGAAAATGTGGCATTTGATACTAGAGTCTATTCCAAAAGGAGTAAGATCTAAAATTGCATGTTTTATTTTATGTATACAATCACGTGAAGTGGTGAAGTTACTTAAGTTGTACTTACGTAGTAATAATCCCCCGGGATTCCCCATTGAACGTTTTTAACATTTGGGCTCAAACATATTCCTAGTGGCACACTTTTTTTAACCAACTTTGAAAAGTGAAGGTACTCATATGATTTAATTTTAAAATTAACAAATTTTTTCTGACATTTGGTGGTACTCTATTAAGTTGAGACATGCAGGTTTCCTCACGATGTTATCCTTCACCGTAAGACAAGTGGTAATCATGTTATAAATGATTCGCACATGAAAATATCAGGTGTGCAAGACTCGGGATTTGAACCCGCTTCTATTAGTAAGTCCTACACTATTCTCTACCTACTGCTTAAATATTAGTTGCCGATAAAAAATTAAATACTATTTATGTTAATTTATTCAAAACACTCACCTCCAAGAGGGAAAAACTGACAGAAGATGTTCTTGAAGGCCTCTTCATCCACCACTCCGGTGGGACACTCCTGGAATTAAAAATCAAGGAGATCCACTTTAACGTTTTAATAAAGTAAAATTAGATAAGTGCGAGTTTGATTCACGCATTGAGGGTTCTTAAGATCCAATTATAGAGGGTAGAGGTAAGGAGAATTATCTATGTGTATGAAAAAGTGTCCGTCAATGTGCATTAAATTAGGGTGGCGCCCCTAGTATCTGTAAGTAAGTAAGAATTATATTTAATATTATATCTATTCTCTATTTATAAGGGGGTTGATCACACTTCACTCGGTTTACCGCTGCTATATTCATGTCATACCCTTTTGCTACACCAGCGCCATTCTGGTGGGTTTTGAACTTTGTTTTTCTTTTTTTTTTTTTGTAAATATGTACATTTTTTAGATAAGACATCTATACTCATAAACGCTAAGCAAACTTTACTTATATAAATACAAAATTTGATTTAAATCGTTTTAGAGATATACGAAATAAATGTAACACTGAAATATTTTAATACACGTTTGGCTCAGTTGGTAGTGACCCTACTTTCTGCGCCAGCGGTCGCGGGTTCGAGTCCTGCTGGGAGCATTCATTTGTTTAGCACGAATTTTTGTACTCCAGTCATGGGTTATTTTTTTATTATATTTACAATATGTATGTATTTAAAGTGACATATGAGTAGTGTATCAACTATCTGGTATCCGTAACACAAGCCTCGTAACTTACCACGGAACTAGGTGGCGCTGTGTGTTTGTCTCAACATTACATATTGTGTTCGTGTATTTAACATGGTATTATTCAAATATATAAATGCGCTGAAAGAATAACACTCGTAGCGTGTAGAATAGAAAAGGATAAAGACAGTTTTTTATTTCATCTCGTTAAAAGTTTTCTAAGCGTTAAATAAAAGCAAAGGTATGGTAGCCCAGTGGTAATGCGCTCTCTTTGAAAACTAAGTGAAGCGGGTTCAAACCCCGATTTTCACATATCTGATACTTGCGACTCGCCATCGCTTCGCTCAAGTTCGTCCCTAGTTTCAGCGCGGGCGAATCTGTGGGTTTCACTAGTAAATGTATACAAAAACTTGACAAATGATATACTAAAACTTTCCTCGAGAACCACTCTATCCATTGGTGAAAACACCATGAAAATCGGTGCAGTAGTTTTTGAGTTTATCGCGGACAGACAGACATACAGGTAGACGCGGTGAAGGACTTTGTTTTATAATATGTAATGATTATCATGTGTGAATTTTCTAACATGATTACCACTTGCCTTACGGTGAAGGAAATGCATCGTGAGGAAACCTACATTTCTAAGAGAACCTAGCCAGTTGTCGAAAGATATGCTCAGTTTACCCGTACTTGGCCAGCAAGGTAGATTATGATTTGACGTCTCTTGCATCAAGGATAAGCCCGTGGGGGCTCCCCAAAGTAGGATATTAAAAACTTATAATAAAACTCAAACTTAGCCAATCTTTACATTATTTATATAAATAACACCCGATTCTACTTCTAATAATACCATTTATTAGTATTTTCCATTTTCTTTTTATGACAATGTCGTAGATTACAATTCATCTATAAAACCGCTTGTTTAAACAATTTAATAAAAGATATACTTTTTCAACCACTGTCGACATTCACGCATCTCAATCCCTTATAGAACAATTCCCATCCTCTCGTCCTGTCATTCTTTTCTTTAATAATATTCTTTATTTTTTTATAACAATTTTCATAATATTGACTGCCAGAACTTACAAAATGGCCAGTTTAACAAATTAAAAAATAGCGAAACCTTACAATTATATTATTCTAAAGTTTTTAAGTATATATATTTTAAGTATATATCTATTTTTACATGTTGTCACAGAAATTTTTGTTTTTTATAACTCAATGTGTGATAGCTTACCTAATTTAACATGTTGCTGCAAATATGTCAGATACAATTTATATAATTTCACTTTTTATTACAAAACATTAAATGGTAGCTTAGATAATTAATTATACTTGTTTATCAAATGGGGAAATTTTTATCTAAGCGACATAAAGTGCCTTTTGTGCAAGAGCTATGCGGCTTATTTTAATATCATTGACATCAGCCCTTTTTAACGTCCCACTGCTGGGCATGGGCCTCACTCAGTACGAGGGGGATCAGGCCATAGTCCACAACTACAACTGCGTAGTCAATATTATCGATTCAGAAGCTGAATTTGCTTGTTTGTCTGTGACCGAATTACGAAAAAACGATTGGACAGATTTTGATGAAATTTGGTATGATGATAACTGGTTATATATATTGTAAACTTTATTAAATCTTTAATATTACACTTGTAGTGGCAGTGCTGACGCGCACATTTTAACTATATAGCAAGTGTATCGCGCCACGAACCCCAGTAGCTCCGTAGCCGCCTACCGATACGTAATATTATTATATATGACGACGCACTCAGTGCGCCATCTGGAGATGTTGGGTAAACTTATCGGATAAGAGTGTGAAATCAAGCTTTGACAGCGCACTCTTGTAAAGCGTCGAAGCGATGGTAGCAAGGTGATATAAACCGGCATGTTTTAAAAAGAAATTAAATTAGAGAAAAAAGTGAACTATTTAAAAGACAAAAAAGGGAATGTCAGATTTGGACCGCCGATGCCACGTATCATCGACGAATTCCTTATATCCGAATTTCCACAGTTTTAATGTGTTTACGTTGTACTTAGTTATGAGTGTGTTAAGTTAAATTAAGTAAATGTACTGTGTTTCTCAAAAGACACTAACGATCACGCCCACATCTACGACCTACTTCTGATATTAGCCGTCCTGCGCTTATATATATTATACATATATCTTTATTCACTAATTAATTAATTCGTTTGTTAAGTGAATAAGTACTAAGTGTTCATGTGCCAGGGATATATATTAGAGACTTATAGTCAATATAATATACTTATGTGACTTTGGACGTTTCATTATCTCCCCGCATACTTAATTATCACGAACACGCATCAATAGCACACACACCACTCATACAAAAATATGATTCAAACAAAATATCCCATGGAGAGGAGAGAATAATATTTAATCTATTTCTCTCCATCTTCTTATTTCTTTCGCGTTCTAAAGATTCGAGCAAATCCAGGAAGAGCCGCTAGTTATGTAGTATAAATTGCATGTTACGATTTAAATTTCTAAAATTAGTATTCTTTTTTATATTTTTGACATTGTTACAACAGCGCCGTCTAGTTCCGTGGTAAGCTACGAGGCTTGTGTTACGGATACCAGATAGTTGATACTACACATATATAACTTTAAATACATACATATCTTAAATATGAACACCCATGATTACAGAACAAACATGCGTGCTTAACAAATTAATGCCAGCGGGACTCGAACCCACGACCGCTGGTAAGCAAGTAGGGTCACTACAAACTGGGCCAAGCGAAGATAGCATTAGAAAGAACAATTATTATTATAATTAGATATTGATTACCAAAAGTTATTAAAATAAAGGCTTTAGTTAGAGCGAGTTTGAGCGAGAAATTTAAGCCTATAATGTGTGTATCCAGAAAGGTTTTGGAAGAAAACTCGAAGACTTGGTTCATTACCAACTCCGTACTTACTTTCATAATATTTTGCCCACATTTTAACATCTATACGTACGTATATCAGTACATATAAATAATATTGAAGTGTTTGTTTGTAATTTCAAATTAACAGGTTTTCACTAAATGCATATGAAAGTATATACGGTACTTACATCAAAAATCAATTTTAAAATTTTTGTCTGTCTGTCTGTTTGTTCCGGGTAATCTCTGAAACGGCTGGACTGATTTGGACGGGACTTTCACTCGCAGATATCTAATGTAATATAAGGAGTAACTTAGGCTACTTTTAAAGACGGGTTTAAGTATAATATAATATATACATATAAACAGATAAAAAAAGTTAGTGTCTGTATTTATGCCAAAATAACTTTTTAAGAAATGCATATAGATATAGCAAGTACGGTACTCATAAACAAAAATAGAATAAATAAAATTTTTGTTTGTCTGTTTGCTTCGTTTTTTTTTATAAAGTACTAGTTTTTTAAGGAGATACTTTGAGTATCTTCAAATTAGTTTATCTTCCATTGAGATATTGTGGCACTAATTCAGTGGAGTGCATACGTATATATCGCACAAGAAGTGCGTCCGTACCATTATACAAGATAAACGACGATCTACTTTGACACTAATAGTTTTTTTAGTTTGCATGGCGGCCATTTTGAATTATATATTTTTTTATTATTGGCTATTATAGCAGCAATAGAATTAGACTTTGTAAAAATTTTAATTTACTACCTCTTACGGTTCATGAGATCAAACTAACAGACAGACAGACAGACAATGGAGGCTAATAGGGTCCCATTGGATACGGATTCCTAAAAATGGCCTGAATATAAAAAATACATAATTCTTTTTAAAGTATTTCTTCTACCTTTTTCAAGTGAAACTTCTTATGCGACTTCCAACAAGGTTGCGTTAAACGTTTAACGCAACCAAGTACCAGGTACTCAGAGACGGGGAAGAGTTAGCGCCACCACCCCTCAGACGGTCAAAATGCGCAGATCGGGGGTCTCGCCCACCGCAAGTGATTTTTAATGTGACGTTATGTGTAGCAAAAGTATTACAATATACAGCCGTTACAACTTATGACGTGGCTACTCATGCTGGTAATCGTGAGGAATTATTTTTAAGGTGATTTTTTTTTGGACATTATTACAACAGCCATCTAGTTCCACAGTAAGCTACGTTACGTGCTTGTGATGCGGATACCAGATAGTTGACATACTACATAATATATAAATTTTAAATACATACATATTATAAATATAAACACCCATGACTGGAGTACAAACATTCGTGATTAGCAAATGAATGCCCCCAGCGGGACTCGAACCCGCGACCGCTGGCGCAGAAAGTAGGGTCACTACCAACTGAGCCAAACGAGTCGTCGAAATTACAATATCATTAGTATTTATACAGTGTGTAAACAGCGAGTTAAATTTATAAACCATGGAGATTAGAGACCAGGAGGACCATCGCTTCATACTAAAGCATTACCCGCCTGTCTCTGAAAATGTGTAGAATTTACAACGCGCTGTCGTCGGTAAGTAGTATCTGTGAAGTTAGCTGTTTATGAGTACTGTCACTATTGTGACAACGTGAAGTTAGGCATTGAGACAACATAGCGATCGCAGCGCCTCCTTGGTTTGACAATATTTCTGTGACACTACATTCTAGGGCCTTGGTTCTCCTGGTCTCTAATCTCCATGTTTATAAACAAAGAAGTTTGACTTCTGACATGTGTACTTTGTACGCACGCACTTTTTTTCTTTACCTGTTTGAACCCTCGGTACATCAGCTTGATCTCATGCTGCGTGAAGTGGGACGCCCTCGCGAGAGCTTCGGGCGGCTCGGGGCGGTACCGAGCGCCGGGGATCCACACGTTCGATCCAGTATCCTCGCAATCGTCTTCTAAAAGAAGAAAGGACACATTAAATCTAAGAAATAAATATTTTGGAACATTATTAAACACAGTTCCATCTAGTTCCGTGGAAAGCTACGAGGCTTGTGTTACGGATACCAGATAGTTGATATACTACACATATATAACTTTAAATACATACATATTATAAATATAAACACCCATGGCTAACAAACATTCATGCTCATCATGCAAATGTATGCCCTCAGCGGGACTCGAACTCACGACCGCCAGCACTGCAAGTAGGGTCACTACAAGCAGTAAAGAAGCGGTAAAAAGTAATAAATTTAAAGCAATATTTCGTTTCCGCGGCTTCACAGCATCCTTCCCGTCAGAGCAACGGACCGATATCATTTTCACAAAATGATAATAATTTATGAGGCGGAAACTGACGGGTTATTTTTATCCTGACACGAAAATAGATCCCCTGAGTTATTATTAAAATTATTCAAAAAGTGGAAAAGTAAGTGAAAAGTTGTGTTATTGTAATCAGCTTTTTTTACGTCCCACTGATAAAAGGGGATCAGGGCATAATCCACCGCGTTGGCCTAGCGTGTTGGCGGACTTGCTGGGTTGTCTTAGAAATGCTGGTTTCCTCACGATGTTTTCCTTCACCGTAAGACAAATGGTGATCATGTAAGAAATTATTTCAGAGGTGCGAGACCTTGATTTGAACCCATATCACTCCAATATCGGATATCCAAGCGAGCGCGTTACCACTGGGCTACCATTAACAACAAAAGTAGTGTGATTGGTTCACAGTAATTATGATTGAACAATTTCGGCCACAACGTTTAAAAAAAATACTATTCGTTAGTTTCGCTAAAACGCCTTTTTGTTTCGTTCAAGGCATGTCAGGAATGGTTTAAGCAAAAAAAATGAGAGGAAAAAAATTAATTTTATTTCGGAAAAAAATGTAGGTGTCTATTCAAAAAAAATGAAGCGAAGCTAGGACAAAAGCCAGTTAAATACAATATTATATATACAATTAGTATTTAAATAGGCCATATTGACATTAACCGACGAATGGCTTTAGGCGAACGGGATGTCTTCAACACATGGCCCTAAAAGAAAGGGTACTTACAAAAATAAAGTGGTAAATTCTTCTAATAAAAACATTATTATATATTTTACAAGCGATTAACCCTTACTTTGCTCGGGTGTTAGTGAAAATCTACCAAGCTTTCGATACACAAAAAGTTTTGTAAGTTCCACCTCGCTCTTGGCCAAGTAGTGGACTATGGCCCTATGGGTCTGATTGATACCAACTTGCATTAAATTTGCACCAGTTTACAAAAGGCAGAAATAAAGGTTTAAAACACCCCAACTCATTTCGTATTCGAGTGGGAAATGACAAAACGTTTAAACGGAGGCTGTGTCGTAGCGAAGTCACGTGACATACATACTGAATGCTGACATTAATTTTGAGCATATTTGTTTAATTTTGAGGGTAGTTTCGACTAAAGAATAATAATATAGAGTATCGTAGAACTAAATATAAAGGAATAATGTTTTTTAAGACATCATGGGACTGGTTTCTTAGAAATTAGTTAAATTCCTGTAGTAAAAAGTCCGCTACATGCTAACCCTGTCCAGTGCTTTTCTCGTGATGTGTTCACAGACACACAGACAAAATTGTATTGATATACCAAAATAATATTTTGATGTACAGATTCTACTTAGAATTTTTGTTTCTTCTTTAAAAAAATGCGTGCGTACAAAGTACACATGGCAGAAGTGAAACTTCAAATCTCATTTATATTTATACCAACTAACCCCGTCTAAGCTCGTTGAGAGAGAGATGGCGCGACGGTCACACCCATGAGTTAGACAGACTTGGAAATGTCACTAATGACATTGGACTTGCGGTGGGCGAGTCCCCCGACCTGCGCATCTTGACCGTCTGGGTGGTGGCCCTAACTTTTCCCTGTCTTTGAGCGCTTGGTACTTGTACTGGTACTCGTTTATATTTATACTAATCTAAAGCTTTAGATTTCCGAGACTTACTTCCGAGGGAGGGAAAATTGTAATTAAAATAATAAAAGTGTTGAAAATTAATACAAATTCCCCTTCTCACTCTCTCAATCGGTCTCGATCGCTATCTCCCTCTTATGGGACAAAAACGTCCCACATTTTCGTGTTACTAATATTATTATTATTGCGTTTCATCCGTAAAAATTTTACCTTGATGCGCGTAAAGAAGTTTCACTTCAAAAGTAAACGATCTTTATTTCCAAATCGAAAATAATAGCACAAGTAATAGATCAAGCCGGTATTTTTGATTTTGACATTCGTTTAAGCGGATTCCGTGTACAAAATTCTTGAGTCTGAACGTTTCCAAACGATTAAGAATGTAAAATGGGATCAAACGGGAAATGGAAGGTCGATTGTTCTTCGGATATTTAAGTCAAAATTGCGTTTCTTTCTTTTAGTAAGCGCTGTAAAATGCTTTTACTTGTGAAAATTAACTTCTATATAACCTGGTTTTTATAAATGAAACTATCTTTTGGATTTTGTCGCGGATTTATTTAGATTTTTGGTCCCTGACGTTACGACGTAGGAGAGAATTATATGCTATCTCTTTCTCGCTATTTTCTTACATCTATCTCATATGTTATAAAAGATTCCAGAAAATCCAGGAAGAGCCGCTTTATCTCTATCGCTAAATCTTTTGCATGTTTCGAACTAAATTACAAAAAAACAGTATTCTTTACACACAGCGCCATCTAGTTCCGTGGTAAGCTAAGCTTGTGTTACGGATACCAGATAGTTGATACACTACACATATATAACTTTAAATACACACATATTATAAATATAAACACCTATGACTACAGTACAAAAACTGCTCAACAATTGCCCTCAGCGAGACTCGAACCCGCGACCGCTGATGCTGAAAGTAGAGTCACTACAAACTGAGCCAAACGTGTCGTCAAAATGGAAAGAAAGGACCTAAAAACTAAATCCGCGAAAAAATCCGAAAATATAGTTCTATTTATAATGTCAAATTATGCTTTACCCCAATAAAATATTATGCGTACCAGATGATGGTTATAATTTAGGGAATTCATTTAGTTTTGAGGCAGTCTCGACTAATATGAAAAAAAAGAACGGTTTGTTTGTCTCTTTATCATGCAGTAATAGCTGAACAGATATAAGTGAAACTTAGAAATGTGATAGCGTATATTCTGGATTATCCATAGGTTTTCTTAAGAACACGAGCAGAGCCATGGGTGACGATTAAGTCATAAAACAAACTCTCCATAATTAATTATATGAATCGAGATACTTGTTGGAGGTCCATGACCTATTTATGACAGAACATACAAATGTTTTAAAAACGCCAAAATGACTGAATTACTGATAGATGAACTAAGAGCGACACAGATCCTTGTTAGAAATTAGGCTATCTATTAAATTTGGTAAAAAGAGGCTGTTTATACTATTGTACATACAGTGACGGTATAAATCTATATTATCTATATACTACTAATACTACTATTTATAAGCTGAAGAGTTTGTTTGTTTGCTTGGTTGAACGCGCTAATCTCAGGAACTACTAGTTCGATTTGAAAAATTCTTTTTGTGTTGGATAGTCCGTTTATCGAGGAAGGCTATAGGTTATATAACATCCCGCTACAATCAATAAGAGCTGAGCACCAATGAAAAATGTTACAAATACGGGAGAAAAATATTCCTTTTGAGAGCTTCCGTTGCGTGCGCTGCGTAAACGGTTAAAGTTGTGCAAAAATCATGTATGACGGAATTGTTTCTCTTTAAAAGTTCTAAAAAAAAGTCCGCAATAGCATATGTCTATCTTTTAAGGTTGTAATCAAAATTTGCGAAGGTGTTTTTATAAACATTATATTACTAAATAAATAAGTTATTCATCACAAGTATTTAATTTTGAACAAAATTGCTCTTGGCATCATTTGATTTCAATGAATATCTTACGAGATATCATAGTTTTAACATAACTCCGCAACAAAATAATAATCACCGCGTGTAAGACGGCGGTGCTGAGGGAGGAGGGACGCCGAAAAGAATTTGGTTTCCAGCCCTTAGAACGCGAGCGAAACCGCAGCAAAGGTTAGTACTTAATAAAATGTATATAAGCAGGTGTTACCAAGCTGTATACAAATGTAAGGCAGGTCGCAATCCAAGAGTCAAAAGTGACGTGAAAAGCAAACAAACAGGAGTCAACCCACGGGTCGCTACGTTTTGTTTACTTTGAGCGACGTATGTGAAAGCGGGCTAAAAATATACCGTGAAGTACGCCTCGTTTTCTCGATGTGTTTGTGGTCCAAGTTATAAGGGAGTGACTAATATTAAATAATATTTAAAATACTCATATACCTCGGTGGTGTAGTGGCTAGCATGTACGGTTATACATCGAGAGGTCCTGGGTTCGAGTCTCGGGTCGGGCCAAGTTTAATTATTGAGTCTTTATGTTTAGTAAGTCTCAGTAACAGCCCGGAGCTGGGAAGTTGGTGGTGTGTCACCCCAGTGCCTCGGGGAGCACGTAGAGCCATCGGTCCTGCGCCTTAGCGCTCACTGGTTGTGTCTCGTGTGGTCCCACCGGAGTACGAGAGTAATAGGACTAGAGAGTGCACTTATATCGGCGCGTACACTCGTGCACTATAAGATCCCCCGCGCCGTTGGCCAGTCTAAATGAGATTGGCCAACGTGGCCGCAATATAAATTTTTATCAATAAGGCGACTGAATCTATAATTTAAGAATTTTTGTCGGTCGTGAAATCGTGGAGACCAATTGTAATTAATTTTATCCGTTAAGACGGACATATCTGAGCGGAATGAGGATGAATCGTTAGTAATTTTATAATTCTATCTATATAATAACTTTTTCACGTATTCATGTTTGCTGTAAGGCATTCAAAATGTAATGAAAAAAAAAACAATATGGAATCCAAAAAGTTTTTTAATTATACTGCCAAATATTCTTGTATACTTCCTTGTATACATTATTTATGGGGTCTGAAAAGCCCCGAATGGTTTGGATGTAACTTTCAGTCACGTGGTTTACGTAGGGTTAATAATAGTAACAATTTTTTCTTTATTTTTTTTAATCTCTCCGCCTATGACTTAGAACCGACACATCTTGAAACCGGAGCAGTTGTCGCGTTACAGTCTCCACAAACAACAGTAATTGTAGAAAGAAACTGAACAGCCCATTGTTCTGAACCGTAACTTTGACTCTAATGTGACTCCTCTGTCAGACTATTTCCCATTACTATTATGATATACCTTTTGACTGACTTGAAAAAAGATGCTGGATTTGTCAAGCTATTATATTAGCAGGACAGAGATTTTTTTATGTTAGGACATTATTACACACAGCATCATCTAGTTCCATGGTAAATTACGAGGCTTGTGTTACGGATATCAGATAGTTGATACTATACATGCATATTATAAATATAAACACCCATGACTGAAGTACAAACATTCGTGCTCAACAAATGAATGCCCGCAGCGGGACTTGAACCGGCGATCATTGGCACATCAAGTGTGGTCAAAACATATAGTAAAGTTTGATTTTATTTATATTTTATCTTTATAGCCATCATAGTAAGTATTCCAAACAATCGAAACACATCGTAACAGTGTATTGCCAAAGTATTTAAAAGAAATAGAGAGCAACGCGAGGAACTCTTGGCCCCTTAAACTTATATCTATTTATAATTTAATAAAAAACAAATCAGACCGTGGTAGCCCAGCGGTAACGCGCTCGCTTGGATAACCGAGTGATGCGGGTTCAAATCCGGGTATCGCACCTCTGATATTTTCACGTGATATTTTCCAACATGATGACCACTTGTTTTACGGTGAAAGAAAACATCGTGAGGAAACCTGTATGTCTGAGAGAACCTAGCAAGTTTTCGTAAGACATGTGAAGTCCGCCAGCACGCACTAGGCCAGCACGGTGGACTATGGCCTGATCCCCCTTGTATTGAAGGGAGGCCCGCCCCCAGGACGTTAAAATAGGGCCGAATACACAAAAATCTCTATTGTTTAAATAAATCAAAGCATTCTTTACCTGTCCTATTATACTAATAAAGAAAATCAGTTCGCAAACAGGAAAAAAAGGCACTGAAATGTTTTTCCTTTGCCTTATCTATAAATACGAGTTTATTCCGGGAGTCGTCACAGCGACGTGACTCGCCTCCGAGATCACTTAATGAATCAATTTTCCACAGCTTAGCTTTAGCTTGAGAAAATTGAAATTGCAGTTCAAAAACTAATAGAAAATTTCGAATCTGGGTAGACCTAATATTTGAAACAGTAACCTAGAACATCTCTCAAAATATAATATTTTTTCGGATTTTTAGACGTAAGCAAAGTCTCTCCCGTGATTATGGTTGCTGTATATAATATAGGATTCGAAACAACGGGGACAAAAGCCAGATTTATGCCGGATAAATTCGTTAATCCGAAGTCGTTTTAATAAAATGTCAAATATTTAGGTAAAAATAGGAACGTATTATGATTTGGATGACTATTAAAGTGCTTCGATTTAAGGAATGAAAGAGGAGAGGTAAAATAAATTTTATAAACACAATATTTAGACGCAAATAAAATTTTTAATTAAATAAAAATAAAAATTAATATTAATAAGGTAATTTTGATGAAAGTATCAATATTTGTTGAATAATGTCAACGAACTTTTGAAAAAACTCTCGAAGTCCGTGTAAACCTAAACAAGATACATAATAATATTATGTTGGTACATTACTAAATACATATTAAAAATATAAACACCCATGACTGGAGAACAAGAATTCATGCTGAACTCGAACCCACGACCGCTGGCGTAGGAAGTAGGGTCAGTAGGTACAAACTAAACCAAACGAGTCATTAATTATTTTTAACAAAAAAACAAAAACCGACTTCCAAACTTAATAAATCTAAACTAAAAAGTAGAAAATAATAATTTTAAGGACTTTGTTAATTTTGGAGTCGGTGCCAGCCAGGTATTTTGATTATGTTTACTATTTAGGGTTATTTTGCTTTGGCTGGCACCGACTTCAAAATTAACAAAGTCCTTAAAAGTATTATTTTCTACTTTTTAGTTTAGATTTATTAAGTTTGGAAGTCGGATTTTGTTTTTTTGTTAAAAATAATTTATTTTTAAATTTTTAGCGGAAGGTAGATCTATACGTATTGTGTTAATGACTATAAAAATTTCGTTCTATTATGAGGTAAACCTTATAGCCTGAAAGTATACAACTATCGGTCCATAATTGCGTATTATATTGAAAATTTTTTCTTTAAATTGCTAACCGTTGATGAGTTGTACCTTCCATCATCAGTTACGGTACGTGACTCAAATATCCATAAAGCCTATAAAAGATTCGGCCGAGCATCGTTAATTTGCTCCTAAAAATTGAAGAGTTCCGATACTTTGTCATGGATCCCATCATCAGAACCTTACCAAACTCTCATCAAACTACCCTTGAAGTATATCCTTTCCATTAAAAAAAGAATCATCGAAATCGGTTGGCGTGATATTGAGTTATTCGTCCATTTGTCGCGCAAATACTTAATGCAAATTTAAGACTTTTATGGTTTTCTCATGGATGCCATTGTCAGAACTGGAAAATATTAAAATGGGACCACATGGGAAGCACTACCTTTCAAATAAAAAAAAATCATCAAAATCGGTTCACCCAGTTCAAAGTTATGAGCTAACAAACATAAAAAAAAAATAAAAAAAAATAAAAAAAAAATACAGACGAATTGATAACCTCCTCCTTTTGGAAGTCGGTTGAAAATCACTACATCTTATAAAACAAAGTCGTCAGCCGAGTCTGTCTGTACGTTCGCGATAAACTCAAAAACTACTGCAGCGATTTTCATGCTGTTTTCACCAATGAATAGAGTGGTTCTCGACGATGGTTTTAGTATATAATTTGGAAGTTTTTGTTTAAATTTACTAGTGGAACCCGCGGCTTCGCTTGCGCTAAATCGAGGAAAGAACCCAAGCAAAGCAAGTGTGAATCGCCAGTTAAATAATAAAATTTATATAATCTAATTGAACGAACTTGACCCTCCCTTCCGTGCACTCTCATATACTCCATTATAGCGCCCATACATTCTATTATAGTGCGCCTAAACTAATAGCGATATAGTTACTTGTAGAGGTTCGAAGCCGTTAACTGTTAAGTTATTCGTATGGAGACGCCTTTATTTTGAATGTCAATATTGTTACCAACCTACCCTCGTACCGTAAGTCCCTAGATGTATTTTAATAGGTCTTATATTATGTACAAGCAATTGCCGCGGCTCCGCCCGCTTTCTAATCACTATTAACTATTAAAAAAAAGGATGTGTGATAGAAGGATGCAAATTTAGGGTTATAAGTATTTTTTGGTGTCAAATCATAAAAAAAAATTGTTCTAAAAATAAAAAATCTGGAGAAGGTTCCTTATCACCTAGGGGATTTAAACAAAGACTACGACCTATTCTCAGACCTACCAAATGTACACATAAAAAATCATAAAAATCGGTCAAGCCGTTTGGGAGGAGCTCGATAACAAACACTGTGACACGAGATTTTTATATATTAGATAATATTATAGCAACACTGTTTTGTAAATATTATAATTTACTATATACGTTCAGTACAGTGTGTGTGTTACTTATCATTAAAATCTGTCCAGTGTTTAAGAGGTTTTACCCCTTCAGGTAACAAACATACGCACATACTTTTTTTACAATTCATAGATTACTTACCGAAACCCTTACTTTTAGAAAAATTAAAAGGCCTTAGAAGCAAAGCAAATCTATACTAATATTATAAAGAAGTAAAGTTTGTGTGTTTGTTAAATTGTAAGGGGTAATCTCAGGATCTACTGAACCGGTTTTAAAAATTCTTTCACCAATAGAAAGCCACATTATTGGTGAGTGTCATAGGTTATATAAAGAACCGAAAAATAAAAAGGCCTTTACGTGGTAGTCCGTTTTGCAAAGTGAATCGGAGAAAAAACGGTCAAATGAAAGCGTTTCTTACGAACGCTGCCTTAACTATGAAAGATATATTTTTAAGTTCTAGAGAAAAGATGTGGAGCTTGAAAATGCCTACAAAAAAGTCAACGACAGCATATGTCTAACTTTTATATTTAAGTTACAAAAAGTAGTTTTTTTAATATTAGTATAGATAATTTAATTTTTAATATTAATAAAATCCTTTTGGCAGTTAGAAATTAAAACATAACACTCTGTACTAAAAACATATAAGTAATGTTCATCACTTATTCTTTTACAAAATTCACATCGTAAATAGCTTAATCACCGACTTTCATAGGAAAGTGACATTGACACGCGTATCATTTTGTCGGTAAAAATTTAAAAATACATTTTTAAAGGCACTCGCAATATCCAGTACAGCGACGTGGAGGCGCATAATCAGAACCATCAAGTCGCCATTTTTAATCATCCAAAGTAACATTTTGATTGAAAACCTGATATTTTCGATATTTCATACTTATTTAAATTAAAATTAATATTTGCAACCTACCCTCGCTTCGTAGTCTGAGGTAGATTTAATTTTTTGAGCCGAAACCTAATACTTATTCAATACTTAGGAAATGGCCGCCCCTTTTCTGGGCGTAAGTTAAAATTAATTAAACGGTTTTCTAATAAAACAAAAGTAGCCTAAGTTACTTCTTATAGCATAAGCTATCTGCCAGTAAAAGTCATGTTAAAATAAGTCCAGCCGGTTCAGATTCAGAGCTAGAATCCATTTTTTTCCCAAATGCCTTTGAAATCTGTCAAACGATAGAAGAACAAACAAACATTTTATATTGCATCTTGTATTTTATAAAATAGATAAATGAACAATTACTATTATATTACCGTAGTGGGAATTGACTTTAGAGAGCAAATAAAAATTCAAAAGTTATTAATTCGATTTTAACATCCTATCGGCTGGGGGTGGGCCTCCTTTCAATACTCGGGAGATCAAGCCAAAGTCGACTACGCTGACCTAGTGAGGGTTGGCAGTCTTAAAAACTTGCGAGGTTCTCTCAGACATGCAGGTTTCCTCACGATGTTTTCCTTCACCATAAGACAACTGGTGATCATGATAGAAATGATTCGCACATGAAAATATCAGAGGTGCGAGACTCGGATTTGAACCCGCATCACTCGGTTATACAAGCGAGCGTATTACCACTAAGCTACCACCGTTTCATGCTGGCTTATACTAGGTCAAAGTAAACTATAATGTAACATTTTGTTAGAATTTCATTTTTCGCAACAGTTTGACAGTCGAAAATTTTTTTCGCACCTGTCGCTGGAACGAAAAGCCTGTAAAAGCCACGGAATAGAAATAACAAGGTAAAAGCCATGTATTTATTCCATTTAGAGTAATAATTGTCAGCAAGCGACTTAATAGTATTGATTGTGATAGGGGTTGTGGGTTCGATATCTGCTTGAAGAATACAATTTTAATCATTTTTTTTTACGTCTAATTAAATATTTACAAATATCGGGACTGTAATTAAATTTGTATTCCATAGTACTTCTATGTAAAACAAAGTTTACTTTGCGGCTAAATGCATGGACCCGAAAGTACGAGTATTAATCATATTTTATGAACAAAAAAGTCTATGCTTATCTCTGAATTTACTGATATTACTTTTTATGTTTTTTCTTGTTTAAAGAAAACCATAACATTTTGTAATTTTTGTGTCTGTTAAATTGGACAAAGAAAGAAAAAGAAGTAGGGTTCCTCCCAACAACAAAACCAAACCGAAACTAGAGTAACAAAACAAAAACAAAAAATCTAATACTGTATTATATTTTTTGTCGTAATTAAGCAATTAAGTACCTCAAAAATGTCCAACAAATACGAAAATATAAACAAAATGTAGCAAAAATTCTGTTATTTTCCATTTTCCTTGTTCAAGTCCTTTTCAAACAGTAATTAAGTGAAGGCCATCTTGAGAGTCCTCGCCACATTATTACGCATTTAAAGAAGCTTACAGCGGTTCTTGCAATAATACTAAAGCTCTCGGGACTTCCCTTGTTTTTCCTAAGAGAAATGATTAAATTCGACTATTTTGTAGAAAAGCCATGCAGTGGTAGCCTAGTAGTAGCACGCACGCATAACCGAGTGATGCGGATTCAAATCCGGGTCTCGCATCTCTGATATTTTCATGTGCGAATCATTTCTATCATGATTACACATCAGATCAGAGTCACTCTATCTAGTAAGTTAAGTTAAATGGTTTTAGTTTTTATGATTTTCTAATAAAATAAAAGTAGTCTAAGTTACTCCTTATAACATTAGCTAGCTGCAAGTGAAAGTCTCGTCAAAGTCGGTCCAGCCGTTTCAGAGATTAGCCGGGACAAACAGACAGACCGACAAAAATTTTAAAAATCGATTTTTTGGTGCTAGTACTGTATATACTTTCTTATGCATTTAGTGAAAGGCTGTTAATTTGAAATTACAAACAGACACTTCAAGTATATTTATAATATGTATATATATAAATTATAAGAATAAAGTAGCGTCCAGCGACCAGAAATAACAATCAAACTTCGAAACCCAAGAGAGTTGTTAAAAGGAATAGTGGGTCTCTAACCGATGGAATAAAAATGCCTTTTATCTCCTAATAGAACCCTCAAGATACGAGTCTCCGGGGCTTTCAATAGATGTATGGGCTCACTCAATTTGTTAAGAGTTTTTCAATTTCATGGGAATATTGAAGGTTTTGCAAGGGTTTAGGGTTCCGTCGAATGATGTCATTATTTTTTAGATACTTAGGTTTACGCGAATATTTGACATTATAAATGAAACTACCTTTTAGGATTTTGTCGCGGATTTATTTTCTACTTTCTTTCTTTAGTTCGTTTAATGTTCGTTTAATCTGGGACTCGAACTCAGGACTTGCCTAAAGGCGAACCACTAGACCACTAAAATAAAATCAACTAACAACCCAGTTATTTATCGGAAAAATATAAATTTGAAGTTAGTTTGCAGATAATAGCTACTCGTAATTCAATAACAAGTATTTGACACACGTTGACCTCATTTCTAATTTTATTATTACGCTAACGTCTCGTTGCTTCGTTCTGGTTAGTCCCTATGTTTTAAATAGTTATAAATAAACAAAAGTAGGGTCACTACAAACCGAGCCAAACGTTTCGTCAAATTGTATCAATTAAATGTATGCGGAACCTCTTCAACTCGAACGATGCATTCTTAACCAATGCCTGATATGAAACTTTTCGAAACACTTGAAACATTACAAACTTTATAAGAAAAGTACAAGAGGCGTACAAACATATAACCAACTTTTGGGTAACATTCTGGTACATTGAGTGTTACTGCTTATACAATAGAAGGTTCTGAAATACAAGAAGTGGGGTCTTCTTTTTATTTTTCTGTCCTAATTGGGGATCGCAGGATATAAATCCTATGTACGGTCTACTGAAGGCTGAAGCAGACCCTTCAAAGAGGTAAAACTGGCGTACTTGCCAGACTTGACTGACCGAAAAACCGGTGAATTTTTTTGTCATTATCATGTCAGAGATACTTTCTCTCAGTCTAAACGTATCCTATATGCTGTCCAGGATATCCAACTATCACCATACCAAATTTCATCAAAATCTGTTCAGTGGTTTTCTTGTAACGCGTTCGCAGACAGGTAGAGAAACTGACAGACAGACAGACAAAAAAATTAAAACAATAGATTTGGCCTCTGTATCGATAATAATGACTAATCCAATAAGACCTTGCAAAAAATATTTAATATACAAATTCGAATTAAAATTTTGTCATACGAGTATGTCCTTTCTAAAGTCCCACTGCTGGGGGTGGACCTCCCTTCAATACGAGGGGGATCAGGCCATAGTCCACCACGCTGGAGAAGTGCGGATTGGTGAACCTAGTATGTATAGATTGTTGGGACATTATTACAACAGCGCCGTCTAGTTCCATGGTAAGCTACGAGGCTTGTGTTACGGATATAAGGTAGTTGATACAATACACATATTATATAACTTTAAATATATACATATTATAAATATTAACACCCATGACTTGAGTACAAACATTCGTGCTCAACAAATGAAAGTCCCCAGCTGGACTCGAATTCGACAGACCGCTGGCGCAGAAAGCAGTGTCATTACCAACTGAGCCAAACGTGTCATCAAACAATCTAGAATTAATAAAATTTCTCATAGTAATTCAGAATAATCGATAAACAAAGCAAGCTCTACATATCTATCCCGATTAGTACTTACATTCCCACGGGATCAAAACGCCAATCCCACGGACACGTGACGAATTTACAGCCGTTCATAATGAGATATGACGTGGTACGTGATCACGATTGCTGTGCAATTATATTGTTTAGTAACAGATTTGCCTCTGTCTAGTGGCATTTGTGGTGGATTTAATCTTGATAAATTATATATAGTTAAGTCTGTGTGTTTGTTCGTCACAGTTTGGATGAAGTTTAGTTAGCAATTAATATATTTGTTGTACTCAGTTCTTTTCAACGTCCCACTGCTGGGAGTGGACCTTCCTTCAATTTGAGAGAGATCAGGCCATAGTTCACGCGCTGGCCTACTGCGTGTTGGCGGACTGAACATGTCTTTCGACAACTTGCTAGGTTCTCTCAGGCATGCAGGTTTTCTCACGATGTTTTCCTTCACCGTAAGACAAGTGGTGATCATGATAGAAATGATTCGCACATGAAAATATCAGAGGTGCGAGACCCGGATTTGAACCCGCATCACTCTGCTACCACTGCGTCAAAATATAATTATCTAAGTTTATTCATAGATATCGCTTTAATTAATCCTGCATTAAGTAGATATATTGCATATAAGTTACAATGAAATAGAAACCGAGTCGGAAATAAGCCATACATATTTATGAAAACCTCGCCAAGTGACGTGAAAACGCATAATTCTTGACATAATGTCACGACTTTTAAGCTAGCAAAGTGACAGGTAAAATACCCTATTTAACAACACTAGTGTTACATAACGTATAGATAATTGAATTCTCGTTCGGGTTTGTCCCTAGATTTAGCGCGAGTGAAGCCGCGGGTTCCACTAGTTAAAATAAATTAAGTTTCTAAAATAAAAGTAACCTAAGTTACTCCTTATAGCATTAGCTACCTGCGAGTGAAAGTCCCGTCAAAATCGGTCCAGCCGTTTCAGAGATTACCCGGAACAAATAGGCAGGAAGACAAAAATTTTAAAAATTGGTTCTTGTTGTTAGTACCGTATATACTTTCATATGCATTTAGTGAAAAGCTGTTAATTTAAAATTAAAAAATTAAAAACAAACACTTCAATTTTATTTATATTCTAATAAAATGTAGACAAAATTTCGCCTTCTAACACCAGCTACCAGTGAAAGTTACGTCAAAATCGGTCCAGCCGTTTCGGGGATTAGCATAAACAAATAGATTCTAACCAAAAATGCGACAATATGTGACAACTGAAAAATATCTACCTACATTATAATAAAATATTAACAATAATGATTAATAGTGATACGGAGGCCGAATCTAGGGTTTTAGTTTAATCAATACATATAAACAAAATACAAGTGTCTGTTTGTAATTTCAAATTAACAGCTTTTCACTAAACGTATATGAAAGTATATACGGTACTTAGGTATATCACAAAATCATTTTTAAATTTTTGTCTGTTTTGAGTCTCTCTGTTTGTTCCGGCTAATCTCTAAAATGGCTGAACCGATGTCGAAGGGACTTTCGCTTATTCGAAAATTTATAAATACCGTTTAATTTATTTTAACTTACGCTATGCGAAGCGAGCCTTGTTCGCTAGTTTAATTTGAGGAGCGTCATTTTTGTCAAAAAGCAGTTCTGCTGAGAAGAACCAGGGAGGAACTCAACAATATGTGCCACCCCTACCCTGCCCAGAACCAGGCTGGTCTGCTGCAAACAAGTAGCCCGGTCTTTCAATCAACTTCTATGGATTCAGTAGACAATTGATGTCTCCCGTCAGATGTCAACGTTATCGGAACAACGGTCTTTTGTCATTTAGAGAACAATCGAAAAGTTTTCAAATAAATACAAGTCGTATTTTAAACTAGCAAAGCCGGCCCTCGCTGGGCGTAACTTAAAATAAATTGAACGGTTTATATCATTTTCTTGTAAAACAAAAGTAGCCTTAGTTACTCCTTATAGCATTAGCTATCTGCGAGTGAAAGTCCCGGCAAAGTTCCAGCCGTTTCAGAGATTAGCCAAAACAATCAGACAGACGGACAAACATTTTAAAAAATCATTTTTTGTTGTAAGAACTAACGTAACACAAGCCTCGTAGCATATCACGAAACTAGATAGCGCTGTGTGTTAATGTACCGTCATATTTATCTTCTATACTATTTATAAAGCTGAAGAGTTGGTTGGTTTGTTTGTTTGTTTGTTTGTTTGTTTGTTTGTTTGTTTGAACGCGCTAACCTCAGGAACTACTGGTCCGAATTGAAAAATTCTTTTTGATAGTCCGTTTATCGAGGATGACTATAGGCTATATTACATCACGCTACGACTATTAGGAGCGGAGCATCAATGAAAAATGTTGCAAAAACGGGAGAAAAATATTAATTTTGAAACCTTCCGTTGCGTGCACTGCGTAAACGGTTAAAGTTATGCAAACATTATGTATAACAGAATTGTTCCTCTGTAAAAGTTCTAAAAAAAAGTCCGCGATAGCATATGTCTATCTTTTAAGGTTGGCTCGCTGTAACCTTTTTTATTGAAATCAAATTTGTTTTAAGATGATGCATTATTATTTGCGAAGGTGTTTAATAAACATGATATTAATCCTTATCCAAATAAATAAGATATTCATCACAAGTATTTCATGTTAAATAAAATTGCTCTTGGAATCATTTGATTTCAATGAATATCTTACGAGATATCACAGTTTTAAAATAACGTTGCAACAAAATAATGATCACCGCGTGAAAAAGCGCGGGCGGACTGGCGAAAGAATTTGCTTGAAAATGCTTTCCAGCCTTTAGAACGTGCGCGAAGCCGCGGGAAAGGCTAGTTTACCTATAAAGAGGGAGAGATTATATGTTTGTACGTAGGGTAATCTCTGAAACTACACTCTGATTCTGAAAAGTCTGCAAAATATGACTTGCTTTATCGACGTGTTCAGCCTTAACGAAAAATTAACATGAAAATGTATAACAAAAAATAATTATTTAATAATGGACGATATAAATTCTGTAAAAATAAAGCTTTCTCTCGTAAATCATAGGAATATTTAGGGGCGAAAATGTTTTACAACCCCCTCCCCTTCCATCCCCAAAAAGCGACCCTTCTAATCCCCTAATTACGGTGTAATCCATTCGTACACTTTTACCACATTATACGTCTTCTATATTAAATTATTATAATCAGTGGTAGCCCAGTGGTAGCGAGCTCGCTTGGATAATCGAGAAATGCGGGTTCAAATCCGGGTCTCGCGCCTCTGATATTTTCAAGTGCGAATAATTTCTATCATGATCACCACTTGTCTTACGGTGAAGGAAAACATCGTGAGGAAACCTGCATGTCTGAGAGAACCTAGCAAGTTGTCGTAAGACATGCTCAGTCCGCCAACACGCAGTAGACCAGCGCGGGGGACTATGGCCTGACGTCCTCGTATTGAAGGGAGGCCCTCAGCAGTGGGACGTTAAAAAGGCCTGAATACAATAATGAATCATTATCTCCAAACATATCCAGGGAACAAACTAAATCCCCGAATTTTTTAATGTTTTTTTTTATTGTAGTGTATTTACAAATACTGAATAGATTTTGATGAAATTTAGTAAAGATATAGACTGCATTTTGGAATCAGACATCAACTACCTTTAACTCTTATAAAGCGAAAATAGAAAAGCTCCGCGAGTAGAAAGTTAAAGATAGTTAAGTATAATATATTTATAAATAATATAATACTTACCCATATCTGACGTTTTTACTGAAGCTCGAAGATATCACGAGAAGTATCACTGATGTATCACAGATGTATCACTGATATATCACTGACGTATCACACTTTAGTTCACTTCACTTGCTTTTCTTTAGATGATTTTAATATTCACTAGTAAGAGACTAAATAAAAATAACCAATCGTCAGTTTATTCAAAATAATGAAAGATCAGGATTTTTAAAAAAATATTTCAATTGCTGCAATGCCCACAGTTTTACAAACACCTTAGGACGTTCTTTTTACCGACATTAAATATTCTAAATTATACTGAATCTACTTTTCAGCCAAACACAAAACCTTCTTTGTTGAAATCGGTTAAAACAAATCTGAATAACTTTAATATTCAGTACATCAGTACATATAAATAAAATTAAAGTGTCTGTTTGTAATTTCAAATTAACAGCTTTTCACTAAATGCATATGAAAGTATATACGATACTTACATCAAAAAATCATTTTTTTTAAATATTTGTTTGTATGTTTGTTCCGGCTAATCTCTGAAACGGCTGGACCGATTTTGACGGGACTTTCACTCGCAGATAGCTAATGTTATAAGAAGTGACTTAGGTTTCTTTTATTTTATTAGAAAATTATAAAAACCGTTTATTTCATTCTATTTTACACAAAGCGAAGCGGGCCGGACTTGCAAGTACCTAATAATAATCTTCTTATATATTACCAATATTAGTCAGGATATTATAAAAGCGCAGAACCATCAGCTTTACGTGGGCTGTTACTGAGACTAAATCAATAACTCAATAACTAAACTTGCCCCGACCCGGGACTCGAACACAGTACCTCTAGCTTTACATACGAGCTACTACACCGACAAAGCAATTTCTTAACTTTAATATAATCCATTTAGTAATTACTACTAAATAAGACTCAGCTCCGGCAAAATCTGGCGGAAAGCGAAGATAATTTGGTCTTGTGCCAAAAACAGCTATCAAAAAATTCTATATACATTTTTTCCAAACTCTATAGATTTTAAGTAAAAAACGCGAGAACGGTGTATAAATCATGTTATATGAAAAGCGAAATGGAAAGAAAAATCGAGGCAGGGGAGACCAAGTATGGCAGTGGGTCGCTTTTTAATAATAATATTTTTTAATAAACAATTTTTTGAAATTAGATGTGGATTTACTTAGATTTTTGGTAGCTTTACGTTTTGAATGCTTTACGGGTCCCAAGAACCAAAAAGTTTCATTTATAATGTCAAATATTCGCGTAAATCTAAGAAAGTATTTAAGTTAGATGCTCCCTGAAAAATATATAAGTTTGTAGCACAAAATATGAAGGATTTTCATACAAATTTAGAGCCCTTAGACCTCCTTAATAATACAGCCCTGTCGCAAAATCCGTTCTTAGCGAACATCTACTAACTATAAACTACCTCCCTGCAAATTTCATCTTTATACGTCACGCGGTTTTCGATATTCCGTGATGAGTGTGAGATGGTCTTTCGCTTTAATATATTGCGATATTATGTATGTAAAAATTGTCAATGTGTGTATGTTTGTACTCTTTGCAACCCCATGTTTGAGCCATACTGTATCGGCAAGCGCTTTAATTGCCCCACTTCTACGATTAATTGTGCGTTTCAATACCGAAATTTATGTAAACCTTTCATCTGTATTTCTGAATAAAATGTATTGCTGAATGAAAATTAATGTATTTCCGTCGGAAAAATAAACCAATTGGATTTTTAAGGCCAAAGTTAGGGTTCTGCAAGAAAAAACAGTAATCTCATGCCAATTATTTCAATTTTCCTCTGTCACGGCTTATGTTTGATCGACTTCATAAAAAAGAGGTACTCAAAACAGGTAAAGGTAGAAACTTTAGGTTATTTTATAAAATACTAGCAGTACCCGCGGCTTCGCCCGCGTTAATTTTTTAAATATTAGGAGTCAATCCCGCGGGAACTCCGGGATAAAAAGTAGCCTATATGTTATTCTGGTTCTTCAGCTACCTACATACCAAATTTCATCGTAATCGGTTCAGTAGTATTTGCGTGAAAGAGTAACAAACATCCATACTCACAAACTTTCGCATTTATAATATTAGTAGGAAGTAGGATTATTTGAGCATTTTGAATGGATTATGGAAATATTAGAACATATTATCAATAACTTGACAATACGTTTGGCTCAATCTATAGTGACTCTATTTGCTGTGCCACTTTAAGTCCCGTTGGGGGCATTAACTGATAAACCGCTAAAACACGAGAGGATCCAGTAAGTCTCTAGTTAAAAATAAAAAAAAAAAATAAAATATTATGAACCATTTTTGAGCCTAGTTAAAATTTTAAACCACTCAGTTAAAATAAACTCCAAATACCTAGCCGCCGGGTGTCGCTCGCTGGTCGCCGGCCAAACTGCCCCACACCCCAGCTTTAACTCTTGCCAACAAAATTGGCCAGATTTCATTTTCATTTGTAAAAAGACAAATATACTTTAGCGAAATGCCTGTAGATACATCCATATGTTATTTTTATGTTGTTATTAAATATATAAGATTATATTGTTCTAAGCACTTTTAGAAATAGGAATTGGTTATAGAAGGATCAAAATTTAGGCTTTTAGGTTTTAAGTATTTTTAATGCCCAGTTATTAATTAACAAGAATAAGGACATACTTGTAGATATATTTAATGATAAACTATTTAATTTTAAAAAAAATATCATTACCTCTATAGCGAAAATATAATTGTAAACACCTATACAGATACAGCATTTATTTTTTCTTTTATTTGTCCTAAAATGTTATTATTATTTAAGTTTTTTTATTTTTAAAAGTGAAGTTAAAATTTTGTTTTACCTACTATGTGTAATGTCGTTATCACCTATAATTAAGGTACTACTCTTTATATTGTCTTTTCGATGTACAATTTTTTTTTTCTTGTTGGTGGTCTAATAAAATAAATAAATAAATAAATAAATAAATAACAAAAAAATAAAAAATTGGTCTAAAATTAAAAATCCTGAGAGGGTCAGCCGTATAACCTAGGGTATTAAAAATAGCCTACGTCCTATTTTCAGACCTACCAAATATATTCAAAAAAAATCATAAAAATCGGTCAAGCCGTTTCGGAGGAGTTCGATAACAAACACTGTGACACGAGATTTTTATATATAAGAAGACTAGCGCCTCAAGTAGTTACGTTTATTTATTTTTTTTGAACGATACTCTATTTTTTTTATTCAAAAGTCGGCTAACTTACTCTTTATAGTGTCAGCTATCTTCCAGTTCTAGTCCTATCCAAATCAGTCCAGCTGTTTGGAGAATAAGCCGGAACAAATAGACTGACAGACATAAAAATTTAAATAATAATAATATCCTCACGGCCGATTACGGCCACGGCGGCCAATCTCATTGAGACTAGCCAACGCCGCGGGAGATATTATAGTGCACGAGTGAACGCGAACACAAGTACACTCTCTGTTCCTTATCACTCTCATACTCCGGTGGGACGAATGCTCGACACGACCAGTGAGAGTTAAGGCACAGGACCGACGGCTTTTCGTGCTCTTCGAAACACGGGGGTGACACACCGCCAACTTCCCAACTCCGGGCTATTACTGAGGCTTACGAAACAGAAAGGCTCAATAACTAAACTTGGCCCGACCCGGGAATCGAACCCAGGACCTCAAGGTGTGCGACCGCACATGCCTGCCACTACACCAACGAGGCAGTAAAAATTAAAATATTGTGTTACAGCAGTATATATTATGCATTTAGTAGAAAGCTGTTATTAAAGTACAAACAGAACTCCAAATAATAGAGTGTACTTGTAAGGGTAATTTACATAACAAAATCTTTTTTGCAATTCTAATGTTTAATTTTAATCATCATGCTACGGAACCCTCCTGCAATCAGTCTCACACTTATCCGATTTTTAATTTCTATAGATTATATCTATAAATATAATAAAATTCTTACTTATTCTAATAGGTACATTAACGTGTTTTTAGAAAACGTTATTGAAATAGCCATTTTTTTTTATGGGACAAAGGGGGCAAACGGGCAGGAGGCTCACCTGATGGTAAGTGATCACCTCCGCCCATGGACATCTGCAACACCACAGGGCTTGCAGATGCGTTGCCGGCCTTTCAGGAAAGGGAGGGAGGGAGGAGGGAGAAGGACGGGAGTAGGGATGGGGAGTGGGCCTCCCGGACTCTCACTTACCGGACGAAACGCGACAGCGTAGCTGCCACTTCACGCCGGTCTTCTGTGAGAGAGTGATACTATACGGGGCGTGCCGGCCCATTCGGCTGCGACCCGAAGGTAACAAGCATGGCACTACCACTTGTATTATCGATACAGAAGCCAATTCTATAGTTTTTGTTTTTTAAATTTTGTGTTTTGTCTATGACCGTATCATGAGAATGCCATTGGACAGATTTTGATGAAATTTGGTATAGTGATAACTGGTTATTAGGGTCAACATATAGCATACTTTTCGAAGTGAAACTTCTATAGGTTCGTTGTGATTTAAAACTCGATGAAACGAAAATGCGTCACGATAAAGAAAGAAATACATAAAAGTATAGGATTAAGTCGGCGAGAGAATGAGATAGAATACATTCCCATGTTGCCACGGTAACCGTTGTTATTGCCGTTTAGTCTGTGTCACGCATGGCGACGAGTGGTACGCTGCTACAAAATTTAAAAAAATGCCATCCTGTGTATTTAGGAAATGCACCAATTATGATACCAAACTTAATACACAAGGGATCTCATACCACATGTAAGAACGCAGTATACTTCGATTTATTAATATATTTCAATTATTTGCCTAATATTCTGATATGTCATCGGTCGCTAGACTAATGTTTGTTTACATTGACGCGCAATTGACAACACTAGCTGTCTCTTTTTTTCTTATTGATTTTATCGACTATCCCCTTTCTATCATTTTGACATGTACCTTGAATGAAAAGTGTGTATGTGTGCTGCGCGGAACACTTTTTTCGGTTGTTTAGTGAGCGTATAACATATCTGTCTATTAGAATATCATTGTTCCATATATAATGATATTCTTTATAATATGTGATTGTAATATGCCTTATTAAATTATTGATTTGTTTTAAGTAATTTAATTGCGATATTTGCCAAAAAAGTTTTACTTCAACCGCGCGTAAAGGTTACACGCACACATTTTTTATTGCTAAAAATATGTTATTTCTGTGAAACTTAACCTTAAAGCGTATTTAGCGAAGAAACAAGTCGCACGGAGCAAGGGTAAGTCTAGTATATTATACTAGCGGTGCCCGCGGCTTCGCTCGCGCTAAGAGTGAATAAAATAAAAATTTTTGCTTATATACTGTTACTTATAATGTACCAAGGACTGATTCCCCATTTAAAGTTCTGGCCCTCTTTTCTGAAAACTACTGTGTAGCATCCTGCCGTGCCGCCACTGCTGCGCTTTCTAAAACTTATTTCCTATTTTTAACCAATTTTGCTACTATGTGTATCATAATTTCTTTGTGTGTTTTTCGTTAATGATAAACTGATGTACGTGGTTCATTGTTATGGACTTATGGTAAAAATTATTGTTAAATATTTTTCCTACACAAATTGTGCCACCCCCGTTAACCCCCATAGGGGTTGATTTTCAAAAAACGCTTAGATATGTATCTCATAATTTGTATTGCAGAGCATTATTTCAGTGTCACGCAAAATATTTCAATAGAATTAAATTTCCCATACAAACTTAGCCACCCCCTTTAACCCCCAATGGGGGTGAATTTCGAAAAACCCTGAAATACGTGTTTCATCATTTGTACTAAAAAGCATTAATTCAAAGTTTCATGCAAAAATGTGCAATAAAAATATTTTTCTCATACAAACTTTGCCACCCCTTTTAACCCTTTTAGGGGTTGAATTTCCAAAAAATAATATGCCTATTTCCTTCTCATGAATGCAAACTATCTACATACCAAATTTCAGCAAAATCGGTTGGGTGGTTTAGGCGTGAAAAGGTAACAGACAGACAGACAGACAGAGTTACTTTCGCATTTATAATATTAGTATGGATATTGACGACACGTTTGGCTCAGTTGGTAGTGACCCTACTTGCTGCGCCAGCGGTCGCGGGTTCGAGTCTCTCTGGGGGCATTCGTTTGTTGAGCACGAAAGTTTGTACTCCAGTCATGGGTGTTGATATTTATAATATGTATGTATTTAAATTTATATACGTGTAGTGTATAAACTATCTGGTATCCGTAACACAAGCCTCGTAGCTTACCACGGAACTAGATGGCGCTGTTGTAATAATGTCCCAAAATATTTATTTATTTATTATTACATATTATAAAACAAAGTCCTCCGCCGCGTCTGCCTGTCTATCCGCGATAAACTCAAAAACTACTGCACCGATTTTCATGCAGTTTTCACCAATGGATAGAGTGGTTCTCGAGGAAGGTTTTAGTATATAATTTGTCAAGTTTTTGTATACATTTACTAGTGGAACACGCGTAGTCGGCCGCGCTTAATGTATTAGCGATATCTTTATTAGAAATATCCGACCTCTACGTGTGTTCGTTTTATTTACTACGATTTATCTTCAGCCACTAGACTATCGTTGGGTCGACGCCAACACTCGGCTACAATATCGCGTCCACCAAAAAATCTTTTGCGACAATTTTAATGCCTTTCTTGCAATTCAAATTGAATTCTTAAACGAAAAATTTTAAAACTCAATAACTCCGGCCAATCTGTTTGAAATGAGTTTTATTTTCAAAGTTTTATATAGGTTTAATGATTCTGGGTGCACGGAAGTGACGCCGCCAAGTTCAGTAAGTAAAACGGACTTAACCGTTCCTTTTACTTTGAATTAGCTAAAATAACTTATGATCTTTTTAAGTGAGGTAGAAGTTTATTACGTTACGTATACGCCCGCTATATATTTGTCTTGATTATAATATGAATTACCATTACACGCACCATGGCAACGGACATAACTGATACGTCAAACGCCGTTAATTTTATAAAGTTTTTTTAAATTTTCTAATCTTCCGCACAACTTTCTTATTTTTTTCTTTCATAAGAACCTTCTCCTAACAATAACAAACATAACAAAAAAAGAATTGGCCAAATTGGTCCAGGCGTTGTTCAGTTATGCGCTTACCAACACATTTTGCGATTCATTTTTATATTATAGATTGGGAAAAAGCGAGTCCGATGGTACATTGGGTGTTCCGTAACATTAAATATTTTTAAGTTTATTTTAACTAATATTAGGAAAAAAATTTCGACCGGAAATGTAAAATGAAAGTAGGTATCCCAAAAATGAAACGTAAGATCGTCGGAATAACCTTCGGTAAACTTTGTTCACGAATATATTATGATATTACATTAGAACAATGTGATGGCGTTCGCCTCACTGCATATTATAAAACAAAGTCCTCCGCCGCGTCTGTCTGTCTGTCCGCGATAAACTCTAAAACTACTGCACCGATTTACATGCTGTTTTCACCAATAGATTGAGTGATTCTCAAGGAAGGTTAGCGGAACTCGCGGCTTTGCTCGTGCTTATTCTAGTTAGCTAGCTAGTGAAATAAAATGAAGCGGATTCGAACCTTAGGCCTCTCACCTCTAACGTTCTCATGGGTGAGTAACGACCACATGTCTTATAGTGAAAGAAAGCATTATGTGGAAATCTTTAAGTCTGAGAGAACCTCGCAAGTTTTACAATGACATGCTCTGGTAGCCCCGCTTTTGTCCAGCATGGTGGACTATGACCTGATCCCACTCGCATTAAACGAAGGCCCACGCCCAGCAGTGGGTTGATTAAAAAGTGCTGAATTATTATACAGAGGATAGTTTGATATCTAATTTAATATCTATATTATATATCGCTCGTGCTCGTCTCTAGATTTATCGCAAGCGAAGCCTCGGGCTCCGCTAATAAATGTATACAAAAACTTGACAAATTATATACTAAAACCACTAAAGCCACTCTATCCATTGGTGAAAATAGCATGAAAATAGGTGCAGTAGTTTTTGATTTTATCGCGAACAGACAGACAGACGCGGCGGAGGACTTTGTTTTATAATATGTAGTGATTTTTTAGTATAAAGTGCGAGTAAAGCCGCGAGCGTTAAATAGTCTGTACGTCAGTCTCGTAAATATCATGAAATTGTTTCTAACATAGCAATATGTCGCGCCTAGTTTCAATTTCCGGCGCTCTCGCGTCGGTTCAGTTATATTCTTTACCGATTTCAAACAAAAAGTAATGCACTTTTATTATATATAAATATTATGTTCAAACACACAGCGCCATCTAGTTCCGTGGTAAGCTACGAGGCTTGTGTTACGGATACCAGATAGTTAATACACTACACATATATTATTTGATCTGATACATTTAAATATTACAAAATATTTATAAAAGAGAGAGAGAGAGATAAAGCATTTTCAGGAAAGGGTTCGAAAGTAGGTACTCCGTACTATAAACGTTTAGAATTTTCGATGCTAGAATGTTCTAATATTTACGCATATAAAAAGGCCGGTAGTGTGTCGAGAGTGCAGTTGACATTCGAAGTTGAATGAAGACTAGAAGATATACCAAATAGTGGAAAAGTGAAGAAGAGTTGGTTGAAGGCTCAGTAAAGGAGTATCTATAAGTGAAATACAGTGATCAGAGACTAGTGTTGTGTACAAACTGTGCGTGTGTAATTTATAGTGAAATTAAACATCTTTAGTGCAAGAACGCTATTAATTTCCGATCCCGAATCCGTAGCAAGGTGGGTGGACCATTGAAGTCCACCTTAACAACTAAACAGTTATTATTTGTTTATTTACTGGATAATAGGAATGGAAAAATGGATTTACTCATAAAAAAAATAGAAGGAACGTGGCTTCCATGGTCCACCCACCTTACGTAACAATATGATATCCTAACTTCCATCGAGGGTTGAAAGAGAAATAAACCGGGCCGCAAGTAATTATTTATTCTCATTGAACAAATACGGTACGTGTGTCAATACATTTGTGTTCTAAAATGAAAGGGCTTGTGTCTACATCCTGGCTTTGTCGAAAACAATGATCTCGGGAATTATTTGATTGAATTTAGAGTGTAAAGTATGGATTAAAAAAAGGGAAAAGTATAGATTTCTCGGAATTTAAATAGTATAAGACAGTGGTAGCCCAGCGGTAACGCGTCGCTTGTATAACCGAGTGATGCGGGTTCAAATCCGGGTCTCGCACCTCTGATATTTTTATGTGCGAATCATTTCTATCCTGATTACCACTTGTCTTACGGTGAAGGAAAACATCATGAGGAAACCTGCATGTCTGAGAAAACCTAGCAAGTTGTCGTAAGACATGCGAAGTCCGCCAACACGCACAAGGCCAGCGCGGTGGACTATGGCCTGATCCCCCTCGTACTGAGGGAGGCACACCCCCAGCTGTGGGACGTTAAAAAAGGACGGATGATGATGAAATATTTTTCTCAATTTCAATAGGCAATTAGTTGTAAAATCCAGTAATTGCTTCTTTTATCTGTCCAGGCGCATAGACAAATATATTATGTGCGCATTTGAGTGTCTCTATGTTTCATCTATGGAGGGTAGAGATAAGGAGAACCGACTCAAATGGGGGAAAGTTAAAAACGTGTCCAGCTGTATACTGAAAATAAAGTTTCCATTACCTACCACAATAGAGCTGGCGTGCGAATAGTTTCAATATGAACATAGCTGTTATAAATGGAGTGAAGTTAGCTGAGTTCAAATATTTAAAAATTTTAATGACTCAAGTAATAGTAAAATGGTAGTATACAAAACCTCAACTATTTACGTAGTCTAAAAAATGTTTTAGTAAATATAAACAAAATACTGCAGAGAGAAAGCGTAATTTTTTTCTACTTACGTTTGGCGCTTTCTTTAAAATTTATCAACTGCTACTGCAGCGCCACTTTTACTGGACGCGTTTTTACTGCCACTTGTTCGTATACGAGTTGGTCCTCCTTATCTCTACCCTCCATAGCAAGGCTCGGAAACGTTATTTAAAATACCGTTTTTAAAATGTTCCGAACAGTTTTTTGAACTTTTTATACATCATTTTGTTCGGAACGAAACCGATACGAGAACATTTTCAAAAACCGGTTTATTCCGCAGGACGCGACCGCGCATGGACAAAATTGTCCAGACTCAGAAAAAGTTCTGGCTGGAGGGTGGGGGTGGTAATATACATGTTATTAGGGGCTTGTACTCGTTTTTTCAGATTTTATTTACGATATTTTGAATGGTTAGGCACTGGTCTTTATGCCGTATTTATTAAAGTGAAAAAAAAAACGTTTAAAAAACGTTAAAAACGTTTTATTAACCGAAAACGATTTATATTTTGTTCCTCTTCAAAAACGTTTTATATAGCGTTCTGTTCAAACGAAACCATTACTAATCCGTTCTTAGGTTTTTTAGTCGAAAACGTTTCGAAAAATATACCGGTATCCGAGCCCTGCAGTCCATAGTTTCATCATCCACTTTTGCACAGACCCTCAAAGAGATTAGTATACTTTTATAATAGTAAAATGCCCATGTAAATTATCAATTAATAAAACCAAGCAAGAAGTATTTTAATTCGTCTACATTTTGTCCTTATGAGACATACAGTCACATCAAAATTTAAAAAAAGTTAAATATCATAAAGTTAATTACATTTTTTTAACAAAAAAACGTGCTGTAGACTGACTTATGTTTGAGACCATTGATATACTAGGAAAAAAGGTGTAGATAAGTCATACGCGCTCAAAAAGTGGCACACTAAAACTAGGCTATTGGCCTACCAACGCGTTGACGACGCACTGTCGAGAATTATATTTGTCTCTTTTTCACTGGCGATACTTGAATCATGCCATCCTATTTTGACGACTAATCGTAATGTAGTGTGTTATTGCAATATTTTTAGTTATTCTGTATTCATGTGTGCGTTAGTGTGCCGTTTTTGAAGATAGAATGTCGTTTAGGTAACGTATCTACACCTTTTTACTTATAATAATATCATTGTTTGAGACTCTAGACTCGACAAAACCAATCAAATCGGCCCAAACTCGGTTTTAACTAATTGACGAGACGTTTGGCTCAGTTTGTAGTGATCCTTCTTACTGTGCCAGTGGCCGTGGGTTCGAGTCCCGCTGAGGACATTCATTTGTTTAGCAATAATGTTTGCACTCCAGTCATGGGTGTTGTTATTCTTAATACACTACTTTTATTATGGAAATATCACTACATATTATAAAACAAAGTCGTCCGCCGCGTCTGTCTGTCCGTTCGCAATAAACTCAAAAACTACTGCACCGATTTTCATGCTGTTTTCACCAATGAATAAAGTGGTTCTCGAGGTACACATTTACTAGCGGAACCCATGGTTTTACTCGCGCTAAATCTAGAAACGAACCCGAGCAAAGCGAGAATGAGTAGCTAGTTTAAATAAATAGACTACGCAAGTGAAGTCGCGGCAAAAGCTACTCACGATATACTCGTATATAAGCCTTTAGATTCTCTTCCCGATCAAATTGTATCGAAGCGATAACGCGGTGTGGAAACAAAGCGTAACGATGTAAAACCTCGTTATTTTGCTGCTCGAATGGAAAATCCGGCAATTGCCGTTTATTTGGTACTAGAGTTTATCTCAGAATCTTTTTTTTGTTGGAAATGACATTGTGTGTGATAGTTTTTTACTAAATGCCATCCTGACTTATTCTGGCCACGGCGGCTAATCTCTTTAAGACTAGCCAACTGTATAGGAGATATTATATGGAGTATGCGAGTGACAGTCACTGTCACTCTCATACTCCGGTGGGACGACACGAGCCACGACCAGGGAGAGCTAAGACTGACGCGACACGTGCTCTGCCTGCACGGGGTGACACACCGCCGACTTCTCAACTCGGGCTTATTAAACAAAAAAAATCAATAAGTACTCGTATACTTGTCCCGACCCGGGACTCGATTCTAAGACCTCCGGATATACTACTACACCATCGAGACATTTAAATATACACCAGCAACGTAAGATAAAAACCATTATCTACTAAAACAAAATAAAATACAGGTTTTTTAAATTGCTAACGACTCTAAAATTTATGGGAGATGTTTACATACATTTAGCATTTACTCCGTTGTTACTGGAAGCCGACAGCGTATTGCGGATGACGTCATTATCGATGTGTTTGGAGATAATTTTATGAAGCGAAAATTACATTTTATCGTTTTGTAATAAATGATTTTTATATGTTAACTTAATAATAAATATGTTGCGACATTACTACAACAGCGCCATCTAGTTCCGTGGTAAGCTACGAGGCTTGTGTTACGGATACCAGACAGTTGATATACTACACATATAAATTATAAATACATACATATTATAAATGAACACCCATGACTGTAGTACAAACATTCGTGCTCAACAAATGAATGCCCCCAGCGGGACTCGAACCCGCGACCGCTGGCGCAGAAGTAGGGTCACTACCAACTGAGCCAAACGTGTCGTCACTTTGACTTACTTTCCATTCATTCGTCTGTATGTACATTTTAAGTTAGTTTATTATGTCGAAGTGTAAATTATTGTCCCGTATGACCCCCTGTATATTGACCCGGATAACCTATAATCCTACCAAAAATCTGTCCATGTTTTCTCGTAATGCATTCACTAACAGACAAACAGACAGACAGACAAAAAGTCTAAAAACTATAGATTCCACCTCTGTATCGATAATTATGTCTATTTAGAGCCTTAACGAAAATATATATACAAGCTGCGATTGATTTTACAAAATTTGATACAAGTCCTTAAAACCGTTACAAAATACACGAAATAAGTTTACACCTATACATACACTAAAAATTCCCGCGGCTCCGCCCGCGTCCTTATCACTATTAAAAAATAAAGATTGGTGGTAGAATGATGAAAATTTTGGTGCCAAATCATAAAAAAATTAAAAAACACAAGGTCTAAAAATAAAAAATCTGAAGAGCCACACTTATTAGCTAGGTCCTAGGGGACTAAAAAATAGCCTACGACCTATTCTCAGACCTACCAAATATACACAAAAAAAATCATAAAAATCGGTTGTGTCGTTTCGGAGGAGTTCGATAACAAACACTGTGACACGAGATTTTTATATATTAGAAGAAGATTACACAAGAATGGCGTCTTTAATATTATTAGTGAAATACTCGTGTCCTAGATAATCCCTCTTTCTACTGACAAAGACTTATTAGAAAAGCCTAAATTTCTGAAATTAGCAAGAAAATTCTTGTAAAAGTCCCAGGATCACAATACACGAGCTTTTTTGCACAATTTTAAAACCGGAGGTTGCTTATTTCTGTGTGTAACATCAATGTATATAGCTATATACTGTACTTATAAAGCAAAACACAATTTTTCACATCTTTGTCGGTCTGTTTGTTTGTCCCCGATAATCTAGATTTTGATGGGACATTCACTGGTAAATAGCTGATGTTATAAGGACTCACTTAGGCTACTTTTATTGAAGTGAAACAATTAAAGTTACGCTCAAAAAAATAATTAGCAAGAACTCGAGCAAAGCAAAGATGAGTTACTTTTTTCCTTTTCTACTTAAGAAATCATTATTTAGAAAGAAAAAGCTGTACAAAACTTGAAAGTTTCATCGTTTAAGGTAGAATAATCCACTAACCACATATCAACGATACAACAGACGAGCAAACGTAGATTGCTCTCTTTCCTCACTAACTGCTAAACTTTTATTCCAGTTATATTTTTATTAAAATTTTTAAAAGTCCTCCAACTTCACAGAACAAAAACACTTAAAACATAAAAAATTTTACAGCCTGTCTTTCCATTTGTACCCCGCGGCTAGCAACGCGAGCTTTTGTTTTAATTAGACGCGCCTGTAAATAAATTATAGCAATTTTGAATATTAATGTCAATGGCTCTTTGCTATAATAATAATTGTAGGCGCGAAACATTTCGCTTTACTTCGGTAATGTGCCAAAGATATTATATTTATTAGTCTTTAATTTTAATATAACGTAAGCAGAGATTTATACATTTAATTTACATAAAAGCTGAACTGGTACTCGAATTCAGAACTCTGCCTCCGGATAGTTGATACCAGGGCTCGGATACCGGTATACTTTTCGAAACGTTTTCGACTTAAAAATCTAAGAATGAATTAGTAATGGTTTCATTTGAACAGAACGCTATATAAAACGTTTTTGAAGAGGAACAAAATTTAAATCGTTTTCGGTTAATAAAACGTTTTTAACCTTTTTTAAACGTTTTTTTTTTTCACTTTACGGCATAAAGACCAGTGCCAAACCATTCAAAATATCGTAAATAAAATCTCAAATAACGAGTACAAGCCCCTAATAATATGTATAATACCACCCCCACCCTCCAGCCAGAACTTTTTCTTAGTCTGGACAATTTTGTCCATGCGCGGTCGCGTCCTGCGGAATAAACCGGTTTTTGAAAATGTTCTCGTATCGGCTTTTTAAATAACGTTTCCGAACTTGCCATAGTGCGTGCAATGGTATTTAATTCATATAATCAAGTCAAATATAAACCGGGCGGTACGAAGTGAATATATACAACACGTACCTATGGACGAACCCGAGCGAAGCGAGGGTAAGCCCCTAGTATTATTATTAATTATAAGCACCTATGACTGGAGTACAAACATTCGTGCCCAACAAATGAAGGAAGGTTTTATTATATAATCTGTCAAATATTTAAATTTATTTTGACGTATATGACGAGAGAACGTGGGCGAAGCCGCGGGAATTGCTAGTTGGTTTTGAATAATAGTTAACTTTAATATAGCCGAAAAATATATTTGTACACTAAATATAATTTTCGTCCAAATATTATTTTCATCATATTATGTAAACTAGAGCCTTGATAGATGTTGTCCTGTCCAAATATGGCTTTATCATATTCGATTTTCACCAGCCTCCTCACAAAATCTTAGAATCCGACGACCACCCACCGGGCCGGTCCAATTAAACCACTCTGGGACTCACTTAGAGACAAAATTAAATTAATCAAAACGATCCAGCCGTTATGTGTCCGAATAGTTATGTGACGCACATATAGAAGTATTTTCTATACATATACTCGCAAATGAAATTGGAGTGTCTGTTTGTAATTTCAAATTAACAGCTTTTCACTAAATATATAAGAAAGTATATACGGTACTAACATAAAAAAAATCTGTCTGTCTGTTTGTTCCGTCTAATCTCTAAAACGGCTGGACCCATTTTCACGGGAATTTCACTCGCAGATGCTAATGTTATAAGAAGTAACTTCGGTAACATTCTTTTTTAAATATTATTTATCTTAACTAGAGAAACCAGCGGTTTCGCTTGCACTAAATCCAGGTACGAATCCGAGCGAAGCGATGGTGAGTCGCTAGTATTTAAATCTGTTTCCTTACATAATAAAATATTAGATATAACATAACTTAGTTTATAACATCGAGAAAACTCAACTGTAAATATTATTTGTTTAAAAAAAGTTTCATCTAGAAGGGTGAAATCTATTTATCTTTGGATTAATATCAAACCCACGATCTCAATCATAAACTTCATAGAGAACTTAACCACACGACAATATGTTACTATTGGAGATTTTTAGAGTCACTTGGTGTGGGCAAAACCTCGGATACCCCTACGGTCTCCGGGGATCTCAACACATTAAACAGTCATTTTGCAACTCCACCTATAACTTTAAGTCCCCAAGTCAAATCTGATACTCTTAAATATTTATCTAACGTTCTCCCACCAGACTTTCCCTCTTTCTCGTTTAATTCTGTTTCTGAAGAATCTGTCAAGAAGTGTGTCCGATCCATCTCGACCAAGGCTGTTGGTAGTGACAACCTTAGTCTGTATATGATTCTTCCCGTGTTGGATGACATAGCACCAGTAGTCACCCACATTATTAACTTTTCACTGTCTTGCAATGTTTTTCCATCAATGTGGAAGAATGCTTACGTAATCCCTCTACCTAAGACTCCTAATCCTACATGCCCTACTCAATTTCGCCCAATATCTATTCTCCCTATCCTATCCAAAGTCCTAGAATCTATCGTCAACAGCCAACTTCACAATTACCTCACCTCGTACAATCTGTTATGTCCTTTCCAGTCAGGCTTTCGTCCTTTCCACAGCACAGTTGGCGCGCTACTGAATGTCACGGAGGACATTCGGTTTGCCATGGATAATACCACGCTCACTGTTATGGTTCTGCTTGATTTTAGTAGCGCGTTCAGCTCTGTTGATCCCGATATACTTCTTGGCACTCTTCAAAATGTTAACATGTCTTTCACAGTTATAAATTGGTTCAAATCATACCTTTCAGGACGCCGGCAGTGTGTGACAGCCACCGATATCTCATCGTCGTGGTTGGATCTCACAGCTGGTGTTCCCCAAGGCGGCGTACTTTCCCCGTTACTTTTCTCTATTTTTATAAATAATATCACTCACGTTATCTCTTCTCCCTACCATCTGTATGCTGATGACTTGCAAATATACGGACACTGCAATTTAACTGAGTTGCCTGAGGCTGTTATGGCTTTGAATAACGATTTAGCTGCGATTCAAAAGTGGGCTGAATCGTTCGGTTTATTAGTAAACCCGAATAAATCTCAGTCGATAATTATTGGAAACAGCAGACTGCGCAGTAAGATTGACTGGACATCAGTTCCTGATATTCAGTACGCTAATGTCCCTATACATTATGTAGACAAGGTAAAAAATTTAGGTCTCATCATTGACTGTAACATGTCTTGCGCACCTCATATTAATGAACTTAGTAAACGTATGCATTTTTCTTTTCATTCTCTCAAGCGTCTCCAATACTTTCTCCCTTTCAAAACCAAAATTATGCTTGCGCAATCAATCCTATTACCCATTCTCGACTACGCCGATATCTGCTACCTAGATGTGACAGAGGAGCTACTTAATAAACTAGAGCGTCTCCAAAATCTCGTTATACGTTTCATCTTTGGCTTACGGAAATATGACCACATTTCAGACTTTCGTGCTCAACTTAAGTGGCTTCCCATCCGCCTTCGCCGTGATATGCACATCCTAACATTCCTCTTTAAGATCCTTAAAAATCAAAATTTCCCTCCTTATCTACGTTCCCGTTTTAATTTTGTACCAACTCCAACACGTTCCAAGAGGTCTTGCAGGTCTACTTTGCTTGACATTCCTAGGAGTAACACTAAATTCCGACTAAATTCCTTTTCCGTTCATGCCGCAGTTCTTTGGAACAACCTCCCCAAAAATATTCACGACAGCCCTTCTATCCATATTTTTAAATCCAAATTAAAAAACTATTTACATTCAAAAATTTAGACAATATCAATCAGCACATTTTTCTGTTTTCATTTGTTATATATTAAATATATGTATATATACATAATATATATTTTATATGTAGAGTTATTACTATTATTATTTTATATATGTAGTATATAGGTTCAGTATGATATATTTATTTATGTAATATTTGTACGTATGTGTATGTATTTATTTTTATTTCTTGCACTATATCTCCCGCTCACACCTTCTTCCACATCCACAGGTTGACTGGAACAGATCTCTTTCACGGATAAGTCCACCTTTGTTAACTAAGTTTTCTATTTTTTGTATTTTCTGTTTTACCTTTTAAGTGCAATAAAGGATATAATATTATTGGTTCTCTCCTAAAACGTATAAATAGCGGTAATCGATACGTCTGCTTCATATAATACGTGCATAGCTCTAGCCAGTTTCATCTCAATGAGTTTCATTTGTTATTTCACTGCGCCTACTCTGATTGTCGTTTATTGGCTTTCCGAATGTGTGTAATGTGATTTTTGCTTCAATTTTTCATCAGGCGCTGTGTTTTTAGTATTTTTGTAGGTTTCGTTTTTGTGTATTGGACTTTATTGTTTTTGTTATTAAAGGTATGATCTTAGAAATGTATTCAACCTGTTTATAACGTCCCACTGCTGGGGGTGGGCCTTCTTTCCCACCACAGTTTACCACGATAGCTAAGTGTTGGACTGAACATGTCTTTCGAAAACTTGCTAGGTTCTCGGTCTCAGACATGCAGGTCTCCTTACAATGTTTTGTTTCAGCGTAAGAGAATTGATCATGTCAAGTTACAAGTCACCTAGACCTAGGCCTATATAAAATACTAGCGGACACACGTGTTAAATCAGAAAATTGCAAGCTTTTAGGAATAATAATTGTAATAATCTGGACAGTTTTAATGATTTTTTTTATAAAAAACCTCATTTTAAATAAAAAAAATGTTGTGGACCGAATTATGAATCTAAACCATCCTCAAATCTACTTGAACAGACAAAAAAATGTCATCAAAATCGCCCAAGCCGTTAAGAAGTTAAATCAGACAGTTAACGCACAGAAGAATTATATAAATAACTAGTGACTCACCCTCCCTTCGCTCGGGTTCATCCCCAGGTGTAACCTCTTTAGTATAGTTTAAAAATGACGTAATTTCCATATAATATAATCGCGTAAGAAACGCTTTCATTCGACCGTTTTTTCTCCGATTCACTTTGCGAAACGGACTACCACGTAAAAGCCTTTTTATTTTTCTGTTTTTTATATAACCTATGACACTCAGCAATAATGTGGCTTTCTATTGGTGAAAGAATTTTTAAAATCGGTTCAGTAGATCCCGAGATTACCCCTTACAATTTAACAAATATACAAACACACAAACTTTACTTCTTTATAATATTAGTATAGAAGTATAGACTAACGACTCACCCTCGCTTCACTCAGGTCCCTCCCTAAATTTAGCGCGAGCAAAGCCACGGGTTCCGCTAGTTATCAAAACCTTCCTCGAGAACCACACCATCCATTAGTGAAAACATCATGAAAATCGGTGCAGTAGTTTTGAGTTTATCGCGAACAGACAGACAGACAGACGCGGCGGAGGACATACATATTACATACTTATTATACTATATATTATTTTAATACATCGTGTCGGTGAAATATATTAGATTTAGAAAATGTAAACAGGTCATTCATTTACGAAGTATAATTCATCATTAACGTAATTAATCCTCGCGCCGCGAAGGCGGCAGAATATTGGGAGAGCTAAAATTAATACTTTCAATAGATATAAACTACAGTTTTCTTTCGGCTCTGTTCAAGTATTTGGATAATTTTGTATATTTACATGAATAACGTATGCCTGTAACTTGCCTAGATTTTGCGACAGGGCCGGATTAAGGACGTCTAAGAGCTCTCGTAATTAAGTATGAAAATCTTTTATGTGGTGCTCGCGCGAGGTAAAGGTGACGCTATTTAGAGCCAACTGTCAAACTTTATACACGTGCAGCCTCTGGTCGAGTTATATGGCGAAGAATATCAATGTTCTCCAGGTACAATATAATAACTAATTTAGGTTGCTGATGGACCTCAATACTGCAGCACATCATTAATGTTCACGGATGCACGCGTTGATGGTTTTGCAGCCATTAGGAGATAAAGAGCAGCTTCTTTTCTGCGCAGGTTGAGAGATAGCTCTAACAGTCTCCTAAATCATCTCCAAAATTATCGCGAATAAATTTGATTGCCTGTAATTTATAATTTAGTTAAGATAAATTTATTGACATAATTTTTAAGTATTGTAATTTACTAACAACACCTTATTGTATGGATATATTCTGAAATAAAATTATTATTATTATTTATTTTTTTAATTCTTGTTTTTTTGGCAGAGAGCGGAGGGACGAACCCGAGTGAAGGTGCGAGGGTAAGTCTAGCGCAAAAATATAAGGGAGGGATCTTTTGGAAATTCTTATATTGGAATAAACATTATTATCGATATAGAGGCCCAATCTATTGCTGTTAGAATTTTTGTCTCTCTTTCTGTGACCGCATCAAGTGAAAATCACTGGATAGATTATGATGAAATGTTGTATCATTGTCATCAGCCCTTTTTAACCTCCCACTGCTGGGGGTGGGCCTCCCTCAGTAAGAGGGGGATCAGGCCATAGTCCACCGCGCTTAACTAGTTCGTGTTAGTGGACTGAGCATGTCTTACGAAAACTTGCTAGATTCTCTCAGACATACAGATTTCCTTACGATGTTTTTTTTCACCGTAAGACAAGTGGTAAACATGATAGAAATGATTCGCACATAAAATATCAGAGATGAGTGACTCGGATTTGAACCTGCATCACTCGGTTATACAGTGAGCGCGCTACCGCTGGGCTACCACTGCCTTCAATTTCGTACCATAACAGCTGATTATCCGGGTCGGCTTCTTAATACTACTATAGAAAAAAAGAATAGAAGGGAGACCGGTGCCCAGCAGTGGGACGTTAAAAAGAGTAGAATATACTACTAAACCTTCAAACTTTACAACAAAATCCCTCTGCATGCGGAAGTCAGTACAGCATGCGACACTCTCTTGTAACGACGCGCGACGACAATATCCGGTGCCTTCAGGCGAGCTGACGTTGATACTGCTGTAGTACTAGATTTAGGGCACCTTGAAGCACGAACTGTTCATACAAACATATCGTAGCGTAGTTGACAGTGTGAAACGTCTTTAAATGAAACTAGCGATTCACTCTCGGTTCGGTCGGGTTTCTTTTGATCGCGATCGCATTTTACCAAAGATATTCGTTTATATATTATGGTGTAGGTGCATCATTTTGTTATATCTCAAAGGGTTTAGAAAGCCTTTTCGTTAAAAGCTCCCAAATGGCTTATTTTTTTCAACATTTTAGCCAATCTATATATATAAAAATGAAACCCGTTTTCCGTTGTCACGACATAGCATGAAAACGGCTTGACCGATTTGGCTAATTTTGGTCTTGAATTATTTGTGGAAGTCCAGGGAAGGTTTTAAAGGTGAATAAATATGAAAGTTGTGCGGAAAAAAAGGAAATAAAAAAAATAATCTTTATAACATTAATGGCGTTTGACGTATCATGTTATTACCGTTGCCATGGTGCGTGCAATGGTAATTAAATCAGCGAATACATACTGGGAGGTGCGAAGTTAATGTTGTTTTGCGAATGCGTAATAAAACATTTCACCGGGAGGAAAAGTTTATAAAAAAATTATATGTGGACAGAACAACGTCTGTCGGGTCCGCTAGTATATTATACAAGACAAATTAAAATACATGAAAAATTATATATCAAAACCTTCCTCGAGAACCGCTCTATCCATTGGTGAAAACAGCATGAAAATCGGTGCAGTAGTTTTTGAGTTTATCGCGAACAGACAGACAGACGTGGCGGAGGACTTTATTTTATAATATGTAGTGATAATGAAGTGATACAGATATCGAATATATAAATATAATAAAAAATAAATAAATATGTCGGGACATTATTACAACGGCGCCATCTAGTTCCGTGGTAAGCTACGAGGCTTGTGTTACGGATACCAGTTAGTTGAGATACTACACATATAAATTTTACATACATACATATTATGACGACACGTTTGGCTCAGTTGCTAGTGACCCTACTTGCTGCGCCAGCGGTCTCGGGTTCGAGTCCCGCTGGGGGCATTCATTTGTTGAGCACGAATGTTTGTACTCCAGTCATGGGTGTTTATATTTATAATATATATGTATTTAAAAAAAATATGTGTAGTATATCAACTATCTGGTATCCGTAACACAAGCCTCGTAACTTAAAACGGAACGAGATGGCGCTGTTGTATAATGTCCCAACATATTTATTTATTATATATAGGATACTTTTATTACTAGGAAAATATTTCAATTCTAAGAATTATATACAAACCGTTAAAAATATATAACGAAGAACCCGAGCGATTTTGAGTCGTTATAAAAACCATTTATATAACTCAAACTTTTCATAAATCCATCCCCAGCGATGCAATTATACGATTTTCTTTGAAACCGAGACCAGGGGATTGAAATAGGATCTTTCCTTCGTATACAATAATTAAAGGGGTCGAGATTTGTAATACGCTTTTAGATCACGAGCATTCGACATTGAAAATTTATATTTTTGTGCTTTTGCCTTTTGGATGTTCACTCAATAAAAAAAATCTATAGACAACTGGCAAATGCTTAAGAGATATATCGAAAGGATGTATTAGAAAATTTTGGGTCTTAACAAGGCCTACAGAAAAATTTTACAAATTAACAATGTTCTCCGACCGATTCCGGCCACGGCGGCCAATCTCACTGAGACTGGCCAACTACGCAGGAGATATTATAGTGCACGCGTACGCGCAAACATAAGTGCACTCTCTGTTTCTTATCACTCTCATATTCCGGTGGGACTGCTCAACACAACCAGTAAGAGTTAAGGCACAAGACCGACGGCATTACGTGCTCTGCCTGGGCACGGGGTGACTCACCGCCAACTTCCTAACTCCGGGCTGTTACTGAGGCTTACTAAACAGAAGGACTCAATAATTAAACTCGGCCCGACGCAGAACTAGAACACAGGACCTTTCGATGGCCGTACGTGCTAGCCACTACCCCACCGAGGCAGTTAATTGCAATTGCAATAGCATATGTCTGTCTCCTAAGGTACACTAACAATAAGTATTTTTATCGATACATATTAAAAACACACTTAAGTAATAGTATACTGCCTCCACTACACGTCTGCAGATGCATCTGCAGACTTCATCTTCAGATGCGTCCGCCAACGTAGAGTTGGGTAATTTGCGCGTCTTTTGCAGGTATTTAGCGTCCGCAGATACGTCCAACTTGAATTCGATGGTTGACAGTCTTGTGACACGAATCAAAAGATTTTCATAACATAGACTGACGGACCTACAGACGTGTGGACGGCTCGAGGCGATCCATCTGCGGATGTATCTGTCAGCAGCTGTGGACGCATCTGTAATACGTGTAGAGGAGGCTTAAAGCCAAATAGGCTTTTTTTGTAGTTTTAACGCGAATAAATAAATATGTTGGGATATTAACACAGCATCATCTATTTTCATGGTAAGACCAAAGCCTATGAAGCATATAGTCGGCGAACGGACGTGACAGCCCAAGCTGCCATACACTATAATATATTCCAAGCTAGTGTATGGCAGCTTGGGCTGTCATGTCCATTGGCCGACTAAAGTTTTAATAGGCTTTGGTAAGACTATCTGTTTGTTGAGGCTAACCTCTTAAACGACATGACTGATTTTGACGGGACTTTCACTCGCAGATAGCTAATTTCATAAGGAGTACGTAAGAAAACTTATATCTTAGGAAAAATCAGGGTTCCGTTAAAAAAAACTTAAATCGTATGTAAGGACGCACTAGAACGAAGTCAGTGTAAGTAACTATAATTCCGTGAAGGAAATGGAAGCGTTAGATCACGTCTTAAGAAAAGTCACGTCTATGAAATATGGCTAAAGAAAATAATATTACGATGTAAATTTCGGTGCGGGAAATTACAAGTAATCTGTCAAGTGCGCGTCGGGTTTATGTACTGAGGGTTCTGCACACTATTAAATTTATTTGAAGACGTGAATGGTGTTAGATTTAATATAAAATAATATATATTTAAATACATAGTTTAAAGTATAGCGCCACCTCTGTCACATCATCATCATCATCATCAGCTCTTTTTAACGTCCCACTGCTAGGGGTGGGCCTCCCTCAGTACGGGGGGTCTGTATAGTCCCCCGCGCTGGCCTACTGCGTGTTGGCGGACTGAGCATGTATTACGACAACTTGCTAGGTTCTCTCAGACATGCATGTTTCCTCACGATGTTTTCCTTCTCTCTCTGTCACACTTAAGTTAATTTTTTATTCGATATATGCCCACCTGTTTCTATATCCTATTTAATAAAGTAAGTCTATGAGCTACCATTACATGTGTTTTAATAAATGGATGAAGGTGATATGTCGCATATTCGATTTTTTGCTGTTTAACGCATAGATGTTGGTGTTACAATTATTTTAAACCTTAAAACAGCCATACTTATGTGTTTAAACAATTTTAAAACTTAAAACAGCCATACTTATGACTAGTAAGTATAGTTCAATTCATGACACTTGACCACTATTTTATACACTTATACATTACACAAACTTCGAACTCAATTTTCAGGCAATTACAATTTTGCGATAAATCACCTTCATACATTCATGTCTTCACTTAGTTTGAAGCTAATTAATTATAAGTTAAACTGATAAAACATTGTAAAAACATAAAAAGGCTACCTACTAAATTCATCAAGGATTCCAAAAAGGTTCCGAAAGGACCCATAAAGAACCCTAAATGTACTTAATCGAATCCACGACCTCCACAATCTCTCGGTAACTGTAGAGCTCAAAAATGTGAATTTATTTAATCTGACGCAGCTTTAAGGCGACAAATTAGAATTCCGCGCAAATGTTACAGGGATTTATTAAAATTTATGTTTATTTATGGATATCCGGTGGTCCGGATAGATATCTGAATTTGAAATTCACTATCTAATATGAAAATGTTTGTTTGTCGTGACATCTATCAATACATATAATAAAACTAACGACGCACCCCTGCTTCACTCGGGTTCTTCCCTAGGTACCCCCTTTAGTATAAAATTTTTACAAACTTTAAATGTCTTACTTATTTATATCTAATCAAAAGCCAAAAATAAGTTTCTCGCTTCTAGCTTTAAAAATGACGTAATTTCCATACAAATTTCCATCCCCTGTTTCAACCCTTTACAGCCCTTTTTTCGCCTTAAAAAGTAGCCTATGTCCTTTCTCAGGCTCTAGACTATCTGTGTACTTTCATTTAAGCGGTTCAGTAGTTTTCAGGCGAAAGACAGACAGATAGACAGAGTTACTTTAGCATTTATAATATTAGTAAGAATTCTGAGTCGCAATATTTTTGAAATAGTTTGTATTGTCGATACAGAAGCAGAATCTATTGTTTTTAGAATTTCTGTCTGTCTTTCTGTGACCATATGACGAGGAAACTACTGGACAGATTTAAATGAAATTTGGTTTTGGAAATCTATGCTAACCGTTAAAACGTCCCCAAGCACGAAGAATAAAGCAAGAGAAGAGTAAAGCAAGAGAAGAGAAGAGCAGAGCAAGAGAAGAGAAGAGTAGAGCAAGAGAAGAGTAGAGGAAGAGAAGAGTAGAGCAAGGGTGAATCATTAGTTGACTGAATAATATTATAATTGCGAAAGTTTGTACGTGTATACTATAACCCTTTAACGTTAAAATTCCTAAGCAGATTAAGATGAAGTCTAGAACATCCATAGCATATAAGCTGCAGTAAGCGACGTACTGAACAGGAACGTACTCAAGCGAAGTGAGGATACCTTGCAAGGATATATCGACGACACGTTTGACTTAGTGGCAGTGACCCTACTTTCTGCGCCAGCGGTTTCGATTCATTTGTTGAGCATGAATGTTTGTACTCCAGTCATGGGTGTTTATATTTATAATATATATGTATTCAAAATTTATATGTGTAGTGTATCAACTATCTGGTATCCGTAACACAAGCCTCGTAGCTTACCACGGAACTAGATCAACCGGTATTTGCTGCTCGCTACGTCCTTTGTCTGTCTTATCTTTTTAATCTGAGATTGAGTAATCCGATTGATTTAACAATTTTGATTGCTTTAAAAATATACTCTTCTATATCATCTTGAAATATAAAGCGATTTGTTGTTTTTTTTTTTTAAGTAATGAGATTCGCTTCCCTCGTCCTGAACAGGCTTTTGTGTATAGTGTACTAAATCCCATCGAAATCGGTCCAGTTGGTTCACCGAAGTATAACAAATATAATATTAATGTCCATTGAGACTAGCCAACGACGCGGGACATACAAGTATTATAGTGCACGAGTGTACGTGCAGACACAAGTGCACTCTATTCCTTATCACTCTCATATTTCGGTGGGACGACACGAGACACGACCAGTGAGAGTTAAGGACCGACGGCTTTACGTGCTCTGCCTCGGCACGGGGGTGAAACACCGCCAACTTCCCAACTCCGGGCTGTTACTGAGGCTTACGAAACAGAAAGACTCAATAACTGAACTTGGCACGACCCGGGACTCGAACCGAAGACCTTCCGGTGTGCGATCGTACATGCTAGCCACTACACCACCAAGGCAATTATAATATAACAAATATCCACACATAGGTACAAATTACTTATTTCTACTAAAAGTTAATTTTTGAAGTATTCTATTCAGCACTTTTTAACGTCCCACTGCTGGGCGTGGGCCTCCCTTTAATACGAGGGGGATCCGGCCTTAGTCCACCGCGCTGGCCTAGTGCGGGTTTACGGACTTCACATGTCTTTTGAAAACTTGCTAGGTTCTCTCAGACATGCAGGTTTCCTCACGATGTTTTCCTTCACCGTAAGACAAGTGGTGATCATGATAGAAATGATTCGCACATGAAAATATCAGAGGTGCGAGACCCGGATGAGTACCCGCTTCACTCGGTTAATCGAGCGAGTGCGTTACCACTGGGCCACTACCTTTTTAGATTTTTTAAAGAGTACTTGAAAAATGTATAGTTTTATCGATAAAACTGCGATTTTCGAGGTACACTACTGTATTTCAGACCAACAAATAAACGCACTTTCGCAATAATATTAATAAAGAAATATTAAATTAAAACTAGGTATTATAAGTCATTGGTACATTAGCGCTAAAGCTGAAGTCGCTATAACCCGAGTGCCTCTTAAAGTCTAGAGTCAACCAATTATTAGTTCCAATGCAGTTCGAATTAAAACGAGAGAAATTCACTTGAAAATGTTATTTTTATCAAAAACCCGCTATGGATCTGGAGGTTCAGGGTTCAAATCCCGTCTTAGACATTTGGCCTTTTCTTTACGGAATTTAAACAAGAGAAGTTAGAGAGTATGGCTGCTGATCTGGAAGTCCAGGGTTCATTTCCCGTCTTGTGCATTGGGAATTTTCTATACGGATTATTTATCAGTAATAGACCGGAGTTGGGATGGTGGCGGTATTTTACTGAATTTCTAATTAAACTGAGGCTTTCCTTAAACAGGCGTCGAACCTCGAACCTTGTGTCAACCAAGTATGAGAAGTAAAGGAACAGCAAGAAAACTTTTTGCTTCGTGGGCTTTTATATATTCTAGATATCGTTTTCGAAATAATTTGTTAAAATTTGTGTTTTAAATATAATCATTCACATGCTTCCAAAAAATAATGGAAATTCTATATAGCACTAGCGAGCCCGGCCCGCTTCGCTGGGCGTAAGTTAATTAAACGGTTTTCATAATTTTCTAATAAAATAAAAGTAGCCTAAGTTACTTCTTATAACATTAGCTATCTGCGAGTGAAAGTCCCGTCAAAATTGGTTCAGCCGTTTCAGAGATTAGCCGGAACATATAGACAGGCATAAAAAAATACTACTACATGCTGCATATAATTAAAGTCTTCCACAATATGATTCTAAACAATAGGTTAGAAGAACTAAGCACTTTTTAATTATCATAATATATTCTTAATTAATTTATATTATTGGATGGCTGCATGAGGCAGTAGTAGTGAGGTAGCTCATCAGAAACGCTTCTCTCGCTTTAGGAAATTGAGTATCACCAAGAACCAATTTTGCGACAGGACCGGATTAAGGAGGTCTAAGGATTCTAGCAAATTTCAATGAAAGTTCATTCTTTCTGCTACCAACTTTAAATTTAGCAGGGAGCGCCCGAAGCGAGCGGAGTAATGTTCTCTCCGACCGATTGCGGCTACGACGGCCAATCTCATTGAGACAAGCCATCTACGCGGGAGATATTATAGTGCAAAAGTGTACGCGCAGACACAAGTGCACTTTCTGTTCCTATCACTCTCATACTCCGGTGGGACGACACGAGACACGACCAGTGAGAGCTAAAGCACAGGTCCGACGCGACACGTGCTCTGCCTCGGCACGGGAGTGAAACACCACCAACTTCCCAACTCCAGGCTGTTACTGAGACTTACTAAACAGAAAGACTCAATAATTAAACTCGGCCCAACCCGGGACTTGAACCCAGGACCTCTCGATGTATGACCGTACATGCTAGCCACTACACCATCGAGGCGGTTGAAGCGAGCGGAGTAGCTATTCTATATACTAAATTTTATCAAAATCTGTCCAGCCGTTTCTGCATTAAAGAATAACATACATACTTACAAACAAAGCGGACCGCGCCAGCGCGGCGGTCGCGGGTTCGAGTCCCGCTGGGGGCATTCATTTGAATGTTTGTACTCCAATCATGGGTGTTTATATTTATAATATGTATTTAAAATTAATATGTGTAGTATATCAACTATCTGGTATCCGTAACACAAGCCTCGTAGCTTACCACGGAACTAGATAGCGCTTTGTGTAATACATATACAAAAAAAACACAAAAATCGGTCGAACCGTTTTGGAAGAGTGCTTTCACAAACACCTTAACACGAGATATTTATATATTAGATTATTTCTATCGCAACAACCCGGACAAAAGAATGTACTAAAAACTAAAAAGTTACCCTTTTTGTTTTTATTCTACTTCTGACAAAGGATATTGATATATTTTAGTGCGTTGTGGAATTCATTGCATAAATTCGCAATAAACGTTGGGCTCATTTTCATTAGTCGTTAACTCAGTCGTTACACCGCAAGCGGGGAATCCCCGAATACGGGCTGTCGACTAATGAAAATAGGCTATCTATATCTCGGTCGTTATACGGCATGCGGATATTCCCCGTACGTGGCCTAACAACCAATGAAATTCGTCGGTTGGTTTAAAGCATGCGTGGTGCGCCGTGCGGGGACTCAGTTTACGAATGTAATTGTCTAACTTCAGTGAAGTTAATAATTTCTTCTTCAGTAAATCACAAACAGATAACATTGCTCCACACAACAATAATTGTTGATCCATAGCAGGTACCTACGTCTACTCAGTCCCACACTTTCAAAATAAATGTGCAATGAAGAATATCAAACAATCCACAAGCGGGCCCTATCGACTAATGAAAACGGTTATGGCATGCTGGCCCTATCGCATGCTTAACTAGAAATCTCCCGTACCTCGTATGCGAGCCCTATCGACTAATGAAAACGATTACAGCATGCGGTCCCTATGGCATGCGTGAACAGGAATCTCCCGCACCCCGAATGCGTGCTCTAACGACTAATGAAAATGAGCCCTTAGTTTTGTCCGGCTTTTCAGAGGCATCCATTTTTTCAGAGGCATCCATTTTTTTTCTTTAGTACAAATAGTCTGAGTTACTCCTAATAATAACAGCTACCTGTTAGTAAAAGTCCCGTCAAAATCAGTCCAGCCAGACTGAGAACAAAATTGTTAAATATTGAGTTTTTCTTATAAGTGCCGCCATATTACAACAGCGCCATCTAGTTTCATGGTAAGCTACTAGGCTTGTGTTACGGATACCAGATAATTGATACACTACACATATATAACTTTTAAATACATACATATTATATATATACTCGTATATGCATTTAGTAAAAAAACTGTTATATTGATTTTACAGACAGACACTTCAATTTCATTTATGTGTATAGAAATATAGCTTATACATTAATTTAATTATAAAATTTTAGAAAATGTAGTTTCTTATAATTTGTTTCAGTAAATTTTGATTTTATGAGTAAAACCGTGGGCAAAGACGTAGTTTACAAAATGTCACAGAACGAGAAATCAATGATAGATTATAAAAATAAACAATATAAAAATATTAATAGGCGAAAATCAATAAACATAGAGCCAAAGCTAAATATCAGATCCTTCGCCTTTTTTTATTATAAAAAAATTACCTCGACCGTTGCGTGTAGATTAAAAAATAATAACTAATTATTGCAATTTTAATTCAAATTTTACGATTTTATTGTGTTTATTTTTGTACGTATAACAGGTGGTTGTCGCGGAGCGAGTATCGACACGTCCACTCCGCGCGGTAGCCTTCGCGAGACTGAGCTCTGTACTGGGCCCCAGCATCTTAAGTGAACCGCGCATGCGTACCAATCTTAAAAAAACAGTTTAACACATTTTTGACTCTATTCATTAGTATATAGCGTTGTTTTTTCACTGCTTTAGTATAGTAACATCTGCATAAAATTCAAGATAGCTATGTCTTTACTTGGAATTTAAGTTTTAAGTTTATGAATTGAAGGATCAATATCGTTTGTGCTACACCAAATCAAGGTAGAACCGTAAGGACGCATATAATTTACTATAGAATTTGTAATCTCAACCTTATTATTAGGCTATAGAGTTAAATTTTCTCTACATGAGACTTATAGGAATATTTTCACAAAAACCTTTAAGTATAGGGGATTATGATAGAAATCATTTTCGACTTTACAATACTAATATAAAGTTTACATTTGTGGGGAAAGGTTAAGCAATTTGCGGCATTCGTTAATTGGATGGGGTGGCGAGTCGCTGGAACAACTTCGTTGATAATTATCGCCGAGTAAATAGGATGTTACAGCGTTCACGTTTGACACGAACAGACAAACAAACAAATGTATGTCAAAAGAAACGCTGATTGAAGTTTTAAAAACTTTTTTAATTACTTTATTCAGACGACATATCTGTGGATGGGGTGGAAAGTGGTACATTCTCCACTTTCTGAATAATTTTAGCTTTCAATCTAACAACCCCTTAATAAATCCCATGAATACGACGATTGACGACACGTTTGGCTCAGTTGGTAGTGACCCTACTTTCTGCGCCAGCGGTCGCGGGTTCGAGTCCCGCTGGAGACATTCATTTGTTGAGCACGAATGTTTGTACTCCAGTCATGGGTGTTTATATTTATAATATGTATTTATTTAAAAAATTATATGTGTAGTTTATCAACTATCTGGTATCCGTAACACAAGCCTCGTAGTTTACCACGGAACTAGATGGTGCTATGTGTAATAATGTCCCAACATATTTATTTATTTATTTATATCATTAGTCTTCACATTAAAAAACAAAATCCCACTCCACGTATGTCTGTTTGTTTGCGATAAAGTCAAAAACTACTGAACGGATTTTCATGCAACTTTCACTCATAGATAGAGTGATTCATGAGAAAAGATAAGATGTTAAATTAATTTAAGTTTTGTGTTAAAAAAAAGGTGTCTGAAAAATAATGTCGAAATGTAGAGCCTATATTTAAAGAAACGACATTCAAATTAATAAAGCTCTTTTAGAAACCAAGTTGGAAAAAGTTACTTCGAAACTCCCAACAGAAAAATAAGGTTATATGAGTTTTGTAACAACCATTTATTTTTATAAAGACATGGACGGACCGATTTTGTTTAAATAGTATATACTTTTTTATATTTACGCGAATATTTAAAGTTATTTTATATATGTCACAGTCTTCTCCATCTTCAGACCTTTTAACGTCCCACTGCTGGGGGTGGGCCTCCCTGAGTATGAAGGGGATCAGGCCATAGTCCACAGCGCTGGCCTAGTGCGTGTTAGACTGAGCATGTCTTACGAAAACTTGCTAGGTTCTCTCAGACATGCAGGTTTCCTCACGATGTTTTCCTTCACCGTAAGACAAGTGGTAATCATGATAGAAATGATTCGCACATGAAAATATCAGAGGTGCGAGACCCGGATTTGAACCCGCATCACTCAGTTATCCAAGCGAGCGTGTTACCGCTGGGATACCACTGCCATATGTTACAGTATCTGGTGATTCCATTCTAACTGATTGTTTATGTCTCGTATAATTTGTTCTCGCTGGTCATTAATTGGCAACCAATTTATAACATTTTCGTGTTAATTATTTGACGACACGTTTGGCTTAGTTGTTAAGTAACTACTTTCTGCGCTCGCGGTCGCGGGTTCGAGTCCCGCTGGGGGCATTCATTTGTTGAGCAAGAATGTTTGTACTCCAGTCATGGGTGTTCATATTTATAATATGTATGTATTTAAAATTTATATGTGTATTATATCAACTATCTGGTATCCGTAAGACAAGCCTCGTAGCGTACCACGGAACTAGATAGCGCTGTTGTGATAACGTCCCAATATATTTAATATATATAATTTAATATATTTAGAACAGAATCACCCATCTACCAATAATTTTTCAATGATTTGACAAGACAAAACGAAGCTCTTAAGGTGTCCACGACCTTAGCCTTTCCGTCTCCATTTCGACAAGCAAAAAATCAAAGTAAATTCGCGATGAAATTCTAGAAAAATAGTTTTTAACATAAGTAAACATTTTTAGAATTTCGCAGGCTATATATAAAAACGACACCTTTATAATCGTCATGTTCGTCTGTACACCTGTATGTATGTACGTAACAGTTAATTTACATAAAAAATTGGTTCACATTTGAACTACCAGATAATTTTGAAGACTTGAATTTTTCAAGTTTTTAATTTTCTCTTCCTAGCGTTTCAAATGAATTATTTGAACTTCAATTAATTAAATTCAAATTGTATAACTAAGCTAGCCTTATTAATTAAAATATATATGGTAGGGAGCTTCGGTGCCATTTCACTCTCCTTTCAAATTAATTTTGCGGGAAGGTACCGTTCCTTATAGGACCATGATTGCTGTAGAAAAATGACGCCAAAAATCAAAATGACGACACGTTTGTCTCAGTTGGTAGTGACCCTACTTTCTGCGTCAGCGGACGCGTGTTCGAGTCCCGCTGGCATTCATTTGTTGAGCACGAATGTTTGTACTCCAGTCATAGGTGTTTATATTTATAACATGCATATATTTAAAATTTGTATATGTATCAACTATCTGGTATCCGTAACACAAGCCTCGTAGCTTGCCACTGAACTAGATGGCACTGTTGTAATAATGTCACAGCAAAATAATTTCGATAAAAATTCAAATAGATAGCTTTGTTTTAAAACTAGCAAAGCATCCTCGCTCTGCTCGGGCTCGTCCCGTTACGTTTTGACATTTTGCATAGATTTCTTAGAGATATAGTATTTTCCCACAATAAAAAGTATCCTATATATGATTCGGAATAACTCAACTACTATCAAAGCCTATAAAACATATTATAGTCGGGCAACGGACGTGACAGCCCAAGCTGCCATACACTCGCTTGGGACATTAGTGTATGGCAGCTTGGGCTGTCACGTCCGTTGGCCGACTATATGTTTCATAGGCTTTGTTATTATCATATTAAATGCCTTCAAAATTTGTTCAATGTTTTATCGTAATGTGGTCACAGACTGACAGACAGCAGTCAGACAAAAATTCAATTACCTGAAAAAGCGGCAAAAAATCATATCTGTTGTAGAGAAGCCTCCCTAAATATTTATTTTATTCTGTGTTTTAGTATTTGTTGTTATAGCGGCAACAGAAACACATCATCTGTGAACGTTTCAACTCTAACTATCACGGTTCATGAGATATAGCCTGGTGACAGACAAACGAACGGACAGTGGAGTCTTAGTAATAGGACCCGTTTAACCCTTTAGGTACATAATTTTAAAAACAACCCTTTAGGTACAAAATTTTTATTTTTATTAGATATTAATTATTATTATATTTTATCTTTTATAAGTACTGATGCATGTTTTCTTAATAATTTAAATGAAATTTATGCTTTTGTTAAGTTATATTGTTCAATATGGAAGGCAAGACGCTCGTAATACAAGTGTCACTTAGTACGAGCGTCTCGGATCTGTATAATAATGATTATTTAATATTTTGTATTTGTAAAATCCATCCATACTAATATTATAAATGCGAAAGTAACTCTGTCTGTCTGTCTGTCTGTCTGTCTGTCTGTCTGTTACCTTTTCACGCCTAAACCACCCAACCGATTTTGCTGAAATTTGGTATGTAGATAGTTTGCATTCATGAGAAGGAAATAGGCATATTATTTTTTGGAAATTCAACCCCTAAAAGGGTTAAAAGGGGTGGCAAAGTTTGTATGAGAAAAATATTTTTATTGCACATTTTTGCATGAAACTTTGAATTAATGCTTTTTAGTACAAATGATGAAACACGTATTTCAGGGCTTTTCGAAATTCACCCCCATTGGGGGTAAAAGGGGGTGGCTAAGTTTGTATGGGAAATTTAATTCCATTGAAATATTTTGCGTGACACTGAAATAATGCTCTGCAATACAAATTATGAGATACATATCTAAGCGTTTTTTGAAAATCAACCCCTATGGGGGTTAACGGGGGTGGCACGATTTGCGTAGGAAAAATATTTAACAGTAATTTTTACCATAAGTCCATAACAATGAACCACGTACATCAGTTTATCATTAACGAAAAACACACAAAGAAATTATGATACACATAGTAGCAAAATTGGTTAAAAAAAAAATAAAACAATATTCAGTTGTGTATGACTAATATATTTAATGTGCAAAATTAGGTTAAGTATTTTTTAATTAAACTTAAAATTTTGATGTTTTTAAAAGCTAACATTTTATTTACTGTCGGAAATACTTTTAGGTTAGGTGTATAATAATATAATTACGGTTGACATCATTTTCAAAACTGTACCTGTTTATTTCTCTTGACAGTTTGATATTGAAGGAGCATTTGTGCACGACCTCTGAAGATTTTTCGACGTATTTACTATTTGTTTGTATTTCTGTTTGTGCCACACTTATATACGTGGCGTGGCATTACGACTGTACCGATTTCTTTTTATCCATAAATTATACAAAAACAATATTCAGTTTAAATTACTTCTTATTTCGCGTATGATTAATGCAATTAATTTGCATAATTAAGTATTTTCTTAAATTAAACTTTATCGAAAATTCGGAAATAGTTTTAGGTTAGGTGTTAATAACATAGTGAAAAGGTCACATTTTTTTCTTATTAATTCAATATCATAAGTACTCTATTTTACCTCATTTTTGTTTCCAATAGCTTTGGAACTAATTAAGTTCAGTTTTGATCGATGCTATCAATTTAAATAATTAGTAATTAATTTCTCTTTTCAACTTAGTTTGTTGACAAAAGTAGTTATTAGCGAAGGTTCTCTTTATTTATCTAAACTACATAGTTGAGTTTTTTTAATGTAAGTATATGAATGCAACCCGATTCCTTAGACATAGTTTTTTTTTGATTCGTATTACTTGGCGTTTCACACAAAAAGTACATAACTGATTTGAATTCAGTTTTGTATAGTGATACGTTATTATACGAGAAAACATTTAAAATACCTTTTATTGAACATTAATCTTTCATTCCTAAGTGAAAACACAATTACTGGTTCTATAGAGTTCTTATAAATTTATATAGATAACTCTTGCTAAGACTTAAGAGAAACATCTCACAGGATTACAAAATAACTGGCGCTGTAGATGAAATAGAAAATGCTACACAGTAGTTTTCAGAAAAGAGGGCCAGAACTTTAAATGGGGAATCAGTCCTTGGTACATTATAAGTAACAGTATATAAGCAAAAATGTTTATTTTATTCACTCTTAGCGCGAGCGAAGCCGCGGGCACCGCTAGTAATAAATAAATTTGAATTTGAATTTGAATTTTAAAAACTAACATATTGACTATTTCAATAAGTATTTTCAATTCGAATTTTATTATATTTTTAGATAAATGTTAAATATTTACACAAATTTAAGAATGTATAATACATAATATTAGTTCTGGATTAAATGAAGTAAAAGCAAGTCACTACGAATAATTTAATAACGCACAAGCGACTCGCAATTTCTGGAAATTTCGATCATAAATTAGAACACGTCAGTCAGTGTGAAGGCGTATTAATAATTATTTACCACTAGCACGCCCGGTCCGCTTTGCTCGGTGTAACTTGAAATAAATTAAACGCTTTTTGTAATTTTCTAATAAAATAAAAGTAGCCTAAGTTACTCCTTACAACATTAGCTATCTGCGAGTGAAAGTCCCGTCAAAATCGGTCCAGCCGTTTCAGAGATTAGCCGGAACAAACAGACAGACGAAAATTGATTTTTTTGATGTAAGTACCGTATATACTGTCATATTCATTTAGTGAAAAGCTGTTAATTTGAAATTACAAACAGACACTTCAACTTTATTTATATGTAGTACTGATTAATTATTTAACATGAGACCAGATGGTATTATGCTGAAGTTATTTATTACCGAAGAAACGGTTTACTGCGTTTTATGTGGTAAACAATTGGTTGTGAGTCCCGGGTTCGAGTCCAGTCACGAATAACTAGTAAGAGCCAAGAATGTGCAAATTGAGAGTAAATACATCCTATGGTACAACTGGGTTCGGGTCCTGGTAAGGACAAAATAGTTGAAATCAGTCATGAATAGAAAGAGCCAAGAGTTGGGATATTGATGGTATCCCGCGATACTAAGGCACAGCAAGTTGGGGTTTCACTCATATGACACTTAAAGGAACAGAAAACTTTAACATTAATAAGATCCTGAGTGATTTCAGCTTCGCAGACTCGTCCACTGCAGCAGATACGTCATCATTGCACTCTCTTTTACTCTCACTATCATATTCCGATGAGACACAACCAAAGAACGACTAGGTGCAGGACCAACATTTAAGCAAGCTCTCCGAGGCACAGAGTCCCAAATCCTTCCCCCATCCCCTTTCCATCATCGGACGACTCGACAAACGGCTGGTCTCCATCCTTAGTCATCATGAACCATTTCACTTGTCCGGACGAAGCGTTTTGCTTCGTCATTTATAATACGTGCGGCAAAGGATTGGAACAATCTGCCTGCGTCAGTGTTTCCGTCTGATTACAATATGGGTGTCTTCAAGGCAAGAGTGAATAGGTGGCTACTGAATTAGTGCGACATCGATGGTAACATCTACGACTGCGTTACCACTTACCATCAGGTGGAATGTAGTCAAGCAGTAATTCAGAAGAGTATAAAAAAAACTAACTCTTCATCACTAATGAGAATTTCTTGTCAAGCCCATTCTTTAGCTTGACCCGAGACTTGAACCAAGGACCTTCGAATCTTCAGTCTTAAGTGGTATGGAACCGCACATGTGCCAATAGATTAACTCGCACTTGACCAATTTTATTAGTTTTATATTAGCAGTATTGATTATTATATAAGAATCTTGTATTAGCCGATTTCAATGACCCTTGATTTGAGATAAAATGCTGAGGTCATATTTGAATACTTTGACATGCTAAGGTATTCTTAGAAATACAACAAAAATTTTTTTTTTTAATTTAAGTCAAATGCTTTAAAAATGGTGCACAGACTGCATAATCTCCAAAATAAATGTGTATCTAATTATTTACTTACTAATCTGCTGCATGTCTACGGAAAACGAGTGAAGCGGGTTCTAATCGTGGGTTCTTTACTGGGCATAGGCTTACCTTTAATATGAGGGGCACCACATTAGCCAATGTCTAGGTTCTCTCAGACAAGCAGGTTTCCTCACGATGATCCTTCACCATAAGACAGGTGGTCATCATGGTAGAAATTACTCGCCAATTAAAATATTAGAGATGCGAGACCCGGATTTGAACCCGCATCACTCGGTTTTCCAAGCGAATTCGTTACCACTGGGCAATCACTACCTGCGACATACGTAACTTATACCCAGTTCAAAACCTATATTACTTTTCTATACAAAATTTCATCAAAATCCGTTCAGCCATTTCAACGGAAAGAGGAACAGACATACACACAAACTTTTGCAATAATAGTCCCACAAACAATTGTACTACGTATCCAAATCGAACTTATTTACCAATGATATCTTCAACCACTGAGCCATTTGTAACATTCGCACTAATCTCAAGCATCATTTACTCCAAACGGCGAGATTTATTGCAGAAACAATTGTAGAGCTCGTAAATCTAAACTTACTCGCACTAGAATTTCGCTTTTGTGCCAAAACGATAGTCAACTTTGACTAGCTTAGAAAGTGTTTCCGAAGTACATTTTAATTGTTTTGTACGGAACCCTAGTTTTTTTAAATTAAAGTAACCTAAGTTACTTCTTATAACATTAGCTATATGCCAGTGAAAGTCTCATTAAAATAAGTCCAGTTGTTTAGGAGATAAGCCGGAACAAACAGAAAGACTGTTATTTTTTTAAATTTTTTTTTGTATGTATATCTGTGGACTACAGTTTGATTAGCACATAATTTATATAACAAAATTTAGATAAAAATCGAATCAGCAACCATCAAACAGAATTAAATTATAAAAACCAAATAGTTTTAAATATAATATTTAGAACTTTTAACCGTCCCACAGCTGGGAGTGGGCCTAAAATGTCCAAGTGCTGGTTGATGGACAGTTCACAAGTCTTTCAAACACTTGCTAGGTTCTCTCAGACATGCAGTTTTCCTCGCGATGTTTTCCTTCACCGTAAGACAAGTGGTAATCAAGTTGACTAAGATTCCATAAAAATATCGAAACTTTGCGACCCGGAAATCGAACTCGCATCACTCGATCTCAATACCACTGTGCTTCGATTATCATTATAAATAATATTATTTCAATAGCTCAATACAACAATAGAGACCGACCCTCTTCAACCCTTATCCCGTAATACATTGTCATCGGACATTCATTTTAATTCTCATTCAGATAGTAACTAAATGCGATAATGTTTATTTGAAACAAGCTTTTATAGTAAACTAGCAATACCCGCGGCTCCGTCCGCGTCCGAGGGATGGAAATTTAGGGTTATAAATTTTTTTGATGCCAAACCATAAAAAAGTGCAAATTAAAGGTCTAAAAATAAAAAAATCTGGGGGGGGGGGGGGCACTTATCATCTAGGGAAATAAAAATTATTCTCAGACCTAAAAATCGGTCCAGCCATTTCGGAGGAGTTCGATAACAAACACTCTGACACGAGATTTTTATATATTAGAGAAGGTTAAAAAAGGCGATGTGTGTATGTATGTTTCTTATAGACTCCAAAACGGCTGGAGCCATTTTAATGAAATTTTCAGGCAATCTATAGATAAGCCCAGCGAAGTGTAGTAGCGATTGAAAATATAAACGCGGACGAAGCCGCGGGTACTGCTAATATACTATACTCCGGTTCAAATTTTAACATAATAATATTATTATGATGCCGATTGAAATAATAATAAAGAAGAAAATGGCCAAGTTCGAGACACATTCTGTGTTGTTACGACTAGAATGAATTATTTACCGACTACTTTAAAGTGGCGTCACGTACAAACTACAGTTGCGGCCGTAAAACGCCATGAAATGTGGCGTTTTAAAATTTTAGAATTTGTTCAATATATGTATAATGTGCTTCCTACACTAATAGTTGAAAAATAATCAAAAATTCTTAGCCGTTCAAGTTTGAATCGACTTATTAGAGTCCTTATCGTTTTATTTTAACTTAAGATATCGTCATTCATCAAAGTCTAGTTAAGTAATTAGTAATTACAATGGAATATAGCATCGGATAAACATCGTGAGGAAACCTGCATGTCTGAGAGAACCTAGCAAGTTTTCGTAAGACATGTGAAGTCCGCCAACCCGCACTAGCCCAGCATGGTGGACTCTGGCTTGATCCCCCTCGCATTGAAGGGAGACCCACCCCCAGCAGTGGGAGTGGATGTATATACTATGCTCAGTTAAAAAAAATCGACTATAGTTTTTTTTTTAAATCACTAGTGAATTACTATCAGAGGGATGGAAGAAGACCCCTGTTAAAAGCGGAGCTCTTAATAATAATGTTTAGAAATCGCTCGTCGCAGATCCCATACAAATTACATAGGAAATAAATTGAAAGAGTAAAACGGGACCCTATTACTAAGACTCTGCTGTCTGTCCGTTTGTCACCAGGCTGTATCTCATGAACCGTGATAGAATTTTACAGATTTCAATGGGTAATTGCTGTATTTCTGTTGACGCTATAACAACAAATACTACGTAAGTATTACAAATGTTTTCTTTTTCTTGTTTTATAGATAATGGTACGAAACCCTTCGTGCGGTTTTTTATAGGTTTTTTTAATCTGTAACTGTACTTATGAAAGTATTCAAAGGATACTATATACATAATTTTGTAGGGAATTAAATGACCTACAAAAAATGTATCTTATGATTTTGGATCAAATGACATGTTCTAAAGTTATTCAAGCTCAAAATATTATTCATAGTAAATTTAACTTTTTTGTATTAATTTTCGCCAAACATTCAAGATCAACAAATGAATACCTCCAATGGGGCTCGAACCTACGACTGCTGACCTACAAAATAAGGTCACTACAAACTGAAAGCAATGCTTTATTTATAAGTATAGAGTATAGATAGCACTAGAACAGTTAATAAACTATGTTGTACGAGAACAGTACAGAAGTAACCTCTGAAATGCCTTTGAGCAAATTCCTGGGGGTTAATTTTAGTCTAAAATACTTAGTACTCAAAATAGCTTCAGTTCTATAAAGCAGAGGTTCTCAAAGTACGCTTGTTGAATCTCCACAGTTTGGTGGTTAATTGATTTTTATTTATAACTGGCAAACCCGGTCCGCTTCGCTGGGTTTTTATAATTTTCTTATGGAATAAAAGTAGCCTCAATTACTCCTTATAACATTAGCTATCTGCGAATAATAGTCCTGTCAAAATAGGTCCAGCCATTTCAGAGATTACGAGGAACATACAGACAGCCAAAAATTTTAAAAATGGATTCATTGAGGTAAGATTTAGAAGCATTTAGTGAAAAGCTCTTAATTTGAAACGAAAAACAGCAATTCAATTTTATTTAAGTACTAGCTTTTCCCGCGGCTTCACTCGCGTTCTAAAGACTTGAAACCAAATTCGTTCGCTCGTCCCGCCCGTCTTGAACGCGGTGATCATTATTTTGTTGCGGAGTTACGTTTTAAAACTATGATATCTCGTAAGATATTCATTGAAATCAAATGATGTCAAGAGCAATTTTGTTCAAAATTAAATACTTGTGATGAGTATTTATTTAGGTAAGTATTAATATCATGTTTACAAAAAAACCTTTGCAAATAATGCATTGTCTTAAAAAAAATTTGATTACCATAAAAAAGGTTACAGCGAATCAACCTTAAAAGATAGACATATGCTATCACGGAGTTTTTTTTTTGGACTTTTAAAGAGGAACAATTCCGTTTGAATACGTGATTTGCATTTTATATTAATATAATAAATATTTGTATATAGTATAATATTATATTTTATATAAGAAATATTTACATTCAAATATTTTTTGAAAAGAGCAACTGCTGAGTTTTTGCTGAGCTTACTCGCAGTCTTACAGACTGACATTTAACTTAAATTCTATATAATAATGTAAAAGTGACGATTCAAAATTGCTTGTAAAAGTCTATTTGAATAAAGTATATTTTGATTTTGATTTTGCATAACTTTAACCGTTTACGGAGCGTAACGGAAGCTCTCAAAAAGAATATTTTTCTCCCGTTTTTGCAACATTTTTCATTGGTGCTCAGCTCCTATTGATCATAGCGGGATGTAATATTCCTTGATAAACGGACTATCTACCAAAAAAAAATTCAAATCGAACCAGTAGTTCCTGAGATTAGCGCGTTCAACCAAACAAACAAACTCTTCAGTTTTATAAATAGTATATAGATATAGACTAGTATGTTCGAAAGAATCTTATTACTTTTCAAAAGATATAGGAAGTCCAGCAATCAGCATTTGGAATCCTTTTTGAAATTTGCTGAGTACGGGGATCAAAGATGACGATCCATCCGAAGGGGTCCCGAAGCTTTCAAAACTTAGGTTTTATAGTCAAACAAATTTTTTCACGATGTTTTCTTTTAAAAAACCATTCACCCTAAAAATCAGAAGTACTCAACACAAGTTTGGACCCACTTCCCTTGGATTTTGGTATCATATGTCACTGCTCCTTTATGTCTGACATGTTATGCCTTATGAGATAAACCGTTTCTATAAAGAAAAGTATAAAAATACTTACATTAACAAAAATCATACAGTCAAATCCACACCTTCTATTATTTAAATCGGTTAAAAACCAACTAAATCAAACCTGCGACCGATTACAAAACAAGTAATCCCGAAAACCATTGAAAACGGAACGAAACACGCTCGCGGCTTCAAAAGACCTCAACGTAAACCCATTTGCAAATCTTTTCAGCGCAATTTCTGAAAAATGGTTCAGGCATTGGGCTCTTACACCGTCTACCAATTTGTAGTATCCTTGATTGTATAAAAGCAACCGTAAACCTAAGTAATAGAGTCGGTTTTGCTACTAAACTATTGGTCTGCAGTCTGCACCGTTCGATTCATGCTCTGATATCGACGACGGAACCTATATTTAGATTGTAAGTACTATTTGTTATCGAATATGAACTATATCGACGTTTTTAGGGTTCCGTAGCCAAATGGCAAAAAACGGAACCCTTATAGATTCGTCATGTCTGTCTGTCTGTCCGTCGGTATGTCACAGCCACTTTTTTCCGAAACTATAAGAACTATACTGTTGAAACTTGGTAAGTAGATGTATTCTGTGAACCGCATTAAGATTTTCACTCAAAAATAGAAAAAAAACAAAAAAATTTGGGGGTTCCCCATACTTAGAACTGAAACTCAAAAGTGTTTTCATCAAACCCATACGTGTGGGGTATCTATGGATAGATCTTTAAAAATGATATTAAGGTTTCTAATATATTTTTTTTCTAAACTGAATAATTTGCGCGAGAGACACTTCCAAAGTGGTAAAATGTGTGTGAAAATAAATATAATTTACCATGCAAACTTCCACCGAAAATGGGTTTGAACGAGATCTAGTAAGTAGTTTTCTTTAATACGTCATAAACCGTAAACCGCAATTTGCTACGGAACCCTTCATGAGCGAGTCCGACTCGCACTTGTTTAATTTTTTTGGTAATTATTATAATAACGTCGATACCATAATTTTTGTTACGAACTTACCATTCGCTTAGAGCATTAGAGAATTTAGATAAACAAGATTATAGTTTTCAATAGGCTACTGTTTATTCCGGAAAAATGCACCGTTCACATGGAATACATTTTATTTTTTCTCCCCTATAGATGAAACCGAGAAAAGTGAGGGTGAATACCTAGTTAGTTTATACATATAAATAAAATTGAAGTGTCTGTTTATAATTTCAAATTAACAGCTTTTCACTAAATGTATATACGGTTCAAGTGGTAGTGCCATGCTTGTTACCTTCGGGTAGCAGCCGAATGGGCCGGCACGCCCCGTATAGTACCACTCTCTCACAGAAGACCGGCGTGAAGTGGCAGCTATGCTGTCGCATTTCGTTCGGTAAGTGAGAGTCCCGGAGGCCCACTCCCCATCCCTCCTCCCTCATCCCTCCTCCTTTCTACCTCCCTCCCTTTCCTGAAAGGCCGGCAATTTGTAATTGTGCAAACGCATCTGCAAGCCCTGTGGTGTTGCAGATGTCCATGGGCGGCGGTGATCACTTACTCGTACTATCAAGTAAGCCTCCTGCCCGTTTGCCCCCTTTCTCCCATAAAAAAACTTACATCAAAAAATCAATTTTTCAAATTTTTGTCTGTCTGTCTGTCTGTTTGTTCCGGCTGATCTCTGAAACGGCTAATGTTATAAGGAGTAACTTAGGCTACTTTTATTTTAGAAATTTTATTTATTTCAATTAGCGAAACCGCGGCTTCGTTCGCGCTAGTTCTAAGGACGAACCCGAGCGAAGCAAGGGTCAGTAGCTAGTGATAAATAAAGCTATCTTTCGTATCCGCGATAAATTCGAAAAAATACACTCTATAACTTGAGGTCACCATTAAAAGTTTGAATTTACACTAAATGTATAACGATTTTACTTAAAATCAATCTTAAAAAATAAATAAAAAAATGTAAAATATGTTGGAACATTTTTACATACAGCGCCATCTAGTTCCGTGGTAAGCTACGAGGCTTGTGTTACGGATATCAGATAGTTGATACACTACACAATATGTATAACTTTACATACATACATATTCTAAATGTAAACACCCATGACTGAAGTACAAGCATTCGTGATTAAAAGAATATGCATGCCAATTGCCTCCATCTGGACTCGAACCCGCGACCGCTAACATAACACTCCCACTGACAAATTGAGCCAACGTGTCGTCAAATATCAAAGCCAAATAATCTTGTCTATAAATCTTGATACAGTGTGATGAATAAAGTTTACTTACAGAGTCTAAACACATTTTTTATTACTTTTGTAAATTGTGTGAATAAAAATCTACTTTGGGTCATGTTCCTTTAAGAACTGTCAAAAGTTTTGAGTTCTTTGTTGTGTTTTTGGAGTAAATATTTCATACAAAGTATAATAAAAAAACTTTGTGGACTATGTTTTTGGTTAAGGTAGTGGTAGCTCAGTGGCAACGCGCTTGCTTGGGTGACCGAGTGAAGCGGGTTCAAACCTGGGTCACGCAAATCAGAGGTGTGCGATATTCATGTGCGAATTTCGAAAGACATGTGAAGTCTGGCAACCCGCACTTGTGGGCTATAGCCTATTCTCCTGGTGTTGGAGGCCCACCCCCAGCAGTGGAACGTTAAAACGGGCTGAATACAATACTTATTATTTTAACCTACTTTGAAAGTGTAGCTTTCAACGAACTAAAAGCAAGAAAGGCCCTACAGTACTCCGATCGCTCTAAATTGTATTCACATTGAAAGGTGTGAGCGCACACCATCCTCCATTCAAACAATATTCTATCATTTTGAGTGAAAGAGAACGAACGTTTCGTTTTACTCGGGAGTAAAAGAGACAACATGTATTTGTCGGTACGGTTGTGTAATCGCAGTTTTGCCACGTTTTTTAAGGTCAGGGCCCTTCTTGCTTTTAGTTCGGTGGTAGCTTTACAAGAAATGATACAAGACAGTACAAACAAAGGGTTAGGGCAAAAAAACTGTAGCAAGCACTGTCTTTATCTGAAAGTTCGACAAAAAATTGGACGCAGCGTTGAATACTTCCTCAAATAATGCCCCATTTTTCCCAAATACACCATGTTTTTAATCATTCTTAGAGCTTTTCTGGTAAAAAATGGGTAAACGTAGGTCTTTCTGGAAGTCCGCCCTATATAGCCATATAGGTATTTGACGACAATTATGGCACAGGTTATAGTGGCAAGTATTCGCCTAAATCTATAAAATCGAAAAATTTTAACTTAGTTGAATCTGTAGATCAAATATTTTTCTTCTATATAGTATTCAGCCCGTTTTTAACATCTCACTGCTGGGAGTGGGCCTCCTATCAATACGAGGGGATCAGGCCATAGTCCACCACGTCTTTCGAAAACTTGCTAAATCAAGCCACTGGACAGATTTTGATAAATAAATATGTTGGAACATTATTACAACAGCGCCATCTAGTTCCGTGGTAAGCTACGAGGCTTGTGTAACGGATACCAGGTAGTTGATATACTATACAATATACATATATAATAACATTAAATACATACATATTATAAATATAAACACTCATGACGAGTATAAACATCCGTACTTAAATGACTGTCCCCAGCGGGACTCGAACCCGCGACCGCTAAAGGTGTCGTCATTTCATGAAATTCGGTATGATGATAGCGTCATAGGATACTCTTTAGCAAGGGAAATTATCATATCACAAAGAAACCTGTAGTTACCGTCTAAGTGTATCTAGAAAACAAGGCTAGTACTGAACCAGTTATATATCATTATAAGAGCAAAGCCTGTGAAACATATAGTCGGCCAACGGACGTGACAGCCCAAGCTGCCATATACTAATGTCCCAAGCGAGTGTATGGCAGCTTGGGCTGGCTGTCCACCCATATACGAGTATCTGGGAATTTGTTTACAATCAGTACATATAAATAATATTGAAGAGTCTGTTTGTAATTTCAAATTAACAGCTTTTCACTAAACGCATATGAAAGTATACGGCACTTACATCAAAATATCATTTTTGTCTGCGTGTCTGTCTATATGTTCAGGCTAATCTCTGAAACGGCTGGACCGATTTTGACGGGACTTTCACTCGCAGATAGCTAATGTTATAAGGAGTAACTTAGCCTACTTATATTTTATTAGAAAATTATAAAAGCCGTTTAATTTATTTTAACTTACGCCCAACGAAGTGGGCCGGGTTCACTTGTAATGTATAAAGCCACTAGCGACTTACTCTCGCTTCGCTCGGATTCGTCTCTAGGAACCCCCTTTAGCATACAAATTATAGAAACTTTGAATTTCTGGCTTATTTATATCTAATCAAAAGCCTTAATAACAAGTTTCAAGCTTCTAGCTTTAAAAATGACGTAATTTCGGTTCAGTAGTTTTTGAGTTTATTCTTTACATACAAAAATACAAATCTTTCCTCTTTATAATATTAGTATAGAGTATAGATTAAAGGAATCAATATAGAAAAGTAGTTGAAACTACTCTCAATACTTTTTTAACCGACTCGGGTCTCAAACCTAGCACCTCTTCTATCTATTAAACCAACGTAAAGCAAACATTACATCAAGTTTATATGAAATCTAGACGAATAAGCGCTCTCATTCTATTCTCCGGCGCATTTATCAGCAGGTTCTTCGTAATGCCACTTATTTATCAAGAGGCGTTAGCCTTTATACTTAACTAGGAATATACGCGGCTTCGCTTGCGTTTTAAAGGCTGCAAACCAAATGCTTTGGTTCCGCCCGACCCCCCGACTTGCACGCGGTGATCATTATTTTGTTGCGAGGTTATGTTATAACTATGATATCTTGTAAGATATTTATTGAAACCAAATGATTACAAGAGCAATTTTGTTCAAAATTAAATACTTGTGACGAATAACTTATTTATTTAGATAAGGATTAATATCATGTTTATAAAAACACCTTCGCAAATAATGCATTATCTTAAAACAAATTTGATTACAATAGAAACGGTTATAGCGAGTCAACTTTAAAAGATAGACATATGCTATCGCGGACTTTTTTTGAACTTTTAAAGGGGAACATTTCCATCATACATAATTTTTGCATGACTTTAACCATTTACGCAGCGCACGCAATGGAAGCTCTCAAAAGGAATATTTTTCTCCCGTTTTTGCAACATTTTTCATTGATGCACCGCTCCTATTGATCGTAGCGGCATGTAATATAGCCTATAGCCTTTTTCGATAAACGGACTATTTAACACAAAAAAAAATTTTCGATTCGGACTAGTAGTTCGTGAGATTGGCGCGTTCAACTAACCAAACAAACAAACAAACAAAAAATCTTGGCTTTATTAATAGTATAGAATAGGAAAACCCGCGGCTCCGCCTGCGTTGTAATCACTAGTAAAAAATAAGGGTTGGTGGTAGAAGGATGAAAATTTAGGATTATAAGTATTTTTTGATTCCAAATCATATAGAAAAATAAAAACTAAATAGGTCTATCTATGTATAAAAACTAAAATATGTGAAGAGGGCCACCCTTATCACCGAGGGGAATAAAAAATAGCCTACGACCTATTCTCAAAAAAAAATTTTAAAAATCGGTCAAGCGGTTTTGGAGGAGTTCGATAACAAACACTGTGACACGAGATTTTTATATATAAGACTAGCATTCTAATTACCGCCGCGCGAGACCGCGTTCTAATGAAATAGGTTTTGGTTGTAGAAGGTTTAAAATTGAAGGCTATAAGTATTTTTTGATGCCAAACCATAAAAAAAATAAAATTTGGTCTAAAAAAACTGGAGAGGCTTAAGGAGAGGAGAGGAGAGGTGGGCTACCCTTATCATTTAGGGGGATTATTATCAATGAAAGGATGTTAGCTATTTTTTCCCTGAATTCATCTTAAAAGGCTTATTCATTTTCAAAAGACCTTCGCCGTCTGCAGATTTGGAAACGGTCTCAATGGAAAATTGGATGTGAACATTAATGAGTCAAGTTTCACACCTGCGGACCTCACCAGTCACCACTCAGTGCTTACTATCGAAAAAATAGAATTCTGAATTCAATTCATCCAAAAATTCGTATGACTCTAAATTTTAATCCATCGAGCGCGGGCGGAGCCGCGGGTAGCGCTTGTTACGATATTAATATCTGTTATTTCTCTCGAATTAAAAAGTTTTTAAAACTACTGACCTACTCTTACTTCACTTTTTTATTTTTTGAACGGAATCTTATAATGTATATACTTTTCATAAAACAGAAGTAACCCTAGTTACTCCTTATAATGTCAGCTATCTGCCAGAGAAAGTCCAGTCAAAATCTGTTCAGCTGTTTCAAATATTAACAGGAACAAACATAGAGCATTGAAAGATATACGTAGTTATATTGGAAATGTCATAGAAGTGGCAAGATCAAGACTCGAACCCACTGCACTTAGTTTTCAAAGAAATCACGCTACCACTGAGGTACCGGTAATATTTTTTTAATATTTTTTTACAAGCTTGAGTTCAAAAAACGTGAAAATTTCCATATTTTTTAAATTAAAAAACAGGAAAAAATTACTGAATTATTTTAACTTTGCCTATTTAGTATTTATACATAAGTCTATAATTATGTAAAAACGTAAGATCACTCATTCGTCACGAAATATCGAAAACCGCTTGACATATAAAGATGAAATTTAGCAGGGAGGTAGTTTATAGTCAGTAGATGTCCGCTAAGAACGGATTTTGCGACAGGGCCGGATTAAGGAGGTCTAAGCTCTCGCAAGTTTGTATGTCCTTAATTTTTTATGATACTTTATATTTAACATTACGCAGCAATCGATACAGCTGTGAATAATAAAAAAGTACGCATCGTCACGCTCCCGTCACGTTACCGTCACCCTCCCGTCCCGTCCCCAGCTCGCGCCCGGCTCGCGTCGCCGGCTGTAGACTGTCGCATTACTATGATTTATTCCTTTTGGACTTTAGGGCTGTCTGGAAGATTTTACACGGGCTAATGTTATGTTTGTCACGTCATTATCATAGTCATTGCCATGCGTCGCCAGATCAAACGACGCATGGCGATGACTAGATCAGCGATGGACAAGCTGCAAAAAATATTGAGAAATGCAAAATAACCTAAGCCTCTAAGTCCAGGTTATTTAAAACATTTAAATTTTCCATATTCTTTACGCGTTGGAGACGAGGATCCTACGAGAGATCGAGAAGAAGAGGATAGACGCACTGAAGATGTGGTGGAACTGAAGAGGAACTTGGCATCGAACATCGTCATTCCTCTACAGTTCAAGCACGAGCTGTTGCGAGCCGACTGGATGCGATTGGCTCAAGAATGGTAACATAGAAATTTTTAGATGAGGTCCAGCTGTGGGCGTATTGGACTATACGTATACGTGGGCTAAGATGTTGACTTAATGAAGGCTATATGCGACTCTTTGAACAGATTAAACAATATTTGCATATTTAAATAAAAACCGGTCAAGTGCGAGTCGAACTCGCGTACGAAGTGTTCCGTGCCATTACCTATAAAAAAGGCAAAATTTATGTCTGTATTATTGGGAGCCCCTTAATTATTCATTTTATTTTGTTTTTTAGTATTTGTCGTAATAGTGGCAACAGAAATAGATCATCTGTGAACATTTCAATGAAATATCACGGTTCATGAGATACAGCCTGGTGACAAACGGACAGCGAAGTCTTAGTAATAGGGTCCCGTTTTACCCTTTGAGTACGGAACCCTAAGAAAATGCCTAGTTACGTTATATAATACCATTCACAAGCCTATAGAAAAAATATATTTCTATTGAAAAAAACTAAAACTTTGTCTATAAGTTTGACGACATGTTGACTTTGTTGCGCTTGTTTGTATTGTAACTTTGTATAAACTAAACTATTCAAAAAAAACTAGTTTTGATATGAAACTGCGAAAATCTAATAAAAATTTTAGGCAAGCGTGAGAGATCTAGTTTTCTTTTAATAATAATAAATAAATTTATAAATGAATATGTTGGTACATTATCACACACAGCGCCATCTAGTTCCGTGGTAAGCTACGAGGCTTGAGTTACGGATACCAGATAGTTGATACAAAATACAATAATATTACATATTATAAATATAAACACCCGTGACTGAAGTACAAACATTCGTGCTCCACAAATGAATGCCCCCAGCGGGACTCAAACCCGCGACCGCTGACGCAGAAAGTAGGGTCACTACCAACTGAGTCGCCAAATAATTATAATTATATGACAACATATTGGTCCCTATAACTAAAAAAATAGGATGGGGATGATAACGAAAAAGGGTATTTTCGACCATTTATTACGCTTGCTGTCCTCAAATAGGTACATTCTTTAGAGCCTTATTGGCGCGTAATATGTTTTATTCAATGTAACTCTACTTAATTTCATCAAAATCTTTGCAACCCTTAAAATAGAAAGTAGTAGTAAAATAGAAACAAAATTTAAGGTACTTTTTAACGTCCCACTGCTGGGGGTGGGCCTCTCGTCAATACGAAGGGGAAAGGCCATAGTCCACCACCGCGGCATATTGCGGGTTGACGGACTACAAATGTCTTTCTTTCAAACTTGCTAGGTTCTCTGAGATATGCAGGTTTCCTCGGGACGTTTTCCTCCCTACAACAAAACGACAATAGCAGAAGTGCGAGATCCGGGATTTGAACCCGCTTCACTCGATCTTACAAGAGAGTTTCAACACTGTGCTACTACTCCTATGCTATTTTCATAATATACAAATATATTCAATTATTTTCATAATTTTAATATAAAATGATTATAATAATTAAACACCGAGCAGCAACCCTGCTCTTGCCGACATTTTCGCTGGCGACAGAAAAAGGAAAGAACAATATATTTAGCAAAATTTTGTTTATATACAATATTAAATTTTCCCTCGAAATAATGTGCCTCGGTTTTTTCAATGGCAACTAGCGACCTGACCCAACTTTGCTCCGAACCACATCAATCATTTTCATAACTACATATTATAAAACAAAGTCCTCCGCCGCGTCTGTCTGTCTGTCTGTTCGCAAATAACTCAAAAACTACTGCACCGATGTTCATGCTGTTTCCACCAATGGATAGAGTGGTTCTCGAGGAAAGTTTAACTATATAATTTGTCCGAAACCCGCGGCTTCGCTCGCGCTAAATCTAGGGTAATCTTCTATAAATATAATATAATTCAAACTGAGGCTAATTTTTTATTTAATTTCTATTACAATAATCATTTTTATTGATACAAAGTCCGAATCTGTAGTCTTTAAATATTTTGTCTGAATGTCTATCGGTCTATCGGAGACTGCATCGCAAGAAAATCACTGGATAGATGTTGATGTAATTTCGTATAATGACGACACGTTTGGCTCAGTTGGTAGTGACCCTACTTTCTGTGCCAGCGGTCGCGGGTTCGAGTCCCGCTGGGGGCATTCATTTGTTGAGCACCAATGTTTGTACTATAGTCATGGGTGTTCATAGATAGATAGATAGATAGATAAATACTTTATTGCACACACAGAAGAAGAGTACAGAAAATGAAGAGAGTAATACAAAAAGGCATGCAAAGGCGGTCTTATTGCTATAAGCAATCTCTTACAGACAACCTTTGGAGAAAGGATTAGTGGAAACGTACACGGGACGGTACAATTAAATAGTTCAAGCGATTATGCATAGGAGAAGAATATATACTTATATAATATATATGTATACATATACATAGATACATACATACGCATAGATACATAAATATACTTAAAAACCTATTTACATACAATATAAATATATATACTATATATAATAAAGACTAAATAGAGAGATAGTAATTAGTTAGACGACGTTTGAAAATGCCTAGTGATTCTGAATGGCGAATATCACGGGGGAGCATGTTCCATAGTTTTGCAGCTTTTACAGTAAAAGAGTTACCATAGTGATTAGTTGTGCTAGTTGGAAGTTTTAATCTGTTGTCGCTCTGAGACCTAAGTTGTAAGTCAGATACGTCCGAACCAAGAAACATAAAGCGTTCCTTTAAGTAAGAAGGAGTGGTTGGGTTATAGAGGATGGAGAAAAGGAGGGAAAGAATGTGCAAATTGCGCCTATATCTAATTGGAAGCCACTTTAATTTTGTACGGTACTCGGAGATGTGGTCGAATTTACGTAAGCCGAATATAAATCTAATGCACAAATTTTGCAAACGTTCAAGCTTGTTAAGCTGTTCCTCTGAAATGTCAGGGTAGCAGCAATCAGCATAATCTAAAATTGGTAGCAGTAGTGAGTGAGCTAGTGCAGTTTTAGTTTTAATTGGCAACAGGTTTTTCCATCGTCTCAAGGAACTTATAGCGGCGAACATCTTTCTACTTACCATTGCAATTTGCCCATTCCAGGAGAAGGAGTTGTCGAGGTAAAGTCCAAGATTTCTTACCGCGTTACTATATACTAGGTCGGAATTGCCAAATCTAACAGGGGACAGAGTATTAAAGTTGATTTTGTTGATCATTTTTTGGCTACCAATAATAACGACTTGTGACTTAATAGGATTAACGCGAAGCCCATACGTTGTACTCCAGGAATAAATTTTGTCAAGATCACTGTTTAGCCGTTCAATAGTATTATTGAGGTCACTGGAGGGACCCGCAGCATATACCTGTAAGTCGTCGGCATAAAGGTGATAAGGACATGAAAGAAGTGTGGATATCGTATTAATAAATATAGAGAACAGAAGAGGTGACAGGACACCACCTTGTGGGACACCAGCTGAAAGGGGATAGTAGGAGGAGGATTTATTATCGACATGGACACACTGCCGACGACCATACAGATAACTGCTAAACCAACTAATGGCGGGGTTTGAGACATTAATAGATTCAAGAACAGCTAACAGGAGTTTAAAGTCAACTGTGTTGAAAGCGTTACTGAAGTCTAGCAGGGCTACAATGCTTATTAATTTCTCATTCATATTAAATCGAATATCATCGGTTACCTTGAGTAAGGCTGTCACCGTGCTATGACCTTTTCGGAAACCAGATTGGTATGGAGAGAGTATATTATGCTGGTCTAAAAAGCGACTGAGTTGATCAAACACAATTCTTTCTAACACTTTTGACAAAAAAGGAGAATGGAAATAGGACGGTAGTGGGAGAAGCAAGAAGGATTTTTGGTCTTAGGAATAGGAATAATACGAGCAGTTTGCCAGGTAGAGGGGAATTCATTGGAGGAAAGAGAGTAGTTAAAAATATGGGAAAGTACAGGAGTAATGGTATCAAGAAGTAAGAGGATCATTTTGCGGTTTATACCATCACTTCCAGTAGCATCAGATTTAATTGCTAGGATGTGTTTCTTAACATCGGGAGTGCTAACGGGGGTAAAATTAAACATGGGATGATTAGGAGGTGGAGTTGAATGGAGTTGGCTCAGTGTGCGAAGTCTAACGTTATTATCCATAGGTGTGACAGAGGCAAAAAATCTGTTCAGAGCATCGAGGTCAAGTCTATTGAAGGAGACGTTACTGGATCTGCGACCAATTCCAAGAGATTCTAAGAGCTTCCAGGTTTTGGCGGGATTACCATTGTCTATTGCAGTATGGATGTAATTTCGTTGAGCGTCTCTACAAACTTTATTGCATTGGTTGCGGAGTCGTTTATACTTCAGCAGATTCTCCTCTGTAGGTTTAAGTTTATATTTGGATTTAGCATTACGTTTAGCCATTAAGATTTTAATGTCTTGTGTAAGCCAAGGTGCAGGAAGGTGTTTTAATTTAATAGGGCGGAAAGGAGCATGTTTGTCAAAAAGGTTAGTCAAGATTGAGTTAAAAATTTCTAGTTTGTTATTAATGTTTCCAGCATCAAAAATCGATTGCCAATCAATATCGTTCAGATCACTTAGAAAACTGTTGTTGTTAAAGTTTTTAAAGCTAAAGTGTTCATATTTATAATATATACGTATTTTATAATTATATGTGTAGTTTATCAACTATCTGGTATCCGCAACACAAGCACGTTAAGTAGCTTACTGCGGAACTAGATGGCGCTGTTGTAATAATGTCCCAACATATTTTATTTTATGATAGCTGGATCAGCATATACTATGCTATTGCAGAAAAATATAACATCTTCGAGAAATACATTACCGTTAATATAACCGTTAGATTTATATATTTTCCTGGGAAAGTCGCTACCAATAAAGGAATTATACGAAAATAATGCTGAAAATTGACCTTTTCCGATAGTTCAGGAGTCAAAACCCAATTGACTCAATAAAAGCCGCACTTAAGTGTACCCTACTTCGCTATTTTATAGACTCAGAGCTGACGTCGTAAAATAAGCAATCTTCTGAATTTGTTATTAACACTACACATAATATCGGAATTAATTTGTAAAAAAACTATTTAAACCAAAAATATACTTACAAATGATAAAAAAGTATAAAATATGTGTAATTTAGTCCCACTGCTGGGGGTGGGCCTCCCTCAGTACGAGGGGGATCACGCCATAGTCCACCGCGCTGGCCTAGTGCGTGTTGGCGGACTTACGAAAACTTGGTTTTCTTAGACATGCAAGCTTCCTCACGATGTTTTCCTTCACCGTAAAACAAGTGGTAATCATGATAGAAATGATTCGCACATGAAAATATCAGAGGTGCGAGACCCGGATTTGAACCCGCATCACTCGGTTATCCAAGCGAGCGCGTTACCGCTGGGCTACCAGTGCGATCTATGTATATAATATTACATTATTAATATAATACAGGTAAAAAATTTGATCGCTTGTTTGAACTGGTACTGACTACGGGACTTAAGTTTGCATCTACTGGTGCGATTTAAAAATAATATTTTAGCGTTTCTCGGAAGTTCTACAAACTTAAGTGAAATGGGCGAAGCCGTGAGTGAATACTAGTATAGTATATATCATAACAAAATAATAGCTTCTATGAACAAAGTATGTGTCAGATATTGAGAGAAGTTTGTAGCCTTGTGCACTTGCCTTTATATTTAATTTATATAGATCTGAAAAAAACTTCTTTTAAGGATATTTTCTTCGTAAGAGTTAAGTTTCGTGCTTTTATGTATCTAAGTTTCACAATTTTTCATTTTTACCGTAATTCTGTTCGTGTAAATCTAAAAACGTATTACCTGTGTTTATTTATTATTTATTACGCCGAAACGGTGTGACGACGTTCGGATAGAGTATATAGTGAAGGACTGAAAATGTTATGTAAGCCACTTTTTACGACGCCGAAGATATCTCGACGACGACTGACGACTCGTTTGGCTCAGTTGGTAGTGACCCTACCTTCTGCGCCAGCGGTCGCGGGTTCGAGTCCCGCTGGGGGCATTCATTTGCTAATCACGAATGTTTGTACTCCAGTCATGGGTGTTTTTATTTATATTATGTATGTATTTAAAATGTATATGTGTAGTATATCAACTATCTGGTATCCGTAACACAAGCTTAGCTTACCACGGAACTAGATGGCGCTGTTGTAATAACGTCCCAACAAAAAATATAAAAATATAAATCTCACCAAAAAAGCATGGATTAGATTTGTTTGGTTGCGTGTTGTTTGTGTTATATCTGTTGTTTTAATATTATGTTGGCTTAAACTAAACTGAGGGCCTAGACAATGTAACAATCGATTAGCGAAAGCGATAGTAGAAAAGTCCAAAATGTATGGGTTTGACATATGACTTAGATATGTCACGTGATCTGTTGTCAACGAATAGATGATGGTATACAATGTACATTCATTTCAATTGTTAGTGATTTAAAGTTCAAGATACATATAACATACGCTGCGTTTAAGCGATGACGATTGTAGAATTCGAATCGCTTCATAACGAATGCCGGTTGTCTATAGGCCCTGATCTCCAGCAGTGAAGATGTAGTGTACTACATCTTCACTGCCTCGAGACTCGAAGCCACTGCTCAATTATTCAGACACGCAGAGCTAATTTAATTTGAAAAATGAGAGCATCTGGGAGCACTGTAGGTGGTCACTGCGACCTCTTTACGCATGCTGGGAAATACGTTTTCTTATTTAATACATGCTTTTGCCCGCGGTGTCGCTCGAGTAGATTTTCATTTGTAAGTAACCCGACAAAGTTCGTACTTTGAGTTCGATTTCTCGAGACGATCACAGACATACAGATAGAGACGAATTTTAAGAAGTATAGATTCGGCTTCTGCATTGATATTAATGACTATTTTGATATAAAAAAAAGTTATAGTGCGTATATTTATTGTGGAAGATGAATAGGAAAGAGGATGTTAAAGTGGGGAGAAAACTATAAAAGTCGATGCATAACCGGCATCGGGGGGTAGTTGTGTCTTGACACTTATCGTGGTAGCATTGTTAGGTCGTTACTCTGTTGGTTTATTTTTTTAAAATATAGTTGTCTTTTTGGTTAGTTTAATTGTGTTTTAGCGTTTTCAGATACTTAAAATAAATTGAGGTCGATTTAGTAAGCTTGTTTTTTTAAAAAAGACTCACTTCTGGTCTAAATTCACAAGATTATATAATCCTGGCAACATTTATAGCTCTTTTTTTGTTGCTGCCACCCAGCGACTCACGCTTTTTAAAAACTTGTTCTACATTCAACGGGAAATTGTTATAGCATAATTATATACATAATTGAATACTTCTACTTTTTTTAACGGAACCCTAATTTTTTCTTAAACTAAGTTATTCCTTGTAACATCAGCTATCTGCGAGTATAAACCCTATTGAAATCTGTCCACCCATTTAGGAGATTAGCGGGAACAAGCAGACAGGCAGACAAAAATCACAAAACAACCCAGCGGAACTCGAACCCGAAACCAGTTTCATCGCAAGTACGGTAATAGTACAGTCACTATAAAGTAAGGTACAGGTTGTTTTTTTTTTTTTTAAATATGGAAATTGCAATAAGAAAATGTTATTGTTATCGAAACATAGATTCGGTCTATGTTTTTAGGATTATTAACCGACTATCAAAAAGGAAAAAAAAAGACTTCTCAATTCGTCTGTTTTTTTCGTCTGACTGTAAGTGCATCGTCAAAAAAGTACTGGACAAATTTTGATGAAATTTGTTTTGATGATAACTGGTGATCCGGGTCTCCATATAGGATACTTTTTAAAATATCTAATTTCTGATAATTCTACACTAACTTTGATAACTTATCACCTAGTTAGATTATATACACGTACATACATATGTGTGTATGTCTGTATGTTTGTATGTATGTATGTATGTATGTATGTATGTATGTGTCCTCCCACCACTCACTACTGTGTTTTAAGATTTACTTTTTTTTTTTTTAGATATTTTCGATATTCCCTTTGGGGACACTGCGGACCCCCGTGTGCCCCCACAATATATATATATATATATATATATATATAGTGAACATTATGCATATTGTATAGACATCTAGGCATAGATTACGCTTACAATAATTTTCGCAGTACGTTTCCTAACAACGCATTAAAGATAAGCATCTTCTCATATCTCTGGACTTTAACTAAATTGCACATTGTTAAAATATGCATACTTATTAGAATAAGGGTTATAATGTAGTGATTACGAAGCTATAAATATAATGTATATTGACTGACTTACGCATTATATTATATTTATTAAGCTTAGGAATTTCTTAGTCGTATTTATGCTCTAGTAACTGAAAATCTTCATAGAACCTTCAAAGAACAAATTAAATATTTCTAACCGTTAACGCAATTTCTTTTTTTTTATTTATTGTTTCGTACAAAATTGTAAGTTATTAGACCCAGTTTCATGTAAATATTTTTCAGATGAACTATTTGATTATTTCATTTATGTAGTACTAATGAACTATTCATTTAATAATATATTGCTTTAAACTCTTACATGAAAATTTTAAAAAAATCGATGGAAGACAACCTTAACTTCGTTCATTCATAGTTGATCATGGCAATAATTTGACTCGGATACGTGTATTTGCATTACAGCAAACTTTGCGGGTGGTTTGTCGCCTGCGGAGTTAGGAAGTTGGTGGCATGACCATTTTTTATAGGATTTTACATATTGATTGATTAAGCCTTGAAATATTAATGCAGCATTGGTTAGCTATTTTATAATTATAATATTACTAGCAATTCCCGCGTTGGTAAAAGGATGTTTAGTATTAAAAATATTTTTTGATACCAAATCATAAAAAAAATAAAAAAAAATTTGGTCTAAAAATAAAATATCTGGAGAGAGCCACCCTTATCATCTAGGGGAATAAAAATAGCTTACAACCTATCCTCAGACCTACCAAATATAGACAAAAAAAATCATAAAAAATCATAATATATAAATATATATATATATAGTTAAAACAATTTCATAAGTAACCCTATAATTTTATACAGACAGACAAACTAAGAGTATAAGAAACTATGCTTTAAGCTTTATTTTATAACTGTGTGCGTCACTTAACTATTCGTTTTACCATGTAAGATAGAAACACATTTATTAATTTTAAAGCGTCACTATACTTTCAGTATTTTCTATATAAAATGGAAACAACACAGCTTACCACGATTTTAACGATCACTTCACAATTCACATCACTTTATATATATATATATATATATATATATATATATATATATATATATATATTCAATCAATTCCTTTTTAATACGTATCAAAAACCAATATCAACAGAACCGATAAACACCAGCTTTAGAAACGTTCCCATGACACCAGTTAGACTGTAAGGGTTTTCTACACCAGTTAACAAGCAATTCTAATCCCAATATCATTAGTATAAGAAATGTTTTTGTTTGAAAACTGTCAATTAAAAATGTACACCTCAATTCATAAGTGCTTTTATTATTATTCCTTTACTAGTAAGGCCCTAGAAAATTGTGTATTTATAAAACTAGCCACTCGCCCTAGGTTTGCTTAAGTTCATGCCTAGATATATTATAATAGATAATGATTTCCATCAGTACATACAATATAATATACAATATAATAAGCCTAACTTACTGCTTATAACTTAGCTAACTGCGAGTGAAAGTCCCGTCAAAATCAGTCCAGCCGTTTCAGAGATTAGACGGAACAAGCAAACAGACAGACAAAAATTTTAAAAATTACATTTATTGCAGCTGTTAATTTGAAATTCATCATCATCAGCCCTTTTAAACGTCCCACTGCTGGGGGTGGGCCTCCCTCAGTACGAAGGGAATCAGGCCTTAGTTCACCGCGCTGGCCTAGTGCGTTTTGGCAGACTTCACATGTCTTTTGAAAATTTGCTAGGTTTTTCTCGGACATACAGGTTTCCTCACGATGTTTTCCTTCACCGTAAGAAAAGTGGTGATCATGATAGAAATGATTCGCACATGAAAATATCAGAGGTGCGAGAACCGGATTTGAACCCGCATCACTCAGTTATACAAGCGAGCGCGTTACCGCTGGGCTACCACTGCTTTTTGAAACATTTACAAGGAAATATTACAAGAAATAAAAGAAAGTACCAACTTTTTATTGCGTGATGCGACTTTTACTTGCAAGATAATATTATCTTGGTAATTGCGTTTGAATGCCACTTTTCTTGGCACTTTGCCTTCTGCCGTTCTCAGCGATTACAGCTTGTAACGCTGTTTGTATTATGTAGAAAGGATTATTTCCGTATTTTAAATAGCTTTTATTAGCTTATTTTCTGTCTCAATGGTCTAGTGGCTCTCTATCGAGAGGTCTACAGTTCGAGGCCTGAGTTGGGCTAAAATAGATGCTGGACATGTCTATCACAATATACTTAACCCAGGAGTACAAGTAGTGATGATGGCACACCCCCTTTGTTTAATGTTGGGACTTAATACATACAATATGCTTACGTACAGGTTATATAAGATTCTATAAATAATAAATAAATAAATAAATAAATAAATATGTTGGGACATTATTACAACAGCGCCATCTAGTTCCGTGGAAAGCTACGAGACTTGTGTTACGGGTACCAGATAGTTGATACACTACTCATATATAACTTTAAATACATACATATTATAAATATAAACACCCATGACTGGAGTACAAACATTCATGCTCAACAAATGAATGCCCCCAGAGGGACTCGAACCCGCGACCGCTGGCGCAGAAAGTAGGGTCACTACCAACTGAGCCAAACGAGTCGTCACAAATAATGTTTCTAAAATAAACGTAGCGTTAGTTATTACTTATAACAATAGCTATCAGCGAGTGAAAGTCCCGTCATAATCGGTCCTGCCGTCCAGGTATTACCTGGAACAAACAGGCATATTTATATGCATAAAATAGGTGTTGTTCTCTTCCTCCCCGTCCTCCACATCTAAAGAATTGATTCACGGTCCCTTTTTCAATAGGTTTTTTTTAAATATGAGGAGCAATCTGCTTGTGAAAAATATCAGTCAGTCAGTCAGTTCAGCCTATTGCAGTCCACTGCTGGACATAGGCCTCCCCAAGTTCGGGCCAGACGTCTCGGTTTTCCGCAGTCCTCATCCAGCCTACACCGGCAATCTTACGCAGATCGTCGGTCCAGCGAAAATATAAAAATATCATATATACTTAGTATATTTTACCAGCTATCATCATACCAAATTTCATTAAAATAAGTCCAATGCTTTTTTCTTAATACCGTCACAGACAGACAGACAGACAAACGGACAAAAAATCTTTAGATTTTCACGAAAGTTCGGTCTCAGTAACGATAATAATGACTACTTCCAAAAACTATTCAATGTACAGATTCAAATCAGTAAGAATTTTATTATATGCACTAGCAATACCCGCGGTTCCGCCCGCGTTCTAATCAGTATTAAAAAATAGGGATTGGCGGTAGAAGGATGAAAATTTAGGGTTATGAGTAGGTATTTTTTGATGCCAAATAATTTAAATAAATAAAAATTAGTCTAAAAATAAAAAAATATACGAAAGGGCCATCCTTTATCATCTAGGGGAATAATAATGTTCTCCGACCGATTCCGGCCAATCAATCCGGTGCATGAGTGTATGCGCAGACACAAGTGCACTCTCTGTTCCTTATCACTCTCAAACTCCGGTGGGACGACTACTCGACACGACCAGTGAGAGTTAAGGCGCAGGACCGACGCGATACGTGCTCTCCGAGGCACGGGGGTGACACACTGTTAACTTCCCAACTCCGGGCTATTACTGAGGCTTACGAAACAGAAAGACTCGATAACCAAACTTGGCCCGACCTGGAACTCGAACCCAGGACCCGTTGTACGACCGTACATGTTAGCCACTACACCACCGAGGCAATTAATCGAGGCAGGAATAACAAATAGCCTACGACCTATTCTCAGACCTACCAAAGATACACAAAAAATGTCATAAAAATCGGTCAAGCCGTTTCGGAGGAGTTCGATAACAAACACTGTGACACGAGATTTTTATACATAAGAGAAAGAGCTCTCGATTATCTGGCAGGTATTCGTAGAGTACATTGAAATGCGAATATGAATTTTTAATTAATTTAGTTAAAACATCGAGGTCTCGGAATGAAATACATTTTCCTTTTGAAATATTTCAAAAAGAATTATTATAAAACCAAACATTGTATGAAACGTGGGCTTTAAATATCTTAACTACTAATAAAAAGGTGTTTTTGTTTGTTTGTTTGGCTGTTTTTTATTTTGTTTCTTTATTATCTATCTATATAAATAAAAATGAATGTTGGTGAGCGCATAACTCAAGAATGGCTGGACCAATTCGGCTAATTTATTTTTTTGTATGTTCCTTAAGCTCCACTCAAGGTTTTGATACTAAAAAAACGTAAAAAAAATGAAATTCAAAGTTTATAAAAAACTTATACTAAAGGTGGTACCGTCGTTAGTATATGTATAAAACGCTCCCACCATCTGTACGCTTAGATCTTTTAAACTACGCGACGGATTTTGATGCGGTTTTCATCAATAGGTAGAGTGATTCAAGAGGAAGGTTTATATTTATAATACATGCATATTACAGTAGAAAAATGCCGATAAAAATTCTAATTTCAATGAAATCTACAATAATCGTTGAAACGTACCTACTAGAAACTTATCCTTGCTTCGGTAATTTTTGGAGTATAACTAATTATTTTCCTAAACAAAATATCCTAAGTTAACATCAGCACGTGAAAGTTCACTCAAAATCAGTCCAGCCGTTTTGAAGATCAGCCGGAACAAATACTCATACATACACATAAAATACGGTAAAAACCATCTACCTATATAGTATATATACTACTATGTACTTTTATTTTTCCATCAACAGACCCGAAAAAAAACAGAAAATATAGTTTTGATTAAAATTCCTAATTAAAATAGTAGAAAGTATTATAATTTAATTAATTAATTATAAAGCGAAAGAGAGTAAATGTATACAAAAACTTGACAAATTATATACTAAAACCTTCCTCGAGAAACACTCTATCCATTGGTGGAAACAGCATGAAAATCGGTGCAGTAGTTTTTGAGTTTATCGCGGACAGACAGACGCGGCTTTGTTCTATAATATGTAGTGATGAAAAAATAAATTTTAAAACAACTTTTCCTCGTGTAAAGCCGCAGCTCAGAGCTTGTATGGTATTTTTTCATTCCCTGGCCTTTTAAAGACCTTTCGCACTCGAAGCTTTCGCTGAAACACACGTTTGCATTAATTATAATTATTTTTTCTGATTTACAAAAAGGTTATACATAGTACTAGTATTTACACGCTACTTCGCTTGTTTGGTATGAGTGTGAATAACTGCCTCGGTGGTGTAGTGGCTAGCAAGTACGATCGCACACCGGGAGGTCCTGGGTTCGAGTCCCGGGTCGGGCCAAGTGTAGTTATTGAGTCTTTCTGTTTAGTAAGCCTCAGTAACAGCCCGGAGTTTGGAAATTGGCGGTGTGTCACCCCCTGTGCCTCGAAGAGCACGTAAAACCGTCGGTCCTGCGCCTTAACTCTCACTGGTTGTGTAGAGCATTCGTCCCTCTGGAATATGAGAGTGATAGGAACAGAGAGTGCACTTGTGTCTGCGCGTACACTCGTGCACTATAATATGTCCCGCGCAGGTGGCTAGTCTCAATGAGATTGGCCACCGTGGGCGTAATCGGCCGGGAGGACATTATTTACACGCGACTTGACTTGCTTGTTTGAGTGGGTGTATGTTTGTCACTTGGTGTTGAAACGGCTGGACCGATTTGGATGAAATTTAGTAGATAGTGACACGAAATACATAGACACTTACTTAGAAGTAACAATTGTTATTCAAAAAATTCGTATTGAAATAGCCGATTCTTTAGTTTTCTGTCTGTAATCTTATCACGAGAAATCCACTGGACCGAGGTTGATGAAATTTTTTGGTGGGTTTGGTGTGAATAAGTAACTGACGGACAGATAAAGTGGCTTTGTTATTATAATATGTTTATTTATTTGTCGAATAGTTAGGACAACGTTGACGAAATGTTTGGTTTCGTTTGTAGTGACCCTGCTTGCTGTGTCAGCGGTCGTGGGTTCGAGTCCCGCTAGTGGCATACATTTGTTGAGCGGCTATTGTACACCTGTAATGGTGATTATATTTATAACATTTATGTATTTAAAGTTATATATGTGTAGTGTTTCAACTATCTGGTACCCGTAACACAAGCTTCGTAGCTTACCACGGTACTAGATGGCGGTGTATGTCCCTCCATCTAAGTACATAAAACCGCTTGACATATAAAGATGTTTGGCAGGAAGGTAGTTTATAGTTAGAAGTCTTCCGCTAAGAACGGATTTTGCGACAGGGCCGGATTAAGGAGACCTTAGGGCTCTCGCAAGCTTGTATGAAAGTCCTTCATTTTTGTATTTATTTATATTTATAGGAAATATTCACGTAAAGTCGCCGGCTGTAACGAGTACACCTAATATAATTACCGCAGTACTTTGCAGTAAGCTCTTGCACAAATCTTACAATTAGGCGCATTTCTATGCGAGTCTCATAAAGGGTGGTTTTAGAGCGGAAAAATTACTTAACTGCTTCAAGAGACTGGCGTTTTCGCATTCCTTTGGATGTTTTTAAACTAGCTTAAGCTACTAGCTCTGCTTCTTTATAATTGTCAGAACTTATAAATAAAGTTGAAGTGTCTGTTTTTAATTTCAAATTAACAGCTTTTCACTAAATTGAGAGTCCGGGAGGTCCACTCCCCATCCCTCCTCCCGTCCTTCTCCCTCCTCCCTCCTCCTCCCTCCCTTTTCTAAAAGGCCGGCAACGCATCTGCAAAACTGCAAGACCTGCAGTCTTGCAGATGTCCATGGGCGGAGGTGATCACTTCCTATCAGGTGAGCCTCCTGCCCGTTTGCCCCCTTTGTCGCATAAAAAAAACACTAAATGCATATGAAAGTATATACGGTACTTACATCAAAAAATCAATTTTTGAATTTTTGTCTGTCTGTCTGTTTGTCCCGGCTAATCTCTGAAACGGTCAGACCGATTTTGACGGGACTTTCATTCGCAGATAGCTAATGTTATGCTAATAGTCAGTATCTATATAAAATATATGAATTAGGTTCAATATTTCCAACGCGGACGAAGCCGCGGGAAATGCTGTACAATATAATATTCAGATCCTTATAAAAAGTATTTCACGTATAAATAATTAAACTTTTTAAAACCGTGGCGTGAAAAGGCAATGGTTTCAGTCTACACAGCCTACACTTGCTGCAAAATTCCATTTGAAATGGTGTGGTATTGAAACGCATTGCGGATGAACATGCATTCAATTAATACTAGCGAAAACCTCTTACTTTGCTTATTTTTTAATGATATTTATTTCTAATTATATTATACTATTAGCAAACCCGGTCCTCTTCGCTGGTCGTAGGTTGAAATAAATTAAACGGTTATATAATTTTCTACTAAAATAAAAGTAGCCTAAGTTACTCCTTATAGCATAAGCTATCTGCGAGCGAAAGTCCCGTCAAAATCGATCCTGTCGTTTCTGAGATTAGCCGGAACAAACAGACAAACAGCAGACAAAATTTTTTTTTTTATGTGAGTACCGTATATACTTTCATATGCATTTAGTGAAAAGCTGTTAATTTGTAATTAAAAACAGACACGTCAATTTTATTTATAAGTATGTATTTATGTATGTATGTAAGTGCCTCGGTGGTGTAGTGGCTAGCATGTACGGTCGCACACCGGGAGGTCCTGGGTTCGAGTCCCGGGTCGGTCCAAGTATAGTATTTCTGTTTCTTAAGCCTCAGTAACAGACCGGAGTTGGGAAGTTGGCGGTGTTTCACCCCCGTGACGAGGCAGAGCACGTAAATCCGTCGGTCCTGCGCCTTAACTATCACTGGTCGTGTCGAGCATTCGTCCCTCTGGAATATGAAAGTGATAGGAACAGAGAGTGCACTTGTGTCTGCGCGTACACTCATGCACTATAATATGTGCCGCGCCGTTGGCTAGTCTCAATGAGATTGGCCGCCTTGGCCATAATCGGTCGGGAGGACATTATTATTATTATGTATGTATATAGATGATTCGCACATAAAAATATCAGAATTCCAGACCCGGTATTCAAACCCGCAACACTCGGTAACCCGGGCGCATTACCACTAGGCTACCACTGCCTTAGAAAAGATGCATTTATTCAAATCATCCGTATAAATTCAGAATAATTTACCAGTTAGAGAGTTTCGAAGTAGAAACTTAGTTGATCGGAAGTCCACAAAGACAAAGGCTCGAGACTAACTTCGTGGTCTGACAGCGAGAGTATTATATACTCGTAAAGATAACGCTGTATAGTGTCATTCGGTGCCAGCCAAAGCAAAATAACAAAAAAAATAGTGATGCTGTGTGAATCATTTCTATCATGATTACCACTTGTCTTACGGTGAAGAAAAACATCGAGAGGAAACCTGCATGTCTGAGAGAACCTAGCGAGTTTTCGTAAGACATGTGAAGTCCACCAACACGCATAAGGACAGCGCGGTGGACTATGGCCTGATCCCCCTCGTATTGAAGGGAGGCCAACCCCCAGGTGTGGGACGTTAAAAAAAAGGGCTGAAGACAGAGATATCTATTCGATTAATCTATTAATTTGTAAACATAATCAAATTGCCATTCGAAAGTCCATTGCAAAGGCCAGATAAACAGACCGTCCTGGCTGGCACCGACTTCAAAATTAACTAAGTATTATTTTTTACTTTGCAGTTTAGCTTTTAAATCGGTTTTTGTTTTTTTTTTAATGATTTATATAGTATGTACTTTTATAAATAAAAATTAAAAAAGTACTTAGAAATTCTTGTTTCAACGTTAAATCTAGTCATTAAAAATATTATAGCCTAAGTGTCTACCTCTTTTTTAAAGTCGGAGAAACGGAAATGTACGAAAACAAATACGTATTTCTTCACTCCCACCGTCGAGCGACGACAGTTAGCAGTAACTAGGGAGTGCTTCGAAAAATTAAAATTTAAAGTTCACTCTTGACCTGGGTTGAAGCACTCTGAGGAATGAACTTTGGACTAGCTAGGACTTCTGGCTTTGTCTGTTATTTTTTTATCTCATCAAATTATCCTTACATCTATATATATAAATAAAATTGAAGTGTCTGTTTGTAATTTCAAAGTAACAGCTTTACACTAAATGCATATGAAAGTATATACGGTACTTACATCAAAAAATCAATGTTTAAGATTTTCGTCTGTTGGTTTGTTTGTTCCGGCTAATCTCTGAAACGGCTGGATCGATTTTGACGGGACTTTCACTCGCAGATAGCTAATGTTATGAGTAATTTAGGCTACGTTAATTCTATTTATTTTGACGACTCATTTGGCTCAGTTTGTAGTGAGCCTACTTTCTGCGCCAGCGGTCGCGGGTTCGAGTCCCGCTGGAGGCAGTCATTTGTTGAGCACGAATATTTTTACTCCATAGTTATATAGGTGTAGTGTATCAACTATCTGGTATCCGTAACACAAGCCTCGTAGCTTACCACGGAACTAGATGGCGATGTGTGTAACAATGTGCCAACATATTTATTTATTTAAACTAGCGGAACGCGCGGCTTTGCTCGCGCTAAATCCACGGACGAACTCGAGCAAAGCGAGGGTAAGTCGCAAGTATATTAATATAATAGATGTAGCTGCATTGTTAGTGTTCACGGAAAAATCTAAATATTTTGGAAACCACAAAACGGTCAAGAGTCTGTTACTTTGCGCTTCAACTTTATTATTTCATAGAATATTCATTGTTCAAAGTGTTATTCAGACATTCGTTTTTAGGGTTCCTTAACCGAACGGTTAAAATAAAATCTTATAATTTCTTCATGTTCGTCTGTCCGTGTAGCAAATTTTTATAATTAAAGATATCGGGACATCAACCCAGCGTCATCAAGTTACGAGGCTTGTGTTACGGATAACAAATAGTTGATACACTAGTATAATTTTACATACATACATATTATAAATATAAATACCCATGACTGTAGTACAGACATTCGTGCTTAACAAATGAATGCCCCCGCGGGACTCGAACCCGCGACCGCTGGCGCAGCTTAACGTATCATAAGTAATTTAAAATTATTAGAATTACATTCTTGAAATTTAGTGGGTTGCAGTAGTTATGACCGAAATTAGAAATAAGCAGTCAAAATCAAAGTTATTCTCAGTAGATCCTTAGAAAAAGAGGGGATGATGTGAAGAATAAAAATACGCGAGCAGAACTACATGGAAACGCTAGTTATAATTGAAATCATACTTTTTAATTAACCACGGACGCAAAAACGACAGGATGTTATAAATTTGACGTGTGTGTATGTCTGTGTGTGGCATCGTAGCTCCCGAACTGATGAACCGATTTTGATTTTGCTTTTTTGAATTAGTCGGAAGTGTTCTTAGCTATGATTGATGAATATCGGTCCAAGATGGCCGCCGCTACAAAATGGCGGATTACATTTTTTTTCACGTCCCTCAATTTGGGAATCAAATGAAAGGGTTTGAATCGTAGAATAATGTAAATTATATTGAAAGGGAATGAAGAATATTAACAAAATGAAAACTAATTATATATTTTTTGTCGGGGGTTATTTAAATTAAATTTTAATTTTCAATCCAACAGCTTTCTTACAAATCTTAGAATGAAAGCGTTTTCAGAGTTTCTAATATAATATATTCAATTAACACAAAATATTCTAAAAAATTTCGCTCGTTAAGGCGCTGGTGCTCGTGACACGTCATTACTGCGACGTTGAGAGAACTTGTCGATTAAATGTACATAATATTTTCATGTTTATTCTAATCTATACACTGTTTATAAAACACTGCCTCTGGTCGAGTGAAGGTCCTGGGTTCGATTCTCCCTTAAGTAATAAAGGCTTTCGTCAAGAAATTCTTGGTTTGAAATTCCAGAGTTGGGACGTAGGTGGTGTTACACCCTCATGTCTTGAAGAGTCCTGACTGATGGTGTTTTTGATGAATTTTCCGAAATATGTTCAAGGTTTACGACACGTTTGACGCAGTTTGTAGTGACCCTTCTTTCTGCGCCAGCGGTCGCAGATTCGAATCCCGCTGGGGGCATTCATTTGTTGAGCACGAATGTTTGTACTCCAGTCATGTATTTAAAAAAAATATATGTGTAGTATATCAACTATCTGTTATTCGTAACACAAGCCTCGTTGCTTACCACGGAACTAGATGGCGCTGTGTGTTAACGAACCAACATATTAATTCAATAATAACCCGCTTAATGTCATTCTCTCCACAAAAGTCCCACCAAATAAATCTCCCAGTCACGGCCAGATAAAATAATTTATTAGCAACATTTCGCGGCTGAACGAATTGTCCTCACGATTTATGACCTCACTAGGAATGAAAATATTCCGGGATTGAATATATTTATTGAGCAGGAAATGGATCCCGGGTTCTCTGGGAACGTAAAATCCCGGGATTTAAACGGAATTGGTTTTATGTATTGGAAATACTCGATAAGGACTTTTAGGCGTCTTGCGACTTGATTCATACTTACACCATCAGCACATAACAACTGAAGTGTCTGTTTTTCACTTTTTGAAATTTTTGTCTGTCAGTCTGTTCCGGCTAATCTTTGAACGGCTAGACCGATTTTGACGGGACTTTTACTCGCAGATAGCTAACGTTATAAGGAGTAACTTAGGGTACTTGTATTTTATTAGAAAATAATGAAAAACCGTTTAATTTATTTTAACTTACGCCCAGCGAAGCGGGTCGGGTATGACAAAATTTTGAGTCAAATCTGTACATTACATATCTTTTAAAAAATGTTATTGAAATACATATGTAGTCATTATTATCGATATAGAGGCTAAAATATCGATTTTTTTCGTCTGTCTGTCTGTCTGTCCCTACGTCACGAGAAACTCACTGAACAGAAATTTGTAAGGGAGGTAGTTTATAGTTAGTAGACGTCTACTAAGAACGGATTATACGACAGGGCCGGATCAAGGAGGTCTAAGGGTTCTTGCAAGTTTGTGTGAAAGTCCTTCATATTTTATCCTACATGGAAGGGAGCACGTAGTGGCGAATCTGAGTGAAGTAAGGGTGAGTCGCTAGTATAGAATAGATTTTACTACGAAAAATATCTTATTTCTGAAAAATATATATAGAAATAGACAGTACGCCATGGGAATGATGTGATCGCCTCCAAGCTATTTCAACCTATAGAATTATTGTTCTATCAATTTAATTTTAAAAAATAGAGACGCCACTTCCTCTCAGGTCAGAGGCTTCTTCTTCCCGAACTGGTAGTAGACTCATGACGTTCAGTAACACATTGTAATAATTTCATGCTGGATAAAATATTTTGAATTTGAATATAAGTACCTCTAGTATCCATTATATACGTGTTATCTGCCTCGGTGGTCTAGTGTTTAGCCACTACTACACAGTATGCACGTCACGACCGAAATCTTCTAATATATAAAAATCTCGTGTCACAGTGTTTGTTATCGAACTCCTCCGGAACGAATTTACCGATTTTTATGAAATTTTCTGCGTATATTTGACAGGTCTGAGAATAGGTCGTAGGCTATTTTTTATTCCCCTACGTGATAAGTTACTTTCTAGATATATATTTTTACACGACACGTTTGGCTCAGTTGGTAGTGACCCTACTTTCTGCGCCAGCGGTCGCGGGTTCAAGTCCCGCTGGGGGCATGCATTTGTTGAGCACAAATGTTTGTACTCCAGTCATGGGTGTTTATATTTATAATATGTATGTATTTAAAAATTATTTGTATAGTATATCAACTATCTGGTATCCGTAACACAAGCCTCGTAGCTTACCACGGAACTAGATGGCGCTGTTGTAATAATGTCCCAACATATTTATTATTTATTATTATTGATTTTAGACCGAATTTTATTTCTTGTTTTTTATGGTTTGGCAGGATACTTAACCGTAAAAACCGTTTAAACCGTAATTTTCATAGTGTTTAGAACGCGGGCAGAGCCGCGGGAATCGCTAGTCGATGTATAAAAGTTAGTGTATAATATACGGTAAAGTACATTTTTCTTGCCTTCAGAAGGACTGAGGCAAACAATAGGTTTGGGGAAGCAATTCGTTAACGCTGTCAGACCCTCTGCTAATGTGTTGATAAAGACTTGTACACACGGGCTGCTTGAAGATTAAGTATTTTTATGTGTGGCTCAGTGAGTAGTGAGTGAGTGAGTTCGATTCCCGCTGGAAGCATACATGTATAGTCTATGTGTTCCTAAACCATCGGTTTGATAGTGATGAATCTAGTGGGTTATGATGTAATCCCAAATAGAGAAAAATCATAAAGTAAAGATATTTTTTGCATGTTTCTATTATTTTTTTTCGACGACACGTTTGGCTCAGTTGGTAGTGACCCTACTTTCAGCGCCAGCGGTCGCGGGTTCGACTCCCGCTGGGGGCATTCATTTGTTGAGCAAGTATGTTTGTACTCCAGTCATGCGTGTTTATATTTATAATATGTAATATGTATGTACTTAAAATTTATATTTATACTATACCAACTACTTATCTGGTATCCGTAACACAAGCCTCGTAGCTTACCACGGAACCAGATTGCGCTGTGTGTAATAATCTCCAACATATTTATTTATACGTCCCTAAACCCAAGTTCCAGTTTAGGGACGCTAAGCGAAGAGAGGGGAAATCGCTAGTCACTTCCAAGACTACATATTATAAAACAAAGACCTCCGCCGCGTCTGTCTGTCTGTTCGCGATAAACTCAAAAACTACTGCACCGATTTTCATGCAGTTTTCACCAATGGATAGAGTGGTTCTCGAGAAAGGTTTTAGTATATAATTTGTCAAGTATATATATTTACAAATGGAACACTTGTAGGATCAAATATAACGTAGGTACTACCAGTATGAACGCCCCTTCACTGTATTAATTAATTATGGGTGACGCGTCATTTGCTCGAGGAATAAACTGACTTAACTATTTGTAGATAATTTGTCATATGCTTTTTGTATAATATGGTCTGGAGTCTGCGGAGAATTAATATAGGTTAGTAGGTTCGATGCCCGTTTGAGGTTTATTTTGATTTTTAAACTTCTACCACTATGAAGGAAAACATCATGAGGAATGAAACCTAGCAAGTTTTCGTAAGACATGCTCAGTCCGCCAACACGCACGCACGCATATACTTAATCTGAATCTTGGAAATGTAATTCGTACTTAAATATAATTTCTAAAAAACACAATTTATCAAAAGAACAAAAAATACCGAGCGAATCGGAAACGGCTACAACGATTTTCATAAAATTGAGTATACAGGGGATTTCGGGGGCGATAAATCGATCTAGCTAGGATTCATAAACATAAACTTAATTTTTTTTATTGAAAGAAAATTACAAAAAGGTGGCGTTTGGGTAGCCCAATATTGCCAATTAAACAGAAAAATATGACTCTTCCCGACATCTATTGAATAATAATAACATTTTTCTTAAAAATACCGAGCAAAGCTCGGTCATCCAGGTGCTAAATAGTGAATGAATAAAATTTATCTTTTTAATATTAATTTTTATACAGTGCCATCTCTATGTAATTTTAATTACAACCATAAAGTATATTGCTCTGATTACAACTTCTAACGTTGTATCGTAGTTGTACGTCTTAACAATAGATGGCGCTACTAATTATTTAAAAGTAATTGACATACTAGTTGTGGACTGCGGCTCTCATCGCTAGTGGACTTCTATTTTGTTTTCAAGGAATATATTTTTTTTAAATATTTTTTTTTTATGAAAGAATATATGAATCAGTTATTAGTGTAATATTCCGATATATAATATCTAGATTTCAAAAGTATCCGATTTTAGGCGGACATTACCGGCTTTTTACAATCGTGTCAATTGGAATGTTACCAATTCCGACCTTTCCGGCTTTTGTTAGGCTTCATCTTAATTAAATCACAGCAATAATTACACTAGTAAAAGTTTTTTTTTTAATTCAATAGGCCAAGCTTTTAGAACAAAATGTCCGGCTACATACTATCAATCTGTATAATTTTTTTTTTATTTTGAGCCTGGCAACTTTAAATGAAACCCTCATTTTTATTCCAGGCGAAATATATTTTTGTAACCAAAGGTCTAATAACCAGCAAGCACTATGGGGGGTTGTCACCAAAACTTTGCTCCAGTCTATTTTAAGACGTTTATATAAGAAAGTCGAAATGAAACAATAGAAATAATCATAATAACTTGTAAAAAGGTTATAGGAGTATAAAAAACCATTAAAATGTATGAAAATTTAATCATAAAAATTATTTTTTTTTTTGCTTAGTAACAAAATAATCAACAAGATGGCGCTGCACAATTGTAAATCTGCTCAAGTTCATAAAACATTCATTTTGATAAATTAAATATGTTGGGACGTTATTACAACAGCGCCATCTAGTTCCGCAGTAAGCTACGTAACGTGCTTGTGTTGCGGATACCAGATAGTTGATATACTACATATATAAATTTTAAGTACATACATAATATTATAAATATAAACACCCATGACTGGAGTACAAACATTCGTGATAAGCAAATGAATGCCCCCAGCGGGATTCGAACCCGCGACCGCCGGCGTAGAAAGTAGGGTCACTACCAACTGAGCCAAACGAGTCGTCGAATAGAAAGACATCTATATTTTATAAGTTTAGAATACAAAACCCTACCAATTACCGTTGTATGAATAAATATATAGTCACTACTTTTATAATTAGTAGCATTATAGTATTCAGCCACCCTTTAATACGAGGGGGATCAGGCCATAGTCCACCGCGCTGGCCTACTGCGTGTTGGCGGACTGAGCATGTCTTACGAACACTTGCTAGGTTCTCTCAGACGTGCAGGTTTCCTCACGATGTTTTCCTTCACCGTATGACAAGTGGTAATCATGTTAGAAATGATTCGCACATGAAAATATCACAGGTGCGAGACCCGGATTCGAACCCGCTTCACTCGGTAAGCGAGCGCGTTACCATTGACCTACCACTGTGTCAAGTAGAAGTAGAATTATAATAATGTTTAATTTTTATTCTCACCATCTGTTGGTTTGTGGAAGCTGTTCTTAAAGTACTGTAGGAACTTCTCTCGCAGACCAATTTTCACTTCCATCTTTTCTTTCTCGTTCTCACTCTCTTTTTCCTTTTCTTCTGTCTGTAACAACAATGAAATGTAACTATATAAAAAAACTTCTTGTGTCTATTAATTTGGCTCAGTTTGTAGTGAATCTACTTGCTACGCCAGCGGTCGCTGGTTCGAGTCTAGTTGGGGGCTATTATTGTGTGATGAGCACGAATACTTGTACTTCAGTCATGGGTGCTTATATTTATAAGTGTATTTACACTTATAATATATTATGTGTATCCGTAACACAAGCCTCGTAACTTTTTACGGAGCTACATACACGAACTAGATGGCGCTGCGTGTTATGTAACAACATGTTTTCCTTTTTTTATTACTTAGTTTTAAAATTTCGAGTAATCTTTCAATTGAATTTAAAGAAAACACATTTCTCTTACAAAAAACAATATATATTGATATCTTATTGATTTTCCGTAATTAAAGCAAGTTCCGCAACTTGGAGGCTGTGAAGGGCTCTCGAAAGCTGCAGGTGCTTTTTATTAACATCGTCGAAATAATGACGATACAGTATCTTTGTTCGATTTCTTTGTTTCAAAATATATTTATTACTAGCGAAGCTCCCTCGCCTCGCTCGGCTTCGTCCCTAGATGCTACATGCCAAAATCAAAAATTTTAGCACAAAAATCCATCCCGTAAATAAAATAAATATTTTTTTTAAATTATTTTAAAGTATAAATTTTTTTAAAAAAATATTTAAATGTAGCCTAAGTTACTCCTTATAACATAAGCTATCTGCGAGTGAAAGTCCCATCAAAATCAGTCCAGTCGTTTCAGAGATTAGCTGGAACAAACAGATAGACATTTTTAGTAATGTAATTTTATTTTTACCTATGTATTGACAAGCGACTCTTTCAAGCTCTACTTGGCTTCGTTATTAAACGGGTTTTAACTAGTTTGTCAGTTTGTTCCCTCCAATCTCTGACATGGCTGGACAGATTTTGAATGAATTTTACTGGCTGATAACTTATGCTATGTGGAGTAACTTAGGCCACTCTTAGTTTAGAAACATAATTATGGTTCCACTCAAAATAATTAAGTCTTACCAAAGGAAATAAATAAATAAATAAATAAATATCTTGGGACATTATTACAACAGCGCCATCTAGTTCCGTAGTAAGCTACGTAACGTGCTTGTGTTGCGGGTACCAGATAGTTGATGTACTACATATATACATTTTAAATACATACATATTATAAATATAAACACCCATGACTGGAGTACAAACATTCGTGCTTAACAAATGAATGCCCCCAGCGGGACTCGAACGCGCGACCGCTGGCGCAGAAAGTAGGGTCACTACCAACTGAGCCAAACGAGTCGTCGAAAAAACCTGAGAGAAGCAAGTATATATTATGTTTTACAAAAATTTTAATAATCTCCACTATTTTTTGGAAAAAGTATATCAAGTTCTTCAATAACTACTAACAGTTTTTTTAAGTAAATGCCTATAAATCTAGATTCTAGATAGATCCAAAATGGCATTATCTATAAAAAATCACTTCACGTAAAGATAAATTATGAAAGTTGTTAGTTAGTTAGTTACTAATTTAGTTAGTCAATAATTAAGTTAGTTAGTTCTTAGTTTATTTCCCCATCGTTTGTAGTCTCCCTAAGGAAGAATCAGCGTTTCCCTAACACATAATAACTGTACGAAAGTTCAAAACTAATTGTCATAAGGGTGTTTACACATGCATTTATATATTTACAAGCTTATGTCCTCTACACCTCTGATTTAGTTTAAGGGCCTTAGATTTACAATTTTGTTTAATTAGATCCATATTTACATAAATAATAAATATAAAAATTACAAATTTAAAAACCCCAACCTAAAAAACCTGCAATCATATGTTATCCGCCATTTTGTGGCGCCGCCATTTTGGACCGATTTTCATCAAATATCAAGATTAACACGCCTAATTCGCCTTTCAAACAAAGAATCCAAAATCAAAATCGGTTCATCCGTTTGGGAACTACGATGCCTCAGACAGACAGCTGGAACAATTGTGATGTAATTTTGGGCAATCTTCAGATTAGCCAGATAAGTGGAAGTGGGGGTCATGTCTTCAGGCGAACTGATGGTCGATGGAGCCGAAAAGTGCTAGAGTGCAGACCGCGTTTAGGTAAACGTAGTGTGGGACGCCCTGCAGCACGATGGACTGATGACTTAAGAAAGGTGGCGTGCAGTGGATGAATTCGCACTGCCCAAGACAGGGATGGTTGGCGCTTATTGGGGGAGGTAAAGACCTCCCAAACAAAGGTTCAACAGTGGATGACGATTGGTGATTTGCTGGCTGATTGATTGATTGATTGATTGAAGCCTACGTTACTCCTTATAACATCAGCTGTCTGTCAAAAAAATCCCTTTAATACAGTCCAGACGTTTCAGAGATTAACCGAAACTAACAGACAGACAATTTAAATTTATGTGATTTTTATAAATACCGTATATAATGTCATAATATGCATTTAATAAAAAAAATATTTAGGTGAATAAATTATTTTAAGAGAAATGAGATTCCTTAAGCCTTTCTAAACTACTGCCTTCCGAGCTGGTGGTAGCTTCATCACGAACTTACATACTGACGTTGAAATTAAAAAAATTGTTTGTAAACAATTTTTGTATATTTTTCTTACAAGATGATTGATCTTCATATGTGAGGGCCCTTATCTCCACATATCAAATACGCTTTATTATTTAGATGCAATTGCGCCCTCTCAAGTCTCAGTAGAGTAATGTTTCCATGAGACAGGGATGATGGAAGGGTAACATTCTTACTTTTAACTAAGAGTATAATTCAGGCCATTTAAAATCCCATTTCTGGGGGTGGGCCTCCCTTCAATACGAGGAGATCAGGCCATAGTCCACCACGTTGGCTAATAATTATGGGCGGACTGAGCTTGTTGAAGTTGAACAAGCAGACAGACAAAGTTCCTTACGCATTTATTAATATTACCTAGTTGAGATATTGAGATAGTTACTTCAAACTACCGAATTGCTTACATCGTTTAAGTTGTTAATAACCTCTGTAGAAAAAGTTTGGCGAAAGTTTCTATGTCGACGAAAGTGAAGTTACCGTCTAAGGTATTACTAAGTACTGTTATATTAAGTAATTGTATGAGTTGTGTAATTTATGTTAGAAATCATTACTTTATAGGGTTTCTTAATATTAACTTATATTTTTTTGATATTGAAGGATGTTAACACACAGCGCCATCTAGTTCCGTGGCCGTGGTAAGCTACGAGGCTTGTGTTACGGATACCAGATAGTTGATACACTACACATATATAACTTAAAATACATACATATTATAAATGTAAGCACCCATGACTGATAAACATTCGTGCCCATCCCACAAATATATGCCTCAAGCGGGACTCGAACCCGCGACGCTACACAGCAAGTACGGTCACTAGAAACTGAGCCAAACGTGTCGTCAATTTTTTAGGGGTCCGTAATCCGTACCTCTTAAAGAATCATAACCCGTATAAGACCACTTTGTTGTCCATCTGTCTGTCAATACTAATAGTTACAAGTGTTAGATAAACAGTATTTGATATTATATTTTCTTCGAATTTCCACAGAACATAAGTCAATATTATTTTAAGAGTAAGAGCATACCGTATAACAATATATCATTCACGACCGAAATGGGAGACCATTAAACGCAGGCGATAATAAATCGACCAAAGAACTGTTACCACTTGACCCCAGCCCTTATACACTACCAGCATTTACCCGCGGGTTTGTTCATGCTTAGAAATAACCAAACTCCTCACAAACCAACCCCTTTGTGTACCTTTAGGGGTTAAATTTCCAAAACCCCTTTTTTCTTTTTCTACCGGATCTCTACTAAGTCTACCTTCTGAGATTTTATAATTAATTTTGATTAAATTGAATTTTGCTTTAACATATGTGCTTGAACGAAACAGTGATAGATCAGTGGTAACGCGCTCGCTCGCCAAGTGATGCGGGTTCAAATCCGGGTCTCACATCTAATATTTTTTATTATTTCTAACATGACTTCCATTTGTCTTACGGTGAAGGAAAACATCGTGACCAACCAAACCTGCACGTATGAAAAAGCCTAGTACATTTTCGAAAGTGAAGTCCGCCATCCCGCACTTGCCAGCGTAGTGGACTATGGTCTGATCCATATCGTATTGAAGGGAGTCCCAACAGTAGGACGTTAATATAACTTAACATAGGTATATAATTGATATGATTACAAAACTATTATTCGATTAACCGAAAGTTACGAAATACTCATAGTAATATTTGCAATTATAAATGAAACTATCTTTTCGGATGTTGTCGCAGATTTATTCCGATTTTTGGTTCACGACGTTTCGAATGCTTTACAGCAATCATGGTCACCGAAAACTTTCTCCCAGAGACAATTCAATTCTCTTGTTTATGGCTTCAAGCGTGCCAGTTGAGCACAGATTCTCCCAGAGACAGTCGGCAACAAAATCAGAAAAGATAGTGTCATTTATAATATCAAATAATCGCGTAAATTTACGAAAGTATTAATATTTTCAACGCTTTAGTATTCAAAATGTTAATTTCTTCAAAAAAGTTAAATACGTTTTGTTTAACCTTTTTAGTGAAGTCGTAAAGAGCAGGGAAACAAAGTAATGACACCCGCGACGACCCTACTCTGTGGCTCGTGGATAATTTCAGTTTTGAACTTTTCGTTTCTTAGAACATTCAACCTTTGGTATAGTAGTATGGCTACTTCTGGAGGTCAGGGTTCGAATCTCGGAGTTATGTAATATATCTATAGATAGTAGATTACATTTAATAAAATTCTAACCTTGAATGTCTTTCTGTCTATTTGTCAGTGAGTTTTTGCGTTACTTGTAGTCCTAATACTTATCATTATTTTTTATAGTTTTGTATATATTGTGTTGTAACTTGTAGGTCCTGATTTTACAACGAATCGCTCCGTTCCTACATGTAATACGTCTTAGTGTTTGTTTTTATCATATTCACCGATCAGTTTATATGTAACGTGTATTCTCCATTCTACGCGACATTGGCGAAGTCAACTGTGCCCAACTGGCACTCCTGGAAGCCATTAAAGGAAATAATTGAATTATAAAATAAAAAAAAATATGATGGAACATTATTACAACAGCACCATCTAGTTCCGCAGTAAGCTAGGTAACGTGCTTGTGTTGCGGATACCAGATAGTTGATATACTGCATATATAAATTTTAAATACATACAATTATAAATATATTTTTTTGTTTTTGCATGAAACTTGGACAACGATTTCGCTAATTTACTTTTTTAATATACGTACAAGCCTTCGCTCCGCTCGAGCTCATCCCTACATAGTAAATACGCTTAAACGGTTAAATTTCATCAAAATCCGTCGAGTAGTTTTCTTGTGATGCGGTTACGGACAGATAGACAAAAATTCTTTAAACTATAAATTCAGCCTTCTTCTTCCTGCCTTTATCCCACGCTATGTAGGGTCGGTACAACATATCTTCTTCTTCCACTCTCCTCTGTCATTCGTCAACGTAACATCCACCCCTTTTACACGCATATCCTCTTTTACACAATCCATCCATCTCTTTTTCGGTCTTCCTCTACTCTTTTTTCCTTCTTTTCTTCTCGTAATATTAATCTATAAATTCAGCCTCTGCATCGAAAATAATAACTAAGAAATTCAATAAGATGTACCAAAAAATTTCGACTAAATAAAAATTTTATTATAATAATATTTATAGATACAAATTGGCTAAAAAATGACTTTTTGTAAATATAAATACTTAATAATAATTTACGAGCGAAGCCGAGAGTCGAAGCTAGTAAAGTAGCATATCTCACACGATGTACCACAAACCATGTTACGGTCCAAATCGGGCCATAAAGACACAAGCCACGTTGGGAGTCTGCCAGCGCCTACAACAGTGGGCTAAGACTATGAGATTGTAACGTCACTATACATAATAGAATATTAAAAATGTATGTAAATGGCGTGTGTATGCAATATGTCACGTTAGAATATGTTATTTAAACACCAGTTTTCCTACAATTGTATCACGTTTGGCTCAGTTTATAGGCCTATATAAGTGACCCTATTCGCAGTGCACGAGGTCGCGGGTTCGATCCCGTTGACAATTGACATTCATTTGTGTGCACGAATGTTTGTACTCCAGTCATATCTTTTCAAAACCACTGATTGCGGATGGAACAAGACCGTATGTTATGGAGGTCTTTGGGGGAGTCTACGTCCAGCAGTGGACGTGTTTGGGCTTGTTATATTGTATTATGATTGTCTATACTAATATGTGGTATATTGGGTTCCTGTGTGTTAATAAGAAAGTGTTAAATTAAAAAAAACTTAATTATTTCTATAATAAGTAATATAATTATATAAGAAATAATATTAGTTCAAAAAATATATTTTGACTATTACTTAATATTGCTAATTCTTCTATTTAACTTAACTACTCATTTTTTAATAAAAAAATTAAAAATGTAAATTAAATAAACATTTTACTTAGTTATTTTAACGTAACAAAATAAGTGTTAATTATTTACCAAAAAGTTTTTAACATCTAACCTTTATATGATTATTGTTTTTATACATTATCTGTATCGAATGTTGTCACACTAAAAAACTTTTTTTTACCTGCGTCACGAGCGTTCGACGCAAGGACCGTGTACATACTGCCGTAGTAATAACAAAGGACGCTATTGTTCGGGGTTGTCGATTTATACAAGAACATGAACCTACGTTAACTTTATCTTAAGACAAGTTAAATATTCTGGTTTTACTTAAGACAAATATTTATATAAAAGAATAAATGTAAATATGAAGTTGTATTATTGTTATTTTGTGTTCGTAAAGTATAATAATTAATGACAATATAAGACAATAAAAGTATTTTTAACGAATGAGCTGAAAATATTCGAAATATTATAATCTTTGTAAGTTACGAGTAATAGGGACATAATAAACTAGTCTACTTGAATATAAAAAATAAATAAATAAACATAACTTAACTATCTATTTCTTAGAAAATAAATCAAAAGTATGGTAATCATTTCCACCATATATTTTGATCAGCGTGGTGGACTACAGCATTTTTCTACAAAAAGGATTCGTGACCCGCCGTTTAAAAATATTTGAAATTTGAAAATTTGTAATATTAGATCCATTACTTTTAGTCTTAAAAACTTCTCAGCGGATTTTGATGAAACTTAAAATTAAATCAAAGTTACACATTACCACAGATAACATAATACTATACCAGTACATTACTTACTATTTAAAAATAAAATATGTTGGTACATTATTACAACAGCTCCATCTAGTTCCGTAGTAAGCTACGAGGCTTGTGTTACGATTACCAGATAGTTGATATACTACACATATAAATTTTAAATTCATACATATTAAAATATTAACACCCATGACTGGAGTACAAGCATTTGTGCTCAACAAATGAACCCCCAGCGGGTCTCAAACCCGCGACCGCTGGCGTAGAAAGTAGGGTCACTACCAACTGCGCCAAACGTGTCGTCTAAAAAGATATAAGATGCGGTAGTTTATCAATGAAATAAATATTAAATCTGAGAGCGAAAATCGGTCCATGGGCAAGAGTTAGTTTTAATTAACTGAACCTCGGTCATAAAATGCCGTGAACCTATTTGCCCATTTTCATACAATCGGTAGCGTTGGTAGCCCTATACGACGTTGTATTCCAACTTTATGATACACCAAGTGATAATGACGCTGTGCCATAGGAAATTGAACTTTATTAGCTTGGAATAAAAGCTATACTTTATTTAATTAACCGCAAAAGTTTCGAACAATGCTTTTGTGGTATTGAACAAATAATAAAATTTTATAAATTGTATCTAAAAGAAATATAACAATGTTTCAATGATATCCATTATACTTACCTTTCAATATCTTTATTTGATTCAATAGATAAAAACAAAAACTATCTTTTTCTATTTTGTAGCGAATTTATTTTTAAACATTATAATTAAGTGGGTAAATACTTTTATTTACTAAAATTAAATGATGAATTGCTTAAAATTAAAATCAGCATTTGAGACTAAGGACCTTTGTGACGTCTAAAATCTTAGTTTTTCCCGTGACTATGATTGCTGCAAAGCATTCGGAACGTCAGTAACAGAAAATCAACATAAATCCGCGACAAAATCTGAAAAGATACTTTCTTTTATAATGTCTATAAAAATATAATATAAATCTAAGAAGGTATTAGTTAAAAACTACTTTTTGCCTACAACTTGCCTCGTAACAAAAATGGAACAGGGATGTATGATCTATCTCCATCTTTTAAATACAACAAAAATGTTTGTCGTTTGTATACAATTTAGCGGACCTTTCTTTCATAGTGGTACGTAAATGATTTTCCCTACCTCTAAAAAAGGAGTAGTTGATACTTTACCTTCTTTTACGCAATCTGGACACACGAATGATAATGATAAACTTTGAAATTTATCAGATTCCATTTCTAAAACTTCAAAAGATTTCAGTTTTCACCATTTGAACCGTTTTGTATGAAAATTGAACCTCGAGGCAACTTTTGCCAACGCCATTTTAAATGATAAATAACTTAAGGTAAAGTAAGATCCTTCGGAGCTGTCTCTCTTTACTTCCAGGTTACTATTTAATTTTAATTGGTAGAAACCGTCTATAATATTCGTAACGATAATATTTACGATGACAAAAGTCTTAGTTAATCGCATTAAAACGTAAAATTCTTTAAAAATGGATATAAATTCACGCAAATCTAATAAATTACTAGGCTTTTCAGAACCGGCAGACCCATAATTCATATAAAATAACCTCGATGCCATTTCCAAATCTCACCTCTGTTCCATACAAGTGAAATTCGTAGCGCGAAGGCTGCAGTCGTCAGTAATAATTTATTGCTGACTGAGCATTTGTTATTAACGGTAATTGCTTTTGAGTGTCACTTTTTGCAAAAGTTCACGTTTATTTAGCTTTAACTTTATCCCGTTCGGTAATGGCAGACAGTTTTGTATCTAGTGACCTTTCATTCCGATGCTTTTTGCTGGTGAAGAACTTTTTTTAAGATTGTCTTATATTTGAAGCCAAAAATTCCTATAATGTGGAAATCATTATTATGGGTGAATGTGAAAAAATAAAATACCTTATAGGGTTACAGTTGATTACAGTAACTCTACTAAATGATTGTCAGTCTAAGAAATCGCTTATATTTTTATTTTTGATTTAGTCGGCAAGCCAGCCTTGCAGGAAGCTAAGAAACGCACATGGAGGTGGTCAACTTCGGTGGATGTTTCATGTTGCGGGTTGGTCCAGGTACTTCTATGATAACAGAGTGGACTGTAGAATAACTCCTTGGCTATGTGGTCTGCTTCGGGAGACCTGGCTGTTGGGGCGTCGTGGTTGAATGCGTAAGCGATCCTGCGATGCTCCATAGGGCTGGAGTTTAGTAGGTAGTATTGACTTTTGTAGCCGGTGAGCCCTACATAAACATCAATTACCTATAGGTGTTTGGTGCATAATGCATTTCCCAATGTTAAAAAAGGTGGTTAGGCTATACTTACAAATATTTCTATACTTTACTTCAAATGTGCATACATATTTTATTTGTATTTGCAAAGAAACTTTTACAAGTTCAGACATCCGCAGCTCTATTCTTCATTTTGCTTATTTAAAGTTACAAATACGAGCGCAATCTTGAGGCAATCCAATTTTCATTCATCGAGAAATGCAAATTATATTATTTTCATTCTATTTAAAACTAGGTTTTACCCGCGGCTTCGCTATAAATAGTTTTTTAAATTTTATCGAAATTAGCTCAGCAGTTTAAGCGTGAAAATGTAATAGTTACTTTCACATTTATAATATTTGTGGAAGTTTTGGTGTGAAATAAATTTTATTCCTAATCCATCACGGACAAGTGCGGACTTTACATGTCTTTCGACAACTTGCTATGTTCTCTCAGACACGCAGGTTACCTCCCGATGTTTTCCTTTACCGTAAGACAAGTGGTCTTACGGTAAAGGAAGGTGATCATGTTAGAAATGATTCGCACATGAAAATATCAGATGTGCGAGACCCGGATTTGAATCCGCATCACTCGGCTATACAAGCAAGCTCGCAAGCACTGGACTACCACTGTCTGTCTTTTGTAAAATTAATTATGATATGGATATTCATTTACCATACTTATATGTACGAGTATAATATTATGTATGAACAATGCACAAACAACGTGTCAATCCATAATACATTGGTCTCGTGAGAATTTAATTATGGGGGTGCACTGCGTTTGCTCCAGATCATCATTTATGCAGATTAATTAACTTCGAAGATTTAACCTTACATTACAATACGTACATGTAAGTGTTTTATTTTCAATTTAATTATGATTATTGGGGTTTTTTTCTTTTTTATTCAGCCCTTTTCATATCCCACTGCAGGGGGTGGTTTTCTGAAAACTTGCAAGGTTCTCAGACAAGCAAGTTTACTAGCGATGTTTCCTCACTTCCATCTTCATCGTAAGACAAGTGGTGATCATGTTAGAAATGATTCTCACATGAAACTATCAGAGGTGCGAGATCCGGATTTGAACCGACTTCGCGAGCGCATTACCACTGGACTCCCACTGCCTTGTTATTATTTTATCTATTTTCAATATTCTAAAGAAAAAAACTCAATTAGATTGTTTGTTCCATCCATTAAATTGCTAAGCAGATTTCAATGAAGCTTCGAACAAAGGACTAGATGCATTATATGAAAAAACTGAAAGAATGACAGCATGTGAACGTAGCCGCGGGCAAACGTTATAGAAACTTACGTGTTAGAAACTTATCCTAGAAACTAAACTAGAAATACGAATTATTATCCCTTAAATAAACAGTCATTCCACAGTGTATTATTTTGCCTTGCCTATTTACTACACTAGTAACGAAATAAATAATAATCTTAGAATGTTTGAAGTGAATGGATAAATACTTTCAAATAATAGTAATAAGCATTTCGTATGACATCCCTTAAAGAATATGACTATTATAATGTTTGCTGACTATTATAATTAATTTTAGTTTTTATTATTATAATGTTATTTTTTTATTATAAGAATTCGTAAGAATTAAGTCGTTTTACTCTTAGTTACAGACAGATTTTTTTTATTCAGTCCTTTTTCCAACATCCTACTGCGAGCGTCCCGACAGTTGAAAGGGATATCAAGCCATAGTCCACAACGTTGATCAAGTGCAGGTGGACTATACATGTCACATATACACGTAAGCAGGTTTCATCTCGAAGTTTTCCTTCACCATAAGACAAGTGGTGATCATGTTGTAAATGATTCACAAATGAAAATATCAGAGATGCGAGACCCGGATGTGAACTCACTTCTCTCGGATTACTAAACAAGCATTACTCCTTGTGCACTAGGCTATCACTGCCTTTATTTTCCTTCTTTTTTTTTTCGGTCCATTACAAGAATATTGTGGCAACACCACAATTGTCATTTGTCCCAAAAATCATAAGTCATATGACATTGACATTTCAGAATCAACCGATCGGTCCAAAATTTCGAAAATAATGTTAAATATAATTAAAAGTGTGCAAATTTAAATAAAATGGCCTTTCCAAAGATTGAGGGATATGTTGTGACTGAAAAACTCGGGTGTGGAAGTTATTCCACAGTGTATAAAGCTTATACTAAGGTAACAAAGACTTAGTAAAATGTAAACAAAGAGTTTTATTACTAAATCATAAACCTATAACTATAAAACTATAGATTTAAAAAAATATCCTATTTTAAGCCTTTCATTTACAAAACTTTAGATGCAAATATCAATATTATAGGGTATAAAACGGTTGTCTTAAAACAGCTGTTATCAGTGAACTTTGGTAGTAGTTTTAAGGACTTATTCATTGCATAATATAATAACACAACTAGTACCTATCATAAAAAGTTATAAAATAATTAATATAACTTTAATTTCCGGATAAATGTTATTTAAAAAAATATTATAATATAACTTTCTAGACTTAAGAATTTCTATATAAAATATTTTTTTAAATTTTGAAACAATTAGCTATACATATATAGATTAACAATATTAATAATAATTTATTCAATATTCAGCCATTTTTAAGGCCTTACTGCTGGGCTTAGACTCCCCTTTAATACAAAATATAGTCCACTACTCTAGCCAAATGTGGGCTCGCAAATCCATACTTATTAATATTATAAATGCGAAAGTAACTCTGTCTGTCTGTCTGTCTGTCTGTCTGTCTGTTACCTTTTCACGCCTAAACCACCCAACCGATTTTGCTGAAATTTGGTATGTAGATAGTTTGCATTCATGAGAAGGAAATAGGCATATTATTTTTTGGAAATTCAACCCCTAAAAGGGTTAAAAGGGGTGGCAAAGTTTGTATGAGAAAAATATTTTTATTGCACATTTTTGCATGAAACTTTGAATTAATGCTTTTTAGTACAAATGATGAAACACGTATTTCAGGGTTTTTCGAAATTCACCTCCATTGGGGGTTAAAGGGGGTGGCTAAGTTTGTATGGGAAATTTAATTCTATTGAAATATTTTGCGTGACACTGAAATAATGCTCTGCAATACAAATTATGAGATACATATCTAAGCGTTTTTTGAAAATTAACCCCTATGGGGTTAACGGTGGTGGCACAAGTAACAGTATATAAGCAAAAATGTTTATTTTATTCACTCTTAGCGCGAGCGAAGCCGAGAAGCGAGCGGGCATCGCTAGTTATAAAGTAAAAAAATATATTTGATGATACATTTAGCATAGTTTCTATTAACCCTATTGATACTTGCTGTGTCAACGGTTGCAGGTTTGATTCCTGCTGGGGCCATTTATTTGTTGCATCAATGTTTGTACTTCAGTGATGGGTGTTTATATTTATAATATATATGTATTTAAAGTTATATATGTGTAGTGTATCAACTATCTGGTATCCGTAACACAAGCCTCGTAGCTTACAAGAAACTAGATGGCGCTAGCATATCTATTATATTATTGTAACTAATATTATAAAATTTGTAGGTTGGAGCCCGTTCAATAGTAGCAGTGAAATGTGTAGACAAGTCTAGGATAAAACACTCCGGTGCAGCCATTGACAACCTGATAACGGAGATAAGGCTGCTGAAGACACTGACTCACCCACACATAGTGCACATGAAGCACTTCACTTGGGACGACAAGTAAACACTCGTTATTTTTTTCTTTTTCTCTGTATTCCGTGGGTTTTTTGAAAAATCCTACATGTACATATTACGTAATAAAATTCTAAATTAATTGTATCTGCACATTGAATTTTTTCTGGAATTTTTAATGAAATAGTAATTATTATTGATAGGTTAAACCTATAGTTTTTATAAATTATGTTTGTCTGTTTCATTCTAGACTTAAAAATTTCAAAAGTGTAAACTCCATGTAACGTAACTCTATTTAACGACAAACTCCCTAAAGTGTTAAAATCACTATGCTTTGGTTGGTGTAGCTTGTTTTCCATACAATGATACACTCTATTTAGCATTACACCCACTCTCAATAACGACAACAATTAAACAATAATTAGTACTTTCTAAGTTGTCAAAATTATTTAAAACTCCTCCGTGCATTAAAGAAAGTGGAAGCAGCAAAATGATTGATAAAGTATTTTTTTTTTTGTCACCAAGATGCCTCAATATCGCAAGATATTATGAATAAAATAAGTAAAAAAATACAGCAAAATTACTGGTGCAGCAAAAGACGTCAGACGAAATTAACAAACTATACGCAATAGTGTTTTAATAACAATTGTTTTTATGTATGTAATTACTAACACTCTTTAGTCTAGTCTTAAATAAGATTTTTTTTTTCTAATACAGATTTTTCTTCTCTCTATTTAACGACAACTCCTTATAACGTCAAAATATGTGCTGTCCCTTGAGTGCCGTTATATAGAGTTTACACTGTATATAATATTTGACTAGAAAATTTTAAACTGTATGTGTCTGTTCGTCTGTGACTACAACACAAGAATACAAGTGGACAGATATTGATGAAATTTGGTATGACAATAGTTTGTTATACGGATCAACTCATTTATCTATAATAACTAATATTAGGCGACCGGGTTTTTTTTGGAAAATTAAAAAAAGAAAAAAATAATAATCGGACTGGAAACACCTGGATTCGAACCGAGAACTTCTGGTTAGAGACCGGCCGGTTTCCGCTGTCAATCAATCTGAGCTATTATAATCTTGTGGACGACAGCGAAATTTACCTTCGTATTCTAATGGTATTGTAGCTTTTTTTCATTGCCTGAAAATATTGATAAAATAAGGTTTTCTAGAAATAAAACCTAGCTAGATCGATTTCGCCAGTTCTTCTCAGGTCAGAGGCTTCTTCTTTCCGAACTGGTAGTAGACTCATGACGTTCAGTAAAAAATTGTAATAATTTTATGCTGAATAAAATATTTTGAATTTGAATTTGAATATCGCCCCCGAAACCCGCTGCATGCTAAATTTCATGAAAATCGTTGGAGTCGTTTCCGAGATTCAGATTATATACAAGAATTGCTCGTTTAAAGGTATTAGATTAAAGATAAGAATTGAGCAAAACAAGGAATGTCACAAAATATATATTTTTTTTTAACGTGCAATCTATAATACGTGGCAAAATCTTAATGTTGCCATACTTTTCAACTTTTTTAATTATATGTGACATTCCTTGCTTCGCCCCTGTACCCTTCATATCTAGTCTATTATGAGATAAATATAAAATTTTCAGAAATATCTACATAATAATGGAGTACTGTTGCGGCGGAGACTTGTCCAGATACATACGTAAATATGGAAGGGTCCCGGAAAAGCAAGTGAGTATCATTTCTTTGTTCCAATTATACCATAATTTGATTTGATAAACTTAAACTTCGTTAAAAACCAAAGCCAATGAAACATAGTCGGCCAATGGAAGTGACGGCCCAAGCTGCCATACACTAATGTCCCAAGCGAGTGTAAGGCAGCTTGGGCTGTCACGTCCGTTGGCCCACTATATGATTCATAGGCTTTGTTAGTACTTTAAGTAGAAACTGTCATTGAAAAGATTTTGTTTATTATTCAATATATAAAAGGCTTACTTAAAAAAACCACATAATGTCTCCATTTTCAACATTATTCCAGGGCTTCCCAACCTTTCTTTTGTTGAACATGAAATCACTACATATTATAAAACAAAGTCCTCCGCCGCGTCTGTCTGTCTGTTCGCGATAAACTCAAAAACTACTGCACCGATTTTCATGCTGTTTCCACCAATGGATAGAGTGGTTCTCGAGGAAGGTTTTAGTATATAATTTGTCAAGTTTTTGTAGACATTAACTAGCGGAACCCGCGTCTTCGCAAAGTCGCAGGATTTGCTTAGTGGAACACTCCATGGTTTTAATTTGGGCCTATAGCAGGGTCACGTTAATAGGTAACATTTGACGTCTGTCAGATTTATCTTCATAGTGAGGTGACCTGATAAAAAACATCGATTAATGTGAAAGAATCGATACGGACTTGAAACATATGTGAATTTTAAAAATCATCAGGCGAATCCCTGTCCCATTATTATTTTTCTTTCTTAAATTTAAGGAGCAAAATAAGACAAGTACATAATTTAACAAAAAATTGCATTTATTCAGTTGAACTATCAGAACTGTTATTAATATTGTCATCTTCATCACTGCTGTCACCACTCAGAGATATTATTAATTCATTTTCAATAATATTGTCTATTCTCACATCTCGTTCAAAATCTTGTAAAATTAGTTCTTTGTTTTCTCTACGACTTTTCTCCAGTCTTCTGTAGTAACTTCTGCACACGCAGTTTGTAGCAGAGTCATCATTTTAGCAGTACTGAAGGGTAGCTCGATGGCGTTATACTGGCAAAGGGAGGCAATCGAATAACTTCGTGTCCATGCTCTAGGGCTAGTTCATCGAATACATAGCGGAGCTTGGACGGCTTAGTTGCTTTTACCAGTTTTAACAACTCCACTTTTAATAAAGTTGAACTTGCATCCACACCATTTCTTACCAGCCACGAGACAATCTCTTGCTTTTTACTTGCTTGAGTTGGTGGTTTATCAACTTGTACCGAATGATATGGTGCATTGTCCATTATAATTTTCGATGGGTTTTCTAAGCTTACTAGCAGCTTCTCAAACCACTCTTTAAAAACCTCAAAGTTCATTTCCTCATGGTAATCACTTGTAGTTTTAGAGGCGAATGCGAGGAGGCAGTCTGGAATAAAACCTTGAGAAGCTGGTCCCGCGTGACATATAATAAGTCGGGCTTAATAATATTCAGAATTTGAGTTATTGTCTGTTGTTCCCTATTCCCAATGCTTCGGCAACGCGTTCTCTCGGTTGTGTACAATTTCACCACTAGTTCGCGAGATTGGCTGTTTAGCGTTTTCCCCCGTTTCGACATGGTAAGACTGTGTAGGGGTTTCTTCCCTAGCTTACTATTTGAAGACTTCTTCTTGGAGTTGGAGAGAAATGATACTGTTGGCCGTTCGGATCGGAATGAATTTATTTTACAACTTTATGACTATATATACAAAATCTTAAAACAAAATATTTACATTAATATTTAAAATTATTCTAAATTCGATTCTACACTGAAATGTTTTTCTTTTCCACCAGTGATGAGTGAATTTATTTTACAATTTTATGCCACCTAAATTGTACCTAACATCAATGATTTTTCTATTTAGTTATTTTTTGTATTTTTATAGTTAGTTAATATAGTTAATAATATAATTATGTTTTATTATAAACACAACGTGGTTATTAATTTATGGTGATATTTCTTCACAAGTAATCATTGCATTCCAATCAACTTAACACCTTCGATTTTTAGAGTAAATCCCTAGTGTTTAAAAAGAAAAAGGGTTAACTGACGCAACATTGTAACGACGTTCAATTCTTTAGATCAGAAATTGTTTATTATGTTTATAATGGTTTATTAGTGAAAGCAAATCGTAAAATTACTCGAATCGATAATTATTACAATAAATATATAATCCTAATTGAAAAAAGTTAAGCGATTGTGCAGTTGTAACAAAACGAAAAAATATATTATTTTATGCCGCTGTTACAAGGTTACGTTGTTGAATTTTGATGAACTGTCAAATGTTACCTATTAACGTGACCCTGCTATAGTGTTCTTTTAGTTGAACCCTGAACTTGGGTAAGAAGTTCAAAAACTTTGATGTACTTAGTTTTTAACCCGCGACGGAAAAACGACGGATTGTTATGAATTTGACGTGTGTGTGACTGGCATCGTAGCTCACGAACTGATTAGCCGATTTTAAATAAATATGGTTGAACACTAACACACAGCGCCATCTAGTTCCGTGGTAAGCTACGAGGCTTGTGTTACAGATACCAGATAGTTATAACTTTAAATACATACATATTATAAATAAATTTTAATTTCGTTTTTGTCAAAACTAAGCGCACTAACTGACAGAGAAATTAAAAATATTCATAATAAGTGAGGTCAGACAATGTTTATGTTTGCAGGTACTGTACTTTCTTCAACAGCTGGCGTCTGCTTTGAAGTTTCTTCGAGAAAAAGGTAAGAAGTGATGAAGTTAGTACTAAACGTGTATTTTAAACACCGAACTAAAACGTAAGAAGGGCCCTGACCTTGAAAAACGTGGCAAAACTGCGATTACACAACCGTACCGACAAATACATGTCGTCTCTTTTACTCCCGAGTAAAACTAAACGTTCGTTCTCTTTCACTCAAAATGACAGAATATTGTTTCAATGGAGAATGGTGTGCGCTCACACCTTTCAATGTGAATACAATTTAGAACGATCGGAGTACTGTAGGGTACTGTACCTTTTAAATGTTACTTATTAACCCCCGACGCAAAAACGACGGGGTGTTATAAGTTAGACGTGTCTGTTTGTGTGTCCGTCTGAAGAATCGTAGCGCCCGAACGGATGAACCGATTTTGATTTTGTTTTTTTTTTTAATTTGAATTAGTCGAGAGTGTTCTTAGCTATGTTTGATGAAAATCGGTTCAAGATGGCCGCCGCCACAAAATGGCGGATTACATATTTTTTCACAAAGTCCTCAATATGGATATCAGATGAAAGGGTTTTACGAAGAATACTATTGTATGTCGTAAGGTGTTTCTTAATTTTTTTAATTTTAAATGCATATTATATTGTATGAGACTATTCTTTCACTATACAGAATTTGTTATTATGTTTGTATTAATTGTAGAGCTGAAGAGTTTGTTTGTTTGTTTAAACGTGCTAATCTCAGGAACTACTGGTTCGAATTGAAAAACATTTTGTATGTGGGATATACCATTTATCGGGGAAGACTATACTTTGTGCGCTGTAGCATGGTGCGGGTGACAGTTTCCTTTATGACGTTGTCATCTGTCAGTACCACATGACTAGGGATGTGACGTTATGCAATTCATTTTTATCGCTAACGATACTCGCAGCATAAATCTAATTCTCATTTTTAGTGTTATGGAAATTACTGTGTTATTCAGTTGCGCAGTGTAACTACGTGTATAAACTTCAATAAATATATTTTATGGCTACATAATAATATCTTTGTTCTTATATAAAGCTAGCAGTACCCGCAGCTTCCCCAGTGTTCAAGTTATTTTTTTGCTTTATTTGCTAAAGTTTGTTGATATTGTTGTTATTGCGATGCCTAAGCATACAAAAACACTGTTTTTGGTAGTCAGGCCAGGGAGCTTTATATGAGTTTAGACGAATAAAATCATTTTTTTATATATGTTCTGTTGTTTCATTAATATAAGTATAGACTATAATTGAACTACTCCCAATATACATTTTTTTTATTATAAAAAAACATCGACTATCCATTGTAGCAGTACATCCCATCACTAGCTTACGTCTATGGCGTTACGTTATAAGCATAGCACTTTGCTTAATTTTTCTTTTCATTAGATTTTATTTGCAGACTAGAACATTCTGGTTGGGTTTAATTTAATTTATTACAGTAAATAATGATTTAATATATTACGAATGTGGTACAGCTGAAATACTAAGCCATAATTTGTAAATCGCGGCAACTTTCAAGAGTGAAATGAAACGTTACTGAAACTGTCACCCGCACCATGCTACAGCGCACAAAGTATAGTCTATATACAAATTCAATTTTATTCAGCATAAAATTATTAGTTATTACAATGTGTTACTGAACGTCATAAGTCTACTACCGTTCGGAAGGAAGAAGCCGCTGACCTGAGAAGAACTGGCGGAAGAAACTCAGCGGAAAGAATAGGCTATATAACGTCATATTATGGTCTAATATGCATTTTTGGACTCGAGGATCCCCGGGATATGCTTGTTTATATTATTTTCCACATTCCTTACAAATTATTTAATGTATGAGTACGTAGTATCATGTATGTGCCTTCAAATCAATCGAGATTGACGTTCAATTTTGGGACTCTTGCTGTGTCAGATGTGTTTTGGAACTCTTGCTGTGTCAGATGTCGCGGGTTCGATTCCTGCTCGAAGCATTCATTTTCTGAGCTAGGTCATAGTTTTTTTAAATAGAAGTAGCGTACTTATAACATTAAATATTTGCCAATGTAAGCCTCATCTAAATCTGTCCAGCCGTTTAAGAGATAAGCGGAACTCCCAACAGAAGTGATAATTTAAACTAACCTAAGTTGAACTATTTAATATTGAAATTGTTTAACTTGAGGCAAGCTTAGGTTATTACTTTTTTATGTATATAGTAGAGAGAGGGTCGCGTCTGTCCGATACGGCTAGCGCTGTGGGTTAGAGTGAGAGGGGACGAGCGTGAGAGAAAGGGAAGCCAGACGGCCTGATGCCGTCACGTCTTACGTCATTAAGCGGTTTAGCATCCCATTAGTAATCGCTTCAAAACTAAAATAATTAAACGTTCCTCAGGCGTGGTCCACATGGACCTCAAACCCCACAACCTCCTGCTGCACAAGGACTCGGATGCGAAATATTTATTAAAAGTGGCTGATTTTGGGTAATTATCTACTTGATATATTATTTATTTATTATATAGGTTGCTAACAGAGCATACATTCTTACAAAACTAGGTGATAGGCAGTGGTAGGCGGTAGCCCAGCGGTAACGCGTTGCTTGTATAACCGAGTGATGCGAGTTCAAATCCGGGTCTCGCACCTCTGATATTTTCATGTGCGAATCATTTCTATCATGATCACCACTTGTCTTACGGTGAAGGAAAACATCGTGAGGAAACCTGCATGTCTGAGAAAACCTAGCAAGTTTTCGTAAGGCATGTGATGTCCGCCAACACGCACTAGGCCAGCGCGGCGGACTATGGCCTGAGCCCCCTCGGGCCCCAAGGAGGCCCACCCCCAGCAGTGGGACGTTAAAAAGGGCTGATGATGATGATGATGATGATGATACAACAAAAAAGACAAAAAATACTAGACTAAATGATGTCCTAATTAAAAGCAACAGTGCATTCCTATGAGATAACAACTAACAACATAAATTAAAATAAAACTTATAGAATAAAGTAACAGACTGACATTAGTAAGTAAAAGTTAACACAATATTAACAAAGTATGTACCTTCCTGTAAACAAAAACAAACAAAAAATGAGATTTACTTCTATATAACATTATAATTAATAACTAATTAACTACGTACTTAAATTAAATTGATGAAGTTTAAGTTTAATGGTTACAGTAACTACTTACTATAGTTCGGACGCGAAGCGGAAAGAAATTCGTTCATTAACCTGCTATTACCTGTCTCTGTCACTCCCGCGGAAATAGATTGCATCTCACTCGCACAGATGCAATGGCCGCCATCCTCAGGGATTGTGAACTTTTTACCTGAGACTGTAAGGTTTATTCTTGTTTGCAGGTGGTTTTTGTTTTTGAGATTTTTTTTTAATTTCTACCAAATTAGCAATTGTTACTCGATTATTATAACTGTTTATATACTTAAATCAAAATTAATAATAATATAATAAGAATAATCTATTTACATAATAAGTTAGTAATTTATTTTTTCTTCAAACATTTAAAACCGCCTTAATTAAACTGCATTAAATACAAAAATGTTTGTGACTACTGTCAGTAGACAAAGAGGTCTTTGTACGATTTTTTTTCTGCTCAGCGGCTTTACTATACAAGAAATTAAAAAAAAACTATACCCATAAAAAAATAATGTTTTATAGAAAAAAACATAATTTCCGAATGTAGTTTCGCGCAACACCTGTCAGAAGACACCATGAGGAGCATCCGCGGGTCGCCGCTGTACATGGCGCCCGAGATGGTGCTCGGCGACTACGACGCCAGGGTCGACCTGTGGAGTGTGGGTGAGATCCTTCTCCTTCTCCTTCCACTCCTCTTGCCTCATTCTTCCATTTCAAGTCAATACTATTCTTCTACTTGATATGTGTTGTATGTTTACAACCATCATTTCAGCACTCACTTTTCACACTTTTTCATTTTAAACCTCTACTTTTGTCATTCGTATATAATTTTTCTCTATTATATTACACACTTTTTTAAAATGTATATATATATGTGTGTGTGTGTGTGTGTGTGTGTGTGTTAATCACACCCTTTTTAAGAAATAATGAGCAAAGTGGCTTTAAACTGCAGGAGACCTTACGAGGCACAATTTTCCACAGAATGGCCCAATGAGAATAAATAACGGCGACACGTTTGGGTTAGTTGGTAGTGACCCTACTTTCTGCTCCAGCGGTCGCGGGTTCGACTCCCGCTGGGGGCATTCATTTGTTGAGCACCAATGTTTGTACTCCAGTCATGATGTTTATATTTATAATTATTTATATGTAGTATAATCTATCTGGTATAATAATCACACAAGCCTCGTAGCTTACTACGGAACTAGATGGCGCTGTTATAATAATGTCCCAACATATTTATTAACATAATGTGTTTAGGTGTGATAATGTACGAGTGCCTGTTCGGGAAGGCGCCCTACTTCTCCGCCACGCTGAAGGAGCTCGTGGATAAGATACAGAGGCAGGTGCCTATTGAGGTGAGTACACACACACTTACATACATACACACACACAAACACACACACACACACACAGACAGTCACTCACATGTGAACTCGATTTTCTTGAAATTAGAATTTTGCGACATGTTACGTTCATACATACATTCATGTGTTATAGTGTGTTACACAGTGTGATACCCCCTAGACGTACCCCCCCCCCCATGGCTTATAGAGTATGTTACACAGAGTGATACCCCTCAGATGTACCTTTAGATACCTCCAATGTCTTATAGAGTGATACCCCCCCGGTATAACCCTCAGATCCCGCCCCGCGCGGGCATCTCCGCCGGCTGCCGGGACCTTCTCAGCCGCCTGCTGCAGCACGACCCGGAGAAGAGGATCTCTTACGAGGAGTTCTTCAGCCACGAGTACCTCGACCTGGAGCACATGCCGTCCAAGGAGAACTATAATAAGGTGGGTTATGAGGTTTTTGGTTATTGTCCTAGCTTGATCCTAGCAGTATAATAATGTTCAATTTTCTGCCAATGTCATTGCGACTGACCAACTGAGCAGGAGATATTATAGTGCAAACACAAGTGCACTCTCTGTTCCTGTCACTCTCATACTTCGGTGGGACGACACGAGACACCACCAGTGAGAGTTAAGAACTAACGGCTTTATGCTCTGTCTCGGCACACCGCTAACTTCCCAACTCCGGGCTGTTACTGAGGCTAACGAAGCAGAAAGATTCGATAACTAAACTTGGCTTGGCTCGAACCCAGGACCTCCCGGTGTGCGTACATGTTAGCCACTACACCAACGAGATAGTCCCTACCACTACAAAGTGAACGTTGGGGGGGTTTCCTCCATAACCTCACCCTCCTCCGCAGGCGGTGAGCCTGATGAAGCAGGCGGTGGAGCTGGAGGCGGCGCGCGCGCTGCGGCCGGCGCTGGACGCGTACCGCGCGAGCCTGCGCTACCTGCTGCCCGCCGCCGCCGCGCAGGCAGACCCGCTGCGCCGCGCCGCGCTCGCTGACAAGCTGCGCAGGTACACACACACACACACATGCAAACAAATTCATACACACACACACATATGCAAACACACGTACAGACACACGTGCAAACACATTCACACTCACACACATGCAAACACACGTACACACACACAGGAAAATACACGTACAAACACAAACACATGCAAACACACGTACAAACACACATGCAATCACATGTACAAACACACACACACACACACACACATATCCAAACACACGTACACACACACATGCAAACACATTCACACACACACACACACATGCAAACACGTTCCCACACACACGCATGCACACACATAAACACGCTGTTGGTATTTGACTTATTTTATTATACAAAAATTAATCTTAACTAGCAGTACCCGCGGCTTCGCCCGCGTTAATTTTTTAAATATTAGGAGTCAATCCCGCGGGAACTCCGGGATAAAAAGTAACCTATATGTTATTCTGGTTCTTCAACTACCTACATACCAAATTTCATCGTAATCGGTTCAGTAGTATTTGCGTGAAAGAGTAACAAACATCCATACTCACAAACTTTCGCATTTATAATATTAGTAGGATTAATTAGTTGCTGTTTTGACTAATACGTTAGTGCATATATAAGCTGTGTGACACCGCCACTCCACTGACCTCTATAATACCACTGGACTGGCTGTTGTCAACGTGCTTTTGTGGCTGCTTGATATTCGCCATTTTGGCGCTGTCCGCCGCTGTCGCACGTAGCGAGAGTTAGTGAGTTCGTGGTACTAAAACTAATGATGTCGATATAAAGATTTTTATTTTTTTATTTTTATTAATCAATAACCGTATCATCATAATTACTACTTATGTTATATTAACAACGAAAATGCAAAATTACTTTACAGTAAACAAACACTTCTCGCTGTCATTTGCAATATACGTCAAAATTAGTTCTCGGGACTCTCGCTAGTGGCGCTTCAAATGGACACAAAAAAATTGCTGTCAAACTCTTGGAACAGCCTGTCCAGTGGTATTATAGAGGTCAGTGCCGCCACTCCCTCTCTTTTATCGCTTGTCTTTCAAAGTTACAAGTTAACGGTCGTAACGGGGTGGGTCGTGGGTCGTAAAGCCCATAATATGATATTATCCCAATACACGCACACACAAACACGCTTGTGTGCGTGATACATACACATGTACAGACACATGTGCACTCACATAAGCACAAACACACAAATACATACATACATATATTCAACCCTGGAAACTGTTTTAAAATTAACTATTTTTTGGTTAAAGCAATATTATGAAAAATATGTTTCAGATATATGGATAGAGCTGAAGAAATCAAACGCATATTGAAAGAAACAGAAAACCCGTCAAATAATACCTCGCAACCTGTTGATAACTGTACGTATTGTGATAGTGATGATGATGATGATGATGATGATGACGGTAGTGGTCAATGATGATTGAACCAAGGTTTAAGATGATAATGATGATGATTAGAGTGATGGTGATGATTAAGCTAAGATTTAAGATAATGATGATGGTGGTGATGATTGAACTTAGGTTAAAGATGATTGTGATTATAATGATAGTGATGATAGAGCTAAGGTTTAAACACCTTTCAAGATAGACAAAATTCTAAGTCGAATCTACATATTAAATATTATTTTAAAAAACGCATCATCATATTGAATTTCATCAAAATTTCTCGTGATGCGGTCACAAACAGACAGACAAAATTTTAAAATTATATATTTGGCCTCTATATCAATATTTTTTTTCCCAAAAATATTTATTATGTAGTTTTCAAATGCCTGCAATAATTGTTGCCTTTACAACGTCAAATAGCTGTCTCTCCCGTGACCTTGATCGCTGTAAAGCATTCGAAACGTCGGGAAGTAAAAATCCAAATAAATCCGCGACAAAATCCGAAAAATGTGTTTTTTTATTTAATTTCAGACCATTTCGATACAAATCAAGCGCGAGCGATCATCGCGGAGAGTATTAAAGATGAACCGCAAAATATTCAGACCCCAGAGGTGAGTTTATTTATTTATTTATTTATTTATTTAAAGTACATTAACAACATACATATGAAAACATTTTAGATTGATTTAAATATTATAACAATTATTCTGATATATATGTCTTTATAAATGTACATAAATTACTCTATAATTACACAATCAAAAGTATATTAGTAATAATAAGTTCATAAAGTCAATAAATTAACGATTAATAAAATTTCTGTCACAATAAAAAAGTCAACACCGGTCAATAGGATAAATAAATAAATTAGATAGATTAAATATTGTCGACAAAGTTAAAATGTATAAATCCAATTAAAGTCAATCAAATAATATCAAAACAATACATGTCAACCCAAAAAGTAATCTAATAAAAATAAAGTAAAATTTAAGTTTAAATAAAGTACATGTCAAAATAATTAAAATAATCAATCATACAATTTACAATTTACAATAATAATAATAATAATGACACTAGTTTTGAATTTTATAATAATTAAATAGTTTTTTTTTGAACGTTGTAAAGGTATTGTGAAAAATGTCGATGTCTGGAATTGATTTTAAAAGAGAATTGTATTTGTTACATATACGTAGTATGGGCGCTTTGTTGCCAACGTGGGATCTTACGCACGGAGTTTCAAATAGTTTATAAATGCGAGTTTTTCTGGGTTTTCTACATGGGACCGATATAAATATGCTTTCGAGTAGCCCTGAGTGCTTAATCCTGTTGTTAAGGATGTTGAAGAGAAAGCTTAGTTCAAGTATTTCGCGTCTACTTCGAAGAGAGATCATTTTATATCTAACCAGTCGCTCGTTGTATAAACTTCTATGTGAAAAGTCTGGCTCGTGAAAAGACAGGTATTTCGTAAAAGCACGTTGAATACCTTCGATTCGCTGAGAGTGTACGTTATGCAAGGGATTCCAAATAACACTAGCGTACTCCAGACAACTACGAACCAAGGCATTGTACAGGACTATTTTGGATTGACTGGAAAATCCATACGCATTCCGCCTAATGAATCCTAGATTTTTTGAGGCCTTAGCAACCATATTATTTATGTGTGTTACGAAAGTTAACCGCTTGTCTATAGTGACTCCTAGATCTTTAATTTCGGATAATTCCTGTACTGGTGAATTTTCTATTAAGTAACTAGAGACAAGCGGCTTTTTCTTCCGGGTGAACTTTATGTGAAAACATTTACTTACATTAAGAGTCATGTGATTTAGATGACACCATTTAATGATATTATTAAGATCACCTTGAACTAAGTGTACGTCTCTTTCATTCTTAACTGTTTTATATATTTTGAGGTCATCAGCAAATAAAGAACATTTACAGTGTTTAACAGTTTTAGTTATGTCGTTGATAAATACAAGAAATAATATAGGTCCAAGATGTGAGCCCTGAGGCACCCCACTTTTGGCTATATATACCTCAGATTCGAAGCCAGCTGCAGTAACTGTTAGTGGTCTATTGGTAAGGTACGATTTAAACCAGTTAACTAAATGTTTATTAAGGCCGTACTGACTTAGTTTGCTCAAAAGTATCGGGTGACTTACTTTATCAAATGCGCTGCTAAAATCTGTGTATATTGCATCTATTTCATCCCCTTTATCTAAAGCTAATGCTAGATCAGAAGTAAAAATAGTTAAATTGGTTTGCACTGATAATCCGTTTCTGAATCCATGCTGTGAATTGTTAAGTAGGCTTTCAAAATGCTTACTCAGTATGGGACAGACTAAGCTCTCGAAAAGCTTTGAGAAACACGATAAAATCGATATTGGTCTAAAGTTTTTAATATTAGCGTGATCACCCTTCTTAAAAATTGGTACGATTCGAGCCTTTTTCCATTCGTCTGGGAAACAACCGTCCTTTATAGAGTAATTAAATATTAGTGCTAGTGGGAAAGCTAAAGCCGAGCCGCATCTTTTAATAAACAAAGGAGGAAGACCATCAGGTCCAGCGCTTTTTTGAATAGCTAATGATTTAATTTTTCTTAAAACGTCTATTTCCCGAAATTCTATTTTCGGAACCGACATAAGATTTGCGTCAGTGTTTGTATCATTCTGGATGCTGTTCGCTTGATTTGTTTTGTCTAATCTTTTATCTAGAAAAACCGAGGAAAAATGATTAGCAAAAAGGTTGGCAATTTCTTTTCCAGAATTGGTGTTAATGTCATCCAACGACATGGATGCAGGTAATAATGTTTTTGTATTTCGTTTGTCCTTATGATAGTTCCAAAACATGGTCGGGTTTTTAGCAATATTCATTTCGAGATTTTTTTTATAGTAACTGTGTAAGATGTCAAATAGTTTGTGGCATCGGCTACGCAAAATTTGAAATTCGAGCTTATCCCTAGGATTGCCGTATTTTCGATACCTAATACGCATTCTCTCTTTGTCTTTAAATAGGTTAATGAGTTTTTTATTAAACCAGGTAGGATACTTCTTATTATTTAGTTTACGCTTAGGTACTAATCGCTCAATTATTTTATACAGATTACTATATAACAACTCAACCATAGCGTTTACATCCCTACTATTGGAAAATTCACGATCCCAGTTAACATTATTTAGTTCATTAACAATTTCGGTGTAATTGGCTTTGGTAAAGTTGTAAGTTAAGCAAGTTTTTGGTCGTAAATATGATAAATATGGGTACGAAAAGCTTACCAACAAATTGGGATGATATAAATCTAGTTTGCTTAATATGTCAAGAGGCTTAGATACTGTTACATTTTCTATATTGCTTATTACTAAGTCTAAGAGTTTGTTGTCACAATTCTTTACACTATTATATTGATGCATGCTATTAATCGACATAAAATCAATCAATGAAAAGCCTAGCGCATTACTATAATTTGATGGACTCATGAAAGAGCAATTTTTTTCTAAGTTCCATTCGATAAAGCCCATATTTAAATCTCCGATCACTATTATGTCCTCTATATGATTTGTGACAGCATTTACATTTTCAAAAAACCTAGTGGCATTGTCTACTTTTACAGGAGGCGGGAGATAAACAATACAGAGGCCAATTTTTTTAACGCATTGATTGACACAAAGGTCTAATACTATCCATATATTTTCATCCTCAGTTTCCCAATCACTAGCACGGTAGGAAGAAATGCATCGTGATACTGCAACTAATACACCTCCACCGTCTTTCTTTGAGTTTACAGAACAAAAACGATCTTTCCTATATACTATATAGCGGGAATCGAATAGCTCATTGCTTGAAATCGTTGAGTTCAACCAAGTTTCTGTAAAAGCTATAATTTTAAAATCCGAGGTTAAAACATTTTTCAGGACATTGTTCGTTTTTGTTCTCAAACCCCTTACATTTTGATAGTATATATCTAACATTGTTTCTACTCCATAACCATAACATTGTCGTAGGTGATACTTTAATTAATAAGCTTAAGGCTATCTTCATTTCTAATTAACTTAGCCTGACTGAATTCATCCTTACGGACGAATATTTTTCCGTTTCTTATCCAAGTAAAACGATAGTTCATTTCTTTGGCTTTTAATCGTGTCGCAGCGTGAAGAGACTTATTAGTGGGTGTTAAGTGCTCCGAGACGTAGATGGGCTTGGGAGTTCCTCCAATTCCAAGATGATGAGAGTTAAGTTTTTCTTTTGGATTCTTTTTATTAAACTGCGCAACAGCTGCAAGAATGGCATCACGGTGCCTTGCACTTCTCAATTTAACAACAACTGAACGTGGTTTCTCATTATTTTTGTTGAATTGTGCCACTCTTGTTGCTTGATGAATATCATCTGCTGTCAAAGGATAATTAACGGTACGCCCTAATTGAACGGTTAAATTTGTAAGGTTCTCGGCTCTGTTTTCGGGGATTCCGTTTATTTCTATGTTATTTTCTCTCATATGTATTTCAACGATGTTTAACCTAGTCGAAAGGTCTTTGACAGTAGATTTGAGATGTTCATTTTCACTTTTCAATTGATCTACTAAGTTTGACTTTTCTTCTAGTTTAACCTTCATTTCCTCGTACTGAGCATTCATGAAATTAATCGAATCACAAAAACCAGTAATCTGGTCAGTAATAGTTTTAAGCTGTGCTGAAACTAGATTCTGTATCGTTAACGCTAATTCTTGTTGGATAATATCGCGAAGCTTACGTTCCGTTAGGTCAACATTTTCAACCGTGTGCTGGGTAGTCGAACTTTGAGGTGATTTACAAGGTCTTTTTCGTTTTGATACATAAGATGCACTCGGAGTTTCGACTGCAGACATGTCGTAATCTTCTAAGGTAGTGATGGATCTAACGGGTGTGTTTGTGTTGCCTGTTTTCGGCTGCTTGTTTACACACTCGGGACACACCCACTTGTTCTTTTGATGCAATTCCATAAGTTGGAATTGCTTTTGAGGTATGTTACCACATTCTATATCATATTTTGACTTACATTTGTTACAAGTAAGTGATTCTTTTTTTATTATTATATTTTTACATCCAGCACATAGGTTATTTGTTGCAGTCGACATTATTTAGAAAACAATTTAATAAAACTAAAAACTTCGAAAAACTCAATGCAGTACACGGATTTGAACTCGGATCTATCGTATACGATAGTTACAAACCACTCCCTCGACGATCGAGCCAAGAGATCGGTTAACGCACAAAGCGAATTTTATGTTCCATATATACTTTGCTCTTTTTTATTTTATTAACGATAGGTAGAGGCATAAAATACTTTAACTGGTCACCCGCACTCAACACATCTTATCACTCTTTTAATAATAAAGTTAATATTATTATCTCAGCATAAAAGTACGATTTCTTAAAATGTCAGCACTGTTTTCGTTCACATAACGTCTTTTCACATAAGTCTTTCCACATTAAAAAGTTGTTTTCATCACTTTCAGTTTTTAGAATATTAATTGTAATTTTCAACAAAAAATATTATTAAGTAATAGTCAGTCAAAGTCAATAAAAGCTTCCAAGAACCATTTTTAACACTTATATATACTTTTGACTATGATAATAAATATAAAATTGCGGAGCTGTTTTTCAAATTGTCAACTCGGCAAACGTCACCGTCTAAAGTAGAGCTAAAGAAAGATATAGTATATTATGTAATGTTAAAGCAACTTTTCTATTAATTTAAAAAATGGGGGGATATCGCGTAGTGGGGAGGGATTGGGGTAACTAAGTATTTAGATTGAGTGTATAAGATTGCAGTGGTAGCCCAGCGGTAACGCGTCGCTTGTATAACCGAGTGATGCGGGTTCAAATCCGGGTCTCGCACCTCTGATACTTTCATGTGCGAATAATTTCTATCATGATCACCACTTGTCTTACGGTGAAGGAAAACATCGTGAGGAAACCTGCATGTCTGAGAGATCCTAGGCAGTTGTCCAAAAAATGTGAAATCTGTTGTGCACCTGGGCTGACCCCCTCCCCCCCACTGGTGGGGGTCAAAAAAAGGGGGGGGGGCTTTTTTTATTGCCCACGACCCCCACCAGTGGGACATTTAAATAATATAAGATTGGGTAGTGGGTAAAGAAATCTAGAAGTAAATAGAAAGTATGGCTTGGGGTTCTGAACCCCTCGCATTGAGACGTCGTATTAGAACTATTTCATACATAATAATAAAACATGTGGCCGGGAATTGAACCCACATCAATCTATCTAAAGCATACAATAATCTTCAATTCTGATATATAAAGAATAATTAATAATAATTATAATTAATTTTAATTTACACCAAACGTCATAGTTTTGCAAAATGCCACAGACTATAGCAACATAAATTAGTGTTGCCAGGATGACTTTTTTAATTTATTTTAAAAAAAAAGCAAAACACAAATAATAATTTTGTAATATTGTTTAATAACTCTTTTGACGTCATAAAGTTTTATTTTTAATAACAGGTTAATAATAGTGAGGAAATTAAGAGTAAAAGTAAAGACAAGCGCGGCGCGCTGGCGAGGCTTTTGAGGAAGACGCCGGGCTCTAATGATAGGGACTTGAATGTAAGTTATTAATTTTATCGACTTCTTAAATATACTATATAATATTGTTTTATTTTTGAAGTTAAACATCTTTTGACGCGTTAGGGAAAAATGATGAGAGTAAATGTTTACGATGCGCGCGCACACCGTCACGAAAACCGACACCCTGAAGTTAGCTATAGTCAACATTTTAGTTTTTTCTACAAACGTAGAATAAGGCGAAAGATAAAATTTTTGAAAAGGTTGTTATCTTGTTACGCTAAACAAGTATAACTTCTAACGCGTGTACATGAGTACACACACACTTTTTTTTATGTATTTAGCCCTTGGACAATTCTCAAAAAATTTTTTTTTATTCCTTATAACTAACAAAAACATCTCTTAGGATGTAATACTAAATGTGATTTAACGACGTTTGGTTGAGTTTGCTTACTTTCTGTGCCAGCGGTCGCGGGTTCGTATCCCGCTCGAGGCATTCATTTGTTTAAGGATTGGGAGGTTTGTCTAATCATGGTCGTTTGTATTTATAATATGTATGTAGTATGTAAAGTTATATATGTGTAGTATATAAACTATCTAGTATCCGTAACACAAGCCTCGTAGCTTACCACGGAACTAGATGGCGCTGTGTTAATGTCCCAACAATTTTATTATTATTATTAATTATTATTTTTTAAGTAATTATCTTAACTATTGTTAATATAGAATATATTATCTTATGTATTATAATGTATATTATCGGTATTCGCCATTTTTTTTATTTTTTTACAGACAGACGACGAAGGACCACAGAAAAGTGATGCGAACGACACCAACTGTAAAATCACTTGAGTATTAAAATGTGTTAAAACTAAGTACATCACTAAAAATGTTCGATGCGTCTGAAAAATAATGTTGACGATATACATCTAACGACAGACTGTCGATAGAATGGTTATTGTCTTAATTGCTTGCAATTGGTTATACTATCGATAAATTTTTATATTTGGGAGTCTCTTTATAGTTTAAATAACGTTAGTGACTGTCGAAGATCAATTTCATTGATATTATCGATAGCTTTGTAAATAATGAATTTTATTGCCACATTTAATACTATGAAACCTATCTTTAGTAATATCGATATAGTAACTAATTTTCGAAGGCAATTTTCGATAGTTTCACAACACTAAATGTATTCACAACATAAAAAAATCTATACAAGATGATCTTTACACATAATCGCTAAAGGCAAGGGTTGTCAAAAGCACTATTTTAATTTAATTTTAACATTGAAACACGTATCTCGTGGCAAGTTACATATATCTGGCAACCCTAAACCGTTTCTCGACTGACATAATACAGTATGCTAGTACTGTGCTTCATCTATTGATATAATATGAAAATTACCAAATAGTCTGTCTGTCTGTCTGTCCAGTGTGAATTTCTCTTTCTACACCAAGCAATTCTCAATCTCCACCGTCTCTTCTTCATTCTACACGACATTGGCGAAGTAATTTGTGGCCAAATGGCACGCCTGGAAGCCACAGATTAAAGAACATAAACATAATATGAAAAATTATTTTTTTTAACAAATAAAAAACAAGTTTTACAAATTAAAACACATTTAATTAATTAAAAAAGCGCCACCTATGAGTATTTAATAAAAACTAATAATAATTCTTTATTCACATCACACAATACTAGTGATAGATGTCTTATCATACATAATTGTACTGTATTCAGCCATTTTTAACCTCCCACAGCTGGGGGTGGGCCTCCCTCATACGAGGGGGATCAGGACATAGTCCACCGCGCTGGCCTACTGCGTGTTGGCGGACTAAGCATGTCTTACGAACACTCGCTAGGTTCTCTCAGACATGCAGGTTTCCTCACGATGTTTTCCTTCACCGTAAGACAAGTTGTGATACTTTATAGTAATTATTGTTTCAATACATTTTTTACTTCGGTTCGAAAATAGACTGTAAATACGGGCAGATATGTGTAACAGAGATGAAATGAGCGTGCGACCAGTTGTTGTCTTTGTCTAGGACTTGTTGAACTTTGTCTTCTTGTCTGAAGATTGATTATTATGAATGTTATTTATTTTACTTCTTGTCAAATATACAAACATTTTCGCTTTAAAGTACCACGTTTTATTACAACAGACCTACAAGACAGAGATAGGTATAGGCCGCACGATCGCTTTATCTCTTTCCGAACAGATGTCAATTTCATATATAATATATTCCTCAGTCTATTCTATAAGTCTATGGTTTGTTTTTTTTTATTTAATAATAAGTCGTTATTTTTGTTACATATTTTTATAAATTTTGTTGTATTATTATAAGTTATACGAATTTGTTTTTATTTAATTTAAAATAAGTCTTAAGTACAAGGAAAAATTCACTAAGTTCTTCATAATGTTACAGTATTGTATTTGTCCTGACGTGATTTGAAAAGTGCCTATTTTGTAAAATTTATAAGCGTAATAAAATATTTATTTATTAAAACGCCTTTTTTTAAGCATTTTCTTTAGACATTTATATTTACACTTATTTTTTCAAATAAAATCAAAATATAATAATCTTGTACGAGCATTTTTGTATTATCCTAAACTGCTTATGAAAGGCAGGGAGGTAGTCGATAGTTAGTAGACATTCGTTAAATACGAATTTTGCGACAGGGCCGGATTAAGGATTAAGTTTCTTCATTTTTTGTGCAAACTTAAAATTTGACAGAGACCCCAAGTTAAAATATAGAATTTAAATAATAATTTTAATAAGACTGTGAGGAAGCTATTACAATGTGTGGGAAAATGAGGAAAATAAAACAAAAAATCTAATTTTTCTTAACTATTCCTTATATTTAACAGAAACCGACACACGGACGAACACGCGCTATGCTACTATATATCGAGGCGACTTTATACACATGACTTTGAAAAATTAATATATAATTATTGCTTAACTCTTAGAACCTCCTTTTTGGAAGTCGGTTAAAATTGATTGTACGTCATCATAACCACCGCGACCACAATATCTGACGACCATTTGTCCGATACGACCATAAAGTCGATTGATGCGACCATGGCTTCTAATTTGTTTCCTACGAAATGGTGTTAATATTCTATAATATACTATTCAAGCCAAGGCGACCAAAGTCGGTTGAAGCGACCATGGCTTTCATGGTTTCTGCGACCATCGTCTTAATCGAAGAGACCATAGTTTTGATATTCTAAATTATTTAAGGCATGACGACCACGAGATTGACACGACCATGGCTTCCGTCATGGTCTCCACGATCATCATGTCATCTAACTCTCAATATTCTACAATACATAAGCCAACGCGACCATACTGTCTTTAATGGTCTCAATCACACTGCGACCATGGTCTTCTATGGTCGTGGATATATAATACACTTGAAGCCGGTCAATTAGAACTTTCGTTTTTCAACTATTAATTCAATAAAGTGATGAGCAATTGTTATGAATTTATGGACAAAATTATTTTTCTATTTCTTCTATGTACAGATAAAAAATGTGATCTTAAATGACATTGACAGTTCATTTGACATCCGTCAGTGCAGGCATTTTTTTTTAATTTATTTGGAACAATTTTAATTATCCTAGAAACCATTTTATTCATTTTAATTTAAAAAATTGCAGATTATTAAAAAAAATGTCTATACTTTAGAAACACTATATGAAAATATTAAGAGAAAACAAAAATATTTTACACTAATAATCATTACTTGTAGTGTTGCCATTTAAAATCCCAATTTAAATCTGCAACAAACTGACCAATCAGAACACAGATCTTATACTGTCCACACTAGCACAAACAGACAGAAAAAATTATGTATATATATGTAATATATACATTAAACTAGTCTTTAAGAGTCTTTTTAACGTTCCATTTCCTTTTTTGGTGGAAAAAAGTTCATTTCTTGGTAAAAACCATTATTTTCTCTCTACGGAGCGTCATAAAAAAAATCTTAATAACTACTGACATATATATTATATATGTATTATAAGAATGTCTGTCCGTCTCAGTAATTGTAGTCATCTCCGTTGGCGTCCTCTGGATTGTATTTATTCTCGTCTTGAGGCTCTTGCTTGATTTGCACGTCGAGAGGCGGGAGACTGAACTCTGGATAATCTGTGGTAGGGAAAAAAAAGTAATTATTATATTAAAAAAAAGGTCAAGTGCGAGTCGAACTTGTACATTTAACGTCCCACTGCTGGGGGTGGGCCTCCCTCAGTACGAGGGGGATCAGACCATAGTCCACCGCGCTGGCCTACTGCGTGTTGGCGGACTGAGCATGTCTTACGAACACTTGCTAGGTTCTCTCAGACATGCAGGTTTCCTCACCATGTTTTCCTTCACCGTAAGACAAGTGGTGATCATGACAGAAATAATTCGCACATGAAAATATCAGAGGTGCGAGACCCGGATTTGAACCCGCTTCACTCGGTTGTCCAAGCGAGCGCGTTACCGCTGGGCTACCACTGCCTTTGTTTATTACAAGTATAAACAAGTTATAATACTATATACCGGTAAAAATGGTCAAGTGCGAGTCGGACTCGAGTCAAGAGCGAGTCAGATTCGTATATGTACTATTAAACTAGATATAATAATATATACTTGTAGGGTGCAACCGTAATATATTGCAATTCATCATTTTAGACGACACGCGCTTTCTTTATTATCAATTAGCATTAAATATGGTCGCTGGTTCATATCCGGCTCGAAGGACCATTTCATAATGTACCGAAATCTATTCTCTATCTATTAGATTGATAACTACTAAAATTATCAATTGCCAGGTAATAGTGCGCACGCGGCTTACTTGCTAGTGATACGCGAACTGACTCAATTTTATTATGTAAATTATTAATAGAAATTAATAAAATATTAAAATTAATAGTTAATATATTGCAATATGTTACAGCTGCACCATTAAGTACTATTTAGACAAATCAAAATAGCTTCTGACTCCAGTCATATATGTGTAGTATATCAACTATCTGGTATCCGTAACACAAGCCTCGTAGCTTAATACTAGCAATAATATCCAAAGATCAAAGTAAATAGATATTTTTTTCTTCTCTAGACCCTGATAGTGAACGTTTTCACACTCACCATCGAGAGGTTCCTCCTTGACCTTAATGTCCTCCGGCTTGACCTTGTGCTCCTTACGCTCCCTGTCGCGGTCCCTGTCCCGGTCGCGGTCGCGGCGCCGTCGCTTGCCGTCCTTGTCCTTGTCCTTCTCCCTGTCCTTGTCCTTATCCCTGTCCTTGTCCTTTTCGCGTCGGTCGCGACGCCGGGACGAGCGTGAGCGTGACCGACGTCGTCTAAAATATTTATGAAAAAAATATTATAAAAAATATTATAATACTACCTATAAATAATAATTAAATAAAAATTTGAAAACCCCCGACATAATATACTAAAATTAGTATTCTACTAGTAAATCCCTTTAATTTGATACCCATTTTAATGGAGTTGTAATCCGCCATTTTGTAGCGGCGGCCATTTTGGACCGATTTTCATCAAACATAGCTAAGACACTGCGACTAATTCCCCAAACAAAAATATTTTGTTCAAAATCGGTTCATCTGTCCGGGATGCCACAGACAGACTTGCACATAAAAACAGCCGTTTCGTGTCGGGGGTTAAAATTTGTGAGGATGAATGTTTGTTACTCAATCACGCCTCAACTGCTGAACCGATCTAGATGAAAATTGGTAACTGGATAGGTTATAGTCTGGAACAGCATGTAGGTTTTTTTTAATCCCGGAAAAATGTACGATTCCCGCGGGATAGTAGTAATACTATAAATACTTTAGTCACTACATGTTGTCGCGTAATAGAGTGTGACCTCGTCATAATAGCACGTTTGTATCATGCTTTAGAATGGCAAATGTCAATTTTTTTCTTATGTCAATTAGATGACAGGAACGGTCTATTACAAATTCTAATGTGGCAGAGAGAGACAAAGCATTTTCGGGAAAGGATTCGAAATTACTAAAAACATTTTGAATTTTCGATACTAGAATGTTCTAATATTTACGCATATAAAAAGGACCGGCAGTGTGTCGAGAGTGCAGTTGACATTCGAAGCCGAGTGAAGAAGCGGTACAATATAGGGGAAAAGTGAAGAGTTGGTTAAAGTATTAGCGAAGAAGTATTGAGAAGAGAAATACAGTGTTCAGAGACTAGTGTTGCGTACAGACTTTGTGTATATTCATAGTGAAATAAAACATCCTTAGTGCAAGAACGCTATTAATTTCCGATCCCGAACCGTAGTACATAACAATATTATAAAATCAAAGTCCTCCGCCACATCAGTCTGTTTGTCCGCGATAAACTCTAAAACTACTGCACCGATTTTCGTGCTATTTTCACTAATGGATAGAATGATTTTCGAGGAAGGTTTTAATATATAAAAAATTAAACAAGTGCGAGTCGGATTTACCCATGAAGGGTTCCGTAGCAGATTGCGGTTTACAATTTATGACGTATTAAAAAAAACTACTTACTAGATCTCGTTCAAACCAATTTTCAGTAGAAGTTTGCATAGTACATCAAATTAAACACATCAAAAAAAAATATTGTTCACACAGTTCTAAGTATGGGAAACCCCCAAAAATTTTTTTTTAATGCGGTTCACAGAATACATCTACTCTCCAAGTTTTAACAGTATAGCTCTTATAGTTTCAGAAAAAAGTGGCTGTGACATACGGACGGACAAACAGACAGACATGACGAATCCATAAGGGTTCTGTTATTTGCCATTTGGCTACGGAACCCTGACAAGTGGAATCTCACCGAACTACGAGCAAGAAGGGCCCTGACCTTGAAAAACGTGGCAAAACTGCGATTACACAACAGTACCGACAAATACATGTTGTCTCTTTTACTCCCCAGTAAAACTAAACGTTCGTTCTCTTTCACTTAAAATGACAGAATATTGTTTCAATGTAGAATGGTGTGCGCTCACGCCTTTCAATGTGAATACAATTTAGAGCGATCGGAGTACTGTAGGGCCCTTCTTGCTTTTAGTTCGTTGGTTCTAATATATAGGCTAGAGGAATCTAAATATAATAAGCCAGTGTGTGACCTCTCCCCGACGTCCTCCTCCCCGCGCTTCTCCTTGTCCCGCTCGCGCTCGCGGCGCCGCTCGCCGCGAACACGCGAACCTGATCGCCGCCGAGACCGCGACCGCGACCGCCGGCGACCACCTGCGACCACACGGCGAAAAAAATTTTTTTTTAATTTTTTTTATTCGTCAAATGCTAGTCTTTAGACTCGAGATTTTATAGCGAGAGTATATAGATGTAGCATGAAATTTTAAAAGAGATGTCACTCATGTTTTTTTGTGTTTTTGCTAAAATATTACGATTTTTCTTCACTTGAAGGGTACAGGGGCAAAACAAGGAATGACACAAAAAATTCAAAAAATTAAAAAGTATGGGAACATAAGATTTTGCCCCGAATTATACAATGCAATGTTAAAAAAAAAAAATTTTGTGACATTCCTTGTTTTGCCTGTACCCTTCACTTATGCTATATTGTTCAGTGGTAAAACGTTCACTTGGACACCAAATGAAGTGGGTTCATATCCCGGAACTCTGATAGTGTCATGTGTGAACATCATTTTCCAACATGATCACCACTTGTCTTACGGTGAAGGAAAACATCGTGAGGAAACCTGCATGTCTGAGAGAAACTAGACAATTGTCGGAAAACATTTAGAAACCTTTTGCATGAAGTCTATCCCAACAAGTGAGACATTAAAAAAGGGTTAAATATTAAAAATATAATACAGTTTTGTTAATATTACAATGGCTTAACCAATTGTAATGAAAAGTCCCATATAATAATGCAATAGAAATGTTTATACAGGTATATAGGGTGTATTTTATTTTGTACATATTTAAACGTAAAGTTTACCGTATTGTGTAGTAGAGTACAGAGTGTAGTGTGTAGTGTAATGAAGTAGTTGTGTAGTGGAGTGTATAGTGTAATGTAGTGTATAGTGTAGTGCAGTGTAGTGTATAGTGTAGTGTGGGGGTGACTCACGGTCGCGGCGGTCGTCGCGGTCGCGGTCGCGGTCGCGGTCGCGCTGCTCGAGGCGGTAGCGCTCGCGCTCGCGCTCGTTGTCCTCGCGCCCCGAGTGCTTGATGTTGACGTCCGCGCCGCCGCGCCGCGTGCCGCCCAGCCCGCCGCCTGCGGGATTACAAAAATTGTAAAAAAAAATAACCTTTACACGCGGTTGAAGTAAAACTTCTTTGGCAAATATCGCAATTAAAGTAAAACAAATCAATAATTAAATATGGCATATTAGGCATATTACATTCACATATTTAAAGAATAAAGAATATAATATTATATTATATCTCCATTGTTCCGAGTGTTATATACTTGTCAGACCATAACGAAGGTTACCATGGCAACATAAGAATGAATCCTGTCTCATTCTCTCGCCGGCTGAATCCTACACATTTGTGTCACTATGGACTAGCTTGATCAAGTTTGAAATCACAACGATTCTAAAGAAGTTTCACTTCAAAAATTATTTTTTTTCTATTATTGATAAGAATTTTAATAAGCTATATAGCCCAGCGATTTCATACAAACAAAAAAAAATTACTTTAAAGAAGGTTAGGACTTAGATTAGGTAAAGAATATTAAAAAAAAATTGAACCTCCTTTTGACAGACCCTTTTTGCTCACCGCATCTACTCTTATAAAAAAACGAACATCAAGTACAATTATTTTCACAATAATTAATATTAATTCCTCCACACGTTCCTGAGAACAGAAGTCTCAACAGACAAACATACAACAGAGTGACCCTAACAGGGTACCTTTTCCCCAAAAAAAAAAAAACCACCTATCTACTAATAAAAATAGAAAAAATCGACAAAAACTTACCAAGTCTCCTCGGCAACCAGCCCTTGACAGTCCTAGCACGCTCCACGTCCACTAACACGCGCTTGCCGTCGATCTTCTTCCCGTCAGCGTGTTTGTACGCAGCTGCAAAACGACTTGACCGTTTATGATTGTTTTAAACTTGGTTCGCACGGGCGTCTTATTTTTTAACAAAAAAATAATAATATATGGGTTGGCACGTAAAAGACGCCCGCGCGAATTCGTAAGATATCATTCGAATAGGTTTACATGGTACACAAGAGAAAAAACACCGAAAAAACTTTTGTTCAGATAGAAAAAAAAACCTATAAATCGTGGACATTCATATACAAAAAGTTAAAGAAACCTAAAAAGAAAAAATAGAAGAAAAAAAATTATTTTTTTTAACGTTATTAAGTGTTGCTAAAACCACAGATATAACCGAATTTATTTATCTTTATCCATGTAAGCCCATTGCACATAACAGTCCATTGATTAAAAAAATCAACAAACTGCCTAACTAGGACAACATTTATGGTAAAAAAACGTGTTTTTGTTTATAATTTTGACAAAAAAACACATTTTTTCCAAAAAAAAGTCATACCTACCGACCGAGCCGAGAGACGCGTTAGCAAAAATAAATTATTCACATACCTACCGTGTTTCTACTTACTTTTTTTTAATCTTTTACCCACAAAATGGACGTTCTGTTACTTACTTTATTTGCACTTTTTAGATAAAACTTTAGCGAACCGTAGCGGAGCGACGCGGCGTTAAATTACCATTACCTGGTGCGCATTACTTACGTTATCCATTGCGCAAAAAATTTACAAATTACAAGAAAAGAAAAAATGTAACAAAAATAAAAAAAAACACCAATTTACGTTTCATTTATCTATCATACTTATCTTTTACCCATAATCACATTATAATATACTCAAACAAAAAAAAACTATCCAAAATGTCATTTTTAAATTTAAAAAAATTTATCGTTATCACATTGATCTATAACGGGATCTACAGAATTCGAAATACGAATATTTTTAACTATTCCGTTACATTGTATGCTGGTATCTTACCACATACAAACCTATAACAATACGCCGCTACTCGTATGTGGTGGTCTTTACGGCTGAGTCTGTATTGTAATAGAAAAAACCACTTATTAATCATACATCTTTCCCACGGACGTTATAGCCGACCTTTTTGGAGTGGAACTCAAGGAGAATAAAAAAAAAAAGACAAAAAAAAATAAGTTTTTTCATAGCGACCTTACGTAACGCGTATAATAATATAAGGTGATTAAATAATAACGAATAAATAGCAAGAGATTTCCCTAAAAAAATAGAAAACAAAAAAAACATCAAACATCATGTAATATTCAAATCAATTATAAGATGTAAACTTTTTACTGGAGTAATTAAAAATTTTCGAAAGAGAGCCACAGATAAAAAAGAAAATATCTATGAAAATTTTTGAGTACCCTCCAAAAAGGTTAAAGTTACCGAACTCAGATCAAATTGACGCACTCATATCATAATATATTTAGATATTTTGATTTACATGCTGATTAATATTTTAATATATTATCATTTAAAAAAAAACAGATTAAAAATAAAAAAAAGAAAACAAAATTAGAATCATATAAAAAGAATCACTCTGTACTTTATAACCCAATTAGAATTACTTAATTTTTATTAATAACTCCTTTTTGTCAAGATAAAATTCTAAGTCAGACTTAAAATATTTTTAGAAATACTCATTATTATCTATCGAACACCAAATCTATTATTTTTAATTTTGTCCGTCTGTCTGTTTGCAAATCATTTTGAAAATTAACATTTAGCATACAACAACATATAGCATACTTTTTACTGCCGGATAATACGTCATTAAATTCAATTCAAATTCAAAATATTTAATTCAGCATACAATTTTTTACTGAACGTCATGAGTCTACTACCAGTTCAGAAAGAAGAAGCCTCTGACCTGAGAAGAACTGGCGAAAGAAACTCAGCGGGAATAATATATTTTTTTTTTATTAGATGAGAAATCTGTATTAACTGTTAAAAACATACCATAGATTATAGATAGCTAAATAATTCATTGTGACGCAAATTTTAAATTGCTACAATTCATAAAAGTATATCTGAAAGAGGGTAATTTCATTCAAGCAAAAATCGAAAATACCGTTAGATTACAATGTCGCAGTTTACAATCTCGCGAGATTGTAAACTGCATAGTAAAGTAATTACCGACAGGTTCCACAGTATCTTGCGAGGTAAATTAAAAAAAATATTTATTAAATCAAAAGGTATTTGCAATTTTAGAGTGACTTATACATACATTTCTTTGATACTCTGTGGACTTATACCATGAGAAAGTAAAAAATTATATATTTTTGTATGAAGTAGTAGTGAATGATGTAATATATGTGGTTATATTTAAAAAAAAAATACTAAATCGTTTTGTAAATTTAAAAACTCAATAAAATATATAATTGAATCTAAATATATTATGACTGACTGCGCAAATGAAAGTCATGCTTGAAAAATTGCACAAAAGAAAAGTTGCTATCATGTAAAAAATCTACCATTTTGGAAATATTTTTTTAAATGGCAACTTTTCTCTTTATTTTATACATTTTCTACTATTATCTGGTGTACTCACAATGCATGTCTCTCTCATGTTCGTATTCAATGAAGGCATACCCACGAGGTTTTCCATTTTCTTTATTAAATATCATGTGTATCTGGAAAAAAAAATATTCTCTACAATTTATGAAGACATGAATGTATGGAGGTGATATGTCGCAAAATTCAAATTGCCAGAAAATCGAGTTCAAAGGTGTAATGTATAGGGGCATGTATAAAATGGCTGTCAAGTGTCGAGAGCTAAACTATAATAGTAAATATGGCTGCTGGGATACCACCCTGCCAAATTTGTTTTGTCATTCTTACATTATCTATATCTATAAAAACGAAATTCACTCATCACAAAATATTGAAAATTGATGTATAAAGGTGATGTTTGGCAGAGAGGTAGTTTAGTTAGTAGTCATCTGCATTAGGGATTTTGCGACAGGGCCAGATTAAGGTGGTCTAAGGGCTCTCAAGGCCTTCAATTATTGTGCAACAAACTTTAAATTTGTCAGGGATGAACCTAAGCAAAGTAAGGGTGAGACGCTAGTATACAGACATAACAATGTTATAGATGTTCTATTTCACGAAGTCCTTTTGGCTATGTTTGTGGTTGTGCATGCATGTGCATATTGTTTTAGTGTGCGTAAGCTCAGGAGCGCTCAGTGACTCAGTCTCGACCACGACGCGGTGCGGGTCACTAGTGCTTATTGTATTCACGCTACTTTTTTATTTCGAGTACTGTCGGCATGGAAACAAAGCGCAGAAAAATTATTTTTCAGATAGCGATTAAATTACCATTATTATATATCTATTTGTTTTAATTATTGCCATTTACTTTTATATTTACATTATAATAGGCAATACATTTATTCTTCTGATCATTTGTACGTAAAATAAAAATATTTTATGATGGTGCTAATAATACTTTTACTTACTACCAATTTTATAATACTAATTATATTTATAATATACCAATTACATTTATAATAAAAATATACTAATTATATTTATAATAGTGAAAGATGATTTTTTTGCTAACTTTACCAACGCTTACGCACACATAAACGCTTATCGGTACACTTCACTACTACATAAAGGGCTGAGCGGACTTCGTGAAATAGAACAACTATACTTAGTTATATTAGTTTAGATATATCAACAAAATTAACAAAAAATGTAACAGAAATGTTTAACTCACTTTTTTTATAACCCCATATCCCTCAAATTCTCTTCTAAGTTTTGACTCAGATGTGTCATAATTCTGTAAAAAAAAAAACAAATCTAGTTTTCGATTCTCCTCACAATATAATTATAATATATTATAATATTTTTAAACTAACACCATTTCCATTATATACATTAATACAAAAGAGACCATTCAATTGCTTTAAACTAAAAGGTCTTTGGCAAAGTTACAAAATCATACAGAAATAGATATGAATAACAGTAAATATAATTTTGATTATATTACTTCATACAAAAAGGCGGATGACATGTAGCCCTGTGGTAAGCCAATGGGAGGTCTCACTACAATTTTAGCCGTTGGAGGCGCTACAAGCGCATAATGTAAACAACGTCAAGAATGTACGTAGTGTATGTCAAATTATTTAATTCAAAAATAGTTAAAACACCGTATTTTTCCATCTTATATTTGATTTTACAAAAGTTAACTATTCTATAATAATAAACGTGTCTGTCAAAATAGGCAGCATTGAGGTTTTAGTTGAAAAATCAAGCGAAGAAGCATTCTAATCCCGAGTCTAGTACCCTTCTAATATTCTCACTTTCTTTCAACACTAATAGCACTTGTCTTATAGTGCAAAAAAACTTGATTACACCTGCATATCCAAAAGAGGCCTGCCTGCAACCTACCAGTAGTACAATACATATTACAAACAAGTTGAATACATAAAAAAGGCCATTTATATGTTTTAAAATTTAGGGTATTACATTGCTCTTGTGAGAGTCCTATACAAATGCTGAAGGTAAGGAATAAAGCTGAAGGTAGCTTCCAATATTACATATAGGTATTAATATACAATTTACTTCATCTTATTATTTAAACAAATTCAGTCAACATCTTTGCCTCTCAACTCCTCGCAGATCAATTCTCCATCCTTTCCTGTCATTCTTTTTATATTAATTTGAATATTCTTTATTTTTATAACAATTTTCATAATTTTGACTGCCAGAGCTACAAAATGGCAAGTTTAACAAATTAAAAACTATTTTATTTTACATTAAAATAGCGTAACCTTACACTCTTTATAACCCTTTCTACCCGAGTCTGATATAGGTAATATCTAAAAATACTTACAATTCTAGCAACAAATAAAGTTTTGAACGGGTCCCCGGTGGTTGGGCTGTTTGTGGTTGGGTCCCATAGAGCAATCTCTTGTTCTAATTTGTATGCAGTTTGTTCAGCTCTCTCTCTTCTTCTTCTCTCTAAACGTTCTTCTCTGGTCTCCACTCGGGTTGGCGGAGGAGTTTCCGACGGGTGCTAAAGACAATAATAATATTGATTTTACTATGTTATGTGTAAAAATGAAAATATGAGTACATAGTAACATTTGTTTTGTGAAATTTTAACACTAAAGATTGTAGAAAATAATTTATTTAAGTTATTTATAACGATAATAACGTGCAAAATAAAAAACTAACCTCGAAAACATTAAGAAATGCGCCGACACCCTCGTAGCCCTTTTGTTTCTTTTCATGAGGAAGCTTTGCAGCTGGTGGTAAATAAGGGATAGGATCCCGCGCCGCGAATAACGCGAGGAGATTTGGTGGCAAAAACTGCGTCATCGTCACCACACCATCGAATTATCATAAACACATTACTTTCACTGTGCTATATTTAAACTAATACTAAAATCAGTTTTTATTCAATTCACCATTAAACTAAGAATTGTTTGCGAATATATAAACTCACAATGCCATTTATTTAATTAGCTCAAAATCACAATGTGAACGCCGACGCCATTTTTTGCTTTCAGTTTGCACTTGGACTTGCTGACGCCATATTAGGATATTTTTTTATTACTTTAAAAATAGGCAAAGGCTTAACATCATACATGATAATACGCATTCCAGCCTATTTAGCAAATAAAATTATTCCCAAAATGATCAAGTTTATTGTTGTAATACATATCAATTAATATCATTAATATATTATTATACCTACCATAGGTAGGTTCCATTTAAAGAATCTATGGCCAATGCTCAATAAAATCATTTACACTGTTACTCTTAAAGATATACACAGCATAACATTATTGCTGTCGATAATTCAACAAACAGCTTCTAGGGAATAATTATGACTATTAATAAAGAAAAACGAATAGTTCAAAAAAATATAAATTATTTTAATTTAATGCAACAATTCACATTATTTATCGTCGAAACCATATTTTCTCACGAGCAGTACGATAATGGCGATGATTAGGCCAATTACCGTTATTGATATACCAGTTATGACTATACATAGAAAATGTCGACCTAAACATGAGTCTTCTCCGTGGATCGGCCTGTTAATTCGTAAAGCATCGTAGAAAGCTGGCCTATTGGGCCTTACTGCCTTCATATTGATACCACTTTAATTATTCAATTCTTATTCCATTACAGAAGGCTGAAATAAAACATTATACAAATATATGCATGTGAGAAAATGCTGGATTGAATCTTATAGTATACATTAAACATTTTTTTTTAAATCTTTGAAATAGTCATTATTATCAAAACAGAAGCCGAATCTATAGTTTTTAGAATTTTTACATGTCTGTATGGGAATGCATCATGAGAAAATCACTTAACAGATTTTGATGAAACTTATCATGATGATAACTGAATACTCATTACGTCAAAATATTAAATCTCTGAGAAATATATACTAACGTACTACGTAGGTACGTACGAATTTTTAATTGGTTCGGTTATTTAGTATTAAGTTTAACGGCGAAGAAAAACATCGTGAGGAAACCTGCATGTCCGAGAGAACCTAGCTAGTTGTCGAAAGACATGTGAAGTCTTCCATTCCGTTTTTATCCAACGTGGTGAACAATGACACCTCTTTTTATTGACAGCAGGCCCATCTCCAGCTGTGGGCGTTAAACGTTAAAAAAGCGTTGAATACAATCATATTTAAAAAATTATAGCATAAGTACATGAGATTCCACGTGATGTAAAATTTTAACAATAAGCACAGTGAACGCGAGCGCAGTACCGCCAAGACCGATTAGAACCAGCCATCTGACACCATTGTTTCTCAAAGTCCTAGTCACTCGATATAAATGCGCTGTTTGAGTTCCTGTCTCAATATCTGGTATTCTAATAAAAGAAAAGTAAATACATTATGAGGTGCGCAAAAATAGTTATTTTAATAAAAAAATCCGGGTTAATATATAGAATACTCTTTAATAGGAGAAATTGTGTCAATTTGTCTGTCTGTGACCACATCACGAGAAAACCTCTGGACTTGTTTTGATATTTGATATAATGATAACTAGGGATACTTTTTACTGCGAGAAAATACCTACTTTCTAGGAAATCTATGATAAAACGGTGATAATGTTATCAATATTATAATGTTGTTTAACGTAAAATTAGTAGTTGACTTACACAGTTTTGATTCTTTTTCAAAATCTACCATAAATAATTTGCATTAAAATAAAAATATTTAATAAAGTCCTCTATTTAAATTAAATACATAATTTACATAATTTTATTAATGTTAAAGTACCTATTTCGATACATCACGTCTTGACATTATTGTGAAAGAATCATGTTTTGTATAAATAGGTTTTATAACAAAGTTTATTTTCACTATTTAATATATAGTTTACTTAAAATTAAAATAAAAATGAAACCTGTAGTATTCCAGAATTAAGCAAAAGTAACATGTACTAAAATATCTTGCTTTTTTTTAATTATTTATTTATTTTTATTTGTTGTACAATATTTTCTTCTTGAAATACATTAAACATGGCAACACTCTAAAGTAAATCGATTCAAAGCTTGTAATCAAAATGAAATCGATTAAAATAAACGCCAAATCAAGACGAATAGCATAAAAATAAAAATAAAATACTTATGATATACTAAAAAACACAATTCTAATAAAAATAATAGCTACATGTAGTATGTAACCTATAGATTATTTATTTAATGAAAAATCTTAAACCTCCTACTCACTTCCTGAACCCGACTCGACTTGCAAAACCTAATGGGCCTTTTTACATATCATAATTTGTATGTATGTCCGAACCTATATAAATTTTAAACTTCTCAAAAGGTGCTGAGGAAATTGAACTTTAGGAAGATTTTAATCTTCCTATTATCCTTAGTGTACCTACTCTATATTAAAATTATAAAACATTAATTTATTATTTAATATTATTATTAAAAATTATATTTTAAATCATTTGAATTATTTAAAATAAAAATATAGATCCAAAAATATTGCTAAAGTGATAAATTGAATAAAAACTATATTGTTAGTATTAAGCAATTTAAATTTAAACTGCTTTCAATAGTTCTAAAACAGCCATTAGAGTAATCTCCATCAAAATAAAACACAAAATTATTGATTATAAGAGAATTTAATACCAATTGTGTCATTTTTATCGATAACTTCACAGGCTGTTATAAAATCTTCTTTGCTTCTGTACATGTACATCACTTTTTCAGGTTTCCATTTAGAGCTGAACTCTGGGTCTGAGAAAAATGGTTCGGATGTGTGAATATCTAATGGATCCTTTTGGAATGGTAGTACTAGTCTGAAATAAACATAATAATTATGGGAATGTCAAGATTTCTAAAGAGTATAATAGATGCCGGTTTTTCCTCTAATAAATATGAGTCAAATTCAATTCAAATTCAAAATACTTTTTTCAGCATCAAAATTATTACAATTTTTTACTGAACTTCATGAGTCTACTACCAGTTCGAAAAGAAGAAGCCTCTGACCTGAGAAGAACTGGCGAAAGAAACTCAGCGGACTAATAAAATTTTTAGTCAAGACTAAATATTACGTTTTTTCTTATGCTCAGTTATAAAGTTTTTTTTCTATTTGCGTTTTCGAATTCCAGACAAAGGCGCATGCAGACCGCAGAAGATACCAAATGACATATTATCATTTTTTTATACATTCAATAAATATTTTTGTTATTTGGTAGTCAATTTTTGTAGAACAGTGTGACTATAACTTATTATCTTACTAATAATCATAATTTTTTTTACCGTTACGAAGGTACGGCCGGGGTTGAAGCTATGAAAAACCATCAAGTTCCAACACTGAGTTGGTCTGATATTAAGAGTTTCTCAATAGTAAAATCAACAACGAACTCAGAACCATCTGATTTGCAGCCCTCCTAGATACTACCATAACACAGTCAGATACTACCCTACGCTATTTTTACCTAGTAGCGTGTAAGAACATTCTATGGGGGGTGCTGTCCAATGTGTCGCTGTACGTGTAGTCTCCGAGTATGGTGTGACCGACTATCTTACAGTGCACGCGGAGTTGGTGCCGACGACCTAGAATATATTTATAATTTCCTTTTGATAATATACAAGAGTATACTAATCGTCTTTTTTATACATACATATTTTAACGTTATTACGTAGTAATTGACGATAAAACACGTATTAACTATTAAGAGTCTAAAAAATATTTAACTAAAAGTACTCGTATATCTACACTCTTTACAATAGAATTTATGTACAACATTAAAATACTCCGATCAACAAACCAGTAATAGGTTTCAGCAATACGACGGTCACAGGATCTCCACAATAGTATCCAGTCTCCAGGACCAGGAGTCTGGTGTGAGCTGGCCTAGGTAAGCCACAGTCTGTTGCACTCGTAAGTGGTGACATTTTGTGACTGTTTTCCGGTAACAGATCCAATCCTGATGATAAAAGGAATATTTTAACACCTACCCTTTTAGAGGACCGTATCTTACAGAAATTATGGCCGATCATGGGAATTCAATCTTCAACCTTCAGCGAAACAGACAGTGCTATTTAAATAAAAAAGTTGCTTATATTATATCTAAATCACATTTTGTTTTTCTTTTGAGATTTAAACAAATATTTGAAATTATTAGTTTTTTTTTATCTTCCAATTTCATTATGATATATCTACTTATACGTCATGTTTTCTGCAAAGCAATTGAATCGCCAACACCAAAATAAATGAAGAAGAAGTGGATAGTATAATCTTATTTTATTTACATAATTTCAGGCAATCACATGTCTTCTAAATTTAAATATTCTATCCTGATTAAGTCATAGTAAATTTGCTAGTCATAGTTAGTAAGGATAATAACATACCAAAGTAAATGTAATAGAATCAAAATTTAATCTTACCAATCGCATATTTGATATCAGCTAATTCATATTCAATATGCCCTCTAACAACCGCCAAATAATATTTTTTACTTAATCTCTTTTCAAATAACCTTCCTGCCCGAGCAGCCGCTGTTTTATTCTTAGCAATACATAATATCCCACTGGTAGAGTAGTCGAGACGTTGTACGAAGTGTAGCCGGTTTGATGATGTTGATCGGTGGGAGTCGTGTGAGGCAATATGGCAAGTGACAGTATTCTAAAATATAAAAATATTTGTATATATTTATTTCGCGAACTAAACATACCTTTGTAAGTCTTAGATGGTCAATCATAATATGAAATATATGTATTTTTCATTAACGCAATAAACAAAAAAAACTATGGACATAATCCTCTCTTATTAGGAAGCCCATGCCCAGCAGTGGTTTCGTTAAAATATTTGAAAACAAGATAAGACACACAAGACAAGATATCATAAAAATAAAATCAATGTTTTTATATATTGTATTAATCTATACCAATGATATTTTAACTATAGATATGTTATGAGCGCGCAATCGTGAAAACTCGAAAACATCCTAATTAGGACGTATTGCCTTTAGTCTGTGTCACCGCATGGCGACGAGTGGTACGCTGCTACAAAATTTAAAAAAATGCCATCCTGTGTATTTAGGAAATGCACCAATTATGATACCAAAGTTAATAAAACACAAGGGATCTCATACCACATGTAAGAACGCAGAATACTTCGATTTATTAATATATTTCAATTATTTGCCTAATATTCTGATATGTCATCGGTCGCTAGACTAATGTTTGTTTACATTGACGCGCAATTGACAACACTAGCTGTCTCTTTTTTTCTTATTGATTTTATCGACTATCCCCTTTCTATCATTTTGACATGTACCTTGAATGAAAAGTGTGTATGTGTGCAGCACGGAACACTTTTTTCGGTTGTTTAGTGAGCGTATAACATATCTATAGTTAAAATATCATTGATCTATACTATGTAAATTGTGGCCCTTATCTTGCAAACGTATGTCGATAGAAGACATCGATTTAGTAACTCGATAAAATATATACCTCACTAGTCACTGTCACTATCGTATTTGACATATTGACTGTTGACACTTGACATAATGATAAATGGTAAACAAAAACATAACCTAAAAATTACATAATACATTACCTTTTCACTTTCGTCGTCTGAATTTATATACATGTCACATGGTTTATTCACAATAATAAAATCCTCACTCTCAAATATCTTTGGAACGGCCATTGTATCTACATAACTGAGAAATGTAAATTACACAAGATATTATTTTATGTTTTGCAGATAGATGATTGTAGACTTATTTGGGTAAATTTTGAGTGTTTTCAATTTATATATTCGGCACTAAATTTAGTAAAATACAACAAAAGTGCAAAATTACTTATTAGTGTTTGATACAAACTTTTTTTTGGATTGTTTTGTCTAAGCATGCGTTCAAAAATTCCTCAATTGCATATTTCCCTAAAAATACTTTTATAAATCTTTTACATCTATATAGGTATATAAGTATTCCTTTTCTCAAAAGTTTAAATTTTTCTCAACACAGAAATAAGATCTAGGTAGGTTTAGTTTAAAACGTTATTACTTTGCCTTGAGGATTTAAGAAAATTTTGATCAAATTAAATTAGTATTCATTAATTAATCATTTTTTTTTTCAATTCATTAATTAAATAATTCAATAATATCTTTTCTTAAACAAAAATAGCTTTTGTTAATTGTTTGCTTATAGGATAGGACATGGAGGTTAGATACAGGAGAACCAACGCTTCATACTAAAGCATTACCCGTCTGTCTCTGAAAATTTGTAGAGTTTATAGCGCGCTGCCGTCAATAAGTAGTATCTGTCAAGTTAGCTATTTATGAGTACTGTCACTATTGTGACAACGTGAAGTTAGGCATTGAGACAACATAGCGATCGCAGCGCCTCCTTGGTTTGACAATATTTCTGAGACACTACATTCTAGGGCCTTGGTTCTCCTGGTTTCTAATCTCCATGGGATAGGATATGGGATTTTTAAAACTTGCAACATTAAAAATGTCAAATAACTTGACCACAGATAAATCATAAAATAAATATAAAATATTGACAAAGAAAGCAAGCGTAAGGACGCTAAGTGTTTGAATAAAAATAAAACAAATTAAATATACGACAATAGTTAGATAGTGAATTTTTAATTTAAATACAAAATGAGTGAATTATGTACAGCTTGTTTGTGTTCGGGGCGGCTTTTATTTTATATAGAGGGGACAGAAATTTACCAACTTTATACTCAGATTCTGCGAGAGATTTCGGTAAGAAAATTATAAATTTTATTTTACTGGAACGATAAATTCAAAGAGTTTCTTTAGGATGTAATGGACAATGAATATGTTACATTAGTTCATTACTTCGCTAACATAATTTATAAGTACTTTTTATTTACTAATCAATATTATTGTAACTAAGTTATTATTGAGATATCAAACGAATAAACCATATTTATTCGTACATTTATCGGATGATATTTTAAAACTAAACATTTTATCAGCATCTTAAGTCAGAATTATTATAAATAATTAAAATTAAAACATATTGTTCATAATATTATAGAGAATAAAATAGGAACTTAATTTTTTGTGATATTATCTTTCACCTTGTATTTTTTTTTGTTTCTAAACATCTGGTTTTCATTTCTGATGTCCCTTTTAAAAACTATATTGAGATGATTCTTAAAATTTGTTCTTATGGATAATATATAATTTATAGAACATTTTGAAATAAATTGTTATTTAATTTTACTTAGAGTAATATTATATTTATTATAGTATAGGATATGAGGACTTTGTATTCCTGTATATACAGTGTAATAAACTCTACATAACGACACTCAAAGGACCAATCAGATTTTGATGTTATAGAGAGTTGTCGTTAAATACAGAGAAGAAAAATCTGTATTAAAATGAAAATCTGAAAAAGAAAATGCTTATTTCACACTAGTGTTAGTAATTGCATACATAAAAATAATTTTTATTAAAACGCTATTGCATCATCATCAGCCCTTTTTAACATCCCACTGCTGGGCACGGGCCTCCCTCAGTATGAGGGGGATCAGGCCATAGTCCACCGCGCTGGCCCAGTGCGTGTTGGCGGACTTCACATGTCTTACGAAAACTTGCTAGGTTTTCTCAGACACGCAGGTTTCCTCACGATGTTTTCCTTCACCGTAAGACAAGTGGTAATCATGATAGAAATGATTCGCACATGAAAATATCAGAGGTGCGAGACCCGGATTTGAACCCGCATCACTCAGTTATACAAGCGACGCGTTACCGCTGGGCTACCACTGGCTATTGCATATAGTTTGTTAATTTCATCTGATGACTTTTGCTGCACCAGTAATTTTGATGTATTTTTTTATTATTTTATTCATATCTTGTGATATTGAGGCATCTTGGTGATAAAGAAAGTACTTTGCCAATAATTCTCCTGCTTCCAGAGAGAGAATTATTGCTAATTTTGACAACTTATAAAGTACTATTTCTTATTTTATTGTTGTCATTATTGAGAGTGGGAGTAATGTTAGATAGAGTATATCATTGTATGGAAAACAAGCTAAACCAACCAAAGCAAAGTGATTTTAACACTTAACCCGTCAATGGCGAACATATGAGACACAATAGATTTTCAATTGTTATAAATCTATATTGTCCCCGCGCCCGTTGATGGGTTAAGGGAGTTTGTCCTTAAATGTGTATGTTACATGGAGTTTACACTGTATTTATTATTTTGTTATTTAGATTACAGAAGATATGCTGTCAGGATGTGTGCGGGTGTGCTGGGAGTGCCGAGCAATGTTGCACAGGCTGAACAAATTCAAAAGCCAGACACAGCAAAGTTATATAGAGTTAATGAAACATGTCAACAAGGTTTGTATGTAATTATTATTACATATTTTTAAAGACAATGTGGCTGGTTTAATTTAAAATTACTGTGAACGAAAACAGGAAACCTGCATGTCTGAGAAAACCTAGCAAGTGTCGATAGACTAAGGCCTTAACTATCTGGTATCCGTAACACAAGCCTCGTAGCGTAGCACGGAACTAGATGGCGCTGTTGTAATAGTGCCTCAACATATTCATTTTTTATTTATAATTTTATTTATTTATATCTTGAGAATGCAATTTTCTGTTATAAATGTGAAGTCCATCTACTATTTGGCCAGCGTGTCATAAGAAAGAGCCAAACGTGTCGTCGAAACCAAACAAATGAAACAAAAAAAAAACAATTATTTGCAGAATTCTGGAAAAATCCTCAATCTTCAAAAATCACCACATCTTCAAGTCCACTCCGTCCACAATTACAGTTATCCAGAGCTGGTCATCAAGCAGGAGGAACCCGAGGAGTTGGGAGATCTGAATGGGATGGACAGCGACACTCACTATGAGCCAGAGACTTTTGTAAACGATTTGGAAGTAGAAAAAGAGATAAAGGTAGGATTTATTACTCCTTATAACATTAACGATCTGCGAGTGAAAGTCCCGTCAAAATCGGTCCAGCCGTTTCAGAGATTAGCCGGAACAAACAGATATAGAAGTTTTAAAAATTGATTTTTTGTTGTTAGTACCGTATATACATTCATATGCATTTAGTGAAAAGCTGTTAATTTGAAATTACAAACAGACACTTCAATTTTATTTATATATATATATATATGTGTACTGATTTAACAAATGGTGATGATGGTTACTGTATTTTTTGTTATCAGGCAACCAAAAAGAAACCAAAACAGAAGGTGAAATTAAAAAAGAAGAAAGTAAAGGAGTGTTCAGAGGAAATTGAGAAGGAGCCGTGCCTTGCAGTGGAGAGTAAGAAGGAGTTTGTGTGTCAACAGTGCGGAGAGGGCTTTACTAGTGAAAAAGATATGGAGAAACATGTAGAAATGGCGCATTTGCAGGTTTGGTTATATTTAATTTACTATACGTATTATTAATACTAATAATTATATACTAAAACCTTCCTCGAGAACCACTCTATCCATTGGTGAAAACACCATGAACATCGGTGCAGTAGTTTTTGAGTTTATCGCGAACAGACAGACAGACGCGGCGGAGGACTTTGTTTTATAATATGCAGTGATAGTATGTCCAGCTCTGAAACCTGCTTCGTAGATTTTAAATATTGTACTAGCCTTTCCCGCGGCTTCGCTCGCATTTAAAGGCTGGAAGTTAAAGTCTTGCACGCGTTGATTATTATTTTGTAGCAAAGTTATGTTAAAACTATGATATCTCGTAAGATATTCATTGAAATCAAATGATGCCAAGAGCAATTTTGTTCAAAATTAAATACTTGTGATGAATAACTTATTTATTTAGGTAAGAATTAATATCGTGTTTATAAAAACGCCTTCGAAAATAATGCGTTGTCTTTAAACAAATTTGATTAAAAAAAAAAAAAATTTTTTTAAACGCCAACATTTTCCGAAGGCTTTTTGCCGAAGCTATCTTAATAATATATTTTTAGATTGCTTTTTCATATGGAGTAAAACACCCTGTTTCCTTATTTATTTTAATTAGAGTACTTAAAGTATATATTTTTAGTAAATCCCAAATAATTTCAGGTCCCACAAAAACAAAATGGCGTCAAGCAAAAGATAAAAGAGCAGTTGCCAGAGAAGCCGCAGTGCGTGGAGTGCGGGAAGATATTTAGTTCCAAGAAAACCTACAGATATCACCTAAAGTATGTATAATATTTCATTTTTAATTATTTATTTTTTTTTATTTATTGAGAAAATGTTGCCATGTTATTGCTAATCTGTACATTAAATAAAATTTTGAGTCTGTGCAGTAAATATTTATTGAAATACTTATTATTATTGATAGAAGCGGAATAGTTTTTAAAATTTTTGTCAGTCTGTTTGTCATCGTATTACAAGAACTACGGGACAGATTTTGATGTTTGTTATTATGATAAGTGGTAATTTTTTTCATATATGTTGGGACATTATTATAACAACGCCATCTAGTTCCGTGGTAAGCTACGAGGCTTGTGTTACTATACCAGATAGTTGATACACTACACATATATAACGTTTATAAATTTAGGTTTTTTATTTATAATTTAATTAAAAATCATTTTTGTGGTACATCTGACGTGTTTCACTATTATAACAAAATATTTATGAATATATAAATATTTTTGTTCACCTCATACACACACACAGCATACAAACTTTTTCACCTATAGATATCACTTGACAGTTGACACTATTCATATAACGTCATCGATATCGTTATTTATTCTATTTATCGAATTTTATTTATTTATCATCGATATTAATTCTATTTATTTAAAATCGATATTTATTATATTTATCGATATCTATTTATTTATCATCGATATCTATTCTATTTATCGATATTCATTTATTTATTATCTATATTTATTCGTACTACACATAAAGCAGCATCTATCGCATTATACATGTAACGCCGTCCAACATTTTCTCACTGTTGAAATATGAATGCAATTCTATATACAGTACTAGCGACTCGCCCACACTTCGCTCAGGTTCGTCTCTAGATTTAGCGCGAGCGAAGCCGCGGGTTCCGCTAGTATACAAAAACTTGACAAATTATATACGAAAACCTTCCTGGAGAACCACTCTATTTTATAATATGTAGTAACTAGCGACATACCATCGCTTCGCCCGGGTTCATCCTTAACTGCTCTCTGCCTATTTTAAAGTTTTTAACAAATGAAGGACATTCATTCAAACTTGCGAAAGCCCTTAGACAATATTTTACTCTAAATTGTTTTTAAATTTTCATTATTCACACTAAATATATAAAGCCATCTGTCGACATATGTTCGCATTGTCTATACATCTATATAAATAAATATATATAAATATATGTATATAAATAAAATTGAAGTGTTTGTTTTTAATTTCAAATTAACAGCTTTTCACTAAATGTATATGAAAGTATAAAAAAATTTTTGTCTGTGTGTGTGTCCCGGTTAATACCTGGAACGGCGTGATCGATTTTGACGGGACTTTCACTCGCAGATAGCTAATGTTATAAGGAGTAACTTAGGCTACTTATATTTTAGAAATTTTACTTACTTTAATTAGCGAAACCCGCGGCTTCGCTCGTGCTGAATCTAAGGATGAACTAGAGCGAAGCGAAGGTAGTAGCGACTACATATTTGTGGGATTTGAAAGGAGTATACATGTAAAGTGGCAGTGGTAGCCCAGCGGTAACGCGTCGCTTGTATAACCGAGTGATGCGGGTTCAAATCCGGGTCTCGCACCTCTGATATTTTCATTTGCGAATCATTTCTATCATGATCACCACTTGTCTGACGGTGAAGGAAAACATCGTGAGGAAACCTGCATGTCTGAGAGAACCTAGCAAGTTTTCGTAAGACATGCTCAGTCCGCCAACACGCACTGGGCCAGCGCGGTGGACTATGGCCTGATCCCCCTCGTACTGAGGGAGTCCCACCCCCAGCTGTGGGATGTTAAAAAGGGCTGATGATGATGATACATGTAAAAATAAAAGGAGATGAATGGAAGGATTTTAATAATTGAATGCATGAGAACTATAAAAGGACTATTGTATCTTATAATTTAAAATACAAAAAGTCCGAGAGTTCTAAAACTGCTTTTATTTATCATCTTCACGTTCTACATAATATAACGCCATCTATGGACATGATCTGACATGGTGCATGTGTCAGTGTGCTGCACAAGGGGCAGAACCGCTACCCGTGTCCTCGCTGCGGGAAGGTGTACCAGTGGAAGTCCAACCTCGGCCGCCATCTGCGCACGCACAAGGTGCGTCTGCTCGTCTGCTTGTTACACTACACTACACCTGTTTCGCAATGTCCAAGTCAAGTCTTGGATAACTAATAAACAAATAAATTATTTGACACATAAAACTGTCAAGTAACATAACAACCATAGAGATTATAGACCAGGAGGACCATTGCCCTAGAATGTAGTGTCTCAGAAATATTGTCAAACTAAGGAGGCGCTGCGATCGCTATGTTGTCTCAATGCCTAACTTCACGTTGTCACAATAGTGACAATACTCATAAACAGCTAACTTCACAAATACTACTTGCCGACGACAGCGCGTTATAAATTCTACAAATTTTCAGGGACAGGCGGGTAATGCTTTAGTATGAAGCGATGGTTCTCCTGCTCTCTAACCTCCATGATAACAACCGAATAACTTCTTTATTTGGCAGACGATATGACCTATAATTGACTTGACAATTTATTTCCCAGTTAAGCTTATTTGAAGATTGTGAAACGCCAACGATGACTTTATATGTCAGATAAGTGGCAAGTAGCTTATTCAGGACTTTACTTGGACATTGTGAAACAGGCCCTTAGATTATACTCTAATGATAGCCTAATAACCTGTTAAACCTTTGAGATATTATAGTGCAGTGTGAGAAGGAGAGATGTTACAATTTCACTATTTGTCCTTGTCACTCACTCTCGACTTATGAGGACAAGGCTAAACTTGGTCTGACCCGCGAATTGAACCCAAGACCTCTGAAGACGTGACATGTTTGAATGTTTTAAGCTTAAGCAAATGCTTTTGTCTAACAATAATTTTAATGTAAACTTAAAAAAGCAAACGAGCCATGAATTCAATAGTAATTTTACATTGAAGAGTTCAACAGTCAGGTCCGGGCTGCATCATCATATTTGCACATAAGTTTCAAATCTGTGCGAAATATGTAGCTTAAAATCTACTTCTGAAATTGGTTTAAATAATTGTCTATAAGTAAAATGCAAACGTAAACATAAAGCAGATGTAAAGTACATCTACGTATCGCTTTGGTATATTCTCGTGTATCTTCGTATATCGTTAAAATTTCGTTATGTATCGACTTCGGTCACGATCGTGCTAGTTCGTGTATCGGTATCTACATCTTCTTGTATCCTCGTGCACGATCGTGTATTTTCGAGTCGTGTTCGGCCACGATCGTGTATCCTCGTGCATGTTCGGTTATCGTTATCTACGTCTTTTGCTACGTTCCACTTCAGCGTTCACAACGATCACGCTCACGACCGCAGTTTTTCCCGTTCCACTTGCTTGTGAGCGTTACTGTCGTAAACTCAAGTGGAATGGATTATAGAGCGTTTTAAGTTTTAAGCGTAGATGTAAATAATACAAATTACAAAATGACGAATTAGTAAAAAGAAAGCAAAAGATTATTGTTTAAATCGATTTATATTGAACAAAATTATAATTTATATTTTTAATTTTTAATATTAGTGGCGTATTTAATTAATTTACGTTCAAATGTAATTAAATTATCTTATGCGGCGGCACTTGATAATATCTCTTTCTGCAAGAAATAACGTAAGTTCACGGTCGTCATCTTTGATGCTTTGAATTTTGAAAATGCCGCTAATTTTCTCAACGACCACTACGACCCAGCTTTTGACATGGGTCGTCGTGTGCTTCGCGTGAGCGTAAGTCATGACGTCACGAGTGACGTTTTCGCCGCGACCACAAGGACTGCGTTCGTTATGTGGAACGACTAAAGGTGCATTTTGATCGTTGTGGGCGCTTAGTGGAACGCAGCATTTGTGTCGTGTTCGGCCACGATCGTGCATGTTCGTGTATGTTCGTGTCGTGCTCGGACATGATCGTGTATGTGTGTGCGTGTGCGCAGGCGCGCGACGCGGGCGAGCTGCACTGCGGCGCGTGCGACAAGCGCTTCGCGTCGGTGGCGACGTACCGCCAGCACCTGCGCGTGTCGCGCCGGCACGTGTCCGAGACCGACTTCACGTTAGTGCTTGCTTCATTGATTTTGTGTTCAAATCAAAATATAGTTTATTCAAATAGTATTTTACAAGCACTTTTGAATCATCACTTTTACATTATGATAAGAATTTAAATCAAGTGTCAGTCTGTAAGTCTGGGACTTGGGAGTAAGCTACCACCGACTCGGAATGCTGTTCTGTTGTTTTTCTTTTGTTTATCTGTTTGTTTATTTACTCTGTAAAGAAAGTTATACATATTATAACTTTTTTTTTGTCTGTTTGTCTTACCAGAATGTTGTATTATTACTACACATTTTCTGTTGTAAAAATAATGTTTTATTACTGCATAGAATTAATGGAAGCAACTAACTTGAATACCTGAAAGAGATCACTTTAAATGATAAGGCCGCCCTTACACTAAAATGCTTTTTTTGTTATGTATTCTCTATTTTTGTATTTTTTTGATGTAAAGTATTAAAAATAATAATAAATAAATAAGCAAATTAACACTATTTTGCATATAATATGTTATAGATTCATGTGCAACGAGTGCGGCAAGAAGTTCGTGAACAAGACGCGGCTGCGCGACCACATCGACTGGGAGCACCTCCACAACATCAAGTTCCGCTGCCAGCTCTGCGACAAGGTAGCACACACACACCACATACAGGTCGACATGACGCCATTTTGATATTCGCCATCTTGATTTTGCATTTAATATGTTGGGACATTATTACACACAGAACCATCTAGTTCCGTGGTAAGCTACGAGGCTTGAGTTACGGCTACCAGACAGTTGATACACAACACATGTATAATTTTAAATACATATACATTATAAATAACTGAAGTTCAAACAATCGTGCCCAGCGGGACTCGAACCCGCGACCGCAGGCACAGCAAACAGAATCACTACTAACTAACCCGAACGTGTCGATAAAACACATTATAATAAAAAATTTAATCTTCATATCATTTACGGTCTAAGATACACCATGACAGACATGTTCAAGGCTTATTATAACCTAAAATCAAGTCTTCTCAAATTTGTTACAGCCATTCAAATGCCACACATCGTTGTATGTACACATGCAGAATGTGCACCGGAACAAGGAGAAGAAGGACAACTTGTGTCACGTCTGCGGGAAGTCGTACCAGGTGAGTGATCATCATAGACCAGAGGTCCACAACCTTTTGAGTCGGAAGAGTCATTTTTTTTATGGACAAAGGGGGCAAACGGGCAGGAGGCTCACCTGATGGTAAGTGATCACCTCTGCCCATGGACATCTGCAACACCACAGGGCTTGCAGATGCGTTGCCGGCCTTTCAGGAAAGGGAGGGAGGGAGGAGGGAGAAGGACGGGAAGAGCGATGGGGAGTGGGAAAAATTACAAATTACAAAATTTCAAAGTTGTAAAAAGCCACATTTTTTCTTGTCAACCATAAATAGTACTTACATAAATAAAGTTTTTTGATAAAAAAAACTAATCTATTTATTCATATGTAAGTAGTGTTTTTTCACAACAAATTAGAACTAACGACGCGACACTCGACAGTGACGACCAGTGTCACGGGAGAGGGGTGCGGTGAAAAGCAAGTAAAAGTGGCTAAAAGATAGAAATGGTGCCTAATACTCGTTAATTTAGAACGATTTTTGAATATTCTTTATTTATAAAATAAATATTATTTGCGTATGGGACTAAAGAGCCGCAGCTTCACATCCAAAGAGCCGCATGTGGCTCGCGAGCCGCAGGTTGCCGACCCCTGGCATAGAATAGTGGTTTTCCTTCAGGTCGATGCATTTCTTAAACATTGTTTCATCAATTACATCTGAACGTATTTGTACGTAGTAGAGTTTTTTCATGTGAAGTTTAAATATCAATAAATCGGGTTAACATTTTTGAGGATTCGTAAAATAACAGTTACTTATGTTGGGACATTATTACAACAGCGCCATCTAGTTCCGCAGTAAGCTACTTAACGTGCTTGTGTTACGGATACCAGATAGTTGATATACTACACGTCATATACATTTTAAATACATACATATTATAAATATAAACACCCATGACTGGAGTACAAACATTCGTGCTCAACAAATGAATGTCCCCAGCGGGACTCGAACCCGCGACCGCTGGCGCAGAAAGTAGGGTCATTATCCACTGAGCCAAACGAGTCGTCCTTATTTTAGACCTTTTCTAGTACTTTATGACATAAATCCCTTAAGAATTGCACTGTTTGATTGTTTTTTTCTAAGGTTTTATTTAAAAGCAACTGCATTTATCAACTTTATTTTGGACTCTATAAACAGCTCAATAGGGCTTAATTTAAAGAAACATGACTGGTAGGAAAGTTGTATATATTTCGATGGCAACGTTTACATTTGTCCACTTGCTTGTGCGCAGAACGCGGCGAAGCTGAAGTACCACATCGTGGCGATGCACACGCGCGAGACGCCCTACGCCTGCGCCACCTGCGGCGCCGCCTTCGGCTGGTACTCCTCGCTCTACCGGCACGTGCGCGAGGTGCACTACAAGGTGACACCCGCACCCACACCCACACCCACACCCACACCCACACCCACACCCACACCCACACTCACACCCACACTCACACCCACACTCACACCCGCTCAAGCTCCTCAATGACTGAACAAAAAAAGTAAAAACTTTTGTCTTGAAAAAATAAATATGTTAGCGCCATCTAGTGCCGTGGTAAGCTACGAGGCTTATGTTACAGATAGTTGATATACTACACTTATATAACTTTACATACCCACATATTATAAATATAAACACCCATGAATGGAGTACAAACATTCGTGCTCAACAAATGTCCCCAGCGAGACTCGAACCCGGGACCACTGGCGTAGAAAGTATCCCACAGAAACCGTACATTTCCTGTATAAAAAGCAGCTTATATGCTATTCCCGATTATAATCTATCCTTGTGCCAAGTTTCATCCAGATCGTTACAGCCGTTCTGACGTGATTCAGTAACAAACATTCATCCAAATTCCAGATGAAAGTGCAGCCGAAGAAGACAAAGAAAACGAAGAAGCCTGGAGAAGCTATCGCGTAGCAATAAAGTGTTTTATTCGATGTACTTTGTTTGTTTTCTCCATTTTGTTAACCGACTTTAAAATAGCCAGTTCTTTTTGACCGTGGATGTGGTTTGGAGAAGCTGAAACTTTAAGTGAATACTAGACTTTAAGTGAAGTATAGTAAGAACACTTATTACTATTACTTTTTAATACTCTGTCAGTTTAAATATTATTAGGAGCTTTAAATCTAATACTTTTTTAGATATTCTTTCGCATTTCTAATATTTTCATGTGCGAAGCATTTTGAGGAAACCTGCGTGTCTGACAGAATCCCTCGTATTGAGGGAAAATAAATTTAAAAAAGGCTACCAAAAGTCGATAAACTTCTGTAAAGGAAACAAAAAAGCATATTCTATGACATTTTTATTGGATATATTCAAAGTCGTGCGCGGATCCAGCTGGCGAAGGAGGTGACGCGAGCATATCCCGAGGGCAGGCCGATGCGGCAGCCGGCCGCGGCCGAGAACGAACTCACTCCGATCTGGGGAGAGATTTGAAGAATACTTATATAGTTTCAATCGTTTAATAGTAAAAACCGATAGATTATAATTTCCCAGATTACAATCTCGCGAGATTGCAAACAGAATCGCGCGCTGATTGGTTGAACGTACCGCCATATTTGTTTGTTAGTTTGTTTGTTGTCATTTCACAATTTAACGGTTTAAATTGGATAGATTATAATCTGACGGTAATTACAATTTTACTTATATAAAAATCTAGTGTCACGATGTAAATACGGGATTAACTCCGAAACTACTGAACTGATTTTGATCAAATTATCTATAATTTGGTCCAACTTAAAACATTGGTTTTATTTCAATTATTGACCTCTTCAGGAAGGTATTTTAAGGACTTCTGGTTTGGATTGTAAAATTGCTTTAGAGTTGGAAAGCCCATATTTTATCGAGCGAAGCCGCAGGCTCCGCTAGTACATGTATAAATAAATAAATATGTTGGGACATTATTACAACAGCGCCATCTAGTTCCGTGGTAAGCTACGAGGCTTGTGTTACGGATACCAGATAGTTGATATACTACACATATACATTTTAAATACATACATATTATAAATATAAACACCCATGACTGCAGTACAAACATTCGTGCTCAACAAATGAATGCCCCAGCGGGACTCGAACCCGCGACCGCTGGAGCAGAAAGTAGGTCACTACCAACTGAGCCAAACGAGTCGTCAACATAAACTTGACACATTATATACTAAAACCTTCCTCTTGAATCACTCTATCTTTAAAAAAAATCGCATCAAAATCCGTTGCGTAGTTTTAAAGATCTAAGCATATAGGGACAGACAGACAGCGGGCAGCGACTTTGTTTTATACTATGTAGTGATGTAACATCATTTTATATTATGATATTACAAATATAACAATCAAATATTGTTTCGAAAATTTCATTGAATTTTGGTTTTTCGTATGACTTAAGATTTGTCTACATTACTTGGCTCAAAATTTACATTCAACTCAAACGCACAACCCTCGTTTGGAATGCCACAGTCGAGTATTCAGAATCGAAATACCGCATGCAAACTCATTTGCAAGGCGTAAGGTGACGTTGTCGGCTGTCGCGGTGTCTTGGGGAGACACTCGGACAGACTAACTTGCTTAAAGCGTCCCCGAGACAATCAATCGAAATTGTCAATTTTACGTTATTGTCAATTGCCATTGATTTTACAAGTACAATTGAAGCGATTGTCAATTGCAGTTACGTTATTGAAAGTAATTGATGGATATTTTCATTGATGCTCATTGACAGGAGTCATTGAAGTTGCCAATTGATCGTTTACCGAGTCATTGACAATCGTTTCCTTTCTGTTTTCGAATTTCTCGCGTCTGACAGACTCGAAAAAAACCAAGCATTCGCTGTGTTCGGCAGAAAAAAGCGCTTATTAGCGCTTACAAGCGCTGATAACAAATTAGACAGTTTTCGGCTAGGACAAGTTTGCTAACTTCAGTAGCGCTGACACAATCCGCCATTTTGCTTATTTATTTTGTTTGTTTTGAAGTAGAGCTTATAATTAATTTGTGTCCTACCGCTAGCGATCGCCATTTTTCTTAGCGCTTCCTAGCACTTTTTTCTGCCAAACACACGCATTGAACACTGCATCAATCGCACTTCAATTGCAATTGACAATAACGTAGCACATTGACAATTGCGATTGATCGTCTCGGGTACGCTCTGTCTTGATGCTGAGTAGTCTTGCTGTTTGTCTTACCAAGTATCTGACGTTCTGGAAAGTGAAGAAGAGAGGTCCTCCGGAGTCGCCGTCGCAGATGCCGACGCCGCCGCGGCCGGCCGTGCACAGCGTGCTGTGCACCACGTTGCTGGTGCCGTAGATGTTCGCGCACTCGAAGTTCTCGATCACGATCAGGGTCACCTGGCGGAGTCTGCCGCCGTTGGGGTCTGTGGCGGGGGCTGCGGACGGTTTTGTTATTTATTTGTCTTTTAAGAAATAATAATGTCCTCCCGGCCGATTACAGCCACGGCGGCCAATCTCATTGAGACTAGCCAACGGCGCGGGACATATTATAGTGCACGAGTGTATGCGCAGACACAAGTGCACTCTCTGTTCCTATCACTCTCATATTCCGGTGGGACGAATGCTCGACACGACCAGTGAGAGTTAAGGCGCAGGACCGACGGCTTTACGTGCTCTCCGAGGCACGGGGGTGAACTACCGCCAACTTCCCAACTCCGGGCTGTTACTGAGGCTTATGAAACAGAAAGACTCAATAACTAAACTTGGCCCGACCCGGGACTCGAACCCAGGACCTCCCGGTGTGCGACCGTACATGCTAGCCACTACACCACCGAGGCAGTGAGAAATAATCTAGATATAATAAATTTCCGAGTGGAATCTGTAATTTTTAAGAGTTTTGGGAATATAATCTTGTAATAGTTTTTATTTTCGATATTGATGAATCAAACAGCTGTCTCTGGATAGATTTTAATGAAATTTGGTATGATGATAATTGATAGATGGTTATTCAGGACAATATATGTTGGGACATTATTACAACAGCGCTATCTAGTTCCGTGGTAAGCTATGAAGCTTGTGTTACGAATACCAGATAGTTGATATACTACATAAATATAAATTTTAAATACATACATATTATAAATATAAACACCCATGACTGGAGTACAAACATTCGTGCTCAACAAATGAATGCCCCCAGCGGGACTCGAACCCGCGACCGCTGGCGCAGCAAGTAGGGTCACTACCAACTGAGCCAAACGAGTCGTCAATATACAGGATACTTTGAACAGCGGGATCTATGATATCTAATTTCTTAGAAATCTATTCGAACCGTTTAAACGTATCCAGGGTGATTCGCTAGTAAAGTAAAATGTTAGTACACACGAGTAAGTATAGTAATAGTGTAAAGGATATTATTTCTGAATATTATAGTGTTGGGCTCACTTACAGTCTACTGTTCTGCCGTAGCCGGCTGCGACGGCGCGCTCTCCGGCGTAGGTCATGCTCAAGAGCAGACCAGTCGGCAGCTGGATGTTACGAATGTTGTCTGAAAAAATATATTAAAATAACAATAATGCCAAATAAAATTGATCAATCTTGCTGAGACTTGCCAAATGGAAGTGATATTATAATGCAGTGTGAGAGTTTAGGCTGGACAGCTTTATATGCTTTAGTGGTAAAACACCGCCAATTTATCAAAAATTACTGAGAATTTCTAGAGAGAAAGACTAACTTTAGCCCTACCCGGAACTCGAACCCAGGATGTGAAGCCGTACCTACATGCTAGCCACTCCACACCACAGGCACTTTAAAAAGAAATATTACGATAGAAAAAGTAAACTAGGGCCTCCAGTTTTGATATTAGCAATCGATATTTTATCGATTCGCTAAATCGCAAACATGTATTTCGATGTCGTTATCATTGAAGATAACGACTTAGCGAGAATCGAAAACATAGCGATCACTAATTATAACGATACTGTCGATTTTAATCACTATAAAAATATTATTGGTAGAACGTTGAAAATTTAATAAGTATTATATGATGCCAAATCAAAGCTATTAGCTAAACAGTAGGCAAGACGGTGCGCGTAGGCTCGGCGATTGCATCAAGCGAAGCGGCGCTTGAAGCAGCGCTTCAAAATAAATTACTTGACAGATTATATACTAAAACCTTCCTCAAGAACCACTCTTTCCATTGGTGAAAACATCAGTAAAATCGGTGCAGTAGTTTTTAAGTTTATCGCGAACAGACAGACAGACGCGTCGGAGGACTTTGTTGTATAATATGTACAGAAGGTATATTGTGAATGTAATTCTTTGTGTTTGTAACATTTTTTTAGATTAAATCCTTAAACAGATTTTGATAAAATTCGTGTAAAATATACAAAGCTTTATGTAACATAATATTCTCTTTATCCTGGGCCTAAGTTCAAATAAATTAAACGGTTTTTATAATTTTCTAATAAAATAAAATATAAGTAGCCTAAGTTATTCCTTATAACATTAGCTATCTGCGAGTGAAAGTCCCGTCAAAATCGGTCCAGCCGTTTCAGAGATTAGCCGGAACAAACAGACAGACAAAAATTGATTTTTCGATGTAAGTACCGTATACTTTCATATGCATTTAGTGAAAAGTTGTTAATTTGAAATTACAAACAGACAGTTCTATTTCATTTATATGTACCTACTGATTTCTTTAATAATTAAGACAAGTAAAGCTTACTGTTGTAGTTAACCCAAGGGATGTTGACGATGGCAACGTCATTGTTCAAATTGGTAGGGTTGTAGCTGCCATGGACCGCTACATTTTGGGCGTTGACACGGGTTCCCCCAGAGAATAGGGTAGCGGAACCCAGGACGACCACCATCGACCTGCCCTGGTTGTTGCGGTCTCGCCAGCAGTGGGCCGCGGTTACCACCCGGGTGTTGCTCAGCAGTGAACCCCCACAGCTTGAGGTACGACCGTTAGCCAGCGACGTAAGAACGCCAACCTAGAAAATAAGATATTGTTATGTTGGTACATTATAACACACAGCCATCCAGCTCCGTGTTAAGCTACGAGGCTTGTGTTACGAAACCAGATAGTTGGTACACTACACAATACATATTATAAATATAAGCACTCATGACTGAAATACAAACGTTTGTGCTCAACAAATGATCGCCAACAACGGGACTCGAACCCGCAACCGCTGGCGCAGCAAGTAGGATCACTACAAACTGAGCCAAACGTATCGTCAAATGTTGAGTTTCTTTTAACGATATTATGTTTCTGAAACATACTACATATTCAGCTGAACTGGACCTGAAGGTAGGCCTCCCTTCAATATGAGGGAGATCAGGCTATAGTCCGTCACGTTGGCCGAGTGTGGACGGACAGCTCGTGGCTCTCGACGATTTGCTTAAGCAGGTTTCCTTACAATTATTTTCTTCACCACAAAACAAGTGGTAATGTTGGAACTGTATCATTTTGACATGAAAATATGAGAGGTTAGAGACCTGGATTTGAACCCGCTTCACTCGGTTACCAAGCGAGTGTGTTACCACTTTCACTGTCTTAATAAGTATGTAATGTATTCAGCCCTTCTTAACGTCCCACTGCAGGGGGTGGGCCTTCCTTCAATACGAGAGGAAACAGGCAATAGTCCACCGCGCTGGCCTAGTACGGGTTAGCGGACTTCACAAGTCTTTCGACAACTTGCTAGGTTCTCTCAAACATGCAGGTTTCCTCACGATGTTTTCCTTCACCGTAAGACAAGTGGTCATCATGATAGAAATGATTCACACATGAAAATATCAGAGGTGCGAGACCCGGATTTGAACCTGCATCACTCGGTTGTCCAAGCGAGCGTGTTACCACTGAGTTACCACTGTCGTTATTCGCATGTAATAAATAATAGAAGAAAGAAGAATTATAATTACGATATGTGGGTGGGCCGCTATTCCCGCTTGCTGTCCTCCCACGATTCTGCTGCCATCGAAGTCCATGGCCGCTTCCGCCTGCTTGATGCGAGCAGCCATAGGGATCCCGATGGTTTCATGGTAGTTGTTGTTTATGGGTTCATAGATGCTTTTGGCACTGGCCAGGGCCAGCCCAGCGACGAGGAGGAACAGCTGCATGGCGATGGGTAATGAAGCAAATTCGCAATCATATAAATACCGGCAGACTTATTCTTTATCTAATCCGTTAGTATTAAAACTTGCTTGATTATTATTATTTTTTTGGGGTTCCGCAAGTAAATTGTGGAAACTATGTATAAAATATTTTTTTTTGGATTCATGTTGCTCATGTAAAAGATTTTTAAATCAGCTTTCTTCACAATTTGTTTACAGATCTCAACTTTGTATGAGACGAATGCTGTGATTTCTAATAATCATTTTTGGATATTTTTTAAGTAATTTAAAAAGTCATCGTAGCGTCCCATAGGGGACAATAAAACTCTTCCCATTAATTCCTATAACGGAACCCCCGTCTCATATTAGTGTTGTTCTACATTAGATATAGAAGCTTATAAAATTTAATTTTTAGGTTTGTTGGTTATCAGATTGATTCAAGTTCTATCCTATCTATAGACGACTCGTTTGGCTCAATGGGTAGTGACCCTACTTTCTGCGCCAGCGGTCGCGGGTTCGAGTCCCGCTGGGGGCATTCATTTGCTAATCACGAATGTTTGTACTCCAGTCATGGATGTTTATATTTATAATAGGTATGTATTTAAAATTTATATGTGTAGTATATCAACTATCTGGTATCCGTAACACAAGCACGTAACATAGCTTACTACGGAACTAGATGGCGCTGTTGTAATAATGTCCCAACATATCCTCTGGAATGTGAGTTTTGATTTGTTTAGATTTTTGGATCCCGACGTTTCGAATGCTTTACAGCATCATGGTCACGGGAGAGGCTAAGGTTTTTGATGTCTCGAAGGTTATTTATTGAACGGGAACCAAAATAAATTCGCGAAAAAAATCCCGAAAATATTTGCGTTAATCTAGGAAAGTATTATATTTATTACATTTCTTCACTAGCAAACCTCGGCCCGCTTCGTTGGTCTTAAGTTAACATAAATTGAACGAGTTTTATAATTTTCTAATAAAATAAAAGTAGCCCAAGTTACTCCTTATAACATTAGCTATCTGCGAGTGAAAGTCCCGTCAAAATCGGTCCAGCCGTTTTAGAGACTAACCGGAACAAACAGACAAAAATATTAAGAATTGATTTTTTGATGTAGGTACCGTATATACTTTCATATGCATTTAGTGAAAAGCTGTTAATTTGAAATTACAAACAGACACTTCAATTTTATATATAGATAAGAAGATAGTTTTTGTGTTATATCTATACAAGAACCAAATAATAATCCTTATAAATAAATCATTCACTGCCGTTAATCTCGCGATCGTTATCGTGATATTATAATGACGGAATTGATCAGTTTGTAAACATCCATACATATAAAAAAAATGGAAGTGTCTGTTTGTAATTTCAAATTAACAGCTTTTCACTAAATGCATATGAAAGTATATACGGTACTTACATCAAAATATCAATTTTTAAAATTTTTGTCGGTCTGTTTGTTCCGATTAATCTCTGAAACGGCTGGACCTATTTTGACAGGACTTTTATTCGCTGGTAGCTAATGTTATAAGGCGTAACTTAGGCTACTTTTTGACCGACTTCAAAAAAGGAGGAAATTCTATTTAGGAAATTTTATTTTAATTAGCGGAACCCGTGGCTTCGCTGACGCTAAATCTAGGGATGAACCTTAACGAAGCGTAGGTGAGTCGCTACTCATTAGTATATTAATACGTGAATCAAAAACTTTGTACCACTTTTTACGAAAATTACGGGACGGAGGAGTATTAAACTTCGCATACTTATAGTTTATATAGAGGAGTACAGAAGCCTATTTTTTTTAAATTATGCATAAAATAAAAATGCATAAACTGAAGGCAGTGGTAGCCCAGCGGTAACGCGTCGCTTGTATAACCGAGTGATGCGGGTTCAAATCCGGGTCTCGCATCTCTGATATTTTCATGTGCGAATCATTTCTATCATGATTACCACTTGTCTTACGGTGAAGGAAAACATCGTGAGGAAACCTGCATGTCTGAGAAAACCTAGCAAGTTTTCGTAAGACATGTGAAGTCCGCCAACACGCACTGGGCCAGCGCGGTGGACTATGGCCTGATACCCCTCGTACTGAGGGAGGCCCGTGCCCAGCAGTGGGACGTTTAAAAGGGCTGATGTCATGCATAAAATACATTAAATCAATAAAAAGAACACTATACACACTACCATGTATTTAACACACTGAATGTCAAACATCACTAACGATTTTTTAGATTTTTTAAACATAATTAACGATTTTTTAGAAGACAGTACGCCTTGGGAATGATGTGATCGCCTCCAGGCTGTTTCAACCTATAGAATTATTGTTCATTTCACTTTAATTAAAAAAAAAAGAAAAACAGATCAAGTAAAAAAAAATATATATAATAGTCCCGCTGAGTTTCTTTCGCCAGTTCTTCTCAGGTCAGTGGTTTCTTCTTCCCGAACTGGTAGTAGACTCGTGACGTTCAGTAACACATTGTAATAATTTCATGCTGAATAAAATATTTTGAATTTGAAAATTTAAAAAATTAATAATAAATTCATTTGTTACAATACTAGCGACTCACCCTCGCTTCGCTCAGGTTCGTCTCTAGATACCGCCTTTAGTATAAAATTTTTACAAACTTTGAATGTCTCACTTATTTATATAGTATAATCAAAAGCCTAAAAAATAAGTTTCAAGCTTCTAGCTTTAAAAATGACGTAATTTCCATACAAACTTTCATCCCCTATTTAAGCCCTTTACAGCCCTTTTTCGCCTTAAAAAGTAGCCTATGTCCGTCTCCTGGCTCTAAGCTACCTCCCCACCAATTTTCAGCCAAATCGGTAAAGTCGTTGTTGAGTTATAAATAGTGTAACTAACACGACTTTCTTTTATATATATAGATAGATATATTAATATTAGTTATTAATTATGGTCGAATTTCGATTACAGGGCGACCACCAGTAATGGAATTATGTGAATACATTGTATTATTCAGTCATTTTAACATTCCCATTGCCGGGGGTGGACCTCCCTTCAAAAGAGAGGCCATAGTCCACCATTCTGGACATTGCGGGTCGGCGGATTTGTAAAATCCAGACATTCAGGTTTCCTTACAATGTTTACTTCACCGTAAGACAAGTGATAAAGGTTATCATGTTAGGAATGAATTACATATAAAAATATCTGAGATGCAACGGTTTTGAACCCGCATTATTCGATTATCCATCGCGAGTGCGTTTCTTTAACTGAGCTACCACTGCCCAATAAGGTCCTAACTGTGTCACAGACAGTCAGTTAGAATTTTATTATATGCAGGTGTGGATAAGACAAAGCCGCTGACAAAAGTTAGTCTCGAAACAAGATAACGTATAGATAGTATTTAATGAAACCGAAGCATTAACGAATCTGCGGTGTTTTGGCCTTCCCTACAACTCACTGCTAATCGGACTAAGATTAAAATTTAAAATTAATTAAGTAGATAGCACTTCATTGTCGTTTTAGGGTTCTGCAAGCAAACGTATGGAACCGTACCGTAAAATTAAATAGTATGTTGGGACATTACACACAGCGCCATCTGGTTCCGTGGTAAGCTACGAGGCTTGTGTTACGGATACCAGATAGTTGATACACTACACATAATGTAACTTTAAATAAATAGACTGGAGTACAAACATTCGCACTTAATAAATGAATGCCCTCAGTGGGAATCGAACCCGCAACCGCTGACACAGCGGTTTCGGGTTAAGTTGGTTATAGAACCCTAGAAATCGGTAAAATGCATAGATTTTGTTTTAGAAATGCCTCCTAATATATACAAATCTGGCACAAAGTTTTCATCTCCTAAATTACTTCATACTTGTATGTATACATACAGGTGGAAATGTGGGACTCACGGCTTATAAGAAGCTAATACTCCCCACTAAAGCCCAACAGACCTTACCCGTCTTAATGGGGCGTCGCAGTATCACTTAGGCATTCAAATCTGATGAAGAAGACCATGACAACCATGAGGTTGCTCCACAGTCCACTCTCTAAGCTCCACCCTCTCAAAGAAGAAGAACCAAGAGGAACCTGCATGACCGCCCTCCTGCGCGTTTCTTAACGGCTTGCCGAAAGCTACTGAGCCCCCCACCGTGACAAGGTGAACGCACGTTGGGGGGCATCAGAGAAGTACCTAAAACCCGTATGTTACACTACCCACCCAGGTTGGTTGCCACCCAGTACATTCCCAAGATTCACGCCTGGCTGGACGCTCATGAGGCCTCACGACAAATCCCGGAAATGGAAACGGAACCCTGGGTCCAACTCACACTTGACAGATTTTTATACATCAAATTAAAACCGAGCAGCTGTCGGCTAATTTTCATTACCTACGTCTTGACGATAAGTGTTATCAATTATTGTCAGGACGCGTATGAATGGCATTTTTTTACTACTTTATTGGTTATAGTCTGCGTCTGCGCTGTTTTAAATTCCCGTTGTACTATACTTTCTTAGGTTAATTCGAATATTGTAGATCAATACGTAGGTATGTATGTATTTAGCCTATTAACCTCCCACTGCTGGGGGTGGGCCTCCCAATAATACAAGGGGGATTACCGGTTAAGTTCTAATCAAAATAATTAAGCAAAATCTTCATGTGTTTCACGCAAAAACTATTAACCGATTTAAACTAAATTTTGTAATTCGAGTTAATAGGATTTCTCATAATACAGGAAAATATTTGATTTCAATGGGAAAATAAAATAACTGGTTCTATCAAGTCGTTCTCATACATTAACATGGCTGACTCTTTTCTATTAAGCATAAAATTATTATTATTTTGTACTGAACGTCATGAGTCTACTACCAGTTCGAGAAGAAGAAGCCTCTAGCCTGAGAAGAACTAGCGGAAGTTAAGGATCTCAAGATTCTAAGACATACATACATACATACATACACCTAAAAAGTCCTTCTTCTACCTTCTAAGGTACATTTGTAATAATTCATTTGTTTAAAACGCACCAGTGTGAAGCAAGGGACCCTTGCCAAGGGTTGGTTACTATTTAAAAAAAAAACTATTTCTTCAATCATGATTACAGAGAAAAAAGAAATAGAGAATTTTAGGACCACAGATAACACTGAGACTAACTGGAAATTAAGCCCTTTTCTTACAGTCCCGTTGCTGGGGGTGGGCCTCCTTTCAATGCAAGGGGGATCAGACCATAGTCCACGACGGTGGACTATTATAGTGCAATTCGACGATAAGCAGTCCGTCAAAAATCAGGTGCAGAACCAACAGCCAACTCTTTGATTTTACTGAGAATTTCTTTACAAATAACCTAACAAATGACCCCAACCATCGTCCCGGGACTCGAACCCATGGCCTATCTATAATCCTACAGTCCAGCCACGTCACCCACAAGTCATACGTAATACCTATTATAATACTGTTACGTGGTAATTTATAATGATCACTAATCTATGTATCACTATACGATAGTTTAATTTAATTCGTACATAAATCGGACAAGTGCGAGTCTGATTCGCATGAGGGTTCTGTAGTTCAAAGAATTTGTGCTATTTAAAATTAAAGGACATTGATCTATACTATTACTATTTATAAAGCTGAAGAGTTTGATTGTTTGTTTAAACGATCTAATCTCAGGAACTATTGGTTCGATTTGAAAAATTCTTTTTGTATTGGATAGTCCGTTCATCGAGGAAGGCTATAGGCTATATTACATCCCGCTACGATCAATAGGAGCTGGGCACTAATGAAAAATGTTGCAAAAACGGGAGAAAAATATTCCTTTTGAGTTTTCGTTGCGTGCGTTGCGTAAACGGTTAAAGTTATGCAAAAATAATGAATGACGGAATTGTTGCCCTTTAAAAGTTCTAAAAAAAGTCCGCGATAGCATATGTCTATCTTTTAAGATTGACTCGCTATAATCTGTTTTAAGATAATGATGATTTGCGAAGGTGATTAATGAACATGATATTGATTCTTATCCAAATGAATAAGTTATGCGTCACAAGTATTTAATTTTGAACAAAATTGCTCTTGGCATCATTTGATTTCAATGAATATCTTACGAGATATCATAATTTTAACATAACTCCGCAACAAAATTACCGCGTGGAAGACGGGTGGACACTGAAGGCGGGACGAAAGAATTTGGTTTCCAGCCTTTAGAACGCGAGCGTAGTCGCGGGAAAAGCTTGTATCAATATATTAATAAAGTATGCATTTGCGCAAAAATTTCGAAGTCAATTTTACCGCCCCACAACTGGGAGTGGGCCTTCAATACAAGGACGATCATTGATCAAGTCAACCAAGTCAACCACGCTGGCCTAGTGAGGGACTGAGCATGTCTTTCGAAAACTTGCTAGGTTCTTCGGTGGTGTAGTGGTCGCACACCGGGAGGTCCTGGGTTCGAGCCCCGGGTTGGGCCAAGTTCGATTAGTAATTCTTGCTGTTTAGTAAGCCTCATAATAACAGCCCGGAGTTGGGAAGTTGGCGATGTGTCACCCCCGTGCCTCGGAAAGCACGTAAAGCCGTCGGTCCTGCGCTGCAGCTCTCACTGGTCTCGCGTCGTCCCACCGGAGTATGAGAGTGATAGGAACAGAGAGTGCACTTGCATCTGCGCTCTCTCTCACACTCGTGCACTATAATATCTCCCGCGCAGATGGCGACTCTCAATGAGAATAGCTGCCGTGGCCGGAATCGATTAGGAGGACATCATCATTAGGTTCCCTCAGACATGCAGGTTTCCTCACGATGTTTTCCTTCACCGCAAGACGACCAACAATATCAGAGTGACCCGGGATTTGAACCCATTTCACTCGGTTTTTGAAGTGAGTTATAATTAAGTTATTAATTAGAATTAAAAAATCGATAATCAATCATTATTAAATTGTATTTGGAAAATTACAAGATAAATAATAATATATCAAGTCATTATGTGTCTAAAGGTCATATTTTCATTATTATTAACTCTAATCTTTCATTATTATTAACTAATCACTATTAAAAAATAGAAATTGGTGGTAGAACGTTGAAAATTCTTCGCTTCTTGTAAGAGCTATTTGCTAAACAGCAGGCAAGACGGTGCGCGTAGGGTCGGCGATTGCATCAAGCGAAGCGGCGCTTGCATTTTATTCTCGCGTCTGTATTTTTTGCGACATTTTAGCCAATATATACAAAATAAGTTAAAATACTCGACAAATTATGTACTAAAACCTTCCTCGAGAACCACTCTTTCAATTGATGAAAACACCACGAAAATTGGTGCAGTAGTTTTTGAGTTTATCGCGAACAGACAGACAGACGCGGCGGAGGACTTTGTTTTATAATATGTATAGATTATTATCAATGTCCCTACATACGTTTTAATTTTAAGCTGTACTTTAATTATTTTTCTTAAATAAAAGTAGCCTAAGTTACTCCCTATAACATCAAATACCTGCCAGTGAAAGTTCTATTAAAATCAGTTCAGCCGATTCAGAGATTGACGAGAACAAACAGACAGAAAATTTAAAATTTATATTTAAGCCTTAAGCTACTTTTATTTTATAAAAAGATTTTACGTGACAACGTCTTTTTCTCGGTAGAATATTTATTGATATGAATATAATTAAATTGCACAATAGGAACAAGGAATTGAATGAAAATAAGAATTGCACAAATTTTAACTATAGAAATATATTTTAATAGTTGAGTGGGAGAGAGACGCAAGGCATTCGGCGGGCCTCTCTCTCGTTCGGTGACTCATCGTAACGTTACCGAGCGTTACACTTTTTCATAAGTGACTCCCAGCTTAACCTAATTTAAGACGTTGTCACGTCAAAAAAAAACAACAATTATAACAAAAATTAAAACTTATCGGGGACGAAAACGAGCAGTAGCAGTGTTGAGAATAAAACATTTCATGAATGTTGCCGTTTATTATATATTATTAGAATATTTATTCAGAAAACAGAAAACACGTTTCAACTCAAGAATGCAGACCAAAGAGAGTCAAAGAGAATGTAAAGAAGAGAGTGACGCACTATACAGATTGTATATAGTTCTTTACAACTGTCATTTACATTGACAAATTACATCTGCCAAGTGACAGATAACAATTATATTTTAACAAACAGTGAGTCATACAATACAAAGACATGACTGACTTTTTAAATAAGGAGCTTAATTACACGACCTAATTCCCTCATCCCCTTTCCATCATCGGACGACCCGACGAACTGCTGGTCTCCATCCTTATGTCGTGGATATTCCACCCTCCGGAAGTCATTTATTATACGTGCGGCAAAGGTTTGGAACAATCTGCCTGCGTTTGTGTTTCCGTCCGGTTACAATATGGGAGTCTTCAAGGCAAGAGTGAATAGGTGGCTACTGAATTAGTGCGACTTACCATCTACGACTGCGTTACCACTTACCATCAGGTGGAGCGTAGTTAAGCACTAATTTAGAAGAGTATACAAAAAATACAGTGGTATCCCAGCGGTAATGCGTCGCTTGTATAACCGAGTGACGCGGGTTCAAATCCAAGTCTCGCACCTCTGATATTTTCATGTGCGAATCATTTCTATCACGATAACAACTTGTCTTACGGTGAAGGAAAACATCGTGAGGAAACCTGCATGTCTGAGAGAACCTAGCAAGTTTTCGTAAGACATGCTCAGTCCGTCAACACGCAGTAGGCCAGCGCGGGGGACTATGGCCTGACCTCCTACTGAGGGAGGCCCACTCCCAGCTGTGGGACGTTAAAAAGGGCTGATGATGATGATGACAAAAAATCTGTTAAAAAGGATGCCAAATAAAAATCCCATATATACATAAACAATTTATTTCTCTCCATCATCGTACATTTTCCGGAAAATCCGTAAAAGTTCGCCCAAATTGATTCCAGTTTTCGCCGAAATTCCAACCACTTCCATTTCCTTTCTCGCTTCCTCATAGTTCTGTTTCGCTTCCGGCATATCTATCTTGTTGATGACGACACACCTCGGTTTTTTCGCAAAAGTTTCATTGTATTTTGTCAATTCATAGTTCAAAATGTCGTATTGGCTGAGAGGGGAATCTGTTCCATCTAAAAGGAAAATCAGTCCGCGACATCTTTCCGCGTGTTGTAAGAATTGAATACCTGTTATTTAAATAATATTTAGTAATTTTGTTGGAAATGAAATATTTTCCGGCAGTAAAGGGGTCATCCATAAAGTACGTCACACGTTAAGGGGCGGGGAGGGGTTCGATGAAGTGTGACATTGTGTGACAAGGGGGTGGGAGTGGTCCTAAGTATTGTGACGTCACATTTCAAAATCTTATACCTAAGTGTTAAAATGTTAATTATTTTGTTGGCGAGTTCACATTTGCTCTACTTGTGTCATGCGCCGGCATTAGTTTCTTACGTCCATTAATATACCTAATTAATAATCTTTAGTTTAGTTTTTTTTTCAAAAGTTTGACATAATATTGTTTTTTTTTTACTTTTAATGGAAATAAAACTAATTTGGGAACTGTTGTTTAATTAAATATTTATGGATGTATGTCTCACAAATGTGACAAACTGTGGAGGACGGGGGAGGGGTCAATAGATCACGTAATTAGTGTGACGTAATTTATGGATAACCTCAAAGTATCCTATATCCTGACCCCTAACCAGCTATCATCATACCAAATTTCATCAAAATTGGTCCAGTGGTTTCCTCCTTTTGTAATAACAGACAAACAGACGAAAATTCTAGAAATTATAGATTCGGCCTGTGTATCGATGATAAATACTATTCAAATAATTAAAGGCAGTGGTAGTCCAGTGGCAAAGCATTGCTTAGGAAAAAGTGAAGTGGGTTCAATTCATAAATTGACGACACGTTTGGCTTAGTTGGTAGTGACCCTAGTCCTTATTCTCTGCGCCAGCGGTCGCGGGTTCGAGTCCCGCAGGGGGCATTCATTTGCTAATCACGAATGTTTGTACTCCAGTCATGGGTGTTTATATCTATAATATGTATGTATTTAAACCTTATATAAGAATATTGTATCAACTATCTGGTATGCGTAACACAAGCCTCTTAGCTTACCACGGAACTAGATGGCGCTGTTAAATTAATGTCCCAACATATTTATTTTATTATTTATTATATATTAGGTAAAGTCCCACTGCTGGGGGTGGGCCTTCAATACATTGATTAAGCCAATACTTAAAACATATTTTGTAGATAAAATAGCAATGGAGTCAAAAAATTTGAGAAACTCACCGAGTCCATAGTTTTTGTGCGAGCCGGATATCAAACCCGGCAAGTCCGCGACCGCCACCTGCTCGTAGTCGTCGTACGGCACCATGCCTGGCGCGACAACATCGGTTAGACACCCAACACTAGACTAAGGTTATATAATACTAGCGATTCACCCTCGCTTCGCTCGGATTCGTCCCTGAGCACCCCCTTTAGCATACAATTTTTACAAACTTTAAATGTCCCACTTATTTATATCTAATCAAAAGCCAAATAAATTTCAAGCTTGTAGCTTTAAAAATGACGTAACTTCCATACAAATTTTCATCCCCCATCTCAACCCTTTACAGCCCTTTTTTCGCCTTGAAAAGTAGCCTATGTCCTTTCTCAGGATCTAGAGTCTAGACTATACGGGTAGTCTATATTCTACCTAATTTCATTAAAATCGGTCCAGTAGTTTTTGAGTTTATTCGTTACATACAAAAGTACAAATATTTTCTCTTTATAATATTAGTACCTATAAACTTAAAGGCATTTTTTCGTGCATCTAATAATTAGTTTAGAAAATATAGCAATTACAATTCAAAATTGTATAATAAATCCATATAATTCATTGTATACGTAAAGGTGGTATTTTTCCTGATTTTTTTAGTTTTTTTTTAATAAAAAATACTAAGTGTTTTTTCACCCGACTTCAAAAGGAAGGGGGTTCTCAATTCAGTTTTTTATTTAAATTTGAAACTTTAGATCCACCTCTACTAAGGACTTATGAAGAAATAGGCATGTTTACTTTTCACTTCTCAAGCGAACCTGATTGTTGTAAAGCATTCGAAACACCGGGAACCAAAAACTAAATAAATCCGCGAAAACATCCAAAAAAATAGTTAAGATATCCTTTATTTTGATCCGGATAAGTTATCTATCATCGTACTAAATTTCATCCAAATTTGTCCAGTGGTTTGCTCGTAATGCGGTCACAGACACACAGACAAAAATTCTAAAACTATAGATTCGGCCTCTGAATCGATAATAATGTCTATTTTAATTCAGATTCGAATTAGTTAGAATTTTATTAAATGTACTAGCAATTCCCGCGACTTCGTCCGCGTTCTAATCACTATTAAAATATAGAAATTGATGGTAGGACGTTGACAACTCTTCGCTTCTTGTAAGAGCTATTAGCTAAACAGTAGGCAAGACGGTGCGGGGAGGGTTATAGGCGATTGCATCAAGCGAAGCGCGTCCGTATTCTTTGCGACATTTTAGCAAATATGGGGCTGTCCATTAATCACGTGAGGCTCGAGAGTACTAAAAATACACGTGATATAGGGGGAAGAGGGGGTTATAGTCTTTAGCCTGACCATGGATCAGGGGGAGGTTAGGTTATGAGGAGGGTTTAAAAAATGACAAAACAAACATCACGTGATTAATGGACGGCCTCTATACAAAATAAATTAAAAAACTTGACAAATTATATACTAAAACCTTCCTCGAGAACCACTCTATACATTGGTGAAAACAGCATGAACATCGGTGCAGTAGTTTTTGAGTTTTACACGGACAAACAGACGCGGCGGAGGACTTAGTTTAATAATACGTATAGATGTCAAAATCTGCTGAAATCTAAGAAAATACATCCTCACCTATATGTGGTCTGAGGGTGGTGAAGGGGTAGGGCGCGACGGTGGGACGCGCGCGGGTGACGGCGCGCAGGAGCGTGCTCTTGCCCGCGTTGGGGAGCCCTATGAGCCCGAGGTGGGCCATCGACCTCACCTCTAGCATGTAATGGTGTGTCTCCCCCACCGCACCATATTCGGCTACCATGGGAGCCTTGGAATTCGAAATATTTCATTCAGTACAAGTTATTACAATTTGTTACTGAACGTCGTGAGTCTACTACCAGTTCGGAAGAAGCCTCTGACTTGAAAAGAACTGGTTAAAGAATTTAAAATATGTTGGTACATTAGCACATCTAGGCTTGTGTTACGGATACCAGATAGTTGATACACTACACATATATAACTTTACATACATACATATTATAAATACAAACAGTGTTTGTGTTTGTTTGTCAAACACCCATAGCTGCATAAGCATTGGTGCTTATCGCACAAATGCCTCCAGCGGGACTCGAACCCGCGACCGCCGACACAAGTATGGCCACAATAAAATCATAATCATTATCCAAATTAAAAGAAAATGTTATCCAAATAAAATACAACAAAATAGAAAATTGACTAGTGATTTAGGTCGAGATTGAATGGCTTAAAAATACGTTATATATAAAACATAATCTAAATAAGTACATAAGTACAAAAAAAATTTTGTGGGTAGGTCCCTTCAGTTACGAGGGGATCAGGCCATAGTCCCCCGCGCTGGCCTACTGCGTGTTGGCGGACTGAGCATGTCTTACGAAAACTTGCTAGGTTCTCTTACACACGGATTTCCTTACATTTCCTTTCGCACGTGACAATACCAGAGATGCAAGACCCGAGATTCGAACCCGCTTTACTCGTTTTCCAAGACAGTACCAGTATAATTCATATTAGGATAGATTAACTTCTGTTTTGACTAATAATAACTTATTAAGCCATTTTAACGCCCTACTGCTGGGCGTGGGCCTCCCTTCAATACAAGACGATCCAGGACATAGCTGTACTACACTGGCTAAGAGCGGATAAATTTAATTATATATTCTTATCGACACATTCTTAGAGTTCTGTACGTCAAAAGAACAACGAAACGGACCAAAAAAATAATGTCTGCTGTATGGGAGCCTACTTAAATATTTATTTTATTCTATTTTTTAGTATTCGTTGTTATAGTGGCAACTAGAAATACATTATCTGTGAAAATTTCAACTGTTTAACTATTACGGTTCAAGAGATATCGCCTGGTGACAGACAGACAGACAGACAGACAGACAGACAGCGGAGTCTTAGTAATAGGGTCCCGTTTTATCCTTTGGGAACTGAACCTTTACAGGATAACTAAGTTATCAGTATGTCTGTCAGTCAGTCAGTCAGTCAGTTCAGCCTATTGCAGTCCACTGCTGGACATAGGCCTCCCCAAGTTCGCGCCAGACATCCCGGTTTTCCGTATGTATGTATGTATGTATGTAGTATGTCTGTCAAGTCCACATATTTTTAACAACTACCCACCTGTTCAGTGTCAGTCAAGAAGAACCTGTTGCCGCGCCCCCCCGCGCCCCCCCGCGCCGCCACGAACATGGTGCCCTCCTCCTGCAGGTCCCCCACCACCCGCCCCGAGCCGTCCCTGATTATTGTACCTGGTTTAGAACCAAGAAACACATACAGTACTAGATCAAATTCAAAAGATTTTATTCAGCATGAAATTATTACAATGTGCTACTAAACGTCATGAGTCTACTACCAGGTCGGAAAGAAGAAGCCTCTGCCCTGAGAAGAACTGGCGGAAGAAACTGAGCGGGACTAATTTTTTTTTTGTCTAAGTCTTAGTTTTTCTTTTTTAAATTAAATTGAAATGAACAATAATTCTATAGGTTAAAAAGCCTTAAGGCAAACAATTTATTCCCAAGGCATACTGTCTTCTAAAATCAATAAAATAAAAAAAATCGGCTTGGATTTCAACTATAATGCTGTGAAATGCAAGTCAAAAATATCCTTTTATTATGAATCATTAGCAAACTATTACTAACTTTAAAATGAGACCAACCGTTTTAGAGATTAGCCAAAACAGACAGACAAACAAAAATTTTAGAAACTGATTTTACAATGAAGTACTTCATTTTCCTGTAATAAAAGAGGCAAACATTTTTAATGACCATTGCTGTGGAGTCTATATTCTGTATATAATATTTGGTTTTTATTCGGTGGTTTAGTGGCTAGCATGGATGGCCACACATCGAGAGGTCCTGAGTTCGAGTCCCGAGTCTATAATATCTCCTGCAGTTGGCTAGTCTCAATGAGATCCACCTCCATAGCCAGAATGGGTCAGAGAACGAAGAAAATTATTTTTTATGATATAATATCATAATATGTATAGGAAAATATTTGACATGAGACCTACCTAAGGGAACTTCAATAACCATATGCTGAGCATTTTTCCCATTACAGTCTTTGTTGCCGCCTCGCTCACCATGCTTTGCTTGGATCACTGAGTTACAATGGTTTAAACTTTTTTTGGTATGTGTCGCCTGTAATAAAACAAAATATTATACATATTATAAATCAACAACAACAACAAGATTTTATTTATTAACACTTTGTTGTGTTTAAATTAGTTCAGGCTCCTTACATACTTTCCGTATGTTGGAGGTGGAACAACACCAAACTCCACTGGTGTTATCAAGAATATAAATTCGATCAAGATATAAGAATAAAATTCATATATTCAAATAACACCAGTTATCTTGATAGAATTTTAAAATCGCAATAACTATACTTATAAATCCCACCCTCGGTCACTACATATTTAATAATATTTTTACATATTCACTGCCTTTACAATTATTTACAGTGATCTAATGGCTGTCATGTACCACTGGATCCTGAGGTGCCTGGTTTAAGTCTAGGTTTGAGTCAAGCACAGTCGAGTTTTTATTAAGAAAATCATAGTGGCCTGGGTTTTGAAATCAAGGCATATTATCAACTACTCTATAGAGAAAACACTGATTATGACAACACTACTAAAACTATTCAATTCAATTATTTTGTTTAATAGCTTCTAGAAGCCGGTTGGGCATAATTTCAATTAACTATTAACAGAGCGACTATTATATATAAAAAAACTTGACATTAAATTCACTTCAAAGAACCAAAAAACACCTAAGAGCTTAGTAAAAAGTCAATTGTCACTCTGTAAGTTAAACAAAAACTATTTCCTTAAATCTATATATTATATATCTTAGCTAATTTATATAATAATTTAGCTTTAGTAGGGAATAAGAAGGTTATACAATTAGTAATATTTAAAATAATTTAAAGATATTGTAGCTAGATTCACTAAGTCTTTACCTGAAAAATAACATGCCCGCCATTCCCTCCGTCGCCCCCATTAGGCCCCGCCTGCTCCTTGCACCACGCACTCAGGAAGGACACGCACCCATCACCCCCGTTCCCAGCCACTGCCCTTACACTGCATGAATCCACATAATACTGTACGTTATTCCGTGTAGACTTAGCCTTTAAACTCCTTAGAGCCTTCGGAGTATACTCCTTCGAGAAATTTCTGTTAATTTGGGAAAATATAACTATTTTTGTATTTCTAAATAATGTTGCGAGGTTCATGTTTCGTTATATTTATATTATTCATCTGCAATGTTCCTAATTTTGGGGTTATTTATCAATTCATTGTTATGACATATGTCAAAGTCAGATGACATTTAGAATTTCATTTTGAAATAGCAACTATTTGATTAAAAATGTATCTTTACAGATAATAAAATTCTGAGTTGAATCTGTACCATGGAGATTAGAAACCAGGAGGACCATCGCTTCATACTAAAGCATTACCCGCCTGTCTCTGAAAATGTGTAGAATTTACAACGCACTGCCGGCGGTAAGTAGTATCTGTGAAGTTAGCTATTTATGAGTACTGTCACTGTTGTGACAACGTGAAGTTAGGCATTGAGACAACATAGCGATCGCAGCGCCTCCTTGGTTTGACAATATTTCTGAGACACTACATTGTAGGGCCTTGGTTCTCCTGGTTTCTAATCTCCATGATCTGTACGTAAAATATTTTTTGTTAAATGTTATTGAAAAAGACATTATTATCGATACAGAGTCCGAATCTATAGTTTACATAATTTTTGTGTCTGTGACTGTATCTAGAGAAAACTACTATAGATTTTGATGCAATTTGGTATCATAATAACTGGTTATTATTTCGAAATGTAATATTATTCGTCGTGAATAGATTGATTATTTAAATAAAAACCAAGTAAATTGCGCTATATTTGGATATTTTGTGGTGTCATAATAGGGTGATGTCATAAACCTACTTTAACATAGTATTTAAGCTAGTGTATCTTGTTATATTAGAGTTGTATTAAAGTGTATTCGAACCTAGTGGTTGTGTTATTACAATCCCGCTCCAAACCCTATAATTTTGGCACATAGGTATTAAAAAAAAGTCCAACATTTTGCGGAACAACGCCATCTGACGTCCATTTTATTAAAAAAATAGCAAATACATTTCTATGTTATGAATTATGATTAATTGTTAAGTCTCTATGGTCTGTTCCCCGGCGGGCGGCGCGACGCTGAGCCACTCTGCGGTGCGACGACTGGACTGTGGGAGGAATTAAAAAATATAAAATTCCTATGTTCTCTCTCATATTTTATCTGTATACTTATTACATAAAATAACTAACAGATTAAATAAAAACTCATAAACAAGTCATAAACAAAAAGTTTACTTTAAACCACCTGTTTTTTTTTAACTTATTCTCTCTATTCTTTAACTTATCTCTCTCTCTACTTCTCACATAGAACAAAATATAACAAATTAAAACAAATCATTTTATTAATTCTAATAAACACAATAGTCTTAACTAAAACCTGATATATCTCTTTCTTCCTTTTCTCTTTACTGATTTTCTCTTTCTCTATCTCTTGTCTTACATACACTAACTCTTCGTACTGTCATACTCTTTTCACTCACACCACTCTAACTATTAGACTCATTAACTCCTCTTTCCTTCCACTCACACTACTCTACCCATTAACTCCTCGCATTCTCTCTCTCCCACCACTCACCTTGGGCTTAAGATGCACCAGCTTGTTATGGTTGTAGAGAGCAGCTTCATACCCAAAGGCGGCGGGACACTTGGCGCAGTGGAAGGGGCGCTCGCCGCTGTGTGCTCGGAGGTGGCCTTCGAGGCATTTTTTAGTCTGGCATGATGTAAAAATGGTTAATGGTTATTGGTATTAGAGTATTTTAAAAGAAGGTTAGACAGGTTAAGTAAAAGTTGACTCTCTCTCTTTCTCTCTCTTTCTCTCTCTCTCTTCTCTTATATGCTGTAATGTTGTATTTAGTTCTGTTTCCTTTCAATACGAGGGGGATCAGGCTATACTCCACCGCGCTGGTCTAGTGCATGTTGACGGACTTCACATGTCTTTCAAAAACTTGCTAGGTTTTTCAGACATGCAGGTTTCCTCACGATGTTTTCCTTCACCGTAAGACAAGTGGTAATCATGATAGAAATGATTCGCACATGAAAATATCAGAGGTGCGAGACCCGGACTTGAACCCGCATCCCTCGGTTATTCAAGCGAGCACGTTACCACTGGGCTACCACTGTCTTATAATATGTCCTATGGCTATCATCATCGTCAGACTTACTTCTTCTATCATATGCTATTAGTATTGTATGTATACAGTATATAAATGCATTGTTAATGTATATATCTCTCTCATATTTCCCTCTGTCTTTCTCTTTCTCACGTGTTAAACTCTTTGTGCGGGACTGGACATGGAGGTTAAATGAAACAACCGTGTACGTCGACAACTTGATGAGAAGAGAGACTTTAATTAGAACTCACACGGTGAAAAATATAAAAGATAAAGTTAAAATTAAACGTAGGTAGATTTACATGACATTGCTTCAAAAAAAGCATCAGGCGCTCCAACACTCTTTTTTCTTAATCATATGACATTGGTATTGTATGTATAATGTATATACGTAATATACGCAATGTTTGTGTATATATCTCTCTTTCCCCCCTCTCCAATCTCTCTCTTTCTCACTTTCTTTAGTCACATGTTAGTTAATCCCTTCTTACTTCCTCTAGTCTATACCATTCGTATTGTACACTGACCTCTATAATACCACTGGACTGGCTGTTGTTAACGTATTTTTGTGGCTGCTTGATATTCGTATTTCGTATTGACGTAGCGAGAGTTTGTGGTACTAAAACTAATGATGTCGATATAAAGATTTTTATTTTTTTATCTTTATTAATCAATAACCGTATCATCATAATTACTACTTATGTTATATTAACAACGAAAATGCAAAATTACTTTCAAAATTAGTTCTCGGGGCTCTCGCTAGTGGCGCTTCAAATGGACACAAAAAAATTGCTGTCAAACGCTTGGAACAGCCAGTCCAGTGGTATTATAGAGGTCAGTGGTATTGTCGGCCTTTTCCAATTACAGCACTAAGGCGCATTTTGCGGCATAATGCTCAACGTTGAATGTTCCAACTACAACAGCGCTTCGCACAATCGAATACTGCTTTTGCGTGATGCTGTGTTAAAAAAATAAATATACCGTGTATCGATGAAGGTTACAAGAGTAATAACATTGATTTTTTTTTATATTCCACGTTTATAATGTGAATGCAATTTTATTTTAGAATTCAAAACTATAAACATATTTATTTTGCAGAAATATATAATGGAATCATTAATTCACGTTCCAATTAGCATCAGCACAAATCGGCATTGTGCGCCACTGAGTCGCATTATGCTCTGTAATTGGAAAACAGGGTGTATGTCCCTGTCTCTCGACTCACGGTGTAGGTCTTCCCGCAGAGGTGGCACACGTGGTTGCGCAGGAGGCGCGCGGCGCGGTGCTGCATGCGCGCGTGCGTGCGCAGCGCCGCGCGCGACGCGCTCGTCTGCGGCAACACGCGGGGTCAAACCCACTACCCTCGGGGGTGGAGCTATGCTCTCTTTGGTTGTCAAATGCATTCGCATGTCTAATATTATAACATTGATAGAATTGTAAGCATTCAATATTTAATTATTAATTTTTATTTTACCGTGGACCAATATGATTTTTGAAGTGAATCGTTGTGATTTGAAACTCGATGAAACGAAAATGCGTCACGATAAAGAAAGAAATACATAAAAGTATAGGATCAAGTCGGAGAGAATGAGATAGAATACATTCCCATGTTGCCATGGTAACCGTTGTTTATTTTTGAAGTGAAACTTGTTTAGAATCGTTGTGATTTCAAACTCGATGAAACGAAAAAGTAAGTCCATAGAGACACAAACACGTGAATCAAGTACCAGGCGCTCAGAGACGGGGAAGAGTTAGCGCCACCACATTAGTATGTATACAGTGTGTAAACAGTGAGTTAAATTTATAAATAAAGAAGTTTCACTTCTGACATGTGTACTTTGTACGCACGCGCTTTTTTTTAGTTTTTTTTTCTTAAATACTGTTTGATTTCAGTGTAAAAACTATTACAGGGCAAATAAACGTAATTGCTTTTCTGCAAACTAAATAACTATAAAAATTTGAATGATATTGGTAGTCAATCACGCCATAACGGCTGCACAGATAAATTATATTTGACACACAGATAAATTATAATCTGGAATAGCATATAGGCTATTTTTTATCCTGGGAAACGTAACATTCCCGTGGGAAAAAATGTTTTCCTTAGTCACTAATATGCGAAAGTGTGTAGCACATTAACATATATATATGTATTAGGGTGCTTCAAAAAAAATGATTTTTATCTTTTTTTGCTCTTACCTTTTCAAATGTTTATACTATAAGTATAAAAAATCAACTCTAGGAGGTCGCTTTTTTAATTTTAATTTCTCATTTAATTAACATACGAACAGAAGTTTTTTTATTAAAATTTAAATTACTTGTAGTTAACTTAACTATTCAAAAGCGATAATCATATTTTCTTAAAGCTGACTGTTCAAGCTTTCTAAAACTCTATAATAACGTGTAACTACTATTACTTGAAGACTAGTTACAAATAGCTGAAAATTACAGAATTTTTGATTTCTGAGAAATTATAGTCTTGTGAATTTAGACCAGAAGTGAGCTTTCTTTTAAAAAAAACAAGCATACTAAATCGACCTCAATTTATTTTAAGAACTGAAATGGCTAAAACACAATTTAACTAACTGAAAAGACAACTAATCTACCAACAATGATACTTTAAGAAACAAACCGACAGAGTAACGACCTAACACTGCTACCACGAAAAGTGTCATAACACAACTACCCCCCGATGCCGGTTATGCATCGACTTTTATAGTTTTCTCCCCACCCTCTAACATCCTCTTTCCTATTCATCTTCCACAATAGATAATAATTTTATGACACTGAATTTAGCCGACATTGTTCTTTTTGAAGCACCCTAGTATGTATGTATGTATGTATGTATGTATGTATGTATGTATGTATGTATGTATGTATGTATGTATGTATGTATGTATGTATGTTTGTGTGTATGTGTGTGTGTGGGTGTATGTATGTATGTATGTGTGTGTGTGTGTGTGTGTGTGTCTGTGTGTGTGTGCTCACGAAGGCGCAGCCGGGCGCGGCGCAGCGCTCGGGCGCGAGGCGCAGGTGCAGCGCGAGGCGGTGCTCGCGGAGGCGCGACGCCTTCGCGAACCGCTTGGGGCACTGCTGGCACGCGTACCTGACACGTGGGGGTTGATTTTTTGTATTTTTTTTAATTTTTTGTATTTTTTGTACAAAAAAAATATTGTCTAAAAATTTTTTTTTGTACTGATTTTTCTTTATTAATTCATGGATCTAGTTCATGGCTGAGATTATAATCGGAGTTTATCTTTTGGGTAAGATTTATTAAAATATTCTCTTTAAAGTGACCAATAGTGCCCAAAGTTAAAATTAATTAGAAAAACCGAATTAAATAACCCACAGAATATAACCTCAACATGTCCATTAAGTTAGTAAATTTCTAAGAAATAGAAAATGTGCTGAAATGCCCGGTGTGTGCTATTATGTGCTGGAGAGAAGGATCGCCGGCAGAGGTGTTCCAAAATTGAAATAACGATTTAGTTCTTTCCGTACATTTATAATTTACAACATTTACATAATGACTTATGAGTTAAGTTATAAAGCGTGCGCTTGCGGTGACAATGCCAGAGAGAAGTGACGCGGGCTACGGCAGGAGGGCCGGGGGAGGTGCATTCAATGTTGTCAGCGCAAACATGTGCCAATTAAAAAAAATTAACACAAAAATTATTTTTTTTATTAGGACTTCCTTTTTTTCACGTCCGGTTAGCCCCAACACTTTACTGTATCGGAATCATTAGAATTGTGCCGTGGTGTGCTCAAGATGTGTTGAAAAAGAAAAAAAAATGGAAAATTTTGCATTATGGAAAATTTGAACACCTTTCAGCACATTTCTATTTCTAAGAAATTAAAAAATATGGTGCCAACTTACACATAACCTAAACCATAAGTAAAATCAAAAAAAGCAATAGAAAAATGCTAAAACAGGAATCAAACCTAACAAAGCACAGAATTACTCACTTGAGTTTCTCCGGATCTATGTGTTTCAAATTGTATTTCATATGCTGATTGTACGACATTTTGTTTTTAAAGTTCTTGTCGCACTGAAAAGAAAAAAAATATAAAAAATGTTTTTTTTTTTACTGAAATAAAAATGTTTGTCATAAACCTGCTTTTATTATGATAAACTGAAATTAACTATGAGAACTTAAATAAAAGAATTAAAAAAAAACTTTATATTAATTTATCATATTTTTTGTTTTATTCGCATTCTCTTCAATATCGATATCATGGGGGTAATAACAAAAGAATTGTAAAAAAACATAGTCCGCCATGTTGGATTTAAAATGACGTCACTGAGCTAACCATGCAATGTTGCTTCCTTCATATATCTTTTGACAACTTGCTAAGTTCTCTCAGACATGCAGGTTTCCTCACATGAAAATATCAGAGCGAGACCCGGGATTTGAACCCGCATCACCCGACTGGGCTACTACTACCAAAATTAAAAAAAAACTCACCAAATGGCAATACAAGAGAGCACTCGCGTCGTGTGTCACTAGATGCACCTCCATTGCCTTTTTAAACAAAAACTTTTTGTTACACCGCGGACATTCGTACTCCTTTTCGCCTTTGTGGATGCTGATACGTAATAAAAAAAATATATTGTGATATTATTACAACAGCGCCATCTAGTATATGTATGTACAAGTAGTAGCGGTAAGCTACGAGGCCAGTGTTACAGATACCAGATACTTGATACACTACACATATATAACTTTAAATACATACATATTATAAATATAAACACCCAGACTGGAGTACAAACATTAGTACGCAAAAAAATGTGTCCAGCGGGACTCGAACCCGCGACCACTGTCACAGTAAATCAAATCAAAGTATACTTTATTCAAATAGAATTTTACAAGCACTTTTACATAATGTCACTACAAACTAAGCCCAATGTGTAGACAACCTATTTTCATTTTTTCTAAGAAAAGAAAGAAGACTCTCGGTTAAGGTCTAAATCGTAAAAATTATTGTACCGATTTTGATAAAACCTTTGCTATTACCTAAGTTGCAAAAGAAGATTCGATTACCAGTTTCAAATAAACGTATCGTATTTTGGTCCAGTGTTGGACTATGACTTGATCCCCACAGTATTGAAGCCCACTTTCTTATTATATTGTTCTTGTTTTTGTCATAAATTTGTTATTCAATTAAAATTAAAAAAGAAACGACATAAAATATTGAGCGAGTTGTGAAAAAATATGTAATCCGCCATTTTGTTGTGGCGGCCATCTTATACTGATTTTCATCTAACATAGTTAAGAACACTCCCGACCAATTCACCTTTCAAATAAAAAGAAAAATAAAATCAATATCCGATTCAACCGTTCGGGAGCTACGATACACGTCAAACTTTCGTTTGTGCGTCGGAGGTTAAAAACGTGTAGAAAATGATCAATTTTGGATATATTGATACTTCTTTTTGTAAGATCGGTTAAGCTAGAACAACTCACAACAAGTGTGTCCGCAGCGAGGTGCGGTCCCGAAATGACTTCCCGCAGAGCTCGCACTTCGGCCTCTCCGCGTGGTCCTTCACGTGGCTCCTCAACTTCGCTAACGTCCTGCCAAATTATATACAATTTTTTAACGGAACTCTAATCAGTTTTCAAGAACGAATTTGGCCCAAGTTACTCCTTATAACTTTAGCTATCTGCTAGTGAAAGTACCATCAAAATCGGTCCAGCCGTTTCAGAGATTAACTGGGACAAACAGACAGACAGACAAATTAATTTTAAAATAGATTTTTTCATATGCATTTAGTGAAAAGCTGTTAATTTGAAATTAAAAACAGACACTTCAATTTCATTTATAATATAATGTATTTGTATGTATAAAGTTTGTGCGCGCATTTGTATATATGTGTGCGTGTATGTAAGCGTGCTTGCGTGCGTGCGTATGTGTCTTGTGTGTGCATTCGTGTCTGTTACGTGTCAGTGTGTGTGTGTGTGCGTGCACTCACGGCTCGCGGCGCCCGCAGACGCGGCAGGCGTGTCGCGGCGCGGGCCCGCCGTGCGCGCGCGCCACGTGGTCCGCGCCCAGCGCCGCGCGCGACCACGCCGCGCCGCACTCCGCGCAGCGCCACCTGGCCACCGAGGGAGGGGGACTAATCAATACAATGGGTAATATTACATAGCAGTAAGGAGTCTTATTATTCATTTGATATTTTCCCTAAATATAATCTATTTTTTTGTTAGGTCTTACAAGTTATTATTCAGAAACTAATAAACAAATAAACTAACCTATACAGCGCAACAACAACAACGGCTCCGCGGAAAAAAAAATCTAAAAATTAGAAATCGGAGCCGCGCACTTAAAAATTTTGGATCGTGTGGTTTGCCACCTTCTGGCGCGCTTTGGCGACTAAGCCAAAACCAAGGTGCGTACCATGGCTTCCATACTGGTCAATGGCTTCAAAGAGAGCACTAGTTGTAACCGTTTACCGGTCGACGAAGCCTTCATGAACCATATTAGAGCCATAGTCATGGCAGCCCGACTGTCAGGAACAGAAGTCGGATCGGATCAAACCAGCTGCTTTATATCGACAGAGAAAATCTGTTCGAGCTAAGGTATTGCTGACCAACTCTGGTGACTAACATCACATGTGAGCTGTCTTGCACGCATAGGAACCCCAAGGACATCGCATATGCTATCAGCGACGTGTATGACAATATCTACTCCTCGAGTCAAACTATCCACTCCCTGAGCATGGAGAGGTACACTAACGCGCAAATATAATCCACCCAACAGGAACCCTTTACTTGGTCCACACCTAGGAAAAAAAGAAGCTCCTGATGGACCAAGTATACAGATCCGGCGAAGGGTCGCATCATGATCATCCATGAAGCACAGAGCCAAATCTACAGAGAGGTCATCACGTCCGGATGATGAGCAAAAGATAACGTATTCACGACAGCGCGCCATGCTGTTGCTGACATGTTGTTGTAGCGGTGACTAGACACACCAAGTCCTGGGTCTACTACTCCGGTGACGGTGACCACCCGGAGGCCCCAGCGAAGACCATCCTGGAGCACAGCCTCAAGATGACCATCCTTAAATGCGACACAAAAATCGCGGAGGCTGTGCTCTCCCAACTGCGGGATGGGGAAGGGTCGTAAAGCTCAAACATCGGGTATAATTGTGTTAGGAAAAAATTATATGTAGAAAAGTAAGTATTCAAATATAAGTAAACCTAATTAAGAAGTATATTATGTAATTATAAATTAAAATATTACAAGATAGTTAACTAAAAAATAGAAATATAAAAGTAAAAAGTAATTAAAATGTTTAAAAAAAAAAGGTGTGTGTGCGATTCACACACGATAGAAGTGAAACTTCAGTAAATCGACAAAAGAATGAGATGAATATTTATTCTTGTGAATTTAGACCAGAAGTGAGCTTTTTTTTAAAAAAACAAGCATACTAAATCGACCTCAATTTATTTTAAGTATCTGAAAACGCTAAAACACAATTAAACTAACCAAAAAGACAACTAAGCTACCAACAATGATATTTTAAAGAAATAAACCAACAGAGTAACGACCTAACAATGCTACCACGACAAGCGTCAAGAAAGAACTACCCCCCGATGCCGGTTATGCATCGACTTTTATAGATTTCTCCCCACTCTAACATCCTCTTTCCTATTCATCTTCCACACGGCCTTTCCTGACAGAAGACCGTCCTCGGGCTTCTTCACGTTCTAACCTTGGACTTCAGATAGAACCTCGACATCGAAAACCTGAGTGACGCCAGGAGCTATAGACATTACACTCTCATCATCTGCTGCCTTATATAACAATAAAATCACCAGACAAAAAAAAACATAAAGTGCATTTCCAAAACTTGCATGTCTATATGAAGGTTTCAATTTGATTCATTCGTGGGCTAAGCTCACCTAGCATAACCTCAGCACAATGGATGTGAAACAAACAGATATCTGTACCAATTACCCGGGGCAGGACCCGTCGGGGGAGTGCACCCTCACGACTCGCCAGAGAACCATGTCATAGCTTTGCGTGTGTAAATCAGTACCTATAAAAGCGTGTTTCAATCCAACCTACCCCCAAATATACGTTTAATGTTTGCTACACAAACTTATGCAACGGTCAACGACCAACTCATAGTATGATCACAGCTCCAGGACGACATGTCTGAGTAACCTCCAAGACACTGTCCGAGCTCACACACATTAATCTTAAGCTACACAAGGTATGTTCCATATACTAGGATCGCATGTCCGAGCGCACTCCAAGACAGCATCCAATAATATGAAACCGTACCCCACTTGAAGTGCACCTGTCGGCCAGGACAGCATATCCGAGTACAAAGACCTGCGAGACATGCTATCCCCAACCGCAAGATACATCTTCCCTTGAATGTGTCAACCCCAATACGAAAACACAAAATAAGCATCTTTTACATAAACAGTAAAAAAAATTTTTACAGTTAACATTTCTATAAAGGCCTGGTATAAAGCACAGCACCTACTATCACACCGATAAAGACTATCGCAACGCTCATGACGAGGACTATAACTACATCGGCGACTTTCACTACGATCTCGCTGGTTGTCTGACATAACTAAATTTTCTAATTTAAGCCTGACAAGCAAAACAAAACTAAACTATACACAGCGACCAACACAATACACGAATTACCAAAATCAATGAAAATACACCAAAATCACGATACCCTGCGATGAAACTTTTAAACACATACAACCTACAAATACCTCATGTTAACAAAAGTTGTGGGCGAAACAGGACCTATCCCACTTCTGATCTTGTGAATTTAGACCAGAAGTGAGCTTTCTTTTAAAAAAAAAAGCATACTAAATCGACCTCAATTTATTTTAAGTATCTGAAAACGCTAAAACACAATTAAACTAACCAAAAAGACAACTAAGCTACCAACAATGATATTTTAAAGAAATAAACCAACAGAGTAACGACCTAACAATGCTACCACGACGAGCGTCAAGATAGAACTACCCCCCGATGCCGGTTATGCATCGACTTTTATAGATTTCTCCCCACCCTCTAACATCCTCTTTCCTATTCATCTTCCACATTATATAAAAAAAGAAATGTCAAAAAATAAGCAACGGTTACCATGGCAACATGGGAATGTATTCCATCTCATTCTCTCAGAGTTAATCCTATACTTTTATGTATTTCTTTCTTTATCGTGACGCATTTTCGTTTCATCGAGTTTCAAATCACAACGATTCTAAAGAAGTTTCACTTCAAAAAAACAGTGTCGGGCCACGATCCACTTAGTTAAGTTCGTAACATGTTAGTATCGCTAGTTTAGATTTATTACTGGAAAAGGCCAAACATAATAAAAAGTTATAAAAATTCAAAAGGAACGAGCGCTTAATGCGTGTGGATGTATTCATTTGTAAAAAAAACCATTCAGAAACTATTCCACCCCAACAGGTGTAATATTTGAGAGTAATTAAACCATTTTTAAGCCAACTTCCCGTCATATAACAAAGTTAAACCGATAGCTACACTAACCCTATGCACAATACCGTCTTAAAACCATGCAATGGCATAATGATGAGAAATTAGGGACTTTTACTAAAAAAAAATAAGGCAAATTAAAAGTCAAATAACAAATACAGTCAAATATATTCAGTGGACTAAAACATTTATTCTGATTCCCATGTAAATGTTATCTTTTCGGGCCCTCATCGTAAGGGGGCCTCGAGCACGTGGGGCGGGGGCCTATGATAAAGTGGGACCTACAGACACCATACCTGAGCCGATGCCGGCGCCGGTGCGCCGCCAGCGCGTGCGCATCCCGACACCGGATGTGGCACACACCGCACTCCTCATTGCCTTTACACTGGAATTGTTCACGCTAATATTGTATGTTTGTATGTATTATCTTAACGTAAATAAATATCAAGTTTACGTGAGAATTAGAGGATTTTTTTTCTCACTATTTTGGTATTGACAATATAAGACTCCAAAATAGGACCTATTTTAACCGTTTTTTTTTGTTTTTTGACCCCTAATATGCAAAATGAATGGCGGTTTTCCCAGTCTGTCCATTTGACATACCTTACTTCTACACTATATATCAGGTTTTATAGGATTTTACGTAAAGTTTTTGGTAAAAAGTGTATTATATATTAACCCAAATAATCAACTGGCCCAACATATTTTTTTTCTTCAACTCTTTTTAAGTTTAACGTCCCACAGCTGGGCGTGGGCCTTCCTTCAATACGAGGGGGATCAAGACACAGTCCACGTTGACAAAGTACGGGCAAACCGCACATGTCTTTCGAAAACTTGCTAGGTTCTTTCAGATATGCAGATTTCTCAAATTTTCCATCATAATACAAATGATTCGAAGGAGGCTCACCTCCAGAAATCGGGTCTTAAAAAGGGAATACTACTACATATAAAGATGAAAAAAAAATTAACTTCAATTGGTCTCACCGGGTCATGTTTTTTCATATGATTGTCTAATTTACAGCGATGGTTGAAACCGATGGCACAGTCATAGCAGCGGTACTCATGGCGTTTGAAGCTCTCACTTTCCAGGGCCTTCTGTCTTTCTTCTTCTACCTGGGGGGAGAAAACCCATGGATCAAACATATATGTCATAGGTATTGGTATAGTTGAAGATGTTTGTTTGTCTGTCACTTCTGAATGCTGTAACAGCTGCACTGATTTGGATGTAGTTATTAATTATATTTAGATTACAAGTTTGAGTCACACATAGGTTGTTAGTTATAAGATTATGCTAGTTGCTTAATACGAATACGGAACAAGAGAGAGAGAGAAAAAAGAAGGAGAAAAAGAGGGAAACGGGGGGAGATTAGAGCCGGTAACGCATTTAATTATGGATGTAACCGAACCAGCAAATATGTATGAATGTTGTAAGTTAACGACTGTAGAAGGTGGAACAGATGCAGAGCAACATTAAATTTGGGAAAACACTATACACTAGTGACTAACCCTGGCTTCGCTCGGGCTCGTCCCTAGATACCATTTATATGTTAGAGTGAATATTTTATTGCAGTAAAAAGTATTTTTTTTTATGGGACAAAGGGGGCAAACGGGCAGGAGGCTCACCTGATGGTAAGTGATCACCTCCGCCCATGGACATCTGCAACACCACAGGGCTTGCAGATGCGTTGCCGGCCTTTCAGGAAAGGGAGGGATGGAGGAGGGAGAAGGACGGGAGTAGGGATGGATAGTGGAGTATACAATATGTTGATCCGGATAACCAGTTATCAATACACAAAATTTCATCTAAATCTGTCCAGAGCTTTTCCGGTGATGCTGTCACAGACCGACAGACAAGTTTTCGATTTTCCACAAAACAGATGTACAGATTCGATTCAAGTAGAATTTTATTATAATATGAATATTTAAAAGTATTTTTGGAAAATATGTCAGTTTATATACGTAGTCAGCTCGCACTTGGCCGGCGTGATAGACTATGGCCTGGCCTGAAGTGGACCAGCTTTGACTATTCCAGGACCTCACCTCTTCCCAAGTGAGCAGAACCATTTGCAACTTGTCGCTTGCCATGTTCAACTTCTCCAATTTCTTATTTATCCTCTCGTTATATATCACTCCGGAGGTCTCACGTTTATTTTTTGGTTCTGTATCTGAAACATTGTTAATTTTTTATTTAATTTCACAGTAAGTAGAACGCACTGTTATCACGGTGAAATTGAAATCGTTTTTAAAAAAATATATATTTTATTAACACTAAATAAACTAAAACTTAAAAATAGGGCAAATTGGGAAATTCGACAATTAATGCTGCTAGTTCCGCGGTCGGCTCCGAACTGCCTCGAACTTAACTATTAAAATGGCCGTAGGGACCAAAGATGCTGATTAAGCACTTATTCATCAATAATCTCTGTAATATAGTGATAAAGAAACTTCCTTCAAAATAAAACACAGCCGGTACTGATGATTGTTTATTAGAATCCAAGTACAATCGTTAATTATATCATAACACTGGTACACTCGTATAGTTTCAAATACTATATCACTAATCAGTCAATAGTCTTGTACTCTTCCTGACCGAGGTACATGCGAGGCAATCTTTTCCGTCCGGCAACTGCAAGAAAAAAGCAGAGAGCAAGGTCGCCACCTATACCTTTGCTTTGTTGACTTGGAGAAAGCGTTCGATAGTGTGCCTCGAGAAGCCCTTTGGATTGTGCTGCAAAAGCTGGGTTGCTCGGCGAAATTTGTGAGACTTTTAAGACTCCTGCATGACGACATGCAGTGCTGCGTCGCAGTGGACGGCAAACAGTCAGAGTTTTTCTCCGTTACCTGTGGAGTTAAACAAGGGTGCGTTTTAGCACCAACACTGTTCACATTGTACTTTGCAGTAGTAGTCCGAGAAGTCTTACAGGCCTCGACAGAAGGTATCCGCATCCGCTTTCGCACAGACGGTAGCCTCTTTAAATTGGCAAGATTTAAGTCGTCTACCAAAGTGTCATATGCTATGATTACAGAGATCATGTACGCCGATGACCTTTGCTTTTTAGCGGAAACCCCAGAAGGACTTCAACAGCTGATGTCGCATTTTCATCAGGCTTGCTGCAAGTTTGGCCTAAAGATCAGTGTCAAAAAGACGGAGGTGATGTCCACAGACATCCATGGTCATAAGACACTGTCGATAAAGCTTGGTAAGGATGTGCTTCAGCAAGTTGATAAGTTTCGGTATCTGGGGAGCACTATAACATCAAAGTGTGACCTTGATGCTGAGATCAACAGTAGGATCGGTGCAGCTGCGACAGCATTCGGGAAATTGTTTTCCAAGGTCTTCTGCTCGCACGATTTAAAACTTGCCACTAAGATTTCAGTTTATATGGCGATAGTGCTGCCAAACCTCCTTTATTCTTCTGAGGCGTGGTGCGTGTACCGTCACCACATTCGCAAGTTAGACAGGTTCCATCTTAAATGCCTGCGTAGCATTATGAGGATCAGTTGGTCTGATCGAATACGGAATACCGAAGTACTGCGACGAGCCAATGTCGATGGCATTGAGTCATACCTTATGCGTCGCCAGCTTCGTTGGTGCGGTCACGTCTCACGAATGTCGGAGGATCGAGTGGCGAAGCGTATCTTTTATTCTGAGCTGCAGGAAGGCAAGCGAAAACAAGGCGGTCAGCTCCTCAGATATAAAGACGTTTTGAAGCGTCACATGAAAAGATGCAACATTGAGCCTTCACAATGGGAAGGTTTGGCGGCACAGCGCCCTGAATGGCGGGGCCTAGTTTATAGGCAGGTTCGCGTCTTCGAGGATCAGCGCAAAACTGATCTCGACGCTAAACGCGACGATTTAAAGTATCGATCATCTGCAGCCATTCCGTACAATTATGTCGATGGTAAGCTCACGTGCGCCCAGTGCGCGCGTGGGTTTACTAAGAAGATCGGCTACATTAGCCATCTTCGTGCGCATCAGCGCCGACCACACTAGGAGTGGAAGTGGTCGCCATGGCCGAAAACGGTCGGACGAATCATCATCATCATCATCATCATCACTCAACAAAATCCAAACGAGAAGTGCCCCCGCCGTGGTGGTATCATGGCTTTTATAATTATTGATTAATATCAAAACAGCAACTAAAGTGTGAAGTATACTTTTACAAAAATCAATGGTAATACTTTTTAAAAATAATTTAACAAAAGTCAATTAAAATACTCATTAAAAATAATTTAAGCTAACAATAGGGATGTAACAGCACCATGAACAACCCCATAATGTCGTGGTGGATGACAAGACGAACCCATGAAACGAAAAATGGGGGTGGAGAGTGGTCAAGCTAAGAGCATACCACCAGGTGGTTATGTGAGACTCTTCGGCTTAAAAACCAGTACTACCCCCTAGAACCAACAGATCTGACCCATCATAATGGGTCGTCACAAGATCCCTTCAGGACGACGCCCCGAAAGCAAGTCTGCCGAAGACTAAATAGCTGCGGGGTTGCTCCACAGTCCACTCTGCATCAGACAAGTACCAGGAGCAAACCATATGACACACTGTCCACCAAAGTAGGACCTTTCTGCGCGTTTCTTGGCTTCACGCCCGGCCGGATTGCCAGACGCTACTGAGCAGGGGCCACAAAGAGAATACGTTGAGAATGGTCCCCCCATTAAAAATATGAGTGAAGTAGAGAAGAGTCACTAGTATAATATATAATTAACACAAACTTCCTAAATAAATAATTAAAAAAAAAACTATGTAATAACTCACTTTTTCCCTTTCGTTCTTTTTTCTTCTTCCACAATACTTTCCTAGTAATAAGGGGTTCGTCGTCTGATTCATTGAAGTCATCCTTTGTATTGCCATCTTTTTCCTTCTCACTCTCATTTTCTATGTCATGCTTTATATTAACTTCCCCATTTGACTCATTGAAATCATCGTTTCCACTATCTCTTCTTTTCTCACTCTCATTTGCTAAGTCATATTTTACATCTGCCTGAAAATTTTGAATTATGGGATATAAGAATATTTAAATTTATTCAATTGTTTTGTTAAAATGAAATCGCATTAAAAAGCAACATATACATAACACAATCTAAAGAATATTAGTTCAACAAGGTCGGTGAAAGATCAGGCGGAGGAGATACGGCTTCACGTGCTTTCTAAAGGTGCGAAACACCGCCAACTTCCCAACTCCATGCTGTCACTGAAAATTCGTAACAAAAACCTGTCATAACTACACATGGCCCAACCCGGGACGCAAACCCAGGTTATCCTGTAGCAGTACATGCCTACCACACCACAGAGTCAGTCAAGTATGGAACCCTCAATGTTGTTCCTTTTTTGAGTTTCGCTTTGTGTCATTTTAATTTGGAGTGGGGTATTTAATTGTATAGGCAGTGATAGTCTATATCGCTGGATAATACAGTACCTTGGTTTGGTTACTGTCTTATATAATTTTTTCTGCCTCAGTGGTGTAGTGGCTAGCATGTACGGTCATACATAGAGAGGTCCTGGGTTCGAGTCCCGGGTCGGGCTAAGTCTAATTATTGAGTTTTTTGTTTCGTAAGTCTTAGTAACAGCCCGGAGTTGGGAAGTTGGAGGTGCTTCAACCCCGTGCCTCGGAGAGCACGTAGATCCTGCGCCTTAGCTCTCACTGGTCGTGTCTCGTATCGTCCCACCGGAGTATAAGAGTGATAGGAACAGACAGTGTACTTCTGTCTGCACTATAATATCTCCTGCGCAGTTGGCCAGTCTCAATGAGATAGGCCGCCATGGCCGGAATCGGTCGGAGAACATTATTATAAATTTCTTCACTATAGTGTTATATATTACATTTAATACGCATTACTGGCACATAATATGTATTCAGCCCTAGTTATCCCATTGCTGGACACCTTCAATAAAAGGGGGATCAAGACATAGTCCACTATGCTGGCCAACCAACTACTTGTTTAACAAAGTTCTGTAAGAATGGTATATTATTATTCTATCTGTATTTAGTGAAAAACTGTTATTTTGAAACAAACAGATACTTCAATTTTATTTTTTATAATCTAGAGAAGAAAAATTCAACTTTACAGTGTATTTTTCTTTATTTTAGTGTTAGCAAAATACTATTCTTTTATTATTTTATATTAGTAAATAAAAAAAAAGTTACCTTCAACTGTCTATCATCACTATCCGACATTATAAAGTCGTCATCAAAATGATTAAAACTCAAATCATGTTCGTTATCCTCTACTTTAATAAAAGTTAACGGAGAGATTTCAATATCTATAGACTTTTCGCTATCATCATAGACTATTTCTTTTATATCTTTACATTTTTTAATAACTAAATTCGACAAAGACGGTAATGTGTTGTGATTCTGAAAAAAAAAACTTTTGTCTTTACTATTATAGGTATTTTTTTTTAATATTTATAAATTTTATAATAGTGTAGAGTTATGTTATGTCTAGTTATAAATCCTTTTCTATTGCAAAAGCGTTCATTAGAAAAAAAAATTGAAATCAAATTCAATAAAAGACTGGCATCGAAAGAGTAGACAACTTTTTTATTTTACAAAGATTCGGTTTAATAAAGTATTACAGTATAAATACACTACAATTGATTATAAAATTCATAAATTAATTTGTAAAATAAAAAAAAATGTTCACAAGTTATTTACATCAATATACAGTTATAGTTAATACAAGTTCTGACAAATAGATTTTCTTTCTACAATAATACCAATGACAGTGGTAAATGAAACTATATTTTCAGATTTTGTTGCAGATTTATATAGATTTTTAGTTCCCGACGTTTCATATGCTTTACAGCGCACATGGTTATATACTTGTTACAAACAGTGCCTACCCACAATATTCAAAAAAAAAACCAAAAAGGGAATAGCAGAAATACCTTAAGTTATTTATTTTAATTGCAACCAGAATGGTTATTCCGTGACCATAATTTCTGTAAAGCATTCAAAATGTTGGGAACCAAAAAACAAAATTAGTCCGCAACAACTTTGAAAAGATAGTTTCATTTATAATGTCAAATAATAACATAAATCTAAGAAAGTATTATAAGTGGTAAATTCGCTTTATTTTCCTGTTTGTGTTCACTAGACATAGATTATTAATAGTAATAGAGACCCTCGTTTTTTTATAAGAATGAGTTATGTTTGTTACTAGCTAATACCAATAGAATTAATAAATTATAATTACAATGACTAGATAAAATATTATTTACATAATAAACAAATATAGTATATAATTATTATGTTTTTGTATTTACAATAAATAGACAATAATTTACTGCTGTTTGCAAGAAATTTCTTTAAATATTGAAGAGTCTTACATAGGTATTGAGTATAACATGAGCATGTTTAACTTGTTGCTTGAACTTTATAAACTTTCTTAATATGTATTTACATTCCCAACACAGTTGTAACGCATCTTTTTTACTATCCTGAAAAAAAAATGTAAACTTTTGTTACATCCTAAAACTTTAAGAGCTTCTTCTTTATTACATAATCTATATTGTTTAAATAGTTAATTGAACAGATGCTACATATTAGTTTGAATATTAAGCTGTAAGTATATTTGCTCTAGAAAATAGGAGTACATTATGTAATATAACTTCGCCAGTTACTTACAATATCAGTTAACTTGTAAAACATCCTAATTTCGTATTTATCCAACTCTAAGAAGCTGCGATTAATGCTTAAGCATCCCTCGCACACTCTGTTAGACCTGATTTGACTATATCTATCCATTTTTATTTTAATTATGTTGTTACATGTTGAAATTAAGTGTAATATTCATTTTTTGTTTACCCTCCAGTTTTAAAAACCCAATCAATACCATTGACACTGACGTTTTTGACAGTCTATATGACAATTGACATTACTTTTTTTTAATTTTATGGTACAGAATACAGTATATTGGTATTGAATAAACTATAAAATTTTTCGACAGATTAAGATAAATTAAAATGGTAGGAAAATTGTTGGAGTTCGAGAAAAGAACTTATTAGTTTTTATTTTGGAAGTTATGCCTAAAAGGGGGAAAAAGGGAAATGAAAGTTTGTATGGAAATTCAATCATTTCTCAAGTAAGAAATATAAAAGGTACATATTTTGTAGCGGGGAACGGCGGTTGAGGGGAGTTCTATTAGTTAAAGTGGGTAGTACTGGCTTCTCGAGTCAATGAGTTCCACGGAATCTTCCGTGATGAGTTCCACAAAACCATTTATAAGTCTTAGGTAAACGAGTGGTTTGCGTAAGACCTTACTGTGGATATCTTACGACTAGTACTTTATTTTCTAGTTTATTGTTTTTACTTTTTATGTATTTTTGAAGGTGAAAAGATAAGCAAAATCGTTAATTATAGATAGATTTCAATGTATGTGCTGGAAACCGATTATTATGAGTTATTTAAAGTTTTTGAGCTTGTTAAAAAAGTAACTCGTTTTTCTGTCGCGAAATACGAAATAGAAGCAATCAGTTTACCCTAGATAAGTTTTTTGAATTTGTTTGTATTAACTCTTATAATTATTGAATATCACTGTCGCAATTTCGTTCCATTTTACGTATTTTAATAGTTGATGTTATAATAACCCCGATTTTTTTAAAATTTGGGGCTAGAAATTGTAAATAAATGGCTTTGTCGTCAAATCGGACACTTATAATACATGGAATGGAACAAAGGAGGTAAAGATTGATGAATGATTTTTTTGAGAGCAGCCTTGGCCCCGTGGATTGCGGGACCCTTGGTACAGTTTGCCGAGAAGGCCCAAATGTGCTTGGGTACATTACTATTTGGTTTGAGATAGTCTCTTAATATTTTTTTTTTCATTTAGCTCGCTTTTGCAAACAGGGAACAATCAAACATTATAAGGAAAATGAACGCTTATATAATAATATATGATAAGGTTTAAAAGAAACACACAAATTATTTGTTTGTACACTTTATTATACGTTTCCACATGCTGAAAAACGACACTACTCGAATTAAAAAAAATAAATAGAAAAATGCTAAAATGGAATAAATTACGTTAAACCTAATATTATTGGTATAAATAAGTTTTACAATATATGAAACCACGTTTTACAATTTTTACATTATATTGTTTTGAAATCTTAGCTTAATCCATTAAATAAATGCTTACTTATTTAATAAAAATGTCGTTTCACAAATTATTTTTAACAATGTTATTTATTATAAAAAAACAAAGTAAAATATTGATTAGGACTTGGTGAGTTTTGCATTGTATCCGGATACATATCGGCAAATAAAGATGGTGACACAATTAGAAAGACAATTATAAAAGTTTCTTTGTTAATTAAAATATACCCTGCTAGTTTATAATTAAAACGTTAAATCATATGTAATAAATTAGTATTAGTTAAATTATTGAAGCATTCCTTAAAATCATGAATTAGAACAAATCACATCATCATTCTTCATACAACAGATACACGATAATTTATTTAATTGAATAGTTTTTAGTCTATGGTTAAATTCACTTTTAATACATACATAAAATAATACAGAATATAATATTATTACTATAAAACTAAAGTAAGACAGTGTTACGTTAGTTCCAAAATCAGCCACAAGACATAAACAATTCTTCAAATAATTTAGTATACATTCAAAAACATGGTTCCATGTATTGTTTAAATAATATTTATTCGTAAATAAATATTTAAAACGCGTCCATCAGTCTTGAAGGATGTATAACTAAATAGATCGTTCAAACCGGGACGGGTTCTAAATCGTCGATAGATGGCGTTGAACTATAACTAATGCCTCTAATGGCCCCAGCGACTTTTATCTGTAACCGATAAAAAAATGTTTTGTTTTTTAATTTCGATGGCAATTAACGTCACTGGTTAGACTAGATTTGACGGTCACGACTTTTTTATTTTGTCACCAAACTCCGGTGCTTTATGGTCCGTATCTTCACTTATACTGGTCGCTACTGAAATTTCTGTTACAGTTTCATCTTTATCGTTGTTTTGACCGAAGTAAATTGCTACGTCGTTGTCTTCGACTTCATCTACTGATTGTATTTTGTCGACATTTGGCGGAGGCACCACTATCGTATGAGTTACTGAGTTATCTGCTCTCAAATCGCAGTCGCTATGAAAGCTATGCTTATGATTTACTTCCTTTTTCGCAACTTGCTTAAAATCATTAGAGCTTTGGACTGCTTGGTCGGATTTTGATCTGTCGATTGGTTCGTATCCGGCTGGAAGGACCAATCCGTCTGTATAGAACGATTGGTAGTTTAAGTTTTGATTGTTTGTTTGGTATTCGCTTGATTTAAACTGATTTTGAATATTCGATTGATAGATGTCGCTATTTTTTATTTGGTTTTGGCTGTTCGATTGAAAAATGTCGTTATTTTTGACATGGCTTTGGCTATTTAGTTGATAGATGTCACTATTTTTGTTTTGGTTTTGACCATTCGATTGATAGATTTCGCTGTTCTTCCCTTGGTTTGTAGGTTGTTCTATAGCTTGTAGTATACTTTGTAAGAGTCCCTCAGATAATAACTGTTCGTGTGGTATGGACGGATTTCCTTTACCATCATTAGCCGATTGAATTTGTAAAGTGTATGTCGCTTGATTTCCCTTTACAGGTATTTCAGATTGAACGAAAGTTTGACTATTTTTATTCAAATTTTGATTTGCCTTCACAATTTTTTGTTGCAACTCTTTAGCTTCTTCGCTCAAATTCTTAATCTTTTCAGATGTTTCATATATTTGGTCGGATACAAGTTGTAGGGAGTTTGATTTATAAAAATCTTTTGTGTTTATCGATTTACCCTTTTGAGCGCTTGATCTGACTGACTTTTCACTTTCTATTTGATTTGGTTGTACCGTTTGTACCAAATTTTGAGATGCAGTTGATTGATCTTTCGCATTATATGATGCAGAGTCGCTTCCAGACACTTGAGAGTTGATATCATTTTGTGAAATAAATGCTTTGTGATTTTTATGGAATGTTGATCCTAAAGAGCTCAAACTGGCCACATAGCTTGATGCCAATTCTGGTGGTATTTTCTCTCCCAATCTAGCCGCTTTTAATATAGCTTCGTGATAGGGGCAATGTTTCAAAATGGCTGCCGCTTCCAAGTTACTTAAATTTGCCAAAATCGTTCCATCAAGTGTTGCAGCAACAGCATTACTGCTAGATCCAGATGCTGTATGATCTCCAACGGTTAAGAGGGGCGATGAATATGAATCTATTGGTGAACCATATAAGTTGCTAGGCTGATTTTGGCCATGTTGGAAGTTTAAAGGCTGTCCAGCATGCGGTAGACTATATAGATTTGTAGGCTCGATGGACAATGACAGGCTATTGAAGTTTTGGTTGCCATGTTGTGACGAATGATATTGATTGTTGTGTTGTGATGAATAATGTTGATTGATGTTTTGTGATGAATGATGTTGATTGCCGTGTTCTGATGAATGATGTTGATTGCTGTGTTGTGATGAATGGTGTTGGTTTATATCTTTGACTTCTCTAATCGGTGGAGGCAAATATGCTGGGCCCTGTTTTATGTGATCTATACCATGGGCATCTTTATGATGAGATATTTGACCTATTTGCTGAATAAGTCCTTCTGGTACGGATTCCCTGAATTTTATGGGATGTCTTGGTGTGTGAACCCCATTATGATTGGAATGGCCGCCACCGGATACAGATCCATATGGGATTGGCAAATTTACAGGCAGTTTTGGACCACCGTATTGATTGCTTGGCACTGGTAATCCATATATAGGTGCGGGTGGACTCAACCCTTTAGCCCCTTGCTGTCTAATCGAGGGTGGGTATGGACCATTTGATAAAGAATCCAAGGGAGGTGCACCATAAGAATCTATGGGTTTATCAGGAATATTAGCTATGAATGCTAAATCGGCTTGAGGGTTGTTGTTTTCCGTATAATGTGCTTCAAATACGGTTTTTGATTGGTCGATGTGATTTGATTCACCTCCGATAATGGCGCTTAGGTCGATATTGCCTAAAGCGTCCTGATGGACCGATGAATACCCAGTTGATATTTGAGCACCAGAAAATTGCTGTTGATTATTGATATTTGGTAACGAATGCCCATCTAGATTAATGCTAATTTCTTGGACTGGTGGTGGTGGTGGTCCGTATTGGTCTAATATTTCAATGTGCCCATTATTTCCGATATTTTGGATACTCTGAATTGTGTGGACATTGTCAACGTTTTCAATTAATGGTTTTGATACTCCAGGAATGGGTTTCCAGCCGTCGTATAGCACGTGTGGTGGGGTTGGAGGAGCTGGAATACCGGGATGGGGTGGACGAGGGTTAGGATCTGGCTGAGGAGGTCCATAATGACCAATACTACCAAAGTCTTGGACCACAACTTGATCATTTGGCCCAATCGGCCCTAGAGGTAGACCGGGTGGACCATAAGTGTCAGACGGTATTGGGAAATTTGGTTTTAAGTTTACGGGTAAACTAGAAATCGGGGTTCCGTATATAGGAGCTGGTAGATTCAACCCTAAGTCAAGATTGGTTCCAATACTTGTGCCAACACTGGTTTCCAATGTGCCAAAGTTCGAAGCAGTACTGATTGTGCTAAAACCTGTACCAGCATTACCAAATGATCCGAAATTTTGGGGGAATGATATCGGTATTTCAGGTAACTGAACATTCTGAATATTTATTTGCGGTGGTCCATATGTGGCTTTGGGTGGTCCATACACGGGTCTAGGTGCGCCATAAATAGGTTTTGGAACGCCATAAACTGGTTTTGGCGGTATTTTTGATATTTTAAACGGAACCCCATACGTTGGTTTGGGGAGAGATTGCTTGGGTGGGCCATAATTTTTCTTGGGTGGACCATATATTGGTTTGGGTGGACCATATGTTTGTTTCGGTTTGGATGGACTGTGGAATTTTGGTGGGCCGTATACAGGTTTTGGTTTACCAATGGGAGGAGGTGGACCTTCGTAGTTTTGGTTAGGGAACACTACGGGTGAAGGTGGTCCATATGCGCCTGGAGGGGTATCTTGGAAACCTGGTGCATCAGGCACGCCGTATACAGGTGCGGGTTGTTCTGGAGCTGAAAAGAAAATATGTTATATGAATGTAAATTCTCAATTCAATACTTATACTACTACTGAAACATATACGTGACAGCCAGCCCAAGCTGCCATACACTCGCTTGGGACATTAGTGTATGGCAGCTAGGAGATAGGCTTTGCTACTACTATAGATGCGAAAGTAAGTATGTATGTTCGTTCTAAACGGTTACGACTTGCTAGCATTTACTGTAATTTAAAACTAAATTTGTTTGAATGGCTAAACGAAAAATCCGATGAATCGATTTCGAAAATATTTGGTTCGATCGATTTCGAAGATAGTTTGAGAACCTGGGAAAGATATGGAACCGTTTTTATTCCTAAAATAGAATGTAGATAAAAATATTCTTTAATATATATATATTTAAATTTTTTTAAGAATATTTTTATCTTACTATAGTAGTAGTATATGACTTTACTGCTAGCAAGTTCGATTCCCGCTGGGGGCATTCATTTGTGTGAAACACGTAGGTTTATACTCCAGTTATGGGTGTTTATATTTATAAAATGTATGTATTTAAAGTTATATACGTGTAGTGTATCAACTATCTGGTATCGTAACACAAGCCTCGTAGCTTACCACGGAACTAGATAGCGCTGTGTGTAATAATGTCCCAACATATTTATTTATTAAAGCTTACCACTTGGTATGTTTGATGGGGGTCCATACGCGTCTGGAGGCAGCGGTTCTCCATAAGAGTTAGATAGACCAGCTTCTCTCTTCTGTGCCTGAGCTCCTAAAAAAAACAAAAATATAATATACTAGCGAACTATTCATTTCTCAGAAATGAAATATTTTCCCGAAGTTATTATCGATATAGCGGCCAAATCGATATTTTTAAAACTTTTGTCTGTCTGTTAGTGCATCTCGAGAAATCCTGTAATGTGAGTGCTAATGAGAGAACTGTTTGGCTCCAAGGTTCGTTTATTACTGTCTCTAATAATCTAATTTGTACAATATATACGTAGGTACGGGAAGGCTTACAGTACACACACACACTACAATCCAATTATACAATTTATTATATGTAAATTACTAGCGACTCGCCCTCGCTTCACTCGGGTTCATCCCTATATTTAACGCGAACGAAGCCGCAGGTTTCGCTAGTAAATGGTTACAAAAACTTGACAAATTATATATTAAAACCTTCCTCGAGAACCACTCTATCCATTAGTGAAAACACTCAGCATTAAAATCGGTGCAGTAGATTAAGTTTATCGTGAACAGACAGACAGACGCGGCGGAGGACTTTGTTTTATAATATATAGTGATAAAAGTACACTACCGGTGAAATCACAGAACTGAATTAAAATCGGTTTAGTAAAAATTAACTTATAAAGAGAAAGCATACCTGATTGTGTCGCTTCAGCAACTAGATCCTGGTCGGAGTCCTGGCTGACCAGCCCCGGTGGACTCTCCTCGGCTGATGCTGCTGTGATGAGGAGGATCAGCGCGAGCTGGAAAATGACAAGTGCGATTTAATATAGATTTAGTGCAAGCGAAGCTAGTCCGCTAGTCATATACTAAAAGATTTTCCTCGAGAACCAAACTATCCATTAGTGAAAGCAGCACCAAAAACGGTGCAGTTGTTTTTAAGTTTGTCTTACGGTGAAGAAAACCATTGAATCCTCCATTTCGAGGGAATATCGACATTCGACAGTTTTCGAAAGACATGTGAAGTCTGCCAACCCGCCCTAGTCAAGCCTGGCGGACTATGACCTTATCCTCTCGTATTGAAGGACATAAACGTAGTTTGTTCTTTTGTTTAAAAACAACTTTTATGTTATTTTAAAACTCACTTTCGACCCCAGTCTAATTAGAAAATTAATGCAATTTATAAATTATTATGAGATTTATAAGAGATAAGATATTTTCCGGCAGTTACCTATCACCATAGAAAATTTCATCAATAAAATTGATGGTGACAGAGTACAGACAGACAGACAAAAATTCTAAGAACCATAGTTCAGCCTCTTTATAAATAACTAGCGACTCACCCTCGCTTCGTTCGGCTTCGTCCCTGGCTCGTACCCCCTTTTATCATACAATTTTTAAAAACTTTGAATGTCTTACTTATTTATATCTTATCAAAAGCCTAGATAATAAGTTTCAAGCTTGTAGCTTTTAAAATGACGTAATTTCCATACAAACTCTAATCCCTTTTTGAACCTCTTACAGCCATTTTTTTTGCCTTTAAAAGTAGTTTTTGAGTTTATTTGATACATACAAAAATACAAATGTTTCCTCTGAATAGTATATAGAAATATAGATAATGACTATTTCAATAACAATTTCCAAAACATATTTAATATAGGTACAGATTAAACTTAGAATTTTATTAAATCGAAAGTTTGTATCACAAAAATCCGTCCCATAATTAAAATAAATAAAATTAAAAAAAAATGTTGCCTAAGTTACTCGTTATAACATAAGCTTTCTGTGATTGAAACTCCCGTCCAAATTGGTCCAGCCGTTTCAGAGATTAGCCGGAACAAACAGACAGATAGACAAAAAAATTCAAAATAGTTTTTTTTATGTTAAGTCTACTGTCATATGCATTTAGTGAAAAGCTGTTAATTTGAAATTCAAAACAGATATTATAATTTATTTAAGTAAATCGTATTCAAATTGGTATAAAACACAGTATTGATCGCACATTCACTTTCTCTCATTCTATAGAGTGGTCAGTTTTATGACAGTATTAATTCAGTGCGTTTTCTGTTGGTCTATGATTTAATGCCAATATTTAACATTTAAATGTCATTAATTATGTATTAAAAACTCTTCCGGTTATACATACTTTCAAATAAATAAATATGTTGTTACATTAACACACAGCGCCATCTAGTTCTGTGGTAAGCTACGAGGCTTGTGTTACGGATACCAGATAGTTTATACACTACACATATAAATTTTAAATACATACATATTATAATTATAAACACCCATGACTGGAGTACAAACATTCGTGCTCAACCAATGAATATCCCCAGCAGGACTCAAACCCGCGACCGCTGACGCAGAAAGTACGGTCACTACAAACTAAGCCAAATGCATAGTCATTTTTTAAAGTTTTAAACTCTTGCTATAAAAAATATTAAATATCGAACCTCGGACCTAATCAATGTGGAACAAAACACACTACTAGACTACATAGTATTGTTTATATCGAGCAGGTCATTCCCACAAAGCAGTCCCACGGGTAATTAACATGTTCCCACACTTTTTGCCCACACGGAAGCGGTCTGATTCATTTTACTTAGAATGGTCTTGATAACTAGTAATAGCGTATGTCTTTACTCGCGTACCTAATTTTTTTTAGATTTTCGCATATATTTAATATCTATATTACAGATAATTTGAAGTGTCTGTTTGTAACATAATCATAATAGCTTTTTCTAATTAATGAATAATATGTTTATCTAATATATAAAAATCTCGTGTTTGTTTGTTATCGAACTCCTCCGAAACGGCTTGACCGATTTTTATGAATTTTACACGCTTTTTATTAGCTTCACCTGTATGTTTGTATGTTTGTATGTTTGTATGTTTGTAACCGACTTCTTTGGGCGCGATTTTGACCCACTTTAAACGGCCAGATTTCATTCAAACTTTGTAGATTTATCGAGGACCGATGACAATACACTAATTTGATATATAAACCAAACTAAAAAGTAGAAAATAAATAATAGTTTAAAAAACTAATTTACAAACAGCTCCCTCTAGTATTGTATATAGATTACATATTGTCTTCAATAGATTGCGCTTTTTTGAAACTAAAAAGCAAAAAATAAGTAATAGTTTAAATAAACTAAAAACACGCTTTTTATAGAAAACCAAACTAAAAAATAGAAAATAAATTTTAATGAATTTAAATTAATTATTTGATTTAAAAAAAAAGCGTGGGGTGCTATTTAAGATATTATCAAAATGATAATCACTCTACTCATATCTGTCAATAAAATATTTATAACTATTGACACCATGCAATTATCATCAAAAGGCCGATTTTGATGAAATGTTTTGAGTTCGAGTGGATTCGAGAATGGTTCAGATTCACAATTCGGTCCACTACTAAATGTATTTTTTGAATTAATTAGTTATAAATGAAACTACCTTTTCGGATTTTCTCGCGTAATTCTATAGGTTGAAATAGCCTGAAAGTGATCATATCATTCCGGTGTCTTCAAAAAAATAAAATAAAAAACAATTGTTAATAATGTCGTTGCTAGGCAACGTTGTTTTGCGCATGCGTACTGAAACATTTCACTGATAGCAAAAGTAACAATTTCAATGTGTACAGGACATCTGTCGGGTTCTCTAGTATACTTATAGATGGCCGTTGGTTATTGTAACTGCCTCGGTGGTGTAGTGGCTAGCATGTACGGTCGCACACCGGGAGGTCCTGGGTTCGAGTCCCGTTTAGTTATTGAGTATTTCTGTTTCGTAAGCCTCAGTAACAGCCCGGAGTTGGGAATTTGGCGGTGTGACACCCCAGTGCTTTGGAGTGCACGTAAAGTCGTCGGTCATGCGCCTTCTGGTCGTATCGAGCAGTCATCCCACCGGAGTATGAGAGTGATAGGAACAGAGAGTGCACTTGTGACTGCGCGTACACTCGTGTACACTAATATCTCCCACGCAGATGGTTAGACTCAATGAGATTGGCCGCCGCGGCAGGAATCGGTCTGGAGGACATCATCATATGGTTCTTGTTAAAAAATATATATACATATTTTTTTTATGATTTGCGAAACGGCTGGACTTATTTTTAAGGCACTTTCACTGACAGATAGCTGATGTAATTTACGCTTATTTTTTACGCTTTGATTCTACTGGCTTGATTTATGATACTTTCTTCAATATACGCGAATATATAACATTTTAAACGTAACCACCTTTTCTAATTTTGTCGCGGGTTTATTTAGATTTGTAGTTCCCGACGTTTCGAATGCTTTACAGCAATCATGGTCACGGGAGAGACTTAGATTTCGAAGGTCTTAAAGGTCTTAGTTAATACAGATTGTGTATAATTATTGAATGTTGCCATGATATGGTAAATAACAAAAACGAATGTCTTAGAATTAAAAAAAAATATTAAAAAATTTAGTTGCTACATGTATTTCATTTAATTACAGCTTTAAGCTACCTTAAACCTTGCTAGGTTCTCTCAGACATGTTTGATGTTTTCCTTCACCGTAAGACAAGTGGTCATCATGTTGGGAATGGTTCATTTATGATATTATCAGCGGTGCGAGACCCGAGACTTGAACCTGCATCCCTTGGTTTCCGAAGCACGTTACTATTTTGCTACCACTGTCTTTTGTCTTAGCTCAAAAAAATTTAGCACACTTTATTGTTTATTTCAGAAGTTCATTTGCGACACTATTTAGAAGGCCCACTACTGTCGTGTGCCAAGTGTATTGCTCCTGGTACTTCTCTCTGATAGCAGAGTGGATTGTGGAGCAATCCCATTGGTGGTTGAATGTGTAAGAGATCCTCATTAAGGAGGAAGGTCTTTTTGGGCTTAGTGGTTAGTACTGGCTTCTTTTAACCCGGTGAGTCTCAGATAACCACTTATGACCTAATAATGGTTGAATGCAAAACATTTCCCAACATTATTAAAAAAAGGACACTTTGGATACGTCATTGTGCATGTGACACTAAATTATATTTAAATTATAACACCTAAGTCAGCTTTTGTAAATACCTTCAACTCACAACTTACCACAGCCGGTAATCAAACCTCTGACCTTCACATTGACTCGGCCTTGCTTTTGAACTTGTAGACTGTAGATTAACAATGTTCCCACAACTGGTGAATGCCATCAGGTTAGAACGTGTGAGTGAAAGTGACCTATTCATTACGATTTGTGATCACTAGTTCTGTTTCATCACTATATAGATAGAAAATTGGCATATCAGTTTGTATGTAAATGTACTATGATAAAAGTATGTATGTATGTCTGTCCCTCCTTCAAAATGGCCGGATATTATTACACGTACCACCATCTAGTTCCGTGGTAAGCTACGAGGTTTGTGTTACGGATACCAGATATGAGATAGTTAATACACTACTCTTATATAATAAATATTATATAATAATTATTATATGTATAATATTATATTAATGATCGTACATATTATAAATATAAGCACCCATGACTGGAGTACAAACATTCGTGCTCAACAAATGAATGCCCTCAACGGGACTCGAACCCACGACCGTTGACGCAGCAAACTAAGCCAAACGTGTCGTCAAATGACGATGGACAGACTGACATGTAGTATAAAGACGCTAAAGGGAGTGATATCGATATAAAAAGTAACAGTTAAATTTCATATACCCACTGCTGGGGGTGGGCATTCCACATCAATACGAACGCGATCAGGCCATAGTCCACCGCGCTGGCCTAGTGCGTGTTGGCGGACTGAGCATGTCTTACGACAACTTGCTAGGTTCTCTCAGACATGCAGGTTTCCTCACGATGTTTTCCTTCACCGTAAGATAAGTATAATAATCAGGATAGAAAGGATTCGCACATGAAAATATCAGAGGTGCGCGACCCGGATTTGAACCCGCGTCACTTCGTTATTCAAGCGAGCACGTTACTACTGGGCTACCGCTGCCTTTTTAAATTAAAGAAAACATGCAAGTAACGCCAAATGTAAAACCAGTATAACATTTATTTGCAAGTACCTCACGAGTTTTGAACGCTAGAAATATTATGTAAATGATTTTGTTTTATGAAAGTGCAAGTAAAAGTTTGCGGATCAAAAGAAAGGTGTATTTTATTGGAATGATGCGATTCTTTTTAGTTCAAAACAAGTTTTGTTATAAGTTTTTTACAAACTTATTTTTTTTTTAATATTAAAACCTTACGTGGACCTTAAGGAACATACAAAAAAATGAATTAGCCGAATTGGTCCAGCCATTCTTGAGTTATGCGCTTACCAACATACATTTTTATTTATATAGAAGATATATTATATCTATGGTCTCACATTATACAGCCTAACTTACTTGATATCTATGAAGTTAAATAAAATTATATATAGTACCTAGCTACCTATATTATAAATGAAACTACCTTTTCGGATTTTGTCGCGGATTTATTTTGATTTTTAATTCACGACGTTTCGAATGCTTTACAGCAATCATGGCAATCTGTAAGATCTACTTATAATAACTAACTAAAACGTATCTTGCGACAAGCGGAGTGAGGTGACTCTCTAGTCTCTAGTATATCACTATATAATATAATATAATATATACGAGTATATGTAGTAGTTAGTGCGGTGCGTGTCTAGGTGTCGTTTCACTAAGCAATTTATCAAATTATCAATTGATTTAAAACCGTTTAAATTGCTTAAACCGTTTAAGGCATGCCGATAAAAACAAATTTTTCACAGATTTCAATACATTTCTATTGGAAATAACTACTTCGATTAACATTTCACAAACAGACAAAAATCCTAAAAACTATAGATTATACATTTATATCGATTACAAATACTATTTCAATAAGATCTTCTAAAAACTACCTAATTCACTTATTCGGCTCATAGTACTTTCTTAGATTTACGCGAATATTCGACATCTATAATATAAAAATGAATCGCAAAATGTGTTGGTAAGCGCATAACTGAACAACGCCTGGACCAATTTGGCCAATTCTTTTTTTGTTATGTTTGTTAATGTTAGGAGAAGGTTCTTATGAAAGAAAAAAATAAGAAAGTTGTGCGGAAGATTAGAAAATTAAAAAAAACTTTATAAAATTAACGAACGGCGCGGCGTTCGACGTATCAGTTATGACCGTTGCCATGGTGCGTGCAATGGTAATTAAATCAGCAAATATATACCGGGCGGTGCGAAGTAAACAGCATATACAACACGTACCTAGGGACGAACCCGAGCGAAGCGAGGGTGAGCCCCTAGTTATAAATGAAGCTACCTTTTCGGATTTTGTCGCGGGTTTATTTTAATTTTTAGTTCCCGACGTTTAGAATGCTTTACAGCAATCACGGTCACGGGAAAGACTGTCCTGAGAATCCGAAAAGGTAATTTCATTTATAGTATTTGGCTCAGTTAGAATTTTCTTATACTAGCGAGTCACCCTCTTTCAAGATTTAGCGCGAGCAAAACCGCGGCTTCCGCTAGTCATATACTAAACCTTCCTCGAGAACCACTCTATCCATTGGTGAAAACACCATGAACATCGGTGCAGTAGTTTTTGAGTTTATCGCGGACAGACAGACAGATGCGGCGAAAGACTTTTTTTATAATAAGTAGGTATAGATATTATCCATAGTTTTCAACAGAGAGCACGCTATATAATATATATTTAGACTACATATTATGACTATTGTACGTGGCTCATCAGATGAGTTTAAACTCCAAATTGTCAGTGAAGGGTTACGCCATCCTCGACACGCTTAGCTCAGTTGGTATTGACCCCACTTTCTGCGCCAGCGGTCGCGGGTTCGAGTCCCGCTGGGGACATTCATTTGGTGAGCACGAATGTTTGTGCTCCAGTCCAGATAGTATCAACTATCTGGTATCCGTAACATAAGCCTCGTAGCTTACCATGGAACTAGATGGCGCTGCTGTAAAAATGTCCCGCCATCCTCCTGCATTCATCATTAAATCAGCTCGACCTCCAAGATGCGACACAATTCAAATTAAATCAAAATATACTTTGTTCAATAGACTTTTAAAAACATTTTTGAATCGTCACTTTTACATTATTATATAGAATTTAAATTAAATGTCAGTCTGTAAGTCTGTGAGGTAGCTAGTAGCTACCACCGACTCGGAATGCTGAACTGCTGAGAAGAATCCAAGAGAAACTCAACAGTTGCGCTTTTAAAATAAAATTGGTTTATATTATCGCAAAGCATTAATCATGTTATTATCCTACGTAAAACGTACTTAATTATAATAAAATGGAAAATAACAGTTATTAAATGTAAAAAAATCTAAAAATACGTATTAAGTATATAATATTACAGTTTTGTTCAAAGTTACCAAGAAAAACAAAAAAAAAAAAAGAACAAGCTTAGTCAGTTCGTAATAGTCCTATTTACTGTGCCAGTGGTTGTGGGTTCGCTTCCGCTGGCATTCATTTAAAGTTATATATAATAATAACAATGTCCTCCCGGCCGATTACGGCCACGGCGGCCAATCTCATTTAGACTATCCAACGGCGCGGGACATATTATAGTGCACGAGTGTACGCGCAGACACAAGTGCACTCTCTGTTCCTTATCACTTTCATATTCCGGTGGGACGAATGCTCGACACGACCAGTGAGAGTTAAGGCGCAGGACCGACGGCTTTACGTGCTCTCCGAGGCACGGGGGTGAAAAACACCGCCAACTTCCCAACTCCGGGCTGTTACTGAGGCTTACGAAACAGAAAGACTCAATAACCAAACTTGGCCCGACCTGGGACTCGAACCCAGGACCTCCCGGTGTGCGACCGTACATGCTAGCCACTACACCAACGAGGCAGTTAAAGTTATATATAATATGTGTAGTGTGTCAATTATCTGGTATCCGTAACACAAGCCTCGTAGCGTACCACGGAACCAGATGGCGCTACGTGTTAAATAATATATATATTTAAACTTTAATTTACATATACAAAATCCCAATGCAGTTAAGTCCTATCGCGTTTGACCATTTTTGAAAATTAAAAAATTCTCACCGATCTCCATCTGGGTATCTGTAACAAAGTTATTAAAATTAATTAAATATTTATATCATATACGTCATATGTTTTAACTGCGATCTGTCATATGATTTTTTCGTGATAAAGCCACTACAGTCTAGTCAACAAGTGTTTTTTTGATAAATTTTTTTAGCAGTCTCCGAAAATTATGATTGAGGTGTCATTCGATTCGGAATAGCATCTACATGATTTTTGAAAAAAAATGAAGCTCCACTTGTAATAATTGCAAAAGTTATTAACAATTAACTAAAAAAAGGGGTTTAGTTTCTTGCAAATATCTAAAAAACTGAAGTGTCGGTTTTCAATTACAAATTAACAGCTTTTCTAAATGCATTTGAAAGTATATACGGTACTAACACCAAAAAAACCTTTTTTTAACTTCTATTTGTCTGTTTGTTCCAGGTAATCTCTGAAACGGCTGGACCGACTTTGACGGGACTTTCACTTATATATAGCTAATATTGTAAGGAGTTACTTAGGCTACTTTTCAACCGACTTCCAATAAGAAGGTTATATTTTTAAAAAAATATTTATTTTAACAAACGGAACCCGTGGCTTTTCTGACGCTTAACCTAGGAACGAACCCGAGCGAAGCGAAGGTAAGTCGCTAGTTGTACATGTAATACTCCAAACCAAACCGCGCCCAAACTCAACGGTACGTCACCAAAAATCTCTACATATTAAAAGTGAAAACGATCGTCGTAAGATGAGAAAGTTGTCAGACCGGTGCGGATTCATATCGGTTATGGATTTTCAAAATTTCGCAATAGTATTCTACTTGCTAGCGAGTACAAACAGTAGTAACCCAGTGGTGACGCACTCGCTTTGATAACTGAGTGATGCGGGTTCGAATCCGGGTGTCGCTCTGATATTTTCATGTGCGAATCATTTCTATCATGATTACCACTTGTCTTACGTAAAGGAATCGAAGAAACCGTTATAAAATAATCCGCGAAATGAAAATATTTCCGAACGGGTAGTAGATTCGTGACGTTTAGAAACAAGATGTAATTTGATGCTGAGTAAAATATGTAATTTAAATTTGAATATCGGTAAATAGCTAAGTATTATAAAACCTTTTAGCATTAAACAGTATATAATTTATTCTTCTTCTTCAGCCCTTTTTAAATGTCCCACAGCTGGGGGTGGGCCTCCCTCAGTACGAGGGGGATCAGCCCATAGTCCACCGCGCTGGCCTACTGCGTGTTGGCGGACTGAGCATGTCTTACGAAATCTTGCTAGGTTCTCTCAGATATGTAGGTTTCCTCACAATGTTTTCCTTCACCGTAAGACAAGTGGTAATCATGATAGAAATGATTCGCACATGAAAATATCAGGAGTTCAAGACCCGGATTGGAACTCGCATCACTCGGCTGCCACTGCCTTTATTCTCATATATTTTTTTAAGTAAAACAATCTTTTCGCATTTTTTCAGGGAGTTATTAGATTTTGAGTTCCTGAATGTAGGGTAGAAGCGTCAAATTATTGTTTGCTAGTGGGTTAATGTTGTTAATGCATTGTTTTAGTGGTCTAACCAACTTCGTATTATTGCCTTTCTATGAAACCGGTTTGGGGCACATCGGTTCGATGGTTACAAAACCGGTAAATATTTTGTATCTCGGAAACGTCTCTAACGATTTGGACCAAATTTTGTATTTATTTAAGATTTCAATATCTATTTAAAGTATCTTTTCTGAAAAAAAAACTCGCCGAGCGATATTACACGCTTTTTATTAGCTTCACCTGTATGTTTGTATGTTTGTAACCGACTTCTTTGGGCGCGATTTTGGCCCCTTTTTAAACGGCCAGATTTCGTTCAAACTTAGTAGATTTATCGAGGGCCGATGGCAATACACTAATTTGATAAAATTATTCCATTTTTCAATTTGCAAAATATGATTTTTGCTACAAAACAAATAATAGTTTTAAAAAACTAAAAACACGCTTTTTATAGAAAACCAAACTAAAAAATTGAAAATAAATTTTAATGAATTTAAATTAATTATTTGATTTTAAAAAAAGCGTGGGTGCTTTTTAAGATATTATCAAAATGATAATCACTCTACTCATATCTGTCAATAAAATATTTATAACTATTGACACCATGCACCCCACGCTTTTTTTAAAATCAAATTATTAATTTAAATTCATTATTAAAATTTATTTTCTATTTTTTAGTTTGGTTTTCTTTAAAAAGCGTGTTTTTAATTTTTTTACTATTATTTTTAGTTCCGTTTTCTATAAAAAGCGTTTTTTTTTTATTTTACAAGTATCAAATAAACGTTTAACAGCTTTTGTATCATCAACTGTTACACATACATACAGACGAAAATCCTTACCCACCTTTTGGGGAAGTCGGTTAATTAAAACAATACGCAACAAGAAAGCAAATTTCTCATTTTTAAGGAAAAATATGAATTTCAAAACAAACGCATCACTTAATACTTAATAGTTGTGTTACAACATTCTAGCAGTGAAAGTGCTCGCAAGTCGCAGGTGGCAAATGAAAGTATAATAATGTAAATATAATAAATATTGGTTATATATTTCATTCATAATTAGTTCCTTTTCTAGACTAAGCTTGGCTTACTACGCCAGCGGTAGCGGGTTCGAGTCCCTCTGGGGCATTCATTTGTTGAGCACGAATGTTTGTACTCCAGTCATGGGTGTTCATATTTATAACATGTATGTACGTAAAATTATATATTATGTGTAGTGTATTAACTATCTGGTGTCCGTAGCACAAGCCTCGTAGCTTACCACGGAACTAGATGGCGCTGTGTGTTAATGTCCCAACATATTTATTTATTCCCGACTAGACTCGCAAAAGTTAGACATATCTACTCCTTTCCTAATAATTTGCGTTCATCTTGTGATGAGGGATCATTAGGAACGAGGAGGTGGTGGTGACGATGTGTCATGTAGGTTACTCCTAGTACTTCTACCTGATAGTAGAGTGAACTGTGGAGTAACTACGCGGCTGTATGGTCTGATTCGGCAGACCTGTTCGTCAGGTCGTCGTGGTTAAGTGGGTAAGCGACCCTGCGAAGTCCCATTAAGGTGGAAGAGGTTCTGTTAAGTTTTAGTAGTAACTAAATGCATTGTCCAACGCGACTTTAAGAAAAGTAATGTAAATTTGTATTTTGAGGTAACCTCGAAAACTATTGATCCGATTTTGATAATTCTTCCACTAATAATAAGCTACAGTACACTCATTGTTTTTAAGAAATATCTCATGTACTAATTTCGCTAAGTTACTATTTTATTGTATACATATGTATTGATTATAACCAGAAGTAGGAGAGAAATCTCAATGGAATGCGGTAAAGCTTGACCGAAGCGATGAATGAAGGAACTTTGTTTACAACATTACATGAATAGAAACGTGTACGTGTAATAAAACAAATACACATAAGAAAACCCAACGCATTCAACGCTTTCAAAATATGCCCACAGCTGGGGGTGGGCTACCCTTCAATACGAGGGGAATCAGGCCATAGTCCACCAGGAGGCGTACTGGATATGTCTAGGTCTGAACATGCAGGTTTCCTGGCGAAGTTATGTTATAACTGATTCGCAAAAGAGATTAATAGATACGAGAGCCGGGATTCGAACCTGCTTCACTCGGTTTCCAAACCAGAGGTAATACATATAAAAAATATTTTAACTTAAAGAACCCTCTTAGGTCTAAAATAATTACTCTGAAATCAATTTTCAAGTCGGTTTTTAGTTAGAAGTATATCTAAGTACAAACTTCCGATCAATCATCAATAATTTTACAAATCTACTAGAAACGGCATGTATAGTAATTTAAAACGTGTCCGGTGCTTTCTCTGACGGAAAGGAAAACTAGCGTTCATAGATTATGTTGGAAGTGGCGTGTTGATGCCGAATGTGTGTTGTCTCTGAGAGGTCATTTGACATTTGTTTCCCGATGTTTTGAATGCTTTACAGCAAGTATGGTCATGGGAAAGACTTATTATTTATTACAACTGATAACTATTAACAAAATAAATTAATAATAAGAAAGAAAAATAAAAATCACCGAAGTAAAAGTAAAAAAAATATATTAATTATTTCAATATCATAAGTAATATCACACACACACCACAAACCTTTTTATTCTTTGGATTTGGAGGACTTATAAAAAGTTTCCAAGTATACGAAACACTAATAATTAATTCTAATATTAGAATATTAAAAAGATATTTCAATAAAATTCTAGCTTAACATAAGTGTTATCATAAAACCTATAAGGTTACAAAAATCTACGTATTAATTTTCATTGAAAATATGACGACAATGTTTAATTCTGAAATAAATAAAATTCTTATATTCAATAATTAAAAATAAATTCAGTAATTTGCCTAAATAGACTGTCTGTCCGTATTATGATCTTTGACGAGGTCACCTCACACCTCCATCTCGCTTTCAGAGCCATCTCTCACTGAGGTCATTCAACTTGTTTCTACTCGCGTGTCGTATTTAAGATATTTATTACGTTCGAAATCGACAGGTTTTTTTTCTAAAAACACTACAAATCTGGTGGCTTTGCTTCTATTGTGTCTCTACTGACGTTTTATATATATACTAAATGTATAAGGTCGTCCAAAAAATATTGAATGTACAAATTCGACTATAATTTTATTATATGTAGATACTATCGTAGTTATAAATTTTATACAAAAACGTTCCTCGAGAAACACTCTATCCATTGGTGAAAACAACATGAAAATCGGTGCATTAGTTTTTGAGTTTATCGCGGACAGACAGACAGACGCGGCGGAGGACTTTGTTTTATAATATGTAGAGATTATCATTATTAATGAACGTCATTACCCTACCAGTTAAAAAAACTTTAGTTCTTAGAAGATCTAGCGAAAGAAGCAGCGGTACTTAAAATATTTTATAATTAAAATTTTCCCTTGCAATTATTACGTATTTAAAATACAAAGTTGATGTAAGAATAGAAATTCATAAGATGTAAGAGTGAGGATAAGTATGCGTGAAATGACACGTATTGAAGTTATTGACGTTTGGCTCAGTTTGTAGTGAACCTCCTTGCTGTGCCAGTCGCGGGTTCGAGTCCCGCTGGGGACATTCATTTGTTGAGCACGAATGTTTGTACTCCAGTCATGGGAGTTTATATTTATAATATGTATAATGTATGTATTTAAAGTTATATACGTGTAGTGTATCAACTATCTGGTATCCGTAACAGAAGCCTCGTGTGTGCTGTGTTTTAATGTCGCAACATATTTATCTATATATGACGACTCACCTTTGTTTTACTCGCATCCACTCTTAGGTGCGTTATTTTTTTTATCAGAACCCTTTTTTACACGCTTTTTATTAGCTTCACCTGTATGTTTGTATGTTTGTATGTTTGTAACCGACTTCTTTGGGCGCGATTTTGACCCACTTCAAACGGCCAGATTTCGTTCAAACTTTGTAGATTTATCGAGGACCGATGACAATACACTAATTTGATATATAAACCAAACTAAAAAGTAGAAAATAAATAATAGTTTAAAAAAACTAATTTACAAACAGCTCCCTCTAGTATTGTATATATAGATTACATATTATGTTCAATAGATGGCGCTTTTTAGAAACTAAAAAGTAAAAAATAAATAATAGTTTAAAAAAACTAAAAACACGCTTTTTATAGAAAACCAAACTAAAAAATAGAAAATAAATTTTAATGAATTTAAATTAATTCTAAAATAAAAGTAGACTAAGTTACTCCTTATCTATCTTCCAGTGAAAGTTCTATCAAAATCTGTTCAGACGTTTCAGAGATTAATTGAGACAAACAGACAAAAATGTTGAAAAAATGTGTTTTCTTTATAAGTACCGTATATTAAAAGCTGTTATGTTGATGTTATAAACAGACAGTTGAACTTAATTTATATGTATATATGTATTTATAGACAGATATCAAGAAAATGTGGAAATATAAACATAATGGCTGCAAAATGAAACGCCGCAACATTTCTTTAGAGTTATGTTAATATAATAATTAATGTAATAATTGAATTACACGTATGCTTTATAATTATCTCGTACCTAGATGTAGTAGTTGTTATAATGCAGCTGGTGATAAGGTTCTGGGTTTAAGTCCGTATTAAGTATTTTTCAACCGACTTCAAAAGGAATATTCCCAATTCGGTTGTATTTTTTTGTGTTTGTTACTTCAGAACAAGAATATTTTTTCGAAAGCGTAATGTAGTGAACCAATTTCATCCTATTACAACGAAAAAATGACAGATTGACAAATTTCGCCTTTATAATATCAGTCTCATACGAAGGCATGAACTTTGGAAACATTCAGACTAAATACGAAAAAAAATTAAACAACGCATCATGGTTTATTAAGACGACGGAAATCGACAAAATTTCAAATATTTCCAGTCAGTGAGGAGATAAAGACACTTGTTGACAACAACAATTTTAAACAGTAACAGCATCCGAATAAGCTCGCGGGGCAGCTTACTAAAATATTCGCCGCTTAAAAAGGCGTATATTTACGAGGCAGACTCTACCAGGAGTAGCATTCATCATCCCATTCTAAATACTTACAGCTAGACAGACTGATCGCAAACCAGAAAAATAGCTTCAAGCAAACTCGAACTTGTGACTCTAGACGTACAATCATAACTGCAGATCTTTATTTATTCGCTACGCCTTGCCTTTTCCTGTTTGCCTCAACCATAATTTGGTGGTCTATTAGAGACGCTCTGTTGGCGCTCTTGATTACGATTTTTAAGAAAAAAACCTCTCCGAGTGTCATTAGTTTGAAGTAAAACAAGCCATCTGTGTAGAGGAAAATTTTAATTGAAGTTGTTTCAAAGTCGCCTATCTCATGAAATTTTTCAAGTGCAAATTGCGTAAAAGAACTAGGTCTAGATACGTTTAAGTGTTGACTGTAGAATTACTCAGAAATAAAATATTTTTCTGCTATAAGAAAAATGCGATATGTTTACACGGACCAGCTGTCATGATACGAAATTTGATCAAAATCTGTCAAGTGGATTTTTCGTGATGCGTGATGTGATATAAATTCGGCCTCTGTATCGATAATAAGATAATAAGATCACGCGGTCGCTCACCAACAAGATGGACCGATCAAGTGAAGGACTCGTCGTCCGCTCATTTATATGCGGTTGTAAGAAACGCGCTTGACAGAAACCGATGGAGGCAGATCATCCGCTCCAGAAGCAACCTCGACGCTGACCACGATCCTCAGACATGAGGGACCGACTCAAAGAGAGAGAGATCGATAATAATGACGGTCGGTAGTAAGCTACGAGGCTTGTGTTACGGATACCAGATAGTTGATACACTATACACATACCTATATAACTTTAAATACATACAATCTATATTCTATATATATAAATAAAATAGAAGTGTCTGTTTGTAATTTCAAATTAACAGCTTTTTACTAAATGCATATGACAGTATATACGGCACTTACATCAAAAAACCAATTTTTAATTTTTTTGTCTGAATCTCTGTCTGTCTGTTCCGGCTTATCTCTGAAACGGCTGAAACGATTTTGACGGGACTTCACTTGCAAATAGCTAATGTTATAAGGCGTAACTTAGGCTTATTTTAACCGACTTAAAAAAAGAAGGAAGTTATATTTTAGAAATTTTATTTATTTTAAATAGCGGAACCCGTGGCTTCGCTGACGCTAAACGTAACTATAAATATATACATTAAGAGTAAAAACATTCGTGCTCATTGCAGTAAGCCCCCAGCGAGACTCGAACCCGCGACCGCTGTCACAACAAGTACAACACTAAAAACTTCGAACTTAGCACTTTCTTGATAATAAAAATTATAAGATAACTGAACATCATATCTTTTAAAGTAAATTAATGATGTAGTAGAAAGACCACTCGACGTACCCACGGACTGCGGACACCTTTCACCCGAACATGACATGACGTGTAGCGTGAAGCTATTCTTAATAAATTGCCTAATGAAATATAATACTATGAACATGATCGACGTGAAAGTTTGTCATGTTTCATATATAACTCAATTAAACGTAAGCCCATTTGGATGAAATACGACATGTTGATGGACCAAAGTCTAAATTAATCCTACGATACTTTTTTTACGATATTTTACTATTTTCCTACTATTTCTTTATTTAAAGTAGTATATATATTTTTATCATAAGTATATCTTTGGGGTGGGCTTATCATTATTGTGGGTATCAGGCCATAGTCACGTCCCACTGCTGGACGTGGGCCTCCCTCAGTACGAGGGGGATCACGCCATAGTCCCCCGCGCTGGCCTACTGCGTGTTGGCCGACTGAGCATGTCTTACGACAACTTGCTAGGTTCTCTCAGACATGCAGTTTTCCTCACGATGTTTTCCTTCACCGTAAGACAAGTGGTGATCATGTCGGGAATTAGTCGCACTTTAATTAAAAATATCTTTTCGAATTTTTTGCAGATTTATTTTGATTATCGGGTTCCCGACGCGACGTTTCGAATGCTTTATGCAATCATGGTCACGGAAGCGACTAAGATATTAGAGGACTCAAAGGCATTACATGTATCTATTACATACAGTCTACCCACAAAATTGTCAAAATGAATGGCATCCAAAGTACGTTACAATATTAGTTAATTTTAACCAATCAAAAATCGAAATAAATCCGCGACAAAACCCGATAACTTTTTTTTCATTTTAATTAATTTACACATGAAAATCCATTGAGTTATTATTACTATAACTCAATGTGAAAATCAACCCAAAACTCGAGAATTGAATCCACTTCATTTGGTTTTCTATCCAAGCGCATTACCACTAAGCTGGTAGCACTTATATCCACTTAAACACTTAAGAGCCTATAACCCCAACACTTAACTTAACCATGAATAACGTGTTAAGACGTGTTAAAGCGTGTTAGCGTGAAAAAATTCACTTCCTGGCACTTACTTACGCAATGTAACTCGGGTCAAGTTATTGAAACTTTCCTTCGGTCCTTTGATTCGTGTTTCATAATAATTATGTAATAAACATACAAGTATACTTAATATTTAGTTTAGTTTGACCTTTCCAATTTTAACCGTCTCTGATAAAGCAGAAAAGAGGGTGTGTGTTTGACTTTTGTGCACATATGTATGTAAACTATGTATGTATATCCACTCACACCCTCGTAGCTCCTAAACGAATAAACCGATGTTAGATACATATTCGTATGGTAACATTATAACAGGGCCGAATCTGTACATTATTTTTTGGAAAAGCTAATTCATTTATTATCGTCTGTGAACAGATTTTCGAATAATCGGTATGGTGATAGGCGGTTATCTCGGTCAACCGATAGGATACATCACTTTTAACGAATTTAATAAAAAAAAAAAATACAGCCACACAGTTAAATTTGCGCTTATTCCACCAAAACTCTCATTATTAAACGTCGGTTAAAATGATATACATCTGTAGAAATGTAAGAGTTAGCAGAATTTAAATTTTATCGAGCAATTATTAGCTCTGCGGTAATGAGCATCTTGTTGCATTAGCGTTTATAACATAAAATTATGTACTAAAAAGAGTTGTCTGTGCGTAAATTCAAAATAGCTATTACATTTTACGCTTTATATATATATATATATATATATATATATATATATATATATATATATATATATATATATATATATATATATATATATATATATATATATATATATATATATATATATATATATATATATATATATATATATATATATATATATATATATGTTTATTTGTTAAACATTTACATTGGAAGGCTGATTTGGATAGTAATAATGTTACAGCGATGTTAACTCTTTGGTTTTCTAACAGATGGCGTTAGTAGTACAATAACATTCTATCCAATGAACACAACATTGTTAATGTTCATTTTTTTAATGATTATAAAATTATATTTTTTTGACAGATAACATATCTAGACTATAGGCGTGATAGTTTTTCAGCAAAGTGTACCACAAAAGTCTCAGTAGGGTATCTAGCGACTAAGACAAACGTGTCGTCGATATAGGATACATTTTACTTATAATAATAGTTGATATAAATTATTTAAAAATACTCGAATGAAGCCGAAGCAAATCATATGTATGTAGAATTATACGCGGTTATCATACGTTCATTACTTTTTACAACCGCAATGAAACAAGTGAAAGTGAAATTAAAAGATAAAATTTATATTACTTTTGATTTAAGACAATTGTTTTAATCTATTATATTATTTTAATTATCAAAAACAACTAAGTCTATGTCTAAGCACTTTCAACGTACCACCCGCCCAGCGGTAACGCACTCGCTCGAATAACCGAGTGATGCGGGTTCAAATCCGGGTCTCGCACCTCTAATATTTTCATGTGCGAATCATTTCTATCATGATTACCACTTGTCTTACGGTGAAGGAAAACATCGTGAGGAAACCTGCATGTCTGAGAAAACCTAGCAAGTTTTTGAAAGACATGCTCAGTCCGCCAACACGCAGTAGGCCGGCGCGGTGGAATATGGCCTGATCCCCCTCGTGCTTAGGGAGACCCACCCCCAGCAGTGGGACGTTAAAGAGGCTGATGATGATGATGATGAACGTCCCACTGCTGAGCGTGGGCTTCTTTTAATATCAGACCATAGTCCACCACGCTAGTTTTTCAAGCAAACACCACTAAGCCATTGCCTACTAAATTTATAGGTTAGAGATTATAATATTAAGTAAGTACTTTTTTGTATAATACCATTCGGTAGAAAATACTCTAACAATTTGGATTTGTATATAGATTAGCTTTTGCTCTATAAATTTCAATTGTACAAGAGAAACGTTAAAAAGTTCTCTGTAAAGTCTCACTCTACCACCTCACGCTTATTTGTCTAATCAATAAGCGCGCTTTCCGCTTCTTGTTACACACTTCCGTCCCTGTTCACAAAACAATCACAGAGAATCAAAGGCATAGTTATTATAACAAAAAAACAAAAACCGACTTCCAAACTTAATAAATCTAAACTAAAAAGTAGAAAATAATACTTTTAAGGACTTTGTTAATTTTGGAGTCGGTGCCAGCCAGGTATTTTGATTATGTATGCAAATACTTAATGCAAATTTAAGATAATGGGACCACTCGGGAAGCACCACCTTTCAGGTAAAAAAAATCATCAAAATCCATTCACCTGTCGAAAGTTCCGAGGTAACAAACATAAAAAAAAAATGGAAAAAAAGCAGATGAATTGAGACCCTCCTCCTTTTTGCAGTCGGTTGATAAAATAATAATAAATATGTTGGACCATAAGATAAGCTGAAAAAAAAATGTTGGACCAGTTGATTATCTGAGTTAATATATATTATACACTTTTTACTAAAAACCAAAATAAATCCACAAAAAACCCAAGAAATTCAATTCAATTCTCTTGTTAATGGCTAAGCGTGCCAGTTGAGCACAGATTACTTCGCCAATGTCACGTAGAATGGAGAAGACACGAAGGAGCCTGAAATGGATAGACTGGGAAAAACCGCCATTCATTTTGCATTTTGGGTATCAAAGAACAAAAAAAACGAAAAAAAATTTAGAAAAATAGATTCTATTTTAGAGTATTGTATTGTCAATACCAAAATAGTGAGAAAAATATTCATCTAATTCTCACGTAAACTTGATATTTATTTAAATGTATGCAAAAACATTGTGAAAGTGAAACTTTTAAGTACATTGTCTAGTTCATTACTTAAATAGAAAATATGGTAACACGAAATTTCTGTTTCAAATGACGCGTGAAGACAGTATGTTACCTTACGGGTGGTTTTATGGCCTAAAAGCTACTATATATTTCGAAGAAGGTGCTGGGTTCTAATCTTGGGTTGGGAAAAATATAGCTGGGTGTTCCCTTGGTCTAAAAATGTGCATTGACCTTGTTTTAGTGACGGTTATTTGGCTTTGGCAATCCAGCCAGATGCGAAACCAAGAAACGTATGGAGGTAGCCTACTTCAGTGGGCGGTGCGTGATGCGGGTTGCTCCTGGTACTTCTCTGATGCAGAGTGGACTGTGGAGCAATCTCTTGCTGACACATTTTCCAACGTTAAAAAGTTAATTTTTTGGCAGTAAATTTTTATTTTTGATTAATTATAAAATCGATGCAATTTTTAAATGTTATGTCGAATTTGGATATGCCATATCCAAAATAATATAACAATTAAGATTTGACTCAGAACAAAGTCAAAGACAGTAGAGAAAAGTTCGTTGCTCCCTGCCAAAGAAATTTGTAGCACAAATAATGAAGGAGTTTCATACAAAGCAAGAGCCCTAAGACCTTAATCCGGCCCTGTCGCAAAATACGTTTTTAGTAGACGTCTACTAACTATAAAGTATAAACTACGAGTACCTCCCGTTCAAACATGTTTATACGTCAAGCGATTTTCCGTTTTCGCTAATTCGTGATGAGTTTTCGCTTTTATATATTTAGATTTCTCAAAGGAAACGATTGAGAACTTATTAAAAAAACTTATTTTTTGTAATATGTTATCAATATAAGCTAATATACATAATTTCTGGTGATGAAAACCGTATGACAATGTGTTCAGTAGTTTCTGAGATTATACCGGACTAATACAAAATAAGTCATACAGAAACAACGACATGTTCAATGGCTCTGTTTGTAGTGATCTTACTTGCTGTGCTAGCGGTCGCGGATTCGAGTCCCGCTGGGGGCATTCATTTGATGAGCACGAATGTTTGTACTCCAGTCATGGTCGTTATATTTATAATACTAGCGACACACCCTCGCTGCGTTCGGTTTTCCTTAGATTTAGCTCGAGCGAAGCCGCGGGTTCCGCTAGTTAAAATAAATAAAATTTATAAAACAAAAGCAGCTTAAGTTAATCCTTATAACATTAGCTATCTGCGAGTGAGAATTCCGTCAAAATCGGTCCAGCCAGCCAGCAGTTTCAGATAGCCGGAACAATCAGTCAAAAATTAAAAAAAAGATTTTTTATGTTAGTACCATATAACATACATTCATATGCATTTAGTGAAAGGCTGTTAATTTGAAATTACAAACAGACACTTCAATTTTATTTATATGTATGCATTTAAATTTATATATGTGTAGTGTATCAACTATCTGGTATCCGTAACACAAGCCTCGTAGCTTACCAAGGAACTAGGTGGCGCTGTTGTAATAATTTATTAATTATTAAACGAAGTAAAGAGCAAAGGCTAGTATAATTTTTAATCGCCTTTATTCTTAAAAGCCTACAGTGTTTAATAACAGCTTTGAAACTTTCGTTTTGCATCCAAATCTTTCACTCATTATATATACATATATATACATACATATTTACTTATCGTTAATAGATAGTGTATTAATAAGTACTTTCATTTTTAAAAACCGGATATTCAAATTATTTATCGATTTTTTAATTAAAAAAAAAAGAAAAAATATGATTTATGTAATTGATATGTTAATTTATATTTTATATTTATATATCTATATAAAAAGTGTCTGTCGGTTGGTAAATTATTATTTAATAATTACATTTAATACGGTTACTAGTAGTTATTATATTTTTTTAATTTAAGTAATATATTTTTAATCTGTTTAAAGATAATTAATAGTTAATTCGATGAACTAATTTTGATCGAACTTTTGTACATGAAAGTGGTAAATATTTTTTTTATTATTTAAAAACGTAGTTAAAACGTAGATCTAAATTAAATTTATATTTTAAAAAAATATTGAAATTAATAAATATTATGAAATCTCACCATTTTCCAGCTTAAAATCCACTAAAACACCACACTATTTAAAAATAATAAAATTAAATATAATCAAATAAACTTCAGAAAACACTAAACGTCACAACACGCGCGCTTTTTAATTTCTTTTTTTTTATTATTTTTTTTTATTTAACAAGTCCAAAGCTCGAGAAAGATGTTCCAAGACTGAACATCCGAAGAAAGTGGGCTACAACTTCCCATACACCGGCTGTATGTTTTAAAACCTGTATATCATTTTGTTCTAATGTAATTTTGACTTTATTGTCATAGAAATAAGGTTGTAATTTCAATAAATTACTTTCAAAAGCCAACAAACCTGTGTCCACACATGACACTAGGCGTTTCCCGCGGTTTTACTTAGATTATAATCTAAATAACCTATTTTATTTTGAATCTGTCTAAAACAAAAAAGAAATAAGTCGCATTTTGTAACAAATAACTAAAAGATCTATTTACACATAATATTTCTTTGTATTTTTTTTAAATCTATACCAATATTATAATGAAGTAAAGTTTGTGTGTTTGTATATTTGTTAAATTGTAAGGGGTAATCTCGGGATCTACTGAACCGATTTTAAAAATTCTTTCACCAATAGAAAGCCACATTATTGCTGAGTGTCATAGGTTATATAAAGAACCGAAAAATAAAAAGGCTTTTACGTGGTAGTCCGTTTTGCAAAGTGAATCGGAGAAAAAACGGTCGAATGAAAGCGTTTCTTACGCGATTATATATAGAAATTACGTCATTTTTAAACTATACTAAAGAGGTTACACGTGGGGACGAACCCGAGCGAAACGAGGGTGAGTCGCTAGTAATAAATATTTTAGTAGTTGTCATGAAAGGAAATAAACAAACAAACATTCAATTAATCAGAATTCTCATTATAATGTAAATGAAAATGGTGTCATTTTACACGTCACTTCCTTTTCACCAGTTTTTAGACATTTTGGTTCAGTTTGTAGTATCCCTACTCGCTGTGCCAGAGGTCACCAGTTCGAGTCCCGCTGGGGCATTCATTTGTTTAGCACAAATGTTTGTACTTCAGTCACGGGTGGTTATAATCATAATATGTATGAATTTCAAGTTATGTAATATTATGTGTAGTATATCCGCTATCCGTAATACAAGCCTTATTACGGAACTAGATGGTGCTGAGTGTTAATGTCTGAAGATATTAAGTAAACCGGGTGAAGCGGGTTCGAATCTCGAGTCACGAACTGATATTCTCATGTAATGTGCGAATAATTTTTTACATGATTGATGTGACAGTTCACATGTCACAGACGATTGTAGTTTGTTACTTTACGTGTTTGGTTTTAAATCGAGATTACTTGAAGTTAATACAGAGTAGAGGCCAATATAGGTGAATTTCATTTTTAGGGGTCCTTAAAAGGTGAAAAGGAATCCTTACAAGTCACACTCTCGTCACTGTCCAACCGTCTGTCTGTCAAAATCCATGTTCTCAGGAACACGTGCAGTTTAAATTAAAAAAGCCATTTATACTCTAAAGACTCGCAATAAATAAAAAACCTTTAAGGTCTTGTTAATCTAGAAATTTGGTTTACAACACTTTTTTTTATTATTATAAAAAGAATATCTGCTCTTTTTTACACGCTTTTTATTAGCTTCACCTGTATGTTTGTATGTTTGTAACCGACTTCTTTTTGCAAATTTTTCAATTTGCAAAATATGATTTTTGCTACAAAACAAATAATAGTTTTAAAAAACTTAAATATCACGCTTTTATAAATAAACCAAACTAAAAAGTAAAAAATAAATAATAGTTTTTTTTATTTAATATCGATAGTAAATTTACACATATCGAGTGTCAGTAAATGATGGATTATCGTAAAATGGGTCACAGATATAGTTAAGTAGACAGAAACCGTAACTGTCATTGAAACTGCTATAATATGATACATTTTGTATTTTAGCTTTATTTGGTTTCCAACCAACTTCACAAAAGGAGGAGGCGCTATGGCAAAGGGAGGCTTGTGTTACGGATACCAGATAGTTGATACACTGTACATAATTTTAAATACAAACATATTATTAATATAAATACTCATGACTGGAGTACAAAAAGTAATGTTCATGACATGAATAAATGCTCCCAGCGGGACTCGAACCCGAGACCGCTTTTATTTTATTAGCGCAGTAACATTTCCAACACACCCTGCAGTGATAAATAACATCGTGAGGAAACCTGCATGTCCGAGAGAATGCTACAAGTTTTCGAAAGGCATGTGTTGCAGTGTACTGGACTATGCCTTGATCCCCTTCTATTGAAGGGAGGCCCACCCCCAGCAGTGTGACTTTAAAACGGATATTACATAATATACTATAGTGCTTTCCGTCGCTTCATCCGTAAAGGGTTTTGAGTAAAGCGAGGATAATTACTTATATATACATATATATAGTAAAATTGAAGTGTCTGTTTGTAATTTCAAATTAACAGCTTTTCACTAAATACATAATATGAAAGTATATACGGTACTCACATCAAAACAACAATTTTTAAATTTTCATCTCTCTTAAACTTTTATCTGTCTGCATGTGCTGGCTAATCTCTGTAACGGCTGGACCAATTCGACTTATACTTTCAGATAGCTTATGTTATAAGGAGTAACTTAGGCTACTTTTGACCGTTTAATTAATTTGACTTACGCCCAGTAATTGGAGTAATTAATTTCTTTTAAGCTCCACATTACTATCGCCATCTACTTCGATTTTTAATAAAACCTTCATTTGACCTTTAAGATTGTTGATTGTAACAATGCAGTTACATAACTGATGAGTGATGGTATCTCAGTTTCTAAGCAAGTTCAACATTTCACTTAAGGCGTGTCTGGTATTCAGCAAATTTGCATAACTTGTAAAGAAAGTCATAGTTTTGGTCAATATTTTGAATGAAACCTGTCGAGTTTCACTTGCGTTATTGCTGGGTTTATATACTCACGATTTGTCGTACGACATCGATACCGGTAGGACTTTTATAGGAATTGTATAATGTATTATTTACTTATATTTGAAATGGACGTATCGCTTTTTTTTCATAGATTTATTTCAATATTTCATCTCGATAAACTACGAATTTAAATGTCCGAAAGTTATTACAGACAGCACGTTCCTCTAAAGATATAAATGAATATAAACAATAGAAAATCTCTCAGTCTTTCCCATGGCCGCGATTGCTGTTAAAATTCGAAACGTCGGGAAAAAAATTGTAATTTTATTTTAAAATATCAAAAATATAAATTTAAATTTTTATGTACATACAAATGTGTTTTTCAATGTCCTTGTTCCCAGATATTTAAACAGTTATTCTAATGTTTCAAATTTTTTGTCCTCATTTTTTTAGTTCAAAGGCGCAAGAGTAAGCCTCAGCCAAATCCATAGCAAATATATAGTTCAATAACTTGTCCTTCTCCGCTTTTTAACCAATGTTCTTTTTTTTTGTAACTATTGACTATTACTATATGATAACATATTAAAAACAACGTCCCACACCAGATGTGTCTGTCTGCCTCTTTGAAATTGACTCAAAAACCACTAAACAAAACTTCGTTGTTCGTGAAAATTCATAAAATTTACACTGACAGATAGAGTAATTTATAAGGAAGGTTTAGGTGTATTTATCAAGGGTTTGTGTTAATTTGCTAAAATATAAACATGATTATTAAAATGTCGGAAAATCATGCCGACGACGAACATTGGCGTGCGCTGCGTCTAATAAAGTAATATGAAAACAATGTATTACAGAATTATTCCTCTTAAAAAAGATCTTATCAAACTGAAGTTACGCTGCATTTGTTACAGACACGATGATAAGTCAGTAAATATGAATAAAAAAAAATATTTTTTATCAAAAGTCGTACAATCTAAACCATACAATATAAGATGTTTTAGATTTTCTAAAAATTTCTATAAATTAAAAATAACTTGTCATCGCTCTAGATTCCATGTATGGTGTGAAGGTCGCGGGTTTGGTGCTAGTTCCGGCTTTAAAACAAGTAGCCGTCATTCAATAATCAATAGATTGAGAGATAGGGGTTTTAGAGTTCAGCAGCTCTTCACTTCGTATTATAATACAAAGTCCTTCGCCGCATCTGTCTGTCTGTTCGCAAAAATCTCAAAAACTACTGCACCGATTTTCATGCTGTTTTCACTAATGGATAGAGTGGTTCTCGAGGAAGGTTTTAGTATATAATTTGTCAAGTTTTTGTATACATTTACTAGCGGAACCCGCGACTTCGCTCGAGTTCGTCCATACCTTAAGGGTAGCATGCTAATAAATGTAGTGCGTACACTTCACCGCCGGATATCCGGCGCGGGCTACCCGGCAAAGGCTTGTGTGAAAAGACACTAAGGGTTCCTTTTTTTACCTTTTGAGGTATGGAACCCTGAAAATTGCCTTTTTTTAATACGTTTCACCAAAAATTAACTGAACTATAATTCTTAATAATATTTTTTTCTTAAGTCTCGAAGTCCCGGGAATTCCCGGGACGTTGATTGTATGCTGTCTCGTATCCCGGGACTTGGAAATTGTCGGGAATTCCCAAACCCTAATCTGTTCAAATGAACGGATTTTCATTCGGAAATTGCGAAGGTTATAGGCTACTACTACCTAAGAAACTTAAGTAAAATAAGCTCTAAACGATATACTTAGGTCATTATATTATGTACTGAACGTACATATAGTCGAAAAATATTATATAAGGCAAATAGTCTCAAAAATGCAGACAAAATTACGATTTCCGTTTGCAAAAGGTTACTTTGTCCAGCATTACACAAGAATATTCATTTTAAAATTTTATTGTAATGCGTCATATGAAAACGTATCCGGTACTTCTTAGGCCTTTGTGCGTTATTATGTAATGTAGAATTAGGGCGTGTGCCTGTTTAAACATGTGGTCAAGTGCGAGTCGGATTGTGACGTATGGACAACCACACAAATCTTTTATGTTTATTTGACACACGTTTGGCTCAGTTGGTAGTGACCCTGCTTTCTGCACCAGTGGTCACGGGTTCGATTTCCGCTAGGGGCATTCATTTGTTGAGCACCAATGTTTGTACTATAGTCATGGGTGTTTAAATTTATAATATGTATGTATTTAAATTGTATATGTGTAGTATATCAACTATCTGGTATCCGTAACACAAGCCTCGTAGCTTACCACGGAACTAGATGGCGCTGTTGTAATAATGTCCCAACATATTTAGGCTGTGGCTTTACTTCAATGAAAAATAGTTTTCATATTTGTAAAGAAAACGAAACTTTTCGCATTTACATTAATTATAATAGCTAAGTCGTGGTGCCATAGCCGAGAGTAAAACCAAGGGATAAACCATGACAAAAAATGTTGGCCAATTGTATAATAAATGTTTTAAGAGAAATCGGTGTAAGTTTAAACAACTTACATAATTCGGTGCAAAAATAAATATGTTAATGAGTTCGTACAAACAATTTAACGTTCATATTACGTTTACTTTAATTATATTTAAAGAGTATTTATTATGATTTTAGAATTATATAAAATACAACTAGCAACTCCTGCGGCTTCGGCTTTTCATGCCAAATGATAACAATCTGTTATTATACATATCAAAGTCCTCCGCCGCGTCTGTCTGTCTGATCGCGATAAACTCAAAAACTACTGCACCGATTTTCATGCTGTTACCACCAATGGAAAGAGTGGTTCTCCAGGAAGGTTTTAGTATATAATTTGTCAATTACTTTAATTTTATTTTGTATACATTGGTTAAAATGTCGCAAAAAATACGGACGCGTGAATAAAATGCAAGCGCCGCGCCGCCGCGCCGCGCCGCTTCGCTTGATGCAATCGCCGACCCTACACCGCACCGTCTTACCTACTGTTTAGCTCATAGCTTTGATTTGGCATCATAAAATACTTATTAAATTTTCAACGTTCTAACGCCAATTCCTATTTTTAATAGTGATTAGAACGCGGACGAAGCCGCGGGAATTGATAGTAAAAAATAAACATTAGGTCTAAAAATAAAAAATAAAAAAAAGTTCTGTAGACGGCCAGCCTCACCTCGATTAAAAAATGGCCTACGACCTATTCTCAGACCTACCAAATATACACAAAAAAACATAAAAATCGGTCAAGCCGTTTCGGAGGAGTTCGATAACAAACACTGTGACACGAGATTTTTATAAATTAGATTTTATTAAATTTTGTCAAGTATTTTTTCCTGATGCAACACCCATGAATGGGGTACAAAAATTCGTTCTCATCACACAAATTAACGCCTCAGCGGGACTTGAACCCGTGACCGCTGATAAAGGAAGTAAACAAATCCGTGCTTATCACACAACGGAATGCCCCAGCGGGATTCGAACCCGCAACAGTACACAAGTAAAGGCTATACCTGTACATCTATAAAATATATTGGAAAATTAGTGTCATGAGATAAAATCTAAACGAAGAGATGTAGAATAAGTTTCAAATTCCACACCATTGAGTCATGGCCTCCATCTCACCATAATAGGATGTTAAATAAGCCTCTTTTTCCATACTATCTATATTAATATAAAGAGGAAAGATTTGTATTTTTGTATGTAACGAATAAACTCCAAAACTACTGAACCGATTTAAATGAAATTTGGTACACAGATAGTCTAGAGCCTGAGAAAGGACATAGGCTACTTTTCAAGGCGAAAAAAGGGCTGTAAAGGGTTGAAATAGGGGATGAAAGTTTGTATAGATATTACGTCATTTTTAAAGCTAGAAGTTTGAAACTTATTTTGTAGGCATTTGATTAGATATAAATAAGTAAGACATTCAAAGTTTGTAAAAATTTTATTCTAAGTAAAGGAGGTTAGTTATATTATAAATGAGAAAATAACTCTGTCTGTCTGTTACGCTTAATCCGCTAAACCGATTTTGATGTATATATATAGCTTAGAGGATATATTATAGCTTTTATTTTCTTCATAAAAGGTTAAAAAGAGAGGTGAAAAATGAAAATGAAAATTTCTCAAGTAAGGGTTGATAAATTCATAATAATGTTTTCCGACCGATTGCGGCTATGGCGGCCAATCTCATTGAGACTGGCGAACTACGCAGGAGATATTATAGTGCAGACACAAGTGCACTCTCTGCTCCTATCACTCTCATACTCCGGTGGGACGACTACTCGACTCTCGAGTTAAGGCGCAGGACCAACAGCTTTACATGCTCTGCCTCGGCACGGGGGTGATACACCGCCAACTACCCAACTCCGGGCTATTACTGAGACTTACTAAACAGAATCACTCAATAACTAAACTTGGTCCGACTCGGGACTCGAACCCAGGACCATAGGACGAATGTGATAAATTCATAGCTATGCATGAATACATATCTATAGTCTATACTGTAAACAATAACATTCTACGTCTATAAGAAATTGAATATTTAAAAAAAGAATTAAATGGTCATTATTATTATAGATATAGAGGCCGAATCTACTGATTGTAGGATTTTTCTCTGTGAGTCTGTCTGGCTGACCGCATCATGAGAAAACCACTGGACCGATTTTGATGAAATTTGGTATATGACGTTTATAATCTGTAGCTCTATAGCTGGTTTTCTAGATGAAGATATAAGATAAAGTAAGTGGGGACGAACGCGAGCGAAGCAAGGGTGAGTACCTAGTATACAAAAAGTACTCGTATGTTTACAAGTGTACCTAGTACCTACCTATTCCGTAGTAACCGTTACTTAAAATATATATCATTAGACTTTCACTATAGAAGTAATATAGATATTTCCGGTAACTTATCATTGCATATAAAACGAAGTCTAGCGTCTGTTTGTCGCTCATGATACGGCCACAGACAGACAGACAGACAAAAGTTCATAAAAGCTATAGATTCGGCCTCTGTCTCGATAATCATGACTATTTCAATACAAATTTCCAAAAAAAATTTAAGCTATAATATATGTTGTTGTGACATTATTACAACAGCGCCATCTAGTTCCGTGGTAAGCTACGAGGCTTGTGTTACGGATACCAGATAGTTGATACACTACACATATATAACTTTAATTACATACATATTATAATATTAACACCCATGACTGGAGTATAAACATTCGTGATCAACAAATGAACGCCCCCAGCGGGACTCGAACCTCTCTACCGACTGCGTCAAAAGTGTCGTCATAAGTCGTCTTAGCTATGAATATAGACTTTTAAAAGGAAATCCGCTTACACCTCCCATTCACGATCTCAGTAAGTCGCTTACTTACATAAATAATTAATTAATTACTAATTAAAATAAATACCTTTTCCAGACATTTAAATTACAAAGTGTTAACACACTTTAAAGCACGTTGACATGGATGTAGGTGACAATGTCGAGTATAATGTACGGTAGCAGATTGTAAAGTTCTGGGTTCGAGTCCCGGACGGTGACTAAAGTGGGTTTGTATGATATCATCCTTACTTCCTTACTAATATTATAAAAGCGAAAGTCAGTCTGTCTATCTTTCGACCTTTCACGCCAAAACTACTGAACCGATTTAAATGAAATTTGGTACACAGATAGTCTAGAGCCTGAGAAAGGACATAGGCTACTTTTCAAGGCGAAAAAAGGGCTGTAAGGGGTTGAAATAGGGGATGAAAGCTTGTATGGAAATTATATCATTTTTAAAGCTAGAAGCTTGAAACTTATTAAGTCTGTTTTTAATTTCAAATTAACACCTTTTCACTAAATACAGTACTTACATTAAAAAAAAACAATTTTTAAAATATTTGTTTGTCTGTTTGTTCCGACTAATCTCTGAAACGGCTAGACCGATTTTAACGGGATTTTCATTCGCAGATAGCTTATGTTAAGGAGTAACTTTGGCTACTTTTGTTTTATAAGAACATTATAAAAACCGTTAATTTATTTTAACTTACGCCCAACGAAGCGGGCCAGGTTTGCTCGTTAGTATTACGTATACATCTTTAGTACATCGACTCACATTCTTAAGTAAACGATATTAATGTTTAAGCAATCCAAATATTTTAAACGCGGATGCAAAAGCTTCATTGGAAAGTGAACTTTAAGCTTAAAATTTAAAAATCAATTTAAAAAATATTTTATTTGATGATGTAAGGAATCTCTGTGACGCAACTTTTTGAAAAGTAGGGTGACTACGAGTGTTAATTTTTCAGGACCTATTTCTTTTTTCAAGGTAATGGTAACCCAGTGGTAACGCACTCACTTGGGAAATTGTGTGATGCGGGTTCAAACCCGGATATACCTCTGATATTTTCATGTGTGAATCATTTCCAACACGATCACCACTTGTCTTACAGTGAAGGAAAACATCGCGAGGATGTTTATTATTGCATATTTTGGAAAGGCATGAAGTCCGCCTACACTTGGCCAGAGTGGGGAACTGGCCTTTCTTCTTGTATTAGAGGGAGGACCGTGCCCAGCAGTGGGACGTTAAGGGCTGTATACACGTAGAATACATTATTTATTTATTTATTTATTTCATTAGTTTTGCTAGTGGTTATTACACTAAATACATCAGTTAAATTAAAACTAAAAAAATACAATGTTGCATAACCGTTTGAAAGCAAACACAACATTTTCTCCGTTTATGTAACTGAACTAAACTAATAAAAATATACTTAATAGAGTTTTAAATCAATAATTTAGTTAAATGATAAAAGACAATTAATTAATTTAAAAAAAAACACAAATAAAATACAATTGTATGATTTTCTTGCCCGGGGTTACCTTTGTTATTTAATTACTTTTACTTAATTATTTTATAAAATTTGACGATTTTAAGTAATATTTAAGACGCCCGCAAGAGCCTATGGAATAATGTAATTCTGATACTGATTCTAATAACAATAAAACCTATACTAATATTATTATAGAGACACAACACAAACAGCCTTTTGTAATATGCCAACCTTTGAGAATTGGTTTATGATGAAAAAGTAAGTAAAGTTATGTACGCATAAAAAAAAGTTATACTCAGCCATTTCTCAGCCAATTGAATCAGACCTTTTTTAAACATTTAGCTCTAGATTTATAAACTAAAACGATTATAATTATAATTATGAGTTATTTTCGAGACAATCTATACATATAATAAAATTCTAATTGAGTCAAATCTGTTCATTGAATATTTTGTGGAAAATTAAAGTTAAATAAAATTAAAAGTCATTTTATCGATAAAATGACCGAATCTATACTTTATAGATTTTTTTGTCTGTCTGTCTGTATGTGACCGCATCAAGAGAAAACTCTGGACAGATTTTAATGAAATTCGGGATCATGACAGCTGATTATTTGAGACAACATTGGTACTTCTTATTACTGGAAAATATTTTCTGGAAAATCTATATGAACATTGAAAAAATAAAATATTATAATTGTCCAAAACCATGGCATCCCTACTCAGTGAAAGTGGGCGCGCCCTACGGCCTTGTAGGTGAAAGTCCCGCGACGCCACTCTATCAATAAGCTTAGGTCAATTCAAACTTGTCCTCAAACTAGTTGCAACCCACGGTTTTATCTGCGACCTTCAATTTCTTCCCGACAACGCTCCGCCCGCGTCTAAAACACGACAACTTAATTCTCTTACATATTATGGCAGTACCTAAATTGCAATGCCTCCCTTATCACGTAGGGGAATAATAAATGGCCTACGACCTTTTCTCAGACCTACCAATTATTTACAAAAATCGGAATATCGGAAACGGCTCCAACGATTTTCATGAAATTTAGCATGCAGGGAGTTTCGGGGGCGATAAATCGATCTAGCTAGGTTTTATTTCTAGAAAACGTTATTTTATCAATATTTTCAGGCAATGAAAAAAAGCTACAATACCATTAGAATACGAAGGTAAATTTCGCTGTCATTCACAAGATTATAATAGTTCAGATTGATTGACAGTGGAAACCGGGCGGTCACTAACCGGAAGTCCCTCGGTTCGAATACAGGTGTTTACAGTCCGATTATTATTTTTTTCTTTTTTTATTTTTTTCCAAAAAAAACCGAGCGAAGCTCGGTCGCCAGATATTTATATTATTATACTGTATATTACTATCACTACATATTATAAAGCAAATTACTACGCCGCCTCTGTCTGTCTGTTCGCGATACGCTCAAAACTACTGAATTGATTTTGATGTGGTTTTCACCAATAGACCCAGTGATTCATGACGAATATGTAAGTGTATAAATTGTTAACGTTTTGTTTAAGTTAGTGGAAATATGACGATAATTGTTTAAAAGGTCGGAAAAAGTCAAGTTTCCGGAGAGCTTTACTGAAAACAATATAAGTAATATTTTCTTAGATTTACGCGAATATTTGACATTTTAAATGAAACTATATTTTCGAAATTTTTAAAAATAGTGGGTAGTCACTGTCTGTAACAAATCTTAATCTTTAATGACCTTTGAAACGTCATATGCCTTAGTCTCTCCCGTGACCTTCATAGCTGTCAAGAACACAAAAAAATCCGCGACAAAATACGAAAAATAGTTTTATTTATTGTGAAAACAATTTATTCAGCCTTTTTTTTAACGTCCCACAGCTGGGTGTGGGCCTCCCTCAGTACGATGGGGATCAGGCCATAGTCCCCCGCGCTGGCCTACTGCGTGTTAGCGGACTGAGCATGTCTTACAACTTGCTAGGTTCTCTCAAACATGCAGGTTTCCTCACTATGTTTTCCTTCACCGTAAGACAAGTGGTAATCATGATAGAAATGATTCGCACATGAAAATATCAGAGGTACGAGACCTGAATTTGAACCCGCATCTTCGGCTACCACGGTTTTGAAAACAATGTGTTACGGAATTATTCTTCCTAAAAATGTAGTTAGAAGGAAAGAAAGAACGAAAGAAGCGAGGGTAAATCATTAGTATAATAAGTTTTGTATTATTTTATAGTAGCGATTCACCTTCGCTTCGCTTGGGCTTGTCCGTAGATTTCGCGCGGGTGAAGCCGCGGTTTCCGCTAGTATTGGCTGAACAGTAGACCAGACGGTGCGCTTGAATTTTATTCTTGCGTCCGTAATTTTTTTGCGATTACTTCTAAGATATTCGTTTAAATTATATGCTGTAAAAGAGTAATATAATGTGCATGAAATGCTTAAAGCCTCTAACTTATTTAAAATGATAAGGATTCATTTCAGATTTGTGTAAATAGCTTTCCAAATATCGCTTTAAAATTGCCCATTATTTAAAGTATTAAAATGGATGTAGTATGTTACCTTAAGAAATGGACATATGTCTTCAGCCTTTTCTGTAGATCCATGTAAGATACACGATTCCAGCGTTTATGCAGCGTTTTCGTTGAAAGCTCCCAGACGGCTTCTATTCATTGGTGAAAACGCATGAAAATCGGTGCAGTAGTTTTAGAGTTTATCGCGAACAAACAGACAGCTCTATGTAACCAATGAAGCGGTTATTCAAAACCCGGGTCTCGCACCTTTGATATTTTCATGTGTGAATAAACATCATTACTATCGTAATATTATATTAGGTTAACGCGAATATTTAAATAATAATAAATAATAAATATGTTGGGACATTATTACAAAAGCGCAATCTAGTTCTGTGGTAAACTACGAGGCTTGTGTTACGGATACCAGATAGTTGATATACTACACATAATTTTAAATACATACATATTATAAATATACACACTCATGACTGGAGTACAAACATTCGTGCTCAACAAATGAATGCCCCCAGCGAGACTTGAACCCGCGATCGCTGGCGCAGAAAATAGGGTCTCTACTAACTGAGCCAAACGAGTAAATGAAGCTATCTTTTCGGATTTTGTCGCGGATTTATTTAGATGTTTGGTTCCCGACGTTTCGAATGCTTTACAGTTTACAACAATCATTGTCACGGAAGAAACCCAAAGAGAGATATAAAGATAAAATATTCGAAAGATAGATTCATTTATACCATTATTATTGCTGAGTTTCTTCCACCAGTTCTTCTCAGGCCAGCGTCTTCTTTCCGAACTGGTAGTAGACTCATGACGTTCAGTAAAAAATTGTAATAATTTCATGCTGAATTAAATATTTTGAATTTGAATCTTTGAATGGTGAAAGAAAACAATGCGAGGAAATTTACTTATTTGAAAGAAATTAACAAATCGAAATACCTGCCTTTGGACCACTATAACCCATTACCCAACAGTGGGTAAACGGTAGCATCAATATAAAACTTGTGGCGTGTTGTTATCCTTAAAACACACGACCTTTCTATTTTAAGTAGGATAACATAATAAGGTCACCGATGATCAATTAGGTGCAGTTCAATGGCGATCTCAGAACAAGATGTTGCGTAGAATAGATTACAATGTAACAAACATGATTAAAAAAATCAAAAATCCGACTGTAAAAAAGATAATGTTAAAGTAATGCTTTAATTATTATGAAACCCTTTATTTTAATATCCCACTCGATAACGATAGGGTTAAAAAAATTATGATAATATGTCATGAAAAAATCGGCCATTTTAAATTAATAATTTTGATATATGCAGTGTCACAGTTAAGGCAGTGGTAGCCCAGCGGTAACGCGTTGCTTGTATAACCGAGTGATGCGTGTTCAAATCCGGGTCTCGCACCTCTGATATTTTCATGTGCGAATCATTTCTATCATGATTACCACTTGTCTTACGGTGAAGGAAAACATTGCGCGGAAACCTGCATGTCTGACAAAACCTAGCAAGTTTTCGTAAGACATGCTCAGTCCGCCAACACGCACTGGGCCAGCGCGGTGGACTATGGCCTGATCCCCCTCGTACTGAGGGAGGCCCGTGCCCAGCAGTGGGACGATAAAAAGGGCTGATGATGATGATGTAGTGTCACAGTTGAAACGAATAGAACGACACCTCTCAAGCTACAATCCATCGAATCGTTTAGGATATAAAGCAGAAATATAAATACATCATACACTCGAAAAACATACCATATACCTTCTAGCGCAGTCGGATAAAAAGCAAAATTCAATTGTGCGCTTTTTTCACATCTCTTGCTCTACATTACTTTTCGAGACAAAATCAAAACGTACGATGTTTCGTTTAAAACAGTACTTAGTGCGCGACCCAGGATTTGAACCCGCATCACTCGGTTTCCCATGCGACTGCACTAGACTACCACTGCAAACGGTAATTTTTGTTCTCAAATAAAAGTAGCCGTTACCGTTAAGTACTCTTCCCGTCCTTCTCTCTCCTCCCGTCCTTCTCTCTCCTCCCGTCCTTCTCTCTCCTCCCGTCCTTTTCCCTCCTCCCTCCCTCCCTTTCCTAAAAGGCCGACAACGCATCTGCAAGACTGCACGCATCTGCAAGCCCTGCAGTCTTGCAGATGTCCATGGGCGGAGGTGATCACTTCACAGGTGAGCCTCCTGCCCGTTTGCCCCCTTTGTCGCATAAAAAAAAATACTATCTGCTAGTGAAAGTCCTGTCAAAATTGGTCAAGCCGTTTCGGAGACAAGCCGTAACAAACATTGAGACAGACAAATGTTTTTTATTAATTCCTGCCGTATATAATTCCATAGGTACTTAGTTACAAAGCTATTATTTCGAAATTACATACAGACACTTCAATTTTATACTGAATCTCAGTACATATAAATAAAATTGAAGAGTCTGTTTTTAATTTCAAATTAACAGCTTTTCACTAAATGCATATGAAAGTATATACGGTACTTATATCAAAAAATTAATCAAAAAAATTCTGTTTCCGGTTTCCGGCTAGTCTCTGAAACGAGTGGACCAATTTTGACGGGACTTTCACTCACAGATAGCCAATGTTATAACGAGTAATCTAGTCTACTTTTATATAATTAGAAAATTATAAAAAGTGTTTAATTTTGTCTTGCTTGTAGATTATAAAGTAAAAAGCGTAAACTTTATAAAAATAAGCTCTCTTAAGAGTCTCTATTGCCATTATGTTTATTACAACGCACCACTAACCACCATCCCTTAATTTGGCACGAGACTACATTATGAGAGCTAGCGATTTGAATCAACAAGTTGGTACTTGAGAGGTCCTGGGTTCGAGGCTCGGGTCGGGCCAAGATTAGTTATTGGTCTTTCTGTTTAGTAAGTCGCAGTAACAGCCCGGAGCTGGAAAGTTGGCGGTGTGTCCCCCCCGTGCCGAGGCAGAGCACGTAAAGCCGTCGGTCCTGCCTTAGCTCTCACTGGTCGTGACTCGGTTCGTCCCACCGAAGTATGAGAATGACAGAAACAGGGAGTGCACTTGTGTCTGCACATACACTCGTGCACTATAACGTCTCCTGCGTAGTTCGGTCGGAGAACATTATTATTATTATTACTTATGTTTCCAGAGAAAAAAAACTACGTGTGAAAGTATTCTGTTATGGTTTTGTACTAGCAAACAAACTAATGAACTAGGAAACTAAATTTCTTATTTAGTCTCGCTCTACTCGGGATTCATCCCTTTATAAGTTTTACCAATTAGGATCGATTTCTTGGAAATGATGTATCTTCCCGCAGTAAAAAATCCGTCCAGTGGTTTTCTCGTGATGCTGTCACATACAGACAGACGGACAAGAATTCTAAAAACAATGGATTTGGCCTCTATATCGATAATAATGTCTATTTCAATGAGAAATTTCAAAAAATATATGTACAGATTAGACTCAGTCAGAATTTTAATTTTTTTTATATGTTTAATTTAATAGACCAAAACCAATTATGTGGCCAAACCCGCTACCGCTTATGAATGTAACAGTAGCTGGAACTATTGGAGCGTGCCTCAGAATTATAGGCGCTGTGCAGTCGGTGAGAGGGTGTCGCGTCGGGACCGACCCACACATGGAGTGACTGTCGCGTTATATTTAGAGTAAGTTCGACTTATTTTTTTTAATTAATACATTATATGAACACTATATTATATTTATTATATGTATGTATGTAAAGTTATATATGTGTAGTGTATCAACTATCTGGTATCCGTAACACAAGCCTCGTAGCTTACTATGGAACTAGATGGCGCTGTTGTAATAATGTCCCAACATATTTATTTATATAGTATAGTTTATATTAGTGGCAGCTCAGTCGTGACGCTCTTGGCTTGAAACCGAGTAAAGTGGATTCAAGTCCGGGTATCGCACCCCCGATATTCTCATGTGTGAATCATTTCTATCATGATCACAACTTGTCTTACGGTGAAGGAAAACATCGTGAGGAAACCCGCATGTCTGAGAAAACCTAGTAAGTTGTCAAAAGACATGTGAAGTCCGCCAACACGCACTAGGCCAGCGCGATGGAAGCTATGGTCTAATCCCCATCTTGTCTGGAGGCCCACCTCCACGTGTGGGACGTTAATAAAGGCTGAATGCTTAAATAAATTTATACTAGGATTATAACTAAACGAAAAAAGGAAAAATCAGTTGTCAAATATATGTATTTCGCAAAGTTACTGTGTTATTAAATTTCGACCTAAAAAAATGTTAATGACCCGATTTCGTAGTATTTATTTTCATGTAATTCCATGTAGTATTTCCATGTAATATTTTTTGTATTTTACAGTCCAATATGCAGGACCAATCGTCAGACGAAGGAGAGAGAAGTCGACCAACATCACGGCGAAATTCTGGACCGTTTTCTCGTCGTGGAAGCGTGAAGAAAGATGAAAAGAAAGTGGTAACTGCTCCAGTCTCGAGCTCGTCCACTCCCAAGAAAGTGTCGAAACCACAAAATATGGATTTTGTTGTCACTGGAAAGCAATTGTTGAAAAGGTATTATCATTTATCACTACATATTATAAAACAAAGTCCTCCGCCGCGTCTGTCTGTTTGTCCGCGATAATCTCAAAAACTACTACACCGATTTTCATGCTGTTTTCACCATTGGATAGAATGGTTCTCGAGAAAGGTTTTAGTATATAACAAGTGGAAGCCGCGGCTTTGCTCGTGCTAAAGCTAGTGTATAATACGACGACACATTTAGCTCAGTTCAGACTCTAACTTGTTATGCCAGCGATAGCGGGTTTGAGTCCCGCTGTGCAATCATTTGCTGAGCACGAATGCTTGTACTCCAGTCATAGGTTTTTATTTATAATATATATGTATTTACAGTTATGTAAGTGTAGTGTATCAACTATCTAGTATCCGTAACACAAGCCTCGTAGCTTACCATGGAACTACATGGCGTAACAACATATATAAATCATCTTTGGCAGAGGAGATCGAGCAAACTCCCTCCCCGGAGCATACCACAGGCGTCAGTCAGCCGACTCCTTACTGAAGTCCAAAAGAACCCTGGACTCTCCTCGACGAGTCAACTCGAACGCCAAAAGCCGAAACACTTCTGTAGAATGTGACACGTCTTTGGACTTATCTCAGGTATGCTACAAATTCATCAGTGCATATAAATAAGATGAAGTGTCTGTTTGTAATTTCAAATCAACAGCTTTTCACTAAATGCATATGAAAGTATATACGGTACTTACATCAAAAAATCAATTTTATAAATTTTTGTCTGTCTGTTTGTTCCGGCTAATCTCTGAAACGGCTGGACCGATTTTGACGGGACTTTCACTCGCAGATAGCTAATGTTATAAGGAGTAAATTAGGCTACCTGTATTTTATTAGAATATTATAAAAACCGTTTAATTTATGTTAATTTACGCCTAGCGGGCTGGGTTTTAAATTTTAATATTTTTGTCTGTTTGTCTCTCTTTGATCCGGCTTCTTATATCCGAAATGGCTGGACAGATTTTGATTGAACGTTCACTGACAGATAGTAAGAATTCAGTCTACCTCATTATGGGAATGTATTAACTATTATGGCTCCGCAAAAAAATGTGAACTTTATGGTGTTTAGTTTAGGTCGACCTGGAACTCGAACCCAACACCTCCGAATAGTACATGCTAGACTACACCTTTTTCATATGAATTAAAAATTGTAGAATATTTAAAAGTTACCTAATTTTTGCTGCATAAATGTACATGTTGGTAACAGGATCTATTCCCGGATGAAATAATATAATATAAGAAATCAGCTATCCTTATTTTCTTGTAATTTTTTCATCATTCAGGTGTCAGACTTTGAAGATACGAGCTCAAAGTATGGGATAAAAAGCACGCCCCAGCCTGTAGCCACTTCTACGCCGAAGAAATGTATGAAATCTAAGAGTTACTCTCTCCAGAAGGAACCAAGACTGGAATCCAAAAAGAGTAGAGAAAGTGTTTCAGAAGAAAGCGTTCATAAAACTTCTTCATCTACTTATAGGTATCCTCTTCTTCTTCTTATACTTATCTATTCTAATGACTAAAATTATGAAGTAAAGTTGGTAGGTCACGGTCATGTTTGTTTGTATTCAGCCTTTTTTAACATTGCTGGGCACGGGCCTCCCTACACCACGTCACGTTAGTCCACCATGCTGGCCTAGTGCGGGTTGGCTGAACTGATTTTGATAAAATTTTGTATGAAGATATAATAGTGATCCCGCCTATATTATAAGGATTTTTTGTGCTTACTGATTTTTTGTATGAAGCTGTGAATTTTGTTTATATACATAAATAGATTGACTAAGATTGGGAAGAACATAATATTCTTTTAACGGGATGAAAAGGGAAATGATAATTTGTATGTGGAATTAATACCGTTAATACGTAACTAAGGATGAACCTGAGCGGAGCGATATTTTACGAATATTTTTCTCACAGACTAACTTACGTATTTATTTTGTACTAGCGGTGCCCGCGGCTTCGCTCGCGCTAAGAGTGAATAAAATAAAAATTTTTGCTTATATACTGTTACTTATAATGTACCAAGGACTGATTCCCCATTTAAAGTTCTGGCCCTCTTTTCTGAAAACTACTGTGTAGCATCCTGCCGTGCCGCCACTGCTGCGCTTTCTAAAACTTATTTCCTATTTTTAACCAATTTTGCTACTATGTGTATCATAATTTCTTTGCATGTTTTTCGTTAATGATAAACTGATGTACGTGGTTCATTGTTATGGACTTATGGTAAAAATTACTGTTGAATTTTTCCTACGCAAATTGTGCCACCCCCGTTAACCCCCATAGGGTTTGATTTTCAAAAAACGCTTAGATATGTATCTCATAATTTGTATTGCAGAGCATTATTTCAGTGTCACGCAAAATATTTCAATAGGATTAAATTTCCCATACAAACTTAGCCACCCCCTTTAACCCCCAATGGGGGTGAATTTCGAAAAACCCTGAAATACGTGTTTCATCATTTGTACTAAAAAGCATTAATTCAAAGTTTCATGCAAAAATGTGCAATAAAAATATTTTCTCATACAAACTTTGCCACCCCTTTTAACCCTTTTAGGGGTTGAATTTCCAAAAAATAATATGCCTATTTCCTTCTCATGAATGCAAACTATCTACATACCAAATTTCAGCAAAATCGGTTGGGTGGTTTAGGCGTGAAAAGGTAACAGACAGACAGACAGACAGACAGAGTTACTTTCGCATTTATAATATTAGTATAGTATAGTATGGATACATTAGCAACAGACAAGCCGGGCTGACCGAGCTGGACTACTCGTCCATGTCCCCGGAGTGTTCCGGGCACTCGTCCGGCGACAGCGCCATGATGCAGGACACCCTGGTCTCGCCGAGAAGCCAGGATTACCAGGATACGAGGTGAATATAAGAAAAAGTGGAGTGATCATTCCAAAAATGGACTCTTGATCCTATATTTTTATAGATTTTTTCAAATCTTACCAGTAATTTTAGAAATTAGCCTACAAAATAAATAAGAATCATAAAAGTTTATTTAATTCTATTTTAGATTGCTTGAAGATTTCGATAACTTCAGCACTAATTTGTACAATTACAATTAGTTTTAAAAAAGTGGAAAAATAAGATATGTTTTGTAGTTCCTATTTAAAAGGTGGTATAGTCTCTGTTATCAAACCCTCTTAAAATGAAGAATAAAAACAACAGTACCATGTTTAACTCTTTGGTTGTCTAACAGATGGCGTTAGTAGTACAATAACATTCTATCCAATGAACACAACATTGTTAATGTTCATTTTTTAATGGTTATAAAATTATATTTTTTTGTCATAACACATTAAGATATGAAGATACTATGTCAAAGCACAAATCTATAGGCGTGATAGTTTTTCAGTAAAGTTTACTACAAAATACTCAGAGTGTGGTGTAGTGGTTAATAATATCACCATAACATTTCCTGCGTAGTTTCTGCGTGAGCACCTACCAGGAGGAAGCGCGAGAGGGGGAGTGGGGGCACTTCTGGGCCAACTACAACAACTCGCTGGCGACAGTCCCCATCAGCCGGTACTACGACCAGTGCCCTACTCCTTACCGATCTGACCTGGACTTGGCGGATTTTGGTAAGAAAGAAGACCTTCACAATATTTAAGAAGTGTTTCTTTTCATGTTTGTTTGCGAGTTGAATATCGTCAGCAAATTGATGAATCGATTTTGATGAATTTTCATCATCATTCAAATCATTAGATTTTTTTGAACCAAAATTTGGTTTCAATGCAAAGATGTGACAACAAGCTTATTATCTCAATAAGCAATTAATTAATTAATAATCATTATTATTAGTACAATAGCCGAATGTATACTTATTAATAGTTTAGTCTGTCTGTCTGCGGGCGTGATGGAAAACCAGAGGACAGATTTTGATGAAATTTGGTATTATCATCAGCCCATTTTAACGTCCCACAGCTGGGGGTGAGCCTCCCTCAGTACGAGGGGGATCAGGCCATAGTCCACCGCGCTGGCCTACTGCGTGTTGGCGGACTGAGCATGTCTTACGACAACTTGCTAGGTTCTCTCAGACATGCAGGTTTCCTCACGATGTTTTCCTTCACCGTAAGACAAGTGGTAATCAGGATAGAAATGATTCGCACATGAAAATATCAGAGGTGCGAGACCCGGATTTGAACCCGCATCACTCGGTTATACAAGCGACGCGTTACCGCTGGGCTACCACTGCCTGACAAATTTGGTATGATGATAGCTTTTTACTGCCGGAAAATATGTCATTTCTGATAATTGTATAATAACATGAGCAATACCCGCGGCTTCGCTCGCGTTCATGGTTTCAAGTCCGCTAGAAGAAGAAAAAGTTTCCCATGTTACTTCTAACACCTCCAAGAATATGTGTACAAAGTTTCATGATGATCGGTTAAGTAGTTTTCGCGTGAAAGCGTAACAAACAAACTTACATTCACATTTATGTTAGTAGGGATAGATAGATACGTGGTGATATGAGTCGCTAGTACATAAAATATTATCATCAATTCAATTGTCTTGTAGACAGATTACTTCGACAATGACCCATAGAACTCCAAAAATATACAAGCGAAGCCGCGGGTTACGCTAGTAAATGTATACAAAAACTTAACTAACTATATACTAAAACCTTCCTCGAGAACCACTCTATCCATTCATGAAAACAGCATGAAAATCGGTGCAGTAGTTTTTGAGTTTCTCGCGGACAGACAGACAGACGCGGCGGAGGACTTTGTTTTATAGGATGTAGTGAATTGCTCTGTCAATCTCAAATGGAAAAAATCTTTCCAGAACTCTCCACGGACGGTTCCAGGAAGCGATCTCCAGAAAACATAAAAACGATTAACAACATCATCCGCAACGAGGGCTTACGTCTCACTCCACGGGAAACCCAGAACATTATCAAGTGCGCCCACATTTTGGGCAACGTCCTGACAAAAGCTATCGAACGTCAAACGAAGGAATTAAATGAAAAAATCCAAGAATTGAACCCCATCCCTCTGCCGGAGAAGGAGTTGAAGAAGAAAACTATGACATTAGATCTTAAAGAAACAGTGGTTCCTCTAGAAGTAAAAAGAACGGAGAGTGTCCCGACGCAGACTGATATATCTCTGCCGAATACTAAGAGTGCGCCGAAAATTTTTGAAAGTATCCTTAGACAGCTCTCGATGAGTTCTTTGGACGATAAAGATAAAGATAAAGAAGACGCTACAGAAGAATAAGTTGAATGTGGCTGACTGTTTCCAACAATACAACATACACTAATGTCCCAAGCGAGTGTATGGCAGCTTGGGCTGTTACGTTCATTGGCCGACTATGTTTCATAGGCTTTGGTATTATGTTGTTAAATTAATCAGTATGTACATATAAATTAAATAGAAGTGTCTATTTGTAATTTCAAATTTACAGCTTTTCACTAAATGTATATGAAAGTATATACGGTACTTACATCAAAAATCAATTTCGAAAATATTTGTGACTGTCTGTTTGTTCCGGCTAATCTCTGAAACGGCTGAACCGATTTTGACGGGACTTTCACTCGCAGGTAGCTAATGCTATAAGAAGTAACTTAGGCTACTTTTATTTTATTAGAATATTATAAACACCGTTTAATTTATTTTAACCTACGCCCAGCGAAACGAAATCAAGTAACTGTTGAGACAAATGAGTAAGTTCAAGCGACTCTTCTACACATCAGTGCAAGTCATATGTTTCTTGTTATGGTTTTGAAAGTGATAAGGCACTTCGTTTTGTCCCATCGGAATTTAAGAGGAAAAGTAATAGAGAGTAGACTTGTATTATATACACAGTACACTCTCTCTCACGCTGCACTATAATATCTCCCGCGCAGTTGGCTAGTCTCAATGATACGAGTATTGGTCGCCATCGCTGTAATCGGTCGGAAGGAGAAGAAAAAGAGATAGCGATAGAGACAGAGAGATATAGAGAAAATGTGTACTCTTGCCCTTGGTCTCTTTCACTCTCATACTGCAATGAGACGTAGTTCTCTCTCTCTCCCTCTCAAAATACCTTGTAACTCAAGTCGTAATGTGAATATAAATAATAAATATTGTATTGTAAAATAATGTAATATTAAAAGTTTGTTTTAATTTACAATAAATTACATATTTCTAGTCAACTTTATTTGATTTAGTTGTTTTATTTTATCTTTATCTATATTTTTTTATGCATGTGAATGTATTTTGTCATGGTTTTGACCGACTTTAAAGAAGATATACGCAATATCTGTGTCAAGAGTGAATCCATTTTCTAAACTAATTGTAAAAGACTTTAAATTGATTCAATTAAGTACAAATATAGCGTTTTAACTTACTATTTATTATGGCAATCGAAGGGAGACCTCACACTATCCCACATCCTGAACATTTTGTGGTACACTTTACTGAAAAACTATCACGCCTATAGATTTGTGCTTTAACATGGTAATTTAACTTCATATCTAGATGTGTTATCTGTCAAAAAATATATAATTTTATGAACATTAAAAAAAATGAACATTAACAATGTTGTGTTCATTGGATAGAATGTTATTGTACTACTAACGCCATCTGTTAGAAAACCAAAGAGTTAACATCGCTGTAACATTATTACCCGTTAGAAAGAGCCTTCACGAAGCTCAGGTTTTTGCTAGTTTATATTATATTTACTTATTTTACATCCCATCCCTCACTTGCAAATGGGTTACCAAGTGCATTTTATATTTTTATTTTTCTAATTTTCATTCGCATATAGCGTTGGTTCGTCGTTTGTACTTTGTTCTCATTTTTTTGCTAGTAATAATATTGTTTATTAATAACATTATAATCAAAATTTAAATTTGTGTTAAATTAGCTAGTGAAAACAAATTTAAAGTTAAATATTTTTTTTTGCTTTAAACTTTACTCATTGATTTGTCTTGTTTTTTCATTAAACATTATCCTTAATATTATGGCTATTTTTGTTTACACACGACGAATGAAGTAACGCCATCTATTGACATTTATTTGCACTAATTTACTTTGTTTCCATTAAAGAAAACAGCGCCATCTATTGACATTTATTCGAACTAATTTTCTTTGTTTCCGTGACAAGTGTACAGCGCCATCTATAAGCATAAAATGCAAGCACATCTAATGGCGATTTTCTTATAACCTGTAGCAACGAAATTTATATTTAAAAAGTCATTCTCACATTTTTGTTTACTCAAGGTATATTTAAAAATGTATATGTATTGTATCGGTGTATTCTATACTCATAATGATATATAACGCCGACTCATGAATAACAGGTTAGGTTATGTTAGGTTATAGTATTCTTTTTTCATTTTTATACATAAGTTTTTCATAGATGGCGCTGTTACCTTTCCATAACAAAAATCAGAGTAAATTTGTATAGTATTTTGAAAAATACCTTACTGAATATGTCATTTATATCCAAAACATGGAGGTTAAAGACCAGGAGAACCATCGCTTCATACTAAAGCATTACCCGCCAGTCTCTGAAAATTTGTAGGATTTACAACGCGCTGTCGTCGGCAAGTAGTATTTGTGAAGTTAGCTGTTTATGAGTATCGTCACTATTGTGACAACGTGAAGTTAGGCATTGGGACAACATAGCGATCGCAGCGCTTCCCTAGTTAGACAATATTTCTGAGACACTACATTCTAGGGCTTTGGTCCTCCTGGTCTCTAATCTCCATGATCCAAAATTTCGGTTATTACTTATTTCCTATCTTTCTGTTTAACTGCAACTCAAAAATCAGTAAAACCACTGCACAGGTTTTGATTATACATATTCGGTATGATGACAGCTGGTTATTCAGATCAACGTATAGAATAGTTTTATTGCTGGGAAATACCTTTTGTCTGTGAAATTTATGCTAAGCGTTAAAATGTATACATTAAAATACATATTATAAATATAAACACCCATGACTGGAGTACAAACAGCTCAGCTCAACAAATGAATGTCCCCAGCGAGACTCGAACCCGCGACCGCTGGTGCAGAAAGTAGTCTAACATGTCTAACTACCAACTGAGTCAAACATGTTTTCATGATAATACAATCAGCGCCATCTATTGAAAAATAGATTACAATGTAAAAGGACGCTATAGAGTTATTTCAAAAGAAATCATAGATGGCGCTGTTTTTTTTATTTCAATTATTAAGAAAATTTTACATTTTCATTGTTCCATTTTTTAATATTGCTCGTTTTGAGGATTGACAGTTATAAATTATAGAATGGCAAAAAGTTAACTTTTACTGCGGCTTATCTAATTATATAAAAATCTCGTGTCAGTGTTTGTTTTCGAATTCCTCCGAAAAGGCTTGAACGAATTGTATGAAATCTTTGTGTATACATTTAGGTTTCAGAATAAATCGTAGGCTATTTTTATTCCCCTAGAATCTAGATGATAAGGGCAGTTCTCTCCAGATATTTTATTTTCATTTCACATAAAATTTTCAATTTTTTATGATTTGGCATCAAAAATACTTATAAGTTATAACCCTAAATGTTCAACCTTCTACCATCCCTAGAATCCCTATTTTTAATAATGATTGAAACGCGGGCGGAGCCGCGGTAATTGTTAGTTTGTATAATAATATGTAAAAAACACTAGCTTTCTTTTCAACTTAAAAATAAAAAAAAACAATTCAAAATAAAAAAAAACAATTTTTACATATTTTATAATTTATTTATTTAATTTAATATGAACTTATTCTAACATAGTCTATTTATTATAATATATTAGTTAAAATTTTCAAATGACATTTAAATTTATTCGAAGTTTCAATAAAAATATTTTTACGTACAAACAAACACCCATTATTTTATATATAAAAATATAATCAGAATTCACTTTTCTATATTTAAAAATCAAGTCGGTTTGTACGTATTTTTTAAACTTATTCGAAGTCAAAAGTATGTTCTAAATTAAAAAATCAAAATTACATGAAATGAAATAGAGATAAATGAACGAAAATTTATAAAAATTTATAAAAAAAAAGTCTTAAAAGATACAAAATCTATTTACATTAAACTAATAAGCGTAAAAAATTCTCGGTAATTACCGGAAAATCTCAAAAATTTACGTTTGAGCTAGAAATTAAAAAAAAATTTTTTAAATACCACTTGTTCAGTCTATGGATATAAATTAAAAGGACAATAATGTTTGTTATCTGCGTTAAAAATGTCACGATTTCAAAAATTTTTGAAGCTCAAACAATAAATTTTGAAGTCATATTTTTTTATAAAATAAAATCTTTTTCTTTTACATTTACAAAGCGTATATAATATTGCTTTAAATTTCGCCCTCCTCCTTACACAGATATCTTAATGTTATTTGAATAAAATGCACCTAGAAAAGTTTAATATTTTTGTTTTTTATTTAATTTATTATCTGTACATACAAAAAAATTCTGAGTTGAATCTTTTTTGGAAAATTTTATTGAAAAAGTAATTATTATCGATACAAAGGCCGTATCCAGTTTTTAGAATTTTTGTTTGTCTGTGACCGCATCTACACTAAACAGACACGGTATAACATACGTAACCAAAGAACTTGGTTTCCTGTTTATAGAACGCGGGCGGATCCGCGCGAAATGCTTGTATATAAATATGGTTTATTACAGTTGTTTTTTTTTAATCAAGTCAATGTTGAAATATATATTATATTTTATTCAAATCACATTAAAACAATAATTTATATATTTTATGACGATCCTGAAGTAGACATGTTTAATGAACATATTTTTATCCCGCGACTTCGCTCGCGTGGACAATTTAAAAAGAAGTTTAAAACAAATTTAAATAATCTTTTTTTCATTAAGAAACAAAATAGGGTTGATGCTAAGTTTCCTCAAAAAGAATATAATATAAGAATATATAGAATGGACAATACTTCGATGGTTATGTATACATTTTGAGTTAAAATAAAAATAGTACAAAATTTTGAAGTTATACTTCTCTTGGCGCGTTAGGGAAAAATGATGAGAGTAAATTTTAACGATGCGCGCGCACACCGTCACGAAAAACCGACACTCTGAAGTTAGCTATAGTCGACATTTTAGTTTTTTCTACAAACGTAGAATAAGGCGAAAGATAAAATTTTTGAAAAGATTTTTATCTTGTTACGCCAAAGAAATATAACTTCTAACGCGTGTACATAAGTACACACACACACACTTTTTTTTTATTTCTTTTATTTACATGTTTACTCACGGACCGTTTAAATTTTCCTTTAGAGATATAACCAAAAAATTGCATTTTCAATATAAATCTCGTTTATGTTATATTATCCAAAATTATTTAAATTAATTTATATTTCATTATGTATTTAGATTTGTAACGTCCCACTGTTGGGAGTGGGCCTTCAATACGAGGGTATTAAGCAAGTTTGTTTTTCTTCACCGTAAGACAAGTGGTGATCATGATAGAAATGATTCGCACATGAAAATATCAGAGGTGCGAGACCCGGATTTGAATCCGCTTCACTTTTTCTCAAGCGATCGTCACCACTGAGCTACCACTGCCTTTATAATATATTTCATACTTTAAAAAAATATATGGTTAGGTCAATTTTCAGTTATAATTTAATTATTTCATTTCCATTTCTATGAATCATTATTATAGAAAAAAGTAATTCATGTAAAAACATACATTTTGAATTAAAAATAATCTATTTTATAAATAAATATACATCGTCCAAAAATTTTAAAACAAATATTGTTTTAGTGAATTTTAAATAAATATTAATTTTAAATTTATTTTTGGACGAAATATATGTAAATAATTTATAATCGACATTCGTTATTAGACAATATAACATAAACGAGACAGAAGGAACGATTAGAACCAAAACCTAATTACTTCTAAGAAATTTTCTAAAAAAACTACTAAATAATGGCACTAAATTCAATTGAAAATTTAAATGCAGAAAAAATTTTTGAAATTCACCAAAAATTTTTATAATTCAAATGAAAATTTTTCAAAACTTAAAAACTCAAATCATAATTATAAAAAAAGAACTGTATGAACAAAAATAATATTGTATTGGAAACATTATTAGAAATTTAAAATGCAAGCGTCAAACATAATCTACTTTCAATACAAAACTTTATCATAATTGGCTACTCTTACTACTTAAAATAAAATATATACATTATTTCTATTCTTTGTTGTTCAACGGCACTTTGTTTTTTTTAAAGCTTAAACACGATTTAAAATTATAAAAAAAAACAAAAAAATTGTTGAAGTTTAACTATTTATAGTAAAAATGTGAATTTCCGAAAATTTTCAGATTTTTTTATTCATATTGCTTTGTTTTTAAGCTAACTTAAGCATAAATTAGAGGTGGGATTTTTTTAACCTATTTTGTACTTAAAACTTAAATTTTAAAATTAATATGGCATTATTTTACTTATAAAAAACTAGAATAAATCAAAAATTAAATGCTTTAAAGTCATATTTTAAAATATCTAGCGAAAGACCAACGGTCTATTGAGAAGACCGAAAATAAATTTTACTTTCTCCTTAATTTTTCACATAAGATCCTCATTCTTAAGCTTTTCTATAAAAGATTATTAAAAAAAACAGTATTTTTTAATAGACCGCGGTCTTTCCAATAGACCGTCAGATTTTCACGTCAAATATAAAATAAATTGCACGTTTATAATAATCTATTTCTATATTTGTTTGATTGCTGGTTTGTGTGGTGTTTTTTATACGAATCCCGGAATTTTGGATCTAACATGGCGGTGTATCCGGTGGGCGAGCATAGGTCGGGGTATTTTTGGTAAAACGAGCTATATCCTTGGTGTAGGAGGTACACTTCCGGATAGTTTAGAGAGGGATAGTTTTCTTTGTGTTTCGCTCTGTCTGAGGATCGTAGGAACCTTGACCTGTGAAAAAAGGAAAAAAATAAATATACGTGAAAATATTATTATATTATATGAAATTTTATTGTCTATGGTCTATTTTTGCGGATTTACTTAGACTTTTAATTCCCAAAGTTTCGAATGCTTTACAATAATCATGGATATGGTAGAGACTAAGGTTTTAGAAATTTAAATAAAGGTCATTGTGTATTTACTAAAGACAGTACCCACCAAAATAAAAATCACTGAACCGATTTTGATGAATTTTGGTATTGTGATAAATGAGGCCTTGGAAAAGGGTATAAAGTAGTTTTTTTTTTTTTTAATCTCCGTTTAAAGAGCTTAGTCGTTAAAAATACGACTATGACGCTCTGTTACATTTACAATGGTATGGTATGGTATATAATGGTAAATTAATAATTACATTTTAACTAAACTTATAGTAACAAAGAGTATGTTTACAAAAATAGTATTAAGACGTATTAAGTACTTGAACTTGTTACAACTTTTGCTAACTTATAAATTAATCTTGCTAAATTAGAAGATGGATTTGACAATACGATATTTAAACCTCCGTTAGATAAACAAAATGGGTCATTTGAAAAATAGCTTTGATGCTGAGTCTCGTTCCGCACACATTCTATTAATATATGGAAAACATCTTCTAAAACTCCACATTGCAAACAATTTGGAGTAGAAACTTTACCCATTAAAAAAGCAAATTTGTTTAATGGAATGTGTCCAGAGCGAAGACGCATTGCAAGAACTGTGTCTGATCTATTCAAACAGGTCTTGTCAATCCAAGGACGAATTATTGGTTCAGCCTGAATAGTTTTATACCAGATGCCTTTTTCCGTAGACCTTATAAAGTACTTTATTCGGCGAAAAAAACTTGTAGACGATGAAAATATACGTGTTTTTTTTTGCTGTTCATATATATTGACGACACGTTTGGCTCAGTTGGTAGTGACCCTACTTGCTGCGCCAGCGGTCGCGGGTTCGAGTCCCGCTGGGGGCATTCATTTGTTGAGCACGAATATTTGTACTAGTCATGGGTGTTCATACTTATAATATGTATGTATTTAAAGTTTTATATGTGTAGTGTATCATAACACAAGCCTCGTAGCTTACCACGGTACTAGATGGCGCTGTTGTAATAATGTCCAACATATTTATTATTTTTGCTGCCACAGGCATAATTTTTGCTACAATCCATTGTTATAATATATTTTCATATCCCATTTTTATAGAAAACACAGATTTTTTATTAATTATATATAAATGTTAAGAGAAGTGAGGAAAAAATGAGAAATAACTTACAATTTAGGGCCTCTCTCTTGTGAGAACTCGCAATGAAACACCAGGATGGACCGTTTCTGATCACACTCTTTGGGCTGGACGGGCTCGTTGATGAGGGACAGTATCTGAGACTGGGTGTACATGTTCACTGCTCCTAGGATATGACCACCTTCATACTCGTATGGATATCTACAGTCTATTACCTGAAATTAAAGAAAAAATTTAAAAAATCGGACAAGTGACAAAATTCAAGATTTTTCCCATTCGCTTTGTATAACCCTAACATAATGCTTGAGTATTTTTTGTAATAAATAACAAATTGCTTAATTATTTCGTTTGACATTATGTTCTGTCAAGTCAGCCATTGCAACATGTTTAAAAGCGTGAATTTTTCTCCAATAAATTAGTCTCGGAATCACGCTTCGGCGACAACTCATAATACTGCAAATAACTATTATTATTGAGGATTGAATTTCCTTCAATATCAATTTTAAGGAAATTAAAGTGTAGGGAAACGTCCTTGGTTTTAAATTATAAACCCCGATCCCAAGAGTGGTGAAACAGCTTGTTCCTTCCTGCCAAATTTAAAGTTTGTACGTGGTGATGTAAAGCTCAAAAAATGAAGGACTTTCATACAAACTTGCGAGAGCCTTTACACCTCCTTAATCCGGCCCTGTCGCTAACTATAAACTACCTCCCTGCCAAATTTTATATTTATACGTCATACGGTTTTTGTTATTTCGTGAGTGACTGAATGTATGTTTATATATTTAGATTGACAGACCAACAGTTAGACAGTTAAACGATTATATATATTCCTTTTCTTTTTACGGAACCCCAAATAACAATTTTTGTTACTTTTAATTCTATTAGTAATAAAATTTACCAAAAGATGGCGCTACTTGTAATTCAAACTTCTTTAAAAGCTAAATTTTCTTTTCAACTCCTACACTATAAAACTATAGTTTTTGATAAAATTCAGGACACAGATAGGCTATGATCCGGAGCAAAAAATCATTCACTAATTTAGTGTATACCTTGAAGTCACTGATGCTCTCAGTGTATTCCCCTCGAAGTAACCCGGCAAGAGTGTCACAAGATATGGACTTCAGGTCTCTATGATCACCATTAGTTAGTGGTAAAGCGAAGGGTTGGGAGAAATCTCCTATCAGATCTGGATCACCGGCTGCTGAAAAAATAATATTTTTGGGTCAGATTCAATATGTTGGGACATTATTACAACAGTGCCATCTAGTTCCGTGGTAAGCTAAGCTTGTGTTACGGATACCAGATAGTTGATACACATAAATTTTAAATACGTACATATTATAGATATAAGGCACCCACGACAAGAGTAAAAACATTCGTGCTCAACAAATAAATACCCCCAGCGGGACTCGAACCCGCGACCGCTGGCGCAGAAAGTAGGGTCACTACCAACTGAGCCAAACGTGTCGTCAATACATTTAAAATTATAATAATTAAAATTTATAGAAAATTAACTGCTGGGCCTTCCTGCACTTGGTATTTCAAGCCAAATTAATAAAATCAAAAACCCGACTGCAAAACCTAAAAAGTAATGCACTATTTTTGAATGCCTTTATTTTGATAGTTTAAAAAATGTAAAAAGATATAATAATGTCGCAAAAAATCAGCCATTCTCATTTTAATAATTTAGATATACAAGTGTCACTCTCATAGTTCAGACGGATCTTACGACATCTCTCAAACTAAAATCTAATCTAAAGTTAAATGAATCACCAAAAAATATTTTGAGTATCACTTTTCAAAGTTGGTAAAAAACATAGTTCAAATTAATACTTACATCTCGCTAAAGCCGACATAATTGATGCATTGTTCTCAGAGAAAGCTCGTTGCAGTACTGGTTTTGGCCCATGCAAGAGACCTTGGTAGTTAGATTTCCTTCTTTTACTACATATATTAACAAAATCTTGTCTCTCTGACCGTTTATTAGACTTTTTGGGACTTTCTGCCATTGTAAATTCTAATTTGGGCCTCGGATTGAAACTTAAACTCCTTTGAAACGGCCTTTTTAGAGTGAACGGTTCAAAATTCTCTTTTATCTGTCCCGATAACAATTCATTGAAGTTTTCCATTTTTGGTGAATTTGATATATCTTCTATATCTAAGAACGGTTCTTCTAATTCTGATATAAATCCACTTTCCATTGACGTGGTAGACTCTGATGGAAATATCCTCAACTTGGTGGAAGATGGAGAGAGTGACATTGACCCAATACTAGAATCACTTCGTTCATGTCTCAATACGTTTTCAGATGGAGTTTCCGTGAACTTCAAAGATTTCTTAACGGATAAACTCTTTTTAGCCGCTGGTGAAGTAAATTCAAAGTTTTCATCTTCAAAATTGAGAGTGCGTATTGTATTTTGCTTGGTTATGTTGAAAGATGTTGAAGCCTCATTTTCTGATAGCGGTGCTCCAAATATGAAGTTCTTTGATCTGATCTTTCTAGATGTCTGTCTTCCGTTAGATATAATATCCGGACTGTCCGTTGATATGATCTCATATTTTGTGCACTCATCGAAATTGTGGGAGTCAAATTCTTCTTCCAAGTCATGGAGAGTTTCAAATTCAGCATCTAAGCTCTCTTCTTTCTCTGGCACAAAAAGATCTATGTTTTTCTTCTGTTGCTCAAACGATGTTGATTGTAATGCATCGGTGAAGTCCAACTGGAAACAAAATGTAGGAAATTAGATGAATTTGTTATTTATTCGGTAACCGGATTTCTTAGAAAAATTCTAGGTTTCGTGTTTTGTTTTCGAAACCCCAATTTGACTTAGATCGGTCCAGTTATTTCGGAGATGGTTCAGAACAAGGATGCAAATTTTATATACATTCATAATATTGGTGCTGATGTTGCTGTTGCTAGGCCATAGGCCACCACTGGCCAAGTGCATGTTGGCGGACTTCATGTGTTTCAAGAACTTACTAGGTTCTCTCAGACATGCTGGTTTCCTCACAATGTTTTCTTTTTCCGTAAGACAAGTGGTGATGATGATAAAAATATTTGTACATGGAATTATCAGAGGTGTGAAACCCACTTTTTTTCGTCGTCGTTTTGAACTCGCTTTCCACGGTAATGCAAGAGACCGACTTGCCACTGGGCCACCACTGCCTTAGAGAATGTGAATGCCTTATTGAATATAAAATACGTATTTTATATTAATTACAATAAATAACTTTGTTTTTTTAGAAAAATAAGCTCTTAGAAAAGTTGTTAAGGAGCTTATTAAGAAAAAAAAAGACTATTCTATTAGTATATGAGAAGAATATGAGAAGAATATAAAAAAAAATTATTTAAAAACAAGTAATAAACTAACATGTTACCGAAATCCTTCATCACAAACCTGGTCCTGATCCGCTCATCATTTTTTTTACAGGCAAGTAAAAAAAATGAAAAAAATTACCTTAGCCATTGACCAGTTGGCAGGTTTAGAACATGATGGAAAGGAACTGAAAGAACAATCCCTCGTCTCTTCCTCCACATCAATTTTCAAGAAACTCTCGCTTATATATTCATTTTCTTTATTAGACATCTTAAACTTCGACCGTTCTTCAAATATCTGTGTAATTTTTGAACTTCTTTTCAAAGAACCTCTACTTGTCAACGGAGAAAGAGAGTTTCTATCTATTAACGGTGACTTTCTATCTAGTAACGGAGTATTCTTCAATCTTTCAATTGTAGGTGAATCTTTCGGCTTGAATAAGGGAGAGTTTGTAATTTCTCCTAAAACTCTCCTCTTTGAAGGTGTAGCAATCGGTGAGTTTAGTGGGGACTGCTTTCTATTGAAATCTAGTGAGTGTGGTATCATGTTCAGTCTGAAATTACTCGTGAGAGCCTCTTCTTGCTTTCTTTTTGTGCCACTGTTGCCAGAGTTTATTTTGAAATTTTCTGTTATTAATCTGAAACAAAGGAAATTGAATATTATTTATCTGTACATATTATTATGTAAAAAAAGTCAAACTTTTTTTTAATAAATATGACTTAATAATTGAAGAGTATTATTATTATTAGGAAATAAAAATTTTCCATATTACAATGTATAATCATCAGGATGTTTGCATTATTTAAACTGATTTTATTTTAGAAGAGCTAGTCAATATATCTTTTAATTATTTGGGTTATTAATAAAAAATAAATAGAAACATAGATAATTATAAATTAAAATGTAGGAAAATTAATTAACCATTGCAAGATTCATTTGTGACATTTATTTTTATTACATACTTTATTTTTAAAAGGCATACTAACGAAATTTATATTTTATATATTTACATATTTTACCTTAATCATACTTCTCTTTATAGTGTAAAGACAACTTAAAAGTATACACTACTTTTGCTAAAATTATGTACTATATATTAATGTGGAGCCATACAAGTTATATGAAAATGAATAAACCTAAATATTAAAATATATTTTTTTAAATGCAATGAAACTGGAGTTAATAAATCACAAGTTTAAAAGTAAATGTACAATTATTATCATATATAGATCGATTAAAAAACAAATTAGATATTAATAAATACATTACGCCCTACATTAAATAACCTAACAAATGATACTTTGTGTAACCAAAATCCCACGACATTTTTGAAGATAACAATAAAAGACCCTAAAAGGGGACAAGATTTTTTCAATTACATATCGACTATTGAAAATAAAGAACGGGTTTTTTACCTCTAGCGTACATCTTGGGTCAAAGGTTATGTGAACGAATCAAAAAACAAATTCCACATGATATTAGAAAAATCTTATTTTTTGTAACACATTTCGTTTCGTAGGTAGAAATTAATTCGCGCGCTTTGGCCTTTGTCTTACGTCTTGACGTTAGCTGTCAAATGGGTTTGCGTTTACAAATTAACAATTTGTTTTTTTTTTTTATTAAATAAAAACTTCTTTTAACATAAAAAAAATTAGAATATTGAAATAATCGTATATAATCAATATCTATAAACATAAAAGACGAATTATTTAACTGGTCGATATTAAAACGGTATACAAATACATACCGGAAAAAATGTTAATTTATACATAGTCTCAGACAAAATACCTTTAAGATGCATATATTTTAAATAATCTTCATAAATATTACTAAATCATTCATTCACAATGGAATGTAAGAAGTATTACATGACAATAGTGAAATCGGTTAAGTGATCAATATTAAACAGTTGGGATGGGGCGTCGATGCTTATGAATAAATCTGAAAATCTCCGTTACTCAACGGACGGTATGTAAATATGTAATATACGGGAGTATTTGTATTAATTATGAATTGGTAGCCAAATCTAGTTTATTCGTCATGAAAATTATTAGGCCCATTTTTGTAAAGTTTTGTTTTGGAAAGAAATGCTTGTGTAAATATAAATCTCAGAACTACGTTATACTCGTAGTTAAGTCTTTCTATAATGTGACTTTTTAAGTTTCTTTTTCATTATTTTAGACTTTTTTAAATTATTGTGACTGCACTTTTGACTTTTGATATAACGATTGAGTTTTTTTTAAATAGACATTATATAATATACTCCTTCGTCTTAAGAAGAGGCTTAACAAATTCCATTAGCAACCAATATATTATTATTTATTTTTAATAAATAATTAACAATATTAAAAATACATTATCTTTCAGAAACCGTTGAATATTCTTCCCTCAGACGTTATTCTTGTACAAGACGGTAAATTCTCCCCAACTACTTTAACAATGCAGTCGTTGCAATCTTATCACAACTATAGAAGTTTTTTTTGCTCGTAACGGTATTCGTGACAGGGGAAATACTTTAACGTATTAATATATTTTTAATTTTCGCAATTTAATATAGATAAGAAAATACCTTAAAATGAATTTCGATGGTTAAACATTTGTTTATACTCAATGTACCCTCAGATTAAATATAAGGTGTGAACAAAGTTTGCACTTTATTGACTTTAATTACGATTTTCAATTGATTATTAAAATAATGGTATCACAATCGATTGTATAACCGTCACAAAACCTGCTTCTTCCACACGATGCACCCAAATAACGTCTCTACACCATAGAGCCACAAAGCGAAGAATTCTTTAAAACTAAAAGGGTTGCAGACAAAATATTTATTCAAATCAGGGCTTTTGTGATATTTGGCTGAATCAAGTGGTGCATCATTGTGTTCATTGTGTGAAAGTGCATTAAAAAGAAAGCGAGTTTCTGAACGGTTTTGACGTTTGAATTTGGAACGTCTTGATGGTTTTTTGCAACGGTTTTTTCAGGGTTCCTGTTTTAAATACTTAAATATTAAACAAGGGTAGTTAACGATTATGTCGAGAGATCCAAATTTATACATGACTTAAATAATTTTGTATTGCTAAAAGATGGGTTACTAATAATACAGGTTTAAGCCTTACAAGTATTCAAAAAATATGTAATACAGTGCGATTTAAGTTATAAATAACACATTTATTTCGTTTATAGCCTCCGGCCAGACAACCTATGACATCATAATATGGTGTCACAGCCATCTATATTCAATGAACTACTATTTACAAAAAAAAACATTGACTATGCAAAGAAGAAACGGCTAGGAAGTATAAAATATTATGCAAAGTACCTTATACTAGCCCTAGAAAATAAGCAGCAAGTAGTTTTGAAAATCACAAGAGATAAATTCTAGAGGTTTTTCTCTTTATTTAAGTGTCATTGTAAGTTACTAATATAAAATTTTATATTAAATAATCATAATCATCAGCCCTTTTTAACGTCCCACTGCTGGGCACGGGCCTCCCTCAGTACGAGGGGGATCAGGCCATAGTCCACCGCGCTGGCCTAGTGCGTGTTGGCGGACAAATTTTATATTAGAAGTTAACATTTATATAGCTGATAGTACCTACACAATTTAGGCTATTAGAATTGTAAAAAGACTAGAAATCTGTTTTTCACGAGAAATAAAAATTACTAGAACGAAAAACATTTGCTTACCTTACACCATAAACCTACGATTGAGATTTGACATATGTCAAATTAAAAAAACTTACGTATAAAATTAATTTTAAACTGGCATTTCCCGCGGCTCCGCCCGCGTTTTGAAGACAGAAAACTAAATTCTTAGATTTCACATACCGTGTGATGTTTTATAGCCGGTTATTATATTATGTATGTAGACAACTAAAAACACTATCTTTTCTACTAGTGATAACGAATAATATGAGTCCAAACTCGAATGACTTACTAGTAGCCATTGAACAGTTCCACTAGTCTACATCATCAGATCACCTCCAAAATACAAATTACAGTACTGTCACAAATTACAGTACTGTCCTGTAAACTACATATATTATGTACATTCCGTGCCTCGGAGAGCACGTAAAGCCGTCGGTCCTGCGCCTTAACTCTCACTGGTCGTGTCGAGCATTCGTCCCACCGGAATATGAGAGTGATAAGGAATAGAGAGTGCACTTGTGTTTGCGTGTACATTCGTGCACTATAGTATGTCCCGCGCCGTTGGCTAGTCTCAATGAGATTGGCCGCCGTGGCCGTAATCGGCCGGGAGGACATTATTAATTATTATATGTACCTACATACAAAAAAAATCAATAAGACAATTAGAATTAAAAAAAAATAGTAAGAGCATTTGAAAAAACCAGGAAAGACCGCTACGTTTCATTATTAATTTGCCAACACAAAATTGAAAAATTACACATGTCGCTAAACCGCGGAACAAAAACTTGGGTAAAAACAAAAGCAATACTAATCCGCGGAAGTTGGATATGGTTTGAAAACCGTTAGTTACACGTGTTGTCAAGGTTAAATTAAGATCATCCTGTTGCAGGATCTGCAGTTGGGTTTCACGATTAATTTATCGATATATAGATGACTAACGACACTCTTACTGCACTCAGGTCCGTCCCTATATTCATTTTAACTGTTAGTTACTGTTACTTTTATGCAGTAAAAAGTATCCTATATGTTGCCGAATAATTATAAATAAATAAATATGTTGGGACATTATTACGACAGCGCCATCTACTCTTGTGTTACGGATACCAGATAGTTGATACACTACACATATAAATACATATTATAAATATAAACACCCATGACTGGAGTACAAACATTCGTGCTCAAATAATGAATGTCCCCAGCGGGACTCGAACCCGTGACCGCTGGCGCAGAAAGTAGAGTCACTCTACAAACTGAGCCAAACGTGTCGTCAATTATATTATGAATAGTAGATAAAGTTTAGAAAATAATGTTTTTTTATCTATTATACTTAATACAATTAAATCGTTTTAGTTCATACAAAATTCGGATAATCATCAAATTCGAGTAAACAATTATAACATAGTGTAACCATTTTGAACTAGAAACGGTACAGCACGCTATCGATAACAACCCCTGCGACGAAAAAATCGATGAGGAAAACCGTTATAACGTACAGAGGGGTAGCATCCCTCGCTGGGGCTTTTCTAGTACAAGATAACTTATGTTTTTATTTTATTACATGATAATGGTAACGGTCTATTCTGCCAGAGTAAATATATAATCTGTGAAAAAATAATAATTCAATCAGTACATATAAATAAAATTGAATTGTCTGTTTGTAATTTCAAATTAACAGCTTTTCACTAAATGCATATGAAAGTATATACGATACCTACATCAAAAAATCAATTTTTTTAAATTTTTGTTTGTATGTTTGTTCCGGCTAATCCCTGAAACGGCTGGACCGATTTTGACGGGACTTTCACTCGCAGATAGCGAATGTTATAAGGAGTAACTTAGACTAGTTTTATTTTATTGGAACATTATAAAACTCGTTTAATTTATTTCACGCGCAGCAAAGCGGGGTTTGCTAGTTATAAATAAGATGTTACTCCAAAAATACTATTTCACTAACACGTTGTTGTTACAGTCAGTTACCGAATTTACACAAAAATGTTTAGTACGTATTAGACAGTGAAAAAACAGCTTCATTTCTATATTTGAAGGTAAATTATCATCTACAAAACACATGTAAGTGCTAATTAGAAGGAACAATTCTTTATCATAACGGTATTCAGTAAAGTCATGGGCGTAAATTATATTAAACTAGCATTTCCCGCGGCTTCGCGTTTGTTTCAAACAGCAGAACCTTTAGATTTTCTAATATTGATATATTAATAAGTAATAATAGAGATATTTATTTAGATTATATTTAAGATATTTTCAGTCAACCAACGTCCAAAAATTCCACTTTAAAAAATTTCTCAAAACTATGGATTTGGCCTATGTATATAATAATGCATATTTCAATGAAATTTTATAAAAAATATTCAATGTACAGACAGATTTGACTCAGAATTTTATTATATGTATAGAACAAAAGTAAAATAAAAGTGTAATCTTTAATATCTCAAATATTAAGTATAACTGAAACCGTATCTTTTCGAACAAAGGTACACTTTACATTGCGCACGCGACGCTACAGCTGACATATTTTTTCGGAAATGGAACTCTATTTATTCACCGTTTGTACACACGTGTCTATGGTTGGGGGAGTACAATTGGGTTCTTTCAGGTGGGTGGATTAAAAAAAATGCATTCGATCTATGGCACGTGCTATAAAACTTCATACATTTTGCTTAATTGAAATAAAAGAATCTCTTATCTACGTACGAGTAATATTAAGATTATTATAAAATTATTTTTTGCACAATTAACATCCAAATCAAAATACATATATCCAAAGTAAAATATCTAATTAACTCCTCCTGAGTTAAGAGTACCTACTTAAATAAATCGAATAAAAAAATCCTTTCTATTATTCTTCTAAACTCATTCGTTTAATACTATATATTCTCAATGACCACTTAATTAATCAAAAAAAGTAACGGCTAAAATTTTTAAATCCTATAATCAAAAAAAAAATAACGTCTTCTCTAACAATAGAAACTAGAAAGCAACGGTAGCTCCGTTATCTGCCAATGCAACATTGTTTGGGTCAAAGGTAAGAAACATCTTGGCGCGTGCCATACATCTGCCATCTTGAAAAAAAAAATAACCTTTAATTCAAACTACACAGAGTATATTATTTTTATTTTACAATAGTATTACGACAAGTGAATTAAATCTATGCAGCTGGCAACGCAGCTGCGAATAATTGGTACATATCGCACCTTTACGTCTTGAGGCGAAGGCGTTAAGCCATTCAGCTTTTTCGTTATTTTGCGAACGTTGACCTTTATCGGAAGTAGGGGGAACTGGCAGATGATGGCTGATAAGATAACTAATAGTGACACTTCGCAAATTTCAAGTTCAAATATTTTTCTGTCTGGTTTAATCTACATATTTAGTTTAATGTAAAAAATCAGTTTCTTCCATTTTTTTTCTTATTTCAATAATAACACAGTTAGACGGAAGTTAAAAACAGGCGATGCGTAAAAGAACAAAGTTGTACGTCACGCCTTTGCCTAATAAAATTACAACACATTAAAAAAAAGTTATATTTCAATAAAAAAATAAAACCCAATAAATGTAAATCAAAGCAAATCGTTCCCAATTAATGTTTCAATTCCAGATATCGATCAATCAAAATGCCCACAATCACGCTTTTTACTCACCCTCGCGAACAATAAACCGCCATCACAATATCGATCTGTAACGGTCATGGCTGTATGGAGTGTTGCATTTGCAAGTGCTTTAAAAATATAACATTTTGTTTATGGTTAACGTTCGGAAATGCACAGTTTAAGTGTTTACTTAGTATTTCTAAATTTGGACGCTTTAATACTTTGCAAGACCACAGAAAGTTAAAACTATAGACGTATAAAATAAAACTACGAATCGATTGAGTATATCACCTTCAATGCACCGGATGATGCGGTTTGATTCCCGCTTGTGTCAAATAACATTTTCTCACACAAAATTTGTTCAAAAAATTACCATTAAACCAAATATCATCAGTACATATAAATAAAATTGAAGTGTCTGTTTTTAATTTCAAATTAACAGCTTTTTACTGAATGCAATTATAAAAGTACACACGGTTACGGTCTGTCTGTTTGTTCCAGCTTATCTCTGAAACGGCTTGACCGATTTTGACGGGACTTTCACTCGCAGATAGCTGATGTTATAAGGAGTAACTTAGGCTACTTATATTTTATAGGCTATTATATTTACTTTTAGAAAACTATAGAAACTCTTTAATTTATGTTAACTTACGCCCAGCGGGCCTGGCCTGCTAGTTAATCATAAAATAATATTAAAAAAGAAATCTTGACACGTTTTTTACACCGAGGTAATTATTTTCGGTATAACATGTGTTTCGTACAAACAGTAGTGTCTGTGATTGTGAATAGTACGAATAGGATGCTTCGTTAATCCATTATTTTGTGCGCACGTGCTTCCGTATCCGGTGTGGAAGTTAAAAACACAAAAATATAAAAAAAACGACCTTGATTTTTTTACGAATCGTACGTTTTATACGGTACCATAGATAAAATAACCGCTAAGTATTATTGAAGGTGTTCCGCCTACACTCGAGTATTATAAGTAAAAAAAAATAAACTTTTTAAATGCTAAAAACATCAAAGCAGTAGTATATTATATATATGAGAAATGGAAGCAAAACCTTTTACGGGAGTACATAAATAAGACTCAACATATCCTATTAACCAATGTTTAAATACCAAAGTTTAACGATATTACTTAATATCTATATTTAATATGTATTATATTATTTAATAACGACATGGCAACATTATTCATACAAGATTCTAGATTTTTTTTAAATAATAAATCTGATAAAAATGACCCAAAAGTCAAAGTGCACTTTAAAAAAATTCTATCCTATGGATGAAATTATTATATCAACTTTTATGACAAAAAAACTTAAAACAATACAATGTTCACAATTCATTTGATTGTGATAAATTAGGTTTATTTCAAAACGTACCCAACGTATTTTTCACCTTTTTAAACCTTTCTTGGACTAGTACAAATATTTCAAAACCAATATTAGGCAAATCAGTTCAGTTTCTCGAGTTTTTTGTGGGACTAACAAACTTGAATTCATTTTTAAGTATATATAGATAAATAAAACAGACAAACACACGGACAGCAGTTAGTTTATATATTGTCATTCAGGTTTCTTGAATGAACGGCGGAAGCGCCTACAGGATTTGAGCTCCACTTGTCGAGACCCTCCTTATATCGTCTTTCACTATGACATTCACTGGCCACTTGAGTCATATGAGTAAAGAAAAATAAAAAATGTCTATACCATATAATTCTTATAACTCTTTTGTTTTCTGTTGTTTTTTAAATATATAAAAATCTCGTGTCACAGTGTTTGCTATCGGCTCTAACTCCTCCGAAACGGTTTGAATGATTTTTATGGAATGTTTTGTGTGTAGGGTAGGTCTGAGAATAGGTATTTTTTTATTCCCCCAGGTGATCAGAGTGGAATCTCTCCAGACTTTTTTTTAATTTTTTTATGATTTGTCATCAAAAAATACTTATAACCCTAAATTGTCATCATCATTTTATTATTATAAAATTCTTCTCGTCAAACAGGAAAATTCTAAAAACTATATATTCCGCTTCTATATCGATAATAATTACTATTTCAATGAGGTTTGCCAAAAAATATTTAATTTACAGTGGCTTAGTTAGAACTTTATTATATTATGTCAACGAAAATTAAAAAAATGTCAACAGTATATATAAAAAAAACACATAAAGCAGGCAAAGGACCCACCCAGTAACATCCAAAACCGAATATTACATATTTAATTTTATCAAGATATTTAAACAGGCGACCTCCCCGTGTACTCCCGCGTAGAACAGATGGTGCGCGTGCGCATTGAGACATGACAAGCTCGGTTAAAGTCTGTTAGAACATCTGGTTAGATTATGTGCACTAGACTTATTCGCTAACATTTAAAACACCTAATTAATTACGAAACAACCGTTTCTAACGGCAGCTAACAAAAAATTGTAACCTACGGGAATCGAAGTGACCTTTAATCACGCGCTCTATGGTAGAAGATTGAGAGTGAAAAAAAGTTTTTTTGTTAACACGGTGGTCCTTTTTAATTTAGGTCGTCACTAAAAGGGTTAAGGTATTTTTTTTTGTTTAGGTTTAAATTAAGATCCTGTTCATTGGTTGAGTATGAGTTCATTAAATTTCGTTTTAGGTTCATACAAAAAATATGATCCATACATATAATAAAATTCTGACTGAATCGAATCTGAATATTAAATAATTTTTGAAAAATCTTATTGAAATAATTTTTCGAAATTAGTTTTAGTTATTTTTCGAATTCTCAAAAGTTTATCGAATTTCTGTCTGTGATCGCATCACTACAAAACCACTGGACAGATTTTGATGAAATTTGGTATGACAATAAATAATAATGTCCTCCCGGCCGATTACGGTCACGGCGGCCAATCTCATTGAGACTAGCCAACGCCGCGGGAGATATTATAGTGCACGAATGTACGCGTAAACACAAGTGCACTCTCTGTTCCTTATCACTCTCATATTCCGGTGGGACGAATGCTCGACACGACCAGTGAGAGTTAAGGCGCAGGACCGACGGCTTTACGTGCTCTCCGAGGCACGGGGGTGAAACACCGCTAACTTCCCAACTCCGGGCTGTTACTGAGGCTTACGAAACAGAAAGACTCAATAACTAAACTTGGCCCGACCCGGGACTCGAACCCAGGACCTCCCGGTGTGCGACCATACATGCTAGCCACTACACCACTACACCAGATCAATATATGGGATACTTTTTATTGCACGAAAACATCTAATCTCCGAGAGATCCATACTTACATTTAAAATGTGAATGTAATAAATAATAATAGATAATAAACATATTTTTTTATTTTTCGGAACATAAGCGAAAGTAATCCCCGTTACTTTTTTGAAACCATAAATCAACTCACAAACAAATTCTATTTTTAGTCTGCACATTTGGAACTGTCAAAAGAACCGCCATTTTTGTAATGGCGCGGACCTTTTTAAATTGCTTTCGAAGATTTTAGTGCGATAAGTGTTTTTGTTGATTTAGTTGTTTTTAGTCATAATTCATAATAATTTTAAGTGGATGCATTCTAAACGCCTCTAAACAAGGTCACATATTCGATACCTGAAGCTATTTGTGGCAAATTGTGTGAAGAAAAAAATCTAATTTTGAGAAAATCGGGTCCAAGATTGTGTTACGAGTATAAAATGTCTGTCAAGTGTAACAAACAAACATAACACCAACATCTATGCATAAAACAACGAAAATTCGAAAATGTGATATATCGCCTTCACCCATTCACGTCTTATTTTTTTAACTGTAAAAATATAGATTATATATAAGGCAAAAGTCCTCTTGTAAAGTACGCAATATGATATACTTTTTAAGAATAACCGTTACAGATAACGAAATGGCTTTAATAATATGAACAAACAGTCCTTGGCCCACTTGATCTCAGAGCACTTGTCCAAAAGTTCGCTTCCGTTCATGGAAGATAAAACACAGACGCACCAACAATACCATATTATTTACAGTTTTTAGTTTTTACACACAAACATAATGTACGAACAAAGTACATATAAATAAAATTGAAGTGTTTGTTTTATATTTCAAATTAACAGCTTTTCAATCTATATATTAAAAAAAACATTTTATTAAAGTTTTGTCTGTTTGTTCCGGCCAATCTCTGAAATAGCTCGGCCGATTTTGACGGGACTTTCACTCGCAGATAGCTAATGTTATAAGGAGTAACTTAGGGTACTTTTATTTTATTGTAAAATTATAATAACTGTTTAATTGAACTGGATTAAAACGTCCAGCGGACCGGGTATGCTAGTAATAAATATAAGCTAGCGAAATTTTAATAGTTCAAATAGGTAAATTATATAACCAGCTATCATAATACTGAATTTCATCAAAATCCGTCGATGTTTCTCGTAATGCGGTGACAGGCAGATAGACAAAAATTAAAAAACTTTAGATTTGGTCTCCGTATGGCTAATAATGATTTTCAAAAAGAATATTTAAAGTACAAATTCGACTTAGTGGGAATTTTCTTATGTATAGATTGTATTATGCAGATTTTTTAATCTGTGGTAAAAACACGTAAATCTCACCAAAAAGTTCATACATGCGTACATACATAGATATATAACACCTAGATGGAGTGTAGGTCCAAGCGAATTGTAACCACTTTTTTTGGCTAGATTTCGAGATATGGCTAGATACGTTTCCCGCCGTGTCAATGTCAATTGTCAAGTTACACAACTACATACGTACAAGTTAGGTACTTACTTAGTCTTAGCTCCCGCTTTATTTATTTAAAAAATGACTTGCTGTGCAGTGAAAGGGTATCATAACACGTCACATAATAAAACTAAGAAAAAGAAAATTTCACGGGTAAGTACTATTTGGCAACTTATAATTTAAAGTAAAACATTCGTCTATACTGAAAATTAATTTGTAAACAAATCAGACGCCATTAGCATTACACTAAAAATGTTACTTGACACTTACGCACACATTCATACTAATGCTACTTCAATATTGAGCGGAATTATGTATGAAACTATCAGTCTAGGTATTATTGGTCTAAGCGTACATAGCTGAAAAATTGGGCGTTATTATTTTAACTGATGAACGACCTACTTACAAGCTCTAACTCCGACCTATTTAGATATGGACGTTGACCAAATTGACTTGATTAGGCGAGCTTTAATTTTTAAGTTTTTATTAGATATATGTACTCTGTTTCAGACTGTCTGTCAGTTACTTCAGTATAAAAATGGAGTGAAAAACTTTATTCCTCATAATCTGTTAAGCTGTTTCAACGTTAAGAAAAACAAACATACTAACAAATTTGAAATTATATTAATAATAGATTCTTAAATTATTCTAAAAATAGATTAATATCAACGGATTGACAGAGAAATCGATTTATTTAAATAACCGTCTTATAAAATAATATATGTAATAACACAGTGCCATGAAGTTCCATGGTAAGCTACGAGGCTTGTGTTACGGATACCAGATAGTTGATACACTACACTTACATAACTTTAAATACATACATATTATAAATATAAACACCCATGACTGGAGTACAAACATTCGTACTCAACAAATAATTGCCCCAGCGGGACTCGAACCCACTATCTGGCACAGCAAGGGTCACTACAAAGTGAGTCAATGTACTACCTAACTTCACATCTTAACTTCTATTATTGTTTCCTTAAAACAAAGGGGTATTTCTTTTAATTCTCACTAAAATTGGACTAATTTAGCCTGAACATTTAATTTACGACTCTATTTCGATGCAAATAAGTATATTTTTGTACAGCATTCAGTACAGAGGGTGCATTGATGTTAAAACCGTTGGTGTAGTTATGACGTAACAACCGACTCATATGACACAGAGTTTATGGTTTCGTTAAATTACAATGTTAGCTAAAAATATACGTCTTGCTTGCATTCCTAGCGGTCGTAGGTTAGAGTTCCGCTGAGGCATGTGTGTGCACGAATACTTGTCCTCCACTCATGCGTGTTTTTAAATATGTAGGTATGTATTTAAAATTATGTAATAGGTACATACAGTGTAGTGTATCAACTATCTGGTATCCGTAACACGAGCCTTGTAGCTACCACGGAACTAGATGGTTCTGTGTTTATTTCTAATGAAGTGTGGTAAAGAATTGATTTAATGATGAAGAAAGATGTACATGAACACAAAACTTACCATTACTTCTTAAAGTAATCAATTTACCTGACTTAATAAAAAAAATTGACTCATGGCAACATCGAATTAAATACCATTGAAACCCGATTCCAAGACTACTCTAAAATAGAGACATTAAACATTTTTTGCTCCCATAAAGTAATCTTTTGTTTTTTATTTAAATAGATAAAAAAGAACTGGTTTGCAAATTCATTCAGTGCCATGAAATTGGCGAAATTTATTTAAATATATGCGAAAAAAACGTCAAATTGTCTATGTCTAGTTACTCTTCCCACGGTCGCTTGATTAAGTTTATGATATATCACATATACAAAATGTAAATTATTTAAAGCAGTGGTAGCCCAGTGGTGACGTTGAGAAAGCGAGTGAAGCGGGTTCAAATCCGGGTCTCGCACTGATATTTTCATACGAATCATTTCTATCATGATTACCACTTGTCTTACGGTGAAGGAAAACATTGTGAGGAAACCTGCATGTCTGAGAGAACCTAGCAAGTTTTCGAACGACATGCTTGGCTCAGTTCGCCCACAATCCGACAGATGCCATCGAGTAATTATGATGATGGAGCCAAGATCCAGAATCACCTACTGTAGCGCTTGTGATGATTATACCTTAGCAACAGTTTGTAACACAATCACGCTAGAATGGCCGAACAGATCTGAATGAAATTAGGCAAAAAGATAAATTAAAGTCTAGAAAACCACATAGCTTACTTTATATTCCTGAAAAAGGAACGGTTCCTGTGGATAGATGTTTTTTATTCGTGAAACAAACAAAGCAAGGGTGAGAAGCAGCTAGTGTAATATAATTAATTAAGAACACGTGTAATTAACGGAATTATATGAATAAATAACGTATTTCAATAATAAAAATAATAGAATATGTTGTTATTTTCCTCATGTACTAGAACTTTATTAATAAGTCTATATTTTCTTATCATTATAGTTAACTAGCGACACACCCTCGCTTCGCTCGAGTTCGTCCCTAGTTAAAATATTTTTTAAAAACTTTGAATGTCTTATTTATTTATATCTAATCAAAACCCAAAGAAATAAGTTTGACGTAATTTCCATACAAACTTTCATTCCCTTTTTCAACAAATTACAGCCATTTTTTCGCCTTGAAAAGTAGACTTTGTCCTTTTTCAGGCTCTAGACTGTGCCTTTAATTGAAATCGAATCAATAGTTTTGGCGTTAAAGCGCGACAGACAAACTTACAATCACATTTATAATAATATAGATGTATTATTATTACTAATCATTCTATTATTAAACACACGTTACGCAAACAATTCTAACGGTTTTATGCATTTTCCGTTACTTATCGCTGTTTTAATGAACTTTGATAAGAAAGTCCAGTTTTTTGCAACACTGATAAGAGTTATGTACAAAACAATTCATATGTAATAATCGTTCGCATTTTTTGTTTACATATACTTAGATTATCTTTATGCAAATATATATTATAATGAGAGATAGAAAGAGAGAGAAAATGTTGAGATAGAGAGAGACTGTATTTTTTTCAGCATTTTCTTTTACAATTAATAATATTGAGGCTCTTTATTATTATTATACGTTTTTTACAATTGATGCTGGAACGGCTGGACCAATTTCGATAAAATTTACGAACAATTTAAGAAGTTTAACTTAAATCCGTCAATTTTTTTTTATTTAATAATATATCCAGTCGGTACCAATATACGCCCTTGTTAAGGCTATGAGAAATGTCAAATTTGAAAACCATAGACAATAAACAAGACGGAGCCCTCGGGGTCATGACCTGTCAAACAATAGCGCGCCAATTCCCGTGCGAATCTGGATCATCTGTCTATTGTTATTTTTTTTTACGGAAGCAAGACGTAGGGTAAAGTTCAGGTACAGCCAAAGTGAAACCTTTTCGGTCTCACCGATAGATAAAAGAAATTATTATTTGCAATTTTCTCAGGATTAGAAGTATTGTTGTACGGACAGATGGACGCAGAATGGACCACATCTGATTTTATATTTAGTAAAGTAAATTTGGCAAGTAACAGGAGTTAAAATTTCGTTTCTCACATATTATTTTTATTGTCAATGTAAATCATATTGATAATAAAAAAAATTAGTTTTAACCATAATTATCATACTTTTAATCAATTCATTTTTTACATTTTTTATTAATTTAAGTAAATTGCTTTTTTGTAAAAATAAAGTTTGTCTTGAAAATACTTGAATATTCTTAATGAACTTGATTTTTTATTGCAGGAATCAAACCCAATACCCTCATATTATACACTGTCAATTAATTCTCGACTCTACATATGACTGATTCTCGACTCTACAATTTGCAATTGGTACCAAAAAAATCTAAACTTCTTCCTTTTATCAAGGCCTATGAAACTAGTCATATGAGTCTAGTCGGCCAAACGGACGTGACAGCCCAAGCTGCCATACACTCGCTTGGGACATTAGTGTATGGCAGCTTGGGCTGTCACGTCCATTGACCGACTATGTTTCATAGGCTTTGCTTTTATTAATACACTGAGCCAAGGGTTTTTTAAAAATATAACAAAATAAATTGTAATAAAATTTTAACTGAACCGAATCTGTACATTTTTTTTCTTTCTGGGAAATGTTATAGAAATAATCCGATACAGAGTCTATAATTTTTAGAATCTGTCTGTTTGTCCGCATCACGAGTAAACCACTTGACAGATTTTGATAAAATTTAGTATGATGATAGCATCCATATCAACATATAGGACAATTTTTACTGCGGGAAATAATCTCAGAGAAATGTATACTTAGTACTTACTATTAAAATACACGTAGGGACTAACCCGAGAGGAGTAAGGTAGACTTAAATAAAATAAATAAATATTGTGATACATTATTACACAGCGCCATCTAGTTCCGTCGTAAGCTACCAGGCTTGTGTTACGGATACGAGATAGTTGATATACTACACGTCATATAAATTTTAAATACATACACATTATAAATATAAACACCCATGACTGGAGTACAAACATTCGTGCTCAACAAATGAATGCCCCCAGCGGGACTCGAACCCGCGACCGCTGACTTAGTAAGCTCTATGATAAACGTAATCCAAAACAGAGACATTGTGAGATACATCTGAGAACACTTGCCTAAAGTTTTCGTGGCGGCGCTCATAAACATTTTGACGGGTAACTTATAGTATCGTCGCGTACAATTTTGTTACTTTATTTTTTTTAAATGACAATTTTTATGTCGCCTACTAAGCAATGGTAGGATATAACAGCAAAAATAATAATAGGATTTTGTTGTAGAGTCAAAAATAATAAATATGTAGATGAGTACCTACTTTCGGTTTTTTCGCTACAATAGCAATTAAACTGTTTTTATAATTAACCGACTTCAAAAAAAGGAGGAGGTTCTCAATTCGTTGGGGACTTTTTTTATGTATGTGATGGATGGCAAGCCACCATTACTTGAAGATGGCTGGACCGATTTGGAAAATTCTTTTTTTTACATAAACAAAATAATTTATAACATTAGCTTTCTGCGAGTAAAAGTCCCATCAAAATCGGTCCAGCCGTCGAATAGTCGGAACAAACAGACAGACATTTAAAAAAAACCACCTCAATTTTATTTATATTTACTGATATTACTTTTTAATTTTCGTGCACGGCTGTACTACATCCTGTAAAGATAAACGGGTTTAAACACGCGCACATATTGTAAGGGCGTTGGCCTACTGCTACGAATTCCTTAAAAATAATCAAAATCTTTACTCTATTTAAGGAAAATTAAATTATGTCATAATAAATATGTTGGGACATTAACTTACAGCACCATCTAGTTCCGTAGTAAGCTACGAGGCTTGTGTTACGGATATCAGATAGTTGATATACTACACATATTAACTTTAAATACATACATATTATAAATGTAAACACCCATGACTGGAGCACAAAAATTCGTGATCATCACACAAATTCGAACCTGCAATCACTGGCGCAGCAAGTAGAAGTAGAACAAATTAAGCCAAAAGAACCGTTGAATAATATAAATAAATAAAAATGAAATGTTTATATACCTACAAGACCATCTCTAGAGCGACTGCACCGATTTTGAAAATATTTTCTTTAAAATACTTGTAATAGACGTAAGGCTTTTGAGGAATTTGGAAAAGTGAATGGACTTTTTCCATGGCTTTTTGTATGACACCAAAGATAGTAAATTAATTAAATGAATCATGTAATTATACCTAATATATAATAATAAAACATTAAATGAACAAAAATCGTATGTTTGTTATATTGAAAAGCTGTTTCTTATCACACCCATACTTATTTACGTAGAAATGTCCAAAAAAAAAACATTTTTTTTTAAACTTTTGTAAATGTCAAATGACAAAATTTTCTAATACAACAAAATTTAATCGATTTTCAGAACATATTTCATACAATAAACCATAAACAAAACCTATAAACAAAGTATGTACACAACAATTTACATTAGAATATATCCAGATAAAAAACACGAGCGGGAATAGAATGAAATCTGTGGAAAAAAAACTTGCTCTATGATTTAAAAAAAAGAAATCGAAACTGGCTTCAACGGTCGCCCGCCATCTTTCAGACGCGTGTCTCCCACGCGTTTTAATGTTATACTAGATATATCATATGGCTTTTCCCATGAAACATTATATAATATTAAAAACTAGCAATCCCGTCCGCTTTTCTGGGTGTAAGTTAAAATAAATTAAACAGTTTTTATAATTTTCTAATATAATAAAAGTAGCTTAAGTTACTTCTTATAACATTAGCTATCTGCGAGTGAAAGTCCCGTCAAAATCGCTCCAGTCGTTTCAGAGATTAGTCGGAACAAACACACAGACAAAAAATTGAAAATTGACTTTTTGATATACTACATTTATGCTGAAAATGCTGAACTGATTCGGATGAAATTTAGTATGCAGATAGACTATGAACTGGACTTACACATAGACTACTGTTACACGTCCAAGCAAAGCAAGAGCATGTTGCTAGTCAAAAATATATATTTATTAAACAAAGTCCTCCCCTGCGTCTGTCTGTCTGTTCGCCATAAACTCAAAAACTACTGCACCGATTTTCATGGTGTTTTCACCAATGGATAGAATGGTCTTTGAGAAAGGTTTTAGTATATAATTTGTCCAGTTTTTGTATACATTTACTAGCGAACTAAGAACAATTATTAATAAAAAAAATGAAAAGAGATCGTCCCATAGACAAGTTCATATGACATTCTTAGAAGTAAAAAGTATTGTCTGTGTTATGGTCATAGCGATGGACGACATTCCATATCCTTGGAAGAGGAGGTCGTTACATAGGAAGTATAAGTAGATACTCGAGTTGTTTTTTTTAAACAATTGTTTCTCATACATTTCTGGCTTCGTAGCTATTTATGGCGGTTGTCATGGGTTTGATTTCTACTTGGGGTCTGATAACTTGGTTTGATTCTTTCTTAATCTAAATCTGTAGGAGTTTTTCTATACTGCGTTAAAAAAAATGATTGCTGTAAAGCATTCGAAACGTCGCGTCGGGAACCAAAAATCAAAATAAATCCGCGACAAAATCCGAAAAGATAATTTCTTAATTTATAATAGAGGTTTTTAGACACAAACAAACATACATTTTTTTCTTTTCATAATTTTTCTGTAGAGTCGGTAAAAAACCATTGCAAGGACCAAGTATTACATCATAAGTTATCCGCTAAGAGGCAGATGTAGATAATTAAGACGTCTAACGTTCTTTTAATTTGTCGGCGTTTCATTTATTGCAAAAGGCCTGTACTCATATATACTAATAATATTATAAAGCTGAAGAATTTGTTTGTTTGCTTAAACGTAATAATCTCAGGAACTACTGGTTCGAATTACCAAATTCTTTTAGGCTAACATGACATGATATAAAAGTGTTTGATTTCCAATTTAGAACGCGAGCGATGCCACGGTATATGCTAATACCTAATAAAATTGTTTATATATGATTCAATGACATTTTTTTATTACAATCTATTCTACCGATCTTGATCTTGAGCCTGTAGAAAATCATGCACTGGAAAAGAAAAAATACACAAAAAAAGTAAATAAAATACCTTATTAATTTAATTTTTTTGACTTTTTTATAAGTCTAAGATTGTACCTCCTTCTAAATAATTAGTAATCTGCCTATACATATGTATATTACATCTACACCTATTAAAAATAATCCACCGGAAATAGAATAAATAATCACCTCAGCATGAAGCGTACAGATAAAAAAAAGTATCTTCCCAACATATAAAACCTCCACAAGATCACAGGAAGTTAATACTCGACTCTATGGACGTCAGCCGTTAAAGTTTGAATATGGAACGGGATCTAAGATTTTCGTAATTCGAATGTTTAAATAGAAAGTTTAAATATTGCGCCATGTTCTAACGGAAAAACTGTCATATGATGAAATCAAAGGTACTTATAAGGAGCGTTAGACGTATGTAAGATAATAGTTGACGGTGATAGCTAGTTCGATTCTTGTTGTATACAAATAATTGTTTTTAATTATCATTACCAAAGACAAAGGTATACTAATATGTACCTAATATTAATATCCAGTTTTTTGATAGCTTGCTTGGAAAACTAAGTGCTGCAGGTTCAAGCCCCGGGTCTAGAAATCTGAGAATTATTTCCAATATGGTAATGGTGATGAATATTAACACAGCACTATCTAGTTCCGTGGTAAGCTACGAGGCTTGTGTTACGGATACTAGATAGTTGATATACTACCCATATATAACTTTAAATACATACATATTATAAATATAAACACCCATGCCTTTTCAGTACCGACAGTTCAGTACCGGGTAAACCAAATAAACTCGTATGTATGTATATATATCCGGCTGTACCTTCATAGCTAGAGAACGTTTCGAAACCGTAAATTCACTAAGTGAGTATAATGGCTTGTAATACTTACTGAGGTTATTGAGTCATTTAAATGTTCAGGTCAATTGGCAGCATCCTACGTAACGGTTTTAGAGTGGAGATAGCTTTGGGAAAGATAGGTTTTACCCACAATACCAAAATTTTCTTATAAATATATATGCTGGGACACTATTACAACAGCGCCATCTAGTTCCGTGGTAAGCTACGAGGCTTGTGTTACGGACACCAGATAGTTAACACACTACACATATAAACTGGAGTACAAACATTCATGCTCAACAAATGAATGCCCCAGCGGGACTCGAACCCGCGACCGCTGGCGCAGAAAATATGGTCACTACTAATTGAGCCAAACGTGTTGTCAATATATATAAAAATTAAACTATTATTGTAAAATACGTACACTTTAATAATAAATATAGATTTATTAGAAATTAGATTTTTTCTACAGCAAAAAGTATCTTGTATGGTGATCCTTTGTTCCTCTACACGTAAACATACAAACTATCTATATTAATAATTTCGTGACGGGGTACGGTAGACTCGATCGAAACCTTACCTGAATAATAAAACATAAAAAAATAAACATTTCGAGTCGACAACATATATCCGCAAAATTCGGATTGTAGAGTATTTCGTTTAATTCTAATAATGCTGACAGACAAATCGCAATCGCCAATCGCCATATTGGCCACTCGAGCGAAACGTCACTGACATCGGATGACACCTATGTTGCCAGAAGGTTACATTTCTTACATTTTACATAACTTATGATTACTATTTACTTCATACAGTAACATGTATGCAAAAACAATTTTTAGCCATATTTATATATTTCCTCAAGAATCACATAATAGGTAAATATAAAAAAATAAAATAAAAAACCAACAAACATTTGCAATATTTATGACGACTTTCGAAAATTCATAGCTATACAGTATACACATGTCTATGGTTCTCTGTGACATGTCTGTGACGTTGCGACTCGCGCCATTCATTTTAAAAGCAAAGTGACTGTTATAGAGAAAAGTAATATAATATAATATATACCTAATGACTGTGAAAAACGAAACATAATGCCGAGAATCGTAAATATTTCAAAAAATAAATGTTCTTCATTATTGTTTTGTTTGATGATACATTTACTATTGCGCATGGTGCGGGTGACACAATATTATCTATACTCTTTGGGGTGACAGTTTCCTATATGACGTTGTCATCTGTCAGTACTCAGTACCAGATGACTAGGGATGTGACGTTATGCAATTCATTTTTATCGCTAACGATACTCGCAGCATAAATCTAATTTTCATTAAAAGTGTTATGAAAATTACTGTGTTATTCAGTTGCGCAGTGTAACTACGTGTATAAACTTCAATATATGTATTATATGGCTACATAATAATATCTTTGTTCTTATATAAAACTAGCAGTACTCGCAGCTTCGCCCGTGTTCAAGTTATTTTTTTGTAAATCGCGGCAACTTTCAAGAGTGAAATGAAACGTTACTGAAACTGTCACCCGCACCATGCTACAGCGCAAATAGTATACTGTACATCGTTTTGTTAACAGCCCAATCTCATTGCATTTAGTAAACATTGTCACAATTGTGGAAAATGGTAGGTGTGGGTCGTCGTCGAATTTTTGACGGACGAAACGAAACCGTTTTCGTGACGACGAAAACGGTTGCAGAAAACGATCTTCGTCGCAACCGGTTTGAGAGTTTATGTAAAACGAAACTTGAAAGACTTAAAGAACAGTATTAGCTAAGCGTCGAGCGAAAAGGTTGCAGTGCCTTATAACTATTTCAAATAAAAATGAAACGGTTACTTTTTTATATAGTATTTATTATTTACGATACGTTATTTACAGTATGGAAAAATACAATAATTGGTTCTATGGAGTCCTCCTTTCAAAATATGGCTAACTCTTGCTAAAACTTAAGAGATATATCAAAACTATGAACCTACTAGAAAATTATAAAAACAAGGTCTTGCAATTTTGTGTAGTATATGTCTTTAGGATTATTACAGGAAAAAAAATATTCTCACAGGAATACACAGTAACTGGTTCTCTAAGAGTAGTTCTCATAAAAGTGAAGTGGAATTAAACTAAACTAAATAGGATTCAATCGTTTGGTACATTTTTAATAATAGCATAAAACCAAAAATATTTTTTGCACTTTTAGCGCGAGCGAAGCCGCGGGTCCATCTAGTTTATAATAAAATTGTAACCAAGTGAACTGTCTGTCTGTGACATTACGAGAAAACTGAACCGATTTGGATGTAATTTGGCACTACGATAGCCCGGTCATCATATTAAGTAAGTATTTCCTGAGAAATTTACATCCGTTAAACATATCTAGGAACGAATACTATCGCACTAAAAAATCGATAAATACTTATAAAAATTATACTATACTAGCGGAACCCGCGGCTTCGCTCGCGCTGAATCTAGGGACGAACCCGAGCGAAGCGAGAGTGAGTCGCTAGTATTATTTAAAATTTGACACTGCGATGGTAGCGCCGTCTGTCGGATCCAATGTAAAACATTCCAAAATCAACAACTACTAATAAATTAAAAATTAATTAAAAAAACATTGTCCAGCGGACAAAATTGTGAATCTAAACCATTCCCAGATCCCCTTGAACACACACAAAAAATTTCATCAAAATCGGTCCAGCCGTTTGAGAGAAGTTCAGTGACATACACACTCACAGAAGAATTATATATATAAAGACGTACAAGAAAAGCTCAAGGTTAGTTTAAACTTATATTTTAAGTCGTCCTCGAATTAGGCGATACAATAAAGTGTGAAAGAGATAGTGGATGAATAAGTTTTTTTAAAGCTACGTGATGTGCCGTAGAACCTGTTTGGACCATCTTAAAAGTACTTATCTTACGTCTTATAAACCGACTGTGAAGAAGAATATGCTATTATTATAATTTTTGTTGATTTGTATATATAAATAAAATTAATGTTTGTTCGTTATATAAAATAACAGCTGTTTACTAAATGTATATAAAAGTTAATACGATAGGTACGTACTTATGAAAAAAAAAATTATACAAACTTTTGTCTGTCTATCTGTTTGTTCCGGTTAATCTCCGAAACTGTTGAACCGAATTTGATGGGACTTTCGCTGTCAGATAACTGATGTTCAAGATAAATTGAAATATTGTTAAGATTCTATTTCTAGATGTATATAGTATATGAGTCGTTGTTTCGAATTGAACCTACTACCCATCAAGCCATCATAACCACTGTACTATCAATCTGAAGAAAAAAATTACGCATTTACGTTAGTAATTTACGTTAGTAGCGTCCGTTTTTACGTCGAACTTACTCTGGCGTGAAGTTAACGATTCACTCTTACTGTTGAAATCCTTTCAATTTCTACCGTTTCCGATCACGTAGTGTAACGTATAAAACGACCGTTGGTAACCTTATGGTTATTGTGAAATATAGCAGGTTCATTCCCGGTAAGTGTAAATGCTTCTAAGACATCAATATCTACTTTGAAATACATTTTGCTGAAACGGCTGAGCCGATTTGGATGTAAATTTGCATATCGTAGATAAACTATCCGGAGTAACAAGTTTTTAGTAGAGTCCAATATATTTATAATTTTTACAATCTAAAAAGATGGGTTTAAATCAGAAGAAGTTAAAAGTTAAAACACTGTGCAACTTTTGATGAATTTTCAACAAAAAATAGATTGAAAGTATGATTATATGTATGTATATAGATGACCAAAGCAATGTGTTAATATGCACTAGTTGTAGTTTGATTTTTTACGAACCCCTCGACTCCGAGCATCATTACGATACATTCTTTTAAAACCGGGTTGACGTTGGGCATTTATTGTGTAGAACTCACCATGGTATTCTATGGGATGGGATCATGATATTACGTCCAAAATTATATGAAATACGTAGAATATATTATATACTAATAGGTACTTTACATCTTCTACCTTAAGAAATGATCGTTTCCTCATAGAACTTCTATTCAATCTTTTAAGGGATGATTTCTGGGGTAAAATCTATCTTATACCCTTCCCAGAGTTTCAAACTACTTTCAAACCAAAACTCATCTAAATCGGTTAAGCGTTAGCCTCCTAGTTCTATATAACTTAACGCTGCAACTAAGATGTTTCCATATACGTATTAATAATGAAATATTTCCCCGGATTCGAACCCGCTTCATTCGGCGTACCACGCATGATGATTGTACCGCCATTAGGTCCGGGAAAATCTGGAAAATCTTTTTTCTTAGTTTAAAATATTTAATACCTACAGATGATATCGAAGATTAGTTATATTTAGTGTCCGACCGAACATTCGGTTTCGGTTTCGGTTTCGGTCGAGTTTCGGCAAAAAAACGGGTTTCGGTTTAGTTTCGGTTTCGGCGGCAAACCTGCCGAAACTACGACCGAAACCGAAACTGCATTCGGGAGTTTTCGCGTTGTGATCGGTCATGTTCGGCGAGTTGAATTACATCCAAGTGTGTTTGTAGTTCGTTTTGTATGTTGTGAGTTTTTGTGTGATTTATATTCTGTAAGTTTTATCACGACGTGATATAGCATAAGAGTAGTTAACAAAAAATAAATCAATATAACAAACTAATACATAGATTATAGTAGAATCAAGATTAACCTAGTCTTCAGCCCTTTTTGGCGTCCCACAGCTGGGCACGGGCCTCCCTCAGTACGAGGGGGATCAGGCCATAGTCTACCGCGCTGGCCTAGTGCGTGTTGGCGGACTTCACATATCTTTCGAAGACTCGCTAGATTTTCTCAGATATGCAGGTTTCCTCACGATGTTTTCCTTCACCGTAAGACAAGTGGTAATCATGATAGAAATAATTCGTACATGAAAATATCAAGAAGTGCGAGACTCGGATTTAAACCCGCATCACTCGGTTATCCAAGCGAGTGCGTTACCGCTGGGCTACCACTGTCTGGGATTAACCTAACTATCTATATATTTTTTGGTTAATTTAACTCTTTCGCTAATACTATACCTAAATATATATATATAAAAAAATAGTGTACTTGGTACTTACTATAGTGCACTAGTGGTGATAATATTGTGAATTCAGAGTTTCAAAGTTCACTGTCAATACACAAGATTCCCATATAGGAACCGTCATGTAGCCAACCGAAATAAAACGAACGCGAGGTGCAGCCCACTATGAAAGCGGTCCGCGTTCTACTTTAAACGACAACTTTGTTCATTATCTTGAATATAAAATTTTACAAGCGACAACAATACATCGACGCGAAAAAAGATGTGGCGCTATCAAAAGCATAATAACGTTTTCTTTATTTTTCTCTCAAAACATGATCCTGGTAAGGAAGTTTCGGTTTCGGTTTCGGTTTCGGCCGAAACTGAGAGCGTTGCCGAAATTCGATTTCGGTTTCGGTTTCGGTCGTAAAAACCATTTTCGGTCGGACACTAGTTATATTTAGCGAGGACAGCTCTGCGGTTGCGATGCGTTATTTTTTTTTTTTTTTATCAAAGGCGGTGGAAACCACAGATTATACGTCCATAAAGCTTAGCCATATACATCGATATGACTTTAATCGATATGAATAGCAAAGTCTAATAGAAATTCACTTATTTTTACTAGATTTAAACGTTTAGTATAGATTTCTGAGAAGTCAGATGTTTTCCTGCAGTATAATGTATCCCATTTATTGTTCCGAATAACCAGTTATCATCATACGAAATTTAATCAAAATCTGTCTAGGAATTTTCTATTTTTTGTGATGTATTCACACTCAAACATTCTAAAACAGACTGACAAAAACTATATATTCTATGTCAATACTATTTCAATAAGATCCCTCAGAAAATATTTAATGTAAAGATTTTAATTAATTAGAAATTTATTTTATAATTTTATACTAGGTTTAACGTCAGCGAAGCCACGTGTTCCGCTAGTTAAAATAAATGAATTTTCTAAAATATAACCTCCTCCTTTTTTTGAAGTCGGTTAAAAAGGAGCGTAAGTTACTCCTTATAACATTAGCTATCTGCGAGTGAAAGTCCCGTCGAAATCGGTACAGCCGTTTCAGAGATTAGCCAGGACAAACAGACAAAAATTTTTAAAATTGATTGATAATGCTAGTACCGTATATACTTTCATATGCATTTAGTGAAAAGCTGTTAATTTGAAATTACAAACAGACACTTCTATTTTATATATTAGAGGTTTCTCAGAGATATTTAATTTTCTAGTTGGCAGATTCTCAAAAAGTACCAAACAAAAATCTGGGATATCGATCGAACCCGCGACCTCTTCCCCGTTTGCATACAAAGGCTATAACACCCGCAATAAAAATAACAATTAAATTAATTAATTCATTGCAAAATCGACTTTATCGTCCAGTTTTAGAGTATAATATTATTCTGCATAATATTCGCGATTGAGGCAGGTGTCATTCCACCCTTACCAATCTAACGCCATTATATTTTTTGTCTGCGCCACTCATAGACAATTTCATTCACAGATAATCAATATTTATAGTTCCTATTTAGTTGCAAAGAGGTTTGATGCGAATTGGCTTTAACTTTTTTTTAATTATCTAGTCAATTGACTTTTTAAGGACTTCTAAAACATGATTTTGTTTTTAGATATACTTAATTTATTGTGTAGGGAATGATTTATTATCCACATTATTATATTTGTCGCACAAAAACTGAACATTTGGAGGAAAAAATCTACTAAACTATTTAATTAGCTTATAAAGTTATAATATAAATTAATTAGCTAAGAATATAAATAAAATAAATATAATTTAATACTCTCTCTCTCTAACTCCATATAAATATTTTCACTCTACTATAATACAGAAAAATGCGCATGCGCATATCATCAACAAAAGATAGTATTTCCTTAATTTTGATTTCTAATAGATATCTAACAATTACATAACGTGTCGTACACGTTTCTTTAAAGTCGGTTAAGATTTTTCAACACAAATGCACCCCAAGTGTACATCTGTTGGGTTGAATGCACTAGCGACGAACGCGGGGTGAGAATTATATGTTATCGTTTAGGGGTTAGCTGTATATAGTAGTTATTGTCAATTTTTATACATTATATATTATTTAAAAAAAATAAAAAAATGAAATGTCAAAAATTAAAAAAAAAATTGCCATTTTGAATTTATAAGTGTTACAAAGGATAATAGCCTATTGCTCAGTGGTATCGTGCTCGCTTGGAAAACCAAATAAAGCGGATTCAAATCTCGTGCTTCGCTCTAATAGTGCAGATCATTTCTATCATAATAACCACCTGTTCTACATTGAAGGAAAACATCGAGAAGAAACCTAAACATCTGAGAGAACTTAACCGACTTTAAAAATTAGATATTTTTGTATACGAAAAAAGCAAGCGGAGTCGCAGGACACAACTAATTAATCTTTTTAACTATAAATCTACATTTTACATCAAAAAGTGAGACCGTTGTAATAAAGTAAGTGTTAATGACCTACCTGCTTCATAAAAGGTCAAGCGTTAAGTTTTTTTCTATTTTAAATACTAAATACATTATTTTATAACCTAGAACCTAGAAAACGCTTCCTGTTCGTTATACTATGGGTTGAGGATCGTCACCCGCCATGCTAGAACAGTAGTATCCTTACAACTGAAAATGTCCTCTTTTCACTTGTGTCTAAGTCGTCTCACCAAAGATCTGGTAGAGATATTGAGAGCGAGAGAGAGATTGAGGTAGTGTACAAGTGCTCTCTCTATTCCTCTCACTCTCATACTCTCAAACAAGTGAGAGATAAGGCTGCCACGTCTTCTCTGAGGCATGGGGTTGAAACACCACCAACTTCGCAACTTCGGGTCACTGAGGATTTCTTGACAAAAAAATCCAAAAACATTTTTATAAGGTAACTTTATTAAATTCGATTCAGGCATGACCATTATAAAACAAGACGTGTAGTAGATCTGAGTATTTGATATGATTTTCAAAGTGACCTATAGGGTTCCGTATTTTTCTTTTGAGGCACGGAACCCCAAAAATAATAATTTTAACTTTCATCAATAATAAACCTATCAAAATCAAGTCAGCAAATATATTAAAAAAATGTTTTCGCTAAACAAGTATCTCATACGAATTGCTCCTAAAACTCATCTATTTTTAACGAGAACATCATCGAAACCTATCCATGCATGCGCCGGCGCAACACCGTGACCGCCGTTAACGTATGTAACGTTCTTGCAACGGCATATGGCGATTTGTAATCAATATACATAATAGGGGCGTTAGAACTAAGTGCAATTGAATTAACGGTACGAAGTTCGATACCCGCCCGAAGTAACTTTTCCTCGAGTTTTTCCGTCTTTAAATATATAGCTCTAATATAATAGTACTCGTATATATTATACATGTATACACACATATAAATAAAATTGAAGTGTCTGTTTGTAATTTCAAATTAATAGCTTTTCACTAAATGCATATGAAAGTATATACGGTACTAACAACAAAAAACCAATTTTTAAAATTTTTGTCTGTCTTCTGTTTGTTCCGGGTAATCTCTGAAACGGCTGAACCGATTTTGACAGGACTTTCACTGGCAGATAGGTAATGATGTAAGGAGTAACTTAGGCTACTTTTTAACCGAATTCAAGAAAAAAGGAGATTACATTTTAGAAAATTTATTAAGTTTAACTAGCGGAACCCGTGGCTTCGCTGACGTTAAACCTAGGGACGAACCCGAGCGAAGCGAGGGTCAGTCGCTAGTATATAATAATTAAAGTTTGAATCACCAAAATCGCCATGCGTTTGGTGTTTAAGAGTGTCGTATAAACATAACACTCTCCTTTGCGTCGCGCAGTCCAGTATAAATTAAACTCTTATGTATAAAAAAAAGTAGAAATATAGAGAAATGAAAATTAGAAATTCACGTAACTTTAAATTTATTAAAAACTAGTAACTCATCCTTGCTTCGCTCGGATTCGTCCCTAGATTAAGCGCGAGCTAAGCCGCGGGTTCGCTAGTTAAAATAAATAACATGTCTAAAATAAAAGTAGCCTTAGTTACTCCTTATAACATTAGCTATCTGCGAGTGAAAGTCCCGTCAAAATCGGTACAGCCGTTTCAGAGATTAGCCGGAACAAACAGACAGACAGACATAAATTGTAAAAAAAGTAAATTCGACCTCTTTATCGCTAATTGAGTTTTTTCATTTTTGAATAAATTTTAAAAAAATATTTAATGTACATCATATCTGTTATACCTACGACTATCAATTTTATTAATTATTATATGTAATTTCGGATTTTGTCGCGGATTTATTTTGATTTTTAGTTCCCGAGGACGTTTCGAATGCTTTTCAGCAATCATGGTCACGGGAGAGACTCAGGTATTCATCCGAAATGATAGTTTCATTGATAATGTCAAATATTCGCATAAACCTAAGAAAGTGATAATAAAAGATGAATCAAGTCCGCCTCTCTTTGAAGTCGGTCAAAACACATACGTACGCTTTCTTATCTACACTCCGAATAACCTACTTTTAATTTGAACTAAGCACCCTATTGATAACAGAAGGCAATTTATGCCGATAAATAAAATAAAAGTGTCTGTTTGTAACACCAAAATCCTACTATTAATATTATAAATGCGAAGGTTTGTGAGTATAGATGTTTGTTACTCTTTCACGCAAATACTACTGAACCGATTACGATGAAATTTGGTATGTAGGTAGTTGAAGAACCAGAATAACATATAGGTTACTTTTTATCCCGGAGTTCCCGCGGGATTGACTCCTAATATTTAAAAAATTAACGCGGGCGAAGCCGCGGGTACTGCTAGTATTATATATATTAGATACGAAACTCATCTGAAAAGCACAATTATTACGATTTTTGTCGAATTTTTCGGGTTAGCTACGTATCAGCTGAATCTATTTTGAAAGAACTTTCTTGTTTTTTTTTTTAATTATTAAGCCTTGGGCTCCTTCGATTGTAGAACAAGAAATAAGTTTTGCACAAAGAATGTTCGTACATTTTTTATAGATATTATTCATGTGTATTATTTTTTTCACATTAAAAAAGGTTTGATGAAATTTAGACTTGTCTTCAGGTCTGACCCTTTAAACGTCCCACAGCTGCGGGTGGGCCTCCCTCAGTACGAGGGGATCAGGCCATAGTCCACCGCGCTGGCCTACTGCGTGTTGGCGGACTGCACATGTCTTACGACAACTTGCTAGGTTCTGTCAGACATGCAGGTTTCCTCACGATGTTTTCCTTCACATTCAGACAAGTGGTAATCATGATAGAAATGATTCGCACATGAAAATATCAGAGGTGCGAGACCCGGATTTGAACCCGCATCACTCGGTTACCAAGCGTCCGCTGCGCTACCACTGCCTTGTAATTTAGACTACAGATAGACTATGTGCTGGAATAAGTATTAAAATTTATCCGAAGAAATAACAAAAACGGACCTAACCACAGATTCAAACTAGTATTGCACCATAAATACAGATTGAGATAAAAAAAAATAACAAAAAAAATAGGTTGAATTTTATACTGTGGTCTATGAACCAACAATGGGCCCGTATAACCAGATTGGGTTTAAACGAAAAACAACTTTATCAGATATCAATAGAATTCGAAACTGTTTAAGAGTATTTTATTTGCTATAAAATTATTTGAGTCAGGTGTCGTTAAATAGCTTTTAACAGCATTTCTTTAGTATAATACATTGGACCTGAGTGCCTGTCCCAGTGCTGGGCGTGGGCTTCCCTGCAATGCGGAGGATCAGGCCATTGCCAACATTGGCCACAGGTCAAGTGTGGGACTTCACATGTCTTTCAAAAACTTGCTAGGTTTCCTCATCATGTTATTCTTCACCATATTCAAGTTGGTTTGAGTTGACTTGGTTTCCAAGGTTTCTAGGGATTGACTTGGTTTTAAAACTTTTTTCGGGAAAAGGGTAAATCATCAGTACATGTACATAAAATTGAAGTAGGTATTAATTCCAAATTAACAGCTTTTCACTAGAAAAATATGTTTGTTACGTCTAATCTCTGAAACGGCTGGGTCGATTTTTACGGGACTTTTACTCGCAGATAGCTAATGTTATAAAGCGTAACTTAGCTTACTCTAACATTATTAGAAAATTACAAAAAACCGTAAAATTTACTTTAACTTACACTGGGCCGGGTTTGCTAGTTCACAACAAAATATTATCTTACAGCCAAGAGATAAGAAAACACGTTCAATGCTTACGAAAGCTGAATGTGAGCATTCAATCATATTCAAGGTATCGAACCCGCACCCACGTCTAGCCTAACGGCTGTACAGCATTACGTCATCTGACCTCGAGTATCCTGTAACTTATTCAGAATACTAAGCGGATGAGACAGGAACAAATAAGTACTTACATTCTTGACGAAAAAAACTAGTCAGGTATGTCGATAAAAAATATGATTACGTGTATTTAATTTATTATCTTTGACAAATAACCATTTAATGTTAAACTTATAAAAGTTTTTGGAGTGACGACTTTCTAATTAATGTTTTAAATATTAATATCGCCATTTTAAATTCATATTTCGGTTTCGTCTCGAAAAGATATATAAATTAATAGATTAAAACTATAATTTTGAAACAGAAAAGAATACAATTAATGAAAAAAAGCTCCACAGAATATAAATAAAGTCATAAAACACTCGCAAAACGTGTACAAATTCGAGAACGTGACAACAGTCATTTCCCGCCAATTGATATTCTGTCGCTTTCGAACTTGCGACAAATGATAATGGTATGAGCAGGACGGCAATATAAACATAAATCAGTCACTATGATAACGTCCAAGATAAGGCATAAGATTAAATTCATTCAGTCTATGAAATTATTATTAGAATGTATATAGCTTAGCGAAATACAACCTCCAGTTTTACAGTGGATTTTTTTTAACCTAAATCTAGACCTTCTTTTAGTAAATAAAGCCTGTAACATCTTCTAAACCACAAATAAACCATTTTCTTCAATGAACTAATTCTAATCTATGTAAGACAGTCAATGAAGACTTAGGGGGTTTCGTTAAATTACTATTGAACCCTAAGGAACCCTATAAAATAATGATTTCTAACATAAATTACACAACTCATACAATTACTTAATATAACAGTACTTAGTAATACCTTAGACGGTAACTTCACTTTCGTCGACATAGAAACTTTCGCCAAACTTTTTCTACAGAGGTTATTAAACCACGAGTCCAAGGTCATGACGTAATACTTTAAAATAAATTCCAACGAATATATTCGACATGTGATTCTTTACTTCAAAAGATTATGATATAATTAGTAGAATATATAGTTATTTTTAATGAAATCTATCGTCAAATACATTCATATTAAGTAATTAATAGGTAAATTAAATAACATTAAGTCAACTAAATTATTGTCTCAATCATTAATCAAACCTGTAATATTATCCACTAAACTATGATGTCTAATTTATATTGTCTTTAAGGATAATAATTAATAATTATCTAGAAAAAAAAACCAAAGAAATGTTCTAAAATTCTGTATAATCTATGTTAAAATAGATGGTCTATTTACTAGTTTTTTTTTTTAATTAAATCGAAAAACGTACAAGAGTGTTAAAATATCTTAAGCATCGTTAATATCAAAAATCAAAATGTACAGATAAAAAATTGTTTTATTATTATGTACTGTAACGTATTTGTGATAATTCTTATCTACTTATGTGCTTAATCCTATTTATACATTGTTTTCATTCATAAATTGAAACAATGAACTTTGTTTTGATTTCTAATCACCAAACAGGTTAATTAAAATTTAAGAGTCAAACACTGTAAATTTTCGTTATACTTATTATAAAGGTATTGTTATTTTTTATTTATTTATAGCACTGTAATTATTTTTTAAATAGAATCAAAATTAATTAATCACTAAAGTTTTTATACAAACTTACCCAGAACACTGGCAGTTGATTTCGCAGTTTTTGCTACTCTCTCCCCACATTTTCACAGTTTTTGTTACACTTTTAACACAAAACACTAGTCCATTATATTATTATTTTTATATTATCTTAATATTTTTATATATATTTCAGGAGCTTCCAACCACGATGCTTCACCGTCCGCGGCCGAAGAGCAACTGATTGTGTGATCGTGAATCGTCATCCAGACTTCCCGTTGTGTTCCCGCCACCCCTAGTGTTGTGTGTTTGGTAGAAATTATCTACTATTTTGGTAGATTTTGTTGATGTAATTTAATTATTTTTGGATTTAAATTGTATATTTTGAAAATTAAATGAAATAAGAGAATTAATCAATTCAATAATTACGGAGAATCGTATAGATTAATTTTATTTAGTCAACCTAATTATGAGTGCGTGTTTATAATTAAGATGTTATAGAAGTGTGTTAATATTTAGATGTAAAATTGAAATTTAATATTTAATGTAAGTTATATAGGCTATATTGTAGACATTTTATCACCATTCAGAATTAAAAAGTATTAAAAAAATATATGTATATGTTATCGGGCACCGATGCCGGCACAGAATATACTTACCACTGAATCAAATGCTCTATAAATATTTTGTTTCAATGTTATAGGAATTATCTTTATTGTCAAAACATGTAGTATCGGATGTGAACGGTGAACAGAAAAGTCGGTTTTTGTACTAGTTTAAGTTATCAAATCATAATATGTACTAGAGTCCTTAGGTCTAAAATATTTTGCACAGTAAGTATGGATTTGGAGTAGATCTGAGCGATAATGCCAGTCATTATGGTATTCACAATGACAGAGCCTAAGCCCTTGCCTTTTATTGTCTTTAGGTAGAAACGAAATAATTTATGTATATACTATTTTACTGCAAAACTAAAACATTTGCCGAATGATCTCAACTGTTCTATCCCAAACAAATAAACGAGCATACTTTTTATTTTTATTGTGCATTGTCAATTTTAAGTTTACACAATCGAAAAACTTAGCAGAAAGTAAAGAAAGTGAGCAAAGAGGTTTATTACAGGCCTTTTAGCGTGTTTTTTTTTAATTCAAATATAAACAAAGGCCATTTGTTATTAAGACAGGAAATGTAAACTGTAAACATCTGTATTGCATTACAAGTATTTGCCACTGATAAGAACGTGTGTTTCTATTATGTTATTAATAAAATGCTATGCTATACCTTAGCTATCTGATAAGTATTTTTAAATTATTTATTAAATGTTCACTAAAAATATATACTTAAACTTTTTAGTAGAATTTTCAATTCTTAGCACTGGCCACTAACTCTGTCTGACCTTACAACCTAACAAGATCGACAATACACAGACAGGCAAAAGAAAAACAACTTTAACTTAAACATATAAAGCTTATTATAAAATGGCAATAATATCAATGGAATGTCATACAAAAATCATATGGGAAGCGAATCCTGTTTTAAAAATTACAAGTCATTTAAAAATGAACTTTATGGGGAACTAATAGAGTTTTTATTAAAAATTATAGTGTCAAAAAGCCGGTATTCACTCAAACATACATACAACCGATTGAGAGTTAAATCATATGGTCATTTTTTGTTATTTCAAAGAAGAATCAATCTTATCTGTATAATAATACAGTAGAAATTCTAATAGCAATAACATTTAAAACCATGTGTAGCGGTTATTCGGAATCAGATGACTAAAGGACGCTATTTGAATTTTAAACTAGATCTCATATTTCGTACACTTTTCAGTGGTTTTCTCATATTTAATTGTTATTAATAAGGCCTTACAGACGTTAATAATTTGCATTAAAATCACTACATACTATAAGCAAAGTCCTCCGCCGCGCCGCGTCTGTCAGTCTTATCGCGATAAACTCAAAAACTACTGCACCGATTTTCATACTGTTCTCACCAATGGATAGAGTGGTTCTCAAGGAAGGTTTTAATATATAATTTGTCAAGTTTTTGTATACATTTTCTAGTGAAACCCGCGGTTTCGCTCGCGCTAAATCTAGCGACGAGCCCGAGCGAGGTAAGGGTGAGTCGCTAGTATAGTATATAACATAGTAATAACATCCTATACCTAATACCTATAGCCTTTCTCGATAAACGGACTATTCAATACAAAAAGAATTTTCAAATCGAACCAGTAGGTAGTTCCTGAGATTAACATTGAAACTGACAAACTATCAGTTAAATTTGCCGTGTATTACAGATTTTAGAAAAAAAAATGTAGTTTAAATCTAAACACCGGCTTAGGGAATAATTTGATATCCTTACAATAATGTTTTAAAATGACATTAAAAAAATGAAATAATAAGTAAAATAGCTATTAATTTAATAAAAATTATAAAAAATGATCTAGGTCTTATATTATAAAAAAACATTTAGCTAAAAAAGCAGGTAGCAGTCCACCAGAGTTTCATCAAAATCAGATTAGTTTAGGAACATATAGAGGACAAATATACGGACAATAATTTATTTAGATTTTTGATATGAATAATATTAAATTTAAAACCAAATAAATTTATAACGCCAGAATTATAATGGAATGTGAATATCGTCTCCATCGGTTACACCAAGGATGTCATATGGGATTAAGCGTCTTAGTGATGATAAAAATACAAATCACACAGATGTGTTACTAATCTATATTTACTTATAAAGTAATTACGACTACGACACGTTTAGTGCAGTTTATAGTGGACCTACTTGCTGCGCCAGCGGTCGCGGGTTCGAGACCCGCTGAGGTATATTTGTTCAGCACCAATGTTTGTACTCCAGTCATGGGTGTTTATGTTATAACATATCTATGTATTTAAAGTTATCGCGTAGTTTTAAGCTTATCGCGAACAGACAGACAGACAGACGCGGCGGAGGACTTTGTTTTATAATATGTAGTGATATAGTTATTGAATGCAGTACGTCTTTTTTTAAAACAGTCAATTACAAAAGCAAAAGAGTTAATTAAATTAAAGAGTCCTTGTTTCAAGAAAACGCTTGACTAAAGGCTTTTTAATGGGCCTTATTACATATGGAATAAACGACCGATAAAGCACTTGTAGATAAATATGCACCATAAAATACTTTGTTGCCGTGCCGTTAGTGATTTAGGATATTCAAAGATAAAATCTTTCTTTTGTGCGTGTGAAGACCACCCGCCAGCGTTCACTCCTGTGACGTGTTAAATTTCATATTACAGGCTCTGTTCTATAACATACTGGTTATGGCTCCATTCGTATGATAGCGGTGGATTATCTATATTTCATTGAAAACTATTTAATAAAGTAAAAAACGGATGACATACTTTAATACATAATGTATCGTGATATATATTAGGGAAATTGAATTATTACTTATTTATAGTTCTTAATTCTTATCGCTTAATTATGAAGCCTTCCGATCTTTAATTTAGCTTCTTTTATATTTAATTCGCCTCTTTTTAAAGCTTTTAAGATTTATAAAAAAAAATAAAGCTTCTAATGCAAACCTTGTCACCTTTAGACTTTTTTGTGATGGTTAATTAAAAAAATAGTATCTTGGGACATTGAGGTAACATTGTAGGGATAGCCTTCATATACTTTCTACTTATATTACATTAGGTACTATGACTTTCGTTTTATTTTCATTATTATAAGCAAAATTAACCGTTATTCAATATATAAAAAATAAAAAAATGTACATATAAAATCACATCCTTTTTTGTTTATAATAATTATCTGTGCATGCAAAAGCGCGCGAAACGCCGCGTCAGTTACAGTACCGTTGCGTTGCGGGCGTTAGCGTCTTAAATCTGGTTGGTCCCGTCTTTAAATGTTTTAAAATGAACAAAAATGGATGCAACTTTATTGTAATGAAAATAAAGTGTATTTTCAATTAAACGAAGACTCGCCGGACCCGTTCGGTACGTCACATATCTAATTAAATAACTTTTGACCTTAATTTTGTGCAAACTTGCTAATATTGCATAGTTTATATAAAACTAGCATTTCCCGCGGCTCCGTCCGCGTTCTAAATACCGGAAACCAAATTTTTGAATTTTCAAATTTTTTCTGGGCCGATTTAAAAAAGTTACTTGAGATTGATTGAGATATTTTACAGCGGTAAAAAGAGGTCTTCAGAATCAAAATTCAAAATCTGTTCAGAGGTTTTCTCGTGGTGCGGTCACAGACAAACGAACAAAAATTCTAATAACTATTGATTCGATCTCTGTATCGATGATATTGACTAGGTATTTTAGTAATATTTCCAGTAAAGTATTCAATGTACAAATTAGATTTTTATTATAATATGTAAGTACATTAATTGGTACATTAGACTAGTGAACCATCTTTACTATGATCGGGTTCGTCTCTAGCTCGTATTTAACCGTTTTTTTAAATAACTAACCGTTAAAAGGTTCAGGTTTTAAATAAAACCAGGTATCTTTTCGTACTATGATTGCTATAAAGCATTCGGAACGTTGGGAACCAAAAATCTATATAGGTAGGTAAATCAGCGTAAAAATCTTGTCAATAACTTTTAATGAACTGTATGTTTGTCACTTCTTAACGCCGAAACAGCCGGACCGATTTGGGTGAAAATTGGTGTACAGATAGACTTGAAGTAAGTTATGTTCTAGTTAAGCACCTTAAATATGTTGGGACATAAATAATAAATTCGTGGGAGATTGACACAGCACCATCTACTTTAATGGTAAGCTACAAGGCTTGTGTTACGGATACCAGATCGTTGACTTCACATTCTTAACTTTACATATACATAATAATGAACACCCTTGACTGGAGTACATAATATATCCGCTGCTGCTCCTCAACAAATGCCCAGCGGGACTCGAACCCACGACCGCTGGCACAGCAAGGGTAACTATAAACTGAGCCAAATGATCAATCACTTTAAGCATCATACAAGCGATACCAGGGTATTGCGCTAGTCAAGATACATGTTTAAACTATTCTATTTAACTTCCTACGTTAATTACTCGACTGCGGCGACGCCCAAAGGAGGGTGTAAAGTTTTGACAAGTCATCTTAACGTAATAAATCAACGCATTGAAGTCCATCAAATATGACTGCAAAGCTTAGTAGTGTACAGGTACCTACGTAAGCACCTATTTTTTATTAAATTTAAAAAAGTGTATAGCAACTTGCTGCGCCAGCGGTCGCGAGTTCGAGTCCCGCTGTCCTCAGCGGGTCTCGAACTCGAGCATTTGTGCCATGAACACGAATGTTTGTAGTCCAGTCATTGGTGTTTATATTTATAATATGTATGTATTTAAAGTTATATATGTGTAGTATATCAACTATCTGGTATCCGTAACACAAGCCTCGTAGCTTACCACGGAACTAGATGGCGCTGTGTGTTAAGGTCCCAACAAGAAAAAACTGTTAGCACTTAGAATTTTGTTTGAAAGCTATTTAAATTGGTCTAGATTTCATTTAAATATGCTTACAAGATTTTTTAGCATATACTTATGTATTTTTTTAATATATAACATAACTAGAAAGTAATTTTTAGTATCCTTTGGTATGAATATATGATATATCGCGTAACACAAAACGAACATGCTCAAAATCTTACCCCCTTTTTTAATAAATATACCAATTTTGATAACACTCCAAGTATTAAATAATTACATTTTAAAATAATAGGACATTATTGAGTTTAAACTTTGCATATAATCTATGAGTAAATAACGCAAGCGATCGGTATTTCCGGTACATTCGTTCAATGGCACTTGCTCGACTGCGAAGAGAGGTTTAATTTTTTTTTATCTATTGCATATGGTAAAATTGTGAGACGAATCTGTACATTAGAATTTTTTTTCATAGTATTCAATGTATTTCCTCTCAACATATATTTTCAAATTTCCTACAACTTAACCTGGACTTCATTACTAAGTACATATTGTTATAAAACAAAGTCCTCCGCCGCGTCTGTCTGTCTGTTCGCGAATAACTCAAAAACGACTGCACCGATGTTCATGCTGTTTTCACCAATGGATAGAGTGGTTCTCGAGGAAGGTTTTAGTATATAATTTATCAAGTTTTTGTATACATTTACTAGCGGAACCCGCGGCTTCGCTCGCGCTAAATCGAGCGGTATTTACGATACTAACAGAAGCTTTCCTTAACAAAGGTTCTAAGTTCTATTCATAGTCATTATTATCGATACAGAGGCCTTTATAGTTCTTAGAATTTTTGTCTGTCTGTTTGTCCGCATCACGAGATAACCACCGGTTGTTGAAATTTGGTGTGTAGATAGCTGGTTATCCGGGTAAACTAAATCCGGGTAAAAAAAATCATCATCAATATTAACAGTTAAAACATATCTAAATAAAACTTTTTATCGAATTTTTCGCTTATTGGTTTTGATTTTTGATTCCCCATGTTCAATCATGGCCATGGGAGAGACTATGGCTTATGGCGTCACAAAACCATACAAAATTAAAAAAAAATACATTCAGGAGTAATGTAGGTTAGTAATTATTATAGACACATCGAAACCAATAGTTTCTTTAGAATATTGTACATTCAAAGGAAATATATTTATAATATTAGTTTAGATTATGAGCGCGACCGTTGAGTTATCGGTGACATCATATCGCACGATAACAGATGATAATATGGATACCCACGGTGTTTTGCACGTGGAGATGGGGGAGATGGTGTATTAACTATAAAGTTATCAGTCTTTTGTTAATCCCACTACTGGGCGTGGACGTGGAAAGTGTCAAAATTGAAATGTCTTTTAAAAATGTTGCTAGGCTTCCCGAAGTGCTGGGTTCAAGTCGAGGAAAATTTTGTTATAGAAACTTGCTATTAAGTCATTCTTAATAAAAGCCCGGAGTTGGGAAGTTGGCGGTGTCCCCCGTGCCTCGAAGAGCACGTAAAGCCGTCGGTCCTACGTCTAACACTTACTGGTCGTGTTAAGTGTCGTCCCACCGGAGAATGAGAGTGACAGGAACAGACAGTGCACTTGTCTGCGTGTACACGCACTGCATTATAATATCTCCTGAGCAGATGGCCAGTTTCAATGTTACGTTTGAACTACTCGTTTACGCCGAGTCAGTAATTCTTTTTATGGACAATGTATACGCTTATACAACAGGATCCCAGAAAACGTTCAAAAAGCTCCTATTGCCAAATTTAAAAAAATTGTGAAAGAACGTTTGTGTAGTAAAGGATATTATTCGATTAACGATTTTTTAGAAGACAGTACGCCTTGGGAATGATGTGATCGCCTCCAGGCTATTTCAACCGATAGAATTATTGTTCATTTCGATTTTCATTTAAAAAAATATTAAAACAGACAAAAAAAAAATTAGTCCCGCTGAGTTTCTTTCGCCAGTTCTTCTCAGGTCAGTGGCTTCTTCTTTCCGAACTGGTAGTAGACTCATGACGTTCAGTAAAAAATTGTAATAATTTTATGCTGAATAAAATATTTTGAATTTGAATTTGAATGAAATTAGCCACCGTGGCCGGAATCGGTCGATAGGACATTGCTCTGTTAAAATATTTATCATCAGTTGGCTTAATTTAAAGTTCCATTATTAAAGCAATTTTCAACCAAACTATCATCGAAATCGAGCCTAATAAATATGCGCATGCGCAGCTTTCAAGCTAAAAAGCTTGTTAACTCAAAATTCCAAAACAAATAGTCACTTTAGTTGACACTCATCTATTACCGGCTACGGATGTTGGTACACTGTATTTAGAAACGCTAATGTCTAACGGGTATTTGTCGTTTCATCTGAAACATGCAGTTAAAAGAAGAATATGTAAGGAAAATAATATAATGATTCATGTCCGACTGTCACTTTTACAACACGTTTGACTAAGTTGGTAGTGACCCTACTTTCTGCGCCAGCGGTCAGGGGTTCGAGTCCCGCTGGGGGCATTCACTTATTGAGCACGATTTGTACTCCAGTCATGGGTGTTTATATTTATAATATGTATGTATTTAAAGTTATATACGTGTAATATATCAACTATATGGTATCCGTAATACAAGCCTCGTAGCTTATCACGGAACTAGATGGCGCTGCTGTAATAATGTCCAACATATTAAAAAAAACTTTACCATCTATACATATAATAATATAATCAAATTCTTAGTCAAATCTGTACATTGAATATTTAAAAAAAATATTATCGATACAGAGGCAGAATCTATAGTTATTAGAATTTTTGTCTGTCTGTCTTTGGCTGCATCACGAGAAATCTTGTGGACGGGTTCTATTGAAAATCCGGGACAACATCTAGGATACTTTTACGCAGGAAAATCACGGAAAACCCATTTTTTAACCCTAAATATTTCCGTAGATCTCAGAAAGTATCAATGACAAAACCTCTAACGGAAACAAAAAATAAATATCTTATGCGAAAACTATTACTCTCTTTCTCTGACAATCGGATAAACTATTACCAAGTAAGATATGATCAAGTTGGTCAAAAGACAGCTCAAGAATATAAATAAAGTTGCGTCAATAAATATTTTATTGTCTTTCGATAATAAAATCATGTAGATTGTAGATATCCCACTTCGAGGGAGGTATAGAAATAATATTTACTCATATTATAAATGCGAAAGTAACTCTGTCTGTCTGTCTGTCTGTCTGTAGCGCTTTCACGCCAAAACTACTGAACCGATTGAAATGAAATTTGGTACACAAATAGTCTAGAGCCTGAGAAAGGATATAGGCTACTTTTCAAGGCGAAAAGGGCTGTAAGGGGTTGAAATAGGGGATGAAAGTTTGTATGGAAATGACGTCATTTTTAAAGCTAGAAGCTTGGAACTTATTTTTTAGGCTTTTGATTACATATAAATAAGTAAGACAATTAAAGTTTGTAAAAATGTTATACTAAAAGAAGTACATAGGGACTACCCGAGAAAAGCGAGTATCTACGATTCTACGTCTATATATTCTACCTTTATGCATATAAATGAAATTTAAGTGTCTGTTTGTTACTAAGTACTACTGCTACGGTTGGCAGCGTGATGTGAGGTAGAAAAAACTTTTGTTTTAATCAAGTTTTCTAATTGTAAGCAACCCAAATTTTTTTCTAAAATAAAAGTAGTTTATAATATCTACTGAAATCTCGTTAAAATCAGTGTAGCCATTTCGGACATTATTCTGAACTAATACACGGACTGACAAAAATATTATGTAAATTGTGTTTTTCTTATTAGTATTTAGTACCGTATATTTAACAAATATTGTAAAAAGCTGTTATGTTGATGTTACAAAGGTACAATTTATTTTATTATCTATATAGATTAATCACTAGCAGTACCCGTTACGCGTTCAAATTCCAATCGCTACTAAACTTTAGAAAATCACTCACACTTGGTTAATCAGATTGCCTGAAAATTTCATCAAAATCGCTCCAGCCGTACGCGTTGTGGAGTTCATAAAAAACATACATGTACAAATTTTTATATAATAATGTTCTCCGACCGACTTTGGCCAAGGCGGCCAACCTCAATAAGACTAGCCGACTGCGCAGGAGATATTATAGTGCACAAGTGTACGCGCAGACACAAGTGCACTCTCTGTTCCTATTTCCTATCACTCTCATATTCCGGTGGGACGACACGAGACACGACCAGTGAGAGTTAAGGCGCAGTACCGACGGCTTTACGTGCTATCCGAGGCCCGGGGGTGACACACCGCCAACTTCCCAACTCCCTAGAGGCTTACTAAACAACAAGACTCAATAACTAAACTTGGCCTGATCCGGGACTCGAACCCAGGACCTCGATGAGTGGCCGTACTTGCTAGCCACTACACCAACGAGGCAGTTTTTATATACCAGCAGACTCTGCCAGTAAAACGAGATATTTTCTCAAAGTAAAAAGTAATCTACTTATATGAAGTAACCCGGACAATCAGTTATCTTCCACACTATACCTTTCATCGAAATATGTACAGTAGTTTTTATAAATAAATAAATAATAAATATGTTGGGACTTTATTACAACAGCGCCATCTAGTTCCGTGGTAAGCTATGAGGCTTGTGTTACGGATACCAGATAGTTGACATATAAATTCTAAATACATACATATTATAGATATAAACACCCATAACTGGAGTACAAACAATCGTGCTCAACAAATGAATGCCAGCGGTACTCGAACCCGCGACCGCTGGCGCAGAAAGTAGGGTCACTACCAACTGAGCCAAACGTGTCGTCGATATGCCTTTAATTAGATTAGACTCAAAATTAAATATATGTATAGACAAAGTTGATATCTAATGCTAATGCAAAATAATGACACATTGTTTTCACTAACGCCATAAAACGTATTTGAACCTGCGACCCGTAATGCACTAAACAGTAAACCAAAGAAATTACTATCGACCAGTGAATACGACGATCGATTTTAAGTATCAATAAAAATTTCTGAGAAATTATAAGTATGGGTAACGGTTATTCAACAGGCTTTTTAAATTCAAATTCAGTTCGTCAACGGATTCGAACTGGCGGCCGGTTAGGACTAAACTCGGTCTAGAGGTTATTTTCCCGTACTAACTTTGACTCATGGATTCTCTTGCTTTTGGTTTGAAATAATCGTTTCTTTCATATGGTTTAAACAAGCTTAGATCTAGTTTATGAGATGGAAAGTAAAATAGAAATATACATATTATAAATAGTTGGAAGACAGTGGTAGCCCAACGGTAACGCGCTCTCCTGGATAACCGAGTGATGCGGGTTCAGATCCGGGTCTCGCACTTCTGATATTTTCATGTGCGAATCATTTCTATCATGATTACCACTTGTCTTACGGTGAAGGAAAACATCGTGAGGAAACCTGCATGTGTGAGAGAAGAGAGCAAGTTTTTGTAAGACGTGTGTATGTAGACTAAGGCCTGACCTCCAGCAGTGAAACGTTAAAAAGGGCTGAATACAATAAATAATTGATTCAGAAAACTAGGATGAGTGAAGAGAGAAGAAATTACTTAAAATTTGTATAGAAATTACAAAAATCTTTGTACCATTAACCATACATTGTTATTCTTCAACGGTTATAGAATAATAGAAATTCCCAAGATATATCAATCTCTATTGCTACGTCCTTTTCTGAGGCTTCTTTCCGAACTGGTAGTAGACTCATGACGTACAGTAACACATTGTATTAATTTAATGCTGATAAGTTTGAATCTGGCAAGCACACTCCTTTAACAACTTTTATAGTTTGACTAACTAACTGACTAAAGGGTTTTCTAAGTTTTAAATAATTTAGTTAAGAATTACCGATAAAAGAGTGGTATTAAACATCCGTTTCAAGATCAAATTTGAAATTTGAACGATTAATCTCGATGCGAGTATCCAACAGGTATTTAAATTCTTTTTGTAAGTACTTATTTTTTGTTGAACTCTTTTCTCAGGGCACATTATTTAATGCATGAAACTTAAAAATAATATTCCGTTACTATTAAAATGAAAAGGTTCAAAAATAAATAAACAGTAATATTAATTATTAAGTAACTTTAAATGAACCTAACATTCGATATTAAAAAATTATATATTGTTTAACTATTGGTTTACTCTCACTCTGCTCGCTATCAAGTTCGCTCTTCTAGAATCTCAGAAATGAGATACTTTTCCGCAGTAAAAACTAAAAAGTATCCTATATATTAAATCGGATAACCAGTTTTCATATTAAATTTTATCAAAATCTGTCCAGTGGTATTCTCGTAATGCGGCCACAGACAGACAGACAGACAGAAAAAAATCTAAAATATTCGTTTCGATACTAATGTACAAACAAGTAAATGTGAGAATTGTTACAGCATTATATAGTTTTTGTTTTGTTCTTTTTAAGGGTTGTTTTAGTATATTAGTCTTGTTATTATATATGTCGTATTAAGTATTATTATTGTTGTCGTTTTTGTAAAATATTTAATACCTGGTGGAAGTCAAAATTTTTTTTTATATAAACTATGGAGCATGTTGTGTTCTCCTATAATTGTAAGTACACATAGGTTAAGTTTTTGAAAATGTATTAGTGTAAGTTTTTTTGTGTACTAATGTTGGAGATCCTAAATAAATAAATAAATAAATAAATAAATACTAATGATAATTTCAATCAGATCTTCTAAAAATATTTAATGTACAGACAAAAATCGACTAACTTAGAATTTTATTATCCGAATCCATCTTTATTCATTAGTTCTTCCTTTTTACCGGAAAGGATATAGCGTGAAAGAATCTTATAACAATAAAGAAAAAAAAAACAAAAATTTCATTAAACCTTCAAAATCCCGACCCGATTCACTAAAATTAAAAAAAAATCACTACGTCAAAACACCACGTGGTAAAAAGCGCGCGAAACACAAAATGACATTGACAAATGAAAATATACTTTATCTGAATAAGAATAAGGCTCGTTTAACCATGTTCTAAAATTTACTGACGTTGTACAATTTGTACCGTGAGAATAAAGATATTTCATTGAAAAATCATCCTTAATGTAATGGTTTACGGTTGAAATTGAACTTTTCCCTTTAAAATACCTGTTCCATGACCGATAATGACCTCTCGAGTGTATTTATAGCCTTTTAACAACCGCAAATTCTATGAAGACGGTATTGGGTTCAATTTCCAACGACACATTTTATAACAGCTGATTATGCAATACTAAAATTCCTAGAAATGCTAGGCAAAGATTTTTGAATCTATAATATTCCGTTATCTCATCCATACAATATCCATATAAAAATTTCTTAACTGATTCGTATCTGTACATTACGTGTTTAATCTACAGTTTTTAGATATTTGCCTGTCTGTTTGTTAGTGAATTACGCCAGAAGGGCTGCCGCTGAACGGATCTGAATGAAATTTCGCAGATTCAGATTCAAATTGAAAATATTTTATTCAGCATAAAATTATTACAACGTGTTACATAACGTCATGAGTCTACTACCAGTTCGGAAAGAAGAAGCCGCTGACTTGAGAACTGGCGAAAGAAACTCAGCGGGACTCATATTTTTTGTGTTTTTTTTTGTCTTAGTGTTTTTCTTTTTTTAGTTAAATTGAAATTAACAATAATTCTATAGGTTGAAATAGCCTGGATTTTTTTAAATAAAGCTAGATTATATATATTGTGTAGTCTATGTGTATCAACTATCTGGTATGCGTAACACAAGCCTTGTAGCTGACCTCGTAGATAATGCTGTGTGTTTATGTTCTAACGTTTGTTTTTTATTTATCAAAGTATATGAAAATCATTTTCTTTCTGTCTGTTTGTTATTCCGACTTATCTCCGAAACGGCTGGACCGATTTTGACGGGACTTTCACTGGCAGATAGCTGATATTATAAGAAGTCTGAGCTTTATTTAAAAAAAGAAATAGTATACCGCTTATAAAAATTAAAAATAACTCTAATTTTCAATTATACTGGACGGACATATTAATATTAATGTCTTCCCGATGATAATCTTTTTGAAACTAGTCATCTGCACAAACAATTAATGTTATAGTAGTGCACAAGTGCTACTAGAAAAGACTCAATAGCTAAACTTGGCGTGACTCGGAACTCGAACCTAGGACCTCCTGTGCGTCCGTAAATGCTAGGCACTACACCACCGAGGTACTTTCGTGGGCGAACAAAAGTATCAATAAAATTTTAATGGGGTCAGTGGTACTTTGAATAAGTAATTATTACTGGCGACTTGAAAGTGGGTTAGGTTATATGTTCTGTTCGATTTTTATAGCTTCAAAATGTGTCATTAGATCACAGATTAATTAAAAAGTTGTTACTTCGAGAATGACACGCAAAATACGAAAATTGGGGTAAAAAATTACTATAAGTACATAGATTAGTGCCAGTTCTTTTTGATTTTGTTGCGAACTGATGTATTCAGGATCAGAACATGCTGTTGTTATGTCATTAACTAGGGCTAAAAACAGGTTATTTCCCATCACTGATCCCTGTGGAACCGAGCAACTTCCAATGGGTTCGAGGTTTGACCTCGCACCAAGAACATATTATGTACTCTGTTTTCGGTCACACAAAAATGACGCGATTTAGGAGATTACCTTCAAAGCCATACCGAGCCATTTTTTTTAGCAGTAACTTGTGGTCAATCATTTCAAAGGCGCGCGAGAGGTCACAGAAAATCGCTGCGACCTGTCGCCCGCCCTCGAGATGCGCCATCACCCGAGCATCCAGGTCGCGCGCTGCATCACTCGTCGAGCGGCCGATACGCAAATTGCTGCCTATTTAAGAGGTTATTTGATGTGAAATGCTTCATCAGTCTCGCGCTCAATAAACGCTCGAACACTTAAGATACTACAGGAATGAGCGATATTGGTCTGTCAAATTTTGCTACATGCATTTCTCCTTTTCCCTTGTAAATAGGCTGCACTTTCACCAACTTTAGCGCGTCCGGATACACGCCAGCGCTAATACACTCGTTTAACAATAAAAGGAAAAAAAAGGACCAATGATATTAGTACAGGTGGAAAAAGATCTAAGATGGGTCCGGGAGGCCCACTCCCCATCCCTCCTCCCGTCCTTCCTCCTACCCCCCTCCCTTTCCTGAAAGGCCGGCAACGCACCTGCAAGCAGTTGCAGATGTCCATGGGCGGAGGTAATCACTTACCATCAGGTGAGCCTCTTGCCCGTTTGCCCCCTTTGTCCCATAAAAAAAATGTGGGATGACATGTCATTAATGTCCTTTGATTGTTTGCGTTTTATATTTTTACATGCATTAATCATTTCGTCCAACGTAAACGGTTCGAAAACAAATGTAGGTGGTGAGTCAGTTATGTATTGTTTGAGATATACAAGCGCACCACCAGCGCGCGGCTGCGTGTTTCTGTACTTTGTTTGTGTGTAATTTGTTTGCGTGTTTATGTAAAACTATGATATCTCGTAAGATATTCATTGAAATCAAATCATGTCAAGAGCAATTTTGTTCAAAATTAAATACTTGTAATGAAAGTTACTCATTTTCAATTCTTAATTAATTATTATTCTTAGTATATTATTATCCCCGCGGATCCGCCCGCGTTTTTAGAAGAATGAAAATTTAGGGTTATAAGTATTTTTAGATGCCAAATCATAAAACAAAAAAAAATAAAATAAAATTAAATATCTTCACCCTTATCACCTTCGGAAACAAAAAATAGCCTATCTATTGTCAGACCTACCAAACACAAAAATTTCATAAAAATCGGTCAAGTCGTTTCGGAGGAGTTCGATAACAAACACTGTGACACGACATTTTTATATATATTAGAGATAAAGTATCCCATATTCGGTCCAGCTATTATCATACCAAATATCAAAATCTACCGAGTAGTTTTATCGTGATACGGTCACAGATATACAGACAAAAATTCTTAAAAGTACAGATTCGGCTTCTGTATCGATAATAGTGACGATTTCGGAATCGATAGCTTTAAAGACACTAGGTTTTTTTAATCAGAACATATATAAATAAAATTGAAGTGTCTGTTTGTAATTTCAAATTAACAGCTTTTCACTAAATGCATATGAAAGTATATACGGTACTCACATCAAAAAAATATTTTTTTAAAAAACTTACATCAAAAAATTGTTTTTTTCTTTCCGGCTAATTTCGAAACGGGTGGACCGATATACTCGCAGATAGCTCATGTTATAAGGAGTAACATTTTATTAGACAATTAAAATTCTTCTCTGATAGTAGACCGTTAAGTCTAAGGTTCAATTTACGTAGTAGCTGCAAGAATTATCTAGACTTCCCTAAAAAAGCGCGTCTGGTTTTTTGCTATCTAGATTGAAGATTAATAAATAACCATAAAAATTAAAAACTCATTATATTATGTACAATTAATAAAGAATTAGCTTCCATTTTGTTTCGCCGCTATGTAAATTAAGTCTAATACAGCAACGTCCGGCACTCCAGCCGGGCGCTTAGCCAAGAAACACGCAGAAGGGGGCCACTTCGGTGGGTGATGTGTCATGCGGGTTACTCCTGGTGCTTCTTTAAGAGCAGAGTGGACTGTGAAGCAACCCCACAGCTGTGTGGTCTGTTTCGGAAAAGTCCCGTCAAAATCGGTCCAACCGTTTCAGAGATCAGCCAGAACTAACCGACAGACAAAAAATAAAAAAAATCATATGCATTTAGTGAAAAGCTGTTAATTTGAAATTACAAACGGACACTTCAATTTTATTTATATGTATACATGTAACTATTGAATCAATTACAAAACCTTCAGGTGTATGTACACGCGTATTTACGTAGCTTATTTAGAATTTAGATAATAGATAAAAAATTCTAACTTTGATACAGATAATTTAGAGTTAAGTGACTGTAATCTAAACAAATGAAGGTGTAATTTGAAGATTAATGCATTGTAATTAATTTTAAGCATTTCTTAGCACATATTACGAATACTCTTCGCGCTACTTAAAATAATAGATTAAGAGATATATGTATATTTCACTGAAGAGAACAAAGTCTTATTTTTTAAAAGGGTAGGGTGGGCATATGTTTTATGGCTGAATTTTTAATATCGATTGGACGAGCACTGGTGTAATTAAATAAAAAATTTAAAAAACCCCCACAGAAAATAATAAAAATAGAATTTAACTAGTAAAGCCTTTTCATTTGATACCCATATTGAGGGAGTTGTGAAAAAAATATGTAAGTAATCCGTCATTTTGTCACGTCGGCCATCTTGGACCAATTTTCATCAAATATTGCTAAGAATACTCTCGTCAAACAAAAGAAACAAAATCAAAATGGTTTCATCCGTCCGGGAGCTATGATGCCACAGACAGACACACACACACGCAGACCCATCAAACTTATAACACCCCGTCATTTTTACGTCGGGAGTTAAACAAGTATGTACGCATTACAAGTATGTGACACACGTATGGTAATATATTAATCAATTTAGCGTTAGCAGCCTAGTAAAAATAATTTTCAAGAATGTCATTTCTAATGCGTTATCGATTTACTATTCCTGCGAATCGTCGCCAATCCACCGTTGTGTAAGAGCATATATTGCCAAGACTAGCAACTCTTCCTTTACTCTAGCAATTTTTTTTTTTTTTTATGGGACAAAGGGGGCAAACGGGCAGGAGGCTCACCTGATGGTAACTGATCACCGCCGCCCATGGACATCTGCAACACCACAGGGCTTGCAAATGCGTTGCCGGCCTTTCAAGAAAGAATACGCTCTCTTCTTGAAGGTTGCCAGGTCGTAACGGTTCGGAAAGACCGCCGGCGACAGCTGGTTCCACAGAGTGGTTGTGCGAGGCAGAAAATGCCTAATGCCTAATTTAACAGTGACTTTAAATTTCTCATAGATGTAATATTTTCCCGGAGTAAAAAGTATCCTACATGTTGACCCGGATAGTAATCTATCATCAAAACAATTTCATCAAAATTAGTCCAGTGGTTCTTTCCAGAAGCAATCACAGACAGGCATAGTTTTTTTTTAAATAATAGATTCGGCATCTGTATCATTAATAATGACTATTTAAATAAGGTTTCCCAAAAATACTCGATTTTTATTTTATTTTTTGTAAAAATTTGAAAATGTATGGTTCAAATTGCCCCAATCGCCCCAAGGGCCTTGCGATATGAAACTTAGTTCTCGCGTTAAAATAATTTAGTGGATCTTCGAAATAGCACAAGTAAGGTTCTTTTAATTATTATTTTGTCGAATTGTAAAAATATAAATAGTAAAAAATAGAAACAAAAACAACTTAAGAATAATATTTTATTATAATATTATAATTTATAACTATTTTATATCTTTTATATATTTAATTATTATATGTATATATTTTTTGTTTTGTTAAATTATATATTATATATTATGAAGGTATTTTTAAGTGTTTTTGAAGTAAAACTTGTTTTGGTGCAACTAAGGGGTAAGTTAAGTTGCATTAGAATAGTGAGTGTCGCGGAAATGAGGGTCAAAACTCAAAAATAATTAATCTGTCAAGCCGTTGCGGAGGAGTTCGATAACAAACACTGTGACACGAGATTTTTATATACTAGATTTTGATTTTTTAATTATTTGTAGTTTCTGATGTAGCTTCTTCAACGCTGCGTAAAAGTTACACGCACTCAATTTTTTACAGTGCTAAGATAAGTTATTCTATTTATTTATGTAGTCAGCCCTTTTAAACTTCCCACAGCTGATGGTGGGCTTTCCTTCAATGCGAGGGGGATCAGGCCATAGTCCACCATGCTGGCCAAGTAACGGCGAACTTCACATGTCTTTCAAAAACTTGCTGGGTTCTCTCAGACATGCAGGTTTCCTCACGATGTTATCCTTAACCGTAAGACAAGTGGTGATCATGATAGAAATGATTCGCACATGAAAATATCAGAGGGGTGAGACCCGGATTTGAACCCGCATCACTCAGATATCCAAGCGAGCACGGGTTACAGTTGCCAAAGGGGCTCATTACCGTTTATTTTACTGTTCATTGATTTGCTGGAAGACACTACACTATTTTTGTCCTAAATTCCAGAAATGAGTAACAAAACTACAAACATTCGCATTTTTAGTAATATAATTCTTTAATAGCTGAATCCACTTAAACTTAATTGATGTTGCTATCACACAAAAATAATCTTTCGTTGCTTTTTAGTGTCACCAGAAAAAAACTTTATGCCCACGGTAGTAACTAAAGTTGGGGTGATTCGTGGAGTGAAAGCAAAAGATGGGAACTATGACATGTTCATGGGAATACCTTTTGGGAGAGTTTCGGAGGAGAACCCTTTTGGGGTAAGATTTATTTTAGTTTTGGCATAGATAATACTACACTAATACTAGATTAAATCAAACTCGATCAACTAATACTTCCAATTAATTTGCTCAATGGTCAAAAAAAAGTAAGAAATTGCCTGTCAAATAAAGAAGAAAGAGGTGGTAAATTGTTTTTAAACGCTTTTTCCGCGTGATCACTTATTATTTTGTGCATTTTTTTAATGAAAAAGTTTAAATAATCCAATTTTTCACAGGTATCTGAACCATATCCGAAATTTGACAACATATTTGAAGCCAACGACGACTCAGCTGCAAGTCCTCAACTAGAAGAATTCACGCACACCATTATTGGTTCTTTGGATTCTCTGCATTTAAATATTTACGTTCCACATTCAAAAACACCTCTTGCGGTTATGGTTTGGATATTTGGGGGCCGATACGCCATTGGGTTTCCTGGGCGGTTTATTTATGGTCCAAAATATTTCATGGCCCATCAAGTGATCCTGGTCACCATGAACTATAGACAGGGTCCTTATGGGTTTCTATGTGCGGACACTCCAGAAATTCCAGGAAATCAAGGACTGAAAGATATTTTGTTAGGTTTGCGGTGGGTTAGAAATAATATATCTGGATTTGGTGGTGACGCTAACAATATTACTGTGTTTGGAGAAAGTTCTGGAGCAATGGCAATCGATTTGTTCTTAACACTTGATGAAACGCTGTTCCATAAAGCGATTTTGATGAGTGGCACAGTTTTGCGACCTTTAGTTGTGAAGAAATACGACCACACTATTCAGATACGCTTGGCCGAGCGCTTAGGTTTAAAAACTAAAGATCCAAATGAAGCTGTTGCATTTCTGGCTAAAATACACCCACATTTGGTAATAAAAGCCTCTGAAGAACTCCGAATAACATACCGTCCGTGTATAGAAAAGAAGTTCGAAGGAGTTGAACAACTAATACCAAGGTTTCCCATAAAAATACCATTAAAAAACTTAAAAGGTATTTCGGTAATGGCAGGTTTTTGTGACGCGGAAACCATGTACCGTCACTATTTGAAAACTCCTGACCAATTTGGGAGTGACATAACCCAAATTTACTTAGACACGGTTTTCGATTTGGATGACAACAAATGGGCGAAGGAGATCGTTCGTCAGTTTTATATGGGAGATGAAGATTTTAGTAGAGATATGCTGTGAATCTCCCACATGGATTTTGATTCAGATCTTAACTTCATATATCCGATGCAGAGAAGAATTAGGCAGTTTATTGGGAAAGGTGCTGAAGTTTATCAATACATGTTTAAATATTGTGGGGATAGGAATTTTGTTAAAAAAAGGGCAGGGATAAACGAGGGCGGGGCGTGTCATGCTGACGATATAGCCTATTTGTTTGATATATCTTATGAGGAAACACCATCAAAATCAGACCAGCTTGTTATAGATCGAATGACGGCCATGTGGGCTAACTTTGCTAAGTATGGGTAAGTACTAGCGAATCACCCCGTGTTCTCCCAGGTTTATCCCTAGGGGCGTTTCATTTTTTGAGCGTTATCTATACATATAGTAAAATTCTAAATTAGTCGAATCTGTTCATTGAATATTTTTTGGAAGATATAATTGAAATATTCATTATTATCGATACAGAGGCCGAATTTATCGTTTTTAGAAATACAGTCTGTCTGTCTGTGACCGCATTACGAGAAAACCACTGCACAGATTTCGATGAAATTTGGTGTGATGACAGTTGGCTCTCCGGGTCAATATATAGGATAGTTTTTACTGCAGACTGAGACTAACCCTCAAAATGTATCCTAAAATGTAATGTTCTTTTTCTAAAATAAAAGTAGTCTAAGCTACTCGTTATAACGTCAGCTATCTGTTAGAGAAAGTACTATCTAAATCGGTCCAGACAGTGAAAAAAAAATCAATCCATGTAATAAAATTCTATCTAAGACGAATCTGAACGTTCAACATTTTTTGGAAAATCTAATTTAAATAATCATTATTAATGATACACAGGATGAATCTATTGTTTTTAGATTTTTTTTTTATCTGTCCGTCTGTATTTTTGTCTGTGATCACATCACGAGAAAAGCACTTGACAGATTTCGATGAAATTTCGTAGATTTTAAATAGCTTAATTATAATACTACTTAATAATTTTTACTGCAGGAAAACTCTCATTACTGAGAAATATATACTAACAGTTAAATTGGGTCCATATATTGGATATATAAAATCTACGAATTTGGGTTCCGTTTTTAAAACGCAAGCGGAGCCGCGGGAAGTGTTTGTATATATAAGTACCGTACATAATTTCATATGAATTTACTTTGACAAATTTTATCATTGAAGCAATCCAGGGGCAAAGCTTAGTCTATTTCTCAACTGTTTTAGGGACCCAACACCAGTCGTCTCACCTCTCTTACCACTCAAATGGTCGCCTCTCACCGCTGACCACGCACATTGTATGGTCATAGACTCCGACTTGACCACTATATCTAGACCTTTGCACAACAGAATGGCGTTTTGGGACCTTTTCTACAAAATTTTTGGACATAAGTTGCGAGATTTGGAAGAATAAAAAAGTATCCTTCAAAAATGAATCCCTCAAAGTGTTTTTATTTCTTTCACTGTGTGTAGTGTGTATGTGCGTGTGCCTGTGTGTTTTGTGCTGTGTTTTTTTTGTGTTTTGTCGAACAATCATGTCGTCGTGGAGGGGCGGTTCAGTAGCATCCGGAAATCTGGCCGGACGTGAAGCCTAGAGACGCACATGGAGGTGGACCACTTCGGAAGGCGGTGTGCCATGCGGGTTGCTCCTGGTACTTCACTGATAGTAAAGTAGACTGTGAAGCAATGGGCAGTAGGTTCGAGTCCCGGGTTGGGACAAGTTTAGTTATTGAGTCTTTATGCTTAGTAAGCCTCAGTAGCAGCCCGGAGTTGGGAAGTTGGCGGTGTGTCACCCCCGTGCCGAGGCAGAGCACTCTAACTCTCACTGCTGGTGTCTCGTGTCGTCGCACCGGAGTATGAGAGTGACAGGAACAGAGAGTGCACTTGTTTCTGCACTATAATATCTCCTGCGCACGCGCAGTTGGCTAGTCTCAGTGTGAATAGCCAAGAAAAGGTCGAAGAACATTACTAGTAAGCCACACAAAGCCCCCATATATTTCGTATTGACGAGTCTCGAGAGACAGGTTTTAAGGTCAAAATTGATGACGAATGATTTTTTTAAAGTTTTTTAAAACTATAATTATTATTATTCATTATAATTTATAACACAATTCTCAACAGACTCAAGTACATCAATTAAGGTCTTGGCTCTAGCGTAATCTTAATATATTGCGATATATTAGTTGCATTAAATTTAAATATTCAATGCACTAGGTATCTACTTATTATATGTGAAATGCAAAAATTGTATAATATATTTTTTGTTACTACTTAACACTATAACTTATTAAAATTTAAAGAATTGGTATATGAATAGAATGAAACTGTGTTAATACACCGCCATCTAGATCCGTGGAAAGCTACGAGGCTTGTGTTACGGATACCAGATAGTTGATACACTACACATATATAACTACATATACAGCAAAAAGAAATTAGAGGCTAGGAATAGGCACTGAACTGTTTTGTACATACAAAATACTAATATAGATCTGAACCCACCGATGTAATTTTAGGTAGCTTGGTGAACAATAGCCTGATCATCTTCGATTGAGGAGAAGCCTACTCTGTGTACTCATCCTTGCTTCACTTAAGTTTCCACGAGAGTATATTTTTCGAAATAATATTATTTGATCCATATCCTGTTCAGTCGTTATGGCGTAATTGAGTGAAAAGCTAAAAATACCTTTTAAAAAACGTAAAACGTGAGGCAAAATCATCTTGTTTTATGCAAAAATGTTTCGATATGATAAAGACGAATTGAAATAGAAGCACTATAAATATCTTTCTCCTTCATAGAGCACTTAAACTTAAAGTTAAAAAAAACATGTATAACAAGTAGGTTTATTAATTTTAACCTTGTGTTGTTTTACAGTTATGAAGTGACGTCGGATTTTCACCGTAAAACTCATAAAAATGATGATAATTCTTTTAATTTTATTCTTAACTAGCAAACCTTTTTTATAGTTTTCTAATAAAATAAAAGTATACTAAGTTACTCCTTATAACATTAGCTATCTGCGAGTGAAAGTCCCGTCAAAATCGGTCCGACCGTTTCAGAGATTAGCCGGAACAGACATACAAACAAACACTTTTAAAATTGAATTATTAATGGGTACCTACCGTAAATACATACTTTCATATGCATTTAGTGAAAAACTTTTAATTTTTATTAATTAAAAACAGACACTTCAACTGTATTTGAATGTACTGATTTATTAAAATTCCTATCCAACTTCCCGCCTTTAATTGATAGATCATACTTTTATATTGACAAAGGCATTGCTTCAAACAGCCAAAGTATAAACTATTTTGTCTAAACCTACCTGCTTCAAAAAAATTTGTAACCAAAACGCTGAACGTTCCCAGAAACGATTCAAAATAAAAGAAACCGGCATTAAGAACCTGTTCCTTGGTAATGACGAGCAAAAAATGTGAAAAAAAGCACCGTCCATCAGCTGATTTTGCCGCGTTGAGGCGCCCTTGTATTATGAAAGGCATTGGTAGCGATCGCAAAAGCTCTAGAAATACTAGATACATATATCGTAAGTTTAGTGTTAGTTTAGTTAGAACATAAACTCTAAAGTTGGAAAAGTATTCAAATAAATATGGCTCCGATAAGGAAATAAACAATGTTATTTTTACGCTTCAAAATGATTAAAAAAAGGGAAAATTATCATATTAATCTCCAAGTACATATATTAAGTTTACTAGGTTATAATAATCATATCGAAACCTAAAACGAAACATTTAAAAACGAAAAAAGTCCTCAAGGTTACAAAACAATGACCTCCTTGGTGCGAGTGACGTTGACGCTCAGCTGATTCCCGCCAAAACCGGTGTCACAGAGTCGCAAAAAAAAATCATTATTTACAATTTCTTGAACAATTCTATTGTAAAAATCGTGTTTTTCTTTTCTTTCCGTTTATTTTTGTTAACAATAAATGTTTTATTTAAAATTTAAGCCCTTGAGAAACAGCTGATTTGCTCCGCCATTTTGTTAGCCCGTTTTGAAACCAGTTAGTTACTATGTGACTTAATACTTACAGAGTGGGAATTCACAAGTCGTTCGATATGTGCTGTGCTGTATCTTAATTATCCTTAATTATCATTTCTAATGTTGAAACATTTTGATTGAACACCAAATAAATTGTTTATAATAAGTGGTAATTGTAATTGAATGAAATGAAATCAAAATATACTTTATTCAAATAAACTTTTACAGACCTTTTTTAATTTGAGGAGTGATGTTTAATGTTTCTATTGAAATTTCTTTGATTCACTTTCTACCATTTAATTGTAATATATATTTTTATTGCACTTTGAAAATATATACAGTGATGCAAATACAAATATAGTTTGCAATGGTGGATAACATTTTTAGCGCGAGCGAAGCCGCGGGTTCCGCTTGTTATATACTAAAACCTTCCTCGAGAACTACTCTATCCATTAGTGAAAACAACATGAAAATCGGTGCAGTAGTTTTTGAGTTTATCGCGAATACACAAACAGACTAAAAGACGCGGCGAAGGACTTTTGTAATATGTAGTGATAATTTTATTTAGCCTGGAACCACCAGAATTATTGTTTGGATAACGTACTCGTATAATAGTTTTAAGAGTTTGTGAACATTCTTTCTAAACCATTTTTCTCGAAAGCGAACGATGGTATACATTTGGGATTCAAACCCACGACCTCCGGATGTGGTAACCATAAAACCTACCATGATTTTATAAGACGCACGGTAATATCCCATTGTGAGTTCGGTTTTTACAATAGATATGAAATATTTGTGTTACAAGTGTGTAATTTTTTTACCAAATAACTTTTTCTAATCTCCTTTGTTTGCAGGATGGTGGCGAGGGTTTGCCCGAAAAAATGGACGACCATATTGTATTGACCATATTACACTGGAAATGGGCTTAGTTCGAATTGTCCAGACACTTTAATGATGAGAATTTTAGTAGGGCCTTTGTGTTGTTGTCTTTTATTAAATAATTGAGGCTTAATAAAATCTAATTTGACAAACCAACTATATTTTTATTAATAATAATAATGTCCTCCTGACCGATTCCGGCCACGGTGCGGCGGCCAATCTCATTGAGACTAGCCAACGGCGCGGGAGATATTATAGTGCAAGAGTGTACGCGCAAACACAAGTGCACTCTCTGTTTCTTATCACTGTCATATTCCGGTGGGACGACTGCTCGACACGACCAGTGAGAATTAAGGCGCAGGACCGACGGCTTTACATGCTCTCCGAGGCACGGGGGTGAAAAACACCGCTAACTTCCCAACTGCGGGCTGTCACTGAGGCTTATGAATCAGAAATACTCAAGAACTAAACTTGACCTGACCTGGGACTCGAACCCAGGACCGCCCGTTGTGCGACCGTACATGCTAGCCACTACATCGACGAGGCAGTTTGGCTATATTTATAATATGTATGTATTTAAAGTTATATATTATGTGTAGTATTTCAACTATCTGGTATCCGTAACACAAGCCTCGTAGCTTGCCACGGAACCAGATGGGGCTGTGTGGTAATGCCCTAATATATAACGTCCCAACAACATATTTAATGTATCAGTAGTATTAAGTCTATATACAGCAATTTAAAGCCACCATTTTAAAAAGTGGACATTATGGACTTAAAATAATCATGTTCTTAACAATTTTGAGGCAAAATGTGTATTTAATAAGCAAATGATTTGAGTACAAATAAAACCTTTATTACAGAACTAAAAGCGAACTAAAGATATAAAATAATTTATTTTAATTATACATTTGCAAAAATCTCATCAATATCGGTAAATCTCCAAACAGAAATAGAAAAAGTATTCCAAATCTCTCAATAACCCAGTATTTCCACAAAAAATTTAATTCCAATGCGAACTTTTGAATTATTACTCAAGTTAAGCAAAAAACCAGGTACCTACTTCGGCATTTCTAAATGGTGGAGACCTGTCATCTAATACCCTTACAATATATTTGATACGCTTCTTATAAATATTATTGTGCAAAGAGGCAGTGAAAAGGCGTTTAGTTAAACTAGTTTTTTCGCACAATTACATATTTTGTAATCTCTCTTGCTTTATTGAGAATTTGGATATCTAAACGCGTAAATAAAAGCGAAAGGTCAATCACTCCACTCTATCACTCATCACGAAATATCGAAAACCGCTAGACTCTTTATAAGATGAAATTAGGCAGGGAGGTAGTTTATAGTTAGTAGACGTTCGCTAAGAACGGATTTTGCGACAGGGCCGGATTGAGGTGGTTTAAGGGTTCTTACTTTAATTACTGTTGTAGCTTTGTGAGGGACACCTATAAATCTGATTGTAAGAGAAAAGCCAGTTTTGCCAATATATTACATTTTCAATTATAACATAGTAAAAAGTCAACGAAAATGCTTCAATTTGTATGAAATAGATTTTTTATTTGCCCCTTTACTTTTTTAAAACTAAATGCTAAAAAAAAACCTTTTTTAAAACTAGAAATATATGTATATAGTGAAAATAAGCACGAAACAATAATATCTATAATCTATTATATCTAAACATAGCGTGACTTCAGTTATACATAGTAAAAAGTTTTGTGGAAGAATGTCGTCAATCAATCAAATTTTAAATTATAATTAAAAAAAGTTATGTCATTTTTGACAGTTCATCACAAACTATTTATTGGGCGGTTAAAATTAAAAAAAAAGAAAGGATTACCGCCAAATTGTAAAAGAGTAGCTTTAATAATTTTTAATAGTTTTACACTTCAAAGAACAAAGCCCTTGTTAGAGGGATTACACGTTTCTACTGTGTTTTATATGAATTTAAAAATGAAAAAGAAATTCTTTACTGTAATTCGCTAAGAAATATTATTTATTTAGGACTGAGAACACTTAAAAGTATTATTTTTTTAATTTATTACGTTCAAAACTACAATGGAATAAAAGGGAATGCTTTAAATCACTGATTAAAAAAATTACTACCAATGGAGAACTTAATACCTGACGTTTTAGTCAAAATTACTATTTAAATATTTAAAGATACTAAAAAAGTTAAACTTAGTTCGTAATCGTTAATTAAACATTATGTTCGTAGTGATTGCTGTTTGAAAAACTCTAAAACTATGCAACGGCTTAAAATACGGTTTTCAGAAATAGACAGCATATTATAATATCTAATTTCTAATCTAATCAAATAAAGAAACCTGAGTGGAGCAACGGTTAGCCGCTACTGTAGGATTTTAAAAACAAAACAAAAGAAAAAAGATTTCAAATAATCATAAATAACGACCATGCGATAAAATATCGAACGACACATTAATAGGTCAGTATGTGTTTTAAATTTCAAACCGTGTCCAGACATTTTACATCCGAATTTTATTACACAATTGACTTGCGCCGTGATAATGTAAGTTATATAACTTCACGTTGTTGTAGGAGAGAGAGAGGGAGAGATGGAAAGAGAGCGAAAAAGAGAGATTTTATATTTGTTGGGACATTATTTCACACGCCATCTAGTTCCATAGTAAGCTACGAGGCTTGTGTTACGGATACCAGATAGTTGATACACTACACGTATATAACTATAAAACATGGGTATTATAAGTATACCCATAATTATTGTAGTACAAACATATCGATGTTCAACAAATGTCCCCAGCGGGACTCGAACCCGCGACCGCTGGCGCAGAAAGTAGGGTCACTACCAACTGAGCTAAACGTGTCGTCAAAATATATTAACTAGATTAGGTTACACTTCCTCCATGAAACTCTTTTTTAAACAATATATTATTTTATTTTTCAGCCACAGTCAACATCTACGCAGCTCAACTCGCAGATCAATCTCCATCCTTTGTGTCATTTTTTTTTATATTAATTTATATGAATATTCTTTATTTTTATAACAATATTCATAATTTTAACTGCCAGATTTACAAAATGGTCAGTTTATCAAATTAAAAACTTTTTTATACACTAGTAATTCCCGCGGCTTCGCCCGCGTTTTAATCACAATTTAAAAATTGGAATTGGTGGTAGAATGTTGAAAATTCTACGCTTCTTGTAAGAGCTATTAGCTAAACAGCAGGCAAGACGGTGCGCGTAGGATCGGCGATTGCATCAAGCGAAGCGGCGCTTGATGCTTGCATTTTATTTAAAATACTTGACAAATTGTACACTAATACTTTCCTCGAGAACCGCTCTATCCATTGGTGAAAATGACATGAAAATCGGTGCAGTAGTTTTTGAGTTTATCGCGGACAAACAGACAGACGCGGCGGAGGACTTTGTTTTATAATATGTATAGATAGATTAAAATAGCGAAACCTTACAATATGTAAGTACTTATAGCTTTGCATGGGAAAGTAAATAAAGGGTTACGCAAATATGTTCCTACAGTACAGGCGTACTAATGTTGCGTGCAAATTAAAGGTATTAGTGAAGCTAGGTTTTTTTTATCTGTTACTTGTAAGTAGTAGGACAGCCTCGCTTGATGCTCTTTGGATTTAAAAGAATACGTTTTTTCAATGTTTTAAATACAAAAAAATATCTATCAGTAAGTACATCTATTACGTATCTGTTTTTAATTTCAAATTAACAGCTTTTCACTGAATGCATATCCATTTTCAACATTTTTGTCTGTCTGTCTGTTTGTTCCGGCTAATCTCCGAAACTGCTGGACCGATTTGACGGGACTTTCACTCGCAGATAGCTAATGTAACTTAGGCTACTTTAATTTTATTAGAAAATTATAAAAGCCGTTTAATTTATTTTAAGTTACGCCCAACGAAGCGGGTGTACTAACACAGAATAAACACTGTATGGAAGTTTGTTCTGTAAACCTTAGCTTTCTCAGTAGAGAAACATGTTTGTTCCTCGGTTCACCTTTTCCTTAACAAATATTCGTAACATAACTTCATAAGTTGTTATATACTGGCGATTTACGTGTACGAGTGCATCCTGAAGTGTGTAACAGTAGCTTATACGTTGTTCCAGATCATATTCTACTAGTGTACTAAATGTCATCGATGTCCATCCAGCCATCTATACATATTATAAAACAAAGTCCTCCGCCGCGTCTGTCTGTCTGTTCGCGATAAACTCAAAAACTACTACACCAATTTTCGTGCAGATTTTACCAATGGATAGAATGGTTCTCCAGGAAGGTTTTATTATATAATTTGTCAAGTTTTTGTATAAATTGGCTAAAATATAATGATATCTGTTAGAGGTGTCGGAAAAAAATTAACCGTCTCGGAGCTTTCAACGAAAACGCTGACTTTAGTCAGCGATAATGAGATATATAAGAAAATGATGTATGGTGGAATTGTGTATCTTATATAGGTCTACAAAAAGTCCGCGATGGCATATGTCTATCTCTTAAGAATAACATACTACATCCATTTTAATAGTTTAAAAATGGGCAATTATAAAATATAAAGTGGTAATTGGAAAGCTATTTACACAAATATGGTATTAATCCTTATCATTAGATAATTTAGAGGCTTCAAGCATTTCATGCACATTATTTTACTCTTTTACACCATATAATTTAAACGAATATCTTAGGAATAATCGCAAAAAAATACTGACGCGAGTATAAACTGCAAGCGCTGCTTCAAGCGCCGCTTCGCTTGATGCAATCGCCGACGGCCGAGCCTACGCGCACCGTCTTGCCTACTGTTTAGCTAATAGCTTCGATTTGTGGTTATAAAATACTTATAAAATTTTCAACATTCTACCACCAATTCCTATTTTTTAATAGTGATTAGAACGCGGACGAAGCCGCGGGTATTGCTATCAGAATAATATATTTAATCCTTAAAGAACAACTTTTTAAAGTAAGAGTTAAATCGATTTTATTCCACCACTTTCATCAGTATATATATAAATAAAATTTGTTAAAAGCTACACAATGTGTCTATGGGAATTTCGTGCCTACACAAAAGAAAAGGAAGCGACGCGTGGTTGCTCCATAACTTTTAAGCAATTCCTCGAAATGACCTTCCTTTAACTGTATCGATACTAATATATATGCCCCGTTGGTGTAGTGGCTAGCATGTACGGTCGCACACCAGGAGGTCCTGGGTCTGAGTCCCGGGTCGGACCAAGTTTAGTTATTGAGTCTTTCTGTTTCGCAAACCTCAGTAACAGCCCAGAGTTGGGAAGTTGGCGGTGTGTCACCCCCGTGCCTCGAACACGTAAAGCCGTCGGTCCTGCGCCTAAACTCTTACTGGTCGTGTCTCGTGTCGTCGTACCGGAGTATGAGAGTGATAAGGAACAGAGAGTGCACTTGTGTCTGCGCATACACTCGTGCACTATAATATGTCCCGCGCCGTTGGCTAGTCTCAATGAGATTGGCCGCCGTGGCCGTAATCGGCCGGGAGGACATTATTATTTGATGTATGTACGAGTTAAGTTTAAAGTATAGCTAGGTAAGCTACATTTTTAAACGGCTAATCTCTAAAACGGCTGGATAGATTTTGATGATACATTCACTGGCAGATAGCCGATACTATACGGAGTAACTTAGGCTCTTTTTAGAAAAAGTATTAGGATTTGGCTCAAAAAAGGTACCCATGGAGTCAGTAGCCATTATATATGTGTAACACACAAAAAATACTTTTAAATGCTTTCTATCATGTATGATAAAAAAAATCGAATCTACAGACGTCTGTCGATTTTGATTCCCACTTCTCAACCATTGCACCAGAGGTCCTATTTTTTATGACTTTAAAGTTTAACAAATATTTAAAGTGGCCGGAAGCCCTGAATGGGTGTGGAGTAGACAACTAACTGTCCTTTGCAAGTTAAGAACAAGTATTGTAGTATTGTTGAGGACGTGACCAAATAAAGCGATACAAAACAATTATGATTATAGAATTTAACACATATATTAACTATTTGTTACAGAATGAAGTGTTTTTTAAGGACTTTCTTGGCCTCAATTGTAATTGGGCGGCGGGAAAATTATTTTCAGGAGCATGCGTAGTGTAATATTATTTTAGTTTTCTTACGTCCTTACTAATATAAAAGTCAATGAAACAAAAAAATATATAAAAATTTTACAAACTTTGAATATCTTACTTATTTATATCTAATCAAAAGCTTTAAAAATAAGTTTCAAGCTTCTTGCTATATGAATAACGTAATTTCCATAAAATTTTCATCCCTTATTTCAACCCTTTACATCCCCTTTTTTTCGCCTTAAAAAGTAGCCTATTTCCTTTCTCAGGGTCTAGACTATCTGTGCACCAAATTTCATTTAAATCGGTTAGTAGTTTTCGCGTGAAAGCGTGACAGACAGTTAAACGACACGACACGACAAACAGTTACTTTCGCATTTAATAATATTACTTAGTAAGGATATTCATTTAGTTAAAAGTTGCAAATATCAGGCTTTATAATCATTATTCTTTCATTAGTGATCAGAATACACTTATATACCCCCTAGCAACCTTAGCGAAACTCGAGCCTACAACCGTACATACTACCCTAGACTAGATCATCCACACTTAAAGGCTGTTGAATCAGAAATTTCCACAACATGAGTATAAGCAACGCTGCGTAAAAAGGCTTGTCTTTTGTAAACTACAATACTCAAAAGAAGGTATGCTCTTAAACACCGCCTTTGTGAGGAACAAGTACATTGTAATAGTCATTTTGGTGAAGTTAGTTGTAAGAATACGTGAGTATGTCAATAAAGGACCTGCATTGAAGATGTACTTCTACATAATAGAAGTAGCGGAAAGGAGCAATTTTTTTGAATTTGCCGTTAAATTACCTAAGAATTCATTCTAATGTGAAAGTTACGCTTTTTCGTTACATTTTCACTTTTAAAGCACTACAGAGTTTGATGGAGTTTGGAAAAAATATAGATTGCGTCATAAAGATTTTTGATCTAGAATGACCTTTAATCTCCACCTGCTACGAAAGTACAGGAAATTCGTTGTCTAAACGAGGATAGTAAAATTCAAATTTATTCGAATCTGTTAAATATTTTTGAAAAATCTTTAATTTAGATAGTGGTAGTCCAGTGGAAACGCGCTCGCTTGGACAACCGAGTGATGGAATGGTTCGAATCCGGGTCTCGCACCTCTGATGTTTTCATGTGAGAAACATTTCTATCCTGATTACCACTTGTCTTACGGTGAAGGAAAACATCGTGAGGAAACTTGCATGTCTGAGAGAACCTAGCAAGTTGTCGAAGACGGTAAAAAAGGCTGAATACACAAACACATTTACGTATTTAACTTCTCTTAATAATTCTTTAAAAGGTGAGTGATTGGTTAAAACACTTCTCAGTAATTCTTTAAGGTGCTGTTTAGTGAAATACTGATCGGTGTTTAAAATATAATAGCACAAAAATTAAAAAGGAACTCGGGTACATTTATCGAGAGCTACTAACAATCCTTCAAGGAGCCGCATGTGCCTCGCGAGTCGCGTTGGTCCTCTATAATATATCCAAACCCGTTATATATCTCTTTTCAATATAACCTCTAAAGGTTTCCTTTTCTAAAACCTTCTTTGAACTTTAAAGTCACTGTGTATCATTGCATCTTTTAGATTTAGTTTGAATTTTAATTCTGGATCACTATCATCAACAGAATCAGTTATTGCGTTAGTAGTTGTTGCTTCACCATTATTATTGTTAAATATGAACAGTTGCGTTGTTTCTTTAGCCTTATCTCCACTGTCTTCTAACGAAATAGCAGATTCAGTACTTTCAATATTTTCGTCAGAATAATATCCTTCACTGTCACTTCTAGGATCATTACTTCTAGGATCATTTCTTCTAGGATCATTTCTTCTAGAATATTCAATGTTAAACTTCCTTATCTTCCCATAATATCTGTATCTAAATTTAGTTGTTTTTTTAGTAGTTGTCTTCATCCTGTACAAGTTTCTTTTAACATATCTCCTGATATAGTAATTGCTTTTGTGCATCGTTGATCTTATGGTTGTGGTAGTCGTGATTGTCGTGGTTGTTGGTCCTCTAAACTTCTCCTTCTTATTTTTCTTGATGTGTTTGAACTTCTTTTTGTATACGTTCATCCGATGCTTCACATCTTGCATTATAGTCGCGTTTGTAACGTAGCTCCAGTCTTCCATGAACTCGACTCGACTTGTGCTTAAAATTGGTTGTTTTGTTATTCGTATTTGATTACGCCTTCTTTTTGATTCTTCTAAAAATAAATTTTATCAAATAATTTATTAAATAATTTTTATAATTAGTAAGCTTATAATATCGCAAGGTTTTGTCTTGTTGCTGTTGTTGTTAATCTATACTCTATATACTAATATTATAAAGAGGAAAGATTTGTATTTTTGTATTTTATATGTTTGTATTTTGGTATGTAACGAATAAACTCACAATTTACTGGACCGATTTTAACGAAATTTGGTACACATGTGGTCTAGAGCCTGCGAAAGGAGATAGGCTACCTTTCAAGATGGAAAAAGGGCTGTAAAGGTTTGAAATAGTGGGTGAAAGTTTGTATGGAAATTACGACATTTTAAAGCTAGAAGCTTGAAACTCAAGCATATTTTCAAACAACAAAAAAACATACTTTATTTAAAGATAACGTAGATGGATAACGTAAGATAAGTTAATTCATACCATCAAATGAATTAGAAGTTGATTCATATCCCATCAATCCCAATCTTCGATTGAATATGTGCTCGCCAAACCTATTGTCTATTATGTCGTTTATCTGAACTATCATAAGCTTCTCCTGTTCTGTTCCTTGAAGTCTCCCAAATGGTTCAGAAACAAAAGTTTTTAATAAGCCATCAATAAGAATTTTAGGTGTAGAAGAATTTGGAAAAGATTTTAAATCTGCAAGAACTGTTGCTATATCTTCAGCATCAGTTTGTGTGAATACAGTATCAATGAAATCTAACAATTTATTGACATCTTCGTTAAATAATGAATGTCTATTCTCTAGCGCATATTCGACGAAAGAGAGATGACCTGAAAAGTTTAGTATTTAATCAGTTGTAGTTGAAATTGACTGTAACTTAAAGGCATGCTTAAATCGAAGGCCAACTCCATTAGTATTTGAATAGAATATTTTCGATTATTTTAAGTTCAGAAAATCGGTCTTATACAATTAGAAAATGGTTAATCAAAGAAAATAGTTTACGATTGACGATAATATGACGCTGAGGACATAAGGACGAATGTTTGTTCTCCAATCGTGGTGTTATATTTATAATATGTAGTGTATTAATTGTTACATAACACAAGCCTCGTATTTTTAGCCTTGGGATTAGATGATGCTGTGTAAATGTTTCAAAGTGTGAAAAAATGACTGTAATCATCAGTACAAAGAACAGATCCAACTGTGGAGATATATTCTAGTCATTTTCTTATCTTTGCTTGCAATTTGTCAGTATTAGGCTAAGAAAAGTTATAGCATGAAGAGGAAAGTTGGAGAGAAATTAGATAAAATAATTTGACATACTTTTCATTACATCCAAAGGTTCAGGCGCCAGCATTTGTATCGCAGCGAGAAACACTGCTGCTGGTTTACCTCCGAAAATAGGTAAAACATTTTCTCTATTTCGCCTGATGTAAAAGAAGAAATATATTCCATAAAAAATTCACTGATCTGCCATTAGCAATTAATACATTCTTACCTCTACCAGCTTTAAATATCACATCTACCAGCTTCGCTCAGGTTCTCAGGTTTTAAAGGTTAGTGATTCTCATACAAAACAAATGATAATTTTCGATATTAAAGCTGTGTTTTTATTTTCCCCATTTAAGTTTTTTTTTATGCGACAAAGGGGGCAAACGGGCAGGAGGCTTACCTGATGGTAAGTGATCACCTCCGCCCATGGACATCTGCAACACTGCAGGGCTTGCAGATGCGTTGCCGGCCTTTTAGGAAAGGGAGGGAGAAGGACGGGAGGAGGGATGTGGAGTGGGCCTCCCGGACTCTCACTTACCGGACGAAACGCGACAGCATAGCTGCCACTTCACGTCGGTCTTCTGTGAGAGGGTGGTACTATACGGGGCGTGCCGGCCCATTCGGCTGCTACCCGAAGGTAACAAGCATGACACTACCACTTCAAAAAGTTAAGTTTAAGAGACAAACGAACAGCAGTTGATTTTTATATGTATTGAATTTACTGTACTCTACTACCTTTCGATCTCAAATTTTAAAGTCCCTAGCAAAGTCCTTATGGAAGTTCCCTCTAACGTTAACAGGATGCGCAGAAGTACGATTAAAGATGCCGTGAAATATCCTTCTTTATGATGTAATTCTTTTATCTCTTCAAGAATTGGATTTGGAGTGGAAATGTCTAAACCGTGCGCTGAAAATGAAATTGACACATTTGCGTTTTGCTTTTTAACACTTTCTTAAATTTAGGTGAATATTTTTTATTTTGTATTATCTCTTCAGATTATGAAAAATTGAAAAGAAAAAATATTGCTATGCACTTATACTTTAGTGGCAATCAAAGAGAACTTTGAGCTTCCAACTCAAAGAGGACTATGGTCTATGCTAGGCTTATTCTGTACATTAGGGAGAATTTTTATGGGACCATCTCCAATGTATGTACATCGTATCCTGCTTTGTTCTTAAAGTATGTGAGAAATAATCCACAATTGACAAACAGATCTTAATGTAACAAAAAAATACTAACGAGTTCCACTATCTGAAACCGTCCAGGGAGAATATTTCTCAATAGTTGGAGGAGACACTATGGTTGTAACAGGACTTGATGTTGTCGAAACTAACTCTTTAAGTATATCGTCAGTTTCATTTAAACCTGTGGAAGTAGTTGTGTTTGCCACAGAAATATTAGTAGCATTAGTTTCTGGTACCATATCCGTTACATTGGTTACATCAGAACTTGTAACAACATCTGTTAAATTTTCTTTCGCTGTGTTTTCTACAACCGTTTCGTTACTTGTAGTATTTAAAACATTTTTTGTTGTGATCAAAATATCTTCTGCTATAGTAATGTTTTTGTTGGCTGTAAAATTATCTTTTGGTAGTGTTGTGTTAAAAATAGGTAAAGTATCACCAGTTATAGTAACGTTAGGTTCAGTCTGGACGACTGATTCTGTAACAGTTGTTATTTCTGAGATGTTATATGTAGAATTAGTTTGATCAAAATCAGGTAAGTAAAATGGTGTGGTAGGCTCCCAATCTTCATAATTATAGTCTAATAGTCTTCTAAATTTTAAGTTAATGGTTTTGTGAGTCCTTCTGTACGGAGAGTGTAAGCTTTTACGACCTAAAGCTCCTGAAAAAGATACATGAAGTTTAATATTTTGAAGAAAAGAACTTATAAGGAGTTAAACTCGTTGAAGACACGTTTGGCTCAGTTGGTAGTGCGCCCACCTTACTTGCTGCGCCAGCGGTCGCGCGTTCGAGTCCCACTGGTGACATTCATTTGTTGAGCACCAATGATTGTACTCCAGTCATGGGTGTTTATATTTATAATTAACTGAACACTGGCTTTGCTGCTCCCAGTCCATATTTAACTTCAGCGGTCACCGGGTAGCTAGTATGTTCAACAGAGAAAAAGCTATACGCGGTGGCTCTTTAATAATTATTAGTAAACTTTTTAAATATAAAGAACGTAAAGATATTGTGAGCCTCTCTGTTGAGCAAACTATTGAACTATCCTGCGTAGAGCTTGAGCACCTCATTGTTGTATACGTATACAGACCTCCTAGTGGGTTATATGAGTACTTTGAAAAAGTATTGGAAGAAGTTTTGTTAAAATTAAATATTTCTAAAAAGGTTATTATTGTATGTGGAGATTTTAATATTAATTTATCAGATAATTCTAATATAAGTCTCAGATTTAAATCTATGCTTCTATCATATAACCTACATAACTTATTTACTGAACCAACTAGAATCACTGCTACTAGTGCTACATGTATTGATAATATATTTACAAATTTTAAACCATATTCTAAAGCTATTATTAATAAATTAAGCTCAGACCATTGTGGCCAGTTAGCTTCCTTTTCTTATTCTTTATCAAATGCCAAGAAAAATATTTCAAAAAAGACTTTTGTACCTATAAATACTACACGTATGGAGAAGTTTAGAGGTAATATTGTGGCTAAGCTTCAGTATTTATCTTATATTAATGACCCCAACTACTTATATAACTCTTTATTTAAATTAGTAAAAACTGAATTTTCTACAATATTCACTTCTAAAACAGTCAATTCAGGGGGTCTCTTGACATTTGGTGAATGGGCAACTCCTGGCATATGTAAGAGCAGGCAAAGGCTATATGAATTGTACAGTGAAAGAGCCTATAATCATAGTGTATCTTTTGCTTCTTTTGTAAGTGCCTACTCAAAAATGTTTAGAAGAGTATGTTCCATGGCAAAATCCTTGTATATTAAAGACAAAATAAGAAATGCGCAAAATAAAATCAAAATGACATGGAACATAATTGCTTGTGAAAGTGGAAGAGTCACAGATCGCAGTTTCGATTTTAAGTTAAATATTAATGATAATTATATTACCTCAGAACGAGAAGTAGCGTCTGAGTTTGAAAAATTTTTCACTGACATTCCACTTTCAACGACGCAATCACTTAATTCATCTCCCGACATTGCTGAATTTTTGCTAAAGGAAAACATTAAAGAATGTAATGAAATATTTAAATTTAAACCTGTAAGCCCCAAAGATATAATGGTAGCGTTCAGAAGCCTGGACGTCAAGAAAACAGCTGATTTATGGGGTATATCTGTAAAAGTTGTTAGTTCGGTAATCGATGTTGTTGCACCTCTTTTAGCTACTATATTTAATGACTGTATAGAACGTGGTGTGTTTCCTGATCTAATGAAACATAGTAAAGTTATTCCAATTTTTAAATCGGCTAGTACCCTAGACCCTAATAATTTTAGACCAATTTCAGTACTCCCAACATTGAGTAAAATTTTTGAAAAAATCATACTCGGGCAAACGTTATTGCATTTTAATGCACACAATCTACTTCATAAGAAACAGTTTGGCTTCACAAAAGGTCGCTCCACAGCAGATGCTAGTGTTGAGCTAGTTAAAAATATTTTTGAGGCATGGGAGAGGTCGCAGGATGCTCTTGGGATATTCTGTGACTTATCCAAGGCCTTTGATTGTGTGCATCACGTGACGTTGATCAGGAAACTGCATCATTATGGGATTAGAAATAAGGCACTCAACCTTCTGAATTCCTATCTGAGTAATAGAATACAGAGGGTTGATGTAAATGGTAAGAGATCTCCTGGGGCTCCGTTAGATATGGGGGTTCCACAAGGCTCTATTCTTGGTCCATTTCTCTTTCTAGTTTACATAAATGATTTGCCATTTTTTGTGCAGGACAAACATGAGATAGCATTGTTCGCTGATGATACTTCACTTATTTTTAAGGTAAAACGTAATTTACTTGTGTATGACGATGTAAACGATGCTCTCTCAAAGGTTGTCTATTGGTTTGATTCGAATAATTTATTATTAAATAACAAAAAAACAAAATTAATAAAATTCACAACACCTAATGTTAAACTTGTTGATAATGGTGTAGTATTAGGCGGGGAAATATTAAAACCGGTACAGTCTACCAAATTCCTAGGTATTATCATAGATTCGAAATTGCGGTGGGATCTCCATATTGAGGAGCTAGCGAATAGGCTTAGCTCTGCAGCGTTCGCGGTTAAAAAAATTAGATTTCTTACTGACGTAGATACAGCTCGCATAGTATACTTTAGTTATTTTCATAGTATTATGTCATATGGAATCTTATTATGGGGAAATGCAGCTACCGTTAATACAATTTTTGTCCTGCAGAAAAGAGCTATTCGTGCAATTTATAGTTTAGGTCCTAGAATATCATTAAGAGATAAGTTTAAAGAAATAAAAATATTGACTGTTGCTTCTCAATACGTGTACGAAAATGTTTTATATGTTCATAAAAATATACACGAATTTCCCAGGAATTGCGACATGCATACCATTAATACTAGGAGTAAACATAAACTTGTAATGCCTGTGACTCGTTTACGCCGAGTCAGTAATTCTTTTTATGGACAATGTATACGCTTATACAACAGGATCCCAGAAAACGTTCAAAAAGCTCCTATTGCCAAATTTAAAAAAATTGTGAAAGAACGTTTGTGTACTAAAGGATATTATACGATTAACGATTTTTTAGAAGACAGTACGCCTTGGGAATGATGTGATCGCCTCCAGGCTATTTCAACCAATAGAATTATTGTTCATTTCGATTTCCATTCAAAAAAATATTAAAACAGACAAAAAAAATTAGTCCCGCTGAGTTTCTTTCGCCAGTTCTTCTCAGGTCAGTGGCTTCTTCTTTCCGAACTGGTAGTAGACTCATGACGTTCAGTAAAAAATTGTAATAATTTTATGCTGAATAAAATATTTTGAATTTGAATTTGAATTGAATATATATGTATATAAAGTTTATATGTATAGTGTATCAAGTATCTGGTATCCGTAACACAAGCACGTAACGTAACTTACCACGGAACTAGATGGCGCTGTTGTAATAATGTCCCAACAAAAAAAACTTTTTTATAACATTAGTGCCAACTGACCAATATCTGTCAGATTTTGGTCACCAGTTTGGGACCAGTTGGTAGCTATTTAAAGAATGTTTTCTATTGTACTTAAAATGCCGGTAAAAATTGTCATAGAATCGTAAAATGTTATTTCATTTTTTTTATCTTTACTGACTATTTGGTAATAAATAATAATGTCTTCCAGACCGATTACGACCAATTTCATTGAGACTAGCCAACTGCAGGAGATATTATAGTGCACGCTAGAGATAATATAGGGCTGTTACTGTGACTTACTAAACGGAAAGATTCATTAACTAAATTTGGCCAAGCCCGGGACTCAAACACAAGACCACCTGTTGTGCAGCCACTACACCACTTTGGTTCAGTACTTGAATATGATCGTAGATTTTAAGTGATCAAGATAAGATCAAAGTATTTGTCGCCGAATTAAACAAAAAGCGAGAGATGCCACGTGTAAGCGCTAGTCAATTACATAAACATAATATATTTTACCTTCAAATTCTAGAATGTTCTGCACCAAAACTATAATAAATATGTGAACACGTAAGCAAATCATTAAAGGAATTGAAATTTCCAAACGCGACAAAGCGTTTTATTTTTGCTTGAACCTATAAAATAGCTTTTACGATAATATCATAATATATTTCATCTATATATAAAAATAAAATTAATGTGTCTGTTTGTATCATACAGTACTCATAAGAAAAACACAATCCATACTAATATTATAAATGCGAAAGTAACTCTGTCTTTCTGTCTGTCTGTCTGTCTGTCTGTCTGTTACCTTTTCACGCCTAAACCACCCAACCGATTTTGCTGAAATTTAGTATGTAGATAGTTTGCATTCATGAGAAGGAAATAGGCATATTATTTTTTGGAAATTCAACCCCTAAAAGGGTTAAAAGGGGTGGCAAAGTTTGTATGAGAAAAATATTTTTATTGCACATTTTTGCATGAAACTTTGAATTAATGCTTTTTAGTACAAATGATGAAACACGTATTTCAGGGTTTTTCGAAATTCACCCCTTTTGGGGGTTAAAGGGGGTGGCTAAGTTTGTATGGGAAATTTAATTCTATTGAAATATTTTGCGTGACACTGAAATAATGCTCTGCAATACAAATTATGAGATACATATCTAAGCGTTTTTTGAAAATTAACCCCTATGGGGGTTAACGGGGGTGGCACAATTTGCGTAGGAAAAATATTTAACAGTAATTTTTACCATAAGTCCATAATAATGAACCACGTACATCAGTTTATCATTAACGAAAAACACACAAAGAAATTATGATACACATAGTAGAAAAAATTGGTTAAAAATAGGAAATAAGTTTTAGAAAGCGCAGCAGTGGCGGCACGGCAGGATGCTACACAGTAGTTTTCAGAAAAGTGGGTCAGAACTTTAAATGGGGAATCAGTCCTTGGTACATTATAAGTAACAGTATATAAGCAAAAATGTTTATTTTATTCACTCTTAGCGCGAGCGAAGCCGCGGGCACCGCTAGTTTTTAATATTTTTGTCTATCTGTCTTTTTGTTTCGACTAATCTCTGAAAGAGTTGAACAGATTTTGACGAAACTTTTACTGGCAGGTATTTGGTATTATGAGGAGTAACTTATGCCTCTTTTATAACAGAAAAAGGGTAAGGGTTCTGATTGAAGAATTAGGAATCCGAAAAATAGTTTCATTTAATCGCTACATATTATTAAACAAAGTCCTCCGCCGCGTCTGTCTGTCTGTTCGTGATAAACTCAAAAACTACTGCACCGATTTTCATGTTGTTTTCTCCAATGGATAGAGTGGTTCTCGAGGAAGGTTTTAGTATATAATTTGTCAAGTTTTTGTATACATTTACTAGCGGAACTCGAGGCTTCGCTCGCGCTAAGTCTAGAGAACACCATCAAAGCGAGAACGAGTCGTTAGTAATTAATAAGTTAAATATTCGCGTAAATCTTAAAAAGTGTATTCATTTTTATTACTGCTTCACCCTCGGCCAGCTGGGCAGATTTGGTTGAAAATATTTATAATACCAAAGCTAAGGCACATCACTAGTTTAAAAAAAGTTATACGTTAAAAGATTGCAATATAAAATAACTTGGATAAAACTGTGGGAAACTATGAGTTTAGTTCAAACAATGATACCATTCATCGTATTGCCTATTGCGTTATTTGGTACGATTTTATATGCTTTTTTTCTTATTTAATATAATAATGTGTTGGAATAGTGGTAAGACAGTAAATAAACCTTCTCCTGGTTTATCTATGGGCCCACGCTATATCTTTAACGTCCCACTGCTAGGCGTGCCTTCAATACGAGGAGGATCAGGCCATAGTCCATCACGCTGGCTTAGCACAGGTTGTCGGACTTCAAATGTCTTTCGAAAATTTGCTAAGTTCTCTCTCACTCTTCGCCGTAAGACAAGTGATAATCAGGATAATGATTCGCACATAAAAAATCAGAGGTGCGAGACCCGGATTTGAACCCGCATCACTAGGTTACCACCAGGCTACCACTGGCTTGTAATATTAAATAACATTTAATTTACAGTGAATGTTGGAGCCTCCAGACCACAGAGTATAAACTTGGAATTAGAGACAGTGTTCGAATTTGATAAAGCCAACGATTTATACTTCCTTAAGAACATTCTAAATAAAATTAATGATATATTAACAAGTAATACTAAGAAGAAGGGTTTAAAAAGACAAAGTGAACTCCTGACTGTAACAGACTTTCTTAAAAGAGGACTTCCGATTATAAAATCTTTGAAAGATAATGATTTAAGATATATTTTTAGAAGAATACGAAATGAAATACAATCATTTGACACTGAGGATTCATTTGAAGAAGATCTGAGAAAATTCGTAAATCACAAGTTAGATGATTTTAGTAGAGATCCGAAAAAATTGCGTAGTAATTTAGACGATTTGTTACAGAAAACGCAAACAAATAAAATAAATAGAAAACGTGAATTATTGCTTAATTTCATGAATAATATATACAAAAAAGAATATGACAGCAGATTTTCAAACTATTTAAATAAAATCGATATATTTCGGCGAAATTCGAAAGGAACTAAGGATGAGTTGAAGCGGATTGTGAGAACTATCATTCGTGATATTTTAAGTAAATATGCCAATTTGAGGAAAAATAACAAACAAATGTTTAAAACTTTAATTGAAGATTACTTATTGCTTGATGATGAAATGGTAAATACAATAAGTACGGAAAATGATAAAGATGAGGTAAGTTCCAGTGCAAAAGAAGAAGCGAAAGAAGAAGAGGATGTGAAAGAAGAAGAAGCGAAAGATGAAGAAGACAAAAAAGATACATATACTACAAAAGTAAAACAAAAGAAGAGAACTAAGACTTCTAAGAAGTTAACTCATATAACTCTGTATCCAAGTATTGAAGTAAGACAAAAGAAAAGCAAATTTAGAACAGACTCAGTTAAAAGTAAATCCCCAACGAAATATACAAGTCATGATATTTCTCATTCTAAAACAGATATAGAAAATGTCGCTTTTAATTATGCATTTGCTAATGTCAGCTCCGACTCTAAGAAAAAAGATATTAAGGAGATCTATGGAGATAAAAACAGAGATGGGCAAGAGAGAACAGATGTTGAAAAATCAGAAGCCCTTAGGTATTTTTAAAATAAACATTTTTTTTTCTTGGATTTAAGGGATTTATTTCCGGTTTTAATATTTTTGCAACTCTTAGTTAATTAATCATTATATGTCAATACAGAGGCTAAATTTCTACAGTACCAACTTTATCGATTATGAAATGACGAAGAATCAAAGCCATCTCTATATAATATATATTGGCATAAATAATTCATAATTAGCACCTAATCGCACATGAAACTTTTCAAAGCATTAGTAAATTCATATTTAATAGTGAAGACTTTCTAAGTTTATATCATTAACTATCAAGAACAAAGGATACATCGTCGCCGCGGCGCCATTTCACTCGCACTGCACAATACTTCACTACTCACAAGTCAGCTCTATTCAAACTTTACGTGATTATTTCAAAGCTCTTATTATACTCTTAATTAATTATATTTATTATGGATGACGCTTTTGAGAGTCTTTAGATTTTTTATGTCTGTCTGTCTGTGGCCGCGTCACGAGAAAACCGTTGAACAGATTGTAATGAATCTTACTTTTGAGAAATATCTCATCTCTAAAAAAATCTAGTAAAAAATATGTCTCTTAGAAATCTAATGAGTCACTAGTAAATTTTATGTAGGTTTGTAAGAGGAAAAAATTGGAATTATTGTCCGGAACATTGGTCAATTCCACTTTTTTCTAAAGAATTTTTATTTCGTCATAGTTAAAAACATCTGTCGCCGCAGTTCGGAGTCATTTTTATTTCTTTGAATCAAACATAAAACTTATAAAAAATTATTCTTTATTTTACAGACAAACCAAATATTCCGAAAATTCGGACATCACTTCAAGCAAAAGATCAACAAAGATGGAAGAGAAGGAACGATCTTCTCTAGAATCCTTTGAACACTTCGGAAGTCTGTACCGCATGAAAAATACAAAAGTATCTCGAAAAATGCCAACTAATTTAATGAGGAGTACAAAAAATGATATTTTTAATACAATAGAAAATAAAACCTCTACAATTATTAAGGAAGAAGATGAATTATTCAATGATAATGTATATACAAGTAGTATATACCTACATAGACGAGCAAATAAACCCTTTGGAAATACTAACAAAACTAATATTAAATTAAATTATGATAACACTACAAATAATTATAATAATATAATTAATAAAGCAAGTAAAGAAATACAAACTAGAAATAAAATAAATGAAAAAGAAGAATTGGAGAAATCTAGCGCTACAACTGTTTTTGATGTTAATAAATTTATTAAAAACTCACAGATACAGAACATAGAAGATACTGAGAAGAAGAAAGAGATAGAGAAGAAAATGAAAGAAGATTTATTCTTTCTTCTCTCAACAACTAATGCTACCACTGAAGCTTATACTGATGTTTTTAAGGATTTAGAGGACGCTTTTAATATAAGTTAAAATAAAATAATTAAATATAAAAAAAATATATTGTCTGTCAATCGCTTTTGGTTATTTAAATGTGCAGTTAGAAATATTTTGTACGGACTGTAAAATGCAATCCAAAAGGATAAAAAGGAGATTACTTGCGACTCAATCTCGCTTCGCCTCGGTTTGTCCCTAGATTTGGTGCGAGCGAAACCACGGATTCCGCTAGTTATATACAGAATCCTTCCTCGAGAACTACTCTATCCATTGGTGAAAACAGCATGAAAACCGGTGCATTAGTTTTTGACTTTAAAGCGAACAGACAGACAGACGCAACGGAGGACTTCGTTTTATAATATGTAGTGATATTCTAAATTATACGTAAATTATCATAGCCTAAATAGATAATCATACCATCTATGGGGAAAAAACGTATGAAAATTTGTACAGTCGTTTTAGTATATAAGCACGTCGCAAATCGAAAACTAAAATAAAATCTATGATAAAATCCGACCCGAATATTGTAATAATTAGTTTAAACTTTTAAAACAGACTAGAAACAAAACTTATGTAACTTAATATTTGAAAAATCTGTCATCGGCGCCGTGGCTTAGTTGGTTAAAGCGCCTGTCTAGTAAACAGGAGATCGCGAGTTCGAATCTCGCCGGGGCCTATGATTATCCATGTAATATGTTTTTTACCAAAAATATATTATATAAGAAATCTATTTTAAAAAATATTTTTCTATGATCATAAAATGAGATGAATTTTCAATTTGGTAGAATTTTTAATATTTCGGTAATTTTTTACCTTTTGAAAGAATATTTATTATATATATATACTCGATTCGCTCGGGTTCGTCCCTAGGTACCCCCTTTTATATAAGTTTTTTACAAACAGATTTTTTTTATTATTAATAAATCCTTCCGTGTGACTTACGGAACATACAAAATAAAAATTAGCCGAATTGGTCCAGCCCTTATAGAGTTTTGCACCTATCAATATTTATTTTTATTTATATAGATTCTTTTCTTTTTTTTTAAGTATCAAAACCTTCCGTGGACCTTAAGGACCATACAAATAAATAAATTATCCGAATTGGTCCAGCCATTCTTGAGTTATGCGCTTACCAACATTAATTTTTATTTATATAATAATAGATAATATTTTATTTCCTTACGTAATCAAATTATATATTATTACTAACAATTTCCGCGACTCCGCGCCGCCCGCGTTGGCAGAAGGATAAAAATTTTGGGTTTGAGTATCTTTTTGATGCCAAATTATAAAATAATAGATAAATAAAACTTGTTTTAAAAATAAAATAAAATCTGGAGAAATCCATTATCACGTAGGGGAATTAAAATAACCTACGACATATTCTCAGACCTATCAAATATACACAAAGCCGAAGCCGAGATTTTTATATGTTAAAAGAAGATTAGAAGAAAGATATTACAAAAGTTCGAGAACAAAAACAAACAGAGTTTTTTTATGTTAGACCGACTTTAATTAGGATTAAGTAGGTTCTGTATTTGGTTGCAAATACCGCATACGATATGTGTTGTTTGTATTTAGCACAAATAAATTAAAACCTTTCCATCCCAATTAATTAAAACAAATAAAACTTTACCTAAAACCGTGGCAATAATTACTTTTCTGTGATTTTCTAAAGATTTTTTAGTTAATAATTAATATAATACAAAAAAAAAAAAAAAACAGTGGAGCTAGCAACATTACCATGTTAATTTAATTATTTTAAACATAGCAACACTGACCCAGTGATATTGTTTTTGACACGCCTACGTGATTGTTCACCTGTATTTGCTGTTTTAGTCGTATTATTTGCGATATTTTCTAACAACTTGTGTGAATTTAAGTGTAAAATAGTGTGATTTATTTAGTGATTTATTGTTTAAGTGTAAATATATATAGAAATCTCCATATTTTAAGGTAAATGTACAAGCTTTAGATGTCAATATTTTATTCAACCAAATTAAGAATGACAGCTTATTGAAAAGATTTGTATGGCATTTGTTAGTTTATGAGTTGGTCGTGTTATATTTTTTTTCGTTGCGATTGTTTATTTGTCCAAATCTAAACTTTTCGGGCATGAAATCAATTAAAAACCATCATTTTGGTATGAAACATCATAATGTAATGTAACTTTGTGGGTCCCCATCGTTCTATTGATTCATGGAATGAGTCATAAGTACTTTCACAAAGCTATCGTACGAAGGTATAAGATATTTTATCAATGCAATCAAACCAGTGTAACCAGTGCATGATTAAGTGTATGGCTTCTTATTAAATATACAAACAATGACGGCTCATATGGCTCAGTCAGTAGTGACTCTAGTTGCTGTGCCAGTTGTTGCCGGTTCATGTCCTACTGGGAGCTGTCATTTGTTGAGTACAAGTGCTTGTGCACCAGTAGCGGGTGTGTTTATATTTAGAATATGTAATGTATTTAAAGTGATATATGTGTAGTATATCAACTATCAATATCGAGTAAAAAAAATATATTAGTCCCGCTGAGTATCTTTCACCAGTTGTCCTCAGGTCAGCGGCTTCTTCTTCCCGAACTGGTAGTAGACTCATGACATTCAGTAAAAAATTGTAATATTTTTATGCTGAGTAAAATATTTTGAATTTGAATCTGAATTTTGAATCTGTTATCCATAACAGAAGCCTCATAGACCATGAAACTAGACAAGGCTGTGTGTAATAGTGTCCCAATATATTTATTTATGTTGTAATTCTATGTTCACAACTATAATTTTATTTAAATATATTTATTCAGCAATGGCGACCATGACGGATCCCTATGGCACCACCGGCCAGTTGACCCTCAAGTGGGACCCTAAGAACTTAGAGATCAGAACTATGTCAGTGGAAAGAACTTTGGAGCCCTTGGTTCTTCAAGTGACTACCCTTGTGAACAGCAAGGATAAGGCAGCGAAGAAGAAAAGACGTGAGTAGTTTGTAACTAATTATAATAATGTCCTCCCGATCGATTGTGCCTACTCTAAGACTTGAGGTCAAAAAACCACCAACTTCTCAACTCCGGGCTGTTACTGAGGCTCACAAACATAAACACTGAATCACTAAACTTGGCCTGATCTGGGATTCAAACCCAAGGCCTCTACAGGTTATCTGTCATTTTCCACTGGAAAGTAGGGGGGAAAGGGGTTAAGACAATTGTAATTAAGTTGAATCTGTACATTAAATTTTTTTTTTGAAAACCTTATTAAAATAGTCATTGGCCAAATCTATAGTGTTTTCAATTCCTGACTGTCTATCCGTTGGCACATATTTTTATACTTTATAAATCTTAGTACAACATAATTTGTGTTTGCAGCGGGCAAATCTAAAAGAGCGAGTGCTCTAGTGGCCACAGTGGAGAGGGCCACCGAGATATTCATAGAGCGGGGACAGACAATTGCCTATGAGAATCCAGAGATTACCCAGGAGATGTTGGCAGCTGTGGAGGAGGTCAGGAAGGCCGGTAAGATGTCATAGCCATTTTTTTTTTAATTTTTGGCTTGCATAACCATTTTTAGAATTAAAGTGACATAATTCAAAAATTTCTTGGGCATATTCTATTCTTCCAATTTATCAATAAAAAAGGACTAAAAGTAGAACAACAACAACAAACAAAATGACATGTAGGTAATAATATTATAAGTCAAAAACTGAATTGTAACAGATTTTTGTGTTTGCAAAAAAAAAAAAATTTGAATTATGTCACTTCAAGTATGTTTTTTTATTTTCCCATTTAATATCTTGCAATCAGTCCTTATAAGCAGATGATTAAATTAATTTTGGGCTTGTCGAGGAAGATCCCCATTGGGATCCTCTCGTCCTTTAAACGTCAACCAGTATCAGTTTCTTTTAGTTTATCATTGCTAGATCCATTATAGCTGGTCTTTTCAGGCGATTTTTATGCACAGGCTTGGCTAAACTGGTGGCCAGACGGTTTGGGTGCCTTTCCAGTCTTTGTTTATAACGCCCTGCAAATGAGGCCACTTCCTCTTTAACTGTATTGATTTTTAGATGTTCATGAATCTCTGATGTTTTAATGAACTTCAAGTATGTGTAAATGTTTATTGCTCCTTCATACTGTAATGGCTGTCTTGATTTGCATGAAATTCAATATATAAATATGTATACAAATGGATGGACGGCAAACCATTACTATTACTCAATGATAGATTATGCAATGGTGAAATATTGCAATTATATTTTGTAATTATATACTTCTATGAGAGAAGAATTCGTAACTACACATAGTTTTTCAGTTTTCTCTATTTATTGATTTGTTTTTTTTTAAATTGAATCACAACTAGGCAAAGAGCCTACGTTAATAGAAAGTCTGCTGTCTCAATTATACCCCGCTAGGTGCAATATAGTATTAAGACCTATTGAAAGTTTCTTAAGGGTTCGTTACCTCAAAATCAAAAATTTTAAAGGAGCCTTTTATAGGTTTACTTATCTGTCTGTCAAGGTTCTTTTTCTCAAAGACGATCTTCTCTTGACGTAGAGCTGTCAAGTTGAAATTAATATCGAAGACATACCTGAGTCTGCAATCTCCTGGAACTATGAAAAATTGAAATCAATGCAATCAAAAGAAAAGTAATTAAATCAGACCAGTAGTAGCAAGGGTTTTTAGATTTTTTCTAAGACGACACGTTTGGCTCAGTTGGTAGTTTTCTGCGCCAGACTACTTTCGGCGCCAGCGGTCGCGGGTTCGAGTCCCGCTGGGGGCATTCATTTGTTGAGCACAAATGTTTGTACTCCAGTCATGGGTGTTTATATCTATAATATGTATGTATTTAAAATTTATATGTGTAGTATATTAACTATCTGGTATCTGTAACACAAGCTTAGCTTACCACGGAACTAGATGGCGCTGTTGTAATAATGTCCCAACATATTTATATTTACCTAATACACCCTCCCCCCCCAATACTCCCCTTAATATCTAATACTCCCTCTCAGAGTAATAATATTAGAAAGTGTGCCGAATTTTTTTTAAATTCAACCAGGTGCAGCCATGAGCCTGGCTGCGCGGGAGTTCTCTGAGGAGCCCTGCGCATCATCAGTGCGGTCCAGCATGGTGCGCGCCGCGCGCAGCCTGCTCTCCGCTGTGACCAGGCTGCTCATCCTGGCGGACATGGTGGATGTCCACCTGCTGCTGTCTAATTTGAGGACGGTGAGTGGATTTCATTGTATATAACTTAATATGATGTGTTCTTTTCTAGGTAGTTGTGAGTAGAATTAGTACCTTTGTATCTTACTTCATATTATAAAACAAAGTCCTCCGCCGCGTCTGTCTGTTCGCGATAAACTCAAAAACTACTGCACCGATTTTTGTGGTGTTTTCACCAATTGAAAGAGTGGTTCTCGAGAAAGGTTTTAGTATATAATTAAAAAAAGTAAAAAGTATTGTATATGTTGACTCGGACCATCCGGTTAGCATCATACCAAATTTCATCAAAATCTGTAGTGATTTTCTCATGATGTAATCACAGACGGACAGCAAGATTTCTAAAAACTATAGATTCAGCCTCTGCATAGATAATGATGTCCTCCTGACCGATTACGGCCACGGCGGCCAATCTCATTGAGACTAGCCAACTGCGCGGGAGATATTATAGTGCACAAGTGTGTGCGCAGACACAAGTGCACTCTCTATTCCTTATCACTCTCATATTCCGGTGGGACGATTACTCGACACGACCAGTGAGAGTTAAGGCGCAGGACCGACGGCTTTACGTGCTCTCCGAGGCACGGGGGTGAAACACCGCCAACTTACCAACTCCGGGCTGTTACTGAGACTTACGAAACAGAAAGACTCAATAACTAAACTCGGCCCGACCCGGGACTCGAACCCAGGACCTCCGGTGTGCGACCGTACATGCTAGCCACTACACCAACGAGGCAGTTAACATATAGATAATAATGACCTTTCAATTCAATTTTTCCAAAAAATACCTAATGTACAGATTCAACTCGGCTACAATTTATTCTAAACCCCTTTAATTCCAGGTGGAAAACGATCTAGACAAACTCAAGTCGGCCTCATCCCAGTCCGAGCTGTTAGAATCTGCCCGTCAGTTTGGTCGCTCCGCCAACGAGCTGGCTGCGCAGGCGGCGCGCAGGCAGAAGGAGTTAAAGGAACCCAGGATGAAGGATGAACTGGCAGCAGCCAGGGCTGTTCTGAAGAAGCATTCCACTATGCTGCTGACTGCTTCCAAGGTCAGTAGTTCTTTTGTGGATTCTTAGTGGTTAGCTGACAGGAGATAAAAGGTGCTGAAAAAGTTCAGGATCTAGGATGAATGTTTGAGAAGCAGCAACAGTAGGAGTTTTCTTGTGATCTCTTAGTTGAAGCGGTCAGGAGGCAGGAGTTGAATGAGGCAAGGATGAAGGGATGCTGCGAAACCATACTTTCAAAGGTCCTCATCTCCACTGGGAGCAAAGTATGCCAGCCAGGTTGCTCCTGGTACTTTTCTGATGGCAGAATTCCCTGACAAAATAACCTCTTGGTTTTTGTATTCTGGCTTAAGAGGCAACAGTTGGGACATTGTGGTTCAGTAAAAGATCATGCGACTCTCTGCCTCTTGAAGATGAGGAGGTTATCTCGGGTTTTAGTGGGTAGTACTGATTTTTCCGATTGATTTCCACAGTACCACCTGTACATATGCAGCTGGTGATACATACAAACACACGTACGTTGTAGCGACTACTTGTTGTGCCAGCGGTCGCGGGTTTGAGCTCGGTAGGGGCATTCTTTTATTGAGCAGTCAGTGTTTATGTATGTATGTAAATGTATATATTATGATTAGTGTATCTGGAATTCGTCGGCTGGATCTGTCGGCCAACAGTGCATAAATGAGCTGAACGCGCAGCAGAGCGCACATGTTTGCCCATACAAAGCGCACGCTCCCGCCATACAATGCCTACACCTGGATTGACCGCGCAACTAGTTGGCCATTCAGTGCGCGGACGAGTCCATATTTCCAGTAAAGTTGCAGCACGCACACAAGTATAGTGATGCAATAAGTATTTCTTCTCACACATTGAAATTATCACGTTTTGTAGAGGGGCGAGCATTTTTATAATGGTTTATCTATACCAACATATTTATTTATTTCAATAATTATTCCAGGTGTACGTGCGCCATCCAGAGCTGGCAGCGGCGAAGGCCAACCGCGACTTCGTGCTGCGCGCCGTCTGCTCCGCCGTAGATACTATCTCTGCTGTGGCGCAGGGGAGGCCCCTGCCTCCACACTCTGGTGAGGGTCTAGGGGGTTCTAGGGGTGGGGGCTCATTGCTGGGTTTGGGGTTTGTGGGGGTTTCTGTGGGTTTGTGGGCGTTTGGGGGTTCTGTGGGTTGTGTTATTTCGTAGGGTTCTGGGGTGTTAGTATAGTAAAAATAAACAGATTGAGTCAAATAATACTATTAGTTCAGCTGGGTTTCTTTGGCAAGTTGTTCTCAGGTCTGTCCTTCTTTCCGGACTCGTTGACTTATTATGTGCAGTAACTAATTTTAAATAATTGAATGTAATATTTTGTATTTGTGTAGATTTTGGGGTTCTGTGAGGGTTCCGTGGGTTGTTTCCGTACTGGGGGTTTGTTAGGGTTCAGTGTAATACATATATACGTATATATATTTTTAAATATAAACAGAAATGTATATTTTTTAATTTCCAGGTACTAACAGAGTCCCGGTAGAGGGTCCCGGTGAATTGGCGCAGGCTCTGGATGATTTTGATGTGAGGTTTTTGCTTACTTTGTTAGTTATTTAATTGGTTTTATCTAATATATAAAAATCTCGTGTCACAGTGTTTGTTATCGAACTACTCCGAAACGGCTTGACAGATTTTTATGATTTATTTTTTTTGTAGGTCTGAGAATAGGCTGTAGGCTTTTTTTTATACCCCTAGATGTTATCATTTAGGGTGGCCCTCTTCAGATATTTAATTTTTAAACCATTTTTTTTGTGATTTGGCATCTAATTTATTTATTTATTTATTTGGTTTATCAAGTTGTACACAATGCACGATAACATATATAGATACAACTTAAAAAGATAAACACCGCATGCATAATTATCGAAGACAGGAAAAGTTTGACAAAAAAAAAGGTAAATTTAAAATAAAATATTAAAAACTAAAATGACAGCAAGTAATAGGAAATAACACATAAAATAATAACAAACAATACTTATAACCCTAATATAATATAAACCTAATATAACCCTAACCCTAATATAATAATACTTATAACCCTACATTTTCTTCTATCAACGCGGGCGGATCCGCGGGAATTGCTAGACTTCGATCTATAGTCGATCGAGTCCCGCTGGGGGCATTCATTGGTTGAGCACGAATGTTAGTACTCCAGTCATGGGTGTTTATATTAATAATATGTATGTATTTAAAGTTTATATGTGTAGTATATCAACTATCTGGTATCCGTAACTCGAGCCTCGTAGCTTACCATGAAACTAAATGGCACTGTGTATATAAGCCCCAAGATATTTTAATTTTTTATTTGACTGAAGCATGGCTAAATCGATAGTATAATATATTTTTGTATGTGTGGGCTATCCGCTGGGTGCGTGACTCTAGCGCCATCTAACGATACAACTCACGGTGGCTCTTTTGAGAAAATATACATGTATTGTATGCCAAATAGCTATTGAAAAAATAAATAAAATTGAAAAAAAATTTTTTTCAATGTTAAATGTGATATATTACACAGAGTGTACATTAAATTAATTTTTTTTCCGTGGGTCAGCTGAAAACAGTAAGTAAAATAAATACAACAACTAAAACAAGTCTCAATAAGTGAATTAGGTTGGCCCAACTTTTTTGATTTACGGATTTTTTTTATTTTTAATTATTTGTTCGTCGTTTGTTCGTTAATGTTCGAATGTAGAAATTGTTTGTACGTCTTTTATTTATTTATAATTAATTAAACAAATGTTCACCCTTAAGTTGGCCCCCTTTACTAGATATCTTTATTTTTATCGCTCAGATTAATTAATTTTGAACAATTATCGTTGGTTCGACGACTATTGGTGATTGTTCGATCATAAAAACAATTAAATTCCCAATTATTAATTATTTTATATCTAATAAGCAAACCATCACTTCATCGTCTGGCAACCGGAAACTTATAAAATTTACAATCACTATTTCTACTAGTATTTTTGCAATCGACTACACAACAACTCTGATGACCCATTTTATTTTATTTATTTAATTTAACTGACACACGTGTTATTTTTATGGTCATAAATAATAAAGAGCCACTCGTAGTTCTGTTTTGGTCCGCAGCGGGCGCTGACATCACTTTTGTTTCCCCCACCATGCCTTACGCACCCAGCGGATATGCACGTAGTGTTGGGGCTGTATATATGTATTGTTGGGGCTGTATATATGTATTGTTGGGGCTGTATATATGTATTGTGGGGGCTGTATGTATGTATTGCTGGGGCTGTACGTGTGTCTGTGTCACCAGGAGCGCATGGTGATGGAGCCGCTGGCGTACTCGGAGCTGCGCTCGCGGCCGGCGCTGGAGGAGCGCCTCGAGAGCATCATCTCCGGCGCCGCGCTCATGGCGGACAGCTCCTGCACCAGGTCAGTCCCACCTGCACCTTACACCCGGTGCTCAACTTCTGGAGACCGGGCTTTTTTTCATATTTAGTATATTTTACTATTTGGGCCCCCCTTTAAAAAAGGGAATTCGGACCTAATGCGCCAAACCATGGGCTGTACCCTAACCCCTGGACAGCTGGGTAAATTTGTATTTTTCAGATTTTCCATCAAGTACTTCAAAGTTTCACCCTGCACTTTACACCTGGTGCTCAACTTCTGTCATATTTAATATATTTTAGTGTTTTTTTTGTCCCACTGCTGGGCGTGGGCCTCTCTTTAAAAAAGGGAATTCGGACTTGGTATGCCAAACCTGGGGCTGACTTGACCCCTATACAGTTGGGGGCTGGGGCAAGTCGTAATATTGAGATTCATCAAGTAGTTCAAAATTTGACCATGCCTCACCGATACTATCACCGCGAGTGTCCTATCAGAGTTTGAGAGGAAAAAGGAATAGTGAGAGCATGTTGTATATCTATCTCCCTTACACACTGCATTATAATGTCTCCTGAAGTTCGCAAATTGGCCGACATCGCCAACGTCAGTCAGGGAGTTAATAATAATTATTAAAAAATGTGGCAGTCCTAAAATTTTTCCCGATTTTCATACAAAATTTTGTATGGCAAATTATGAAATACAAAATATCTGCGTTAGTTTGGAAAGAAGTCAGATCTGAGACGTAATTATAAAAAAAAAAGGTGTGTGTGCGATTCACACACGATAGAAGTGAAACTTCAGTAAATCGACAAAAGAATGAGATGAATATATATAAAAAAAGAAATGTCAAAAAATAAACAACGGTTACCATGGCAACATGGGAATGTATTCTATCTCATTCTCTCCGACTTAATCCTATACTTTTATGTATTTCTTTCTTTATCGTGACGCATTTTCGTTTCATCGAGTTTCAAATCACAACGATTCTAAAGAAGTTTCACTTCAATTCTATTATTTAATGAAGTTTATCTATTATAAAAAACGTAAGATTTGTTTGTGTGTTTGATTGTTTGTTGTAACCTGTTTTTTTTTCTCAGGGACGAGCGACGTGAACGTATAGTGGCGGAGTGCAACGCCGTGCGGCAAGCCTTGCAGGATCTGCTGCACGAGTACATGAGCAATGTATGGAGTTTTTATATATTTTTCTTTAATAAGGACACTCCATTTTGAATTTCTTAGTTAGAACTATTCTATCATTATGGCAGTGGTAGCCCAGCTGTAACGCGCTCGCTTGAATAACCGAGTGGTACGAGTTCAAATCCGGGTCTCGCACCTCTGATATTTTCATATCATTATGGATATTGATAAATAACTTTAAAGTTATGTACTACGTACGCAAAGTTAGTTTACATTTCTGTGATGTGTTATATTCTCGCACTAAAAAGTATTCATAGATAGACAAAGATAACAGTTCAAAGACTTGAAGAAATATCCTCTATTGTAAACGACGGGTGTATATATGAACATTCAAACTGTTATACACTAAATTATTCCACCTTTCTTATGTCGTTACACCACATATATCACTTTATCACTTTATACCATTAATAACGTTACTTAATTATATAACAATTCACTGGTTCACTTCACTTTACTTTAATACTTTACGCACTGTCACTTAGCTAAAGCACTACAACGTAACTCGCGCAGGAATAACCCGCTCTTAACGACAAACTTCGTATTTATGGAGAGTAATCAAAGTGGGGGATGACAGCTAAGTTGTCATGACACTGTTCAACTTCCGGGCTAAAGATATTGCTGACACTATTGATAATAATTAGTATTTTAATAAGATCTTCCAAAAAATATTCAATGAACAGATTCGAATCAATTAGAATTTTATTAAATGTAGTAGGAAATTTGAAAGAGCCTTTGCCAACTAGGCAAACAGACAAGGTTGTCGCGGGAGCGTAAATTGCAGCTAAATTATAACTGTGTTTAAATCATGAGATATTTACGTATAAATAGATAAATATTGTAATGCAATAAATATTGTAATCAAATATTTTTTTAAAAGTGCACCTGCTGAGCTTCTCGCCGACTCTTCTCAGCAGAACAGCATTACTAGTCGATGGTAGCTTACTTCCCGACTTACAGACTGACATTTAACTTTAATTCTATATAATCAATGATATTATAAGTAAAAAGGTGTAGATACGTTACCTAAACGACATTCTATCTTCAAAAACGGCACACTAACGCACACATGAACACAGAATAACTAAAAATATTGCAATAACACACTACATTACGATTAGTCGTCAAAATAGGATGGCATGATTCAAGTATCGCCAGTGAAAAAGAGACAAATATAATTCTCGACAGTGCGTCGTCAACGCGTTGGTAGGCCAATAGCCTAGTTTTAGTGTGCCACTTTTTGAGCGCGTATGACTTATCTACACCTTTTTTCCTAGTATATCAATGTATATAATAATGTAAAAGTGACGATTCAAAGGTCCTTGTAAAAGTGTCTTTGAATAAAGTATATTTTGATTTTGATTTTGATTGTGTCGCCAGGCGGGCCGGCCGGAGCAGTCGGAGGGGCTGGAGCGCGCGCTGGAGCAGATGTGCCGCAAGACGCGCGACCTGCGCCGCCAGCTGCGCAAGGCCGTGGTGGACCACGTGTCCGACAGGTGCGTAGTCGTTCCAAATTAATTAATTTCTAGTGTTTTCTAATATTTCTACCATTTCTAAAAGTTTCTACCATTTCTACCAATTTTTACTTTTTTCTACCATTGCTACTATTTCTACCAATTTCTACTATTTTCTACCAACGGAAAAGATTTCTACCACGTGAGTGGGAGTAGTTTCTACCATGTTTTATGATATGAAACTCCCTTAGATGCGCTTTAACTCTTTTTGGAACGGAAATGAAAGAAATATTGCACTACCCTTTTAAATCAATCGTGGAAATATCTCTAATTATTATTATTTGAAACATAAATTTAGTTTAGTAAATGTGCCGATTTTCATTTGTTAAGACATTGAGGTTTCTCTTTGAGACAAACAGATGTTTTACATAATAATATTGATTCAAGCATTTTTTTATTTTTTTTTTTATTATTTTACAGTTTCCTGGAAACAAACGTCCCTCTGCTGGTTCTTCTAGAAGCAGCTCGCAGCGGAAATGAGAAGGAAGTAGAAGAATATGCCGTGGTCTTCACCGAACATGCAAACAAACTTGTTGAAGTGAGTTCTTCCCTACTTCAATTAATAATAATTGAATTATTATTTATATATCGTCTTAATGAATATTTTTTACAACCGATCAATTTACAGAAACAGTTTTAATATGGAATTATTAACGTCCCACTGCTGGGGGTGGGCCTACATTAAATACGAGGGAGATCATATCATAGTCCACCGCAGTGTACAAATGGGGGCACTAAGCATGTCTTTCTACAACTTGCTAGGTTCCTCGGTGGTGTAGTGGCTAGCATGTACGGTCGCACACCGAGAGGTCCTGGGTTCGAGTCCCGGGTCGGGCCAAGTTTAGTTATTGAGTCTTTCTGTTACGTAAACCTCAGTAACAGCCCGGAGTTGGGAAGTTGGCGGTGTGCCCCCCCCGTGCCGAGGCAGAGCACTCTAACTCTCACTGGTGGTGTCTCGTGTCGTCGCACCGGAGTATGAGAGTGACAGGAACAGAGAGTGCACTTGTGTCTGCACTATAATATCTCCTGCAGTTGGCTAGTCTCAATGAAATTGACCGTCGTGCTGGAATCGGTCGGGAGGACATCATCATTAGGTTCTCAGACATGCAGGTTTCCTCACGATGTTTTCCTTCACCGTAAGACAAGTGGTCATCATGTTGGGAGTGGTCGGACGCGAGAATATTAAAGTACAAGGTTTAGGATTTCAACGCATTTCCAAGTGACTGCGAAAATTTAAATTGATTTATTAGTAATGGTAGCTTTTTTGTTTTAAAATGATAATATTATTACTTTTTTTTTATGATTAAGGTGGCAAACCTGGTGTGCTCGATGTCCAACAACGAGGACGGCGTGAAGATGGTGCGTCACGCCGCGGGGCAGATCGAGGCTCTGTGTCCTCAGGTTTGTTGCACACACACACACACACACACACACACACACTCACACATACGCACACACACACACACTCAAGCTTGCACACACATACACTTACACATATGTACACACACGTACACACATTAATTATTAGAAATAAATATGTGAGTATGTTTTGTTTGAATTGAGTTTAACATGCACTTTTGAATTGTCTGTACAATATGTTATAACTGTCTCGTTCGTTTAATGGTTGAAAGGTTCTGGGTTCAATTTCTACGATAAGAACAGTAGTTAGTACTACCTAGTTTGAATATTTGTCTGACAATAGAATCTACATTGGATTAATGTCTTGTTGTGTAAATAGGTTGTAGGTTGTAGGATAAATAGAAAAACATTGTAATGCAATAATTATTGTAATCAAATATTTTTTTGAAAAGAGCAACTGCTGAGTTTCTCGCCGGCTCTTCTCGGCAGAACAGCATTCCGAGTCGGTGGTAGTTTACTCCCAAGTTCCAAGTCCCAGACTTACAGACTGACACTTGATTTAAATTCTTATAATAATGTAAAAGTGACGATTCAAAAGTGCTTGTAAAAGTCTATTTGAATAAAGTATATTTTGACTTTGACTTTGACTACACAGAAGAAACCCGGAATTCTTAACGTTTTGTGACAGTACTTTGTTTGTCTGCACATATCTCTGCAACCACTCAACCGATTTCAATGCAATTTGCACTGCGTGACAGATAACTGACATGCGCGCAAACTGTCAGCCGTGTGTCCGTGTGTGTTAGAAATGAAACACTACTCGTAAATAACATTCGTATCTTTAATTCGATTTTTAACTCTAATGATATAAAATGGTTTTTGCCTTATATAGAACGGCTACGAACTTTTACCAGCGCGATGCAGAGAAGGCAACTAACGCCATCTCTTGCAAAATTATGAAACTAAATTAGTTATATATTTTACACAGTGTGTGTCTGTTTGACGACACGTTTGGCTCAGTTGGTAGTGACCCTACTCTCTGCGCCAGCGGTCGCGGGTCGAGTCCCGCTGGGGGCATCCGTTTCTTGAGCACGAATGTTTGTACTCCAGTCATGGGTGTTTATATTTATAATATGTATTGTGTAGTGTATCAACTATCTGGTATCCGTAACACAGCTTAGCTTAGCACGGAGCTAGATGGCGCTGTTGTAATGTCCCGCTATATTTGTGTGCGTGTGCGCAGGTGGTGAACGCGGCGCGCGTGCTGGCGGCGCGCGTGCGCTCGCGCGTGGCGCAGGAGAACGCGTCGGCGTTCGCGCGCGCGTGGGAGGCGGCCGTGCGCCTGCTCACCGACGCCGTGGACGACATCACCACCATCGACGACTTCCTCGCCGTCAGCGGTGCGTACCATGTTCTAGTGTACCATGTCCTAGTGTACCATGTCCTAGTGTACCATGTCCTAGTGTACCATGTCCTAGTGTACCATGTCCTAGTGTTCCATGTCCTAATGTACCATGTCCTAATGTACCTTGTCCTAATGTACCTTGTCCTAATGTACCATGTCCTAATGTACCATGTCCTAGTGTACCATGTCCTAGTGTACCATGTCTTAATGTACCATGTTCTAGTGTACCATGTCTTAATGTACCATGTTCTAGTGTACCATCTCCTAATTTACCATCTTCTAATGCATCAGATCTTATCAAGACGAGTGACAATTCTTAAAGGATGGTCGTTAACCATCAGTATTACAGTGAGCGTCTGTCATCAGTGCTCCCATCATCTCCTTATGTACCATCTCCTCGTCATCTTTCCATATATGACCTGTCCATCACAAGCTTTCACCAATTAACGATTAAGAATAATCAAGGCAAAGCCTCAGATCCAAGTCTTACATATCTAATACTCTCATCACCATCACCTATTAACCCCTAATCAAGATGCTGATGGAACTGCATCGCATTTTTGCTGAAAAACTAATTGTCAGTTATCAGAGTTCAGACCAACTCCAATGGCATCTTGAGGATATTTGCTGAATAATTTTGATTGTCAATACCTGACTCATCACCAAATCATGTTAACTAAAGTATTTCATAACTGTTTGAGCGTATCTAGGGACGATCCCGAGCGAAGCGAAAGTAAACCGGTAGTAAATAATTATTTACTTAGTAAAAATATGAAAAGCAGTTGAAATAAAAAAAAAGGGTGAAGTAGAACTTCTTTGGCAAATATCGCAATTAAATTAAAACAAATCAATCATTAAAAACGGCATAATATTAGGCATATTACAATCATATATTTAAAGAATAAAGAATATAATATTGTATCTCCATTGTTCCGAGTGTTATATACTTGTCAGACAATAACAAGGGTTACCATGGCAACATAGGAATGAATTCTATCTCATTCTCTCCTACACATTTTTGTATTTGTGTCTCTTACCTGTCGTTTTTTCCGTTGCATCCGGTTTGAAATCACAACGATTCTAAAGAAGTTTCACTTCAAAAAGTCTAGTTCATTATAATTACACGCATTTTCACAATTATAATGTATTTCTTTCCCGCAGAGAATCATATCCTCGAGGACGTGAACAAGTGCGTGGTGGCGCTGCAGGAGGGAGACCCTGACTCCTTGGAGAGGACTGCCGGAGCCATCAGGGGCAGGGCTTCCAGGTGAAGTGTTGTGTCCTAGCCTTACCCTGACTTTGCGCATACATTTATTTATTTATTCATTCATTCATTCATTCATTCATTCATTCATTCATTTAGGAAATAAATGGCGTAACATAATAGATATAGCATAACAAACAATTAATAGAACAGAACAAATAAAAGTTTCCATTGTTAAAATACACTTACAGCAAAGAAAATATAGTAACAGATGCAAAAACAGACTAACAAATTAAAAGAGAGACACTCAATAATTAATAATTACAATTAAATTATAAAATCTTTAAAATATAAATTAATTAATTAATAAAATATTTAAAAATTAATAATGTGAAATGTAAAATTATAAAAAAAAAAAATAACTAAGATTAATCAAACTGTGCATAATACACATTTTAAAATTAAGAGAGAGATGGAATATGTCATTACTAATAAAAAGTTTATTATATTGATCACAACTGCTAATGATGAATGAATGAATAGGCTTCTGTAACGCAACCACTCGCATGGGTGCGTTACAGAAGCCTATCTGTACACTAAATTTTATCTAAATCGGTCCAGACGTTTTATAGTTGAGTTGAATTGATACAAGTAGTGTAAAATATTATGAATTTTAAAAACCAGTAAAATGAGGTGTTCAAAAACAAACTTTTACATTTTAAAGTTATTTTATTTTTTAAGTTCACATCAAAGAGTATAGATAATATTAGTTCACATGCGAGACGCCATCTTGGCCGACTACGTTTCTGTATGCTAGTGATGTAACATCACACTAGTGACGTTACCTCATAACATCCTCCTTATTATAAAAAAATAAATAATGATAATTATACAGTATGAGACAGTTTACAAAAATTGACTTAACTTACTGACTATAACTCTTGACATTAAAGACTGTTTAAATAACTAAAAATAAGGCAGTTTGCTGAATAAGTATCAATCTATATATATATTCTAAACTTAACTAAATCAATCCGTCCTTCACAGTCATTGCTAATGTTTTTTTTTTTTTTTTTTTTTTTTTTTTTTTTTTCATTAACTTCTTCATTAACATTAAACTTAATTATTTAATTATCAAAATGTAACCGTCTTGGTGGTCTTATTACTCTTCCGTACCTAGTGCGTCTTTCAACTGGAGTTGTACGCTCTTCAATAGACGGTGCTACTGTATGAGAATTATCAGATGTCTTGATATTTGGACTTTGAAACATATCTTGAGATACTGTTTGAGGTGACTGCGGAGGCTTCAAAATATGCTGTCTGTTTCTCCTTCCTATGAATCCATCTGACCCTTCGACAGTATAAGATCTAGGCTGATCACATTTGGACCTTATTGTACCTGTGATCCATGGACTATTTGGCATTTTCTTAAAATAGACTTCATCTCCTTCTTGTAGTTCCGGTAATGATTTAGTCTTTCTGTCATAGTAATTCTTCATTTTATTTTTATATTCTTCCTTTGCTTTTACATATTGCTTAAAGTTAACTGTTCTTGGTACTAAGTTTTTTGTGACTGTTGGTAATTGTGTTCTAAGTGAACGTGACATTAATAATTGTGCCGGAGATGGTAGATTTCCTCTAGGTGTATTCCTGAATTGAAGCAAAGCCAGATATGGATCTGTCCCTGACTCTTCTGACTTGGTAAGAAAACGTTTACATATCTTTACTGCCGATTCTACCAACCCATTTGACCTTGGTATGTAGGGGCTTGACGTATTATGATTTATTCCCCATTCCCAAATAAAATTTTTAAACTCTGCCGAATTAAATGGCGGCCCATTGTCAGAGAATAACTCCACTGGAATACCATGTCTGCTAAAGATACTTTTAAGACATACAATTACTGTTTTGGCGTTAGTACTGGCCACTGTCATTAATTCAATATAATTTGAGTAATAATCTTGTACTACTATGTATTTTTTAGATTTATAATCCATAAAATCAACACCAACTTTTTCCCACGGAAATAAAGTAACATCATGTGGAAGAAGTGGTTCCGGAGCATTTGAGCTTCTATGTGACAAGCAAATATGACATGACTGAACAATGTTTTTTATATCAGTTGACATAAATGGCCAAAATACATGTCCTCTAGCAAACGCTTTGGACCTTTCAATTCCCAGATGACCACTGTGTATTATTTTTAAAATGTCTGGCCTTAATTTTTTAGGTATGACTATGCTATTACTTCTGAAAATTAAATTATTTTCTGTATGTAAATCAAATCGATACTGCCAATACTCATGCAAATCTTGGTGAATTTGAGTTTTACATGACGGCCATCCTTCTTTACAGTATTTTTTTAAAATTTGCAGACTTTCATCTTCATTAGTGCCATTGATTAACCACTGTAGACGTTCTGATGAGACTGGTAATGACTTAATCAGTAAATTTACATGAACAATAACATCATCATCTAATTCATCTGAACTTGTTTCAGGAAGTGCTGCTCTTGACAAGGTATCAGCAATGTACATATGACTACCTTTTTTGTAAACTACATTTAGACTATAGGGTTGTATCTTCAACATCATTCTTTGGAGGCGTGTTGGAACCTCGACTAAAGATTTTTTAAACAATGTTATTAAAGGAGCATGGTCTGTCTCTACAGTTACAGTTTGTCCATATATAAATTGATGAAACCTAATGCAAGCAAAAACTATTGAATAAAGTTCTTTCTCTATCTGAGCCATTTTCTGTTGTGTCTCTGTTAAAGTTTTTGAAGCATAATATACTGGATGTTGATTTTGTAATAACACCGCTCCAACAGCGCTCTTACTAGCATCACTTTGTAGTACAATAGGATCATGAACATTAAAATGTGACAACACTGGAACTTGACATATTAATTGCTTCAGACGAATAAAGGTTGTTTCATGATTGGCAGTCCACTGCCAATCAGTTTTTTTTTTTAATAATTGACGTAGAATTTCTGTCTCACCTGCCATATTCTTAATAAAAGGACTTAAATAATTAAGTATGCCTAGAAATCTTTGTAAATCCTTTAAACAGGTAGGAGAAGGCATGTCTTTGATTGCTCTGACTTTGTCCGGATCAGCTGTGATTCCATCTGCTGAAAAAATATGACCCAGATATTTAATACTTTCCTTGGTAAATGAACATTTTTCTTTATTAAACTTGACATTATATTCCTTTGCTCTATTAAATACTATATTAAGACGCTCATTATGCTCTTGTAGTGTTTTACCACTGACTAATATATCATCGCTGTATACTGCCACCCCTGGTATGTCACCAAATATTTCAGTCATAATTCTGTGAAAATACTCAGGAGCACAGCTGACTCCATATGGAAGACGTTTAAAACGGTATCGTCCAAAAGGTGTATTGAAAGTTGTAAGGTAAGAACTCTTCTCACTCAATTTACACATCCAAAATCCGCTACTCGCATCCAAGGTGGAGTAAAATCTTGCACCAGCCACCTTAGCACGGACAATGTCTACTGATGGAATAGGATAATGAGTCCTCTTAATTGCCTGATTTAAATTACGGGGGTCTAGACATACCCTTAATTGACCATTTTTCTTTTCTATTAATAATAAAGAACTCACCCATTCAGTAGGCTCTGTGACTTTGGTAATGACATCCATTTTTTCCATCTTCTCAAGTTCTTGTTGAAGTCGATGATGTAATGCAAATGGTACCTTCCTTGGAGCATCGACTTTTGGCTTGACCTCCGGATTTATACTTATGTGACACTCCCCAGGAAGACAACCAAGACCGGTAAAAACAGAATTATTACATTCAACAAGTTTACTTAAATTTATATTTTGTGACTGACTTGACTCTAATGAAAATGACTGTGATTGACTTTTTATTACTTTAGGACATATTACTGAACTTGATTTTGACTCATTTTGACTTGTTTCAGGAAACATTTGACTATTATCACTTTCTGACATTTGCATGCTTGTAGTGTCTACACAGAAAACTCTTTTAATTAATCCAATTTCTGAGCAAGTAAGTTTACCTAATACAGTTGGAGAATTCACATTTGCAATTATAAAATTAATTTGTTTTGACATATTGACATCATTAAATTGAAATTTACACTCTAAATTTTGTTGACCTAGTACCTCTAGACTATTACCAGTATATGACTTAATTTTTACATCAGTTTTAAACAATATTTTTTTCATATTAAGTGAATCATAAACACTTTTTGACATAATATTGACGTCACTGCCTGTATCAATAATACAATTTATTTGTGAATTATTTATATATAAATTAATCGTCCATTCACTTGACAACGACTTGGATGACTGAATATGACCTATAAACAATTCATCTTGTTCTGATTGCACCTGTTGCTTATTACTATCTGAATGTACATATCTTACTGACTTTGACTGAAATGACTGACAGCAGACTGCAAAATGACCGACTTTTCCACATTTTCTACACTTTACACCGTATGCTGGACACTTATAACGATGCACCTGACCACACCTTGTACAAACTTCCTGTCTTGACTGCTGACTATATTGACTGACATTCCTTGAATTAGACTTTGATCTTGATCGTGACTGACTTGTATTATAAAAGATTGAACTTTGTTCTGCTGTCAATTCATCTGTTTGATGTCTGGAAGCAAGCATGGCCTTTGCCAACTCTAAGGCCTTATCAAGATCCAGCTTATCTTCAAGCAATAATTTTTCTCTAATATAGTTGTACTTTTGATGCATATTACATATAAACATTATTTTGACTAGACGTTCTTGCAGCTGTCCTAGCTCACAGTTTTGCGACTTTAATTTTAATGTGCAAGCAAAATCGTCTAAGGTTTCATTTTCACCCTGTTTGTATGTAAAAAAATTATGACATTCATAAGTGAGGTTAGCTTTTGGGGCAAAGTGATTTTGAAATAACTTTATAAGCTCGTCGTATCTAATGTTATCCTCGTCTTTTCCAAATGTATTGAATACATCAACGCCTTTTTCACCAATGACATGCAGAAATAAAGCTACTTTTCTGCCATCACTCTCTTCATCCAAGCCAGACGCACGTAGATAAAATTTAAATGACTGCAGCCATTTTTTCCATTGTTGAGCCACGTTGCCATTCATCACCATGGGCTGCGGACTGGACATTCCAGAAAGTTTTTTTGGCTTTTGATTTTCATCAGACATGACTATGAAATATGAATTTCACAATAACAAATAGCAATGTAATAATACGAATAGAAGACACAAATCACGAACCACTTCTGACACCATGTTCAAAAACAAACTTTTACATTTTAAAGTTATTTTATTTTTTAAGTTCACATCAAAGAGTATAGATAATATTAGTTCACATGCGAGACGCCATCTTGGCCGACTACGTTTCTGTATGCTAGTGATGTAACATCACACTAGTGACGTTACCTCATAACATGAGGTAGGTTTAGTTTTTATATGACGACCCTACTTTCTGCGCCAGCGGTCGCGGGTTCGAGTCCCGCTGGGGGCATTCACTTGTTGATCACGAGTGTTTGTACTCCAGTCATGATTGTTAATATTTATAATATGTATGTATTTAAAGTTATATATGTGTAGTGTATCAACTATCTGGTATCCGTAACACAAGCCTCGTAGCTTACCACGGCTTATTTAGTTCCGTCCTGTTGTAGCAATGTCCCAACATATTTATTTATCATTAATTTTGAGTATTTAAAGCCATAAAGTAAACTTCTGGTGTAAATCAATGCATATATATAACGCCATCTATTGATATTTAATTGAACTAATTCGTCTTAGATTTATGTATGGAGTACAGATGTAAGTAGAAGTATCTGTGTCTAAAAAAAATGGTAGCAAATGGGTTAATTTTAAAGATGGCGCTAAAAATTGGTAAAGAAGGGTAGTAAATTAAAAAAGTAATTTCATTTTAGCGAACTTCACTCCGCTTACAGCTGCTAGGATTCATATCAAATCAAATTTTAGTGAAAATGCAACTCACTGAAAAGATAGTTTCAGTTATAATATCAATCGAACAATCAAAATGTTGTTTGTTTGTTGTTTTCGAACCCTTATTTGCCACTGATGGACACTTGTTCAAATTATTACCCATATAAATAAATATGTAGGGACATTATTACACACAGCGCCATCTAGTTCCGTGGTAAGCTACAAGGCTTGTGTTACGGATACCAGACAGTTGATATACATATATACATTTTAAATACATACATATTATAAACATAAACACCCATGAGTTGTAAGTATCTAATCTGTGGAAAAACAATAATATTATATATATATATACAGATAAAAAAATTGAAGTGTCTGTTTGTAGTGACTATAACAATTTTCACTAAATGCATTTGAAATTGTACAAGAAAAGCACATTTTTTCTTCATTTTTGTGTATGCCTTTTTGTTCCGGCTTATCTCCGAAATAGGTAGATTTATTTCAACGGGATATTCACTGACAGATCCTTGATGTTATGAAGAAAAACTTGGCAACATTTACATGAGACAAATATTAGGGTTTCAAAAAATATCACCTTTATTACAACGGGCCATGACTGGAGTACAAACATTAGTGCTCAGCAAATGAATGCCCCCAGCGGGACTCGAACCCGCGACCGCTGGCGCAGAAAGTAGGGTCACTACCAACTGAGCCAAACGTGTCGTCAAATATAAGATAGTACTTCTATCATCATCTACAGTGTATAGAAAGGTTATTATTTTTCGATAGCTGTAAAATTATAATTAATCCACAATTAAACCCAAAATTGACTTACGTACTACCTACCTGCAAACTTTATATCAAATCAAAATATTCTTGTTGAAAGAGATTTTACAAGCTCTTTTAAATCGTTATTAAAATATAGACATTATGAAAATATAGACTTACCGTCGCACTCATAGTCAGTTAATGAACCATTAGGATGTTGTTTAGTATGGATATTCTCGAGTTAATGGTTCATTAAGTGACTCTGAGTGCGGCGGTAAGCTATGTAAAATTGACGCTGACGCTCGGCCGCAGGGTGTGCTCGGTGGTGGCGCAGGAGATGGACAACTACGAGCCCTGCATCTACACCAAGCGCGTGCTGGAGGCCGTCACCGTGCTGCGCGACCAGGGTGAGTCTCTCTTTCTCTCTCTCTTTCTCTCTCTTTCTCTCTCTTTCTCTCTCTCTCTCTCCTCTCTTTCTCTCTCTCTTTTTTCTCTCTCTTTTTAGGTGTTTCTTTCTTTTTTTGTTTTTTTTTTCAGAAAAATAAACTTTAATATTATAATAAATGTCTTGTATGATAATAGCGTATATTTCGCCACTTAAATTTTCAGACATTGTACGATCTATGCCGTACTTGATAATGAATTTATTATTGTATGCGCTGGAAACCAAAATGGCACTAACCTGTTACTGCTAATTACTAAGTAATTACTAACGTGTCACTTTTCTCGTTATTGTTCCCGGGAACAAATTTTTCTTGTTTTCCTCTAGTTTGGTTTACTTTTGCTATAGTAAATCTTAAATATATATATGTAGTTTTAAATGCGACTTCAAATTTCAAAACTGCAGGCAGTTATATCAATGACGTCAGAGCGAGAAGTGAGCGAGTGTTGCCAGTTTTTTAAACGGTTATTTTGTGCGGGGTTCCCAGCTACAGATATAGCTCAAACATACATGATGACGGTTTAAATAATATTAAGCAGTAGTAGTTCAGTGGTAAAGCGCTCGCTTGGAGTATAGCGGGTTCAAATCTTGGTTTTTGTTCTAATATGTGAATCTTTTTCAATATGTTAACCACTTATAAACTCCGACGCAAAAACGATATGTTATAAGTTTGACGTGAGTGTAGTGTGTGTATGTCTGTCTGTGGCACCGTAGCTCCCGAACGGATAAACAGATTTTTATTTAGTTTTTTGTTGTTTGAAAGGTGAATTAGTCGGGAGTGTTTTTAGTTGTATTGTATGTTTCATAAAAATTGGTCCAAGAGAAGCAGCGCTTGAAGCAGCGCTTTAAAATTAAAAAAAAAAATACTTGACAGATTATATACTAAAACCTTCATCGAGAACTACTCTATCCATTGGTGGAAACAGCATGAAAATCGGTGCAGTAGTTTATGAGTTTTACGCGAACAGACAGACAGACGCGGCGGAGGACTTTGTTTTTAACCGACTTCCAAAAAGGAGGAGGTTATATGTTCCGATGTATGTATTTTTTTTTTTTTTATGTATGTTCACCGATTTCTCCGCCAACTGTGGGCCGATTTCAAAAATTTTTCTTTTGTTCGATAGGGTATAGTTCTGAGGGGGTCCCATTATCACAAAATCAGGATCTGATGATGGGATCCCAGGAAAATCAAGGGCAACTTTCAAAATTTATAGGCACCTATTATGTTTTTTATATATTTTCTAAAGCTGTTCAAGCATTTGCGTCTTTAAATCGTAATCTCATGTGATGAGCTGATGATGGAAGGTAGAATTCTTCAAATGTTATTGTTTATCTGTGTTCACCGATTTATGCGTCAATTGTGGGCCGATTTCAAAAATGTATTTTTTGTTTGGTAGGGTATACTTCCAAGATGTTCCCATTGTCACCAAGTTAGGATCTGATAATGGGATCCTAGGGAAATCGATGGCAACTCTTAAATTTTATAGGCACTTAGTACATTTTTCATATATTTTCTAAAGTCTTTTAAGGATTTGCATCTGATAATTACCATCTCATGTGGATAAGCTGATGATGGAAGGTACAACTCCTCAACGGCTAGGAGTTGAAAGGAAATTCCTTTAAAATTATACATACATATAGACTGATAGTTGTGTTCTTCCAGGCTATTACGTTAATATGATAATAGAAGGTAAATCTCATTAACCTCTAGGAGTTAGGTGGAATAATGGACGTGGTTTATTTAAACTATTTCGTATGGGGAATGTAAACATAAAGATGAGCTCGTAGTTTAGTTACAGCTACAGTAGTCGTAGATAGAGTACTCTTTGGACACCAACACCCCCCCCCCCCTTTCGGTAGACCCGATAATTAATTACTATTACGTTACATACGTTAATAGGTATGCTCGTTGTTTAATATAAAGCTTAAACAGATTTTAAATTAGTGACATAATATAGTAAGTCACTATAATTAAATCAGCTAAATAAAAGGCACACTAAAAATGGAAAAATAAGTTATTTTTAAAAAAAAAATTAAACCGACTTCAAAAAATCTGCACTAAAAAGAGAAAAATCTAAACTAAAAAGTAGAAAATAAAACTTTTAAGAACTTTGTTAATCCGCCTCTCATGGAAACATCACATAAAACAAAAGAGAGACCAAGTCAACCTCCATTTTCGTAACATGTACTGGCTCATGGGTAGAAATTCAGTATTGTCGGTGGATAATAAGCTTCTTTTATACAACTCTGTACTAAAACCAGTATGGACCTATGGAATCCAGCTATGGGGTGTTGCAAGTAAAAGTAACATACTCTGTCTGCAACGAGTACAAAATTGCATCCTGAGGGCAATAGTTAACGCTCCCTGGTACACAAGAAATGACGAAATCCATGAATATCTTAACGTGCCGACAGTGACATCTGAAATCGAGCGGTATAGGAAGCAACACATAGAGCGCTTAACTTCACACCAAAATCCACTTATAGCGGATTTGCTGGACATGTCTGCGGTGGTCAGGAGACTTAGAAGGGGCCACCTTATTTGATTGGTAGGGGCAGCGCTGGCAGCCTCACCATAAAAGCCATTATCTCACAACCAATTCGCTTATGGTCCAACGACCGATCGCAAATATTTATTACCACAAAAAAAAAAAAAAAAAAAAAAAAAAACTTTGTTAATTTTGGAGTCGGTGCCAGCCAGGTATTTTGATTATGTTTACAAATTGATAGATTAATCGAATATGTATCTATTTACTTAGGGTTATTTTGCTTTGGCTGGCACCGACTCCAAAATTAACAAAGTTCTTAAAAGTTTTATTTTCTACTTTTTAGTTTAGATTTTTCTCTTTTTAGTGCAGATTTTTTGAAGTCGGTTTAATATAATATCTATAGATAGCAGGGTAGTAAGAAAAATATTTATTTAGAAATCTTAAATTATTATTTATTTCATCATCACAAGGTACAAAATGGCAGTAGGTTTCATAGAAACCACAAGTAAAAAAATATATTTTGTTCTTAAATACTACTTGTTTAACATATATGAGTATTTTTGACGGTTGAGAAAAAGATTTTTTTTAATGTCATACTAATGTCCAATACACGAATGTATTGTCCATACACTCTTTTTCTCTCATATCGTTATATAGAGTGTTTTTTTAGTTGTCTTCTTTTGGTGGATGGGCCCTGATGTACTCGAGTCCTCGCAGGATATAGTCTGGGATAGGAGGGGCAGTAGGGATGTGGGAGCCCTGGAACATATAATAATAATTATTATTTTATTATATTAAGCAAAATATTAAGCAAAAATTGGCACACTTCTTATATTATTACTCTAAGAGGGGGTAATATTATTAATCCAAGAGGATTGAATTTTTTAATCAAACTAACAGACAGGCAGACAGCATATTATATACTCGAATTTAGCACTTCTTTTCCATCAATGTTGGTAGGAAAAAAGTTAACGATTATTTGATGAAATAGAGAAACATATTTAAAAATCGCTAATGTTACAAAATTAATACAATTTTAAACAATATTTATTTAAAGCAGTCTCAAAGAGATTATGCTGAATTTGATTCAAGCCCGCTAGAAAAAAAGTAAAAAAGTAATATGCGTACAAACATGATGATCGGTTAAGTAGTTTTTGCGTGGAAGCGTAACAAACAAACTAACATTCACATTTATATTAGTAGGGATAGATGTGTTACATAATGCTCTAAAACATCACGTTTCTAAGATTTTTACAAGTTTTCTATTTACTATACATTTATATATAATCAAAAAATAAAAATGGCGATTGCTTATAACAGGTTCTATAGAAAATCTTCAATCTTATATATTAATATAAAAAATCAGCTCAGTAACTATTCCACTGCTGGGAGTGGGCTACCCCAAAAGACAGTTATTTAATATAAAACCTCTGCCTAATTCTTTTTGGGACATTAATAGTGGGACATTTGTGACAGTTGTAAGCTATGAGGCTCGTGTTACCACCAGATAGTTAATATATAACTTTAAATATATACATATGGCAGTGGTAGCCCAGCGGTAACGCGCTCGCTTGTATGACCGAGTGATGCGGGTTCAAATCCGGGTCTCGCACCTCTGATATTTTCATGTGCGAATCATTTCTATCATGATCACCACTTGTCTGAGAGAACCTAGCAAGTTGTCGTAAGACATGCTCAGTCTGCCAACACGCAGTAGGCCAGCGCGGGGGACTATGGCCTGATCCCCCTCGTACTGAGGGAGGCCCACCCCCAGCTGTGGGACGTTATACATATTATAAATATAATTTACCTGTGCAACGTAACCGTTTTCGTCAGCTGTGTATTGTAATTGAACGACTTGACCGTCTGGGGCGGTCCATCTCGCTTCTCCCTGAGCTACTTCAGATGGTGTTTCAGCCTGGAAATATAAAAAAATATGAAAAAGGAATAAGGATTGATTGAGACTCAAAATTAAAAAAATAAATAAATTGTCGTTGAGTAATAAGAATAAGAAAGAACAGGGATTTAAAAAAAATTATTTACGACCGCCTTTTAGGGGCCTTGGTATAACAAACTCAAAAACAAAAGCAATGAAAATATTACCTACTATTGTTTATTTTAATTTAACTTGTAAAAAACAGATTATTTCAAAATAATAATATTAGTAAAGTAGTAGTTTCTTTCGCCTGTTCATCGTCTGAGGCTTTTTCTTTCCAAACTGGAAGTAGACTCATGACGTTCATTAAAAATATATACATATTAAATTAAATAAATAAATTTAAATCGCCTATTATTTTTTTTTATTTTCGTTAAGACAAAGAAGACTTTTATAGAGAAAAAAAAAACGGAAAATTGCGAGATAAACAATGATATTATAAGTAAAAAGGTGTAGATACGTTACCTAAACGACATTCTACGAAAAACGGCACACTAACGCACACATGAATACAGAATAACTAAAAATATTGCAATAACACAATACATTACGATTAGTCGTCAAAATAGGATGGCATGATTCAAGTATCGTCAGTGAAAAAGAGACAAATATAATTCTCGACAGTGCGTCGTCAACGCGTTGGTAGGCCAATAGCCTAGTTTTAGTGTGTCACTTTTTGAGCGCGTATGACTTATCTACACCTTTTTTCCTAGTATATCAATGGAGATAAACACTAAAAACGACTTAAATTTGTCGATATGGCCTTTGTCAAACTGTCAGTCAATTGACAGAATAAAAAATTGAAGAATTCAAGAAAAAAAAACTAATACTCACGCCAGGCACATTCTTCAGAGCCCCCTGTTCCCTGGCAGAGATTCCGTTCTCAGTCTCGTACGACCACTGGTACTGACCCTCGACCCCCACGTCCAGCTCCTGCTTCAGGATCTTGGCATCCGCCTCGCCCGTTTTGCCCACGATGTGGGACACGTCCGCTGCCGCGCACGCCACCAGGAGGGTGATGATGAAGAGTTTCTGAGGAGATGAAAAAAATTGAAAATAATTGGCGATGCGTTTTCGCATTCGTTTGCGGTTAGATTTACACAAATAGGATTTATTCAGAATTTTGGTTCCCAACGTTTCGAATGCTTACAGTGATCATAGTCACAGGAGTGACTAAACCTTAGTTTACTTAACGCCTCGATTAACCAACTATCATAGCGAATTTCATCAAAATCTTTTTTTTGTGATGCAGACATAGACAGACAGACAAAAATTATAAAAACTATATATTCGGCCTGTGTATCGATAATGATGACGATTTTAATAAAATTTAATAAAAATATTTAATTAATTTTACTATATGTACTGGAGGTATGGTGTAAGATTACACCTAAAAACCTCAAAATCGGTAAAACTATCAGAAAAAACAAATACAAATTACACGTCGATCAAATAAAGCACTCCCAGGAATCGAACTCCTATACTTCATTAAGTAAGTTAAACCATCTTAACGAACTCTGACCATTATAACTTAACATCCATCAATTACACAACTTGACCTTCTCTCCTGACAGTCAAGATTTACGAAATGTATGAACTTTGTACGACACAAACTGCAAGCGGGAGCGTTTTAATACTTTAAAATAAAAAAATTAAAAAAAAATGTTATTGATTTATGCCATAGAGTAATATTTTGAAGTAAAACCAAAAATACCTTTCTAGCGGTTTTATTTTAATTTCTAATGGAAAATTAAATTTTTGAACTAAGCCGTGATTCGATTCGGAATAATTGCATTGTTTAAAAAGAAATTTATTTATATGCAGCTAATTTGAATCTAGTTTTTGTAATATAAAGCACGCAAGCGAAGCCACGGTATAAAACTATTGAATAAGGTAAATCTCTACGAAAATCTATTTGTTTTAAGAACTTACACATTTTCTTAGCGTTAGTCTATTATAGCGGGCATTATATATTTATCTTTCCTCTTGAATCATTCTTTCTATTGATGAAAACAGAATGAATATCCGTCGTGTAGTTTAAAAGATTAGTTTAAAAACAAATTTGTTTTATACTATGTAAAGAAATTAAGTGCAAAACATATTGGGTTGTAAAGGAGATGAAAATCGCTAGTCGCTTATGAATTGATTGTAACTGCTCAAGTTAAATGTCAAAGATGGCATTCGACCTTCGGTTAATGGCGCAGTTAAGAACGTAATGATAAATATTTAATATTAATATATGTGTGTTTGTATGTTTGTTTCGAATATTATGTACGTGAATAAATACTTTTGAGGTTACGGAAAATTAAGTATCTAGGAGAACCGAATTTTTTTCTTTAGGAGGCTTGTGTTACGGATACCGGATAGGCGATACACTACACATATATAACTTTACATACATATTTTAAATATAAGCACTATGACTAGAGTACAAACATTTGTGCTCAAGAAACGAATGTCCCCAGCGGGACTCGAACCCGTGACCGCTGGCGAGTAGGAACTACACTACTACAGAACTAAGCCAATTATGCCGTTAAATTACGAAAAATAATAATGTCACTAGTTATTCGATAAAAACACCGGTCGCCGGTACTGTTTTTTGTTTAATTTTTGTTCACGACATTTCGAATGCATTACAGCGATTATAGATTCGGCCTCTATATCGATAATAATTACTATTTTAATAAGAACTTCCAAAAAAAATTAATTTACAGAGTGGAATGAATATGAAATTTATTATATTAAATGTTATTTAAATATAAATGTATATATTATTTAAAAAAATGAAATAAAAAAAAATATTTTGATTTATTTGAAAATATTAACTTTTTTTTAATAATGACAGATAACAAATGTTGTGTTATTTTTTTTATTAAAAATATTGTATATTTTTAAACACTTACCATTGTATAGGTGTGGATGCGACTGTGCGAGTGAAGCGCGCCCATCCTATATATACCATCACCGAGTGGCACGTACGGTGGAATTTTAAATCATAACCTAGCATTACCCGCGGATCTGCTCGCGTTTTAAAAATCGGAAACCAAATTCTTATAGACATGTTAATAAAATAGAAGTGTCTGTTTGTAATTTCAAATTAACAACTTTTCACTAAATGCATATGAAAGTATATACGGTGCTTACATCGAATTTTTAAAATTTTTGTCTTTCTGTCCGTTTGTCGTGGCTTATCTCTGAAACGGCTGTACCGATTTTGATGGGAATCTCACTCACAGATAGCTAATGTTATAAGGAGTAACTTAGTTGACTTTTGTTTTAAAATTTTATTTATTTTATTACGGTACAACTTTAAATTTGGTAGGGGTGATTTACATATAATTATATAGGCTATATTACATCACGTATAGCCTTCCTCGATAAACGGACTCTCCAATACAAAGATAATTTTTCAATTCAAACCAGTAGTTCCTGAGATTATCGCGTTCAAACAAACAAACAAAATCTTCAGCTTTATAATATTAAATATAAAAGTATAGATGACTTGCCGCCATTTTGTCTGTTAATTAAAAAAAAACAATCCCACGGGAATCATAATTTGGGATGTATTGAGTATCTTATTATGTCGACTAGAGATACTTATGTAGGTCAAAATTAGTAGCTTTTCAGTAATAAGTTACTTTCTATCATATGATTTGTTTTTGTTTGTCATTTTGGGATTCAAGTATCTTAAATATTGCATCGAGTCAAGGTTTTTTTTTTATAACTTTACGGCTTCAAGAATTTTATTCGTTCTTTTTTGTATGCAAAATATTTGTGACATTTATGAAACCAATTTTAATAAAAGTTTCCTTAATGTAAAGAAACACATTTAAGTGTAGATTTCTATTTTATATTAATGTAAGTTAACTCTGTACATTAACTGTTTTTTTGAAATGGACATTATTATTGATACAAATTTAGAACAATGATCCGACGAATCTAATAGAATTTTTGTCTGTCTGTCTGTCTGTCTGTTTGTGACCGCATTACGAGAAAACCACTAAACAGATTTTGATGAAACTTGGTATGATGATAGCTGGTTATCCGGGTCAGGATATAGGATACTTTTTACTGCTGAAAGATATTTCATCTTTGACAAATATGTACAATTTTTTTTTATTGGGATGTTATTACTAGAGCGCTATCTAGTTCTGTGGTAAGCTACGAGGCTTGTGTTACGGATACCAGACAGTTGATACACTACACATATAATTTTTAAATGCATACATATTATAAATATAAACACCCATGACTGGAGTACAAACATTCGTGTTCAACAAATGAATGCCCCAGCGGGACTCGAAGCCGCGACCGCTGGCGCAGAAAGTAGGATCACTACTAACTGAGTCAAACGTCATGGCAACACTGGCTGCCGGTAGCAAAAAACGTAGGCGCTGTAACTTAATTTCAATTATCTGGGATTTCACTCGTTTTTTGCCGTGATTAAGTGTTTATCATATAATAAACTGACTATTTTATCGTGAGTGTCGTTTACAGTGTATAATAAATATAATAATAATCAAAAAACCAGCAATTGTTCACGTCGACTGCTTGCTTACTCCTGATTGGTCAACGATCAACGGTTAAGCGGTACACCATATTCATCCTCCATTATAATATAGAATAAAGAAAATGGATGAAAATATTACATATCGTAAAGGAGGTAAATCATACATTGCCTCCCCCAAAGAGAATGCAATGCCCGTTTCTTGTGAGCAAGTCCGTGAAATTGTATCCACCGAGTTTGACAGGCTGTGGTCTAAATTGGAAACTACTATAGCTGGCATAATTTCTGTACAACTTAAGCCGTTACAGGATGAAATTGCTACATTTAAACAGAGTATCTCTTTTATTAATTCTGAATTTGAAAATGTAAATAAAAAGTTCCAACTTTTAGAAAAAGATGTCAAATCTCTAGCGTCTACTAAAGTGACTATTGGTGAGCTGAAGGATATAACGGACAAGATTCAATGTGATAATAACGACCGGGAGCAGTGGGCTAGGCGTTCTAATGTAGAGGTCTATGGGATTCCCGAAAGGAAAGGTGAAAATCTTATCAACATCATAAAGGACATTTCAGAAAAGGCGAACTTCCCGTTAAATATAAGTTGCGACCTGGACTTTATAACTCGTGTAGCATCTAAAAATAGTTCTAACAAACCTAAACCGATTATAATTCGCTTCTTAGCCCGTTACAAAAAAGATGATTTTTTGAGTCTTGTCAAAAAACTTAAGTTAAAGGCATGTGATTTAGGTTTTAGTAATGTGAATTTTCCTATATTTTTTAATGATCACCTTACTAGTGCTAATAAGATTCTTTTACAGCAAGCCAAGAGTAAAGCTAGGGATAACCATTATCAGTATATATGGGTTAAAAATAGTTCTATTATGGTCCGTCGCAATGACACAAGTCCTGTTGTACACATCTCTAATGAGAAAGATTTAAACAAAATCAAATAAGTACTACATTTTTCAATAAAGCATACAAATATTATACTGAACTATACTTATGCTGTTTAATTGGCTACAGGTTTAATTTGATTTTTATAATTATATTAATATTTCTATATTATAAAATATATTATTGTACTCTCTCACTAAATGGTTATACCCTAGGCTCACATTATTATATAGTATTCAGATTGAAAAATCATATAATTGGCCACTACAGTTTTTTTATTGAAAGGTTTTTATTTTTTAGTATAAAGTTTTCAAATTTCAACTTATGTTATTGTATCCTAATACTAATTTGTTCCTTTTTGTTTGGCTACAGGTTTAATTTAGCTTGTATAATTATAATAATATATTCAAATTATAAAGACAGTTATTGTACTCTCACACTAAAAGTTTGTACCTTATATTCATATTATTATATAGTATTTTGGCAGAAAAATGGTACAATTGGCTACTATAGTTTTTTTAGGAAATGGTTTATATTTTTAAGTATAAAGTTTTCAGATTCCTTCATAAGTTATTGTATACTAATATTAATTTGTTCCTTTTTGACTGGCTACAGGTTTAATATAGTTGTTATAATTAAATTTTCAGATTATAAAATGAGTCATTGTACTCTCACACTAATCAATTGTATCTTAAGTTCATATTATTACATGGAATTTTGGCAGAAAAATAATATAATATGTACCTACAGTTTTTTATTGAAAGGTTTTTTAAGTTTAAAGTTCTCAAATTTTATTACATATTATTGTATTCTAATAATTATTTGCACTAATTTTCTAGCTCCTGTAATTATTGTAATGTTTTCAAGTTCTATATTATATCATTATATTCGTTCTCTCAATATTTATACCCAAAGTTCATTTTATTTTGTTGTGCTTTGGCAGACTTGCGGTATATTTGGCAGCTTTAGGTTTTCTCTTTTCATGATATACTTTCCTAGTATAAAGCTCTCAAAATTTTACTATAATAAGTTATTGTATCCTAACATTAATTTGGCTATAATTGGTTACAATGGTTGTATTCCTATGCTGATTTGGCAGAAAAATCTTATTATCTATATAATTGTCGATAATAACTGTTTACATTACAATTCTCTTTACAATGACTGTTAATAATATTTCAATCTACTATCAAAATGTTCGTGGGCTCAGAACAAAAACAAATGACTTCTTCAGGAGTATGATGTCTTCAGATTATGATGTAATATGTTTGTGTGAGACTTGGTTGCGTCCGGGTATATATGATGCTGAGTTGTTTGACTTTAGATACAATGTTTATAGATGCGATCGAGACTATGATTCCAGAGGTGATACTTTGGGTGGAGGAGTACTCATAGCTATAAAAAATGAATTTTCTGTTTCTTCATATAGACCAATTGTGTTATCTGGCGCAGTTGCTGAAGTATTAGAAGTTGTTATTAATGTACATAATCAACCTGGTTCCAAGGTGCGTATCTACTGTTGCTATTTTCCACATTGTTACCTCCAGTGTGATGCACTACTGGAATTTTTTGAAGTCGTGTCAGACTTATACACGAATAATCCTAATGACACATTTATATTGATAGGTGATTTCAATATAAGCGCGGCAATATGGAGTAGTCCTGGTCTCGATGAAAACATTAATTTAGTAAATAAAAATGACAACGACTTATTAAGGTATTTGTATAGTTTTCTTAATTTTACTAATTTTTCCCAATTTAACTTGACGTTGAATGTGAACGATAGACAATTGGATTTAGTAATTAGTGGAAATGAATGTACAGTTTACCATTGTAACGATCCTTTGATCAAAGAAGATGTTCACCATCCAGCGCTGTTGATCCATGTCATTACTCATAATTTAAGTTCACTTAAACAAGTTCCCAGTAGTATACGTATATTTCAGGCTGCTGATTATGACGCTGTTAATTTTGAACTGGCACAAATTGACTGGAATAATACTCTGGACTCTGATAATATAGATGTTGCTGTTCGTAAATTTTATGAAATCATTAATAAAATTATCGCAAAATATGTTCCTTTGAAGAGAACTTATGGCACTCGATTTCCTCCTTGGTTTTCTAGGATGTTAATAAAAATTATAAATAAAAAACTTAAATTTCATAAAAAATGGAAAGTCTATCAAAGACCAAGCGACTATGATAATTTTTGTTTATATAGAGACCGCCAGAAACGTGTTCAAATTTCGTGTTACGATAATTTTATCTTGAATGCAGAAGGCGTCATTAAACGCAACAGTAAATTGTTTTGGAATTTTGTTAAACAAAAGCAAACATCACACCAAATACCAAGTTCTATGTATCTTAATGACATGCATTCTTCGAATGGTTTTGAGATCTGTAATTTGTTTAATAGTTACTTTCAGTCTTCTTTTGAGTCCGATAACGCTCCTTTAATCAATAGCTCAGCTACTTATAACACTATGAACGAAGGGTGTACGTTCATTAGTGGTATTGAATTATCAATTGAATCGATCTCACACTACCTTAAACAATTGGATGTTAATAAAGGCTATGGGCCAGATGGTATATCACCCTTATTCTTAAAATCTTGCCGAAAACTTATAGCACATCCTTTGTTTCTTTTGTTCAAACGGTCACTTAGTTCTGGCAAAATTCCTAACATCTGGAAAGAGTCTCATATTGTTCCTATTTACAAATCTGGCGATAAGCATAACATTCAAAATTATAGACCTATCTCTAAACTTAATGTTATTGCGAAATTATTCGAAAAGATCATTTATGATAAAATATTCCCCCTCATTAGACCTCATTTAATTCAACAGCAGCATGGTTTTATAAACAGAAAATCTACGGAGTCTAATCTTTGTGAATTCACTCATCAAGTTGCGCAAGCAATGGACAGCAGTGGTCAAATGGATGTAATTTATACAGATTTTTCTAAAGCGTTCGATAAATTATCCCACTTTTTATTAGTAAAGAAACTTAAAAATTTTGGTATACACGGTGATTTACTTCGATGGTTAGAATCTTACCTTAGAAACCGCCATCAAGCTGTAACCGTCAAAGGTTTTAGTTCTTCTTTTGTGCCAATTACATCCGGTGTGCCTCAAGGTTCCCACCTTGGTCCGTTATTATTTATTATATTTATAAACGATATTAATTTAACTTTTCAAAATAGTAAATTTATACTTTATGCTGATGATTTAAAATTTTATAAAAAGATAAATTCTCCCGATGATTGTATTCTATTACAGAGTGACTTAAATAATCTTTGCAACTTTTGTAATAATAATCGTTTGACACTTAATGTTAAAAAATGCAACACTATATCTTTCACTAGAAAAAAAAATTCAATAGCTTATGACTATAAACTAAATAATATATCTTTGAGTAAGGTATCGGAGGTAAAGGACTTGGGTGTTGTCTTAGACTCCAAGCTAACTTATGCTTCTCATATATCCTACATTACATCTAAAGCCTATCGTATGCTTGGGTTTATTTTAAGAGTCTGTAAGGATTTCAGACAATGCTCAACTCTGATACTACTCTATAACTCGTACGTTCGTTCTATTCTTGAGTATGCCTCCACTGTTTGGAACCCACAATATAAAACTTATATAAATGACTTAGAATCAGTACAAAGAAAATTCTATAAGCATTTGTGTTACAGGGCTGATACTTCTGCTGATGTTCAACCTATGCCTCTCCTTATATCGCGTAGACAAGCGAGAGACCAACTTTTCTTATATAAGATAATTAATAATTTTATTGAATCACCTTTCTTATTATCTAACTTAGAATTTAACTGCCCACGAATTAATTCCAGGTATAAGCCACTATTTAATCTGCCAATTTCTAAAACAAAATGCACTAGCAATATCTTCTTATACCGTAGCTGCCAAAATTATAATAAAACATATTCAGATATTGACATTTTATTTGAAAAAATTAGTTCTTTTAAATGTAAAATACATAAGAGAAATGAAAACATTACATTTTAATTTCCTAATATACATAATAAATATATTTATGGTTATAATATTTTCCCTGTAGCCACATTTTCATATTATTAGATTTTTCTTTTATGTACGTCGCTAGCCACATTTAATTTATATTGATTAAATTATCGCATATTATAAATTTCATTTGAAGTTAAGTTGCCTACGTACTGTTTGTTACCAATTGTCTTTTTATTTATGCTAGTGTTTATGTATTTGTTATCAGTGGAAACTTAGCTGATGTATGTATTGTTGTATTTAGTATTGTAGAAGTACCATTACCATTGTTTGTTTCCCTAATAAAAAAATAAATAAAATAAATAAATAAACGTGTCGTTTTACTACGTACGTATGTTTTACTAAATTATTTAGGGACGAACCCAAGCAGAGTAAGGTTGACTCGCTAGTAGTCTATACATCTATTCAACACTGACCGTCAAAAATATTAATATTTTTGCATTAAAGTGACGCTTTTATAATTAAAATGTTAATTTAAATCTCATATCAAATGAAATAGAAACTAGGCCATATACGTATTATGTTGAATGCGGGGTCGTACTTATTCATACTAATGTTTTAAAAGTTTTATGTCTAGGTATATGTTTGTTTGTCACTACTTTAACTGAAAACGGCTGAGCCGATTTGGATGAAATTTTGTACGGAGATAGGATAAAACCTGGAGTAACACACTAGTAAGACATTTTTACTGCAAGATATTTTTGCTATGGTTTCTAAAACGATCCCATAACTAGTTTTTGTTAGGGAGATATGTATGGTATACATCGCCATGGGTGGCAACAGAATTATTTCTAGGGATGCAACTTTTTCTCATTCTTCTACTTCTTTTCTACTTCTTCACATTTAATAACTAATTAATATATACATGACTAACTTTATAATTTTTAATTATATCTTTAATTTATAGTCCTTTTAAGCAACAATTTTACTAATATATATTTTTATATTTTTTCTATTATATATTTCTCGTCAAAAGCTCTCTCTTGTACCAGTCAACCATATACACACGTCACCCAAGTCATAAAAATGGCTATAATACATATTAGCATTGAGTGGGATTCGAATCCGCGGCCTCCGACAAAGATGTACATTCTCTGATTATTGCGAAAGAATGTCATCGTAATATATAAATAAAACTGTAGGTCGATTGCACAATTTTGAAATTGAAGTGATTTTTTGTGTTAATTATTATATTAATTAGAGTTATGAAGAATTATTAAATGAAAGAAAAATTTAGATAGATCTTAACTGTGCGAATTTTTCTCACATCAGCTTAGAACTTGTGCTTCTGTTATATGAAACAAAAAATGGCTGATATATTCAATGTATCGTTTTGATATTTATTTATTTAATATATCTACGTATTCAGCCCTTGTTTACGTCCCACTGCTGGGCGTGGGCCTCTCAACAATACGAGGGGATTAGGCCATAGTCCACCACGTTGGACAAGTGCGTGTTGGTGGACTTCAAATGTCTTACGACAACTTGCTGGGTTCTCTCAGACATGCAGGTTTCCTCACGATGTTTTCCTTCACCGTAAGACAAGTGGTGATCATGATAGAGATGATTCGCACATGAAAATATCAGAGGGGTCTCATCCCGTGGGTTAAATTTGTTTTTTCGCAAAACTAAAAAACTACTGCACCGATTTTCATGGTATTTTCACCAATAGATAGAGTGGTTCTCGAGGAAGGTTTTAGTATATAATCTGTTAAGTATTTTAATTTATTTTAAAGCACTGCTTCAAGCGCCGCTTCGCTTGATGCAATCGCCGACCCTACGCACACCGTCTTGCCTACTGTTTAGCTAATAGCTTCGATTTGGCATCATAAAATATTTTCAACCGACTTCCAAAAGGAGGAGGTTATCAATTCGTCTGTATTTTTTTTTTTTTTTTTATGTTTGTTAGCTCATAACTTTGAACTGGGTGAACCGATTTTGATGATTCTTTTTTTATTTGAAAGGTAGTGCTTCCCATGTGGTCCCATTTTAATATTTTCCAGTTCTGACAATGGTATCCATGAGAAAACCATAAAATTCTTAAATTTGCATTAAGTATTTGCACGACAAATGGATGAATAACTCAATATCACGCCAACCGATTTCGATGATTCTTTTTTTAATGGAAAGGATATACTTCAAGGGTAGTTTGATGAAAGTTTGGTAAGGTTCTGATGATGGGATCCATGACAAAGTATCGGAACTCTTCAATGCTTAGGAGCAAATTAACTATGCTCGGCCGAATCTTTTATAGGCTATATGGATATTTGATTCACGTACCGTTACTGATGATGGAAGGTACAACTCCTCAACGGTTAGCAGTTTAAAGAAAATTCTTTCAATATAATACGCAATTATGGACCGATAGTTGTATACTTTCAGGCTATTAGGTTTACCTCATAATAGAAGGTAAATTTTTATAGTATTAACACAATACGTATCTACTTTCCGCTAAAAATTTTAAAATAAATTATTTTTAACAAAAAAACAAAAACCGACTTCCAAACTTAATAAATCTAAACTAAAAAGTAGAAAATAATACTTTTAAGGACTTTGTTAATTTTGAAGTCGGTGCCAGCCAAAGCAAAATAACCCTAAATAGATACATATTCGATTAATCTATCAATTTGTAAACATAATCAAAACACCTGGCTGGCACCGACTCCAAAATTAACAAAGTCCTTAAAAGTATTATTTTCTACTTTTTAGTTTAGATTTATTAAGTTTGGAAGTCGGTTTTTGTTTTTTTGTTAAAAATAATTTCCTCATTATTTCTATTTTTAATTATTTTTCATAGTGATTAGAGCGCGGGGAAAGTCGCAGGAATTGCGAGTACTTAGTTTATAAATGCGAAAATATGTATGTGTATTTTTTTTGTTTCTCACCGAAACGGTTAGAGTATAGACGGATTCGAATGAAATTTACTCGTTAGAGTTAGACTATGAGCGGGAGTAACCATTTATTAGTAACCTTTGGGAGTAACACTGTTAGGTTTATCTAGACACGATAATCGAACCCACTACCAACAACTAATGTATAGCCACCAATAAAAACTTTTAAAGAAACTTCCGTCAAGTAAAAAGAGAGTTCTTAGAATCGTATGTAATTTGTAATATGATGTGGTTTCGTACTATACATGGCATCTAGTATGGCCTTTGAAAAAAAATATTATTTATCATTTTTTCACGTGACTTTACCCGCATATTTTAATTATGTACGTCTATATTAAAAAACTATCGCCCGTCGCTTGGTACGAGCTGAGCACCAATGAAAAATGTTGCAAAAACGGGAGAACATTATCCCTTTTGAGAGCTCCCGTTGCGTGCGCTGCGTAAACGGTTAAAGTTATGCAAAAATAATGTATGACGGAATTGTTCCTCTTTAAAAGTTAAAAAAAGTCCGCGGACTTTTTAAAAAAAGATAGACATATGCTATCGCGATAGCATATGTCTATCTTTTAAGGTTGACTCGCTGTAACCTTTTTTATGGGAATCAAATTTGTTTTAAGCAAATGCATTATTTGCGAAGTTGTTCTTATAAACATGATATTAATGCTTATCCAAATAAATAAGTTATTCATCACAAGTATTTAATTTTGAACTAAATTGCTCTTGGCATCATTTAATTTCAATAAATATCTTACGAGATATCACGGTTTTAACATAACTTAGCGACAAAATCACCGCGTGCAAGGACGAAAGAATTTGGTTTCCAGCCTTTAGAACGCGAGCGTAGCCGCGGGAAAGGCTAGTTAGTTTGATATTTTTGACAGAAAGTACCCTATGTTTTACATCAAGGTCTAATTTCTATACCGATGTTTATCAAAACCGGTACAGCAAAGCGTGAAAACGTAACAGACAGACAGCGTTACTTACGCATATATAATATTACAAGACTAGATATGTTTTGTCGTTTACGTCAGTATTGTCAGAAACACGATATTTTCCAGCAATAAAAAACTTTTAAGTTGACCCGGATAACCAACTACCATTTTACTAGATTTATCAAAACCTGTTCAGTGGTTTTCTAGTGATATAGTTACAAACAGACAGACAGACTAAAATTCTAGTAGGTATTTTATTACTCCGATTCACTTTGCAAAACGGACTACCACGTAAAAGCCTTTTTATTTTTCGGTTGGGGTGCATGAAAGGAGCCTCCCCGAGTGACGTATTCGTTCTTATACGTCCGGCGCACCCTGGGCAATCAGAAACTTACTAACGCTGATTGGCCAATCCTTTCACCACGATGGCAATCCAAGGTCCACTTTTAAAATCTTCTTTGTGCGTAATCTCGATTAACATCGAAGGGTTCACGAAAAACAAATCAGAAATTCTTTCAGATTTATACCGCAAAACACAATGCGACGTTCTATGTGTTCAAGAGACTCATCGAGACGAAACCCAAAGTCGACCACACATTCCTGGACTAACGCTTATCGCCGAGATCTGTAATCCGAAGCACGGTAACGCAGTGTTTGTTGCTCCCGGCGTAAGCATCCTATCTACCAAATGCTCAACCCAAAACGGCATCGAACTTGTCACCATCGATGTTGGAATTTGTACCATTACATCTATTTATAAACCTCCTGGAACCAGCTTTCAATTTGATCCTCCAGAGAATTATAACGACCAAGCCGTTAAAATTGTAATCGGTGACTTCAACAGCCGCAGCCCAACCTGGGGCTATAATGATACTGATGCAGATGGGCAAAAAGTCGAAGCATGGGCTGAGACAAATGATTTGTGCTTGTTACACAATCCTAAGCAACCACCTTCCTTTAATAGTGGCAGATGGAAGCGAGGATACAATCCTGACCTAGTTTTCGTTAGTTCTTGCATCAGTTCACAGTGCACAAAAAGCGTATGCTCACCAATTCCCCGCACTCAACATAGACCTATTTTGTGCAGCATTGAGCCCGTTGTCAGGCCTATAACTGTGCCATTTAAGCGCCGATTTAACTATACTAAGGCAGATTGGGAGTCCTTTACAGAATCTGTTGACGACATCCTTTTGAACGTCTTGCCAACCCCAGGAAATGACGACAAATTCGTCGAAATCATACAATCCTTATCCCGGAAATATATCCCGAGGGGTTGCAGGACTTCTTACATACCAGGATTGTCGACAGAGTCAACTGAGCTGTTGGACCGGTACGAGTCACTTTACCAGAGAGACCCATTTTCGGAGACTACTAAAATGGCAGGAGAGCTGCTGCTTTCTACAATTGGAAAAAATAGACGGGAGAGATGGGTAGATACAGTCACTAGTATTGATATGACTCACAATAGTAAAAAAGCATGGTCTACCTTACGGAAACTGACAAACGAACCTTCTCGTCCCTCTTCGCCAAGCCAAGTTACCGCCAATCAAATAGCCCATCAGTTACTTGTCAATGGGAAACCAGCAGTTCGCGCCGAAAGAGTCCCTAAACTAAAGATATCTGGCGATCCCTGCGACAGTATCAGTAAGCCCTTCAACCTTACTGATGTTGTGGCAGCGATCCAAAGTCTAAAGTGTGGAAAAGCCTGTGGAGTAGACGAAATATCGGTTGAGCAGATCAAACATCTTGGCCCAGTTGCTGTGTCGTGGTTGTTGCAACTATATAACAACTGCTTGAAATCTTCTTCTATACCTCGGCTCTGGAGAAAATCTAGGGTCATAGCTATTCTGAAACCCGGTAAGACAGCAGACAGTCCTAAGAACTATCGACCTATATCTCTTCTATGTCACACATATAAGCTTTTCGAGAGACTACTGCTGAAACGACTAACGATTGCTATTGATCCTTTACTAATCCCAGAGCAAGCTGGGTTCAGGCCTGTTAAGTCTTGCTGCAGCCAGACCCTCAAACTAGTGCAACATATTGAGGATGGTTTTGAGACTGGAATGGTCACAGGTGCAGTTTTCGTCGACCTATCAGCGGCTTACGATACAGTCAACCTGAAACGGCTGTTGTGGAAGGTGGAGACTATGACTAGTGACATTAATTTTGTCAAAATACTTCGTGAACTTCTCCACAACCGACGTTTCCAAGTCCATCTCCACTCTGATAAGAGTCGCTGGAGATCTCAAAAAAATGGATTACCGCAAGGTAGCGTCCTAGCACCGCTTCTTTTTAACATCTATACCAATGACCAACCGTCAAGCCCAAACACATCCCGCTTTCTCTACGCAGATGATCTTGCACTCACCTCTCAAGCTATCACCTTTGAGGAGGTCGAGGTGAATCTATCAAATGCTCTTACAAACTTGGAAACATACTACACCGCAAACTCGCTAAAGCCGAATCCAAGCAAAACCCAATCCTGCGTATTTCACCTTCGCAATAGAGAGGCTGGGAGAAAATTAAATGTTGTATGGGGCGAGGTGTCTATTGAGCACAGCAACTTTCCCAAATATCTCGGCATAACTCTGGATAGGTCACTTACTTTTCGGCAAAACTGCAAGAACATCAAGCAGAAGGTCCATAGCCGAAACCAAATCCTGCGTCGACTCGTTACATCCAAGTGGGGCGCTTCGCCTAATGTTTTACGAACCACTGGCCTAGCCGTTTCCTTTGCTGCTGGTGAATATGCCTGTCCCGTGTGGTGCCGTTCTTCCCATGCAAAACTAGTGGATACAGCACTAAACGAAACATGTCGTATTATTACTGGTTGTCTGAAACCAACCCCAACATCGATGCTGTACCCACTGGCAGGAATTGCGCCCCCGGAGGTCCGTAGAGCAGTGGCAAGCTCCAAAGAAAGAGCAAAGATGGAGCAAGACCCGCGACATCCCATGCACGACAACATCTTAGTGCCACAAAGGCTCAAAAGCCGAAAAAGCTTCATGAAGTGCGTCCCACCACTTAGTGAGGAAATACCAAACGCAAGATGCAGGATTTGGCAGGACACTCATGGTTCTCTGCCTACTCCATTCGTCCCACCGTCTGAGAATCTTGCCCCTGGACATAGTTTGCCTTGGCAGACCTGGAAGTCTCTTAATAGACTTCGGACTCAGGTTGGCCGAAGCAAAGAAAACTTGACCAGGTGGGGATTTGCGGGCGGTGGCTTGGACTGCAGATGCGGTACTGTTCCTCAATCGATGAGTCACCTCCTTATATGCCCTGCTTGTCCTGTTACCTGCAACTTACAGGAGCTTATGCATGCCACTGACAAAGCCATAATGGTGGCCGAGTTTTGGGCTGACTCACTTTAACAATTGCCATCGACTCGATAAGAAGAAGAAGATTTTTCGGTTTTTTATATAGCCTATGACACTCAGCAATAATGTGGCTTTCTATTGGTGAAAGAATTTTTAAAATCGGTTCAGTAGATCCCGAGATTACCCCTTACAATTTAACAAACACACAAACTTTACTTCTTTATAATATTAGTATAGATATAGATATAGAAGTATGGATGTAGTAAATATAATATACGATGCATACTTTTAAATATGTCGCAAGTACCATCTGTAATGAAACGAGTTATTCACAGGCGGTATTCTTATAAGGTAATATTTGATTATAAATTAACCGTTTTAAGGTCTCAAAAAGAATCTCCGAAATTGATTACGTATAATATTCTTAATGTACCAGCGACTACAGTTAACTAATAAAAAACTAAAAATATACCCTCGTTCCGTTCGAGTTCGTCCCTGGACTAGTTTTAACGGAAAATATAGATTTCTCAGAAATAAGTTATTTTCCCGCAGTTTTCAAATTCAAATTCAAAATATTTTATTCAGCATAAAATTATTACAATTTTTTACTGAACGTCATGAGTCTACTACCAGTTCGGAAGAAAGAAACCACTGACCTGAGAAGAACTGGCGAAAGAAACTCAGCGGGACTAATATCTTTTTGTCTTTTTTAATTTTTTTTAATTAAAATTGAAATGAACAATAATTCTATGGGTTGAAATAGCCTGGAGGCGATCACATCATTCCCAAGGCGTACTGTCTTCTAAAAAATCGTTAATCGAATAATATCCTTTACTACAAAAACGTTCTTTCACTTTTTTTTAAATTTGGCAATAGGAGCTTTTGAAGTAAAAAGCATCCTATATCCTGACCCGGATAACCAGCTATCATGATATCAAATTTCATCAAAATCTGCCCAGTGGTTTTCTCGTGATGCAGTTACAAACAGACGGGTAAAAATTGTAAGTATAGTGAATAGTCTGTAGGTACGACCTCTGTATCGTTAATAATGACAATTTCAATAGGATTTTCCAAAACATACATTCAATTTAAAAAAAAAAACTAATTTTTGTAATTTAAAAAGTGACGATTCTGAAGTACTACTTGGAAAAAATATTTGAATAAAAAAGGTAATTGAAAAAATGTTTGTCACTTCTCCGTTTTAAAACGGCTGGATGAAATTTGTAAATCGCTTCATCATTTCATCATTCAATAATTTTCATGATTTCTTACATTTACGCGAACATTTGACATTATAAATGAAATGCTTTCTGATTTTCTAAGACATCAAATACCTAAGTCTCTCCCTTGACCATGATTGCTGTAAAGCATTCGAAACGTTGGGAACCAAAAATTTTAAATGTATGTATGTATTCAGCCATTATTAACATCCCACTGCTGGGCGTGGGCATCCCTTCAATACGAGGATCAGGCCATAGTCCACCACGCTAGTCTAATGTAGGTTGGCGGACTTCACATGTCTGTCGGCAACTTGCTTATCATCATCAGGATCTCTCAGAAATGGAGGTTTCCTCACGATGTTTTCCTTCATCGTAAGACAAGTGGTCATCAAGATAGAAATGATTCGCACATGAAAATATCAGAGGTGCGAGACCCGGATTTGAACCCGCATCACTCGGTTATCTAAGCGAGCGCGTTACTACTGGGCTACCACCGTCATTTAAATCTAAATAAATTAGACAAAATTCGGTTAAATCAGTTAGTTTCGTAAGTTGTGTAAATAATTTTAACAAAAAAAATGAAAACCGATTTCAAAACTATACAAACTAAAAAAGTAGAAAATAATACTTTTAAGAACTTAGTTAATTTTGGAGTCGTGCCAGTCAGGACGGACAGATTAACCTTGCCTTTGCAATGGACTTTCGAACGGTATTTTGATTATGTTTACAAATTGATAGAATAGGTATCTATTTAAGGTTATTTTGCTTTGACTGACTTTGAGAACCTCCTCCTTTTTAAAGGTCGGTTAAAAAGCTCATCACAGCAAATCAATAATTTGGCGATAGCCATCTGACCTCAAACTTATGAAACCCCATGTGCAATGCGTTGGCCGAAATTTTTACATCAACACCTATACGTAAAAAGAATTGTTTTGGGAGAACATACTGCCTTTACATTTGATTATGTCTCGCAGAATAAAAATGGAGTCTTTTTTTAATTATATAGTGTTCTGCTAGTAAATGTATACAAAAACTTAAAAAATTAATACTAAAACCTTCATCGAGAACCACTCTATCTATTGGTGCAGGAAACAGCATGAACATTGGTGCAGTAGTTTTGAGTTTATCGCGAACAGACTGACAGACGCGGCGGAGGACTGTTAGATCTATGAGAATACTAGTAATACAATCTTGATCCGCTCGGATTTTTCTCTAGATACGTTTCAACGATTTGTATAGATTTCTCAGGACGAGTTTATCCGTAATAAAAATTATCATCTATGTTGTTGTTGCAGTGGTAGCCCAGCGGTAACGCGCTCGCTTGTATAACCGAGTGATGTGGGTTCAAATCCGGGTCTCGCACCTCTGATATTTTCATGTGCAAATCATTTCTATCATGATTACCACTTGTCTTACGGTGAAGGAAAACATCGTGATCTTGAAGTTTCATTTCCAAGTTGAATTGAGTCATATATTATTGTTAAAAAACTACCTTTCAGAGATAGTTTCAAGTCAAAAAAATTACACGGTTTTTATAATTTTCCAATAAAATAAAAATAGCCTAAGTCACTTCTTATAACATTAGCTATCCGCAAGTGAAAGTCCTGTCAAAATCGGTCCAGACGTTTCAGAGATTAACCGGAACAAACGGACAGACTAACAGAAATGTTAAAAATTGATTTTTGATGTAAGTACCGTATATACTGTCATATGCATTTAGTGAAAAGCTGTTAATTTGAAATTACAAACAGATACTTCAATTTTATATAAATTCTGATATTCGCGTTAAACTAAGAAAGTATTGAGTCATACGCGTAAATCCGCGGTTCGCAATATGTATTATAATATACGCATCCGTCTCGAAATGGTGTCAATAAATTGCATATTCACTTTCATTGCCATTGTAACAAAAAAGACGTAATGCTTTTATGATGACGAAGAGAATGTGCATGAATGACAGCCTGGAGGTTGCCGATTCGATTCTCGTCACTAATTGTAGTTTAAACTGCCGTTTAGTGTTATAGTGGGTTTGAGTCCCGAGTCAAACTAAAGACAGTTAGTTTGACTTTATTGGTTAGAAAGTCACAGTAATAGCCTAAGTTGGTCCTGTTTTTGATCTCATTGGTCGTGTCGAATTGTTCTATTACTACGAGGCTTCTGTTACGGATACCAGATAGTTGATACACTACACATATATAACTTTATATACATACATATTATAAATATAAGCAACCATGACTGGAGTACAAGCATTCGCGTTTAACAAAAGTCCCCAGCGGAACTCGAACCCGCGACCGTAGCAAGGGTCACTACAAACGTGTCATTATGAAGAAGTTAAAAGAGGTTTTTGTTTTACTTAAATATATATATGATTGTTATTATCTAATATATAAAAATCTCGTGTCACAGTGTTTGTTATCGAACTCCTCCGGAACGGCTTGACCGATTTTTATGACATTTTTTGTGTATATTTGGTAGGTCTGAGAATAATTCGTAGGCTATATTTTTTATAACCCTACATTTTTGCGAGCCGCAGGTATTGCAAGTAACAAATAATAATATACATAGTTAGTACCTACCTCATGTTTTTAAGATAAAAACCAGCTTTAAAGGTGAAGCTGTTTGTCTTTTAAAATTATGTTTTCGATGAATCCTGGTTCTAATTTATGCCATTATCCTTTAAGTAAAAGCTGTGTATAAAAGAAAAAATTAAACAACTGCGAGTCGGATTCGCCCATGAAGGGTTCCGTAGAAAATTGCGGTTTACGATTTATGACGTATTAAAAACAATTCTTACTAGAACTCGTTCAAACCAATTTTCGGTGGAAGTACCTACATCTTATATTTTTTTTAGTTTTATCATTATCTTATTTTAGGAGTTACAGGGACACACACACATATTACCACTTTAGAAGTGTCTCTCCCGCAAGCTATTCAGTTAAGAAAGAAATGATATTAGAAACCTCAATATAAGTTTTGATTTGATGGAAAAAAAATTTGAGTTTCAGTTCTAATTATGGGGACCCCCAAAATTTTTTTTTCTATTTTTGTGTGAAAATCTTAATGCGATTCACAGAATACATCTACTTACCAAGTTTCAACAGTATAGTTCTTATAGTTTCGGAAAAAAGTGGCTGTGATAGTTGTTGTTTGAAGAGCAAAGTCCTCCGCCGCGTCTGTCTGTCTGTCCGCGTTAAACTCAAAACCTACTGCACCGATTTTCATGCAGTTTTCACCAATGGATAGAGTGGTTCTTGACGAAGGTTTTAGAATATAATTTGTCAAGTTTTTGTATACATTTACTAGCGGAACCCGCGGCTTTGCTCGCGCTAAATCTAGGGACGAACCCGAGCGATTCATTAGTCGTGAATGAACATAATATAATAAAATTCTGTACTCGTCCATGAACATAGACAAAAAACGACCTCTACAGTTATCTTTTCATCTAATCTCGATCTTAATTCCTTTAAAATAGAGTTTCTATTATATTTGTTTGTACATTTTCAATTAAGTCATAGTGCATAGTTCAATGTCTTGAATATATCTTTTTTTTTAAATACAGGATTTGGTGTAAGTTGAATGCTAATAAGGTTTTACTTTAGTTAAAAATAATCCTTTTTTTTTACTCAACAGGAATATATCTTATTAGGTATCTGTAGTTTACTAATATTTAATATTATAAATTATTTTTTGTTCGGATATTTCCGCGGTTTTTTTTTGTTGTCGACGTTTCGAATGCTTAACACCAATCATTATCACGGGAGAGACTCGTTTAGACCTCTCAAAAGTCAATTCAATTATTTCCTTTAATTGCTTACAGGAGTGCCAGTTGGGCACAGTTGACTTCGCCAATGTCGCGTAGAATGGAGAATACACATTACATATAAACTGATCGGTGAATATGAAAAAAAAACAACACTAAGACTTATTACATGTAGGAACGGAGCGGTCTTAAAAGTCATTATTTTCATGTTACAGACATTGCCTACCCACAATTAAAAAAAAAAACAAAAAAACAAGTATTTGAAACACCAAGAACAAAAAATCTAAATAAACCCGCGACAAAATCCGAAAAGTTTAATTTATAACTACAATTTTTTTACTTTTCAGACATATTATGTGTTTTTTATTAAGTTTTATTATATAGCTAAGGAGGTGGTAGAAAAAATTAAATAAATCATGATTTGTATGCAAAAGTATTTAGACGCTATTTTCAACCGACTTCCCAAAAGGAGGAGGTTCTCAATTCGTTTGTTTGTTTAGCCAAAGCAAAATAACCTTAAATAGATACATATTCGATTAATCTATCAATTTGTAAACATAATCAATATACCGTTCGAATGTCCATTGCAAAGGCAAGATAAATCTGTCCGTCCTGGCTGGCACGACTCCAAAATAACTAAGTTCTTAAAAATATTATTTTCTACTTTTTAGTTTAGATTTGCTTAGTTTTGAAGTCGTTTTTTGTTTTTTTATGAAAAATATTTTATTTTACACCTTGTAATATTAGAAACGTGAAAGTTTGAAAGAAAAAATACTTGACCAATTTTGATAAAATTTCCTAGTAATATAGCTTACATCGTTATAATATAATAAAATATTCTAATACTTAAATTGTGATATACCTTAACTGTGTGATTAACCTTATAATATAATAAAATATTCTAATACTTAAATTGTGATATGCAAGAAAACATAACTACGATAATAAGTCATTGTGAAGAGAATTTATCGAAGCAGGTTTATCGCGAATGGATGTAAATAAAACAAAAAGTAATAAAATCGGAATGTATATATTATATTAAAAATAAATTTAGAGTTGCATACAAAAATCGCTTAAATGCTTTAATTATTGCAAAATCGAATCGAATATGACAAATGTTATTGACAAATTATGCAACTTTAGATACTCGTACAAGGTGTTTTTTGTTAGCTTTTAAGTAGTTAGTCTCGTCTAAGAAATCACTACATATTATAAAACAAAGTCCTCCGCCGCGTCTGTCTGTCTGTTCGCGATAAATTCAAAAACTATGGCAATGATATTCTGGCGGGAGCGAAGCGAAGCGATTACTCTAGGGACGAACCCGAGCGAAGTGAGGGTGAGTTGCTAGTCTATAAATATAAAAGCAGAAACTGACTGACTGATCGATCAACGCACAGCTGAAACCGCTAGGTCTAGAACCATGAAATTTTGCAATATTCCTTAAGGCGAGGCATCACGACGCAAGCTAGGATTTTAGGTGGTGAGGTGTGGGGGGCCGCCCGCGCGTCTCGTAACGTTAGCAATAAGCCACAGCTTAAAATATTTCGTCTGACTATGATCAACTTTTATTATGTAGACAATGTTAAATATTATTTTTGTCATTTTTAAATAAGCTTAGTAATTATTTATTACTTTATTAACTTACGAGTAGATATACTTATATATTTTTAGAAAACTATGTAGTTTTATTTATTACTACTTACTAATATTATAAATGCGAAAGTAACTTTGTCTGTCTGTCTGTACTCAACCGATTGAAAGGTACACTGAGGAAGGACATCCGACATACTTTTCAAGACTAAAAAAAGTCTGTTAGGGGTTGAAGTTGTTTAGGCTTTTAATTAGATACATAAATAAATAAGACATTCAAAGTTTGTAAAAAAATTATCTTACATACTCCCGTACCTAGGGAACAACCTGAAATTATGTAGTTTTGAAGTTATACTTCTTTTGGCGCGTTAGGGAAAAATGATGAGAGTAAATTTTAACGATGCGCGCGCACACCGTCACGAAGAAACGACACCATGAAGTTAACTATAGTCAACACTTTGAAGTTAGCTATAGTCAACATTTTGGTTTTTTTTTCAACAATGACATGGGTGTCATTTTCGAGGTTTCTCGGAGTGCTGATTGCGAAATTGAGGTCCATTTTCAAATCCAAGATGGCGGACATCCGGTTTTTTTCAATAATGACATGGGTGTCATTTTCGAGGTTTATTGGGATGCTGATTGCGAAAATGAGTTCCATTTTCAAATCCAAGATGGCGGATATCCGGTTTTTTTTCTATAATGACATGGGTGTCATTTTCAAGGTTTCTCGGGGTGCTGATTGCGAAAATGAGGTCCATTTTCAAATCCAAGATGGCGGACATCTGGTTTTTTTTCAATAATGACATGGATGTCATTTTCGAAGTTTCTCAGGGTGCTGATTGCGAAAATGAGGTCCATTTTCAAATCCAAGATGGCGGACATCCACTTTTTTTCAATAATGACATGGGTGTCATTTTCGAGGTTTCTCGGGGTGCTGATTGCGAAAATGAGGTCCATTTTCAAATCCAAGATGGCGGACATCCGGTTTTTTTCAATAATGACATGGGTGTCGTTTTCGAGGTTTCTCGGGGTACTGATTGCGAAAATGAGGTTCATTTTCAAATCCAAGATGGCGGACATCCGGGTTTTTCAATAATGACATGGGTGTCATTTTCGAGGTTTCTCGAGGTGCTGATTATGAAAATGAGGTCCATTTTCAAACGATATAAACAAAATCTACTGCATGAAATGCAGTTTTCACCAATGAATAGAGTGGTTTTCGAGGAAGGTTTTAGTATATTAACTAGCGGAACCCGCGGCTTCGCTCTCGGCTCTCGCTAAATCTAGGGACGAATTCAAGCGAAGTTAGGGTGAGTCGTTAGTAATAAATAAAAAAGTGTATGTGTACTTATGTACACGCTTAACTTACTTGCGACGTTATACATCTTTGGCATCATTAAATAATACATTAGGACCGTTAACCTCAATTATATTGGAGCACTTGAAAAAGTATATAAGCACAAGTTTTTTCACTACTATTTACGAATAGTAAATAATATATTCAATTCAGCTCCGCCATCTTAGACTTGAAAATGGGCGTCATTTTCGCAATCAGCACCCCGAGAAACCTCGAAAATGATACCCATGTCATTGTTGAAAAAGAAACCGGATGTCCACCATCTTGAATTTGAAAATGGACCTCATTTTCGCAATCTGCACCCCGAGAAACCTCGAAAATGACACCCATGTCATTATTGAAAAAAACAGGATGTCCGCCATCTTGGATTTGAAAATGGACCTCATTTTCGCAATCAGCACCCTGAGAAACTTCAAAAATGACACCCATGTCATTATTGAAAAAAAACGGATATCCGCCATCTTGGATTTGAAAATGGACCTCATTTTCGCAATCAGCACCCCGAGAAACCTCGAAAATGACACCCATGTCATTATTGAAAAAAAACCAGATGTCCGCCATCTTGGATTTGAAAATGGACCTCATTTTCGCAATCAGCACCCTGAGAAACTTCAAAAATGACACCCATGTCATTATTGAAAAAAAAACCGGATATCCGCCATCTTGGATTTAAAAATGGACCTCATTTTCGCAATCAGCACCCCGAGAAACCTCGAAAATGACACCCATGTCATTATTAAAAAAAACCGGATATCCGGCATCTTGGATTTGAAAATGGATCTCATTTTCGCAATCAGCACCCCGAGAAACCTCGAAAATGACACCCATGTCATTATTGAAAAAAAAACCGGATGTCCGCCATCTTGGATTTGAAAATGGACCTCATTTTCGCAATCAGCACCCCGAGAAACCTCGAAAATGACACCCATGTCATTATTAAAAAAAACCGGATATCCGGCATCTTGGATTTGAAAATGGATCTCATTTTCGCAATCAGCACCCCGAGAAACCTCGAAAATGACACCCATGTCATTATTGAAAAAAAAACCGGATGTCCGCCATCTTGGATTTGAAAATGGACCTCATTTTCGCAATCAGCACCCTGAGAAACTTCAAAAATGACACCCATGTCATTATTGAAAAAAAACGGATATCCGCCATCTTGGATTTGAAAATGGACCTCATTTTCGCAATCAGCACCCCGAGAAACCTCGAAAATGACACCCATGTCATTATTAAAAAAAAACCGGATATCCGCCATCTTGGATTTGAAAATGGACCTCATTTTCGCAATCAGCACCCCGAGAAACCTCGAAAATGACACCCATGTCATTATTGAAAAAAACCAGATGTCCGCCATCTTGGATTTGAAAATGGACCTCATTTTCGCAATCAGCACCCCGAGAAACTTCGAAAATGACACCCATGTCATTATTGAAAAAAAACCAGATGTCCGCCATCTTGGATTTGAAAATGGACCTCATTTTCGCAATCAGCACCCCGAGAAACCTCGAAAATGACACCCATGTCATTATTGAAAAAAAAACCAGATGTCCGCCATCTTGGATTTGAAAATGGACCTCATTTTCGCAATCAGCACCCCGAGAAACCTCGAAAATGACACCCATGTCATTATTGAAAAAAAAACCAGATGTCCGCCATCTTGGATTTGAAAATGGACCTCATTTTCGCAATCAGCACCCCGAGAAACCTGGAAAATGACACCCATGTCATTGTTAAAAAAAAACCTCAAATGTTGACTATAGCTAACTTCAACATGCAGATTTTCGTGTGACGGTGCTGCGCGCGCATCATAAAAATTCACTCTCATAATTTTTTGATATCGCGCCTAAAGAAGTATAACTTCAAAAATTAAAAAAATTAACCGCCTTTTTAAATAATTAAACATTTTCCTATAAAAATAGAGTAATTTACATAGCGTTTCTTATAATTCTCTTTCCCAGTCCTTTTCTTAGCTATTAACACTGATTTCCTTCTAACTTTAATTTTTTATCAGCCATAATATTTAATTAAAATGCTGTGGCGCGAACGTAAGTACGAGCGGAGAAAATTTTGGCAAACGTCTTACGTTGGCAAGCGCCCGATTGCGACTGACGGGGTAGCGGGCGGCGCGGATTCTTGTCAAACCGCTGGGAAATGTTCAAGTTTTGTGTAAATAAATTAATTAAAAAATATAGGACTTCATTTGAAACCAAATTTTTAGCAGGTTCCCTGTAGTATTTAAAGACGAATATTTACATATAAAAATGATGTGCAAAGTCAGAAATTTTGTTATCAAATTATTCAATTTAGAGTTTTAATTAGGTTGTTTTTGGGATTTTTTATGATCGAGTAAAGTAAACCCTATCGTGTAACCAATTAGCACATTCCTTAGACAATATCCTTAAGTATATCGTCTATTTTTTGCGAGACCGATATTTAGTAATAAATACCTAAAAAAATTGATCTAGCAAATCGTTTTTCTCCGCTTCTCCCGTGATGCCTCGCCTTAAGTGACAGTAAGAAAGGGTTTTTGAAAATTCAACCCATAAGGGGTGAAAAGGGATTGCAAATTTTGAATGGAACATCGTGTTTTCTTTATCTGATCAACTTCAAACTTGGCGTTTATATTCCTTAAAAGATTTAACTAAACACGTGTTTCAAAGTTTTTAATATTCAACCGCTAAAATGAGAAAAGGGGATTGCAAAATATATAAACTACCACGCAGACAAACTCGCGGGCTTAAGGTAGTGTACACTAATCGTTTAAAATGTATGCAGGGACGAATCCGAGCTTTTTAAAATGCTATTTAAAAGTAAGCTTAGAATTAGCAACAATAATATTAGTGGCTTCATTTATTCGTTACGTTTTCCTTTTAACTTGTTCTCATTGACTTTATAGAACAACTCCCAAAATGTCAGTCTTTGACTGAACGGTCTTTTCTCCATTCTCATCTCGGTATCTATGACGAGGTAACTGTTAGTGTCCTTGGTGGTGGGGACCCACTGTACGGGCAGCAGGTCTGATACTTCAGGTGTAGGCTCTCTGAAAAATAATGTTTTTTTCATCATAGTAAATCTTTATTGTACACCAAGAAAAGTTATAGTTAGTCAAATAATTGAATATTTTTCGTAATTTGTAATTTGTCATTATTATAGATTATAGGCCGAATCTATAGTCTTTGCAATTTTTGTCTGTCTGTCTGTCTGTAAACGTATCACGAGGGAACCACTGGAAAAATTTTGATGATATTTGTGATGATAGCTTGTGATCTGGGTGAACATATCTGGGAAAGATACATATGTAATCGTTAAAATGCAGTAGGTACGAACCCGAGTAGAGCAAGGGTTAGCGCTAGTATAAAATCGATACAGAAAAATAATGTACAAGGCAGCCTTATCGGCGCTCTTCTAGGCAACCTTTAGTTGTAGAAGATAAAGGTAAATTTAAGTTAAGGATAATAATTAATAATAGTAATTAAATAATCACAAGCAAAGAAATGGTTCCTTTCAGAGTTTTTTTAAATACTATAAGTGACATCGCACGCCTAATATTTTGAGGTGGAGAATTGCAAAAACATGGCGCTGTTACAGTCAATGAATTGTTACACAAAGACATTCTCACTCCGAGAATGCTTCTAAAAAAACTTTGAGCAGTGATTTTTCATTTTGTTTGTAATTTCTCATTAGAACCGTGTAGGGTCGAGTACAAGGAAAAAAATAAATAAAAATAAAGACTTACTACTCACCCGTACTTAACGAAGTTTGTCCAAAGCGTGGTTATACGATCGATGATTTGTTGATCAGCTTCTGATGGCTCCTCCTTGTCAAAGGATAGATCGAACAAATATCCAATTTCATCAGCATGAGCTGCACCTGCTTCTGTCACATTATTCTTATTCTTGACAAAATTTCTTTTCCCGCTGTATGCAAATAAGTACTGATACACATCTTGAGCCCCATTTTCGATGTACTTTTGTATACTCTTCTGCACGGGGAAGTTGAAATTGTAATCGGAGCTGAAGTCCATTAGGTTCCAACGTACAGCCTCGGTTATATCTTCGTCTCCAATGTAGAAATGACGCATCAAATCTTCCATTTTTTGAAAGTCTTCGTCGTAGTTAAATACTTGTTCCAACATGCTAAATAAGTTCAGATTCTTGAAATAATCGGCATTTTTATTTGCAAATTTAGCCAATTGTTCGTGACTGTTAAAACCAGATAAGATAGGTGTGCGTTTAACTTTAGGAAAATCGAAATTAATTGGATGGTTTAATAGAATGCTCTCGACATCTTCGAACTCTTGCTCAACGCAAACGGTAAAACTTAAACCTAACTCCTCTGAAGCAGCAGTAACTAACTTAACGTCAGAATTTTTTAAGAAAGCCAAAGCCTGAGATAAATCATTGGTCTGGAAACCCAAACGTTCAGCGATTTTCAAAGGTTTTGATGTATCCGCATCTCCAATAACCCATGGACTGAATACGCTACCACTTTGCATTATGACTTGATTGAACAATTTTTCCTGCTTCGAAATTAAATGAAACTCTACAGATGCGGCGCCTGCGCTTTCGCCCATAATAGTTATCTTGTTAGCATCTCCTCCAAACGCTGCAATATTATCCTTGATCCACCGTAGACCCAATAGCTGATCTTTCAAACCCTGGTTTCCAGGCACGTCTGGTGTGTCGAGGCACATGAAACCATAAGGTCCCAGTCTATAGTTTAAGGTGACAAGTATGACGTCATGTCTAATCAAAAATTTGGCACCGTATAAATATCTATTTCCAAATCCATACATAAAACCACCGCCATGTATCCAGACCAAAACCGGCAACTTGTTCTTAGAGCTTGCCTTGTTTGGGACAAATACGTTCAAATTTAAGCAATCCAATGTTCCTACAATTGTATTACCGAATTCTTCTTTTTGTGGACATACGGCTGAGTCATCATAAGCTTCAAAAACGTTATCAAATTTAGGATGAGGTGATGATGCCTGAAATAATAAAATAATAATGTTTATTTTTAAGTTCCCGCTCGACACTGGAGGTAGCAATAATTTTTGTTATTTGCAAGACACATTGACCCTAAGCAGTCACGGTTGAAGTAAAGTGTTCGATTTCGGTTAAATTCTGTAAAGTTTATAGATTGACATGAATACTAGTTAATAATAACATGGCTTTATAATGAAAAAGTGGAATACATCAGGACATTTATTGCTATAGACTCGTCAACATCATATGAATTAGAAACACAGAAAATATATACTTATTCCTACCCGCTATAATAAACGCTGTACCTAACCCCTAGATAAATCATTTCAATTCATAGTATTGTTATTTAAAAATATGCTACATTGCTCTCATAACAACTATTTTTTTATTAAAATCTTACTTAGAAACAGAATTTGTAATCTCTTATCGATTGTCTTGAGATGTACTATCAATAAGTGGGTTGGTCAAGGACATTATATACATTATGCAATGTAACACTTTATAATGTAACCGCTGAATTTACTAACTAACATGTACGCTGTAGACTTATGATCATTAGGTCATGGGATCGGTTCCTGACGCTTGAAGGAGTCGCAAGGCTTTTGTAAAAATAATTCTAAAAGCAAATTTAATTTGGCGAAATGGGTACTACTAAGCTGTGGAGAAAAAAAGCTCATGACTCTGCGCTCTTTTTCTCGTCCGATTCGTGTCATTACAATTAACTATACTTTTAAAAATAAAATTAACAAGTAAAAAAAAATAGGGTTCGTGCTGCTAAAACCAAATAAACTTACCCCAAAAGGATTATTCTCATCAACTTTGGCGTAGGGTATTCCAAGAAACATAGCATAATCTCCTTCATCAGCCCTCAATCCTCTGATCAGACCTTGCTGAGTATCCACTAGAGGGTCTAGCCTTGTCCTGCCCTGGACTAACCCGAGGGTTAAAAGTAGGAGAAAATTGGTCCACAACATCTTGCTTCCACCAGATCCAACACAACTAACCCATGAAGACAGGCGAAATTGATTTCGTCCATCTCTTATCGGATAAAAATGATATGCTTTAAGATAATGTCGATATTGGTTAAGTCGTGTGTTTTAATAAATATTCCATCATTTCTACTATGCTGGATCTACTTTATATACAGAAGCGTAGACTTTATGTTTAATATTTCGGATTTGACAGTCAAAGCTGTTTAAAGGGAAAGGGGGATAGACGTTTTTGGGAACTTCTTTTATAATTGGATTGCAAATTACTTAGAACTTTTCGCAATAGTTTTTTCAAATACAATAATTTATGTCTTAAAACGATGAATTGTGAAATGAGTGAGCTAAATTGCCACAACTGAAAAACAAAATTTATCCTTTTATATTTTTTTTACGGATAAATTTTGATTTTTGGTTCCCGAAGTTTCGAATGCATGAACATGATTTCTGTAATCTGTAAATCATTTGAAACGTCGGGAAACATATAGCTAAAAATAAAAGACTAATTTTGCACTTATCTGTAGAACGCGAACGGAGCTGTGCTAAAGCACATGTACGATATGGTCTATTATTTCTGGAGATAAGTTATTGAAACAGATTTCTATGAATATCTGTAAATAAAACAAAGCAATCAAATTATCTATGTATATTAAAAATAAATTTAGAGTTAGCAACAATATTAGTGGCTTCATTTATTCGTTACGTTTTCATTATAAATGAAACTATCTTTTCGGATTTTGTTGCGGATTTATTTTGATTTTTAGTTCCCGACGTTTCGAATGCTTTACAGCAATCATGGTTACGGGAGAGACTAAGGTATTTGACGTGTCATAGGTTTATATAGATACTTGTTACAGACAGTGCCTACCCACAATTTACAAAAATTTTGAAAATGGCATCGGAGTACCTTATAAAAGTTTTTATTCTAAACATTTATATTTAAATTTAAATAATTTAAAAAAAATTAAAAAATAATTTATTAATATGGCAATATTGTTAACTTATTTTTAGCTAGTATTATTATAATTATTATATTTTTTTATTTTAATATTAGTTATTCAAAAGTATTATGTAGTGTGTAGTTACATTTATAATGTCGAATATTCGCGTAAATCTAAGGAAGTATTATCGTTACGTTTTCCTTTTAACTTGTTCTCATTAACTTTATAGAACAACTCCCAAAATGTCAGTCTTTGACTGAACGGTCTCTTTTTCATTTTCATCTCGGTATCTATGACGAGGTAACTGTTAGTGTCCTTGGTGGTGGGGACCCACTGTATTGGCAGCAGGTCTGATACTTCAGGTGTAGGCTCTCTGAAAAATAAAGTTTTGTTTATCAAAGCTTTATATAATTAGAGTCATAAAAATTCTTTTGATTTTGCCAATTTGTTGTAAAGTGGAAAGTAATTACATTGAGCTTAGAGCATTTTATATTTTATTGTTTAGGTTTTCTGTCTAATTCGCAATACTAATAAAACCACTGGTATAAGGTAACAAAAGTTAAATTAGCACACAGTTTTTCAGAACTTGCAACTATACCGAAGAAAGTGAAAAAATTAAGATTCCTTAATCTGTTAGCTACTGACCCGTACTTAACAAAGTTTGTCCAAAGCGTAGTAATTTGATCAATGATGCGCTGATCAGCTTCAGAAGGCTGCTCCTTGTACATGGACAAATCAAATAAATATCCAATTTCATCAGCATGAGCCGCACCATATACTGTCACATTATTCTTATTCTTGGCATAATTTCTCTTCCCAGTGTATGCAAATAAATACTGATACACAACATTTGCTCCATTCTCAAGATACCTTTGTATACTTTTATGTACAGGGAAGTCGTAATTGTAATCTGAGCTAAAATCCATTACGTTCCATCGTACAGCTTCGGTTATTTCTTCGTCTCCAATGTAGAAATGACGCATCAGTTTTTCCATTTCGTGGAAATCTTCGTCGTAGTTAAATACTAAGTCCAAATCGCTAAATATCCCGAGATTCTTAAAAAAGTCAGCATTTTTATTTGCAAATTGAGTTAATTGTTCATGACTGTTAAAACCAGATAACATGGATGTGCGTTTTTCTTTAGGATAATCGAAGTTGATTGGATGTTCTGAAAGAATGCTTTCGACGCTTTCGAACTCTTTCTCAACGCAAACGTTAAAAATTAAGCCCAACTCCTCTGAGGCGGCAATAACTAACTCAACGTCGGTATTTTTTAAGAAATCCAATGCCTGAGACAAAACGTCGGTCTGGAAACCCAAACGTTCAGCAATTTTTAAAGGCTTAGAAGTATCTGCGTCTCCAATAACCCAGGGACTGAATACGCTACCGCTTTGCATTATAACTTGATTGAATAGATTTTCCTGTTTTGAAATTAAATGGAACTCTACAGATACGGCGCCTGCGCTTTCGCCCATAATAGTTATCTTGTTAGCATCTCCTCCAAACGCTGCAATATTATTCTTGATCCACCTTAGACCCTGTAACTGATCTTTCAAACCCTGGTTTCCAGGCACGTCTGGTGTGTTGAGACACATGAAACCATAAGGTCCCAATCTGTAGTTTAAGGTGACAAGTATGACGTCATGTCTTATCAAAAATTTGGGACCATATAAATATCTATTTCCAAAACCTCTTTTTAATCTGCCTCCATGGATCCAGACCAAAACGGGCAGTTTGTTCTTAGAGCTCGCCTTGTTTGGCACAAACAAGTTCAAATTTAAGCAATCCAATGTTCCTAAAACAACTGTACCGAATTCTTCTTTTTGTGGACATACGGCTGAATCATCATAGGCTTCAAAAACGTTTTCAAATTTAGGATAAGGATATGATGCCTGAGGGAAAAAGAAATGAACATGTTATATATTAAAGTTATAGCTGAGGGAAGCAAGACTTGCTTAATATTACCAAAACACAGTGACTCGACGTCGTTATTGCTATAGAGTTTGTGAGCTTTAACCGGGCTGCTGCTACTTATTTTAAAACAGTTTATAAAACAATGGAATTTCCTTTTTAGTTTTTGCTATATCAATTATCAAGTCACTCATCGTACTAAAATTTTAAAAATATTGCTAAAAATGCAGCTAAAATACATAAACTTACCCCGAAAGGATTGTTACCATCAACTATGGCGAAGGGTATTCCGAGAAACATGGAATAATCTCCTTCATCAGCTCTCAATCCTCTGATCAATCCTTGCTGAGTGTTCACTAGAGGGTCTAACCTTGTCCTGCCCTGGACTAACCCGAGGGTAAAATGTAGGATAAAAATAATCCTGAACATTTTGCTTCCGCCAGATCAAACAACACTAACCCATGAACACAGACTAAATTGATTTCGTTCATCTCTTATCGTATGAAATATGATATCTGGTAAGATAATGTCGACATTAGTTAAGTGGTGTTCTCTAATAAATATTCTTCCATCTGATTACTAAGCTGAATTTACATAATATAAGGTGTATTCTATGAAAACGCAGGCTTTTGCCGTTCGATATTTCAGGACAAAATTACAATTAAAGATGTTGGAAAATCAAAATATCTATTGTTTTTGGGTACTGTTTTTATAATATGTAAAATGTACTCATTACTAAGAAAATCTACTGAGATTTTGATCCCCGTCAGTATTGATCGGATATAGCTTTTCCAAATACAATAATTTGTATCCTAATTAAATACATGGGCTACTTTACAATAATAAAGAAAACATGTTTAAAATGTTATATTTTGCTGTACCACCAGACAGACGCTCATTAGGATATTTTTAACTTTTTCACGAAATCCCTAAAAAGCCTTAAAATTAATTTCTTACAGTGTCTGCTACACTTCATACTTGACAATATTTTTTTTGTTATCTGTTGTCATAGCAGCAATAGAAACATTTACTTTTTTGGAAATTTAACTTTAGCTCAACCTATTGCGGTTTACGAGATACAGCCAGCTGATAGACAAACGAACGTAAAGCGGATAGTAATAGGGTCCCGTTGGCACCCTTCGGGTAGGAAATACTAAAATATTGCTGTAAATTATAGATTTTGTGTTTAAAATACACTTGTCATATTATAAAATCGAATTAAAAATAATATTGTTATAGGTATATTATGCAACTTCAGACGCAAGGTGGCTTCTTAGTCGTTACGTTTTCCTTTTAACCGGTTTTCGTTGATTTTATAGAATAACTCCCAAAAAGTCAGTCTTTGACTGAACGGCCTTTTCTCCATTTTCATCTCGGTATCTATGACGAGGTAACTGTTAGTGTCCTTGGTGGTGGGGACCCACTGTACGGGCAGCAGGTCTGATACTTCAGGTGTAGGCTCTCTGAAAAATAGTGCTACCTGTATCAAAGCTCTTTATCTATAAGAAAGAAGTTTAAAAACTTTATGCTTCTGCCAATATATAGCAAAGATAATGAAAAATTTGAATTTTGAGCAATATTTTTTCAGCTCAGCTGTACATAGCGTGGCGTCGATTTAAAACTTCAAATATTTATCATAAATAGATATCACTATAATAAGTCTATATATAATATTTCACAACATGGAATCAAATAGTTTTTACAAAAAAAATCACCTTAGTATGTAATTTTATTCGTTTCTTATAACAATTATATCATTAAAATTGGTACATAGTATATTGATTATGACCACGGAAGAGAAAATGTAAAACTTACTACTTTTGACATAAAAATTGACGCCATTTTCGATATCTTTAAATATTAATTGTATATTAAGTTATTTTCAATTTCTATTGATTTTAAATATTTAATTTAAAATAAAAAATTATGACTTATTCGTAGCTATTTAATAACAATTACATATGACTATACTAGATTGGTTAGGTTAGGTTTAGGTTTCAACACGACCTCAAAATTGATTTGTAAACTACAGAAACACTTTAAATATTGATTTTTAATCTGTAGCGAGTGACTTTAAATATTGTTTTTAATCTGTGGCAACTTATTCCAGTACATCGACGTCACGCTTTGTACAGCTACCCATTGCTGTCCCTTGCGCAATATATCAATAACCAGTGAATGTTATTTTGCGCGCTTTTACTCTTACCAAGTACAGTATAGATGATAGTTACTCACCCGTACTTAACGAAGTTTGTCCAAAGCGTAGTTATTTGATCAATGATTCGTTGATCAGCTTCAGAAGGCTGCTCGTTGTAAAAAGATATATCAAACAAATATCCGAGTTCATCAGCATGAGCCGCACCATATACAGTCACATTATTCCTGTTCTTATAATAATTTCTCTTCCCGCTGTATGCAAATAAGTACTGATACACATCTTGCGCCCCATTTTCAAGATATTTTTGTATACTCTTATGGACGGGGAAGTTGTAATGAAAATCTGAGCTAAAATCGATTACGTTCCAACGTACAGCTTCGGTTATATCTTCATCTCCAATGTAGAAATGACGCATCAAATCTTCCATTGCCTGAAAATCTTCGTCGTAGTTAAATACTGCTTCCAATTCGCTAAATACATTTAGCTTTTTAAAAGAATCTGCATTTATATTTGCGAATTGAACTATACGTTCGTGACTGTTAAAACCAGACAAGATCGGTGTGCGTTTAACTTTAGGATAATCCATATTAATTGGATGGTCTGACAGAATGCTTTCGACATCTTCGAACTCTTTCTCAACGCAAACGTTAAATAACAAATCTAACTCCTCTGAGGCTGCAGTAACCAACTTAACGTCAGTATTTTTTAGGAAAGCTAATGCCTGGTTTAAATCGTCGGTCTGGAAACCCAAATGTTTAGCGATTTTTAAAGGTTTAGAAGTATCCGCATCTCCAATAACCCATGGACCGAAAAAGCTACCGCTTTGCATTATGACTTGATTGAATAATTTTTCCTGTTTGGAAATTAAATGGAATTCTACGGATTTGGCGCCTGCGCTTTCGCCCATAATAGTTATCTTGTTAGCATCTCCTCCAAACGCTGCAATATTATCCTTAATCCACCGTAGACCCAGTAGCTGATCTTTCAAACCCTGGTTTCCAGGCACGTCTGGTGTGTCGAGACACATAAAACCATAAGGTCCCAATCTGTAGTTCAAAGTTACAAGTATGACGTCATGTCTAATCAAAAATTTGGGACCATATAAATATCTATTTCCAACCCCTCTTTTAAAGCCACCACCATGTATCCAGACCAAAACGGGCAGTTTGTTCTTAGAGCTCGACTTATTTGGGACAAAGACGTTCAAATTTAAGCAATCCAATGTTCCTAAAACAACTGTATCGAATTCTTCTTTTTGTGGACATACGGCTGAGTCATCATAAGCTTCAAAAACATTATCAAATTTAGGATGAGGAGATGCTGCCTGAAATAAGAATTTAAACTTTTATGTATTTTGATGTTCTAGTTAGGAATAGCAAAACACAGTGAGCCAAAACAAGTGTGTTGTTGGACATTATTTTTTTTTTGTTTAATGATGACGACTCGTTTGGCTCAGTTGGTATTGTCCCTACTTTCTGCGCCAGCGGTCGCGGGTTCGAGTCCCGCTGGGGGCATACATTTGCTAATCACGAATGTTTGTACTCCAGTCATGGGTGTTTATATTTATAATATGTATGTATTTAGAATTTATATGTGTAGTATATCAACTATCTGGTATCCGCAACACAAGCACGTTACGTAGCTTACTGCGGAACTAGATGGCGTTGTTGTAATAATGTCCCAACATATTTATATTTATTTAATATATCCAGTGGAGTATATATTACTCCATTATAACAGTATTACAGTGAATGTTATTTGGGTCGTCGTGTATTAAATGAAGTTTGACATGATTAACGTAGAGAATGACGAAGTTGTATGATTTGTTGAAACTTGATACAATAATAAAACGTCTTATGTTAACGGCGACAATGATCTTAATAGGAATACATTATTGACCCATAATAACTTAATAATAAAAATTAAATAACATAATGAAATAAAATATCGTCAAGATTATATACATTTTAGTGAAAGTCCGTTTAGAAACAGACTTGCCAGAATTTTATAGATAACCTTACCCCAAAAGGATTATTCTTGTCAACTTTGGCGTAGGGTATTCCGAGAAACATTGAATAATCTCCTTCATCAGCCCTCAATCCTCTGATCAGACCTTGCTGAGTGTCCACTAGAGGGTCTAATCGTGTCCTGCCCTGGACTAATCCGAGGGTTAAAAGTAAGAGACAACTGGTCCACAACATCTTGGTTCCACCAGATCAAATAACACTAACCCGCGAACACTGACTAAAGTGATTTCACTCATCTCTTATCGGATAATGACAATATCTCTAAGATAATGTCGATGTTGTCATGTTTTTAATAAATATTCCACCCCTGTTTATAAACTTGATCCTATGGATGATAAGTAGACTCTTGTGTGGATATGTTAGAATTTCAGGAAGGAAATACAAATTAAGATGTTCGAAAAGATATAACAAATGTAATATATTTTTTGCAACTGTTAGTTACGAGTATGTCTCACTCACTCACTAGTGATTTCAATTCGTCACTAGGTACGTTTTCACGTTTAGTGGTTACCATTCAAATTGAACAGTTCTGAACTTTTCGATTTTCAAACTGTTTTTATTTTTTAAGGCTTCTCTAGTTTTTTATACTTTAACCACCGACACACCCCCAACTTTTTTTTTGGGGTTTCTCTAGTTTTTTATACATAAACTGATATTGTTCTGTTCTTTTTCGAGTCGAGGTCACACCACCAACAAAAAAGAACAGAATTATTGAAATCGATCAAACCGTTTTTGGCTTTAAGTGAAACTAAAAAGATGATAGCTGGTTGTCAGTGTCAACATCTGTGATACTTTTTACTGCCGGAAAATATCTTATTTCTGAGAAATTATATCTAACCGTTAAAGCATATTTTATGGCAAACCCAAACGAAACGAGGGTGAGTCACTAGCTAGTATCAAGTTCTTGCTTACTCTTATATCTTTAAACGAGATATTCTTGTATATATATATCGGTTTCGGGGGCGATAAATCGATCTTATTTCTAGTTCGGTTTTATTTCTAGAAAACGTTATTTTATCAATATTTTCAGGCAATGAAAAAAAAGCTACAATACCATTACAATACGAAGGTAAATTTCGCTGTCATACGCAAGATTATAATAGCTCAGATTGATTGACAGCGGAAACCGGGCGGTCTCTAACCAGAAGTCCGCGGTTCGAATCCCAGGCGTTTCCAGTCCGATTATTATTTTTTCTTTTTTTAATTTTTTCCAAAAAAAAAAACCGAGCGAAGCTCGGTTGCCTGATATTCTTAAAAAACAAAGCAACATAACATTAGTTGTCCTTCACTGAACCACTTATTGATAACAAATCTCGATTCTCGAGCCGATCGTTAACAGATTACAAACCCCGTTCACAAGTAAAATTTCACTGACATCACTTTATTTTGATGATGCTTAACGATTTTTGCTTTTTTTGTCTGACTGTCGGTTTGTCCTGGTTTATCTCTGAAACGACTGGATATATTTTGACGAAAATTTCACTGGCGCATAGCTGATGTTATAAAGAGTAACTACTAGTAGACTTTTATTTTAGGAAAAGATAACATAGTCTTAAATTTTTATATGGATTGAATATTTTTAGAATGATCATTATTATCGTCGCAAAGGACGAATCTAAAGTTTTTACATTTTGGTATGTCTGATGAATAATAGTGTAATTCAAATGAAATCAAAAGATCATAAATCAAAAGTAAAATTAATAATATGATATCTGATCATCTGGGTTAACATATAGGATAATTGTTATGCGGAAAAAATAAAACTTATAATATACGTAGGGACGCACCTGAGTGGAGCGAGGGTGAATTAGTAGTCAAAATATATTTATTCAAATAAATAAATATGTAATACTAGCAGTACCCGCGGCTTCGCCCGCGTTAATTTTTTAAATATTAGGAGTCAATCCCGCGGGAACTCCGGGATAGAAAGTAGCCTATATGTTATTCTAGGTCTTCAGCTACCTACATACCAAATTTCATCGTAATCGGTTCAGTAGTATTTGCGTGAAAGAGTAACAAACATCCATACTCACAAACTTTCGCATTTATAATATTAGTAGGATAATAGTAAACTACGTTACGTGCTTGTGTTACGAATACCAGATAGTTGATATACTACACATATAAGTTTTAAAATTACAAACACATTATAAATATTAACACCCATGACTGGAGTACAAACATTTGTGCTCAACAAATGAATACCCGCAGCGGGACTCGAACCCGCGACCGCTGGCGCAGAAAGTAGGTCACTACCAACTGAGCCAAACGTGTCGTCATTAAATAGAATCTTACAAGCGTCTTCGAATGCGTTTTTTTATTCATTCAAAAATAGCATCGGCTAGGAAATCAGTTCTGTAGAGGCTGGCGTAAAAACGCAACAGTTGTCCATTTAAAAAAAAACTGTTAACATTTACACATACATTATTTCTATAACATTTCACAAATATATTATATATTATGTATAGCTTAGCCTAATATATATTTTATTTACATTTATAGATTTCTTTTGAAAATTATTAGGGCGACCGAAGCGAGACCTAACAATTTAAATAAACAAACCTATAATAATAATTTTATAACCATTACAAAAATTGAACATTAACAATTTTGTGTTCATTGTATAGAATGTTATTGTACTACTAACGCCATCTTTTAGAAAAGCAAAGAATTAACATCGCTGTAACATTATTACCCGTTAGAAAAACTACGCGAGCTCTCACAAAGCTCAGCTTTTTGCTAGTACTCTCTTATGTCATACAGTAAAGAGTGATAGCTAATATTTAATTAATGTTATGCGATAATTCCATATTTGTGGCACACTTACGTGTTCGATTTTGGGTGCAAATAAATATATAATAGTTGTTTCTTAAACACTTTGACATTTCGAACGGTTATTGGGCGTTGCGTATGATCATACATGACGATTTCATTCTATAGAAATAATTAGTGAGCAGCCCTCGTCTTGCTTACAGTTGACGACTTTATTTAAAAAAAACTTTACTTCATACATTTTATAGATATCACATGGATAATTAAATCATATGCATGTGTTTTGGGAAATGGAAACCTATAAACCTAAAACAAATCTATCTAAATACAAAATTTGATGAAAATCGTTAGAGCCGTTTCAGAACTACACGAACTAAAGTTATGTACATATATACAAGAATTGCTCATTTTAAATTAGGAGATAATTTTTATATATTATAAACGACTTTCGTTTTTATTGAAGTACTGAAGACAGTGATCGTATCGCAGTCGTATCGTCCCATGTAAAGATAACACTTGCTGATCAATCGTTCATTTTATATATTTTTAATATGTCAGTCAAAATATGAGAGTGTAGGGTTGACACATTTAATTTTTGCTTTATTTTTTTTATAGTAATTTTATTGTATTAATATTTTATTACAATCTAATTGTTTTGTTTTAATTATGAGAAACGGTAGTACTCAATGGACTATACCTGGCGAGTGGCGATACGTCTGGCTCAGTTTGTAGTCACCCTACTTGCTTTACCAGTGGTCGCGGGTTCGAGTCCCGCTGGGAATATTGTGATGAGAACGAATGTTGTAAATCTGATATCCATAGCACAAGCTTCGACTCTTGCTGTATGCTACTTTGCATAAATGTCTCAACATATTAATACTCCAGTCTCCAAGCGGGACTTAAACCTGCGACCGTTGGTTCACCAAATAGGGTCACTACAAATTGAGCCAAACATGTTAATACATGCATAAATGTAGATGGTAAAATAGTATAAAACATATAATATATAAAGACACTGAAGAGATAACTTATAGGATTTTATTTATAATTGTTAAATTTTAAGTGTCAAAGAAAGAAAGAGAAGAACTACATTTTTTCTTAAGTAAGATAGAGATGACGTATTTTTTAGAAAAAAAATCTAGAAAGTGACAGCCCTACCAGCCAAACAATATTATAATTACCGGGTCTCCAACAAAATAAGTGAGTGGAAATATTTGTTCGATCCTCTCATGTTACGAAATTACTAATTAGACTATATAATAGCTTTTATTTGATTTAAACATCGTGAGTAAACCTGCATGTCTAGACGATACGTTTGGCTCAGTTGGTAGTGACCCTACTTTCTGCGCCAGCGGCCGCGGGTTCGAGTCCCGCTGGTTGATGTCGATGTGATGGCTGGTCGATTCATTTGTTGAGCACGAATGTGTGTACTCCAGCCATGGGTGTTTATATTTATAATATGTATGAATTTAAAATTTATATATGTAGTATATGAACTATTTGGTATCCGTAACACAAGCCTCGTAGCTTACCACGGAACTAGATGGCGCTGTTGTAATAATGTCCCAACATATTTATTATTTATTTATTTACTTATTTATTTATTTATTTATGTCTGAAAGAACCTAGCAAGTTGTCGAAAACATGCTCGGTACGCTCGTACATGGCAGCGGTAACGCGTCGCTTGTATAACCGAGTGATGCGGTTTCAAATCCGGGTCTCGCACCTCTGATATTTTCATTTGCGAATCATTTCTATCATGATTACCACTTGTTCTACGGTGAAGGAAAACATCGTGAGGAAACCTGCATGTCTGAGAGAACCTAGCAAGTTGTCGTAAGACATGCTCAGTCCGCCAACACGCAGTAGGCCAGCGCGGGGGACTATGGCCTGATCCCCCTCGTACTGAGGGAGGCCCACCCCCAGCTGTGGGACGTTAAAAAGGGCTGATGATTTCATGATTTGATTTCAATTGATACCTCTTTGTAGTTATATGTTTACTCAGATAACAATCTATCATCACACCAAATTTCATCGAAAACCGTCCAGTGGTTTTCTCGTGATGCGGTCACAGACAGACAGACGAAATTCTAAAAACAAATAATAATGACTATTTCAACATAATATTTCTAAAAGATAACCTCCTCATTTTTTTAAGTCGGTTAAAAAGTTGCTTAAATTTCTCCTTACATTATCAGCTATCTGCCAGTGAAAGTCTCGTCAAAATCGGTCCAGCTGTTTCCGAGATTACCCGGAACAAACAGACAAACATACATAAATTTAAAAAAATCGTTTTTTGTTATTAATTATCGTATATACTTTCATATGCATTTAGTGAAAAGCTTTTAATTTGAAATTACAAACAGACACTTCAATTTTATTTATATATACATTATAAAAGAATAAACAAAATCGGAGACTGAGGTCAAAGTTATTACAAACGCTTTATAAATCAAATCTAATGCATAACGAATCGATTCTCTCAAACTGTTATTAAAAAACAGTTTGTTTGTTTGTACGTAAGGTTTAATCTCAGAAATTTTATACGTCTTTTAAGTCAAACATTTTTTTATGATGTAATGCAATATATAATTTTATCCTTTTTTTCTTTTTCGGCATATTTATTGTGAAATATGTTTTTTTTTCGGAAACAATGTCAAAAAATTTGCAGTATTTTTAAAAAAAACTTACATTAGACACAAAACCTTATCTACATAAAGTAACAAAGTTTGATCGAAATCGTCACAGCCGTATCCCTTTATATGTACATAAAGAATAACTTATTACATAATATTATAAGACTAGCGACCCACCCTCGCTTCGCTCGGGTTCGCCCCTAGGTACGTGTTGTATATTATATTAACTTCGCACTGCCCGGTATATATTTGAGTTGATTATATGAATTGCACGCACCATGGCAACGGTCATAACATGATACGTCAAACGCCGTTAATTGTATAATGTTGTTTAAATTTCCTAACTTCTTTCGATATAGTATGTTATCCTTAAGAGATAGACATATGCCATCGCGGACTTCTTTGTAGACCTATATAAGATACACAATTCCACCATACATCATTCTGTTATATCTCAAAAGGCTTAGTCAGCGTTTTCGTTGAAAGCTCCCAGACGGCTTATATTTTTCCGACACCTCCAACAGATATCATTATATTTTAGCCAATTTATACAAAAACTTGATAAATTATATATTAAAACCTTCCTGGAGAACCATTCTATCCATTGGTGAAAACTGCATGAAATTTTGAGTTTATCGCGAACAGACAGACAGACAGACAGACGCGGCGGAGGACTTTGTTTTATAATATGTATAGATATAGTTGTAAGTACTTGCATATCAAAATATCTTCAATGCATTATTTTTACGAATTTAAGTTAATTTTGTAGTATCATTAAAAAGACAATGCTTCTAACAAGCAATAAACTCGTGTCCTTAGCGATAAAAATAAACTAAGCCAGTTAAACACGCAGCCACTGTGCCAAAAGTATCTAAATACATATATGTATTTTTCTTAAGCCAAACGTCCGTGACTCCTGACATATCACCTTGGGTTTTAATATTTAAATATGTAATGAACTAACATATCTGTACATATAATAGAATTCTACGAATTTGTACATTAAATATTTAAAAAAATGTTATTGAAATAGTACTATCGATACAGAATCCGAATATATAGTTTTTAGTCTATTGTCGGTTTGTCTGTCTGTCACGAGAAAACCAATGGACAGATTTTAATGAAATTCGGTATTATGGTACTGGTTATCCGGGTACAGGATACTTTTTACTGCGGGAAAATATATCACTTGGTTAAATGTCTCCAACGGGACGTGAACCCGCGACCGCTAGCATAGCAACATAGGTCACTGCAAACTAAGCCAAACATGTCATCGAATTATATTTCAATAATAAGCCAGTAAAAATATAGGTTTTTTGGGTCAACTTTGCACTAAATTTCCGATCAAAATTTTATCGTAAACAATAAATCGTAAACGGAAAGTTTTACAAAAAAGTTTACTGGAAGCAAAAGATGCGAAATTTTCTCTAAATAATGGTCTCGATGACTTTTACCCTAAAGTGCATAGTTTCCGAGATATCGGCCGCAAAAGTTTTTTAAAGATTGCGATTGTGGCGTCACCTGGATCTGTCAGCATTTTGTGAGTTTATGCTGAGTAAGTGATCCTAAACCTTATAAAAAAAATTTGGATCGGAAATTTAGTGCAAAGTTAAATTCTATTTTTACTGGCCTAAATATTTTCTATATTACAGATTCGATCCGACTCGCTCGATCGAAGTTTAGAACGATTTTTAATTTTATTTTTTTGTATGCAAGGTTTTTTTTTTTTTGCTTTTTTGCTCATGTCAGGTTGCTCTGTGAATTGATTTTAATATTAGTGGAAAGTTATTGGTTATATGTTATGTCCTTTATATATTTTTTGTGATAAAGAAATAGAACGATATTACCGAGGAGCAATTAAATAAACTTGAGCGTCTCCAAAATCTTTGTATACGGTTCATATTTGGTTTACGTAAATATGACCATGTTTCAGAATTTCGTAAACAGCTCAAGTGGCTCCCTATCCGCCTTCGCAGAAATACTCATATCCTTCATCTTCTTTACTGTATTTTGTTTGATCCATGCACTCCTCCTTACCTCAAGGAACGTTTCTCATTCCTTGGAGCCACCCATTCCCGTTTTCTTCGCTCTGACCACAACCTAACCCTAAAAATTCCTTCTCACTCTTCTGCCTATTACAGTAACTCCTTCACCATTACAGCTCCTCGTCTCTGGAACTCTCTTCCTCAAACTGTCAGGCATGCGAAATCGCTAAAAATTTTCAAAAAACGTTTAAAAGATCACTTTTTACACTTTGAATCCTGAATAAACTCTTACTAAAATGTTATTGTCTGTATTAAATCAACTATAGTTATTAATAAATCTTGCCTTCTTATATTTTATATATATATTTGTATAGATATATATATTTATATATGTATGTATATATATATATATATATATATTTGTATATATATATTTTTTTTTATATATTTATTTATATATGTACATTATAAGTATATTAATTGTTTAAGTAGTATTTTATCTAGTTATTGGTTAATTATATTTATTTTCTATTTATTGATATTTGTATGTTAAGTATCTATAAATTTATACTCTATCTTTCTCTTTATTTATTTTTTCGCACCCCCTCTTTCTTATAACATTTTCCTACACCTAAAGGTTGCCTGGAAGAAATCGCTTCTTTAGCGATAAGGCCGCCTCTTGTACTTTTTCCTATTTTGTTCTCTGTTTCTGTTTATTTTCTTGTTTTTGGGTGTACAATAAAGAGTTATTATTATTATTATTATAACGACGTATTGAACGACTTACGTATTGACAAGTCGAATTAATGAATATATATGTTGGGACATTGTCACACAGCACTATCTAGTTCCGTGGTACGGATACCAGATAGTTGATACACTACACATATATATAACTTTTAAATACATATATATTATAAATATAAACACCCATAACTGGAATACAAACATTCGTGCTCAACAAATGAATATCCCCAGCGGGACTCGAACCCCGACTCACCTTCGCTTCGCTTGGGATTTTCCCTTGCCTAATTTCAAGTTTTTAGCATAAAAATTCATCCCGTGATAAAAATAAATAAGATTTCTAAAATAAAAGTAGCCTAAGTTACTCTTTATAACATCTGCGAATGAAAGTCCCGACCAAAAACGGTCCACTCATTTCAGAGATTAGCCGGAACAAACAGTCAGACAGACATGGCAAGCAAGCCCCCTTGGTGCGGTTGTGTAATAAATATAATGATATACTCAGATCAATACCTGGCATCGACATTTTTTATGACTCTCATCCAATTTTTAGAAATAAGTTACTAAATTATTATAATATGCATTAATCTTAATTTAAATTATTATTTTTTGTAAATTCTTTTATTATTACCTATTTCCTTTGTAAAATGATATTATTTAGATTTATTTATTTTTTGATTCTGTTTTTAATATTGCAGTTATGATTTTTTTGTACTTTCAATTATTGAATGTGGAAATGCTAATATACAATTGTACACTAGTAATTGACATACAGATAAGTTATATTATTATTGTTATTAATTAATATATATAAATGTTGTGTATGTATGTAGTAAGTGTGCTTCTCCAAATAAATAAATAAAATAAATAGACATAAAAAAAAAAGATTTTTTGATGTAAGTACATTCATATGTATTTACATTTCGGATAAAATCAAAGTATTCTTTATTGAAATAGACTTATACAAGCACTTTTGATTCGTCACTTTTACATTATTATACGAATTTAAATCAAGTGTCAGTCTCTAAGTCTGGGAGTAAACTACCACCGACTCGTTGCTGTTCTGCCGAGAAGAGCCGGCGAGAAACTCAGCAGTTGCTCTTTTCAAAAAATATTTGATTACAATATTTATTGCATTACAATATTTATTTATTTATTCTACGTGAGACACAACAAGACATTAATCCCACACATTTACATCTTCTAAGTATTCACTGATGGTGTAATAAGCTTTATTCAATAATGTACTTTTAATTTTAGATTAGAATTGTTTAAAAACCAAGCTCAATATGGACTGTGGAATTTTATTATACATGCGTACACCTTGCCCCATAAACGATCTATTTACTTTTTTAAGGCGAAATTTAGTGTAGAGGTGTTCATTTCAAATTAAAAACAGACAGTTCAATTTTATTTATATTTATATTTTCAATTTTATTTGTTACAGTGATGTCCAAGTTCGCAGTGCGAGTGGATGCAGCAGTGTCGGCTCTCGGTGGAGGAGCAGGCGCTGGGCTTGATGAGAACGACTTTATAGACGCGTCTCGTCTCGTGTACGACGCGGTCAGGGAGATACGTCGGGCTGTTCTTATGAACAGGGTATGTACTCAGTATGCATCTCGTCCCTAGATTTAGCGCGAGCGAAGCCGCGGGTTCCGCTAGTAAATGTATACAAAAACTTGACAAATTATATACTAAAACCTTCCTCGAGAACCACTCTATCCAGTAATTAAACAGCATGAAAATCGGTGCATTCGTTTTTGAGTTTATCGCGAACAGACAGACAGACGCGGCGGAGGACTTTGTTTTATAATATGTAGAGATGTTGGGGCATTATTACACACAGCGCCATCTAGTTCCGTGATAAGCTACGAGGCTTGTGTTACGGATACCAGATAGTTGATATACTACACATATATAACTTTAAGCCAGTCTTCAGACTCGAACCCGGGACCGCTGGCACAGCAACAAACTGAGCCAAACGTGTCGTCATCACAAAGGTTAGAAAAGTAAGAAAAATATTGAAAGTGAATATTGTGTTATGTTTGTTTTCCAAACTGCTGATATTTTTGACAATTTATAATAATGTTTATGAATTTATATTGAATGAATGAAAGATATACGAGTAAATATGTATGAACCATACAAATTCAGATCTTACTGTAAACATAAACACCCATGACTGGAGTACAAACATTCGTGCTCAACACACAAATGAATGCCATCATTGGAACTCGAACCTACGATCGCTGGCACACTACAAACTGAGCCAAACGAATCGTCAATGATAGTTAATTACTCTAAAGTAAACAGTTCGGTTGGGTTTTTTTTAATTTTTGCTTTTCCCTCGGATTTTTGCATTTCTAATTGAAAAAAAAGTATTGATAAATACTTCCTGAATGTAGGACGAAGAGGAATTAGATCCAGAAGATGTGGAGCTGGACGAGCATTACACTCTCGAAACGCGTAGCAAATGTGAGCCGCGATACTATAGTAGTTGTGTTGTGTTTGTTTATGCGTGTGCGCATGTCGGGTCATAGATCATGGTTCTTTTTTAATTAACGGCCATTTTGTTTTTTTGTTTTGTCTGTTACTGCTTTTATCAGATTTTTTGTTGTTGGTACTGAGGTAAATAATTGCTTCTTAATTCTGTAAGACTAGCGACTTACCCTCGCTCCGCTCGAGTTTGTTCCTATATACGTTTTGAAGGCTAATATTCTTAGAAATTAGATATTTTCCAGCAGTAAGTGATTTTCTCGTTATGACGTCATAGATAGGCAGACAGACAAAAATTCGAAAAACCTAAGATTTTTCGAAAAATATTGTAAGACTTAATTAATAATATAGATTCGACTCAGCTATAAATTTAGCATATGTACGTATAGACAGGCCTTATTTTGTCATTTCTTTTTTGGATACATGCAAATTCTCGAAAGTAGTAAGTCCATAATTTTTCGTACACTCTCCCCACCCCTTGCCACTATGTTTTCAGGAAAAAAATTAAAAAATTGATTTTTACACCATTTCGTTCAATTTTTTTGTTTTTATAGCAATTTTAAGATATTTTCGATATACCCTTATACCACTGCGTGCCCCCGCGTGCCACCTCAAAAAAGCCCTTCGTATAGATCGTTATTAAAATAGGGAATATTTATTCTTCATAATATTATATTACTGAATTACTTATGATTTTGTTAGCCTTTGAAAAATTTACCGAGATAAAGTTAGCCGACTTGCAAATAAGAGTATGTAGTCTATATTTGTCAGTTGTCTACTTATGGACCAATGAATTGCAAATAGGTCAAAAACAACAACAAAAATCTGCTAAAAGTAGTTTTAATGTTTTTTTTTGTGTAAAAGCTTTGTGCGATGTTTTTCACTTTTTTTCTAGTGACTGATCATAAACACCATCATTTAATAGGTTTAGGTCTAGACCTCATTGTATGAACGTGTTTTTTATTTAATTTTGTGTTTTTATTTTCTTTGTGTTGTCTAATTTGGGTTCATTCACTAATTGTGTGGTTGGTGAAAGGAAATAAAAAAATGAATATTTTTCGGTGAAAACGGTCTAACTGTATTAAATATTGATATATAAAAAAGGTAGTGGCATTTTTAAAAACATTTTTTGGAAATTTTTTCACATTTTTCGTCGACAACGACAAAAAAATATAAAAAAGTACGAAAAAATCGCATAATTTAAGTAATATTTTACCCACCCTATGTTATTTTCACCAATCACTCGCAACTCATCGCATGCGTGTACGTTTACTTGCATGTTGTTTAGACGAGTGACGATCTCGACACGGACACGGAGTTCGAACCCGTCGAGGACATGACCATGGAGACTAGAAGCCGATGTGAGTACCAGAAACATATATAAGAAGCCTGGATATTTCGGCTGAAGATTATGGATTTTCATTTTAAATATGAAAATGATAGCAATTTTTTTAGTATTAAAGCCTTTTTTCATCTTTTTTTTTGTGGATGTTACAGATTTTTTTTTTCATTTATATTCGTAATAAAGCTGTAGAAGTTCTTTATTACGTCAGTATTAGTGGGTTCGATTCCCGCGCAGATTTAGCTTAGAATACTAATTAAAAATATAACTATCAAATTAATCATTCCATCGCTAGGGGTGGATCTTTTGATTATAAAAATCTTCTCTTTAAGTAAATATAATCTGTTTGTTAAAAAATGTTAAAAATCGCTTCACACTTGACATCTTATTGGTAACTTCCTAATTTCAAATTAATTCGGTAACAAAATATTAAGTCATTGTTTTATGTGACAGCGAGCGCCCATACCGGGGAGCATGGCGTGGACGAGTACCCTGATATCAGTGGCATCACCAATGCAAGGGTGAGTGCTCAAATTTTTTGAAAAATAAATTATACATACAATATTTACTTTTTTGTACAGTCAGTTTCAGAGAATTAAAAGGGTTTCTTATTGTAAATGCGCCCTTTTTTATATTTTGCGATATTTCTATTTATTAGTATTTTGTGGAGTATAAAAATATGTATCCATAACTTTTACTAAATTAAAACTAAAAAAAAATGTAAAAAAAACGTTAATTTTTTTTAATCTACTTTACAAAACTGATTCAAACTAATAAAACATTTTTTGTTACTATTTTGTCTTTTTTTTTAATTATATCCTCAAAAAACAGGAAGCCATGCGCAAAATGACAGAAGAGGACAAACGCAAGATCCTACAACAGGTGGAACTGTTCAGACGCGAGAAGATGACTTTCGACAACGAAGTCGCGAAGTGGGACGACGCTGGGAACGATATCATCATGCTAGCGAAGCATATGTGCATGATTATGTTGGAAATGACAGATTTTACAAGGCAAGTAGGGTTAGGAAGGTAGATGCGATTTTGCTAAGGCAATTTCTGGGGTTCCGTCAGTCCGTCCCTGTTAAAAAGATGGAAGTCTTATAAGCGTTTTTTTAATAACAAATTTGTAGTTTTTTGGTTATTTCTAAAAATAGTTTGTCAGATAACAAATATTATACTCCCTCGGTGGTATGACTCACACTTTTCCTGTTTATTTTTTCGGTTTACTTCATATTATAGCTTATGAAAATTTCATTGTTTCGTTAAGACTCAGTTAAATTTTAAATATAGAGAAAGTTATATATCGATCTCCTCTATGTTCTTTCAAAATTTTGTCGCACTTTGCTTTTTACAAACACAAAATAGGTCACCTTTTCGTTCAGAGAGTTAATTTTGATTTCTATGAATTTTTCAGAGGTCGCGGTCCTCTCAAGACAACAATGGATGTGATCAACGCGGCCAAAAAGATTTCCGAAGCTGGTACGAAACTGGACAAGCTGACTAGAGAGATCGCTGAGCAGGTAGGTCTTGATCTAGAACTTTGATGACTTAAATTAACTCAAAAACTCTTAACTGACTGACTGACTAATTAGTTTCTCTCTCTCTTTCTTTAAGTATTACTAATTTTGTAAAAAAATAAAGCATAGCCCCTTCCCAATTATTACTGGGAACTCCTTAACGGAAATCTTCAATATACTTGGCTTACCTTTAGAGCCGAACCCGGGACTATCGGTCTAATACCTCTGATGTTTTCATCATAATAATTTCTAATATGATCACCACTTGTCTTACGGTGAAGGAAAACATCGTGAGGAAACCTGCATGTCTGAGAGAACCTAGCAAGTGTTCGTAAGACATGCTCAGTCCGCCAACACGCAGTAGGCCAGCGCGGGGGACTATGGCCTGATCCCCCTCTTACTAAGGGAGGCCCACCCCCAGCAGTGGGTCTACTACTGCTTTATTACTTATTTATGTCATCTATTCATATTATGATATATAATTTAATTTAATTTGGGAAGTACATAATATATTTATTTACAATAAAGGAAATTACAAGTAAACTTAACTATATATACAAAGCAAATGTACACTTAATTAATACTGTACAAGTCGTGTCCGCGTGGAATAGTGGCAAGAATGCTAGCTTCATTCCCCCGCTGAATGGCAATGCCGATTATATTATATTATTATTATTATATTATGATAAAATTCTCAGTCGAATCTGTACATTGAATATTTTTTGGAAAATCTTATTGAAATAGTTATAATTCACAGTTTGTATAATATATGTCTGTCTGTCTGTTTGTAACAACATCACGAGAGAACTATTAGATTTTGATGAAATTTAGTATCATAATAGCTAGTAATCATAGTCAACGTATAGGATAGTTTTCACTGCCGGAAAATATTTCATCTCTAATAAATTTACACTAATATGTTTATGCCATCATTCCCCTGTAGTGTCCCGAGTCTTTAACGAAGCGAGATTTACTCGCGTATCGATGTCGAATCTATGTTTTTTTATAATATTTTTCCGTTTATTTGTAATCGCATCACGAGAAAACCAATGGACTGATTTTGATGAAATTTAGTACGATGATAGATCAACATATAGGATAATTTTAACTGCAGGGAAATAACATCTCTAAGAAATTTATAGTAAAAAAAGTAAATTATATATTATAAATGAAACTACCTTTTCGGATTTTGTCGCGGATTTATTTTTTGATTTTTAGTTCCCGACGTTTCGAATGCTTTACAGCAATCATTGTCACGGGAGAGATCTCTCCCAAATCAAAATAAATCCGCGACAAAATCCGAAAAGGTAGTTTCATTTATAATGTCGAATATTCGCGTAAATCTAAGAAAGTATTAAATTATATATGTTTATTCCATCATTCCCCTGTAGTGTCCCGAGTCTTCAACGAAGCAAGATCTTCTCGCGTACCTCCAACGCATAGCGCTGTACTGCCATCAGATACAAATCACTAGCAAAGTGAAGGCGGACGTGCAGAATATATCCGGAGAGTTGATCGTCAGTGGGGTGAGTACAACTGAATTGTTTTTGCAGGAATACGTTTTTTACTTATAGATTTTGGTGAAACTCTAGAAGTGAGTCGAAGATTTTTGAAGTGAAACTTCTTTAGAATCGTTGTAATTTCAAATTAATAGTAATAGTTTTTAATGTGTGACGTTACGTGTAGCAAAAGTATTACAATATACAGCCTAGCTTATGACGTGGCTGCTCATGCTGGTTGAATTAAGGAATTGTTTTTGAAGTGAAATTACAATAACATCAGTATGTATACAGTGTGTAAACAGTGAGTTAAATTTATAAACAAACAAGTTTCACTTCTGACATGTGTACTTTGTACGCACGCACTTTTTTTTATTGAGAAATAAATAATTATTTCTACACTCTAAAAAGGCAGTTTTTGTTGTACAGACCTTTGAAGTAACTGTATCTTAAATTTATAAAAAAATGGCTCTCTTTAGAGTGATTTGCGTTGATATTTGTCTTATTTATTTAAGTTGTTGAACTGGGAACTTGGTTTCTTATATGCTAGCTGTCAAGAACGTAATGAAAATAATGTTTTGGGAACTACTGCTTTTCCTAACACTGGCAACACTTAATAATTGTCAAACTGACTACCTGAACTGTTACAACGTAGCTTTGTGGTTGATGTTTTTAAATATTTTTGTGATAATTAGAGTTTTTTGAATCGTGTGGCCGTTTAGAGGCAAAAATGAATCAGTAAATATTGTTTTTTTTTTAAAGTAACAATACCTTTCAGTCGAAATTTATAAGGAAATATAATATGTTGGGCCATTATTACAACAGCGCCATCTAGTTCCGTGGTAAGCTACAAGGCTTGTGTTACGGATACCAGATAGTTGATACACTACACATAAATTTATAAAATGTTTGTGGCATTCCTCTTTTTCATGAATTCCTTGACAGACTGTATTTGTAACTGAAAATACTAAGATGTATTTATGTAATACATTAAGTTTAGACTTATGGAGTATTTGACATTTTAAATGAAATTATCGTTTCGGATTTTTTCGTGGATTTATATTAATTTTTAATTTTAAATCATTCAAAATGGCGGAAGCCAAAAAACTAAATGAATCTGCGAAAAAATCGGAAAAGAAAGTTTTATTTAAAGGGTAACACTAAGTTTTTTTTGTATATTTGTTTGTGTTTTTTTCTCCCCCAAAAGCTGGACAGTGCCACGTCTCTCATACAAGCTGCGAAAAATCTAATGAACGCGGTCGTCCTCACGGTGAAGGCCTCATACGTCGCCTCTACCAAGTATACCCGACAGGGAACTATAGCGGTGAGTGCATTTTTTGTGATTTTTTTTAATTTTTTGTAATTTTTTTTGTTTTTTTTTCTTTGGTTGGGTTGATTTTTTGATAGTGTTTTAGGTTTGACAAGTTTTGGCTTTTTTTTTTTGCTATTTTTTGTGTGTAAGAGGGAAGAAAATTGTTGGATTGTTGAAGGGATAGTTTTTGAGTGGAATTGATCCTTTTCTTTTATAGATATTTTGAATTAAATTTTGTATTTCAATTTAGAAGAAAGGTTTTTCATTTTGTGTTGATTTTTGTTAAGAATTTTATTATTTTTTACCATATAAGAAAAAAAATATAGTGTTAAGTAAATGCTTCGCCAGATATTTTTTGGATGTTATTGAAAATGCTTAGTAAATTGATGCCAAAATATTTTAATGATATAAGCTTAAAATAATTATGCTTTTTAGGAGGGTATTTATGAGATATAGTCATAAGTAGATAAAAAAAATATCGCTCTGATACAAAATGTTTTTTTTTTAAATAAGTGGCCAAAGTTAATCCTTATAAATCCAGCTGCCAATTAAAATACCTCAAAGTGTACAAATCCCTTAGCAAGTAGCAAAGCCTATGAAGCATATAGTCGGCCAAAGAACGTGACAGCCCAAGCTGCCATACACTAATGTCCAAGCTGCCATACACTAATGTCCCAAGCGAGTGTATGGCAGCTTGGGCTGTCACGTCCGTTGGCCGACTATGTTTCGTAGGCTTCGCAAGTACCTTGTAGTGAGGAGTGGGAGCTTTAATAACATTTACTGACTGGCTTTAGCCCGTGGCTGTGCTCGTAGCTTATATTTATATAAAAATAACTTTGTTTTAATATATCCAGATGAAAAGTTGGTTTGTTTGTCATAGAATTACTGTTGAATTTTTAACCACTGGACGACCGTTATCAAAATAAGTTGCTGTTATTGATATAATAATTTGATTAGTTTTAAATATATTTAAGTTTTTTGGGGGTTTCTATGGGGTTTATAAGGAAATGGTTTCGTATTTTATGAATGTCCTAATTTTTTTAATAATAATTATTATTATTTTATAATAATAATTAGTATTTGTTAATTAACTATGTTACGAGATGAAAATTTCATCACAATTGGTTAGAGCGATGCGGTTTTATTGCGAACTATACATAATTCACATGTAACATAGTATATTAGTGCCTCAATATTTATTCAAAATGAAATATTTTTCACGCAGTAAAAAGTGTACTATACGTTGTCTTAGTTAGACCACTGGCTATCATCATACCAAATTTCATCAAAATCTAGACAGACAGACAAACAGACAAAAAATCTAAAAACTATAGATTCGGCCTCCGTATCGATAATAATTACTATTTCAATAAGAATTTCCAAAAAATATGCAATGGACAGATCGACTTTTATTATATGTATTAAATATATATATTTTTAACCTGCGCTTTGTTTTCTCGCTGGACAGAATAATTACGTAAGTTGTAGAAATGTGACGGTTTACGTATTCGTCTTCTCTTGCTTTTGCATGATAATATCACAAAAAAAACTATATGCACTTCATTTTTTTGGTGTTTTTTTTTTGTTTTAGAGCATTAAAAACTGTTGCTATGCTTTTTTTCTAATTTTTCCATATTTTTCCTTTTTTTTCGGTTGTTTTTTTTTTATAAAAATTGCACACGGTTACTACACAGTGTGTTAAAATATTCACTTTTGTGCAAAATAATTAGTTTTTCATTACAATTTTTCTCTAATAAAATATGTATATATTTTTTCTATATAAATGTAAAAATATATTTGTTTGTCACCCGTTTTTATGTTATTCTTACAATGTAAATATGGGTGTCAATTTGTCCTCGAGTTAGAAGGTAAATTAAAATTATCTACACCATTTTTTCGTACACACGTGTGTGTAATATCACTTAATTGGTTTGAATTAGTGTTTAAAATAGTTAAAAAATTTCGTCATTTATTATAGTGCGTTTTTTTTAACTTAAAACTACTAAAATTAAAATCTAGATTGAAATTTAATGATTAGCTATTGTTGTTTTCCATTTTTTTTTTAATTAGACCATTTTTTTTCTTAAATAGATGTCTTAAAATATTTCAATGTTATAAATAGTTTGTTGTTTAGTCTTAATAAAAAATTGGTCAATTTTTCGTGTTTTTCTGTTTTTTTTTTAAACCTGTAACCTAAATGGTCTAAAGTCTAAACTTTACCTGTAATAATCTGTGTTCTTTCCAAAATTATCAATTAGTAAATGTTGTCTTTTTTTCTTAGGTTTACGCGAATATTTTACATTATAAATGAAACTGTCTTTTTCGATTTTGTCGCCGATTTTTGATTTTTGGTTTCCGACGTTTCGAATGCTTTACATATGCTTGAAACGTCAAAATCCGAAAACATAGTTTCGTTTATAATAATATATCTTTTTTCAATTTTTCCACAAAAAAAAAATATTTTTTTTTTACTAAATTAAAAAAAACGTCTTTTTCGTCACCTTCCAGTCGCCAATAGTGGTGTGGCGTATGAAGGCCCCCGAGAAGAAGCCCCTCATCCGGCCCGAGAAGCCCGAGGAGGTGCGCGCGAAGGTGCGGCGCGGCAGCCAGAAGAAGCAGCCGAGTCCCGTGCACGCGCTCGCGGAGTTCCAGAGCCCAGCCGACAGTGTCTGGTGAGTACTTTACTCACCTAACTTAACTTAACGTAACTTTACACGTAACTTAACTTAACGTAACTTTACACGTAACTTAACTTAACGTAACTTTACACGTAACTTAACTTAACGTAACTTTACAGGAATAATTCACAGGAATTGCCTAATGCCCGGTTTACACACATAGTACCTGGATGACCAAAGCTCGGTATTTTTAAGAAAAATGTTACTATTATTCGCCAATAGATGTCCTGTTTAAGTGGCAATATTGGGCTACCCAAAACGCTTTTGTTATTTTCTTTTAATAAAAAAAAATAAGTTTATGTTTAAGTTGATTATCGATAAAGTTGATTATTGAAAACACGAATAAAACAATATTTTCTGAATTGTTGCCTTTGTGGGAAGTTTTAAGCCAGTGTGCCCAACATAACAACCTGGTGGTATGCGAAAATACATTTTCAAACAATAATTTAAAAAAAACTATTTTCTTCAAAACTGGCAATATCTGGCTAACGGCCGCACTCATAGTCACTTAATGAACCAGTAAGGTGTTCTTTAGTATAGAGATTATCGATTTAATGGTTCATTAAGTGACTCTGGATGCGGCGGTTAGATACACAAATGAATATAAATATGTTGGGACATTATTACAACAGCGCTATCTAGTTCCGTGGTAAGCTACGAGGCTTGTGTTACGGATACCAAATAGTTTATATACTACATATATAAGTTTTAAATACATACACATTATAAATATAAACACCCATGACTGGAGTACAAACATTCGTGCTCAACAAATGAATGCCCCCAGCGGGACTCGAACCCGCGACCGCTGGCGCAGAAAGTAGATCAATACCAACTGAGCCAAACGTGTCGTCTAAATGAAGATAAATTATTAGTTATATCGATTAATATAAATAACGTTATCAGTTAGGAGTAATTTTTAATTATTATTTTTTTGTTTTTCAGAGGGAATTAAATACATGGTGTTTGAAGATTATTATTTATTATTATTATATCGGCAATACGAGAATTGTTTTATTAATAAACGTATTTTTTTACTTATAATATCTTATCGATATTTATTTTTTTTTATTATCTTTGGCATTATAATATTTTAAAAAAAGATATAAAAAATAATGAAGTGGCTTTTTTATGTTTGCATAAGAAAAATTTTTTTTTCATATATTATTTATAAAATCTATACTTTTAAAAATAAATACGTTTATTAATAAGACATTATTCATTAATTTTTATAAAAATTCAATTTTGTAATTTTTATTTTCGTGAAAATTCAATTTATACGCTTTTTAACAGTTTATTTTTTAGTACTCCAATGTTTTTTTTTTCAAAATTTTTATTAGTTGTATTATGTATTTTCTGTGAGAAATGAATGGTGTTATGCAAACAAATGACAACAATTTAATAAAATGAATTGAATAAAATGGCATAAACCATTCATAACTCAATTTTTTACAAAAAAAAACTTAAACAAACACATCTACTTTAAGTAAATATTATTTAAATTATAGCTTTTTAAGTAAAAATGCGTTTTTTAAAATATACTCAACGAAATTTGAAGCCTACGCCGCACGATGGCAGCCAAATTGAATAGTTGTAAGGTTTTATAAAAAAATATTATTAGTATTATAATTATTACACATTTTGTATCCAATTTTTTAATATATCTTTAAATTACTAAAATATTCTTACTTTATAATAGAAAAAAAATTTTGTATGGCCAGCGTCTATATCTTTATAAATTATAGCTATGATACTGTGAAGTTGTATCAAAATCCGTTTAATAGTTTTTGTGTGAAAATGCGACAAATATTTTGAAAAAAAATTGCTGAAGTTAAAATATGAATGACATTTCTTTTTTTTTGTTTTTTTTTTTAAATAAAAACAAAAAAAAAACGTTTGTTAGGTCGAGTATTCTATTACGAGGTTGAATTGTGACTGATTTGTATGAATTTGTCTTATTTTTTGACGAAGAATTTTTTGTTTATTTTTTTTAAATGTAATGTACTTTATGGATTTACATTTACATAATACCGATATTACCATATAATAAGGTTTTTATTATAATATACTATTATAAAGTATGAATATTTTTCGTTTTTAAAGTATTGCAAGATAATATTTACAATATTATCGCGCTTTTAAATTTTTGACAAAAATTTTTGGTAAAGCCATACATTTTTTTTCTCAAAAACCATAAAAATTGTTTGAAGTCAACTGTAGCTGACACGTTCTTGCCCTTTTTAAGTTAAAAAATAAATAAAACAGGTGTTTTTTTTTAATTTGTAACAATTTAGACGCGATAATATTTTAAATATAATTTAATAGTAATAATTAAACAACTATAGTCTGTTCGTGTTAAGAATGCAGTAAGTTGTCAGTGAAACTACATGGTGCATTCACAGTGGTCTCAACTTACTACTACTATACTGTCCGCAGTCGAATTTAAATCACATTGGTTAAAGTACTTAAAAACATTGTAAATTAGGTTTCTTTCTCTGCTATGAATTACCGAACCACTTTTATTTTGACGAAGAGGTGAGGTATTCATTTTTATTTAATGAGGGTTTTCTGAAATGATCTCCGTGAGATGGCAGGACTGTAGCGTCAGGTCCAATGGACTGTCAAAATACATACGCGAATTGTAATTTTATATATAATTTTAGGTTTATTTATAGTATATATGCAATTTAGTAGTTAAAGAACGAAATCGAATTGTGTAAACAAATTCTAGTACGTTACGTTACCTACCTTTCAATGAAGTTTTCCTTTGTACCAGTGACTTTTGCGCCCCTTTTTTGAGCTCAATCTTCAGTTCAGCGATCTTCTTCTGACCGTAATCCATAATAAAATCAATATTTTCAATAATTTATGTTCAGTACCTACGACTCTGTGCTATTTGACAGCTGTTTGGACCTGACGCCTACGAAGCGCCGCCTAGTGGCAGAAAAAGTATCGAAAACCCTCATTTATTAACAATGAAAGGACAGGCACAACGTTGCGTTCGAAATGTCTGTGCCTTCAACTGGTCACTGTGGACGCGACTTTCTAATTTGAGAACATTTCATTGGTTAAAACAATGTGTCATACACTGCATTCCTAACGCGAACGAGATATAGTACTTAGTGTAGAGATGACATAAGTATTATAGGTATTAAAAATTTTTGAAATTGTATAAGTTTCATTCTTGTGTACGATTTTTTTATATGTAATAATTATTGTTTTTTGTTTTTTTTAATTGATGATTTTTTGTGAGATTTTTTTATAAAGGTAATTATTTTTGTGTCATACATGTTTTTAGTTTCAAAAGAAATTGTAACTCCTAGAAGTATTGATGAAGGATGGGATTATGTTTTACACTAACCGTTTCTTTAAATAAATTTTTATACTAATATTTAAAATAAAAAATAAGTTATTAGTATTCAATATTTTTTTTATTTTAAAAAAAATATGAGTACTTATAATTGACTAAATTTAAACTCATTTGTGCCTCGATAATAAATTAAAAAAAAATGTACACAAGAATGAAATATTGATATGTACTTCGATTTTAATCACATTTTTTGCATTAGTTTGTATTTTATTTATATATTTTAAGGCTTTTTCATCAATCGAAAGCTGTTTTTTTTAAATGAATATTTGACAAATTTATTTTTAATTTCTAACGTTTCTTCATTTTACTCTACATTAGGAAATAAAATTTTCGACTTCAAGATTTTTTTTGAATTGTGTTACATTGAGTATTGAAATTAATCTGTAACAAGTATATAAACCTATAAGACGTCAAATACCTTAGTCTCTCCCGTGACCATGTGCGCTGTAAAGCATTCGAAACATCGGGAACCAAAAATCTAAATAAATCCGCGACAAAATCCGAAAAGGTAGTTTCATTTAAAATGTCGAATATTCGCGTAAACCTAAGAAAGCATCATTGAAATTACTTTAAATCCGTGTTCCTACGTCACATCGAGGCCCGGCGACAAGTGGGGACTCAAACCGGTTCGTCGACTGCAGCCGCGAACGCCGCGCCGCACTCCGCCTACGGGACTCGCTCGCCACCTCTCGCCGTGTGCACACACGACTATCGAACCAGAACAATACAGTCTTTTTTCCTACCGAAGTATTTTATTTACTAGTCTAGACCCCCAGCATCACACCTGGAGCTAGGCATTCAACAATCCGGCTCGAAGGACCAAATCTAATGTATCCACATAAAAACGATTTGAGTTAATAGAAATATAAGAAAATGTAATGTTTTAATTTTGGAATAGCAATTTACTAAAATATTAGTTTCTCACTACATTTATTAGACTACTGGCTCACCCTCGATTCGCTCGTCGATTTAGCACGAGCGAAGCCGCGGGTTCCGCTAGTTACCTTCCTCGAGAACCACTCTATCCATTGGTGAAAACTGCATGAAAATCGGTGCATTAGTTTATGAGTTTATCGCGAACAGACAGACAGACGCGGCGGAGGACTTTGTTTTATAATATTATGTAGTGATGACTAGTCACCCTTGCTCTGCTCGACGATTAGCATTCATTTCTTAGAAATGAGATACTTTCCTTCAGTAAAAAGTATCCTATATCTTGATATGGATAACCAGCTTGATATGGATAACCAGCTGGTTATCCATATCAAGATATAGGATATGGTGATCCATAGCAAATTACATCAAAATATCTTCAGCGGTTTACTCGTAATGCGTACACAGACAGACAGACGGACATTCTAAAAACTATAGATTCGGCCTCTGTATCGATAATAATTACTATTACAATAAGAATTTCCAAAAAAGTTAGAATTTTATTATACGTAAGCTTTCGATTGATTAAAAAGCGATTTTAAATGGCAGCTCGTGGCACTTTAAAAGTATTTATATAGCAATAGTAAATATAAGATGACGGGAGATTCGTTTTTAACTATTATTCAGTATTTGTATTGAAAATAAAAATATTTAATTAAATTTCGGTCTTAATAATGTTTGTGATTATTTTTTAATTTTAATAATATAATTGAAGACGTGAATGTATGAAGGGACTAGTCAAGCGAGACCTAACACTATCCCACAACCTGAGCGTTTTGTGATACACTTTACTGAAAATCTATCACGCCTATGCATTTGTTCTTTAACATAGTAATTTAACTTCATATCTAGATGTGTTATCTGTCACAAAATATAATTTTAAAACTATAACAATTTTGTGGTCATTGGATAGAATGTTATTGTACTACTAACGCCATCTGTTAGGAAACCAAAGAGTTAACATCGCTGCTACATTATTACCCGTTAGAAAAACTACGCGAGCTCTCACAAAGTGAAGCACCTTCATACATTCATGTCTTCAATTAATTTTTGTAGTTCTTGCGATTTTTGAGAATGTTCTTTTGTGATTTCTTAATGAATGTAGCGAATGAAGGTACATGAAAATTTGGCTCAATTTTTTCTTATTTAAAACAAAATTCTAAATAATCTAATGCAAGTACTCAGATAGCTCTTTCAATATGTATGTGTCAGAGAGAGAGGGAAAGAGTGATAGATAGAGAGGGAGAGAGTGTGAAAGAGAGAGAAACATTCATTTCAAATTAAGATGCCTTTTTTTGAAAGCATTATGACTCTAAGACATAAAAATTAAGTCTTTCCGTGACCATGATTGCTATAAATTGTTTTTTTTTTTGAGCGAAAATGTTTAAATTAAAAAAATAAATAAAAGTAGATCAAGTTACTCCTTAAATCAGCTATCCGTCAGTGAAAGTCCCATCTAAATAAGTCCAGCCGTTTTGGAGATGAGCCGGGACAAACAGACCGACTAAAAACTTTTAATTGTATTTTCTTATAAGTACTGTATATCATGACATGCATTTAGTAAAAAACTGTTTTTAAACAAATTTATTCATTTGTATTAAGAAACATCATATTGAAAAAACAATCTGGTATTAAATTAATTAGTATTTAATTTTTTTTTTTTTTTAAATTTTTGGATATCCGCTTCTCTATTTGTAGAAATGTAAAGGAAATTTTTGTAGAGATTTTCAATTTTTTAATAATATTGTAACTATAGTATTGTGGTAATAAAATGTATACTCGATGTGGTGTTTTCTTTTTTACCCGACTGTCCCAGAAGGAGGATAATGTGTTTAAATATAATGATGAAATAGTACTGAAACCCATGAAAAGATGTATATAGATTAGCATTTTTTTTATCTTGGGACATTATTACACACATCGCCATCTAGTTCCGTGGCAAGCTACGAGGCTTGTGTTACGATACCACATAGTTGATACATTACACATAATATATAACTAAGTACATACATATTATAAATATAAACACCCATGACTGGAGTACAAACATCAGTTTTTAAACATATGAATGCGGGACTGAACCCACGACCTCTGGCACAGCAAATAGAACTAACTGAACCACACATTGAGACACACCGTGTCAAGTTGTAATATCAGATATTACAACTTGACACGGTGTATATTTTATTATCAGTGGTTATATATTATAGATTATATATAACCACTGATAATGTAGGTAGATGTTTGGTTCTTTTTGTTTTTTACTTTTGTTTAATTTTGTATTTTACTTTGTTCGAACACTATACTCTTGCATGTCAACTATGTTTTTAATGGAGGGAATTGGCGTTGCTAGCTGGCATACAGGTTTCCTAGTTCAGCTACAGATGCTGCATTCACTTATTAGCGATATTATATTTTGGCATAAATTATTTTGTAAAACTTGTAAACATCTTTCTGGATAATAAAATATTATTATCATTATTATCTTTTATTAATTTCATTTCTTAAGTTAGGTTTTTTACAATAAAGTTATATCAAAAGTAAAATTATTATTATTTTTATTTTACTCTCACGCCCGCGTACAAAATAAATATATATAAAAGCCAAAAATATATATAATAAACTTACATACATACAAATAAATAAACATACTTAGACATTACATAAATAAATATTATACCGGGCGGAGGATTACACCCCAGCAGGGGAGACCAAACGGCCGGGGGTCAGGGCGACAGGTTGAGAAACCGGCGGACTATCCTAGCCGAGTCTAGCAGCACCGCTTTTTGCATCCTGGCTGCGAGCGAACTGTCACGGAACCCCAGTCGCCTCAGATGGTGAGCGAGGCTAACTGGGATTAAACCATTTGCAGATATGACGATAGGGATGGTTTCAGTGGACTCCACATGCCACATGGCGGAAACCTCGTGAGCCAGATCCAGATACTTACGTTTTTTCTCCGTCTCAGCTCTCACAAGGTTTTCGTCATATGGAATAGTAATGTCCACCAAAAACACCCGCGACTGTGCCCGGTCCATCAGCACGATGTCAGGCTTATTCGCTAGAATAGTCCTGTCCGTGATGACGGGCCGGTCCCAATAGAGCCGGACTCCGTCACGCTCGAGTACAGGCATCGGCGTGTACTTGTAGTACGGCAGCCTCTCATCCAGGAGACCGTGTTTCAGAGCAAGCTCCTGGTGAAGGATTTTGGCTGCTTGATTGTGCCTGTGCAGATACTCAGTGTTAGCAAGCGCCGAACATCCCGAAAGCACATGTCTGAGTGACTCACCGGGATGGCGACAAGCTCGACAGATGTCGTGAGTGCCATCCTTCAGAATGTACTTTCGGTAGTTTCGCGTCTTAACTACCTGATCCTGTATCGCACAGACAAAACCCTCGGTTTCCCCGAAGAGGTCACCGAAGCGCAGCCATTGCACGGACGCTTTCTTATCTACGTGAGGCTCATTAAGAGCTTTAAAAAAGCGTCCGTGCAACTCCTTCTCCTTCCACACGGTCTCCCGGTCAGAGGTGCTAAGTACCACCGGGGCCTGCCACTCGGTTTTGGCTAAGGATAGGGGGGTGAGTCCTTTATCACATTCTATGATCTCTCTATGCATGGGCGACTCCCTCTTCGTCTCGAAGTATGTTCTGAGGTTGGCTATCTCCCGATTATGCATGGTCTTGACGCTTAAAAGCCCTCGACCACCGCATTTCCGGGGGATATACAACCTCATTACAGACGATTTTGGGTGGTGCATGCGATAGAGAGTCATAGTCGTGCGGACCCTTCTATCCAGGGTGTCAAGTTCGGTTTGAGTCCATCTGAGCACGCCGAAGGTGTACATGAGGACGGGCATAACCCAGCCGTTATAGGCTCGGACTTTATTGGCACCCGACAAAAAGCTTTTACAGATTTTTGTCAGACGGCCAAAAAAGGCTTCGCAAACAGACTGTTTCATGTCCGCCTCATTCACCCCTATCGATTGTGACATACCCAGATATCGGTACGATTCAGCTTCGGAGAGGGTTCTTATGCTCGATGGCTCGAGATTCATCTCGGCCGAATGAGTAACCTGCCCCCTCACCACATGCAAGACCGCACACTTGTCCAGCCCAAGCCCCATCCTGATAGAATTACTGAACTCAGTGGTGATCTTCAGTAATTCCTGCAGGCGGGTGGCGTTGGGTGCCAGCAGTTTGAGGTCATCCATGTAGAGAAGGTGAGGTACTCTTGTCCCTCCTCTCCGAAACTGAAAGCCCGTCCCCGAACTCTCCAGCAATAAGCTGAGCGGGTTTAGAGACAGGCAAAACCAAAGCGGACTCAGACAATCACCCTGGAAGATACCCCGCCGTATCCTTATCCGGTCATCAGCAGCCGCCATCCGCTCACCATGGAGACAAAGAATCGTACTCCATTGCCCCATGCATTTCTTGAGGAAGTCTCGAACTGTACCGTCAACTTTGTACAGCTCGAGGACCCTCAAAAGCCATGAATGGGGCACCGAGTCGAATGCCTTCTTATAGTCGATCCAGGCGGCGGAGAAGTTTCGGCGGTTTCGCTTGACCAATTGCCCCGCAACGGAGTCGATGAGAAGGAGCTCTTTAGTGCCACGGCTACCACCCCGACATCCGTTCTGAGCCCCTGATATGATGTTATTTTCGTCTACATGACGAGATATCTTGAGGCTCAGAACGGATGTCAGTGTCTTATAGATGGTCGTAAGACACGTAATGGGGCGGTACTTAGCTGGATCAGCGGCATCCGTGGACTTTGGAGCTAGGTGAGTGATCCCAGTGGTGAAAAGGTTCGGGAGCGTCCTCTGCTCGAGAGCTTCTTGGAATTGTCGAGCCAAGGTCGCATGGCAAACCGAAAAGCCCTTAAGCCAGTAGTGATGCAGCCCATCAGGACCCGGACTTTTCCAGTTCGGGGCCCGCCGTACTGCATCAGCTACATCCTCCGAAGAGATAGCTATCGGGCTCATCGGTTCAATAACGGCACATGCTTCCTCTACCGCCGCAATCCAAGGGCCCTCTTCATGCTCCACCTCTTGTGACCACACATTTCGCCAGAAGGCGACGAGGTCGGCCGGACTCGGCCGTTGAGAGGTAGAGCAGACTGCCGGACACTCCAATCTTTTATAGAACCTTTTCTGATCACTCGCGAAGAGACGATTTTGTTGGAAGCGCTCGACTCTTTCCGAGTATCGTCGAATGCGGCTCCCCCATGCGGCGATTTTCTGCTTCAAGTCGTCGATGCGCTCCGTTAGTTTTTGGGTTATGTCGGGCTGATCCAACCTAACTCCAAGCCCGTTGAAGGCAATTCGAACGGAGCGCACAATCCTTGGCCTGGTGTTGCCCGACCTGAAGCTTTGCAGTCTGCCAATGAGACCTCTGGTCCGGTTGATACGGCGTTCTATCCTCCTCTTCCAGGCCGGTTCCACTTTGCGCCTTACAGCAGCATCGCTTCCCGGACCCGGGGTCCCAACTCCGATAAATCGGTGTACGGCTAAAGCCGCACCAAAGAGGATAGAAGCCGTATCATCCAAACCAGTGCTGCTCCCTAGATGTTGCGGCAACATTTGGTTAATGGTCTCAATGACATCCCGCGTCGCCACATTCAATGTGAGGCGGGAGAGCCGCATACGATTCTCCAGAGGAGTGCTCCGAATCTCAGAAATCGCCTCTTCTAGAATCCTTCTCATCCGCTCTAAATCAAGGAAGACTGTTCCCTGGGTGCTTTCCTCAACAGGCAAATCGTAGATGGTGGTAACTATGTCCTCCCGGGTAGAAACAGTTGGAGGCACGATTTGTTCTGTTGTTGAAATCACCTCAGGAACAGCCTCACGTCGTAATCGTTCGAGCTCGGTAGCGTTAAAGATGTTCGAACGCTGAATAAAACGAGCCCGATCTGCCAGGTTTTGTTCCGTGACAGTTAAAGTCGGCTCAAGCAGCAGGAACTCGCGATGCATTGCCGCTCGGTAGCCAGTCCGTCCGGTTTCCCCTCCTGTTGCCCTGTAGTACGCACGCATGACATTTTCGTTCATTAGAGATGTCCATCTCATGCGGCGTACACCACCAGCGGCGGGCCCCGATGATTGGGTCCTAGAGGATCCCGTCGGTGCCAAGCCCTCTGGTGGGGATGATGGATGTGCCGGCCGGCGAGGTGGTAGTGCCGGCCGACTGGTGGTACTGGCGGCCCGTATGCTGTCACGCCCAGCGCCAGCTCCAGGCGCGCCCTGGCGACCCCCAGGTAGCGGCCCTAATCGCTCATTCCTTATGTTCCTTTCCATCATTAAAGGGGGGGGGGGGGGTTTGAGTGGTTGTTACATCACTCAGGGTCCACTCATGTCCCTGAGGAGGCTATATTTGTGGCCAGCTACCCATACTTCGGGAAACCAAATGAGCTGATAAACGGTTCCCAAGTTCCCTTAGTCGCCTCTTACGACACCCACGGGATAGGAAGGGGTGGCATCATTCTACTCTGCCGGTGCCACACGGCACAAAAATTATTATTATTATTATTATATACAGGTATACCCTATATATATTTGGATATAACAAATGATATAACTATATAAGAAGTGATGTTCATCCAAAGATGGAGTGCACTTCACAGACATAAGATATTTTCTCGCACTAAAAAGTATCCTAAATGTTGACCCGAAAATCCAGATATCATCATACCAAATTTCATCAAAATCTGTCCAGTGGTTTTCTCGTGATACGGTCACAGACAGACAGACAAAAATTCTAAAAACAATAGATTTGACCTCTATATCGATAATAATCATCATCATCATAATCATCGGCCCTTTTTAACGTCCCACAGCTGGGGGTGGGTCTCCCTCAGTACGAGGGGGATCAGGCCATAGTCCACCGCGCTGGCCTACTGCGTGTTGGCGGACTGAGCATGTCTTACGAAAACTTGCTAGGTTTTCTCAGACATGCAGGTCTCCTCACGATGTTTTCCTTCACCGTAAGACAAGTGGTAATCAGGATAGAAATGATTCGCGCATGAAAATATCAGAGGTGCGAGACCCGGATTTGAACCCGCATCACTCGGTTATACAAGCGACGCGTTACCGCTGGGCTACCACTGCCTGCTGAATGAATGATTTTCCAAAAATATTCAATGTACAGATTTTATTATATGTATAGACAACAGATTGCCAAAGCAATTATCAGTGGTGATAAAAAACACTACAATAATGTAACAAGTTTTTATTTCACAACATCTTAGACCTAAATTCATACATTATATTACTTATTATTGTGCAGTTATAAAATTAAAAGAAAATTTTTTAATACTTACTTCTCGAAAAATATTAGGCAAAAGTCCATGTTTTTTGAACACAAATGTAAATTTTAAAATTTCTGTTGTCAATTTAAAGTATCAATTCTATATTTCCTTCAACAAACATAATAAAAAACAAAAAAAATGTATAATTTAAAAAAAAACTACTCTATAAACTAACTAAAACTTATAATACAAAAAAGTTCATACCGACATCGACCGGACATCAAACCTGCACTAACCCACTTTCACTTTCTTACTCACATGCTCACTGTCTTCCCCAAAAATCACAGATTCTAAGTCTCTTTTAACAGAATTTCTTCGGACATCAATATTTTCTTTATTACTTTTTTTTCCTTTGCCTTTCTTTTTATCTTTTTTTGAATAATATTCTTCTATTTTGTGACATTCTTCTCCTTTTAACGGTTCTAGTTCTATTGTCTCGTCTAACTCTTTGTTTTTTGGTTTGTCGATGTCAATTTCTTTATCATCTTCATCTTCAGAATGGATGACATTCTTTTTAGGCTTCTGTTTGGAACTGCCCGCTGAAAAATGATGAACATGTTTAAAATCATATTAATAACTGATAAGTATTGCTTATCTGAGACAGTATTAAATAAAATAAATATAAATATGTGGGGACATTATTACAACAGCGCCATCTAGTTCCGTGGTAAGCTACGAGGCTTGTGTTACGAACACCAGATAGTTGATATACTACACATATAATTTTTAAATACATACATATTATAAATATAAACACCCATGACTGGAGTACACACATTCTTGATCAACAAATGAATGCCCCCAGCGGGACTCGAACCCGCGACCGCTGGCGCAGAAAGGTCACTACCGACTAATATTATTAGTTTAAATTCTAAACTAGTCTAAAAGCCACTGAACAAAAGAATTAAATTGTAGTTACATAATATTTGTATATAGAAAATAAATAAATAAAGAATAAATATATGCTGTAGCCTTTTTAACATCACATTGCTCAGCACTGGTCCCTCTTATAATAAGAGGGTTATTTCACTACCGTGGCTAGAGATTCGAACCTACTAACACTGGCACAGCAAGTGGGGTGACGAAAACTGGGCCAAATGTACTGTCATTCTAGTTAATTAAACTTGGAAGAGCATTTTTAAATAAAGTGTTTTGACATTTAACTAAAATTAAATTTTAAAGACAGAATATCTAATATATAAAAATCTTGTCACAGTGTTCTTTATCGAACTCCACCGAAACGGCTTGATCAAATTTTTTATGATTTTTTTTGTGTCCGTCTGAGAATAGATCGTAGGCTATTCTTTATTCTTTTTTTTTTTAATGATAAAAATGCAGGCGGAACCACTGGAATTGCTAGTTTTAACTGAAATTGAATAAGCATCATGATAGTTACCTTGAGGTTCGTCTTCTTCAGCCTTATCATTGTGTATGAAAAAATTAGTAATAGGTTTCTGCCATTTTGGTGTTTCCCGAGGACACACGGGATTACCACCGGAATAATTCTTGGATGATTTTTCACTACCTAGAACAAATCTAATTTAAATATATAAAAGCAAAAGGTCACTCACTCACTTATCACAAAATATTGTAACTGTTTGAAGTATATTGTGTTTGAATTTGAATTGAATTAAAATTAAATTTTACAGGAAAGTAATTTAATAGTTAATAAACTTCCTCGAAGGACAGATTTTGTTACAGAGCCAAATTAAGGAGGTCTAAAGTTTGTATGCTATGCTTTGTTTTAAGTTCTACAATTTTTTTTCAGGGTGCACCTAGAGACGAACCGGAGGGAAGCAAGGGAGAGTCACTAGCTTTATTTTAGAATAAATGTAACCTCAAATCAAATTAAGTGATTTTGAAAACTGGTTATAATATACAATAATAATAAATAATAATATTTCATTAATTAATCACAAAATTAAACAGTAAGTAAACTTCAATTCCTATGATGTTAAGTGTATTTAGGGATAAGAATGTTATATACCTGAAGATCCGGCACTGCTCGAGGGTGGAGCCACACTACACCTCGCTTTGCTACTTTTGCCAGAAGATACTGAAAAAACACTCATTATGTATTTCATTTACTACTTAGATTTTTATATAAATCCATCATTGATGTATTTATTTGAAACTGTAATAAATAATATGAAATGTATTTTAGCAAACGTTTACTTACATTAAATATTTTAAAAAGATCAATTTATCCAGAAGTAAGCATAATACGTTAAAAGTTATCGAGCTGTTTGTATATTAAACATGATCATTACAACTTTTTATGCAAAATACAATGAATTTACCGACATACCTTTAGCGCCTACTGACGCTTTAGTTCTCGCCATTTTTACTATTTATTATTTATCTATAACTTCTAATTAATAACTTTAACATCAAACAAAACAATTACCACAATATTCTTAGTTATTTTTTACAAAACTATTTTGACGTTTTACAAGAAAAGGCGCGAAAAAAAATGAAACTTTTCAATTCAATGCTGCAACTTTATTCAATTCAATTATTTCCTTTAATGGCTTCCAGGAGTTTCAATTCAATTCAATTCTCTTGTTTAATGGCTTCAAAGCGTGCCCAAAGAGAATGTAAACCCTACGAGCGTGCCAGTTGATTCCAGGAGTTTCAACTTTGAAAATTAAAAGTTTGAATTTTGAAACTTTCTAACATCTGACAGCTGTCAATATTGATTATTGAAGGAAATGAACCACAGATTAATTATTTAGGGGTAAAATTTTCTCGATCACAAGCGATTCATGCCGATTATAGACAAAGAGTCAAATCTCCGTGTGAAAAAGGTGTCCAAAAATATCATAGGCAAAATATAACGTGTAGTGTAGGAATATAAAATGATATCCTATTTATTTAATGTATGTACTGTTCAAATATCAAAATAAGTATTCAAAGTTATTACGAGTTAAAATTATTGAAGTAAAACTTCAATGCGCGCGAAACGCGTCATGAAATAAAAGTGAAACGTTTTTGAGAAGAATGACTTCACAGTTATTCTCCCTATAACTTCGCAATTACTTAGGGCCAGTTTCACCAGTTTCTGATAAAGTTTCAGATAGTAATCTGTCACTTAACACTAACTAACAGACAACAGTTGCTGATATATTTTTTCTGTTTCACCATTTAAACTACCTGATAAACTAACCGACAGGTACATTATAAGCCACTTGCTATTTTAAAGAACGGCAACGTCGCTTTTAACGGCCACATGATTCGGCTGATAAATTACCAGCCACTTTTAACTTCTTAAAACCAGATACCACTATTCAAGACTTGCGGAACCGAAATTTGTGGTTCATCCGTCAGATAAGTTCCAATTATGCTATCAGGGACTTTATTAGAAACTGGTGAAACCGGCCCTTAGTCTTATAACAAACAGCTACATTTATCTGGGAGATAGTAACTTACATAGTAACTAATACTTAATCTGTGATAGTAACTACGTACATCAGCGCACTCGCGGCAGTTTCAGTTCAAATTATAATCTATGTTATAGATATATTAGAATTAGATTTATAAATATAAATAAAATTACCTGTTTGTCTATTTGCTGGTTAATCTTTGAGCTCTTCAACTTCAAAGTTCTTTTGTTTGTCAGATTAATTTATTTGTCCACGCATCTATTTTATTTTCTAAAGTAAATACTCCCTAATATTTCAAATTTAACTACTCGTAAGCTATAATTTTGCTATTTAAACAGCAGTACGTGCAGTTCTGTTGTTACTTTTTATATAAGCCATTTTTTTAGTACTGTTATATAAAGGACTTAAAATAACGTTAGCTAAATTTTAAAAACTATTAATTAACCTTAAAAAAATATTGAATCTTATAAATAAATAATATTGAATTTCATTTGCATTTGTTTAATTTTATCAAATTGAATCAAATAATGGCTGTTAACGCCATTATTTATTTTTAGCCATATTAAAAAAGGACACAGAAGTACTTAATTCGGGACTAACCGAATTAATTTATAAGAATTAAATTATAAACATAATTAATAATATATTCTCATAAAATCTATTATACACTTTGTTAGTTAATAGACATTATTTCGAATAACCTTTTTTGCAAATACGAGAGCGAGAGGGAGAAAAAAGAAACAAATGTTATAAAAATCAACATTTATTTAAATGCAATGCAAGATTCACAGACTAAGCTTAGATCTATCTTATTACTTAAAAAAACAAAAGTACGAAAACCGTAAACTTAGTATTAATTCATTAAAAAAGCATCATTTGATGCAAAGGATTAAGAATTAAAAAAAAATATTTACAAACCTGTTATTATTACAAATATTATTAAAAATAATGTTCAAAATGCGTGCGTACAAATTACACATGTCAAATGTAAAACTTCTTTGGCAAACTAATTTGTCAATCTTGTTTATATTTATACTACTTAAGCCCGTCTAAGCTCGTTGAGAGAGAGAGAGATAGCGCGACGGTCACACCCACGAGTTAATACATTATAAAAATCATACTATTATAATTTTGTAATTAAAATAATAAAAGTGTCGAACATTAATACAAATCCCCTCTCGCGCCCTCTCTCAATCGCTCTCCCCCTCTCTCAATCGGTCTCAATCGCTCTCTCCCTCTTCTCAATAATGTTACACTTCCCTTTTATGTCGTATTTCATCCGTAAAAATGTTACCCTCATGCGCGCAAAGAAGTTTTACTTCAATAAAAACATGAATTAAACAAAAAATCAACATTTAAATTACATTATCAAATATCACCTGGAGAATATGAATGGTTAATAACCATAATTACAAAAGTATGGTACGAGACGTAGTACCTACTAATTTTTTCCTAAATAGATTTTATTTCTGTATAGCGCCTTGCCTAAGCAAAGGCTTTAGATTACACAGCTTTTATTTTATAGCAGCTGTCCATTTGGAAAATAGATATTATTATCCCTGTTAATGAAAAAATATTTTGGGCCTTTTCTAATTTTTTAAAGTAAAAGACAGTCAGTAGGAGTCATGGCATGTATAACTCTTCTTAAAATAGTCTATATTTACAATAATAGAGTGACGCCATCTTGATTCAACCAAAGTTAGGTTCGTTGTAATTTCTTTTTTATAATTCAATCTGATTTTTTGATGGTCTACTATCATCTAACTGGTTACTTGAGTCTATACATTCATTTTTCTCATCTTCAGTATCGAAATGTGTGGTTGTGCTCACTGCTTTAGATTTTAGTCTGTCAATAGCTCGATACGTGTCCTCTGTGCCTTTATCTGGCTGTAATTCCGTCACCATCACGTCCTCAATGTTGAAAGTTTTATCTCTGTGGGTCTTCATGTGGGCACCGAGGTATTCGCAAAGGAACTGAAGTTCGCAAATTTTGCACGCTATATATTCCGTAGGATCTAGCACTTGGTGGTTAGTTATATGATCGTGACACACTTCATCGGTTAAGAAATACACGTCGCATACACTACACTTGAATAGTTTTAAAGTGTTGCCTGTTTTCACTGTCACTTCATCATTTTGACTTTCATTTAACTTATCTTTCTTGAATGATTTAATTAATTTTTCTAGTTCACTTATTGGTACGTCGGCGGGTGCATCTAAATGGCGTCTCAGCGATTTCCCAGTGAATGAGTGACCACATATGCACGTCATCCTTTGTTCGTTATGTCGACCCACATAGTAATGAGTTGACAAAGTTTTATTATGCAGAAAACTTAAATCGCAGACATGACATTTGTATATGTTTGTCATATCGCAGGTACCAGACCAGTACCAGGTTTTATCTTCTTTTTGCAAGACCTTATTGGCCACAACTGGTTCTTCAACGTGTCTTCTTTTAACCGTTTTTTTTTCAGAGCTGGGATCGTTAGCAGTAGACGTAAAACTTTCATTATATATCGAATCTTCTGGAAAATCATTCATAATTTGGGTCAATGTCATGTACTTGACTTCAAAAATATTCAGATCAGATAGGGACCAATTCTGTGTTTCATGATGTAACTTATTGTGTCTAGACAGGCTTATTCCTGAGAAATCAATATTACACTGTTCACACTTGTACAACATGCTATTTATAACGTGTCGCTGTCGTTCGTAGTGTACCGTAGCGGTATTAAAAGTTAAAAAATATATGTTGCACTCCCGACATGTGTAGAGACACTTTCCATGATCGAAATCGACTATGTTTTCGGAAATCAATGTAACAATGTAACATTCGGTTTCTCCTGATTTTCCACATCGTTGCCATTTTTGATGCAACTCTAGTGCAGATGAATGAAAAAGTAATCCGCACTTACACTTAATGCTGTCACGGTCTTCATCACAACATTTTGTATGTTGAACCAAAGCAAAAGCGGTCATAAAAAGTACTTTGCATTTTTCACATTTAAAAAGTCTACAATACATGTATCTAATGGAATTTTTGTCAATCAGTTCAATATCGGTTCCATCTCCATTTTCCAAGTTTCTAGTAAGTTCCTCAGAAACAGGTTTTGATCCTATTTTCAAGACTTTATTAGCCACAACTGGTTCTTCATCGTGTTTTCTTTTTACTAATTTTCTTTCAGTGCTTGGATCGTTAGCAGTGGACGCAATACTTTCATTACATATTGAATCTTCTGGAAAATCATTCATAATTTGGGCCAATGTGATGTACTTGACTTCAAAAATATTCAAATCAGATGGAGACCAATTATGCTTGTTATGATGGAGTTTATTGTGTTTAGTGTTGCTTATTAATGAGAAAGGTAGATTACACTGTTCACACTGAACCAAACTACTTACTGCAAGGTGATTGTCTTCGAAATGTTTTGATACGGTGTGTATATTTATATAATATACGTCGCACGCTCGACATGTGTAGAGACACTTTGTAAGATGAAAATCGACTATATTTTCGGAAATCAATGTAAAAACGTAATATTTGGTTATTTCTGATTGTCCACATCGTTGCCATTTCTGATGAAACTTCAGTGCAGATGGATGAAAGAGTAATCCGCACTCACACTTAACGCTGTCACGGTCTTCATCACAGCACTTCGCATGTTTAACCAAAGCAGAACCGGTCAAAAAAAGTACTTGGCATTTTTCACATTTAAAAACTCTACAATATAAACGTCTAAAGTAATTTTCGTCAGTTAGTTCAAAATTAGTTCTATTACCATTTTTGAAGTTTCTCTTAAGTTCCTTAGAAACAGTTTTTAGTCCTATTTTCCTGACTTTATTGGCCACAACTGGTTTTTTAGCGTGTTCTTTTTGAACGGATTTCTTTTCAGAGCTGGTATGGTCAGAAGTAGAAACAAAACTTTCATCACACATTGACTCTTCTGAAAAATCATTCGTAGTTTGGGCCATTGTGATGTACTTGACTTCAAAGACATATAGATCAGATATAGACCAATTATGTGTTTTATGATGGAGTCTATTGTGTTTAGTGTTGCTTATTGATGAGAAAGGAAGATTACACTGTTCACACTTGACCAAAGTTCTTACTTCAAGGTGATTTTGTTCGAAATGTCTCGATATGGTATATAAAGATAAGTAATATACGTCACACTCCCGACATGTGTAAAGACACTTTCTAAGATCAAAATCGGCAATGTTCTCGGATATCAATGTAACAACGAAATATTTGGTTGTTCCTGATTTTCCACATCGTTGCAATTTCTGATGCAACTCTAGTGCAGATGAATGAAAAAGTAATCCGCACTTACACTTAACGCTGTCACGGTCTTCATCACAGCACTTCGTATGTTTAACCAAAGCAGAACCGGTCAAAAAAAGTACTTGGCATTTATCACATCTAAAGACTCTACAATATAAACGTTTAAAGTAATTTTCGTCAGCCAGTTCAAAATTGGTTTCATCGCCATTTTCCAAGTTTCTCGTAAACTCCTGTGAAACAATTTGTTTTTTTAAACTGGTCTCGTTCAAATAGCGAGTAGCTTCGTTATTCTTAAGCGTAACTGGCACTAAAGCTTTCTTTAGACTTTTAACTTTACTGGGAGGCGTAAACTTCATAATGTTCACATTTTCCTTTGAAAACGATTTAGCGTCATGTAATTTTTCATGAATGTTAAAATGAGAACTATGGAAGGAAACTTCGCACAAATTGCACTGTCTTAAATATTTGAAGCTGAGACATTTGTGTTTTGAAATATTATGTTTATAGTGCAGACATGTTTTGCATTCCGTGCACTGGAATAATACCGTATTGTTTTCCATGCTAATACTTTCTACGCTTTCTATGACGCCATTTTCAAAACTAACAACATTAACGCCTTTCGTAAACTTATATTTCTCGTGGTACAATTCATGTTTCTGGAAGTTACTGGCCCTAAACCATAAGAGGCATTTGTCACACTGTTTTTTATGATTATTTTGGCTACAATAATGTATTTTGATGGTTTGTTTTAAAACGCACACGCCACACAATTTACACTTGTAAAACAAATTCGGAGCGATCCCGGTTTTCTTGATCTTCGGACGCACTACGAACTTAGGATTTTTCATCTTTTCTTGTTTTTTCTTATCTGAATATCTGTGGTTGATCACGTGTTTACTATATTTCACTTTCTTTATTAATTTCTTACAATGCAGACATCTAATGAATCTCAACGCTTCAGGATTCATGACGGACTTCAACGAATCGTTCACAAAGGCATCTTTTTCGTTATTAAAAGATATAATTTTGAAAGCCATCGCATCAATTTGTAGATTTTCATGCAAACCTAGGTGAGATCTTAGGGCATGTTTCGAATCAAATCTAAATTGGCACAGATTGCAAGAGATATTTGTAGTTTTAACACAGTTTACACGATTATGTGTGTGATCGATAATCTTGTTACTTTCTACCATAACTTTACATACGCCACATTGATACAATCTAAATTCACTGTCCTTTGGATCCAAAACCGTCATCCTAGCACTTCTAGTGTCTTTATAAATACTTCTCTTCAAAATCTGATCAACTTGTGCAGGGTCTAGCGTTCTAAACATATCTAACCATTTATCAGATAGTAGCGTTTCATGATTGAATTCGATGATTTCAAACGAGCTTTTAGAAATATTACCTGCGTGCAAACGCTCATGTCGCCTGTAACTTTCGCCCATGAAACGTAAATCACATATATCACAGTGATTTATTGTTACCTTATAGTTTTCCTTGTCGCAGAAATGATCTTGAGCGTGCTCGACCACACGGTCGTAGTTGTCTAATATAGAGTCACATGTCACGCAGACATACAGTATGTTCCAAATACTTTTCAGAGAGTCATACTTTTTGAACAATTCGTTTACCATTTTTTTCTGCTTTCGATATTCGTGAAACGGAACGTGAAGTTTGTATGCCAAATCACTCAGCTTTTCCCCACAATAATCACAAATTTTAACTTCTTCTGCATAACAAATGTGACTTCTTAGCGCAACCGTGCTGAAGAAACACACTTTACACTTTTTACACTTCTTAAAATCGGGGAATGGGGGATTGATTTTTAAACCATTCTGAGTGCTTCGGAACATAATATCACTTAATTTCAAATTCGGAAGACGTTTATGGACTTCCTCGTGAGATTGGTAGCTTTTTAACGTAAAACGGAGACCACAGAATTTACAAAGGCACTTTGGTAAGAACTTATTACAGTTTCCAGTTGCATGGTTGTCGGATTTTCGATTAATTTTCATGCAGAGTTCGCAACTTGGGCAGTAATAGTAGACTGCGTTGAACTTACGTTTCCTTGGTTTTGGTTCTTCTGGTAAAGCTTTGGATGTTCTTTTGTCGTCGGGAATAAAATCTACTATGACGAAATGTTGATCACGGAGTTCAGAGTGAATACGCTTATGCTTCTTGATCGCGTACTTGTGTATACGAAGAGGGCACTCTGTGCAGATAACACTTTTCTCACTGGAACACCCGAAGGAATGATATTTCAAGATATTCCTTTCGTCGTAACAAATATTACACGACAAACATCTGCATAATATCCTGTCCAAAATGCCTTCCCGGACTTTGATCACATTCAATCTATCGGATACTTCATGTTGTTTTAAATGCGCTTCGCGGTCCGCCATTTTGAAACTTAGCCGGCATTGTGCGCATTTCCAATCCCCTTTCGTTAGAACGCACCTTTTCGAGTGCTCGCAAGCTACTAAGCACGATACAAAGTGAATTTGGCATTTGTCACAACTAAATACTGTCGACTTGGGTATAGGTCTTCTATAGTACGACCGAAATGTAGAAAACAAATTTATATTACCCTCTTTCCCTTCCAATGAAGTATGGGTCCTGATTTTCGAAATATCAGGATGATACAAGGCACGATGAATTTTTTGGGAATATGCAGTAAGAAACGAGATATTGCAGGGACCACATTTAAACTGATCGGGAATTTCTGTTTTAACTTTTTTCTCATAAAGTTTACGATGGCGTTTGCAAATATGTTTATTATATTTAGTTTTATTGCGCGCAACATACGGGCAGAAGCGGCATTGTAAATTAATGACGGCGGGAACTGGTAGTTCTTCACTTTCAACGCCGTGATAATTTATCATGTGGACCATATAATGGCCTTTGTATTTGAATAAGCATGAGCAAATTTCGCACGAAATGTAATTAACATTGCTGTTTTCTTCACTCTGTTCTTCACTTGCCACAACTTCGACGTCATCTTCAATTTTTTCTGGTATTAAATCATATGAGTGTTTCAATAACGCATTATCGTCTGGAAATGTCTCGTTGCAATGGTTGCAAACTTTAGGAGCGACAGGGATGCACTCAAGAGCAGAAATAGAACTTTTACTTGTACTTTTTTTAGCTTTATTATTGCTAACCGCTACTAGGAAAGAATGGGAGGTCATTTTATGAGAGTCTAGGGCGTTTTCTGTGGGAAATAAAGTTTGGCATAAAGAGCAATAGGGACTATTATCCAAAATTGGACGAAAATCTTGCAGGACTATGGAACATTCTTGAATTGATGGCTCTGAGTAGTTTTCTAAGGGTGTTGGTGACTCGCTACACGGTTTGGACCCTAGAATTATTTTATTTGGGTATAAATCATTCTCGTATTCTATTGGTTCTGGGTTGTCGTTGTTAACGTATTCCAACTCTTCATTGCTCATCACTTCTTGCATTGCATAATGTATGGTTTCTGGAATAAAGATAATTGATGATATAAATACTTTAGTATTCATAGTGTTTTAATCTAAGTAACTTGAGTACAAGCTCATTTATCGAGGAAGGCTATAGGCTACATTTTAACGTCACGTCATATCTATAATGGTAGCATATAATGAAATTCTAACGGAATCTAATCTTTATATTAAATATTTTGACCGCATCACGAGAAAACCACTGAACGAATTTTGATAAAATTTGGAACGATGATAGCTTATAATCGCAAATAACAAACAACTACTTTACAAACCGGCTTTTAAACATAACAGGGTATAATAATATGAGAAATCTAAGAATTTGGTTTCCGGTCTTTAGAATGCAGGCGAAGCCGCGGGAAAAGCTAGTCTATAATATTTTTAAGAATTCTTGTTAGTCTGTGACCACATCACGAAAAAACTACTGGAGAGATTTTGATAAAATTTGATAAGATGAGAACCTATCGTTCAGAAATCTATACTATAGTTTGTCTATTCTATAAATAGCTTTTTGACAGCTCACGCCCATGAAGTTTCGTATTTATTGATTTACCGTTAAGTTAAAATTTCATACAAATAATATTGTACTTAATGATCCCGCCCCATTATTGATGTGCCACACAACGATCACTACGATTGTGCCACAGATTACAAATAGTCGGTAGAAATAAAAGCTAATATGTAAATAAGCTGTAATATGTTATTTAATCAGTAAGGCAACACAATTTTAAGGTTGAAACCAATAAATTAAAATATTAACATTACGTAAAGTTTTACTTTCATCTTAGTACAAAGCATACAAATAAAACAACTAAAATAGTTTAATTCCTTTTATTAACTTACTAGCTGTTCCTCGCGGCTCCGCCCGCGTTTGTAGAAGGATGAAAATTTAGGATTATATTTAGGTTTTGAAGCCAGATCATAAAAAAATAAAAGTAAAGATTTGATCTGAAATTAAAAAAAAATCTGGAGAGATCCCTACATATATTTAAAATGCTATGATAATTTTTAAATAAAAAAATGGTTGTTGTGCCTCACTCGACATAGATAGGTATAGTGTGTCGCGGACTTTTTGTAGATATTTATAAGATCTACAATTAATTAGAACATTTTATGGTTCTATCTTTTATAGTTTAGGCAGCGTACGCAAAATAAGTTACTTTTCTGGTTGATTTTTACACCTTGTGTCCGAAAAACCCAAATATCTTACGGAACCCTATTTTTTTTCCAAAATAAAATATAGTCTATGTTACTCGTGGATAATGTATATAGCTTTCGAATGGTGAAAGAATTTTTAAAATCGGTCCAGTAGTTTTTGAGCCTATTTATTACAAATAAACAAACAAACAAACAAACAAACAAAGTTTTCCTCTTTATAATATTAGTGTAGATAGTGTAGACATGATTCATCAGAATATTATATTTGATTCGTCCGATGAGGAGTCATCATTTATATTAATTATAAACTAAAAGTAGTGTGCAAAAAATATCAATTGCAATGTCACGATCCTAATCAGATATTATGATTCTTTTAGTTCTCTCCAACACACTTGCCTAGTTCTCGGCTGTCACGTGGTGCAAGCGTTTTTGAGTAATTGCAACATTTTATTCACTGTGTGTGTGTGGGGGGGCTTGTATTGTTTCTTGCAGCACTTTTACTTGTGCCCCTATATGTTCTATGACGTGTTATTGGCAGTGTTATGGAGGAATCCTTAGGAAGTTATGACCATATTCTGCTGCCATTTCATCGATCATATACCGTTTTGGTCTCTTTTTGCTTTTTAATATTTTTAACAATTCTATTTTTAACATAGAATGGTCCACATTTTCTCCATTTTCGCGTAGCCAATTAATAATTTCATGTTTTTATTGGCTTGCGTTTTGTCAATTTGGCGAGAGTGGTAGGGCGCGTTATCAATAAAAATTATTAATAGTTGACGTAGGTATATATAATTTTTACGATTATAATATTTATTTTCATATTAATAAATATAAAATCAATACTATTTTATATTTTAAGAAATAAGGGATATCGAATATTACGTCCTTTAGGACATCGCTATAACTTGTCAGTCGTCGAGCTGTCAAAAACCTGAAATGGACTAACTATAACAGCCAAAACCACAAAATATATGATATGGCAGAAATTGCACTCCTTTGATCTCGAAGATAGCCGCCGTTTTAATAACCTACAACATTTCTAACGCACCTGAGGGCCTAGACAATGTAACAATCAATTAGCGACAGCGATAGTAGAAAAGTCTTAAGACTTAGACATGTCACGTGATCTGTTGTCAACTAATAGATGATGGAAGACAATGAATATTCATTTCAATTATTAGTAATTTAAAGTTCAACATGCATACGCTGCGTTTAAGCGATGACGATTGTAGAAATCGAATCGCTTCATAACGAATGCCGGTTGTCTATAGGTATATATATAATATATAAAATAAATAACGAAATCACACTATTACTATGTTCACAAGGACGCAATTCCTTTGTATTCAGAATTTACCTTCACGACTGCTCAAGCGTCAGGATTATAAGCAAAGTAAAATAAATAACGACATACTTGATTTTAAGAAGCATTTATTATTTACAATTGTTTAACTTTAAGTACTGTTTATGATTTTTTTATATAGCCTACAAAGATTTTAAAAAAGATTCAGACTCACTACGCTCCGTCACTCGCCTATACCTACCGCAATAAGTGCCTTTACCGCCCAACAACTCAGAATTGCTAATCTGTCGGGGCTGTCACACGCGTACGTATGACGGTCAGTCGATCATCGTCACAACGCAAAGTTTATTGCTCCCACAGCACTGTCACTATTACATTATATTCTGTGCTATTAGGAATGAGATTTGATTTCAGCTAATAATAAATTGTTTCGAATTTTCGCAACACTGAAGTTTAATAATAGGTACTTTAGAGACGATAATAAATAAATACAACACTACATTAAAGTTAAACTATTGTAAATACAGTAAATGCTTCTTAAAATTAAGTATATTGTTATTTATTTTATTTTGAGTATAACCCTGACGCTTGAGTTGTAGTGTAGGTTAATTCTGAACACAAAGGAATTGCGCTCTTATGAGTGTCGTTAGTAAAGTGCGATTTCGAATACTGCAATAGGCTAGTTGAATAAATTTGATAAATTGGTTAATACTGAACATTAGCACCTATTTAACACGAAAAACCTTTAATTTTTTAAAAACCCATCACTTACATTAAGTATTACAACCTACTTCTACTCTACAAAAATATCAAGAACAACAATGGCGTTTCGCATGGCGTGACGTAACGCATTCTGATTGGTGTTTACTGTCACGTGACAGAATGTCTAATTTAGCTAAATTAAATTTGAAAAATATTAACACTGTTTTTTGTGATCTCTACGTCATTATTGATCCTTAGAAGCTGTCGTCCATGCGATTTATTTTTAGTGAACACAATCCAATAATAGAATATTAAAATGGCGGCTTTCTTCAAGATAAAACGAGCGCAACTTCTGTACGACTAGTACTATAATATACTCTGTGGAAAAGTAACTACTAAAACATTGGAAAATTGACAAAAAAAATAAATTAAAGATAGAACATTTTCCCATACAAATTGTTCATAGGTTTCGTAACTCAAACATTTAATATTCATCCCGTCCGCGTCGATACGCTGAACTCTTCGCTCAAATTAAAGACCGTATTTAAATAACGGTTTCAAATCAACAACACATATCCACAATATTCGAATAATTGACGACACGTTTGGCTCTGTTGGTAGTGACCCTACTTTCTGCGCCAGCGGTCGCGGGTTCGAGTCCCGCTGGGGGCAGTCATTTGTTGAGCATAAATGTTTGTACTCAATATTTATAATATGTATGTATTTAAAATGTATATGTGTAGTATATCAACTATCTGGTATCCGTAACACAAGCACGAAACGTATAATGTCCCATCAAAATTTATTATATCGTATCATATAGGTATTAATGGCGTATTTTAGATTTTAAAAATGTAAAATAATGTCGTAAAAAAGTTGGTTGGTAAATATTTGCGTTTTCAGAAATTTATTTTTTGTAATAATCAAGTTGTGTAATAATTAAGCTACTTTAATATAGAACAAATAACTTAATTAAAAAACAATTCTGAGGTGATTTTGATGAAATTTTAAGGCAATACATAGACGCACGACTGTGGTAGCCAAGCGGTAACGCGCCCGCTCATACCTAACCGAGTTCAAATCCGGGTCTCGCACCTCTGATATTTTCATGTATGAATCATTTCTATCATGATTACCACTTGTCTTACGGTGAAGGAAAAATTCTTGGGGAAACCTGCATGTTTGAGAAAACCTAGCAAGTATTAGTAAGACATGCTCAGTCCGCCAACACGCACTAGGCCAGCGCGGTGGACTATGGTCTGATCCCCTCATACTGAGGGAGGCCCACCCCCAGCAGTGGGACGTTAAAAAGGGCTGATGACATAAAGATTAGCTCAGCGAGTGACCGTGTGAAGTTTAGTAGCGATTAAAAGCATGAACGCGGGCAAAGCCGCGGGTACTGCTAGTAATGTGCAAAATCTAAGAACTTAGTTCCTGATCTAAGAACGCGAGCGGAACCGAAGGAATTGCTAGGACTAAATAACTGCGCAATAACAACAACAATTAGTGACGACATGTCTAGACATGTTAAATAATTCATGAGCCATTTTAGTGCGTCTGGTTCAATAATAGAATCAAGTTTTTATACCTCGCAAAAACCGATCGTTCACTGACCTAACATAACAACCATTTTGTTACACAGCGCTGGCGTAACAAATATTTACCTATACCTACCTACATATAATAAAATTCTGAGACGAATCTGTACATTGAATATTTTATGTAAATTCTTATTGAAATCGTCATTATTATCAAACATTTTATTAATCACAAGCAATTCTCCCGGCTCCGTCCGCGTCTGAAGGATGAAAATTTAGCATTATAAGATTTTTGAAGTGAAACTTCTTTAGAATCGTTGTGATTTGAAACTCGATGAAACGAAAATGCGTCACGATAAAGAAAGAAATACATAAAAGTATAGGATTAAGTCGGAGAGAATGAGATAGAATACATTCCCATGTTGCCATGGTAACCGTTGTTTATTTTTTGACATTTCTTTTTTTATATATATTCATCTCATTCTTTTGTCGATTTACTGAAGTTTCACTTCTATCGTGTGTGAATTGCACACACACCTTTTTTTTTTATAAAAATATTATTTTTAGTTCCATTCGAGGTCCCCACCGGGACTCGAACCCGCGACCACTGGCGCAGAAAGTAGGGTCACTACCAACTGAGCCAAGCGTGTAGTCAATTTATTTGAATAAGTATTAAATCATGTTTTTAAAACACCTTTGCATAATTATAGAACAAAATTGATCAAAATAAAAAAGGCCATAGCGTGTCAACCTGAACAGATAAGCATAATATGATATCGCGAACAATTCCGTCATACGAGATTTTTGCCAAACTGATTGTTCACGCAGCGCATGAAACGGAAGATAACAAAACGAATATTTTTTTCACGTTTTTGAAACAATTTTCACTGATACTCTGCTGCTATTGGTCGTAGCGTATTGCTATATAGACCTATAGCCTTCCTCGATAGATAGACTATCCATCACTAAATGATTTTTTAAATTCAGACCAGGGCCTAGACAATGTAACAATCTATTAGCGAAAGCGATAGTAGAAAAGTCCAAAATGTATGGGTTTGACATATGCCTTAGATATGTCACGTGATCTGTTGTCAACGAATAGATGATGGTAGACAATGTACATTCATCTCAATTATTAGTGATTTAAAGTTCAAGATGCATACGCTGCGTTTAAGCGATGACGATTGTAGAAATCGAATCGCTTCATAACGAATGCCGGTTGTCTAATTAGGCCCAGTAGTTCCTTAGATTAGCGCGTTCAAACAACAATACAGATTCGTTTCAGTTAGAATTTTATTATACGTATAGATGGAATTTTTTAATAGGTAAAACTTATAAAAGCCCATTCAAATAGTGCTGAAAAGTTCTTCTTTTGTCTTCTCTTCTATATGGGGCATTTACATGGGCGTACCCAGCTTTTGGCCTAGGGGGGGGGGCAAATTTGAAATTTATTAAACCGTCCCCCGCACTTGTTTTACTCTACATACTACACAAAAACACTACACGCAACATTAGGTGTATATATTATTATAATTGTGCTGGTCACTTATTCTTCTTCCGAAAAGGGCACCAACCATCCCAAGGTGGAGTTGGATTTTTAATCCATAAGTCGCTCAAAATCAACGTCGTAGAAGTTGGCAGTGTGCCGGCGAGGGTAGCGTACCTTGAAAACAACCGAAAGATACTTCTTGAGGGTTATACAATGCTCCTACGTCTACACATTCTGACGACGAAGTCGAAGCCATGTACGACGACATAGCTAAGGCTATGTCTCGTACCAACAGCTACTACACTGTTGTTATGGGTGACTTCAATGCCAAAGTGGGAGTAAAAGAAGATGGCGAATCGAGGGTTGGATCATTTGGTTATGGACTGAGGAACCATCGAGGGCAAATGTTAGCAAACTTCCTCGAGGCCCAGGGGCTTTTTCTGATGAACTCATTTTTCCAGAAAAAGCCTCAAAGGAAGTGGACCTGACAAAGCTCCGATAATACTACAAAGAACGAGATCGACTTCATTATATCCAACAAGCCCTACATATTCAGGGATGTCTTAGTGATTAACAGGGTTAAAACCGGCAGTGATCACCGACTTGTAAGGGGAACCCTGAATATGAACATCAAAATTGAACGTGCGCGGCTAATGAAGTCGACTCTTAGACCTACACCATTCCAGATGAAAGCTGGCTGCGAAAGCTTCCAGCTAGAACTACAGAACCGATTCGCCATGTTGGAAACCACTCAGGATATCGATGACACCACCAATAGTCTGATGCGTGTGATCCGTGAGGTGGGACAAAAACATTTTCGACCTAAGAGAGATAGACAAAAGTCGAAACTCTCAAGCGAGACTATGAACGAGATGGCGAAGCAACGCGAGGCTGTAAATACCACAGCGTCAGGTACTAGACAGGAATGTGAGAAACCTAATAAGGCGTGATCTAAGACGAGCGAATACCCGAAGTATTGAAGATGCTATTGCACTCAATAGGGGCTCGAAAGTCTTTGCCAACTCTCACATTTCCCGTTGTCACCTGACAAAGCTTAGAACCGCATAAGGTACAACCGTCTCCTCCAAACTAGAGATTCTCGCTGATGTCGAAAGATTCTACGGGGATCTTTACTCCTCACATACACTTCCACATAAGTCCCACCACGTTGAGGATCCACGAGTCAGACTTGTACGCCACCAAACAAATGAGCTTCCCGACATCGACGTGGGCGAGATTAGGATAGCTCTTGGACAACTAGGAAACAACGAAGCTCCGGGTGAGGAATGAGGATGGAATTACCGCAGAGCTCCTCAAAGCGGCAGGAACACAGGTTCTATCAGAGCTCTCAAATCTCTTCAATTCTGTCTTCACAATGGCACTACACCGGAGGCATGGAGTAGGAGCTTAGTGGTATTGTTCTTTAAGAAGGGGGCTAAAGCCCTTTTAAGGAACTACCAACCTGTGTCTCTTCTGAGCCATGTGTATAAGTTGTTTTCAAGAGTTATCACGAACCGTCTCGCCCAACAATTCGATGACTTCCAGCCTGTGGAGCAGGCTGAGTTTCGAAAAGGCTTCAGTACTGTAGACCACATAGACACACTAAGGTAAATTATTCAAAAGACCGTATAATAATCAGCCTCTATGCCTAGCGTTTGTGGACTATGAGAAACCCTTCGACACCATCGAAAAATGGGCTGTTCTACAATCCATGCAGAGATTCCTTATCGGCTATCGGTATATCCAAATACTACGGTGTTTATACCAGTCTGCAACGATGACCATCCAAGTACAAAGACAGAGCACAAGACCAATCCGATTGCACCGCGGGGTAAGACAGGGGGATGTTATCTCCCTCTTTACCTTTGCGTTGGAGGACGTCTTTAAAATGCTCGATTGGAACGGACGAGGCATCAACATCAATGGAGAGTATATAAGACACCTACGATTTGCCGATGACATGGTCGTCATAGCATAGACTCCTTCAAGACGAGTGGGTCTCGGGATAAATCTCGACAAGACCAAAACCATGTCGAATTGTCATGTATCCCCGAGACCAGTGATCGTGAATGACGCTGTCCTTGAAGTTGTGCAGGAATATGTATACCTTGGCCAAACTATATACAACTCGGCCGGCACAACTTTGAGAAGGAGGCCAACCGAAGAATTCACTTGGGCTGGGCTGCTCTTGGGAAGCTACGTCATATTCTACAGTCGTCAATCCCGACGATCCATTAAGAACAGGGTATTTAACCAGTGCGTCCTACCAGTAAAGACATACGTAGCTAAAAACGTGGACAGTCACCGTAATACTGGTCCACAAATTCAAGGACAGAATTCGAAATGAAGTTATTCGCCAGAGAATTAAAGTAACCGACATCGCGTGCAAAATTAGCTCGCTGAAGTGGAAGTGGGCCGGTCATGTCTCCAGGTGAACAGATGGTCGATGGAGCCGAAAAGTGCTAGAGTGGAGACCGCGTTTAGGCAAGCGTAGTGTAGGAGGCCCTGCAGCACGATGGACCGATGACTTAAGAAAGGTAGCGGGCAGTGGATGGATGCGGACTGCCCAAGACCGGGATGGTTGGCGCTCATAGGGGGAGGCCTTTGTTCAGCACTGGGGGATGATAGGCTGATTGATTGAATTAATCATAGAAAAAACTCACAAAAAAACTTTCGATGTCCATTTTTATTTAACGGACGCTTTTTTTTATTGTTCAACATAATGCACCAATGATCAACCAGATTTTTTAAAATAGTGTATGATATAATTGATAGATATTATGGACATTGAATTACTCGTAATACTTTACGTCTTCTACATTTGGCTCTTTCAAAACAATAACAATATGTCAAACAAATTACAAATGCAAAGTCGTTCGCACTCACAGACCTTTTTATTTTGTACAATAGTGTAGTACATTATTTTGATCTATCTCGTAAGGTGAACCTTTGAACCTTTGCGAGCGTTTGCAATGTAAGCGCAAAAAAATGTGTTTATTTACGACATCACATTAGAAACCTCTAAAATTATCAGTGTTTCTCTACTATATTATGCATGTATTATACATATAAACCTTCTTCTTGAATCACTCTATCTATTAAAAAAACCGCATCAAAATCCGTTGCGTAGTTTTAAAGATCTAAGCATATATATAGGGACAGACAGACAGCGGGAAGAGACTTTGTTTTATAATATGTAGTGATAATGCGTTCTCTAACGATAAAAATTGTTAGAACATAAACATTATGTCTTTTGGTATGTGATTAACATGATCTAGATGAGGTACTAAATAAATAAATAAATAAAATAATAGTAAAATATTTTTGTTTCGGTTCACCGGTGAATATTACACTTAATCCAGGGGGGGGGGCAGCTGCCCCCCCCCCCTGCCCCTACCTGGGTACGCCCATGGGCATTTACGTGAAGCGGACAACAAAAATAAAATGAGGTTGTGAAAATTGTTCATACTCTGGTCAGTTATAGTTCTAGTGGACATGGATGTGCATATACATTATTTTTTTCGTATGATGCTTAATTGCCGATGAGCTTTTAAAAATTCACTAAGTACGAAATCCATACTTTTTGAATGCTTGTTATTTGTATCATTCAATTTGTAAAACAATCTAAAAAAATATTGTTTCTGAAAGATAAAAGGGTGTAGTTTTTAATTTTTTTATCGAATTACAAATTTGTTTCTTTTTACGTACAGTTAACCGGAAGTGAAGATTTCAAATGGATTTTTGAGTAACTTCGACATATTTTTTTTTAATAATGTATTGTTAATAATTTATTTTTTGAAAATAATTCAATTTTCTATATTTTTATACTTCTGCATATTAAAATGAACGAATAAATGGTAACAGCTTCGATCATATATGTACATGTCTAGATACCGCATTGACCGTACCTATCGGCCGAAATAAAGTCTACTAAAATTGGTAGACTCGCTTCTCACCTACGTCAGTGTCAATTGAGTCACTAGTGGATAACGAGCTCGCAAAAAATAATTAATTATGCCGGTTTTGTGCGGTCAAATTGTGTCGGAATTATGTGGGAAAACCGTATAATAACACCAAGATCACTTTTCATCGGTAAGTTATATTATTTAAATATTATTTTTTAAGAAAACACGGATTTTTAATGTGTTATTGTTTAGGTAAATCTGACAAGCCAGTGTTGCCAGCTTAACTAGGGAGATTTGGCGAAAGTATTGGAGACAAGTTATAAATTTAAGTAATTTTACAATATTATTATTTAAGTATTAAATTTATAATAAATATAAAATAATAATAATATAGCTTTATTTAATTCCATTCAAAAAAACAAAAAAAAAACAATACTACAATTATATAACGTAGAATATACATAATTAGGAGACAATTAAAAATGATTTAAAATACGTAATTTAGAATAGGTTATTAAAACATGAAAATTAGTTATTAATTTCTCTTGTTTTTTTTACATTCAATTTATTTAATTTATAAATTCTTAATTATTATAATTACTTTATATTTATTTATTTTTCATTTGGGTTTTATAACATACTAGCGGACCCAACAGACGTTGTCTTGTACGCATGCGCAAAACAACGTTGCCTAGCAACGACTTATTTATAATTTAGTATGTCATTTATTTTCTAAATGTATAAATAACTAATTAATTCAAAATATACATTTTGTAGTGGACCGAATTGTGAATCTAAACCATTCTCGAATCTCCACGAACACACACAAAACATTTCATCAAAATCGGTCCAGTCGTTTAGGAGGAGTTCAGTCACATACACACGCACACAAGAAATATATATATTAAGATAATAACATTAACTTCTCCAAAGCACACCACTTATTTTTAAAGGCGGCGCTTATATAAATATCATTACATCTTCGAAAACCATAAAATGATGCAATAGTATTTATTAGGTAATGTTTGTTACAAAAATCGACTTCAAAAAAAACACTACGCATATAGTAAATGAAAACTATTTTACGTTTTAGTATATTCTTCGAGATGAGGGCGGTCTAGTATATGCTTCAGAAGATGCATTCAAAATTTGTAACATTTCCGAGTACGTAATTAGAGACTTTATAAAACAGGGCCATATAGTAACATCATCGTCCTCTAATTATAAAAAGATTTGTCTTAAAATAATTAATCAATTTATCGGTCACACTTATTTCAAAAATATTTTTGATTGTTGTCAACATCACCAAAGAAGCCTGTTAAGATTAATAATAGAAAAAAAATTGCTAATAAGATGTCATCATATTTGTAAATCAGATAACGTATCGCAGGCAAATAAATCAAAGAGAAAATTATTTCGAAAACAAACACAAAGAGATGGGTTTTGATTTATAAATTATTTTATTATTTTATTTTACTTGTAGTTTTTATTAAATAAAACACTAATAAACAAATTAATTATTTTATTTAACTTTCATCTTATCTATACATATAATAAAACTGTAGAAAAGTCGTTTTTGTACATCAAAAAAAAATACAAAAAAAATAGCCAGGGTGTTAAGAGACAACCAATAGAACCCATTTCCAGCATTTTTAGAATTTTTGTCTGTTTGTCTGTTTGTCGGTTTGTCTGTTTATTTATCCGGGCATCACGTAAAATGTACGAAAGCAATGTAGATAACTTTTATACACAACGATTGAACGTAACTTTAAGTAACATTTAGTTTTTGTTTCATTGCAATCGGTTCAGTCTATCAAAAGATATTTGAGTTTAAAGTGAAGAAGTAGAGAAATTCCAGAAGTAAAATTAGGGCCATGTGCATTTGATCTCACAACTTCAAGTAACTTTTATACATAACAATATGTGCGTAAATTGAAGTAACATTAACCCGTCAATGGCGAACATATGAGACACAATAGATTTTCAATTGTTATAAATCTATATTGTCCCCGCGCCCGTTGATGGGTTAAGTTTTTTGTTTCATAGTAATCAGTTCACACCTTATAAAAAATGTAAATTAATAAAATTATAATAGTGTTTGCAGTGTTAGCAGTTTAAAGAAATTTTTTTCAATATAATACGCAATTATGGACCGATGGTTGTATACTTTCAGGCTATTAGGTTTACCTCATAATAGAAGGTAAATTTTTATAGTCATTAACACAATACGTATCTACTTTCCGCTAAAAATGTTAAAATAAATTATTTTTAACAAAAAAACAAAAACCGACTTCCAAACTTAATAAATCTAAACTAAAAAGTAGAAAATAATACTTTTAAGGACTTTGTTAATTTTGAAGTCGGTGCCAGCCAAAGCAATATAACCCTAAATAGATACATATTTGATTAATCTATCAATTTGTAAACATAATCAAAATACCTGGCTGGTATATTATATTTTATTTGTTTAGTTTTTATTTTGAAAATGACTTCTAGAAAAAAAACAAACCTTTCGCAGCGTAGCCGAGATGCGAAAAGGAAGAGACTAAGTAGGTCCCAGGAATCAGAAGAAGATCGTGAAGTGAGGCTAACAGCAATTCGATTATCCGTTGCGGGGGTGGACCTAAGTATTGGATGCTTTTCTCATGGTCAACTATACGTAGCTCTTTCCCGCGTAAACAACCCCAATAACCTTTTTGTGTACGCTCCAGATGGTTCCACAGCCAATGTTGTTTATAAAGAAGCACTAGCATAAATAAAAAAAAATGATTTGTATCGGTATCCTCCAACAGCGCTTCGCACTAAAAAATACATTGTTAAGTTCCGACATCCACGCGAACGAAGTCGCGGGCACAGCTAGTTTATTAAATAAAGGGAGAAAAGTTTAGAGCGGGTATCCCTATAATACGCAGTTAAGCTACAATAAGTACACGAGCGGTACTCACATATAACAGGAAAGCGGGGACGCGTTTTGAGCGTCGTTTGCTTGCATTGCTCTATCTAGACATGTATATGATCGAAGGGTAATAGCATAGTATTTTAGCAAGTTAGCGCATAAGCTCGACTGTTAAGAAGATTCTCCTAGCGATGTGTGTGTACTCAATATGCTCTAAGTCCTAAACTATTGGCGATCACGTTATACCTAATATTTTTGTGAAGAATTAAAATATTTAAAGCTTTTATTCAAAGTAAAAATATTACATAATAAATAATATAGAAAATTGAATTATTTTCAAAAAATAAATTATTGACAATACTTTATTAAAAAAAATATGTCGAAGTTACTCAAAAATCCATTTGAAATGTTCACTTCCGATTAACTGTACGTAAAAAAAAACAAATTTGTAATTCGATAAAAAAATTAAAACTACACCCTTTTATCTTTCAGAAACAATATTTTTTAGATTGTTTTACAAATTGAATGATACAAATAAGAAGCATTCAAAAAGTACGGACTTCATACTTTGTGAATTTTTAAAAGCTCATAAATCGGCAAATAAGCGTCATACGAAAAAAATAATGTATATATGCATATCCATGTCCACTAGAACTATAACTGACCAGAGTGTGAACGATTTTCACAACCTCATTTTATTTTCGTTGTCCGCTTCACGTGAAATGCCCCATATATTAATACGAGAAACACAAATTTTGTACTCTTTTCAAGAAAATTGCGCGGACAGAGGAGTATGAAACTTCGCTATCTCTCTATTTAAAAATATTAACTATCTGTGTAGATAGTTAATATTTTTAAATTATGCATAAAAATTAAAAATGCATTAAATAAATAAAAAAAAAATTACACACTACCATGTATTTGACACACTGAGTGTCAAACATAAACACAATAAATTCATTTATTACAATATATACAATATTAGTTACTAATTATGGTCGAATTTCGACCACAGGGCGACCACTTGTAAAAAGAGAAAAAAGACCAAGACATACCTTCTTCAAAATCTTCAACTCCACTTCTTCCAGTCTCCTCTGTTATTTCTCCATATTCTTCATAGTCAGGCACTTCAGTCTTGATACTTGTAATGTCTGGAAAAATCATCTTGATCCGAGGATTGTCTAATAGATTGTGTTCCTCTATATCTATGTCGTCTGCCATTGTTGCGCTGAAACCAAAAATAAACCAAATAAAAAATATATTTAAATATACTTTTTAATTCAATACTATTTAAATACAATAATAACTTTATTTATTTATTTATTTAAAGTACATTAACAACATACATATTAAAGCATTTTAGATTGATTTAAATATAACAATTATTCAGATATATCTTTATAAATATACATACATTACTCTATATTACACAATCAAAATTATATTAATAATAATAAGTTCATAAAGTCAATAAATTAATTTCAGTCACAATAATAAAGTCAACACCGGTCAGTAGGATAAATAAATAAATTGGATAGCTTAAACATTGTCGACAACTACAATAATAATATATGGGACATTTACACACATTGCTATCTAGTTCCGTGGTAAGCTACGAGGCTTGTGTTACGGATACCAGATGGTTGATATACTTCACATATATAATATATTTTAAATACATAAATATTATAAATATTGACATCCATGACTGGAGTACAAACATTCGTGCTCAACAAATGAATGCCCCCAGCGGGACTCGAAGCCGCGACCGCTGGCGCTAGGGTTGCCAACCGTACTATAATATATAGTATTGTACTATATTTCGGGCCTGGGTACTATATACTGTTGAAGAAATATATAGTACGCAAAAATACTATATTTTTAACACTGAAATCTAAAAAACAAATCCTTCATTTAATAGTTTATGAACGCGCCTTTACAATAACTTTTAACTGATAAGATAGCGTGTATCTGAATTCTGAAAGAACGCATGCGCTCCGAACTTGTCAATGTCATATTGACAACTTCAATTTTGAATTTTTGACGTCGTCAAACGATATTTTGGTCTGCTTTATATTATTTTCAATATTATTGACTCTATGTTACCGACCAATCTCCTTCGTGTCTTCTCCATTCTACGTGACACTGGCGAAGTAATCTGTGCTCAACTGACACGCTTGAAGCCATTAATAAGAGAATTGAATTGAATTATATTATTTTCAATTCGATGTTTTTTAATTCTTTTGAAAAGTTGAAATACTAAATAAATTAGTTATGATAATGGACGACCTTTACTATGAAATTACAATATTAAACGAAATCTTTGGTAAAGTAAAAGACTGTAGTGACTTTACTGAAAACTACAGGCCAAAAATGGCAGCATATTTTAAAAAATTCAGAAAATAATTTATCAAATTTATTATAAATAATTTCGTTCCTGCTCTCTATTCCCGCCACTTTGGTATTCACAGAAAGAATATTTTCTGTTATTAATTCGAAATGGCGAGAAGAAAGAAACAGATGTAGTCTTACATTAATAAAAAATGAGCTTTTAATTTATTTTAATTTAAACATTCAATGTGAAAAAGCCAATGAAAATTTTATTTTGAACAAAAAATTACTACAAAAGACAAGAAGTGCAAAAAAAAAATAGTTTTTATAAATAAGTAACAAATGTATGTATTTAAATAAATAAGTAACAAATGTATATTTGTTTATTTTTTGCTTTTGCCATAAAATACTATATTTTTTTTAAATGTACTATATTTTTTATAACTTATTTTGGAATATACTATATTTCGCCGATGAAATGTTGGCAACCCTAGCTGGCGCACCAAGTAGGGTCACTACACTGCGCCACACGTGTCGTCAAAACAATGAAAGAAATCATCGTAAAGTATTTCAAATATTTGTTTTCCTTGATCATATTTATATACCTTAATTATAATCTCTAACAAAAAGCTCTTAGACCTTAATCCGGCCGTGTCGCAAAATACATTCTTAGCAGACGTCTAACTATTAACTACCTGCCTGCCGAATTTAAAGTTTGCAGCACAAAAAATCAAAAACATTCATACAGACTTGGACGAGCCCTTAAGCCACCTTGATCCGGCCCTGTCACAAAATACGTTCTTAGCGGACTAACCATAAACGACCTTCCAAATTCAAAGTTTGTAGCACAAAAATTGAAGAAACTTCATACAAAATTGCGAGAACCCTTAGACCTCCTTAATCCAGCCCTGTCGCAAAAATTATTCTCAGCTGAAGTCTACTGACTATTAGCTACACAATAAACTACTGCCAAATTTTATTTTTATACGTCCAGAGTTTTCGATATTTCATGATGAGTGCATAAGTGACCTTTCACTTATATTTTTAGATAATGATTCACAATCTAAGCTTACAACGATAAACCCAGCATTCGGTAAATAATAATTTAAAGACCGGAAAATTCTTTAAAATAAAGTATTGACATGAAATTAACAAAAAACAAAAACCGACTTCAAAACTAAACAAATCTAAACTAAAAAGTAGAAAATAATACTTTTAAGAACTTCGTTAATTTTGAAGTCGGTGCCAGCCAAGACGGATAGATTTATCTTGCCTTTGCAATGGACTTTCGAACGGTATTTTGATTATGTTTACAAATATAGATATAGATTAATCGAATATGTGTCTATTTAAGGTTATTTTGCTTTGGCTGGCACCGACTTCTAAATTAACGAAGTTCTTAAAAGTTTTATTTTCTACTTTTTAGTTTAGATTTGTTTAGTTTTGAAGTCGGTTTTTGTTTTTTGTTAAAAATAATTTATTTTCAAATTTTTAGCGGAAAGTAGATACTTATTTTGTTTATGTACAAAAAAGAATTTTCCAAATCGGTCCAGCCATCTTCGAGTAATGGGGAACATACATAAAAAAAGTCCCAACGAATTGAGAACCTCCTCCTTTTTTTAGAGTCGGTTAATAAGAGCCTGAAAGAATTTAACTATCGGTCTATAATTACGTATAATATTGAAAGAATTTTCTTTTAACTCCTAACCGTTGAGGAGTTGTACCTTCCATCATTAGCTCAACCACAGGAGATTATGATTATAAGACGCAAATACTTGAACAGCTTTAGAAAATATATGAAAAACGTAATAAGTGCCTATAAAATTTGAGAGTTGTCTTAGATTTCCCTGGGATCCCATCATCAGATCGTGAGTTGGTGACTATGGGACCAACTAGAAACTATACCCTTTCAAACAAAAAAAGAATTTTCCAAATCGGTCCAGCCATCGTCGAGTAATCGGGGAACATACATAGAAAAAAAAAAAAAAGTCCCCGACGAATTGAGAACCTCCTCCTTTTTTTGAAGTCGGTTAAAAACACTCATCTTGTTCTTCCTGCCCTTATCCCATGCTATATGGGGTCGGCACAACATCGTCTTCTTCTTCCACTCTCCTCTGTCATTCGTCAATGTAACCTCCACTCTCTTATTTATTTATTTACTTAACACAAAGATATACACTAATAATACCACAATATTATTTATACAAATTGCTGTAATACAAGTTTAGCCTTAACTATAGGTAAAACACACAACTGGTAGCCCAGCGTCGATGCGAGTTCAAATCCGGGTCTCGCACCTTTGATACTTTCATGTGTGAATCATTTCTGTCATGATTACCACTTGTCTTACGGTGAAGGAAAACATCGCGAGGAAACCTGCATGTCTGAGAGAACCTAGCAAGTCTTTGAAAGAACTTGAACTGAGGGAGGCCCATGCCCAGCAGTGGGGCGTTAAAAAGGGCTGAAGACACACAATTAACAAAACATAGACACACAAGAATGTGTAGTGAAAATATCACACATATTATAGCCTCTTTTACACAATCCATCCATCTCTTTTTCAAAGAAATCAATAATAACAACAAAAATGAGTGTAAATTACAGAAAATAAAAATTATGACAGTGAATTTTTTTTAATATGTAATTTTAAATAATATTTAAATTTTATTTATATAAAATTATAAAAATTACATGTTGTGATAAAATATTTAAAGTAAATATTAGAAACATGATGAAAAGATCAATAGTTTAACACGGTTCGGTAAAAAACACTATCTCCTTTACCTCAAGGCAAAGTTACTGATCTACTTTGCTATAGACAATTTCCACTACTAAGTTACAAAACACTATGTTTATTTAAAATCAGTTCATTAATTTCAGTTATTACAAAATAATCAAAATCAGTACCTACATTTTAATATAATTGAAGTTTCTGTTTTTAATTTCAAATTAACAGCTTTTCACTAAATGCATATTACAAAAGTATATACGGTATTTACTTGATGTATAGACCAATTATTTAAGTAATAATCAATTATTAAAGTTTTTGTCAGTCTGTTTGTTTTGGCTAATCTCTGTAACAGCTGGACCAATTTTGAAGGAACTCTCACTCACAGATAGCCTATTTTACAAGGAGTAACTTAAGACTACTTTTCATTCATTACAAAATCCACCAGCAAAGAGCTAAATATATAAAAGCAAAGGTCACTGACCCATTACGAAATATAAAGAACCTCTTGACATATAATGATGAAATTTGGCAATAAAGATATCTGTAGTTAGAAGAAGTCCAGTAAGAACGGATTTCGCAAAAGTGCCAGATTATGGAAGTCTAAAGGTTCTCCCAAGTTGGTATGAATGACCTTCATTTTTAGTACTACTACTCGCTACTAACATAATTTTAGCATGCAGCATGTAGGTATGAATCCGAGGGAAGCAAGGGTGAGTCACAAGTAAAATAATTAGTTTAAATACAATTGGTAATATTTACACAATTGATGTCTGAACCTGTCACACATGAATTGTGCATGATTAGTTTGTAGAAAAGTCAAAAGTTGACAAAGTTCATTAAAACACAGGTAATTATAATTTCTATATAACATTCTGCAATGAATAATTCTTTAAAAAGAAGGTCTATAACTAAAGTTTTTGTAAAGATATATTTTGTATTAACTCTACCGGCAAGATCAGGGGACTTGAAAGAATTCGCTGAACCCAGTAAAATGTTAAATTGAGGTTAGTCTACATAGAAATTCTTGGTAATAAATTCAATCAAACTTTGATTATAATATATTGCAAGGAGGCAGCTGTTGAACCAAACTATTTAAAGTAAATATTAGAAACATTTAGAAATTATTTATTTATTTCACTGATAACTTTAAAAGAAATCATGTTTTCGGCATTTTAACCTAAGGAGTAACTTTTGTAACAATAAAATAGCATTGTTAAATGCACTAAATAGCAAAACAACAAGTACTTACCTGTACACAAATCTGTTGCCTTTTCTTTCCTTTTTTCTTTATTTAATCCAATTTATTATTAATTCTATATTAAAATATGTACAAAATATTATTAAATATACGTTGGCGTCAGAAAGTTCCTAAAGAATCAGCGTTATTATGCATTTTAGACAATTTTTAAATTAACGGGTAATATTATTTACAAAACTTATGATGTAATACTTATATAAATATTAAATAACTTATGCATTATTATTATGATTTATGAGGTAATAATTTCGGTGTACAACAAAATAGCAAAATAAAATTAAAATAATGTTTTCTGAAGGATATCGTCGATGATTTTTATTTTTTTTAACCATTTGTCTAACCTTCAAGTCAATGACACGAGATTACATTCCAGGATTTTGGCCAATAATTATTTTTTAAAGTTAAATAAAAATAGCAGTTATTTAATTGTGCGACTTTTAAAAATATAATTACTATCATAATAACTCGATTTTATTATTTTGATTTTAATTAGAAGTCTGAAGTGGTACAGAAAAGAAACTTTTTACTTATAAAAATACATAAAACAATATACAATATACATTATAAAATAAAAACTCAACTTATAAATATATATGTATATTGTGGATGATTAAATATATTGTAAAATACTATAATATTTTAGACCGATTTCGTTCACGGTGGCCAATCTCATTTAAACTAGCAATAACCTAACTGCGCAGAAGATATAGTGCAGGATGTGAGGGAGAGCGCCGACACAAGTGCACTTTATTCCTTTCACTCTTATATTCCGGTACTATGAGTACTCGACATGACACGATCGTCGACTAATAAGAGCGAAGGCGCAGGACCGACGCGACACGTGCTCTCAGTGATACACCGACAATTTGCCTACGTTACACCACCGATGCAATTTTAATATGTTAATTGTTATAGTGGAAAGGAAGGCAATACGGACCACTTAACAAAAATATAAGTATAGTAATAATAAATGTTGTCTTATAATCCTCATTCTGCACTCCTACTATCTGTTGATTGTGATTTCAAATAGAAGCAGGAGGAACTATAACTTTTCATAATTTTTTATGTCTATATATCAGATACATTTCTTGCCTGCCTTCCTTCATTTTTAGTCTACTTTCACTTTCCTTCCTCCAGATTTTATTTGCGGCAAACGGTAACTTAGTCCATTTTGCCTGGGATCGTTTTGGCTTTTTACTATAAATACAAAAATTAAAAATTCTGAGGTTATAAGTTCAAATATAGTCGACATTTGAGGACAGTGTTGGGTCCATGCGTCTCCACGCGCTGGATCGTAATTTTGTTCCCACACCGCAAGGAGTGCACGGCTATTTACACGCCTGCCACTCCACTTGCTTATTACATTATTCATATAACCGTTTACGTACAGTTATCATCAGAACACGCTATCACAAACCAAACTAAAAATATACTGCTAGGGTAATTTGAAAAATGCAAATTTTACAAAAAACGAGTTTAACATTAGTCGTGAGGAACTTACTGAAGTAAACCTTCTTTACCTCCATCTGTAATTATTATTATTATTACGTTTATATCTGTATATATGTAAAATATATACATGTATATACATGAGAGAAAGAGAGAAAGAATATGTGTGATCGCACCTCTCTCTCTTGCTCCTTCAGTAATATATAAAATGTAACTCACTTCCACTGACCTCTATAATACCACTGGACTGGCTGTTGTCAACGTGCTTTTGTGGCTGCTTCATATTCGCCATTTTGGCGCTGTCCGCCGCTGTCGGGCGTAGCGAGAGTTCGTGGTACTAAAGCTAATGATGTCGATATAAAGTTTTTATTTTTATTAGTCAATAACCGTATCATCATAATTACTACTTATGTTATATTAACAACGAAAATGCAAAATTACTTTACAGTAAACAAACACTTCTCGCTGTCTTTTGCAATATACGTAAAAATTAGTTCTCGGGACTCTCACTAGTGGCGCTTCAAATGGACACAAAAAAATTGCTGTCAAACGCTTGGAACAGCCAGTCCAGTGGTATTATAGAGGTCAGTGCTCACTTCTCATATATCTCCCTCTCAACTTCCGTTTGCCTCACTCGATCACACTTTTCGTAACGCTCTAGTCAAGCATTCACCAGCTTGGGGTAACCAGTATATACCAATGTACTCTGTGGGTAACCAAGTCAAGCGTAATTAAAAAGTTTTATTTCAAAAATCTTTAAAAAAACTTAACTTGCTAAATAAGTGCATGTGCGCTCGGTGCAATTGAGTACACTGTTAAAGAGCGGGAAAATGGTGGCCAACATTGTTACGTAACAAATTAATAGATGTCATTACACGTTTCAAAATTATCAATGTGGATCGTTTTGACAACAGGGTCCGTTTTGCCTTCTTTTCCCCTATTATATATCATAATATTAATTATTATGAAGACAGAAAAATTTAACTATCAAATCCGATTTTCATAAATTAAACGTTTATACATCGACAGCACGTTTAGCTCAGTTTGTAGTAGCTACATGCTGTGCAAACGTTCGCGGGTTCGAGTCGCGTTCGGAGCATTATTATTATTGTTAAGCACGAATATTTGTACTCCAGTCATGGATGTTAATATTTATAATATGTATGTATTTAAAGTTATGTATGTGTAGTGTATCAACTATTTGACATCCGTAACACAAGCCTCGTAGCTTACAACGGAACTAGATGGCGCTGTGTGTTAAAATGTCCCGACATATTAATTATACGCTTATTTTTGATCCCGAATTTCTGTGTTGCATCTTTCGTCATGACTCATGTGTATGTGACGTCATGCAAGCATCTTGTTTTGTATGAATTTTAAATTTGTTTGTCTGGACCATTGTAACTTCATAATTATGAAAATATCTAGACTAGAAATTATGTATTCAAAAGAGTGTTCGTTTTTACATAACAGAACTTGTATTTTTTTTAAAAAATTGTCTAAAAGTGGTGAATCACCCTCGCTTGGGTTCTACGTGGGAACATATTGAGGCTTTGTAGATTTCTCAGAGATCCCACAGTAAAAAGTATCTCTATAAGTTGACCCTGAGAACCAGCTATTACAACAGCGCCATCTAGTTCCGTGGTAAGCTACGAGGCTTGTGTTACGGATACCAGAGTTGATACACTACACATATAAATTTTAAATACATACATATTATAAATATAAACACCCATGACTTGAGTACAAACATCCGTACTCAACAAATGTAAATCATTATAGTAAATTTTACCAAAATCTGTATAGTGGTTTACTCGTAATGTGTTCCCAAAAACACAAACACCTAAACCCTAAAAGCTATAGATTTGGCCCTATTTCGACAATAATGACTTTAAAATAGAAATAACTATAATAAGATATGTCATTCAAAAACTATGTAATGTAATACAACTTAGAATTTTATTATATACACTTCGCTCGCGTTCTAAAGGCTGAAAAGTGAAAACCAAATTCTTCTGTCTCGCCAAGTTATGTTAAAACTGTTATATCTCGTAAGATATTTATTAAAATCAAATGATTCCAACAGCAATTTCGTTCAAAAGGAATATTTTTCTCCCGTTTTTACAACATTTTTCATTGATGCTCCGCTGTTATACTATAGCTTATAGCCTTACTCGATAAACGGACTATCCAACACAAAACCAATTTTTCAATTCGCAATAGTAGTTCCTGAGATTAGCACGTTCAAACGAACAAACAAACTCTTCAGCTTTATAAATAGTATATATAATAGATATAGATATAATAATAAGTAAAGAAAAAGAAAAGGTAAATTGCTAAAAATAAAACAATTTTAGTTACTAAAGTTATTTTTATTATCTACAATGTGCAAAAGCGCAAGAATCTGAAGTTCAAATATATTTTTTTATTTTCATTTTGAAATTATTAATTAGTAACACACAAAAATTGTACTATCTATTAATAAATATAAATCGTCCCAAAAGTATGAGAAGATATAAAATAATCACATCGTCACTAAATTTCCAGAAGAATTAAGTAGACAAAATCTACAAAAGAAAATATTATGTTGGGCTAAAAAATTTGCGTTATCTTTATTTACCTTAGAAATAAGTCCTTTGCCTTTAATTTTATTATAATCATGCAATGATATTATCATGGAGGTTAGAGACCAGGAGAACCATCGCTTCATACAAAAGCATTACCCGCCTGTCTCTGAAAATGTGTAGAATTTATAACGCGCTGTCGTCGGCAAGTAGTATTTGTGAAGTTAGCTGTTAATGAGTATTGTCACAATTGTGACAACGTGAAGTTAGGCATTGAGACAACATAGCGATCGCATCGCCGCCTTAGTTTGACAATATTTCTGAGACACTACATTCTAGGGCAATTCTCATGGTCTCTAATCTCCATGGATATTATATACAAGATACGTCACGTTCATACTGCACGCACAACATAATTGTTCCGCGACACACACATACACATTTAATAACACTGTACATCTAAACACACGCAGTAAGTGCGACGGGAAATACGCAAAGCGTAAGAGTGAAAAAGACAACTATACGACACGCGCACTCGCAATGACAGGTGACAGCTCGACTGACTGGTCACAAATGGAACCAATCCACGGCATACGTTTGGTGCGTTTGTGGCGTATCTTGTATATAATATCATTGATCATTTATATTTTAATGTGCAACTAGCAACGTGCCCCGGCTTCGCTCGGGCTCGTCCCTAGATTAGTGTGTTAAGAATAAAAACTTGACAAATTATATACTAAAACCTTCCTCGAGAACCACTCTATCCATTGGTGAAAACAACATAAAAATTGGTGCAGTGCGGTCTGTTAATAAAATAAGACTTGTGACATTTCTTTGACACTGCTTTAAATCTTAATTCTTTAGTCTAAGATTTCGAATTATAATACATATCTGTGAATTTCTGATACGTTTTTTAATATAATTATGAATATGTTGTGTATACATTATTACACACAGCGCCATCTAGTTCCGTGGTAATCTACGAAGCTTGTGTTACGGATACCAGATAGTTGATACACTACACATATATAATGTTAAATACATACATATAATAATTATTAAAAACCCATGACTGGAGTACAAACATTTGTGCTCAACAAAGGAATGCACCTAGCGGGAATCGAACCCGCGACCGCTAGCACAGCAAGTAGGTACTACAAACTGAACCAAACTTCAAAAATGATTATACGAATATATCTTTTAATTAATAAATTATTTTTATGTATAATTCGTTTGTAAGTAGATATAATTACTCAGAAATTCACAGACAATATATAAATATTAATTTTGAAATATAACTGAGGTATAAAACTTCGTACAATTTCTAAAGACAGTGCAAGTTAAAATTATAAAAAAAATACAATTTATTTGTTTTTTTCGAGATAATTTTTCTTCAAAATCGTTTTTTTTAACTATAAAAGTACACCAATTTCGTCACAAAAGTAAATTTTAGTTAAAATTAATATCTTGAAAATTGATATCTTCTCTTTGAAATAGGTTAATAAATGTAAATGACAATTGAGTACTTTTTACTTTTTTATATATATATATATTTAATATAATAAATAAAATATCTGCACTTAGGAATAGAAACATATGCCTTGATGGAAAGTAAAAAAATAAAAATTATTATTTTAGTGAAAGAAATAGAAAGTAATAAAATATTTTTCACACACAAGAATATATAATATATATATATATATATATATATATATATATATATATATATATATATATATATATATATATATATATATATATATATATATATATATATATATATATATATATATATATATATATATATATATATATATATATATATATATATCAATAATAGAAATGTCTCTATACGTCCATACATATATACTGATTTTTATATTTTTATATTTTTTTATACATACATATATTTTTTTTAAATTTTCTTAGCTACATCTAGGCGGATTTAAGGATATATAAAATCTTTAAAAAAAACACGTGCAGTAAACTCTACTACTATAGAAGTGAGGAAATCTGCATGTCTGACAGAACCTAGCAAGTGTTCGTAAGACATGCTCAGTCCGCCAACACGCAGTAGGCCAGCGCGGGGGACTATGGCCTGATCCCCCTCGTACTGAGGGAGGCCCACCCCCAGCTGTGGGACGTTAAAAAAGGCCGAATACAATACTATAGAAGAAAAAAAGTGACTCAAGACGTATTATTAATTATTGCTAAAAAGTATAAAAGTGAGATATTTAGTCTAGATTTAAAAAAAATGTCGCTGTATTTTTCATTACAATTACTTGTAAATCAATAAAAAACAATAATGCCGTTATCGTTTTTTTAAATATTAATTACTATTTTTTTTAATTTAATCATTATATAAACACATGTCAAAACTCATACAGCCTCGTCATTTTTAAACTATTTTCATTAATTTTTTTTTCTAATTTTATTATATTTAGAATTATTTTTTTTTCTATTTTCGTTAAATGATAAAATTAAATTTAACAAAAAAATTTACACCACCATTTCTGAGAATCATTTCATATAGCTTAAACATAAATACTTTCTAATTTTATAACAAAAAATTTCAAAACACTCCTAATTAAAAAAAAAAAAACTACAGACTATATATAAAAGACCAAAATATTAAGTTTAAATAAAAAAAAAACAAAGTTATCCTTATTCAAAGCGACATGGAATCCTTTTTAAATCCCAAGAAGGTGTGGCAGAAAGGATTTATTTCTTCCACATTTAATTTGTTTCATCCATTAGTAATAAATTTCATTTTCACGGTACGTAAGGAAAAGTTTGCGTCACACGTCCGATTGCCCTGGAAAAATAATAATTAAAACTAGAAAAAAATATTTTTTTAAAAAAAGTCTATAAATATTGTTAAATGATAAATTTTAGAATGTTTAATTATTAACTTTGCTTATAATTTTAAAAAATATATTGTTTTTGATTGTTGCCGCTTGGTGCTTTATATTTTTTATCTGTCATTCTCTGCCTTCCCTTGAAGCTTGAACTATTGTCACTGTTTGTATATACACTGATTGAAATCCAAGAAATCTTATTCAATTATATTTATTATAACCTAAAATATAATAAATATGACTTTTCTATACTTGATACAGACAGACAGACAAACATGCTAAAAACTATAAATTTGGCTTTAGTATCGATAATAATGACAATTTCAATGAAATGAAATAGAAAGAAATAGAAGGAAATAGGAAAAAATAGAATAGAAATTAATAATACAATTTTTTTTTAATGTACATTACTGACAGCAGTAAAAATTGTTTTATATGTTATACCTTAATAACATGCTCTCATCGTTCAATTTCATCAAAATATGTCCAGTAGTTTTTTCATGATGTGTTCACAAACAGACAGACAGACAAAAATTCTAAAAATTATAGATTCGGCCTCTGTATCGATAATAATTACTATTTCAATAAGCTTTTCCAAAAAATATTCAATGTACAGATTTAACTCAGAATTTTATTAAGATGTTTTGCTCAGGCTCATCCCTAAAATTTAAAAAATTAGACGAAGTCATCTGACGTTTACTATGTTGTCAGTTTTTGATAAAATAAAAATAGTGTTGTGAAATACAATTAATATTCTTTTATAGTTTGAAATGATTAACTATTCACACTCATTGTTCATTCATCTGATTGAACGAGAACTGAACGCATCACTATTACTTTAAATTATTTTACAAACTGACATTAGCTATTGTCAGTTGGCTTCGTCTAATTAAAAATACGACTGTAGATTTGGAGAGATCGAAACCGCGGATTCCGCTAGTAAACGTATACAAAAACTCGACAAATTATATACTAAAACCTTCCTCGAGAACCGCTCTATCCATTGGTGAAAAGAGCATGAAAATCGGTGCAGTAGTTTTTGAGTTCATCGCGAACAGACAGACAGACTTTGTTTTATAATATGTAGTGATAATTAAATGTCTTACCTAGTACCCAACCCGGCAGTGAACAGCAGTCTCCGGCCTCTCACCAAGTATTCTGGGCATCTTGCAAATCTGAAGAGTACGGAGGCCCCTTCTCCGGCTCTCAGGACATTGTTTGGAGCCATTATACCCTGAATGAGGAAGTTATATACATTAATTTTAAGTTATTCTTTATAATATTAGTTATCTGCCACTACCGCCTCGGTAGTGTAGTGGCTAGCATGTACGGTCGCACACCGGGAGGTCCTGGGTTCGAGTCCCGGGTCGGGCCAAGTTTAGTTATTGAGTCTTTCTGTTTAGTAAGCCTCAGTAACAGCCCGGAGTTGGGAAGTCGGCGGTGTGTCACCACCGAGCTACGGCAGAGCACGTGTCACGTCACTTCTGCTGCTTAACTCTCACTGGTCGTGTCTCGTGTCGTCCCACTGAAGTATGAGAGTGACAGGAACAGAGAGTGCTCTTGTGTCTGCACTATAATATCTCCTGCGCAGTTGGCTAGTCTCAGTGAGATTGACCGCCATGGCCGGAATCGGCCGGGAGGACATTATTTATTTATTATCCGCCAGTGAAATTCATATCAAAATTGGTCCAGTCTGAGTAAGACAAAAAAAAATTATGAGGTCTGTACATAATTACATAATATTATGTAGAAGAAATATTTCCATAGTGAAAATATAAAAGATTAATAAAAAAATATTTTAAAATAAAAATAACCCACCTCTATAATGGCTGTCTGTCGCACATTTCCCACATGCACGGAGCACTGGAAGCCCGGGTAGATGGCGGTGGAGTGTCGCAGAACGTGCACTGACGCCTGGAAATAGTCGCATATTGTCAAAAATATATTTATTTTACAAAAAAAGTGACCTAATTTATCCTTATAACCTCAGCTATCTGCCAATGAAAGTCTTGTTAAAATTAGTCCAGCAGTTGCGGAGATAAGCCAGTACAAACTAACAATCAAATAAAAAAATGATATTTTCTTATAAATACACACCATGTATAGGACTTTTAAAAGCAACAAACAGACAATTCAATTTTATTTATCTATATACATAGATAATTTATTTAAAAAATAACTATATATTAATAAATATGTTGGTACATTAACACACAGCGCCATCTAGTTCCGTGGTAATCTACGAAGCTTCTGTTACGGATACCAGATAGTTGATACGCTACACATATATAACTTTACATACATACATATTATATTAAACACCCATGACTGGAGTACAAACATTCGTTTTCAACAAAAGCCTCTAGCAGGACTCGAACCCGCGACCGCTGGGTTCACCAATCAAATGAAACTCACCTGAAAATATATACATCCTCTAGGATCATTCGGGTCTTCCAAAAGCACTAGATCATTACAGATGCATTTGTCTAAATCAATTTTATCATCAGATTTACTATTCTTCGTAGAAATGTCGTCCTCTTTATAAATATTAGGGGTTTTAATTTCAATGTTTTTGGACAGACTGTTCTGAACGTTGGCTATATCTTGTAGTATATTTTTGTTTTGACGTCTTGCATTTTTCCCGTTTTTCTCAGCTTGCGATGCATTTACTAGCTCTGTTATCTGAAATAAGATGAAATAGATTGAAATGGAAAGAAATAGAATGAAATAGGAAAAAATAGAAAGGAAATAACTTTGATAATGTTGATTTTTCAGAGATATCTTTATATATATAATTCTTCTGTGAGTGTGTATGTCACTGAACTTCTCTCAAACGACTGGACCGATTTTGATGAAATTTTTTGTGTGCGTTCAAGGGGATCTGGGAATGGTTTAGATTCACAATTTTGTCCGCTGGACAATGTTTTTTTAATTGCTGTTCGTTAGTCTCGCTAAAACTCGAAAACGGCTGGACCGATTTGGCTAATTTTGGTCTTGAATTATTTGTGGAAGCCCAGAGAAGGTTTAAAAGGTGAATAAATATGAAAAAAAAGTTTAGGTCTTTTATTTATCGATTGAGGCAGTACGAAGTCTGCCGGGTCAGCTAGTTTTCCAGTATAAAAGTATCCTATTTGTTGATCTAAATAATAACTATCATTATACTAAATTACATCAAAATCAGTTCAGTAGTTTTGCTCTTAATGCGGTCACAGACAGATGGACACAAAAACTAAAAACTTATATTCAGCCTCTGTATTGCTAATAATTACTATTTCAATAAGATTTGCCAAACAATATTTAGTTAGAATTTTATCATATTATATATAATTTGAATTTTTCCTTGACAGTAATCATTATATTAGCTTTATTATAGAACAATGCGTTAGCCATTTTTACTTTTTTTTCTCTCTTTTTGCTATCTGCGATCAGTCCTTGGACTATAAACAGATCTGTGGTGCCATTTTTACTTATATATTAACATTTATTTACTCATTGTAATAATAAGTATTCTGTTAAATAAATTTTTGTATGTCAGTCTGTTTGTTCCAGTTAACCACTGAAACGACTGAACCAATTCTGACGGGACTTTCACTCGCAGATAGCTTATGTTAAACTAACTTAGGCTTCTATTATTCATTACAAAATACCAAAAACCGTTAAATTTATTATCACAATAAAAAAAAAACAACAACTCACTTCTCTCCCTTTGCACTTGCCCGGAGGACATCCACCGAAGGTTGGTATCTCATGGTCCACCTTGTACCTCTCCGGGACAGCCAGCAGGACCATGCCCTGCCTCAGGTTGGGGGGGAAGTGGCTGAGGCCGAGGGACGCTGACTGACCAGCTTTGACCACTCCGCAGGGAACTCTGTTCCGGTAGATGGTTTTCACTGAGATTTCTACGAATTCTCCCGTGTCTAATGGACCTGGGAAGAACAATTAATATTAGTTATCACTACGTATTATAAAACAAAGTCCACTGCTGCGTCTGTCTGTCTGTTCGCGATAAACTCAAAAACTACAGCACCGATTTCCATATTGATTTACTAACGGATAGAGTGGTTCTCAATGAAGGTAGTAAATAATTTGTCAAGTTTTTGTATACATTTACCAGAACAAATGCTCCAGCGGGACTCAAACCTGCGACCGCTGGCGTTGTATGTTCCCAACATATTTATCTTATACCTTTAATATATATATATATATATATATATATATATATATATATATATATATATATATATATATATATATATATATATATATATATATATATATATATATATATATATATATATATATAGCTAGGATTTATTTCTAGAAAACGTTATTTTATCAATATTTTCAGGCAATGAAAAAAAAGCTACAATACCATTAGAATACGAAGGTAAATTTCGCTGTCATCCACAAAATTATAATAGCTCACATTGATTGACAGCGGAAACCGGGCGGTCTCTAACCAGAAGTCCTCGGTTCGAATCCAGGTGTTTCCAGTCCGATTATTATTTTTTCTTTTTTTATATTTTATATATGTATGTATGTATGTATGTATGTAAAACCTGATATATTATATTTTATATATGTATGTATATATGTATATATGTATATATGTATGTATCTATGTATCTATGTATGTATGTATGTATGTTTGTATGTATATATTCACCTATAATCAAGTTGTCGCCCTCATACAGCTGTCCCCGCGCCAGCAAGCCGCCGACCACGGGCCCCGCGGAGTCCCCCACATGGAATATCTCATCGATTTGGAATTCACATGTTTCCTAGAAAATAAAAATACTCTTAACTACATACTAGAGACTCACTTAGAGTAAATTTTCAGGGTTGACATATTTCCCCGCATTAAAAATTCTTTTATAATGAGCTATCATCATACTTAATTTTATTACATTCTGTCCAGTCGTTTACAAGTGTTGTGACAAACAAACAAAAATAATTAATTCAATTGAAATCTTTTGTTAATTAGTTCAAAACGTTCCCCAAATTACTTCGCTATAATCACATAGAACACATCGAGTCTTACACACAATCACTATTTGCATTTTCTACTAGATGATGGACCAAATATGGTCCATACCCCAACCATGGACCAAATATGTACTATCCCCCAAACATTGACCAAACATGATCCGCCTCCCCAAACATGGACTAAATAAGGTCAAGCATCCATTTTTAGTTGACTGACCAAATTTAGTCCATCTTCCAAAAATGGCCAAAATGAAGTCCACCCCCAACCATGGACCACAGTATAACCAATGCTAGTCTATAAGCATGGACTCCAAACATGGACCACAATCATTACCAACATTAATCCTCGCATGGACCGAAATCACCAATTTATAACATCTGATTTAATTTAATAATCTTGTTAATGGATTCAAAGCGTTGCGTAAATTAATCATACTATTACTATTTACATTGAAGCATCACTAAGCACATGGACCAAATATGTTCCATACCCCAATTGTGGACCAAATAAGGTCCATCCACCAAAAGTGGACCAAATACGGTCCATCGACCATTTTCGCTCAAATTTGTTCCCCCCTAACCATGGTCCATCCCCCACCATGGACCACGGCATAGCCAATGCTACTCAATATACGGTCCATCATCCATTTTCGACCAAATTTGTTCCCCCCAACCATGGTCCATCCCCAGACCATGGACTATGGAGCACGGCACAGCCATGTACTCACGTCGGGGCGCGGCGCGGCGGCGGCGGGCGGCGGGCGCAGCGCCAGCAGGTACGCGTGCAGCGCCGCCAGCCCCGCGCCGCGCACGCTGCTCACCGGGAACACCGGCACCGCCCACCCCGCCCTGCACACACACACACACACATTTGACGACTCGTTTGGCTCAGTTGGTAGTGACCCTACTTTCTGCGCCAGCGGTCGCGGGTTCGAGTCCCGCTGGGGGCAAGCATTTGTTGAGAACGAATGTTTGTACTCCAGTCATGGATGTTTATAATTTATATTTATAATATGTATGTATTTAAAAATTATTTGTGTAGTATATTAACTATCCGTAACACAAGCTTCATAGCTTAGCACGGAACTAGATGGCGCTGTTGTAATAACGTCCCAACATATTTATTTATTTATTTATTATCAAACCTTACTCGAGAACCACTCTATCCATTGGTGAAAACACCATAAAAATCGGTGCAGTAGTTTTTGAGTTAAACGCGGACAAACAGACAGACGCGACGAAGAACTTTGTTTCATAATAATTATTATGTAGCGATTCAAATAGACTTTTATAAGCTCTTTTGAATCGTCATTTTACATTATAATAATATAGAATTTAAATTAAATGTCAGTACGTAAATCTGTGAGGAAGCTACTATTGACTTGGAAGGCAGTTCTGCTGAGAAGAACCCAAAAATTGCCTCTTAAACAACAACACATGTCACGGTATAGGTCGATGTTGTTATAAATGTGATAAATGTTGTTATAAATGCAAGTATACTTTAGTTACTTTATTTTCTATCGAATCAAAATCAGTCAAAAACCTTAGCCTTTTTTTAATTTCATCATCATCATCATCAGCCCTTTTTAACGTCCCACAGCTGGGGGTGGGCCTCCCTCAGTACGAAGGGGATCAGGCCATAGTCCACCGCGCTGGCCCAGTGCGTGTTGGCGGACTGAGCATGTCTTACGAAAACACACGCAGGTTTCCTCACGATGTTTTCCTTCACCGTAAGACAAGTGGTAATCAAGATAGAAATGATTCGCACATGAAAGTATCAGAGGTGCGAGACCCGGATTTGAACCCGCGTCACTCGGTTATACAAGCGACGCGTTACCGCTGGGCAACCACTGGCTTCGCGGGCTGGCTTTTTAATTTATTTTTTATTTATTTTTTTCTTTATTTTTTTTAACAGAATCCTAATTTTTATTTTAAAATAAAAGTTGCCAACATTATTGACTTTAACATCAGCTATTTACCAGTGAAAGTGGCATCAAAATTTTTCCAGCCATTTCAAAGGTTGATTACTAAACAGACAATAATCTTAGGAATCTTCGCATGTATATTGACTGGGACGTTCAAAATCACCGAAAGCCAAGTAGTCATCATATTGAAAATCACATGGAAATATCAGACCAATGTCCTGGATTTGAACCCGCTACATTCGAACACTTAAATAAGCACATTACAGGGCTACATTGTAAGAATGAAAAAGAAGACAACTCACTCTTCTTCTTTCTTCTCATCAGCCATCTTGCCAGTATCGATGGTATCCAGGATAGACTTCTGCGGGGCCACACAATTCCTGGCGAGATTCTCATCCGTTATGAGCAGGGGTTTCTGAAAAAGAATAATTATTAAAAAAAATACTTATTTATTTACATAAATTAGGCATGAACGTAACAAAAAAAATTGTTTTGATTTTTTTATATTTTTTCGTATTATAGGTATTTTCTTAATAAGTATTAATTAGAAAAGGTAGTTTTATTTAAAATGTCAATATATTAGAGCACAATAAATAAAAAAAAAACAAAATGGCTGACAAACCAACCTTATTAGCGGGCTCCAGCAGTTGCGCCAACCTCGAGACAATGTTGCCAACATTGTTGTTTAACTCACATTTATTTATTACCGCGAAGAACGGCATATCTAGAGCTAGCAACAATCCGATGTGCTCTTCTGTTATTTTAGTGATACCAGCTGTGGCCGAAATCTGAAAAAAAAACAATAATAGCTCAGTTTTTGACATTACTTGTTATGACGGTCAAAGATTCGAGTCCCGTTAAGGGCATTTAATTGTGCAATGAACAAGAATGTCTGGACACCTGAACATTTATAATATGTGTTTAAAATTTATATGTGTAGTGTATTAACTATCTGGTATCCGTAACACTAGCCTCGTAGCTTACCACGGAACTAGATGGCACTGTGTGCTAATGTCCCAACATATTTATGTATTTATTTAACTATAATAATTCTAACCGCAACCCACCCACATTACCCACAACTGGGGGTAGGTTCAGTATTTTTTTAAATAGAATAAAATGTATACCTTCTATCTACCTCTATATTATAATTATGTAGTAATATTTTTTACTTTATAGATTTTGTAAGTAACTTAATATTATGATATACTCTATTGTCTGTGGTAATCGCTGTAAAATAGAATATGTTGCATTAAGTCCTTAATAAAAATATTCTTGATAAAATATTCGTTATTTCCACATGAATATATCATTTTTAAATAAAGGAATAATAATAAAAAAAACTTTTTTTTTCTTTTTTTTTCTAGCAACTCACCACAAGCATGGCATAGTGCGGGGAATACCCGGTGAGTCCATGCAGCGTTGTCCTCTGGTACTTGCTGTGTCCCGCCAGGTCTAAGAAGGACACCAACTTGGCACTCCTCTCGCCTATTCTTTCAGCAGTCATCAGTTCTGAGCATCCATAATTGACTACATTCCCCTGAAAATAAAAAAAAAAAATAAGAAGTGCCATATTTGACGTCACGTTTGGTTCAGTTGGTAGTGGTACGTACTTTCTGCGCCAGCGGTCGTGGGTTCGAGTCCAGCGGGGGGCATTCATTTGTTGAGTACGAATGTTTGTACTCCAGTCATGGGTGTTGATATTTATAATATGTATGTGAAGTTACATGTGTGGTGTATCAACTATCTGGTATCCGTAACACAAGCCTCGTAGCATACCACGGAACTAGATGGCGCTGTTGTAATAATTTCCCAACATATTCATTTATTTATACCATCAGTACATATTATAAAACAAAGTCCTCCGCCGCGTCTGTCTGTCTGTTCGCGATAAACTCAAAAACTAATGCACCGATTTTCATGCTGTTTTCACCAATGTATAGAGTGGTTCTCGAGGTAGGTTTCAGTATATAATTTATCAAGTTTTTGTATATATACACTAGCAGAACCCGCGGCTTCGCTCGCGTTATATCTAGGGACAAGCCCGAGCGGCAAAAAAATAACGTCTGTTGTATAGGAGCCCCCTTAAATATCTATTTTGATCTGTTTTTTAGTATTAGTTGTTATGGCGGCAACACAAATATATCATCTGTGAAAATTTCAACGAACTATCACGGTTCATGAGATACAGCCTGGTGACATACGGACAGACAGACAGATGGACAGTCTAAGTTATAAGGTCCTGTTTTACTCTTTGGGTACGGAACCCTAAAAATAGTAAGTAGAAATAAAAGATTTAATTAAACCTTTTTTTAGAATAGTGTGATTAATGATTATATTTAAGGCTTCACCTGAGCATCGAACCCCAGTATCTCGTGGCTGAGGGACGAGGTCCTGCCACTCTTCACTTCATGCAGATGTCTGAACATGTTCAAGCGCGCACTACCTCGTCCATTATCCAATTCACCTATTGGAAATGAAAAGAAAAAATACATTGTCCAAGCTTATATTAAGCTTGCAATATTTATTTTAGTATATCTGTGTGTATGTAAATTAAAAAAATAAAACATTGGCAGGAATTCGCAAACGTACGTAGAACAATTCATCAGTTTTATCAAAATCGATAATATCGTTTTATGAGGTATAGCATACAAACAATAGAGATTTAGGTTTTTTAACCCCCGACATAGTTATAAGTTATAAGAGTGTTATAAGTTTGATGTGTCTATGTGAGTCTGTGGCGTCGTAGCTCACGAACGGATGAACCAATTTTGATTTTTTTTGTTTGAAGGTTTGAGCTATGTTTGATGAAAATCGTTCCAAGATGGCCGCCGCCACAAAATGGCGGATTACATATTTTTCACAACTCCTTCAATATAGGTATCAACTATCAAATGAAAGGGCAGGATTAGTAAGATACTATTTTTTTAATTACTTACTTACTTATTGTATTAATTTAATTTTTTTTAAATCTCACCCTGAGTAAGAACACCAATGAGAGTCGACTTGCCAGCTTCGTTGGCGCCCATCACCGCCACGCGCAGCTCCACGCTCTGCTGCGTATCCGCTAACTGGAGATTAAGAAATGGTTAACTGTGGCTTAACTATGGATTAATTTTTCTATATTAAATTATGGTTAAACCATGGTTTAATGTTTCCTTATTAGAAAAGCGTTAAACTATGGTTTAATTTTTCTAATAAGGAGATTGTTTAACTATGGTTTTTTTTATTAAATAAATACGGAGCAATATTTTTGACATGTAACTTGGGCCAGTGTTGCCAGTCAGTATTGCCAGTCTAGAAATGTAATGGCAAGACGCACAGTTCGTTATAATCCGACAACATTGACGTATCGTCACTCATTCATCGTCGTCATTCAATGGTTATTTTGGTAGATTACTATTTTTTTACAGCAGTGACAGGTAAGTGATATGCTTTCTTTGAAAATCAAGCGAAGCGGATTCAAACAAAGTTTCTTTTTCTAATATTCAATATTTTCACATGTTTTTTAAATTTTCACATTATTACTTATTTAAAGGATTGGACTATTGCCTGAACCCCATAATACTTAAGTAAATAGGATTGTATATAAATTTCCATTGCAAAACAAATATTTAGTAAAAAATATTAATTGGGTAAGACAAAATTTCTATGCACAGATCGACTAACCTACAATCATATAGAATATAGATCAATCAACAAAACAACCCATCTCACGTAAAGCCTTAGCCACAGTCCGGCCAGTCGCAACCCTGCGCACGCGCACGTCCACCATAACGAATGCACATAGATCGACTAAGTTACAGCTAGGGTTGCCACCCCTACTATATTTTAGAGTAGTTTACTATAATTAAATCCCAAATACTTTAATTTTGGAAAAAACATGTAGGCAGAACTGCTATATTTTACGAACTATAAAAAATATATATTTAAATGTAACTGAATATTTGTGGAACGAAAATTACCTACTTTGTTTTTCATTTCGAACTTAAAAATGTGGCAACCCTTGTATAATATGTTAATTATCATTGGTCACTAATAGATGGCAGTACGTGTCGTTTAAATCGCGCTATCGTTTGGTTATTTCCAATCAGTTAAGTTAAAATGTTGCCTCGATGTTTGTATGCACTCTTGGAAGTAAGTACATAGCAGTACGATCTTTATCACTGGTTGTTTCTATGTGAATAGTGGAATGTGAGTAGTGAGTTTGAGACACTAGAAGAAGACGAAGTGTCTTCTAAAGCAAAGGAGTGGATTGTACACAATGATATTATATACAGGATACGCCACAAACGCACCAAACGCGTGGCGTGGATTGGTTCCATTTGTGACCAGTCAGTTGAGCTGTCACCTGTCATTGCGAGCACGCGTGTCGAATAGCTGTCTCTTTCACTCTTACGCTTTGCGTATTTCCCGTCGCACTCATAGCGTGTGTTTAGATGTACAGTGTTGTTAAATGTGTATGTGTGTGTCGCGGAACAATTATGTTGTGCGTGCAGTATGAACGTGACGTATCTTGTATATATAATACAATTGGTCTTAAGTAGGTTGTCTACCTTGCGTATGTAGACTTCAGCGACAGCGCGCGCAGGCGCGACCCGGCGCGCACGCGCAGCTACCAGCACGGCGCCCAGCGCGGCCGCCATGCGGCGCAGCGCGCGCAGCGAGGCGCGGAGTGCACGCGCGCGTAAACCGCGCAGCGCGCCGCAGTCGCGCACGCCCACTACGTACACCGCGCTGCCGCCGCCCGACCGCAGCCGCCATTTTAACTGGCGGGTGCGCAATAGGCACTTTTATCATCATCAATTCACCACTGCTGGGCACGGGCTTCCCTCAATACGAGGGGATCAGGCCTTAGTCCACCGCGCTGGCCTAATGCGTGTTAGCGGACTTCATATTTCTTACAAAAACTTGCTAGATTTTCTCAAACATGCAGGTTTCCTCACGATGTTTTCCTTCACCGTAAGACAAGTGGTCATCATGATAGAAATGATTCGCACATGAAATCGGTAATCGAATGAATAAAGAAAATATTATTCGTCCGACAATTGTCGATTTGTACGAATATCTATCACTTTTTTTATTTCTAATAAAAAATAAGTGAGTTTTAGGTGCAGGATATATGCAAAATATAAAAAGAAAATAACCTTAACCTACCGAGCTGAAATTTTATTATTTAAGATTCCACCGACTTTTAACGTAACATTATTTTTATCCTTTATCACACGTTAATCAAACTACTTTGAGCTAATCATCCGATAAATGTACGAATAAATATAATTTATTCGTCCAGTACCCGTACAAATAGGCACTCCGTTTTGATAATTGGAAAAAATTTTTAAAATATAAAAAAGTGCGTGCGTACAAAGTACACATGTCAGAAGTGAAACTTCTTTATTTATAAATTTAACTTACAGTTTACACACTGTATAAATACTAATGATAATGTAATTTAAATAATTAAGCATTCGAAACGTCAGGAACTAAAAATTAAAATAAATCCGCGACAAAATCCGAAAAGGTAGTTTCATTTATAATATCGAATATTCGCGTAAACCTAAGAAAGTATTATGTGAACCTAAAACTATTTTAAAAATTTACATCAAATCAAACATTTGAAAAACTACCACAAAACAGTAAATTATCAAATATACAAATGGACATTGGCGTAAGCCATCAACGAGAGCGGACATGTCGCTTAAGTGGCTTCCACACGATACAATTTTTCGACCAATTCGACTAGATTGGCAATCGAATTATGAAGTGTGGATATAAATATGAAATTGAAGGTCATCGGTGACCTTATTGCTGTTCCTTTAACAACCACTGTTTTGTTCATAGTCTTCCTATTTTTATTATCTAATCCACCCTAAATTTTGCTTCTTGTTAAGAGACATTACACTGTAAGTCAGTGCAGCAGGGAAAAAAAATAAAACTAAAAAATTGGCGATCTTCAATGTACGTGTGGACTGACAATCAGGTTCAATCGGCCAATCTGATTGGCAAATAAATTGTATATTATCGTGCCAATGCATGTTATACGGTAAATACATCCCCTATCTCTTTCCCATATACCTGTGTGACCAGATGTTGGAAGCGTCTCTCGCAAGGCGACACTAGCTGCAATTTATATTCCACATTGCCAAAGCGAGGCTCTGGAGGGAGGCTGCCATAACATTCATCTCCTGAATCCTCAGCATCTGAAGTACTAAGGGATAGAACAATATATTTAGTACTAGCGGTGCCCGCGGCTTCGCTCGCGCTAAGAGTGAATAAAATAAAATTTTTTGCTTATATAGTGTTACTTATAATGTACCAAGGACTGATTCCCAATTTAAAGTAAACTACTGTGTAGCATCCTGCCGTGCCGCCACTGCTGCGCTTTCTAAAACTTATTTCCTATTTTTAACCAATTTTGCTACTACATGTGTATCATAATTTCTTTGTGTGTTTTTCGTTAATGATAAACTGATGTACGTGGTTCATTGTTATGGACTTATGGTAAAAATTACTGTTAAATATTTCTCCTACGCAAATTGTGCCACCCGTTAACCCCCATAGGGGTTGATTTTCAAAAAACGCTTAGATATGTATCTCATAATTTGTATTGCAGAGCATTATTTCAGTGTCACGCAAAATATTTCAATAGAATTAAATTTCCCATACAAACTTAGCCACCCCCTTTAACCCCCAATGGGGGTGAATTTCGAAAAACCCTGAAATACGTGTTTCATCATTTGTACTAAAAAGCATTAATTCAAAGTTTCATGCAAAAATGTGCAATAAAAATATTTTTCTCATACAAACTTTGCCACCCCTTTTAATCCTTTTAGGGGTTGAATTTCCAAAAAATAATACGCCTATTTCCTTCTCATGAATGCAAACTATCTACATATCAAATTTCAGCAAAATCGGTTGGGTGGTTTAGGCGTGAAAAGGTAACAGACAGACAGACAGACAGACAGAGTTACTTTCGCATTTATAATATTAGTATGGATAGTGTTGTAACTATGGACTGTTGTACCTGTGGACACCATCGATATCTTGAAAAATAAAACACAGGAACGAACAGGAAACATGAACTGACGCACCCGTGAAGTATTATTGACATTTGGAGTCTAATAAATAAAGAAAAAGAAAAACTTATTTTAATAAACAAATCGTCAATGTCCACAGGTACAACCCTTCCTATAAATTTATACTCTTTTATGTTTACGTATATTTTTTTTATTTTTTATGGCACTTCCATTGCCTTCAAAGCAAAAAATACAAAAAATAGATTGAATCATTTAAATTTATCAGTGCAAAAGAAACCTAGTATGCACTTACTCTAAACTTATAAAATCATGTAAAAACTCACGTATCATCACAAAAGTCGTCCATGTCATCCGAACTGTAGAAGAAATCGCTCTCCAAATCCGTTTCTAGATCCCCGGATAGATACATATCATCCTTTATCCTGACTTTTTCCAATTTATCTATGACGTTGTAAATCCTATCATCCTCAAACTTTGTCACATTTTCTTTCCTTTTCGTAGTTTTAATATCTTTGAGATCGTTTACATTTTTACCAACTTTTTCGTCGCAAACTTTGGGAATAGATGACTGGTTGTTGAGAGTTTCTGGCACTTCCTCTTGCCAAGCGTTGTTGAATGGGATATCTTTTGCAGGAGAGATTTTGTTTTTTTTCCTGCGGTTTTTGCGACAAGAGTTACGTCTGCGCGTCTTTTTGTCTTCTTTGCTATCTGGAATTTTTTATATTTCATACTAAAACACTCCTGCACTTGCGTAATGGGATTATGTCCTGACCATTTACTGGGAGGCTCACCCCATGATTGGTATTTTGAAGCGGATGAATTATTATTTTTAATGAAATATAATATTATAAGGCAGTGGTAGCCCAGTGCTGACCACTGCCATGGATAACTTGTCTTACGGTGAAGGAAAACATCGTGAGGAAACCTGCATGTCTAAAAGAACCTGCAAATTTTCGTAAGACATGTGAAGTATGTTACTGGGCTGCCATTGCCTAACTTTAAATATCCATAAAAAACCAATTCCTCTCGCAAGAGAACCTTACCTTCATCTTTTTTATTGACTTCGATGTAATTCTCAATGTAGCTACAATCTTTGACTAGTATCTCAGTACTGAGGTCCGGCTCGCAGAGGAAAGACGACTCCTCGGGCAACGTTTCGTTTTTCCCGTGGGATCGACGACCTCTTCTCCTTCCTTCAAAACAAAAATATGTTGGGACATTAGCATTTCGCACACAGCACTATCTAGTTCCACGATAATCTAGAAACGAATATCCTCAGCGGGACCCGAACCCCGACCGGTACAGCAATTAGGTCTTAAAAAATATTGTTTAATTGTATAGTGAAGTCTTTGATTACTTTACTTTTCAACCGACTTCCAAAAGGAGGAGGTTATCAATTCGTCTGTATTTTTTTTTTTTTTTATGTTTGTTAGCTCATAACTTTGAACTGGGTGAACCGATTTTGATGATTCTTTTTTTATTTGAAAGGTAGTGCTTCCCATGTGGTCCCATTTTAATATTTTCCAGTTCTGACAATGGCATCCATGAGAAAACCATAAAAGTCTTAAATTTGCATTAAGTATTTGCGCGACTAATGGACGAATAACTCAATATCACGCCAACTGATTTCGATGATTCTTTTTTTAATGGAAAGGATATACTTCAAGGGTACTTTGATGAGAGTTTGGTAAGGTTCTGATGATGGGATCCATGACAAAATATCGGAACTCTTCAATTTTTAGGAGCAAATTAACGATGCTCGGCCGAATCTTTTATAGGCTATATGGATATTTGAGTCACGTACCGTAACTGATGATGGAAGGTACAACTCCTCAACGGTTAGCAGTTTAAAGAATTTTTTTTCAATATAATACGCAATTATGGACCGATGGTTGTATACTTTCAGGCTATTAGGTTTACCTCATAATAGAAGGTAAATTTTTATAGTCATTATCTATTTATTAATTTTTATTGTCATATATATCATTCTTTGACGCTCGGTCAACTTGCTAAAATGTTTTGGTTAAACCTCCATTTGATATTTTCATTTATATTTAGTAAAAGTGATTAATTTCTTCAAAATTATACGCTAAAGTGTGTGTAAATATAAAATATATTGTGTCTCAAAATTTCATAACAATCAAATATGTGTACACCTAGTTACAAAGTAATATAAAATTATTCTAAAGAACTAAAAACAACAAGTGATTGACGGTGTATTTCGAACAGTACAAGCGAATCGCACGGTTAAGATCAGTACGCAAGAGTCACATTTGAGTGAGTTTACGTTTAAAGTGCTAATATCTACCTACCACAGTTATTGGACAAAGATTATTAACGCAGAACGGACATCTGCATTTTTCCCACTTCGAAAGGCATTAATACTGTTTTAAAAAATAAAACATTTTCTATATTGCCTTCCATCATGAAATGCCACGGTTGTCTTAAACTTATTAAAGATTTGAATAGCATAAAATGTTCATCTTCAACGTGTACTAAAAATTTTTGTTCTTTATGCATCAATCTTACGGAACTATCAATGGAGAAGAAGAGTAAATGGAAATGTCCTGATTGCTGTGCCACTAAGCGAAGAGTTGGAGATAACAGCTCAACACCTGTGCGCATAAATGAGGATGACTCGAACGTCACTATGCGTAAAAAGGCCGATGCACAATGTGTTACTGGAATGAATAGCGAAGTAAAGGAACTTATTGCTGAGTTTCGATTGCTAACCCAAGAATTATCCTCCCTAAAAAAACAGCTTGAAGACACTACAGCTTCTATTACATCCTGCCAGAAACGATTAGAAGAACTAGGGTCAGCGATAGCTAACAATGACAACCGAATTAAAAAGCTTGAGGATCGCGAAAGAGAAACTGAACTGCTTAAAGGCACAGTGAAAGAATTACAACAAGAATTGAATATAAAATCTCAAAACAATATCAGTAATGAACTAGAATTATGTGGTATTCCCGAAACTAATAATGAGAGTTTACAACATGTAGTTCTTTTAGCTGCGCGGAAAGTAGGAGTGGAGTTAGACGATGGCGACATTGACTGGGTTACCCGCGCTGGGCCCCGTATAAAGCGAGTGATTACCACATTTACAATCGCTATCGGAACTTTTGTAACAGCTTACTACGTAGACTTAAAATGGAATATGAAAAACACATACTGACTAGCAACTTAAGAAATCCTAAAAAACTGTGGCAATCGATAAAGGATATATGCAACCTGTCAGAAAACAAAGAAGAACCTTATGAGTTGCTGGCTACTCATGGTGAGATTAATATACAGTCATTAAATAAATGCAATGATTACTTTTTAAATGTGGGACATGAGTTAGCCAACCGTATACTACATGATTTACAAACTGACCAGGTGACCCTCCTCACTAAAGTCCATCCGAATAATTTTATGCCTAACTCATTCTTTATGCACCCTACAGACATATACGAACTAGAGTCCCTAATCGTTTCACTGCATAACGACAAAGCTCCAGGTATAGATGACCTTAGTAATAAACTTTTAAAGGACATAAAAGACGTTATCATCCACCCTCTCACTTTTATAATCAACTGCAGTTTAGAGACTGGTATATTTCCTGATAAATGGAAGATAGCGTGTATTAAACCTATACATAAAAACGGCCCGAAAGACTCTCCGCAAAACTATCGACCTATATCACTGTTAACAGCATTCTCAAAACTACTAGAAAAAATTGTAAGTGCACGGTTAACTAATTTCATTGAAGCAAACAAACTTATCTCCTCGAGACAATTTGGGTTTAGAAAAGGAAAATCGACGATTGATGCAATCACCCTATTCACTAATACTATAGCTACTAATTTAGAAAACAACAAGGCTAGTATAGGAGTATTCTTGGATTTATCTAAGGCCTTCGATACAGTGTCCACATTAATTCTATTGAAAAAATTAGAAGTACAGTTTGCTATAAGGGGAGTTGCACTGGAGTGGTTCAAAAGCTACCTAACCAACAGAAAACAATGTGTCAGAGTCTGTGGCTATGAAAGTTCACAAAAAACAGTTAACTTTGGAGTTCCACAGGGTAGTATACTAGGCCCTACACTGTTTACTATGTATATTAACGACATACACAACAATACCGACGGAGATATCATCTGTTACGCAGATGATACTGTTATTATTTATGAGGGTGACAATTGGCCTGATGTTTTTTTGAAGGCTGAACTGGGAATGAAACGTATTTCAACATGGTTGCATTACAATCTTCTTACTTTAAACACAAAGAAAAGTAATTATATGTGCTTTCATAAAACCGTGGCATCGGCCCCAAATACGTCATTGCAGCTAAAACTACATACATGTAATCTCAGTTACCAAGATCAATGTAATTGTGATAAACTAAATAAAGTAGATACAGTGAAATACTTGGGAATTCTTATCGATCAACATATGACTTTTAAAGAACATATAAAATCATTATCAATCCGAGTGCGCAAGATCATTCACGTCATGAGACTACTTCGCAACACAGCATCAGTAGACATCTTAAGATCTGTATATTTTGCGTTGTGCCAATCCATAATAACATATGGCTTGACGGCTTGGGGTGGTGCTGCAAAGTCACATATGATACAGATAGAAAGAGCCCAAAGATCCGTGCTTAAGACAATGCTCAAAAAACCTTTTATGTATCCCACTTCTCTAATCTACAAGGACAGTAAAGTATTAAGTGTGCGCCAATTGTTTATTTTAAATATGACTCTCAAAATTCATAAAACCGTTATTTTGTCCCCGGAATACCAGAATTTACTAGCTCGTCGAGTTTTTAAGATTCCTTTACCGAGTGTAAGGTCGTGCTTTGCAAAACGTTTTAGTCCATATATTGACACGTTAATATATAACAAGGTTGTCGGTTTTTGTGACATTAAATATTGCTCAGTAAAGGAAGCTAAAACAAAAGTGGTGTCTTGGCTCGCTTCTTTAACATATGATGCTACAGAAAACCTTATTAGTGATATATCGTAATGGGCTTCATCAATTTCCCTAAACTGTGCAACTGTTTTGATACATAATTATGTTCATATTAATTAAGTTTTTGTTAATTCTATTTTATTTTTATTTATATATTATTATTATTTTTTTCTAAAAAAAAAATACAAAAAATAAAAGCAACATTTATATTTTTATAGTTTTATAGTTAAGATTCTTTCTTTGTCATACATATTACATATAATGATATAACTTTTGATAGCAATGTTTACCGAGCAACAATATCTTTTTGTAAATCGACTTGTGGTACTCACGATACAGGCTTTGCCTAGTGTGTGTACCTTTAGATATAAAATATATTGTAAACTGTACTTGACAATAAAGATTATTATTATTATTATTAACACAATACGTATCTACTTTCCGCTAAAAATTTTAAAATAAATTATTTTTAACAAAAAAACAAAAACCGACTTCCAAACTTAATAAATCTAAACTAAAAAGTAGAAAATAATACTTTTAGGACTTTGTTAATTTTGGAGTCGGTGCCAGCCAAAGCAAAATAACCCTAAATAGATACATATTTGATTTATCTATCAATTTGTAAACATAATCAAAATACCTGGCTGGCACCGACTCCAAAATTAACAAAGTCCTAAAAGTATTATTTTCTACTTTTTAGTTTAGATTTATTAAGTTTGGAAGTCGGTTTTTGTTTTTTTGTTAAAAATAATTTATCAATGAAACTACTTTTCTAGATGGTTTCTTTATTTTTTTATTTGATTTTTATTCTCGAGGTTTCGAATGCTTTACAGCAGTCATGGATACAGGAGAGACTGAGGTTTTTGACGATTTACAAGATTTTGTAGGTAGAAATCATCACAAAATGTTTTAATTTAATTGATGTTACCATCAGTCCCTATATCTCACCTTTTGGAGCATCAGGATTCTTTCGAACATTTTCTTGATCGTTTTTATGCCTTTTCTTACTATTGTGTTTATTTTGGTTACCATCAGACGGATCGAAGAGACTGAAGAACGAATCCATGATCTGTGAACAGTTTACAAAATTAATGTTTTAGGTCAATAACGAGATTCGAACATTCTTATTCGAAGAATTATAGGATGTAATCTATAAATAAAATAAAATTCTGAGTGGAATCTGTACATTAAATATTTTTTGCAAATCTTATTGAAGTGGTCATCATCATCGATATAGAGACCAAGTCTATGGTTTTTAGAATTGTTTTTGTCTGTCTGTCTGTGACCGCATCACGAGTAAACAACTGAATATATTTTGATGAAGTTTGGTATGAAGATAGGTGGTTATCCGGGTCAACATATAGAATAATTTTTCTGCGGGAAAATAAATTAACAAAATCTCATCTCCGAACAATTTCTACTAACCTTTAAACCGTACTTAGGGACGAACCTAAACGAAGTAATGTATACTTATACATAATCTTATGTAATATATAAAAATCTCGTGTCATAGTGTTTGTTATCAACTCCTCCGAAACGGTTTGACCGATTTTTATGAAATTTATTGTGTATACTTGGTAGGTCTGGGAATAGGTCATAGGCTATTTTTATTCTCCTAGGTGATAAGGGTGGCACTCTACAGGTTTTTTGTTATTAGACTTAATTTTTAATTTTTTAACGATTTGGCATCCAAAAATTCTTATAACCCTAATAAATTTTCATCCTTCTACCACCAATCCCTATGGTTAAATCGTGATAAGAACGCGGGCGGAGCCGCGGAAATTGCTAATGTACATATAAAAGAATTGCTTATTAAATACAATAACATAAGATTTTATGCAATAACTATCGGAAAATTTTAAATTATCTATATAAAAAAACATATTGCTTACTATTCATAAACAGAACTATTTGACGTTGAATCAAGACTAAAATAGTAACAATAACAAAATCGAGGAGAAGTCCGTTGAACCGCCCATCTACACATGTCAAATACACTGCATTTTTACATTTCTTTACTAGCGACTGGCCCTGACTCCTTGTGTTCGTAGCTATTTTAATGGTTAGTATGGATTTGTCAGAGATCCCGCATTGAAAAGTATCATTTATGTAGACTCACATATTATCATTGCAATTTCGTTAAAATCAGTCCCGTGGCTTTTTCGTAAAAAGATTTTTTGAACGACTTTTTCGTGAAACAATGACAATATCTATAAGATTTTATGCACTATGCTGAGTGCCTCCTCAATGTTTCAGTCCTCTGTATTATCTGTATTTTTGGAACAATCTCGCAAAAACAATGTGATGCAGTAGCCCAGTGGTAACGCGATCACTTGGATAACCGAGTGTTGCGGGTTATATACGGGTCTCGCATCTCTGATATTTTCACGTGCGAATCATTTCTATCATAAGTACTTTTTGTCTTACGGTGAAGGAAAACGTCGTGAGGAAACCTGCATGTTTGAGAGAATCCAGCAAGACATATGCAGTCTGTAAGCCCGTACTTGTCCAGCATGGTGGACTATGGCCTGATCCTCCTCGTATTGAAGGGAAGCCCACACCCAGCAGTGGGACGTTAAAAAGGGCTGAACACACGTAAAACAAAAATTTAAATCATAAATGAAATGACATTAAAAATATTGGCACTGTATGTATTACCGCAAAATACTTGGCGTCAGTTTCGTGGGATTATTTTGAGAAAAAAGCTGTACGACTACGTGATACGTAATCATGTTAAATGATTCGCACGTGAAAATATCAGTGCGAGACCCGGATTTGAACCCGCATCACTCGGATATCCAAACGAACGCGTTACCACTGAGCTAGCACTGTAGCTTATTTTAGGTATAATATATTTTTTTTAGCATTAAATAAAATTCTAAAATAATTTAAATACACTAAATATTTTTTGGACAATCTAATTGAAATACCAAGTAGTCATTCATATTGACACATAGGTCAAATGTATAGTTTTAAAAATGTTTGTCTGTCTGTAACCACATCAGGAGAAAACTACTGGATGATAGCTGGGTTTCCAGGTCTATAATATATATAAATAAAAAAAATAAAAAAATATGTTGGGACATTTTTACAACAGCGCCATCTAGTACCATGGTAAGCTACGAGGCTTGTGTTACGGATACGAGATAGATGATATACAACACATATAAATTTTAGACATATATATACATATTATAAATATAAACACCCATGTCTGGAGTACAAACATTCTCAAAAAACTCGCTCCCAGCGGGAATCGACCCCGCGACCGCTGGCGCAGAAAGTAGGGTCACTACCAACTGAGTCAAACGTGTCGTCATCATATAGGATGGAAAAACATCAAATTTTTTACAAAATACCAACCATAAAAAATACCTAGGTAAAAACCCAAACGAAGTGTGCCTGAGTCAATAATAGTCATATAATTATTAATTATGCAATAAACTTACCTAATAAATAAAATATTTTTATATGTAGAGATTAAAAAAAAAATTCTAAACCATAGTTTAGAAGATCAAGAAACACAAACAGACAGATTAGATCCCACTTTCTCTATTTGTCAAGAGTTTCTCTTGATTTTTTGTTCTAGAAAGCTTTGAATAATCAACAAAATTATTTGGAAACTTTTTTTAACAAAATAAGTAAATATAAAAATAATATTTAGTATTTTTTAGATGGCGACACTAGTAAATCTAACAATAAAATTCCTTAATACATAATGAAATAGGCCAATAGGCTGCTATTAGAAGCGGGGCTGGCATTCAGGACATCCACCCTTATATCTTCCTAAATTTTTCATAATGATTAGTACCTATCACATCACATGATATGGAATTGACATATAAGTCCTAGCAATTCCCGCAGTTCCGCCTGCGTTCTAATCATTAATAAAAATAGTGATTGGTGGTAAAAGGTTGAAAATTTAGGGTTATAAGTATTTTTTGATGCCCAATCATATAAAAAAATATGTAGAAAGCGACACCCTCATAACCATAAATTCTCAGACTTACCAAATATACACAAAAAATCATAAAAATCAATCGAGCTGTTTTGGAGAAGTTTGATAACAAACACTGTGACACAAGATTTTTATATATTAGATGTAACAAATTGATGTAGGTACTAAGTTTTTAACAAATAGGTATCTCATCATAATTAGTTCTTTTTGAAAATAAAAATATATTATTATTCTTCAATTCAATTCTCTTCTCTCTCTTAATGGCTTCAAGCTTGCCAGTTAAGCACAGATTAGAGAATATTAAGATTAAGAATGGAGAAGACACGATGGAGATTGGTCGGTAACCTAGAGTCAATAAGGAATTGTTATTCTTATCACATACCATTACCAGCCATTCAGAACCACTAGTACTATACAATATTTTCCTTTGTTTGATAATACTTTTTTATCTTCATTAATATTTTTATTTATCATGCAATTATTTATAATAATAAATAACTATACATATTATAAAACAAAGTCCTCCGCCGCGTCTGTCTGTCTGTCTGTTTGCGATGAACTCAAAATCTACTGCACCAATTTTCATGCAGTTTTCACCAATGGATGGAATAGTTCTCCGGGAAGGTTTTAATATATAATTTGTCAAGTTTTTTAAAAAATATTTTTTGTTAAAAAGGAAATTTAAAACAACATTATACAATTAACGGCGTTTGACGTATCATATTATGACCTTTGCCATGGTGCGTGCAAATTCATATAATCAACTCAAATACGAGTATATACCGGGCGGTGCGAAGTAAATATATACAACACGTACCTAGGGGCGAACCCGAGCGAAGCGAGGGTGAGTCGCTAGTAATGTATAAATATAATAATATAATAATAATTAACCTATTTATAGTTGTTTTATTAAACAAAAGCTTTTTATATGTTAATTACAACTTTTTTTTACCATCAATCATGAACAATAATAATTGATTAATAAACTTATCAGAGAATGTGACATCTCAATATGTATTTTTAGAACATAGTGAAAAGGTTTTTCAACAATTTGCATATATATATAAACTTGCATATATATTATATGCAAATTGTTAGAGTACATTTATTGTAAGTAAGTAAATAAATATATTAAATATTATTTTTCAAAACAAATGGTAAATATTTTGCACAAATTAAAAAAAAATTTAGAAAATATATAATATTATAATTTCATTGAAAAATAGTTTATGAGTTAGTCATTAGGCACAGAAATAAATATGTAAATAAATAAATATGTTAGGACATTATTACAACAGCGCCATCTAGTTCCGTGGTAAGCTACAAGGCTTGTGTTACAGATACCATCTAACTATCTAGTTGATATACCTACTACACATATAAATTTTAAATACATACATATTATAAATATAAACACCCATGACTGGAGTACAAACATTCATGCTCAACAAATGAATGCCCCCAGCGGGACTCGAACCCGCGACCGCTGGTGCAAAAAGTAAGTCACTACCAATTGAGCCAAAGGAGTCTTCAAATAAATATAAATTTCAAAATTGATTAGATTGAAAGGTTTTTGGTCAACAATTTCTAAACAATAAGAAAGCAAAATAATGTTATTGGACTTTAATCTTATTACACATTAGTTTTATTTATGGTACTATAAAAATTTAATAGACTTGCAAGTATGCTTCAAGGTTATAAGGTCAATAGACCATTACATGACAAACAATTTTCAGCAAGACAAATTAACGGAATTATTTAATATAACATATTATTATTATATAATATAAATCTACATATATTAATTAATAATATTTACATTTATATTATATTACCCAATAATTTAAAATAAATAGGTATATTGCAATAAATCACAAGAAAATAAGGTCAGTTATATGCTTTTGATTGATTTAAAGAATGAAAATCAAATGGAAAGCTGCAGAAAACATAATTTTTTCTAAGACAAAAGAAACATTTTATTTGTCTAAAAAAACCAATGTACTTTCAGATATAAAGAGATAAGATAAATATATACATAAATGTTTTTCTTGTAGAGATTGGAGGGATTAAATATATAATTATGTATATTAATATTCTAAAATAGAGTGGACAGTACTCACTTAACAGCTGTTGGGTAGGTTCAAGGTCGACCGACGTTTACTTGCAACTGAAGTCTGAATCCAAATGAATAAACAAAATACACTAGTCACTAAGCACTGCCAAATTATTTCAATGACGTAATAAAAACAATATTTATCAACTGTACAAACAATAAATAAAGGCGATTATTGCACTAACTCTGTAAGTTCACATTTAACTGATCTAGATCAATATGTACGTGTAATGTGTTAGAAATTACGAAATTTTGTAACAAATGTAATTGTTGTGAAATTTTAGTGGTAAATCCCACTTTGTTACTTGCACGGCTGATGAAATATTTTGACATTTCAGTTTTAAAGCTTGCGGAATTTTGAATCGATATTATTAGGGCGGGTAACATTTTTGAAAATATTGCTGCTATAAGCATTATTATTTGTAACAGTAATTTATGTTTTATGAGAGCCATATTTATTTATTTCTATTATATTATATAATATACCACTTATTTAAAAGAGATAAATTTCATTTTAATATTTGCCATTTGGTAAATAGAAAAATCGATTAAAAATGTTTCTTATTATATTTAACTAATTTATGATTCTTTCAATTTTATTTATTAATTGCATTAATGTGAATTGAAATAAAAACAATTTATTTTTCATGGTTTTTAAACTACCTTAGTTTAAATAATAGATTGTTCGTTGAAGTGTAAAGATAATCGATTATATTTGATAAATCGATTCTTACTAATCAAATATCTATTATCTATCTGTATTATATTGTGTATTCGATTTCGGCGGGAAAATGAAAATGACAATGAAATTAGCGATGGGACTCGAATCGAAAATTAATATTCGAATCAATTCGAATCACATGGAAAAGAGTTCGAATCATGATTCGAATAAACCAGTGATTCGAATTGATATGATGATTCGAATGATTCGAATCAATGCGATGATTCGAATCAATACGATGATTCGAATCTTCGAATCTCTCTCAAATGGAATATTTTTCTCCCGTTTTTGAAACATTTTTCGTTGGTGCTCCGCTCCTATAAGTCGTAACGGGATGTTATATAGTCTATAGCCTTCCTGGATAAACGGACTATCTAACACAAAAAGAATTTTTCAAATGGAACCAGTAGTTCCTGAGATTAGCGCGTTCAAAAATAACAAATTGTAGTACATTTCGTACAATGTTCTAGGTACTACCACAGTGTAAAGAATAGATACAGTGGTCCAACGCCTTTGAAATCACGCGAAATGCCGTTTTTGTGTAGGAATTTTTTTTTTGCTGCAGGGTTGTCACAATATATAAATAAACAAATATATATATATGAGTATATAAAAGGATATCGGGAATAAAATGAAAAAAATATTGAAGTATATATGACGAGTTTTATTGTAAACAAATATAAAAAAAACGAATTAGTTAGCTAGGTTAGTAAAAAAATACTGAGATACTGATGCTATTAAAATCTACAAATGTGAAACTGAAAGGTATTTTTGACATTTGGATTTACTAGTTTTCAGAGTGCGATTGTTGAATTTGACGGTATAGTGAATTCTCATACGTAGAAACAATTTTAATAAAAAGCCAGACGGGATGCAGAAGCATGGTTTTGTACTAAAATTAATGTTTGTAATCGGCACCCCCGAAAACCATGAACTAGATACCCATATTGATTTTATGAAAAAGATCGCGTCCGCCATCTTGAATCTACACAAAAATCTAGTAATATGTCATATTCATAATCGGCGACCCCGAAGACAATGGACCCGAGACCCATATTGATTTTATGAAAAAAATTGCGTCCGCCATCTTGAACCTTAAAATATATTGTCATATTCGTAATTGGCCCGAAAATGTTATTTTGTTAAAAATAATTTATTTTAAATTTTTTATCTACGTCCATTTTTCCACCTAACTCCCTGACGTTAATGATTATTAAAAAAATACCTTATATTATCAGGTAAACCTAATAGCCTGAAAGTATACAACTACCGGTTCATAAGTGCGTATCATATTGAAAGAATTTTCTGAAACTGTTGAAGGTACAACTGTACATTCCATCATAAGTTACGGTACGTGACTCAAATATCCGGATAGCCTATAAAAGATTCCGCCTAGTATTATCAATTTGCTCCTAAGAATTGAAGAGTTCCGTTTCTTTGTCATGAATCTCATGATCAGAACCTAAACAAATTCTTATCAAACTACCCTTGAAGTACATCCTTTCAAATAAAAAAAGAATCGTCAAAATCGGTTAGCGTGATATTGAGTGACGAATAACTCGCCTTTGTCGTGCACATACTTAATGCAAATTTAAGACTTATATGGTTTTCTCATGGAAGCCATTGTCAGAACTGGAAAATATTAAAATGTCCATACGGAAAGCATCACCTTTCAGATAAAAAAAAATCATCAAAATCCGTTCATCCAGTCGAAAGTTATGAGGTAACAATCATGAAAATACAGACGAATTGAGAACCTTTTTGGAAGTCGGTTGATAAGTACAAGTCAAACGAAACATTTAAAACAATTAAATTAAAAAGCGTAAACCCTAGCTGTCGCGTACCGAGCGGAATGTATGGCAGCTCGGTACGGCTACCCCCTCCGCAATGCTTAAACTACTACACCGATTTTAATGAAATTTGGTATACAGATAGTCTAGAGCCTGAGAAAGGACATCAACGCTACTTTTCAAGGCAATAAAAGGAGTACCTTATACTAGTTACTATACTTTTAAATAGGGGATGAAAGTTTGTATGGAAATTACCTCATTTTTAAATGTAGAAGCTTGAAACTTATTTTTTAATTAGGTCGATATAAACAAATAAAACATTCAAAGTTTGTATGAATTTTATCCTAAAGGTGGTACCTAGGGACGAATGCGAGCGAAGCGAGGGTGAGTCGCTAGTAAATAAATATGTTGGGACATTGTTACAACAGCGTCATCTAGTTCCATCGTGGTAAGTTACGAGGTTTGTGCTACGGATAGTTACCAGATAGTTGTTACTTATAATATACTAAATACGTACATATTATACTTATTATTAATATATGTATATACCCATGACTGTAGTACAAACATTTGTGCTCAATAAATGAATGCCTCCGGCGGGACTCGAACCCGCGACCGCTGGCGCAGAAAGTAGGGTCACTACTAACTGAGCCAAATGTGTCGACGCATTATAAATGATAACTTAGGTGTTTGACTATGAAATGTGAATTTTAGATTACTTCACATTTAACTGACTAAAAATTGATTCGAAACGACGAACTGATTCGAATACTTAAAATGATTCGAATCCGCGAACTCATTCGAATCAACTCGACAATTCGAATCAAGTGTTAATTCGAATCAACATAAAATCTCATTCGAATCGGGTTTTCACCCTCATCATTCGAATCATTCGAATCAAATGTCATTCGAGTCCCATCATTAAATTAAATAAATAATTTTACAGTGTGACCAGATTTAGCAGAATTCTGCAAATTTAGCAGAATTAGAACCGTAATTTAGGGTCTAGCAGATTGTATAGCAGATTTGAAAAGATAGCAGTTTTTGGCAGAATTATATAATATAATCATCGCAGAAAATTAGCATGATAATCAATGATATTTTAATAGAATAGTTAAAATATCATTGATGATAATACACACTTGTGTAGTTGCGCTGGAAATGCTTAAAAACATGTACCATTCATAAGCAATGTGCGATAATTTAGGGGAATTCCCAATAAATGTATACTTTCTTTCGAGTTGTAATTTGTATGTATAGTAGTTCACAATTTTGACTCTTGAAGCGCTAGTTAGAATCTTTGCATCGCCAATAAGTTAATAAATATTTTAAATAATATTTCTGGTTTTTTTATACATGTACATAACATTATACCTCAGTGTAGGTATTTGTTTTTGCTGCAGGCTTGTCACAATATATATATATATATATATATATATATATATATATATATATATATATATATATATATATATATATATATATATATATATATATATATATATATATATATATATATATATATATATATATATATATATATATATATATATATATATATATATTATATCATCAGTTCTACGTTTGTGTATTCGTAGTATGAGTATATAAAAGGATGTCAGGAATAAAATGAAAAAATATTCAAGTATATATGACGAATTTTATTATAAACAAATATCAAAAAAACTAATTAGTTAGCTAGGTTAGTAAAAAAATAATGAGACACTGATTCTATTAAAATCTACACATGTGAAACTGAAAGGTTTTTTTTTCGTGCTCAACTGGCACGTTTTGAAGCCATTAAACAAGAGAGTTGAATTGAAAGGTATTTTTGACATTTGGATTTATTCAGATTGCGATTGTTGAATTTGACGATATAGTAAATTCTCATACGTAGAAACAATTTTAATAAAAAGACAGACGGGAAGTAGGTGCATAGTTTTGAGTCCCATATAACCACTTGTGGTATGCGTCAATGCCTTTTGTGTGTGTGTGTGTGTGTTTGTGTGCATGTCTTTATCTCGTTTATATAAAAAATGAAATTTCATCAGTTTCCACACACTGAAGAAAGGTAAAATATATTAGCCTAGCGATATTAGGCTAAATTATGCATATTATAATTGTTTACTAGATTTTTGTCTTTTCTTATAACGGTTTTCGAGCCGATTACGAATATGACAATATATTTCAAAGTTCAAGATGGCGGTCGCGAATTTCTTCATAAAATCAATACCTATGGGTATCGTTTTCATGGTTTTGGGGGTGCCGATTACGAAAACATCATATTGTACAGATTCAATATGACGGACGTAATTTTTTTTGTAAAATCGATATGATTATCATTTCCATTTTTTTTAATGTTTGGAAATGCATTGACGCATACCACGAGTGGTTATGTGGGACTCATAACGATGCGCCTGCTTCCCGTCTGTGGTTTTATTAAAATTGTTTCTACGTATGAGAATTTACTATATCGTCAAATTCAACAATCGCAATCTGAAAACTCGTAAATTCAAATATTGAAAATACCATTCAGTTACGCATTTCTGGATTATAATAGAATCAGTATTTCAGTCTTTTTCTTACTAACCTAGCTAACTAATTTGTTTTCTTTTTAATATTTGTTTATAATAAAACTTGTCATATAATTCGTTATTTATATTATATCTAATATTTATATATTCCGCCATTCAACATTTTTTCATTTTATTCCTGGCATCCTTTTATATACTCATACTACGAATACACAAATGTAGAACTGATGATATAATATTTATATATATTTGTTTATTTATATATATTGTGTTAATTGAATTTTATGGGGCAAAGTTACTTATGATGGGGACGGTTTCTGCAAAATGAGCGCTCAACTGTATTACGCTAAAAATAGACACAATAAAGTAAAGAAATATTTTTCTTGTATTATTTATCCCATAGAACGCTGTCATTACCCCTACTTAATAATTAAATAGATCGATTCTAAATTTGTAAATATAGTGATGATATTTTCATGTTAATATATTGTGGAATATGAACAGAAAAGAGGATGTTGGAGTGGGAAAAAAACTATAAAAGTCGATGCATAACTGGCATCGGGGGGTAGTTGTATCTTGACGCTTGTCGTGGTAGCATTGTTAGGTCGTTACTCTGTTGGTTTATTTCTTTAAAATATCATTGTTGGTAGCTTAGTTGTCTTTTTGGTTAGTTTAATTGTGTTTTAGCGTTTTCAGATACTTACAATAAATTGAGGTCGATTTAGTATGCTTGTGTTTTTTAAAAAAAAGCTCACTTCTGGTCTAAATTCACAAGATCAGAAGTGGGATAGGTCCTGTTTCGCCCACTACTTTTGTTAGCGTGTGATATTTGTTGGTTGATATTGTTTAAAAGTTTTATCGGAGGGTACCGTGATTTTGGTGTATTTTCATTGATTTTAGTGATTCGTGTTTTGTGTTGGTCGTTGTGTATAGTTTAGTTTTGTTTTACTTGTCGGGCTTAAATTAGAAAATGAAATTACTTTTACGGTTATTTTTAGATCGAATTTTTATTTTGTTGTAATGTCAGCCAACCAGCGAGATCATAGTGAAATGTCGCCGATGTAGCTATAGTCCTCGTCATGAGCGTTGCAATAGTGTGATAGTAGGTGCCACGCCTTTTGCCGGGCTTGTATAGAAATGTTAACTGTAAAATTTTTATTTTATTTTTACTGTGTATGTAAAAGATGCTTATTTTGTGTTTTCGTATTGGGGTTGACACATTCAAGGGAAGATGTATCTTGCGGTTGGGGATAGCATGTCTCGCAGGTCTTTGTACTCGGATATGTTGTCCTGGCCGACAGGTGCACTTCAAGTGGGGTACGGTTTCATATTATTGGATGCTGTCTTGGAGTGCGCTCGGACATGCGATCCTAGTATATGGAACATACCTTGTGTAGCTTAAGATTAATGTGTGTGAGCTCGGACAGTGTCTTGGAGGTTACTCAGACATGTCGTCCTGGAGCAGTGATCATACTATGAGTTGTCCGTTGCATATGTTTGTGTAGTAAACATTAAACGTATATTTGGGGGTAGGCTGGGTTGAAACATGCTTTTATAGGTACTGATTTACACACGCAAAGCTATGACATGGTTCTCTGGCGAGTCGTGAGGGTGCACTCCCCCGACGGGACCTGCCCTGGGTAATTGGTACAGATATCTGTTTGTTTCACATCCATTGTGCTTAGGTTATGCTAGGTAACGTAAATTTGTGGTTAGGTTGGGTTGAAACATGCTTTTATAGGTACTGATTTACACACGCAATGCTATGACATGGTTCTCTGGCGAGTCGTGAGGGTGCACTCCCCCGACGGGTCCTGCCCCGGGTAATTGGTACAGATATCAGTTTGTTTCACATCCATTGTGCTTAGGTTATGCTAGGTGAAGCTTAGCCCACGAATGAATCAAATTGAAACCTTAATATAGACCAGCAAATTTTAGAAATGCACTTTGTGTTTTTTTCTGTCTGGAGATTTTATTGTTTATACGGCAGCAATGATGAGAGTGTGATGTCTATAGCTCGTGGCGACACTTCGATGTCGAGGTTCTGAATCCCAAGGTTAGAAGATGAGGGAGCCCGAGGACGGTCTCCTGTCAGGAAAGGCCGTGTGGAATATGAACAGAAAAGAGGATGTTGGAGTGGGAAAAAAACTATAAAAGTCGATGCATAACTGGCATCGGGGGGTAGTTGTATCTTGACGCTTGTCGTGGTAGCATTGTTAGGTCGTTACTCTGTTGGTTTATTTCTTTAAAATATCATTGTTGGTAGCTTAGTTGTCTTTTTGGTTAGTTTAATTGTGTTTTAGCGTTTTCAGATACTTACAATAAATTGAGGTCGATTTAGTATGCTTGTGTTTTTAAAAAAAAAGCTCACTTCTGGTCTAAATTCACAAGAATATATAATTATCATCACTATATTTACAAATTTAGAATCGATCGACTTTAAATCTATTTTTTTGATATCAAAAGGATTAGTTAGTATAGGGTCCAGATTTCCAGATGGCGTTAATGTCATGTTGGCAAAAAAAACGGTAGAGTGGGCTCTCTATATTAGGTATATATTACTTTTCTTTCTGCAACCCTGCAGCAAAAACAAATGCCTACACAAAAGCGGCATTTCGCGTGATTTCAAAGGCGTTGGACCACTGGGTCTATTCTTTACACTGTGGATAAATAATACTTTATACAGGTGATGAAATATTTTGACATTTTAATTTTCAGTTACAAAGCTTGCCAAATTTTTAATCGATATTATTAGAACGGGTAACATTTTTAAAAATATTGCTATACACACTGACCTCTATAATACCACTGGACTGGCTGTTCAAAGCGTTTGACAGCAATTTTTTGTGTCCATTTGAAGCGCCACTAGCGAGAGTCGCGAGAACTAATTTTTACGTATATTGCAAATGAAAGTGAGAAGAGTTTGTTTACTGTAAAGTAATTTTGCATTTTCGTTGTTAATATAAGGGGTCATCCATAAAGTACGTCACACGTTAAGGGGCACGGAGGGGGTCGATGAAGTGTGACATTGTGTGACAAGGGGGTGGGAGGGGTCCTAAGTATTGTGATGTCACATTTTAAAATCTTATACCTAAGTGTTAAAATGTCAGTTATTTTGTTGGCGAGTTCACATTTTTTAATATACCTAATTAATAATAATCTTTAGTTTAGTTTTTTTTCAAAAGGTCGACTTAATATTATTTTTTTTTTATTTTTTAATCAAAATAAAACTAATTTGGGAACTGTTGTTTATTAATTAAATATTTATGGATGTATGTCTCACAAATGTGACAAACTGTGACAAGGACGGGGGAGGGGTCAAAAAATCACGTAATTAGTGTGACGTAATTTATGGATAACCCCTAACATAAGTAGTAATTATGATGATACGGTTATTGATTAATAAAAATGAAAAAATAAAAATCTTTATATTGACATCATTAGTTTTAGTACCACAAACTCTCGCTACGTCCGACAGCGGCGGACAGCGCCAAAATGGCGAATATCAAGCAGCCACAAAAGCACGTTGACAACAGCCAGTCCAGTGGTATTATAGAGGTCAGTGGCTATACATTATTAATTGTAAAATAAATTTAATATTCTTTTTTTTTATTATATATAAAAAATAATTAATCTAGATCAGATAGAAATGAATAATTGAAAAATAATTTAAATTTCAAATTAATAATTGGTAAATAGGAAAAATCGATTAAAAATATTTTACTTTATTAAATAATTTATCATCTTTGTAATTTTATATCAATAACTTGTACTAATTAGTAATTATATAATATAATATAATAATTTATTTATTTCTCCCACATATACATTAGATACTTAAATATACATTTACTATGTAGTTAGTCTATATAAGTGGGAGACAGGAGCTCAAACTAGGTTACCCTGTAATATGAGTCTCCTGGCTCCTCCTCTCACAAAAGTATTTCATATCAATTACTAAAAGAGAAAAAAAAAAACAACAATGCAAAAAATACTATTTTTAAAAGTTTTATAAACTAAAATCAAAAATAACAATAATAGTGTTCGTTTGTTTGTGTGTGTGTGTGTGTGTGTGTGTGTGTGTGTGTGTGTGTGTGTGTGTGTGTGTGTGTGTGTGTGTGTGTGTGTGTGAGAGTGTGTGTGTGTGTGTGAGTGTGTGTGTACTAATTAGGAATGTTCAGTAATGCCTCAGTCTCGTCATAGCTAAGATTTAAAAGCCAATTTGATATACTCTTTTTGCACACGGATTTAGACAAATTATATATTGAGTTAATTTTATTGGCTTTGTTGTATAATATTGGACCTATGAATGAAAAAAATTTATGTCCAAATATGGTCCTAGTAGAGTTTATTTTACAAACTGAGTAGTTCCTTCTTCTAGTGGTGCCGTTTTGTGGAATGTAAGGGGTAAGTGAATGTTGCCTTAATATAGTATGCAGAATAAACAATTGTCTGACTGTTAAAATTTTTGATTCCTTATACAATTTTGAAGTAGGATATATACGAGGCTTGAATAATAAAACTTTAAGCACCAGTCTTTGGGCTCTTTCTATTTCCAGCATTATCGATTTATTGGAGCCTCCCCAAGCTGAAACACCATATGATAGTAGCGATTGACATAACGCATAATAAATAATTTTTAATAATTTCTCATCTGCTACGTGTCTTAGGTGTTTAAAAATGTACGTCAGTTTTCTTACTTTTTGGGCTAAGTTGTTAATATGAGCAGAGAAAGACAGGTTCTCATCAAGAGTAACACCCAAGTATTTAAAGGATTTTACATGTTCTATATATGGACATGAACAAATCGAGTCTTTTACAATTTGGCAGGAATGAGCAATAATTTTGAAATGATTTTTGTTATCCCTTTCAAAATTTCGTATTGAGAACATCATATATTGTGTTTTGTTCGTATTCAGAGTTAATGAGTTTTCTGATAACCATTGACAGACTTGGTTTAATCCATCTTGCGCTATATTAATAACATCATCCCAAGTTTCCCCAAAGAATGTCAGCGTTGTGTCATCAGCATATGACGTAATCTTACAATTTTTTAATTTAAGTTGGCAAAGATCGTTAATATAACACAAAAATAGTGTAGGTCCCATTATGCTGCCCTGCGGGACGCCATAATTTATGGATGCTTCTTCACTTAGCATGCCATTAATTTTAACCCTTTGCGTACGATTAAATAAGTAATTATTTAATAATTCTAATTTACTTTAATTTTGTGCGAATTATAATTAAGAAATTTTATTTCTGCAAGGTTTTTAGTTTAAATTGATTATAATATGTTAAACTAGCTTTCGTATGAACTTAAAATTGTATGTAATAAAATCATATTCATAATAAGAAATCGTGAATAATAACAATTTAATTTAAAATAAATAATAGGAAGTTAATTTTTTATTTAAAATTAATGAATACTGAATGTCTGAGTTTTCTACTTGCGTTGGAAACATAATAATTTTGTAATAATGGAACAGTTTTACAGTTATTACTGATTAATAATTAAGAAATATTATTATTCTATAATTTAATAAGAATAGTACAATTTTACAGCTTATTACTAGATCAATAATTCGAAAATATTATTTATGTGTTGTAGCCGAGTCTGGAATAAAAAAAGACTTGGTTTGATTCTTTAGACGGATTTAATAATAAAAATAACTAAAATATAGCTTCCGGCGGATTGATATAAAAGGTGATGGTAAATGTCAAACAGGGCAGTTTTGGACTAGCTTTCGTTACGCGTGAAACTTTAGTTTATTTGTTAGTAATCTAATTTGTTAATATAAAGAAATAGTGGTGAATTTATGTGTGTTAAAAGTGATACGGATACAGTGTTTTATAGTGAAGTTAAAGTTAAAAGTTAAATTAAATAAATAAATTAAATAATAGTGATGTGAATTTTAAAGTGATCGTTAAAATCGTGGTAAGCTGTGTTGTTTCCATTTTATATAGAAAATACTGAAAGTATAGTGACGCTTTAAAATTAATATCTGAAAAGGTGATAAAATAATGCCTAATGCATTATTTTCTTATATTCGTTATATAGTTATTTTGAAAGAGTTTTTAACATGAAAGTGATATAAAGTGATCGTTTAAATTGTGTTTAAATGTGTTTCTATCTTACATGGTAAAACGAATAGTTAAGTGACGCACACAGTTATAAAGTAAAGCTTAAAGCATAGTCTCTGATACTTTTAGTTTGTCTGTCTGTATAAAATTATAGGGTTACTTATGGAATTGTCTTAACAATTAATAGATTAAACGTTGAAGTTTGAATAAAATCGATTATATCTGTTAAATCGATTCTAATAAATCAATTGATAATCTGTTATTACTTATTAGTTATTGGCGTTCGAACTTCGGCGGCAAAATGGACAATGGTAATGACAAAATGAAAAAACATTTACGAGCGACAAAATACGAAATACAATTTGCAATATTGTAAAATTTTTAATCAGATTTGAGGTCATATTCGCATTAAGTCATTGAAATCCACGAAGTTATCTAAAAATGTCAATAAACGTAGAAAACAACTTGAAAGATAGTGAAAACAAGGAAATATTTGAACAACGTGCCCACTACGTACCCTGTAAGATAGAAGTAGATGGTCCTGCGAATGTGCATAAATATTTCGAGCCCTACGTTATTGAAAATGAAAATGGAGGTATTCATTTATTGTATAAAATAGTAGCCGCTTACATTCGTTTTCCTCTGGTACTCTATTTGGTGTTTTTGCATACATTTTATAGGTTCACTTCAAACTAATATGATAAGTTATTTTTTTTAGTACATTTAAAGTTTTTAGTGAATTCTCAAAACACGCAATTTTAATGTAAGATCTAACAAAAATTAGTCCCTTACATTAACACCTGCTAAGTATTGCATGATTGAATAATAAATTTTGCGCGAAATATTTTTAATATTTGATTCAAATTATCAATGAGAGAAATCAATGTAGGTACTGTAAAAATTTAATTACGCATACATATACATACCTAATGAACAGAAAACTTGGCATTCCTCTTACACTTTGTTGTTACATCGAATTATTTTGTTATAAACCATTTATTTTCTGACAGACAATATTGTAATATACTTTAAATATTACTCACATTAACTTTCAGAGCTATCGGCAACATTCAGGGGTCATCAATTAGATGGAGTAAAGATGCAACTCCCGGAAGGATACAGAGCTGTAGTATTGACTGAAGCTAAAAGACCTCTCGCTGAGGATGCGGATAGGAAATTTCAAGTAATTATTAAGGAAAATCTATGTGTTTAGTTTCTTTTAAACTTCCCACTGGTGGGCATTGGTCTAATTTCATTGGTTATCGTTTTTTATATAGGTTTTGTACTAAATTATATATACATAGAGACAAACACCTACAGACATACATTCGTACAAACATATCTTATAGTATATTTTAGCACACAGCTCATTATTGTTTTTTTTTTCTAACACCAGGTGGCGGGCGGTTTTAAAGAAATCATTTATTGGAACTGGGATAAAAAGCCCTCTAAAAATGACAACTTGATGAGAGCTATGGACTGGGTGGATATAGCTGCAGCAGTAAGTATCGAACACTATTTGAAAAAACTAAATATTTGAAATAAAATAAGTCTGTAAAAATTTTATTCTAAAGGGGGGATTAATAATTATACTTAAAATTAACTTAATGTATATGGAATGTGTTTTTTTTTAAATTTTTGTGGGCGAGTGTTTGTTCCGGCTAATCCTTAAAACGGCTGGACCAGTATTAGCAAAACTTGTACTGGCAGATAGCTCATGTTGTAAGGAGTAGCTGAGGCTTCCTTTATTTTAAAAAAAGAATTATGTTTCTTCACAAAAATAGTTTTTAATAAAACTATCTCTTTGGAATTTTACATTAGATTTTATTTAGATCTTGGGTTCCCGACGTCTTGAATGCTTTACATCAATCATGGTCACGGGAGAGACTAAGGTTTAAGACATTAAATGACATGTTGGCTCAGTCGTGACCCTACTTGCTGCACCGAAGGTCTCGGGTTCGAGTCTTGTTTGCTGGGGATATTTATTTTTTGAGTATGAATGTTTGTTCTACATTCATAGGTGTTTATATTTATAAAATGTACATATGTAAAGTTATATATGTGTAGTGTATCAACTATCTGGTATCCGTAACACAAGCCTCGTAGCTTACCACAGAACTAGATGGCACTGTGTGTTATAATGTACTAACATATATATGAATTTATTTAGCATTTTAAAGTTTAGTCTAGATTGTGATGAAAGAAGTACCTCCTTTTTAAATATGGTTAACTTTTCCATTCCAGATACATGGAGATTGATGTCATATCTACATTTTTGTGGCTTGGTGTGACTTATAATCTAAGATCCCAAGTTAGGGCGACCTTCACCCATCTGCTTACCGAACGAAAATTATATTTTATCAAATAAAATAAGTGTCTGAACGTAATATAGAACTAATAGAACGTAATAGGGTTGCCATAAAAAATGGTTATAGCTTACAAAAAAAAATATATAAAAATAATTTATTTTTAAAATTTCCAAAATGATGAATTTCCAATAGAACAGGAGAAATTAAAAGAAAATGGTTGATCTTAAGTGATGAAATGAGATATATCATGGAGGTATTTTTTATAATCATTTTAATTTATTTTGAATTAAAGATGAGGGTAGAATTAAATCATGTAAAAATATGTAATATTTTTTAAATAATATTGTTTATTTATTATAGTATTATATTTAATAAATATGAACGCATGTATTCGTGTTTGTACTCCATTGTGTCTCGGCCCAGGTTTGAGTAAAATTTATTTTCAATAATATAGTTCTTTATTAATTGCACATGGAATTATAACACTGACCTCTATAATACCACTGGACTGGCTGTTGTCAACGTGCTTTTGTAGCTGCTTGATATTCGCCATTTTGGCGCTGTCCGCCGCTGTCGGACGTAGCGAGAGTTCGAGGTACTAAAACTAATGATGTCGATATAAAGATTTTTATTTTTTTATTTTTATTAATCAATAACCGTATCATCATAATTACTACTTATGTTATATTAACAACGAAAATGCAAAATTACTTTACAGTAAACAAACACTTCTCGCTGTCATTTGCAATATACGTCAAAATTAGTTCTCGGGACTCTCGCTAGTGGCGCTTCAAATGGACACAAAAAAATTGCTGTCAAACGCTTGGAACAGCCTGTCCAGTGGTATTATAGAGGTCAGTGAATTATAAATATCTACATTATCATTATTTTGTTTGTTCCATCTAATCTCAAAAACAGCTGGACCGATTTAGACAGAACTAGACTTTGTAGTTGTAAAGAAATGGCTGCACAGAAAAATTAAAAACAAAAATATATTGTACAATACTTTATTGTTTGAACCACTTCTATTAGCAGTTCTTTAAACATTTTTAGTGACTTCAATCCTAACTACAAATAAACTCAAAAATGCTTACAATTCCTTAAATCCTTATAAAATTTCAACTCGAATAGTGTCAACTCAAAAGAAATACTTCTATACTTATAATCTACATCATATACATTGGCTAAAATGTCGCAAAAAAATCGGATGCGAGAGTAAAATGCAAGCACTGCTTCGCTTGTTGCAATCGCTGACCTTACTCCACCGTCTTGCCTACTGTTAAGCTAATAGCTCTTACAAGAAGCGAAGATTTTTTTGAAAATTCCATATAATTGTCAACCAATGAGAAGTCTCACTGTGAGTTTTAGCCGTTGGTGGCGCTACAAGCGGATAACGTAAACAACTTCAAGTGTAGCTTCGAGTTTGTCTAACACTGATGCATTATTAAAAAAAAAGGTGTGTGTGCGATTCACACACGATAGAAGTGAAACTTCAGTAAATCGACAAAAGAATGAGATGAATATATATAAAAAAAGAAATGTCAAAAAATAAACAACGGTTACCATGGCAACATGGGAATGTATTCTATCTCATTCTCTCCTACTTAATCCTATACTTTTATGTATTTCTTTCTCTATCGTGATGCATTTTCGTTTCATCGATTTTCAAATCACAACGATTCTAAAGAAGTTTCACTTCAATAAAAAAAGTTTTTTTTTATGATTTACTGTATTTGACATACACTACATACATACTTGACGTTGTTTACGTTATGCGCTTGTAGCGCCACCTACGATTAAAACTCGCATTAAGACCTCTCATTCCTATTTTTTAATAGTGAAACGCGGACGAAGCCGCGGGAATTGGTAGTATTATATATAAAAAAATGTTATTTTGTTTGTAACAGATAAATTTAAATAAGCTGAATCAATTTTGATACAGATTGAGTTCTTAATAAGGACATAGGAAAGTCCTTATTTCGGGAATCATCCCTTAAAGGGTGGAAAAAGGGGATGCATTCCGGTCCACTAAATCCTAGTAATGGGTAAAATGGATAGGAACAACTCCAAGTGAAGCAAGGTTTCACTACATGTATATTAAATATTATGAATTATAATGTTTTAACTATAAATAATAAAACTAATTAATATTCTAATATTGCATTGAATTGTACTAGTAAATAAAAACTATGCTAAAATTAACTTTACATATTATGTTACGTAAAATTGTAAAAACCGTTAGATTATAAATTCGCACTTTACATCTCGCGAGATTTCTTTAAAATCACATTTTCACAATAACGTATAAAATACGTTACGTGAAATTATAATAAGTATATAAATATAATATTGTTATACACTTATTGTGAAGTAACTCAATATGTAAAATAATTTAAAAATAATCTAATATTATTAAGATAGCTTAGGCAAAAAGCATTCGGAAAATATTAGTTTTTGTATCATAAAATGACAAAATAAATTTTAAAATTCAATTCAAAGTTTTCAATTTTTTTCATCTGTTTTTAAACACCACGAAATAGTAGATGCCGCATTATTACGTCATACCGCCGTGTACACAAAAATAAATAACTTGTTCGGTGTTTTTACACTAGTATTCTTGCATTCAGGAACAGCACACCAACGATAAGTAGAATATTAACTCAACAATTATCAATTTCATACAAATCATCAGCGCATTTGTTTACAAAATACACTGATGTACTGACACACAGAGTAATAATGGCGTCCACTGCGTTTAGTGTTTTCGACCAATGAGGCATGAAATTTGAAAATGTAAAAATTTAAATGCATTTGCGATTGGATAAAAAATGGTGTTTTTTTAGTGTTGTATTATCACTACATAATTTAATTGAGACACTTCAAAAATTGAAGTAATACTCCATTAATTGACGGTTTCACTGTATAGATTATAATCTACCAATAATGCGTTTAATTGTAAGCAGTATGTTAAGGTGATACAATCTTTCGACACTTTTCTCTCTCTCATCTCACGGGTGATATTATAACGGTATTTACAATTTTACGGTAACACATACAACATCTAATAAAAAAAGTATGGATCATACAAAATATTATAGTAATCATCATGAGTCCGACTAGTATAACATTCATATAATTTATAACACAAGCCTTGTAGCTTACAACGGGATTAGATGGTGCTGTGTGTTAATGTATCGACATATTTAATAACATTATTAATTAATTTGTATTTCAATTATTAACTAAATTAATTTAGTTCTAAATTCCGTTTCCTTAAATTCTCCATAATCATTTTTCTTTCTTCATGCTTTTTCCTACTTATTAATATTCTTCTCTTAAACTGAACATTTTTAGTTATTTTTCTAGCTTTAATTTTTTTCTTTTCCATTTCCTTTTCCGGAACATGAATACCGAATTCCGGTCGATTTTCCAAGTCTGTAAAATCTTTGACATTTTCTCGCGACATTTTGTTGAAAATTTTCAGAAACTGCCAAAATTCAATATCACCACCTTTAATATTATTCTTGTAGAATTCCTTCAATTCGTCATCGCACTTGTGTTTGCTCACAATCGGTTTAGGATCTTCATATCGATTCTTTCCGATCTGTTTCTTTTTTACTTTCCTCTCTATTTTCTGAGTGATTTTATGTTTCCACACTTTCTTCTTAAACGGTTTCGGGTTTTCCTCATGTTTTCTCGTATGAAGTTTCAATGCACTCATAGTTTGGCAAATCTTCTCACATTTGTCACACGGAAATACAATTTCCCGCCCATTTTTCTTCGCTAGTCGGTACAAAATTTTCAACCTACCCACATAATCGTCTGTACCCATTTTGATTAGACCTACACCGTCTAATACACTCTTTGGCAGCAAAAACCTATCAATTCGAGTATCAAATTCATTCTCCACTATCCATTCTCCATTTTTCTTCACCAACTTCTTTTTAATTAAGCCTCTACCTTTATTTTTTCTTTTATTTCTATCTAATCTTTCATAAGCGTATCTGTTTAGAATATTCACGCTGGGAATGACTTGTATATTATCAATCTTATCTTTCATGTCATAGTAAAAGGTCCCGTGATCATTTTTTAGGGATCCTTGGCTTTTAATATTAATTTTATGTATGGAAAGCATGTGCCTTTTTAAATTTTGTTTTGTGACGTAATCACAGAGGGGGCATTTTTTTAATAAGCTAGTGCTGCACATGTCGAAATGTTCCTGACAGTGGTTTGTTAATTGGTCTCGTGTTTCGTATATCTGTAACATACAAATGTATGGGTCATACATTTCTTTTTAATTTAATAAAACTAATATTATACGTGTGATAGTTTGTGCATTTGTTACACTTTAACGCGTCAACTGTACTGGGGTTGAATAAAAAATATAGCTCAAGTGGAAGCCCTCAACAAAAAAATAGAATTGTATGAAAAAATGAGCAAGATTAAAAAAATACGCTAGATATTTTTTAAAATATATATGAGATTGGGGGAGTTTCATAATGTTATTAATATAATAATATTTAATACAAAGGAAATATAATATAGATCAAAATTTAAAGTAATAAATCAATGAAAAAAAATATAATCTATCAATAAATGACTGAGAAATTAATTTAAATTAACATCTCTCATGTCGTGTGACGTCACAAGCACAACTTTAAAGTTTCACAATTTTTACATTTGTTGAGATATTTTAATAATTCTTTTAATGTTTTCTTACATTTTTATAATTCATAGTAAAAAAGGGAAACTTCTATTTTACAAGTTTTTTATTAAATATTTTTTTATTTTATGTAAACTATTGTTATTTTTGGAAAATTATATAATTACAACAAAAATGCAACGTGTAAAAAAAAAACAAAAACTTACCTTAAAACACACATAACACTGATGCAAATTCAACTTTAATTTACTATCTTGTTTCTTACTTTCATTACTATTATTCTCATCATTATTATTTTCAACTAAATTTTCATTATTTCTATCATTATTTTCATCAGTAATATTAACACTTTCAACATTCCCACCCTTATGTTTTGCTGCATTATTTGAAACAACCACATCATTACTATCTGTGATATCATAATTATTCTGATTCTTATCATTAATTATATCATTATTTTGGTTATTATTAATTTTAATACTTTCAACATTCCCATCCTTATCTTTTGCTGCATTATTTGAAACAACCTCATCATTACTGACTATGATATCATCATCATTCTGATCCTTATCATTAATTATATCATTATTTATGTTAATATTGCCATTAGTTTCATTATTTTCGTTATCTATATCATTATTAGGAACATTATTTGAAGAAACCTCTTTATTTTCTTCATTGAACAAATTAGGTTCTTTCATTACACTATGTTGATTATTATTTTTAATATATTTAATTTTAGTATTAACTGTGAAAACATGAAAAAAAATTAAGTATGAATACTAAAAATATGACTACTGTTACTGGTTTTAATAAATTTTTGACTTAAAGCATATCTATACATATAATAAAATTCTCACTGGAATCTGTATGTTGAGTATTTTTTGGAAAATTTTCTTGAAATAGTCATTATTATCGATACAGAGGCCTAATCTATAGTTTTTAGAATTGTCTGTCTGTCTGTCTGTGACACGAGAAATCTCTGGACAGATTTTGATGAAATTTGGTATGACGATAGCTGGTTATTTTATTTATTTTATTAGACCACCAACAAAGTATTTACTAAACACATGAAAACAATTGTACATCGAAATGAAAACATAAAGAGTAGTATAGTACGATTCAAACTTAATGGCGGCTCGGAAGTTAGCTGCGAGTGCAGGTACGCGCATGTACAGTCAAGTCAACGTCCCGCTGATTGGCTGATACGTAAAAATTGCGATCTGCGCATCGGAACGTACGAAGTTCGGAGCCGCCATTAAGTTTGAATCGTACCATACGTTAATTATAGGCGATAACGACATTCAAGATAGTAGGACTTTACATTTTTAAAATTAAAAATAAAATACTTAACTAACATTAACATTATTAGAAAAATTAAAGAAATATATATATATATATATATATATATATATATATATATATATATATATATATATATATATATATATCTCTGTAGGTGTTTACAATTGCTTGTCCTGAGACGCTATAGACATAACGATCTTATCATTATCCGGGTCAACATATAGGATACTTTTTTGTGGAAAGATAAACAAAACAAACCATTACAACTCCTAAGTCCAACTCTCTTTAGTCTTCTATTGTATTCTCTCCTCGTCTTCTCCAACTCTCTCATCTCTCTTTTAAGTCGTCCATCGCAGATCATTTTCTTCAAACATTCATTTGCTTCTTTTTGACATTTTTCATCTATTTTTATGTTTTCGTCTTTTTCTGTAATTATTAAGTTTTTTGTTTAGTATATTTATTAAAAAAGTGAGATAATTAACCCTTATTTTTGATTGTATTCATTTAATTACTTTTTTTCTAATGAAAATCTTTTTTAATATTATTTTTTTGCGGTTTCACTTTGATTATTTAATGCTTCCGACGTTTCGATAGTAAATTATATTACATTTATTTAAATTAAAAAAAAAATTCTTACTTCCAATTCTGTAACAAGTATATAATAATATAACGTAAAAACCTCTAAATGTAAATTATCAGTGTCTCCCGTGACCATGATTGCTGTAAATTATTCGAAACGTCGGGAACCAAAAGTGTAAATAAATTAAAAAGTATTCTTTAAGACACAATTAAAATTATATATTATATTGTTTTTTTTATTATATTATAGTTATTTTAATAGTACCTTTTACAATAATGGATCCTGGCCTTAATATTTGTTTAATGTAGAAATCATCGAAATTTCTCGGCGCTTTTTTTTCCATCTCGTTAAAACTGTCATTTGACACAAGTTTTATATTATCTGTGGGTTGTTCTGTTTCGGACTCTAAAAAAAATTAAAAATATTAAAAATATTAAAAAATTGTGAATATAGACATTTGGCTTTTATTATTAACTGATTTTAAAGATGAGGAGATATTGAGCCCTTTATAACGATCTTTTATTTTAGACCAAAATTTTGCTTGCTGGGAATTGCTATTTTTTTTTGATATACTAATAATGTTTTTTGCCATAAAATAATTAATTTTAATTTAAACATATGGCAACACCAAAACCCACCATTTAACGGTTCAACCTTAACTTCATGCAACAGTTCTATCTCCGTATATTCAATCGGCTCCTCTTTTATTATAATTTCACGTTTTTTCGGTTTTCTGTAAAAAAAAATATATTTAATCCATTAAAAATAAAGTTTCTCGATTAAGTAAATCGATATTTTCGTATACACCTTTACCCTTTGACTAAAATTTGCATTAATCTGTAGTAGACGCGGGTTCAACTCTTTCATTTTCGATTGCGTGAGTGCGAGTTCATTTATTTGATATGTACGAATGTTTGTACTCCAGTCATGGGTGTTTATATTTATAATTTGTATGTATGTAAAGTTATATATGTATAGTGTATCAACTATCTGGTACCCGTAACACAAGCCAGCTTACCACGGAACTAGATGGCGCTGAGTGTTAATGTCTATACATATTTCTTTCCTTTCTTTACTCGAGTAAGACTCTACTCTCTAGAATCTAGAGTCTAGATATTATTATGGCAGATATCTAAGAACTAAATTTAATCCAAATCTGTCCAGCCATCCGTATTAAGGAGTTACATACATACATACATACAAGCAGTGGTAGCCCAGCGGTAACGTGCTCGCTTGTATAACCGAGTGATGCGGGTTCAAATCCGGGTCTCGCACCTCTGATATTTTCATGTGCGAATCATTTCTATCATGATTACCACTTGTCTTACGGTGAAGGAAAACATCGTGAGGAAACCTGCATGTCTGAGAAAACCTCGCAAGTTATCGTAAGACATGCTCAGTCCGCCAACACGCAGTAGGCCAGCGCGGTGGACTATGGCCTGATCCCCCTCGTACTGAAGGGACCATCCCCAGCAGTGGGACGTTAAAAAGGGCTGATGATTATACATACATACAAACAAACAAACATATAATATTTGAAACACTCACGGCTGTCTGACCGTTATGTTGTACCTCACGCAGTGTGATTTCCAGTAGTGAAGTTTCAGATATTTATGTTTTTTATACATTTTCTTGCAAATCTTACATTGTCTGTCCTAAAAATAAAAAAAAAAATCGACTAGCGACTCAACCCAGCTTCGCTCGGGATTATTAAATAAATTTCTCAGAAATTAAATATTTTTCCCCAGCGAACTAAAAGCAAGAAGGGCCCTGACCTTGAAAAACGTGGTAAAACTGCGATTACACAACCGTACCGACAAATACATGTTGTCTCTTTTATTCCTGAGTAAAACAACGTTCGTTCTCTTTCACTCAAAATGACAGAATATTGTTTGAATGGAGAATGGTGTGCGCTCACGCCTTTCAATGTGAATACAATTTAGAGCGATCGGAGTACTGTAGAAATTATAAAATCATGTCGAGAAGGGGAAAATGTTTACACCATGCAACAAGAGAAATAATATTTAATATTATACGGTTCTGCCAAACAGAAAAAGTAGCAAAACACACCATTATTGACCATGCTGTAGTATTATCAATGTAACAAATACAGTATATAAACAACGCAGCGCCCCCCAATCTTACGACGGTACTTATGCCGCACAGACTATCATCATACCCGAACACATTACATCGAAATCTGTCCAGTGATTTCTTATGATGGAGTCACAGACAGACAAACAGACAAACAGACAGACAGACAGCCAGACAGACAAACAGACAGACAGACAGATAAACAGACAGGCAGACAGACAAAAATTCTAATTCGGCGTCTGTATCAATAATAATTATTAATTACCATTACAATGCGATTCTAAAATATGTTTTATGATGACTGGATTCTAACCATCATGGTTAGAATTTTATAACGATACTAGCGACCCGCCCTCGCTTCGCTCGGTTTCGTCCCTAGATTTAGCGCGGGCAAAGCCGCAGGTTTCGTTAGTTAATATGAATAAAATTTCTAAGTGGACTAAGTTACTCCTTATAACATTAGTTATCTGCGAGTGAAATTCCCGTTAAAAAAGTTCCAGCCGTTTCAGAGATTATGACGACTCGTTTGGCTCAGTTGGTAGTGACCCTACTTTCTGCGCCAGCGGTCGCGGGTTCGAGTCCCGCTGGGGGCATTCATTTGCTAATCACGAATGTTTGTACTCCAGTCATGGGTGTTTATATTTATAATATGTATGTATTTAAAAATGTATATGAGTAGTATATCAACTATCTGGTATCCGCAACACAAGCACGTTACGTAGCTTACTGCGGAACTAGATGGCGCTATTGTAATAATGTCCCAACATATTTATTTATTTATATTTTAGCCGGAACAAACAGATAGACAGACAAAAATTTTCAAAATTGTATTTTTGATGTAAATATCGTATATACTTTCATATGCATTTAGTGAAAAGCTGTTAATTTGAAATTACAAACAGACACTTCAATTTTATTTATATGTATAGATGTAAACATAAAAAATGAATTTTTAAAATGTTTGTCTATCTGTTTGTTCCGGCTAACCTTTTAAACGGCTGGACCGATTTTGACGGAACTTTCACTCGCAGATAGCTAATGTTATAAGGAGTAACTTAGGCTACTTTTATTTTATAAAAAAAATATAAAAACCGGTTAATTTTAACTTACACCCAACAAAGGTTCGCTAGAAATGAACATAATTTAATATAACTCACTAATTCAGAATCATGTCCAGACTTTATATGCATGACGAGACTGGGCTTGTTATGTGTAGAGAACCCGCACTGATCACATCTGTACTCTTGCTTGAACAAATGCTTCCTCTTGATGTGGGATACGAGGTAGTTTTTGTTGTAAAAACTGAAAAAAAGTGTGTGTGTGTACTCATGTACACGCTTTAGAAGTTATAAATCTTTGGCATAGTATGTATGGATGATACTATACTAATATTATAAATGCGAAAGTAACTCTGTCTGTCTGTCTGTTACCTTTTCACGCCTAAACCACCCAACCGATTTTGCTGAAATTTGGTATGTAGATAGTTTGCATTCATGAGAAGGAAATAGGCATATTATTTTTTGGAAATTCAACCCTTAAAAGGGTTAAAAGGGGTGGCAAAGTTTGTATGAGAAAAATATTTTTATTGCACATTTTTGCATGAAACTTTGAATTAATGCTTTTTAGTACAAATGATGAAACACGTATTTCAGGGTTTTTCGAAATTCACCCCCATTGGGGGTTAAAGGGGGTGGCTAAGTTTGTATGGGAAATTTAATTCTATTGAAATATTTTGCGTGACACTGAAATAATGCTCTGCAATACAAATTAAGAGGGCCAGAACTTTAAATGGGGAATCAGTCCTTGGTACATTATAAGTAACAGTATATAAGCAAAAATGTTTATTTTATTCACTATTAGCGCGAGCGAAGCCGCGGGCACCGCTAGTTAAATAATACATTAGGACAGTTACCCTCAATTATATTGGAGCACTTGAAAAAGTACATAAGCCCAAGTTTGATCACTAATATTTACGAATATTAAATAATATTAATCAAAATATTCAATTCAGCTCCGCCATCTTAGATTTGAAAATGAGTGTCATTTTCGCAATCAGCACCCCGAGAAACCTCGGAAATGACACCCATGTCATTGTTGAAAAAAAATAACTAAAATGTTGACTATAGCTAACTTCAGGGTGTCGGTTTTTCGTGACGGTGTGCGCGCGCATCGTAAAAATTAACTCATCAATTGGAATGTCTTAAAATGTTTATTTTTTTGGACCAATTACTTGCCTTCTGCTACGGTTCAGGGTATTTGGGGGATGAGATATTTTTTCTGGGTTACCGGCTGTTAGCATAGCAAATTACATTAAAATCTGTTTAGTTTTTTACTGGTAATGCGGTCACAGACAAACAGACAAATTTTCTATAAACTGGATGCTACCTCTCAGTTCAATACAAAATTCAGTCAGCACGCTTATATAACAAAATAAACAAAATTGATAGCATAAGTTACTTATGATGTGGCTATAGAAGAGCGAGATTTCCTGTTAGGTGTTTTTTTCAACCTTGTTTGTAATTTTTAAATATTTTGTTAATGAATAATTTTTTTTTTGCCTTTGTATCGATAATAGTGATTATTTCAATAAGATTTGCCAAAAAGGTTTTCTTGTTTAACCTGAACAGTTGTCAGTCTGTGGTTGCATTAAGAGAACACCACTGCTTATCCGAGTCAATATTGACGACACATTTGGCTCAGTTGGTAGTGACCCTACTTTCTGCGCCAGCGATCGCGGGTTCGAGTCCCGCTGGGGGCATTCATTTGTTGAGCACGAATGTTTGTACTCCAGTCATGGGTGTTTATATTTATAATATGTATGTATTTAAAATTTATGTGAAGTGTATCGACTATCTGGTATCCGTAACACAAGCCTCGTAGCTTACCACGGAACTAGATAGCGCTGCTGTAATAATGTCCTTAAAAAAATATATAGGATATTTTTTCCTGCAGGAAAATATTTCATTTCAGAAAAATCTATACCAAGTATTTTAAAAGTGGTAGAGCCATGCTTGTCACCTTCGGGTAGCAGCCGAATGTGCCGTCACGCCCCGTATAGTACCACTCTCTCACAGGAGACCGGCGTGAAGTGGCAGCTATGCTGTCGCGTTTCGTCCGGTGAGTGAGAGTCCGGGAGGCCCACTCCCCATCCCTCCTCCCGTCCTTCCCCCTCCTCCCTCCCTCCCTTTCCTAAAAGGCCGGCAACGCATCTGCAAGCCCTGTGGTGTTGCAGATGTCCATGGGCGGAGGTGATCACTTACCATCAGGTGAGCCTCCTGCCCGTTTGCCCTTTGTCCCATAAAAAAAACAATTTTTAATACATACTTCTAGTTACGTAATTAAACCTTATATAAGGACTTACCTCGTCCCACAGTGATCACATGTCACACATTTAGTTTTCAATATATGCTGTTTTGTGTGAACATTCAACCTAGACATTCTCGTGAACTTCTTTTTACATATCTTACACTCGAATTGTCTTTCCGGATAATGAATTATAATGTGCCTTTTGAGGGTACTCTGAAAAATGATATGCGAGTTCAAATCCGGGTCTCGCTCTTATAATTCCATGTGCGAATTATCCCAACAAGATTTGTGTTACGGTGGAGGAAAACATCGTGAGGAAACCTGCATGTCTGAGAGAACCTAGCAAGTTTTATGAAAAATGCCCACATCTACCCACATTTGGATCCCATTTTTGTTGGGAAGCCCACTCCCAGCAGTGGGATTTTATCAAAAGCTAAACACATAGAGGAAAAAAAAGATAATTGGAGAAGATTTGAGTTATGTTTAGAACAAAAGATAGATAACCCTGAACACAGATTATTATTGTCGATTTAATAGTACTTAGTTATTATTATTGAATTTAATTCTGCATTCTTCATACAGATCAAACACATAACCCTCCTGAACCGCAGTCGGTCTAAACCACTTTCTTTCTCCTTAAACCTCTTCGTACATCCCTCAAAGTTGCATTGGAAAGGCTTAAACTCGACGTGTTTAGTTAAATGCGTCGCCATATTGTACTTATTGCTGATGGTGACGCCGCAAACCTCGCATTTGCACGCGTACACCTTTTCATGAACTGTTTTCTGAAAAAAAAAGAGTGAGAAAGAGAATGAGAGGAAGAAAGAAGAGTTTTTATAATAATATTATAAATGCCAAAGTGACTTTTCCAATTTTGATGAAATTTAGTATGGAGATAATAAATAATAAATATGTTGGGACATTTTTACACACAGCGTCATCTAGTTCCGTGGTAAGCTACGAGGCTTGTGTTACGGATACCAGATAGTTGATACACTACACGTATATAACTTTACATACACACATATTATAAATATAAACACGCACTCCTGCCTCCTGCGGGTCTCGAACCCGCAACCACTGGCGCAGAAAGTAGGGTCTATACATACTGAGCCAAACGCTTAACACGAAACTAGATGGCGCTGACCATTAATGTCAACATATTTGTACCTAAAATTACAGTGTATTGACTAAATTACTAAACAAATAAATTACTAAACAAAACCGATAAAACAAACGAAACATCACTCACGACGTGAACATTCAAAGCAGAGTTCGATTTAAACATCTTGCCGCACTCCTCGCACCGCGTATTTTTCACGTCGATCTCCAAATGCACTTCTGTTACGTGCATTTTGAGCAAACTTTTTGTTTTGTAGCTGGAAATATCGGATAAAATAATTGATTGATGTGAAATTGAAGTGTCTGTCTGTAACATCAATATAACAGCTTTTCACGGTACTTTTAAGAAAAAGAAATTTTATTTAATTATTTTTTTATCTGTTTGTCCTCGCTAATCTCCGAAACGGGTGTTCCAATTTTAACGGGACTATCATTACCAGATAGCTGTTATAGAAAGTAACTTAGGCTTTTAGAAAGATCAGGGTTCCGCACAAAATATAACCGAGCATATTAATTACTCGCTAATTCAGTAGCAATACATTACCCTCCTTTCGAGTAGCAATCGGATAAAACAAACCTTTTCTCGCACAACCGACACTGGTACCGCTTCTTCAACCCCATGTGCATCTCATGGTGTTTCCTCAACGTGGAAGTATCTCTACACGCGTAATCACAGAACTCGCATTGAAATGGCTTTACGTCTATAATTAAAAGGTTATTATTATTAGTGATGTTATGATGTCCGAAGGTCGCAGGTTTGAGGTTTGCCCGGATACTAAATTTAGGTTGAGACTTTCTATTAAGCTTCAGTAACTGACAGTGGTAGCCCAGTGGTAACTGTTACATAATATTTTATAAGTGGCAACATTATTGTCTTTGGTCTCTCTCTTTTATGGCGTCATGTCTCCGCATCTATTGCACTGTCGTTATAATATATTAACAATAAACTGAATTACAATCAAGCCCACGCTCTTATTATCACACCTGACAACCCAAGAGTAACGCAATCGCTTAAATACGCACTTATGATATTTTCATGTGCGAATCACTTCTAACATTTGTCTTACGGTGAAGGAGAACATTGTGAGGAAACCTGCATGTTTGAGAGATACTAGTAATTTTTCGAAAGACATGTGAAGTCCGTTCGCACGAAGAGAGAGAAGAGAGGCCCACACCAAGCAGTAGGACGTTAAAAAAGGCTGAATACAATATAACAGTCCGGAGTCGGGAAGATGGCGGTTTACCTCCATATCTCGGAGAGGGTCTTCACTCTCACCGGTCGTGTTGAGTGTTATCCCACCGGAGTGTGAGAGTGACAGAGATAGACTTTTTCCTTTTTTTTATACTTATATCACCCCTGACAGTTACAGTTTTTGAGTTTTAGCGAGACTATTGAACAGCAATAGATTTTTATAATACCAATATACACCTAAACTACGTAGTATAAAACAAAGTCGCTTCCCGCTGTCTATCTGTTCCTATATATGCGTAGATCTTTGAAACTATAAAACGGATTTTGATGCGGTTTTTTTAATAGATAGTGATTCAAGAGGAAGGTTTATATTATGTATAACTAGCGGAATATATACACTTAATTATTGATATTTTGGCTGAATCTATAGTTTTAATAATTTGTCTGTAAGTCTGGACTGATCCGGGTTAATAATTTAATACATGAAAATCATGACCCTGAAGAAGAGTATATTTTAATTAAATAATGTCTGATGTCGGCTAACTTCAGGAATTAGAATTAATCGAAAAAATAAAAAAAATACTCGTGTAGATTTCTAAAAATGGTAAGTAAACAGAGCAAGCTTAGTTTTCGTATCACTTTAGAACCTAGAAATAAATGATTTAAAATTTTATTTTTGAATTATGACGCAGATAATATTTTTTTACTAAAATAAAAAAAATAATCGTCTTACTTTTGAAAAAATAAACACGAGTATTTTTTTTAAATCCAAAAAAATTTTTTTTTATTTTAAAAATGTCGGATGTCGGCTAACTTCAGGATCATTGAAAATCTTATCACTGGCAAATGTATTTTAACCGTTAAAATTTTGGGTAGCGATGAACCCGAGCGGAGCGAGGATGAGTTGCTAGTTTATTATAACTTAGTTATAATATATCGAGAACAGATTAAAAAACAATGAATCAACGAAAAACAATAAATGAAATTTCATAATGGGTAATTAAGAAGTTGAAAAGACATGTTTGGTTACGGCTAATTTACTTTTATTACTACACTAGTGTTGTTTCATTGGAATTGTTTTGTTTTACTCTTTAATGTCCCACTGCTGGGGGTGGGCCTCTATTTAATATAGGGTCAGTCTGTATCCACCATGCAGCAACACTGAGTGAATGAGGAGGTCTCCCGAAAACTTGCTACATTCTCTCATCATACAAACGGTGGTCGTATTAAAAATGATTCACATATAAGAAAAAAAAATACACTAACATACTGACATTCTTATTTCTATACACCATACGTCCAAGAATAAACTTAAAATTAAACCTTTAATGTACATATTCGTGGTATATATCAAACACACGTTTAGATCGCAACAATGTTAAGTCATTCCCAGAGTTGCTAGTCTAGATATTTCAAGTGGACAAATTTAAAGCTTTAATGATTTTTCTTCTAATGTTGGTAAACTTGGTGGAGAGTAGGGTGTTCTGCCAGGACTCGCATGCTGCGAAGTGGACGCCTCGCGGCTTTACCTGTCCGGTAATGTGTGAAAGTGTTCGAAATGCTATAGAAAGGTGAGTATCCAGAAATTTAAAAGTGATCTTTTTTTGGACTTCTAACTGTTATAGGTACAAAAACAAGAAATTGTGAAGATGTACCTATTATTAAGAAAACCAACATTTTAAAGAGAAGGTGTGTTGAGAACGACTGAACCGATTTCGATATTTTTTTGAATAATGCATATTTAGTGCGTAATAATAGTAAGGTTTTTTTGAAAACATTTTAGAAGTTGCCCGGAAAATTTTGATTAGAGTTTGTAATCTAATCTTTAGATAAATTAAATGTAAAATCATTTTTTTATTTGATCCGGCAATCCAGTTGGGCGAGAAGCCTAAAAATGCACTGACTGGTAGGTAGGAGTACCATGCGGGTTGCGCCTAATACTACCCTGATAGCAGGAGGATTGGAGGAGTAACCTCCATGGTTGTTATGATCTGCTTTGGCAGACCCGGTATGGTGGGATTTTCTGGGAGTCCCACATGACCAAATGTTGCATATAACCATCTGTATGAATGCAATGAGCACGATAATCTACATTATTTTTAGAATTTAGAACTTGTCTAAAAAAACAAACAAACAAAACCATTTTTTTTTAGATTAATTTATTTAGACTATAAGAAAACAATAGAAGAACAGTTCGGTAAACAGGATGTAAACGCTCTTATCAGTGATGACGCTTTCACCGACGATAAGATGTTGAGTAGAAAAAAATACGACAATTTGAGGGATCATGTAGACGACTCCATAAATGAAGTGGAAAAAATGGAAAATAGAATAGATGGTGCCTTCGAAAACACTATAAACCCTTTCATCCATGTGATTGTCCAAAATCTGCGATACGTTAAAGGGATCTTGCGTCGCAGTGATCCAGAAACTGACGTTATAACTGAAAGTTCTGCAACGAACAAATGCTGGGTTTTGGAACACTTTCAACCCAAACTTCTTCTGGGTAAAATCGTGCGTAAGAAATGCACGAGAAAGTCAAATTTTGATGGAAAATTTCTGACAATACTGACCGACATTTTGAACAGATATGCCAATACGTTGTTTAAGTTCACAGAAGAAATGACAGAGGTTTGTTACATTTTAATATTTCTTAGCCTTATATCAGCCGGTGCTGGTGAAAGTACTGTAAATAAATACGTTGGGACATTAACACACAATGCCATCTAGCTCCGTGGTAAGCTACTAGGCTTGTGTTACGGATACCAGATAGGGGATCCACTACACATATATAACTACAGACATATTATAAATATAAATACCCATAACTGGAGTACAAACTTTCCTACTCTACAAATGAATAAAAGCCCCCAGCGGGACTTGAACCCGCGACCGCTGGCGCAGCAAGTAGGGTCACTACCAACTGAGCCAAAGTTAAAAATACTCACCAGATATATATCATTAAATAACCTTTTTCACGTCACTTAATAGTTAAAAAAAGTTATTTGATATTAAAAATTCATTTTTTTTCTTTTCACGGTATAACATATACAGAGGTTTAAAACAAGATCGATATAGCCTAAATGTTGCCTTCCAGATGCTTCTAGAAAGTATATTCGGTAAAGACACAGATCTACGCAACAATATATTCGACGTGAACAAATTACTGAAGTTCTTGAGAAATTCTTTAAACGTCCACAAAAACCATACTCGAAACGAAATAATATTAAAATCAAAGCATTGTCTGTCTATAGCTTTACCCGGATGTTATTGTAAGAGCGGGTGAGAATCTTTTTTTTTTTATTTCATTCAGAATTAGTGCTTGACTACGTTCCACCTGATGGTAAGTGGTAACGCAGTCGTAGATGGAGTCGCACTAATTCACTATTCACTACTACGCACTATTCACTAGCCACCTATTCACTCTTGCCTTGAAGACACCCATATTGTAACCAGACGGAAACACTGACGCAGGCAGATTGTTCCAATCCTTCGCCGCACGTATAATAAATGACGAAGCGAAACGCTTCGTCCGGACGGGTGGAATGTCCACGACATAAGGATAGAGACCAGCAGTTCGTCGGGTCGTCCGATGATGGAAGGGGGATGGGGGAATTAAATCGTGTAATTCCTGCGCACACTCCGAAATGTAACCTATAGAACAAACAGAGGCTGGCAACCCTACGTCGGTGATCGAGGCTGTGTAGGTTGGCTTTTACCAGCATACAGTCACCTATAAGTCTCTGGGCACGCCTCTCGATCGAGTTCAAGGCTGATATATGGCATTTCGCAGCACCAGCCCATATGTGACAACAGTATTCCACGCACGACCGGACTTGAGCTTTATATAAATCAAGAAGCTGTCCCGGTGTGAAATACTGTCGGACCTTTGCAAGGATACCAACTTTCCTCATAATATAGTAGGAAAATGTCGATATCTATAAATAAATAATTTTATTTCTAGCTACGTAGAAAGTTCCGGCCAATGTGTTGAACCAGCGGATTGCGTCAAGAGCGAGTACTACACGCGGTATTTATCTCGTATCGTAGTGCATTGATAACCATAGTATTTTTATTAAAAAATGTACAAAAAATATTATTAAATAATAAAATATTTTTATCGATATAAAATACGAGTTGTGTATAAATAAATAGACATCACTATTCTCAAAGGAGATATCGACTAACTTCACACTGTAGCCAATAACGACAGACTTTATGGGTTCAGCACTTTTTAACGTCCCACAGCTGGGGGTGGGCCTCCCTCAGTACGAGGGAGATCAGGCCATAGTCCCCCGCGCTGGCCTACTGCGTGTTGGCGGACTGAGCATGTCTTACGACAACTTGCTAGGTTCTCTCAGACATGCAGGTTTCCTCACGATGTTTTCCTTCACCGTAAGACAAGTGGTCATCATGTTAGAAATGATTCGCACATGAAAATATCAGAGGTGCGAGACCCGGATTTGAATCCGCTTCACTCTGTTTCCCAAGCAAGTGACCACCACTGAGCTACCACTACCACTGCACTATCACACTATTTAACATTTTTTTTTAATTTGTCAATCTAATATAATGTATAATAGCTTACCAGTATGTATATATTTATGCATATTCAAAGTATAACTGGAGTTAAAGCCTTTGCCACAGATTTTGCATTTAAAAGGTCTTTCATCTGAAAAAAAAAGTTGCTTGAAAATAAATTGGGCAAATACTAATCTAATTAGTGTTTGTTAATTAAATATTTTAACACGAAGGGTTCCGTACCATTATCTATAAAAACGGCAAAAAAAACATGTTTGTTGTATAATTAAATATTTATTTTATTCTGTTTCTTAGTATTTGTAGTTATAGCGGCAATAGAAATACATCATCTGTGAAAATTTTAATGAACTATCACAGTTCATGAGATACAGCCTGGTGACAGAAATACAGACAGACAGAAGTCTTAGTAATAGGGTCCCGTTTCACTCTTTGTGTAAAGTACAAGTAGGGTCAGTACAAACTAAAACTATAACTTCCGTCAAAAGATAAGATTATACATGATTTTTAAAACATATTACACAAAAGATTCGCATCATAAAAATATCAGAGACCTGGATTTGAACCCGCTCCACTTGGGTAACCACTGGACTACTTCTAACCCCAAGTAACTCCCCAACACTGGGCTACCACTGCCAGTATTTCATTTTTTTTATTTTTAGGGTTCCGTAGCCAAATGGCAAAAAATGGAACCCTTATGGATTCGTCATGTCTATCTGTCCGTCCGTATGTCACAGCCACTTTTTTTCGAAACTATAAGAACTGTACTGTTGAAACTTAGTAAGTAGATGTATTCTGTGAACCGCATCAAGATTTTTACACAAAAATAGAAAGAAAATAAATAAATTTTGGGGGTTCCCTATACTTAGAACTGCAACTCCAAATTTTTTCATCAAACCATTACGTGTGGGTATTTATGGATAGGTCTTCAAAAATGATATTGAGGTTTCTAATATCATTTTTTTCTAAACTGAATAGTTTGCGCGAGAGACACTTCCAAAGCGGTAAAATGTGTCCCCCCCTGTACCTTCTAAAATAAGAGAACGATAAAACTAAAAAAAAATATATGATGTACATTACCAAGCAAACTTCCACCAAAAATTAGTTCGAACGAGATCTAGTAAGTAGTTTTTTTTAAATACGTCATAAACCGTAAACCGCAATTTGCTACGGAACCCTTCATGGGTGAGTCCGACTTGCACTTGTTTCATTTTTTTTTATTTTACATAGATTTTACAAAAAAAAAATGTCACCTGTGTGTGTATACATGTGCTGTCTTAAAAGGCTTTTGAAATGAAACTTCCATCCACAGAAGCTACATTCGTTCTCAGTAGCTTCATTATGTACTCTTTTTACATGCCGACCTAGATATTTCTTAGTTTTAAACTTGTGCGGGCATATATGACAGGTGAATGGTTTCTCGGATGAATGGGTTTGAGTATGGTGTGTTAAACCAGCCTTTTCTGAGAATGTCTGCAAAAATTAATGAAATAAAATAACAAAGTAAATGTCATTAATATAATTAATTTATATTAGAACCATCAATATTATAAATTGTTAAAGTTTAACAAACATTAATTATCAGCGACTTCATCATCCCTATGTACACTTTAACAATTAGTGTATCTAATATATAAAAATCTAATGTCACAGTGTTTGTTCGAACTCCTCCAAAACAGCTTGACTGATTTTAATGAATTTTTTTGTGTTTATTTGGTAGATCTGAGAATAGGTTGTAGGCTAATTTTATTCCCATAGGTGATAAGGGTGGCCCTCTCCAGATATAATATTTTTTATTTTTAGACCAAATTTTTAAATTTCACTATTTTAACCCATCAACGCGAACAAACGAGATACAATAGATTTTCAATTGTTATAAATCTATATTGACCGCGCGCCTGTTGTTAGGTTAATGACGTGGCATCAAAAATTTTTGAACCCAAAATTTTTATCTCATGGGTGCAGGCGGAGCGGTGGAAGTTGCTAGTATATCTAAAAAATTAGATATATTTTGCAGTGAAACATATCCTATATGGTAGCTAGAATAACCAGCTAACATCACGAAATTTCAATAAAATCCGTCCAGTCTCATGATGCAGTCAGACAAAATCTAAAAACCAAAACTCCGCTTCCATTCAATAAGATATGCCAAAAAACATTCAATGTACAGATTCGATTCAGTTAGATTTTTATTATATGTATAAATATTCAGGTCAGTGGTTTCTTCCTTCCGAACTGGTAGTAGACTAATGACGTTCAGTAAAAAATTGTAATAATTTCATGCTGAATAAAATATTTTGAATTTGAATTGAATTTGAATATAATTATAAAGCATACCTTATTACATATTGTACATTTAAAATCGGTGAACTTCTTTTTAATAGATTTTCGCTTAGACTTTCCATCTTTAGTACCAGCCATTGTAATATATTATTACTATATTACAATATTCTGTAAAATAATAATTATTTCTCTATGAACCTTAACTTTAATTATTATTTATTTAATACTTTCTTAGATTTACGCGAATATTCGACATTATAAATGAAACTACCTTTTCGGATTTTGTCGCGGATTTATTTTGATTTTTAGTTCCCGACGTTTCGTCTTTCAGTCTCTCCCGTGACCATGATTGCTGTAAAGCATTCGAAACGTCGGGAACTAAAAATCAAAATAAATCCGCGACAAAATCCGAAAAGGTAGTTTCATTTATAATATTATTTATTTATTTAATAATGTTCCAATAAAAAAAAACAAACAAGATGTTCTCGTTTTACTTAAAATCATGTAATATTATTATATTTAGAATTTCATTGAAATTTGTTACATTCGTAGTTAGTACTGTGTATAAAGAAATTCTTCTATATAATAAATATTTATTGAGCAAATATTGTATTACTTAATTAATTAATTTTAAAATATAATATTTTCACCTACCTACTTTAAATATTTACATTTTACATAAATAATAAATTGACACTTGATGACTTGACAGATCACAGGTGACCACAGAGTACAGATTAAAAATAAGTCAAGTTCTCGCAGTTACATCGATTCGGATTCGAGTAATTTTATGTATTAATCGCGACTCGATATTGATAATAAACCGATACAAAAAACTAAGCCTTAGAGTTAAGTTTTAGGGGTATGATATGAAACTTTATATTTCATAGTTTTATTCAATTTAATATTTAAGTACTTACAGAAAACGAAGTTTTCTTGACTTCTTATTGAAGTAACATTAAAAAAGGAGGGTTTAAGAAATATTAAAATAATTTATCAAGTAAAAATAATAGTTATAATATGCATAATTAATTGATTACTTTGGTTAATATTTTAATGCATTTTTTGTATTATCTAGAATATACATCACACTCAAATCAAAAATAAAGTATTCATAGTAAATTTCCTATTTTAGTACAATATATAGGACTATTGTTTAATTTTAAATAATATAATGATTTAAAAAAAGGTCGAAAATAGAAATAAAAACAAAGTGTAGGCAAGAATGATTTATTAAAATTAACAACATCGAATTAAAATAATCTGATTTCAACATATCCTATCTATAACATCCCTTTTAGTTCACTGTTAGTATTTTAATCATCCACATTATCATAAAGTCTTTCAATAAATATTAGAAAAAATTTTGACGAAATTACTATGTAATTAATTAACAACATTTTTTAATTTTGTATGAATATAATCGTCATCTTGACCTTAATGTCCAAGTAATCCCTCCTTCCCCCTTCTTTTGAAATTGAAACATTGACACCATCTATAAATAACGTAATCCACCCATACTTTAAAATCATTTAATACTGAAAGTTAACACCTCACACATTGAAAAAATTTAGTAGGGCAATAAAAATTCCCATTTGCTTATACAAATTTTCTATTTCCTTATATGCTGTACTACTATTACTTCTACAGGCAAAGAATGGTATTACATTTTTTTTTAATTTATACCGACTTTATTTTACCGAATATAAAAAAAATATTTTTACGGAAAACAAAAAAAAAAAACAAGGCGATTCACGCGATTAATTTAGGCCGACAAATTATTTTTTTAGACTATATAATAAAAACACATCAATGTATCCACAGACCACAAAATATCGAGAGCTGTTAATGTCAAGTAGTAAACTGATATTGTTCTGTTCTTTATTCTGTGGCTTCTAGGCGTGTCATTTGGGCACAGTTCACTTCGCCAATGTGTAGAAAACTGATTTTTTAAATTACCACTAGGAAAATGGACCCACCGATATATGTATAATATATATGTTGGACCATTAACACACAGCGCCATCTAGTTCCGTGGTAAGCTACGAGGCTTGTGTTACGGATACCAGATAGTTAATACACTACACATATATAACTTTACATTATACATATACATATTATGAATATAAACCGATAGAATACATACCATTCAATATCTCATACTTTATTTGGATCTTAACCTACTTAGGTAGCTTTTATTTAAAAATAATTAGTTTTATTAGACAAACGTTTATTTACATTAGATAATACTAATTTTTGGTATCATTCAAACCCCTAAAATACTAAAATTCACAACATAGTACAAGACACATGTTCAAAAAAATAAATTGAATTGGTTTCATATGATTGATAATAAAGAAATATTTTTTTAATAGTTGCTTTTCAAATGCTTAATTTTGATATCACACAAGTAAAGATAATTAATAAATCATAATCTTATTATAAATGAAACTACCTTTACGGATTTTGTCGCGGATTTATTTTTATCTTTAGTTCCCGACTTTCGAATGCTTTACAGCAATCATGGTCACGGGAGAGTCTCTCAAGGTAGTTTTATTTATAACGTCGAATATTCGCGTAAATCTAAGAAAGTACTTATAATATTATATTAAAAATACACTGTTGTCTCTTGTACTATAAAAATAAACCTATCAATGCATTAAAAAGCATAACAGATATAACTAAGGCTCGATTCATGTTCAGAGAGAAAACATCAATTAATAGCAAAATGCACATCTTTGACACATCGATTAAGTATCGATTTTTTCCTAATCGGTATCGATATTTAGTTGTTTTTATATCAGTTAGACCTACATACTTTCTGTGACTAAACATGTTTCACATATTTTCAATTTTTATATGCCAATTTATAATAATAAAACAAAAAATGTATGCAGATTAAATAATTAATGCAGGTTTTTATGAATATACCACATAGGAGGAACAAGTAGGGCATATTATACTAGAAACTAACCCTCGCTTCACTTGGTTCCATCTCTAGTATGGAGTAGAGATAAGGAGGACCATCTCGTGTACGAAAAAGTGTCCGTCGAAACACGGTAAATTATGGTGGCGCCACATTGCTAATGGATAAATTTTAAAATCTTATTCGTGGTGGCGCCACGGTGCAAGTGGGCTAAACACACTTCACTCAGTTTACCGCTGCTATGTTCATATCATACATTTTGCTTCACTAGCGCCATTCTGATGGGTTTTTGTATTGTTATTTACCGCTTACAGGGCGACACTTTTTCAACTTTGCTTCTGCATAAGATTGCGCTCCTTATCTCTACCCTCCATAATCTCTAGTGAAGAAAAAAAACAATACTACTCCACAGAAACCATACATTTTCTTGTATAAAACGTAATCTATGTGCTATTGCAGACCATAATTTATTTCTGTGCTAGACCTCATCCATATGTTCAGCCATTCTGGCGTGATAGAGTAACAAATACGAACGATAAAATACGAACATTAAAATTTTTAATATTATTAAGATAATTTACACATATTTAGTAGTTCTTAGAATAAAATCTAATTAATAACGTCACAAAACAAAATCACAGCCTGAAAACCAAAAGGAAACTAAAATATAATGGCGATTGTTTGGACATTCACATTTTGTTTCTTACATTCAACTTCAATAAATATTTACACGACTTCATATTGAAGTCAACTTAAATCTTCATTGAAGTTCACAACTTCATTAAATAAATAGACTTCAATTGAAGTCAGTTTAAGTGGTTTCAGCTGAAAAAACAGCTTTTAGTGACTTCAGTGTTCTCTTTACCCCTATTTCTTTTTCTATTTTCTAAATACTGTTGAAAACCGCCTCCCAAAATGCCTAGTAAAATAATGAAGCCTACCATTGAATTTGATTTGAATTTCTGTGCACAGTCGTCTGGGTTATCTGGTTTCAGTGTGTATATCTGTAAAAAAATATAAATAAATATATAGACATTATTACAACAGCGACATCTAGTTCCGTGGTAAGCTACGAGGCTTGTGTTACGGATACCAGATAGTTGATATACTACACATATAAAACTTTAAATACATACATATAATAAATATAAACACTCATGACTACAGCAGAAGCATTCATGCTGTATAAATGAATACCCCCAGCGGGACTCGAACCCGCGACCGTGACGCCGAATGTAGGGTCACTACAAACCGAGCCACACGTGTCGTAAATATAATTTTACACTATTATTAACATTTTCCTTTATTTAGCTACTACTAGCATAGCCATACATTTACTATTTAATCGATTTTGGTACAACTTCACATACAATTAATGCTTCAAAAACACACTTTTCACCTTGTGACGGGCAAATTTCTCACAAACACTTCACTAGTGACAATGACACAACCGACTTCACCATGACACAAGCGACTTCACAATGACAAAACCGACTTCACCATGACAAAACCGACTTCACTTCACATACCTGTCTCCCAGCATGCAAGGCGTACATTGCCAATGCGACATAATACGGTGTTGCCAGTCCCGCGGACTGCCCCGCCATTGTGAAACCAGTCAGACTGGCGACCAACGCGGCTGTTAACGCCGGCTTCGTGTGCTCACCGAATGTTAGTGCTGTCGACTTAATTCCTAACCTGGCATCGTCAATTTTATCCTGTAATAGAATAGTTTTTTTTATTAAACTGGCTGACCCGGCAGACTTCGTACTGCCTCAATCGATAAATAAAAGACCTAAACTTTTTTTTTTTCATACTTATTCACCTTTTAAACCTTCTCTGGACTTCCACAAATGATTCAAGACCAAAATTAGTCAAAATATAATAATACAAGACCAAAATTAGCCAAATCGGTCCAGTAGTTCTCGAATTTTAGCGAGATTTACGAACAGTAATTAATTTTTATATATCATATAGATTACATAATATTACAAGCAAAAAGCTTCAATTTGTGAGGGCTCGCGTAGTTTTTCTAACGGGTAATAATGTAGCAGCGATGTTAACTCTTTGGTTTTCTAACAGATGGCGTTAGTAGTACAATAACATTCTACCCAATGAACACGAAATTGTTAATGTTCATTTTTTAATGGTTATAAATTTTTTTTGAGAGATAACACATCTAGATATAAAGTTATATGTTAAAGCACAAATGTATAGATGTGATAGTTTTTCAGTAAAGTGTACCACAAAATGCTCAGTTCGTTTGTTTGTGTTAGAAATAATATAAATAATAAAAACTAAAAAATGAATGTCTGTGTTTCTGCGATATCTTCTTAATTATTTAATTTTATCTTATACTAGAATATCCGACCAGCTTTGCTGGGCGTAAGTTAAAATAAATTAAACGGTTTTACAATTTTCTAATATAATTAGGCTAAGTGACTCCTTATAACATTAGCTACTTGCGAGTGAAAGTCCCGTCAAAATCGGTCCAGTCGTTTCAGAGATTAGCCGGAACAAACAGACAGACAAAAATTTATAAAATTGATTTTTTGATGTAAATAGCGAAATAACTTGAAATGCATTTGGCGAAATGCTGTTAATTTGAAATTAAAAACCGCACAATAATAATAATAAATATGTTGGGACAATAACACACAGTGACATCTAGCTCCGTGGTAAGCTACGAGGCTTGTGTTACGGTTACCAGATAGTTGATACACTACACATATATAGCTTTAAATACATTCATATTATAAATATAAACACCCATGACTGGAGTACAAACATCCGTGCTCAACGAATGAATGCCCCCAGCGGGACTCGAACCCGCGACCGCTGGCGCAGAAAGTAGGGTCACTACCAACTGAGCCAAACGTGTCATCAATTTTTAGACACACGAGAACCATACATTTTTCGAGGATAAAAAGTGAATGTACTATTCCTGACTATAACCTATATATAAATATATTTATTCTTTATTGCACTGAAAATATATACAGTGATGCAAACGCAAATAAATTTGGCAACGGTGGACTTATCTCTCTGTCTCTCTCTCTCCCTCTCCTTCTCTCTCTCTCACTCTCTCTTTCTCTCCTTCTCTCTCTCTCTATAAGAGATTTCTTCCAACCAACCTGTATTCGTGAGAAGTGTATCTTATCTTTCAACCAAACTTAAATATCTGTTCAGACGTTCTGGCGTGATTGAGTAACAAACATACATGCAAACACTTTATAACATTGTCATAAATAATTTATATTGAATCCATATGAAATTGAATACTTATAAGAAAATTATTTTTTGTCTATCTGTTCATTGTTTTGGTTAATCTCCAAAACGGATGCGATTTTGACAGAACTTTAAAGCAGAAAGCATAATTTTTATCTATACTAATAATATTATAAAGAGGAAAGATTTGTATTTTTGTATGTAACGAATAAACTCAAAAACGACTGTACCCATTTCAATGAAATTTGGTACACAGATAGTGAGAAAGGACATAGGCTACTTTTTAAGGCGAAAAAAGGCTGTAAAGGGTTGAAATAGGGGAATTTGTATAGAAAAAAATTGTATAGAAATTACGTCATTTTTTAAGCTAGAAGCTTGAAACTTATTAAGGCTTTTGATTAGATATAAATAAGTAAGACATTCAAAGTTGTAAAAAATTTATGCTGAAGGGGGTACCTAGGAAGTAATAATTTAATTAGAAAAAATATTAGGGTTCCACAATCAGTAGCAAAAAATAACAAAACTCCTTACCTGATGAGCATATATCGTGTCATATAGAACAGTCCAGGCCAAAGCGGAGAAGTACAAAGGAAGGCAGACGCTACTCTCAATATGGCCAGTTATAGCTGAATACCCCAGCAGTGCCCCCCAGTTGAAGGTGGCCCCCAAAAATATTTGGGGGTAGTTCGTGAAACGTTTTGCTAGTGGATATGTTATTACTAGAGCTGAAAAAAAAAATTGGAGTATAAAGTATACAATGGGAAGTTTCACGCTAGGCTCGGCTCAGATGGCGCTACCAGCGCATGACGTCACCAACGAAAACCTCAATGCCACCTATTTTGACAGACGCGTTTATTATTATAGAATAGTTTAGTTAAGTAAATGCGGTGTTTTAACTATTGTTGAAATAAATAACTTGACATACACTACATGCATTCTTGACGTTGTTTACGTTATGCGCTTGTAGCGCCACCAACGGCTAAAACTCGCAGTGAGATTTCTCATTGATTAAGGTGATATCAATGATATTATATACAAGACACAGACAAGTGGCGTCACAAACGCATCAAACGCGTGCCGTGGATTGGTTCCATTTGTGACCAGTCAGTCGAGCTGTCACCTGTCATTGCGCGCACGCGTGTCGAATAGCTGTCTCTTTCACTCTTACGCCTTGCGTATTTCCTGTCGCACTTATAGCGTGTGTTTAGATGTACAGTGTTATTAAATGTGTATGTGTGTGTCGCGGAACAATTATGTTTAATTTCTTTTTTTTTCTTTTTTTAAACTATTGCGTAGCTTCTATCGCGGGCCTTGAGCGTGGAGACCGACTCCAGAAATTCCGTAACGAAAATAACCTAACGCATTTTGTGCTGATTGCGAAAATGAGGTCTATTTTCAAATCCAAGATGGCGGACATCCGGTTTTTTTATTTCACTTAAGGTGTAAAAAAAATCTTACCCATGCTACTAGCGCCCAAAACAACACTATAGCAATTCAACTGAAGAAGTACTCCGAGAGCTAAACTCAATTGTAAGGCCAAGAACCCAACGGCTTGTTTCCCACTGATCGCTCCTGACACTAATGGTCTGTTTTTAGTTCTTTCTACCTGAAAAAAAAAAGAAAAATCACATGACTATATATTATAAAACAAAGTCATCCGCCGAGTCTGTCTGTCTGTTCGCGATAAACTCAAAAACTACTGCACCGATTTTAATATTGATTTCACCAATGGATTGAATGGTTATCGAGGAAGGTTTAAGTATATAATTTGTCAAGTTTTTGTATACATTTACTAGCGGAACCCGCGGCTTCGCTTGCGCTAATTCGCTAGTATAATATATAAATTTGCATCGATGGTATTCAGGTTCGAATCACAGATTATACAAAGTTTAGTCATTGTAGTTTTAGCATTTAGTCATAGTATTAACACTAGGAGTAAAAATAAACTTGTAATGCCTGTGACTCGCTTACGCCGAGTCAGTAATTCTTTTTATGGACAATGTATACGCTTATACAACAGGATCCCAGAAAACGTTCAACAAGCTTCTATTGCCAAATTTAAAAAAAAATTATATTATACGATTAACGATTTTTTAGAAGATAGTACGCCTTGGGAATGATGTGATCGCCTCCAGGCTGTTTTAACTTATAGAATTATTGTTAATTTCAATTTAATTAAAAAAAGAAAAAACACTAATACAAAAAAAAAAAAAACAAAAAAAAATATATATTAGTGCCGCTGAGTTTCTTTCGCCAGTTCTTCTCAGGTGAGTGGTTTCTTCCCGAACTGGTAGTAGACTCATGACGTTCAGTAAACAATTGTAATAATTTCATGCTGAATAAATAATATTTTGAATTTGAATTTGAATTGAGCCTTTCTATTAGGACAGTCTTAGTAACAGCTTGGAATTTTTAATTAGTGATGTTATAATCTTTCACTGTGCGAGTGAGAGAGACATAGAGTGCTCTTGTGTCTGTCTCCCTCACAGATCATCTACCTTCGCCTTAACCGGTATCTGTATTATCTATGTCGCATAACTAATATTTAATAAATAATATAATATCCTCTGCAGTAAGTCTTAATAAGATAGGAAGACACTATCTCTCTTTTTGTGTTTGTGACATCACTCTCACCTTCGCATCAACATCTCTATCCCACAAATCATTGATAGTGCAACCGGCACCCCTCATCAGCCCTGCTCCTATGAGGAACAAGGCGGCAGTCTGCAGGGTGGAGGTCAGAGGCACTGTCCCCGGGATAGAACCTAGGGCTATCGACCATGAACACGGCCAGTAGAGGAGGTAGACACCTGAAAACAACATTAATTAATACTTTCTGTTAGTAAACATATATTATGGACGGGTTTGCTAATCGTAATATATTTTTATAATAGCTTCACTGGGCGTAAGTTAAAATTAATTAATCGGTTTTATAATTTTCTAATAAAATAAAAGTAGCCTAAGTTACTCCTTATAACATTAGCTATCTGCGAGTGAAAGTCCCGTCAAAATAGGTACAGCCGTTTGAGAGCCGGAACAAACAGACAAAAACTGCTGATTTTTCATATTATGTATTTATTTTTTGAAATTACAAACAGACACTTCATATTATTTATATGTACTGAAGATGTCTTACCAATAGGTCTGTCCCATCTTGATAATTTTATATACGGATCTATTTTCTCCCTCCATAACAAATGTAAATTTGATTTACTATCTGGCAACACTTTCTCATTCAATTTATCTATGACTAACTTAGGCGATGAAGTTTCTATAACAGCTTTTTGTCTATAATGATCACTTTGCGTTGAATATATTCTTATATTTCTTTGGTTTATGAATAAATATTTGACTGAGGTAGATTGTTGCTTCGTTAACTGTCTTAATGCATATTTAGCCAACGGTTTGTAGGTTTTTAATGTCGTGTGCAGCATTTTCTGAAACAAATTCAATCATTAATTAATAATAATGTCCTCCCGACCGATTACGCCACGGCGGCCACTCTCATTGAGACTAGCCATCTGCGCGGGAGATATTATAGTGCACGAGTGTACGCGCAAACATAAGTGCACTCTCTGTTTCTAATCACTCTCATGTTCTGGTGGGACGGATGCTCGACACGACTAGTGAGAGTTAAAGCGCAGGACTGACGGCTTCACGTGCTCTACGAGGCACGAGGGTGAAACACAGGCTACTTCCCAACTCCGGGCTGTTACTGAGGCTTACGAAACAGAAAGACTCAATAACTAAACTTGGCCCGACCCGGGATTCGAACCACGGACCTCGTGGTGTGCGACCATACATGCTAGCCACTACAGCACTGAGGCAGTTAAATCATTACCAAATAATTAATTATTTAGAATGTTATTACTTATTTTTATTACTGGTAAACTGACATTTGGGCACTGTTACAAGTATTAAAAAATTTAAGAGATAGACATGGTAATTATATATGATAATTGATATCATTCCAAGATTCGGCTTAAGCCATTAATAAGAGAATTGAATTGAATTGAAGATTCGGCTTTGTTAATGTAATTATTTTTTACATATTGTAATATTTTTAATAAGGTGTGTAATATCTAAATAAAGCATTTGAAAATTATAAAATTTGGAGAACTAAACAAATATTGTGTTATTAAATAAAATTGGTATCAAAAATATGTTAATGGTACATTTATTTTAAACTAACTGGTTTTTTTTTATTTTAGTACAAATTTCTTGTTTAAGTTATATATTATATAACAAAGTTAGTTATATATGTATACATACAAACAGTTATTTATTTCCTGTTAAAAATTGTTTAATAATAAAAAAAATATTTACCAAGTAAAACAAAATTTAAATATAATGACCTTAGTAACATATAATACACTTTAAGACACTTTGTATTTTAAATGAAATGAGATAAAAACTTAAAAAGACTGCATTCCAAATATATAAGACATTCTTTTTGCAACAGTTTTCATTTAGTTAACAGGTTTTTTATCTTCGATGGCATAATTTTCTTCCACTTATATACCTATGTAACAATAAGCAATTATGTGATTATAATAATTATAATAAATACATACTTTTTCCTGTTATTATAATAAATTAAATATTTACAATTTAAGTTTGGTAAAACATTGCACCATAAACATAAGCTTAAATACCTTTTTTTTTAATTAATAACGAAATATATTATTTTCCTCAATAATTCTGATAATATAATGTGTATTTTTTAACTATTTTTCATTTATGACGTAACGTGCTGATTAATAATAAATTATCTGAAATTAATACTTGACCTTCAGTAGTTGTTATAAAAAATATATTTCCATATTAAAATTACCTTCGTTTCCAACGCCGTAATAAGAAATGAACGTAAATAACAGCTTTGAGAAATATTTTTTAACCTACAAGGTTATATTCACTTCACATGATTGGAAAAACGAATTACAACATTATATAGCAAAACAGTCACAGTTTTAAACTAACACATACTAAAACATGTATTTAGAATATTATTTTTTAATTTGTCCTATTTTTATGTTGAATATTTAATGAATAAATCGTAAGAAATCGAAATAACCGCGTATTTATTCCATCGTTATTCGTTACATTGACAAATGACAACCATATGATTCAAGTTTCAACTTCATGCTTTTGACAACTGTTTTTTTTTTAAGAAAATGGCGAATGCTGCTATTTATACATCCTCATTCCTCAATGTATTATAAAGTTTTCAAATGTTCCTATAATATAATATAAGTAAGATATTGTTTTTTTTTATTAGATGTTATTTTTGCCAAATTGATTATTTTTATAATTTAATAAAAAAAAAATATAAAGTCACGTTTATATTTTTTAAGGTAGGTAGGCTTTTTAAGTAGGAGTGTCTTGATGCACTAAAACCTAAATCATTCTGGAAAAAATAGTTGAGAAAAAGGTCTAATTAAATAATCAAACAATACCAATATTAATGTAATTTTATTTGAATGTTGGAAGTCTGAAGTTCCTCATACTTTCCGGGGCGGCATCATCATTATCAATCAACTGATTGATGATGACGATGACCCTTCGTAGAGGAAATAGCAATTGTCACATGTTCCGGTTCCTCAGCGATTTCCGTCGTTGTTACCTGTACAATAAATGAAAGTACCGTAAGTATTAATAAAATTAAAATTAAATAAACGGGTTCAAATTCAGGATCTCGCACCTCTGATATTGTCAAGTGCAATTAATTTCCAACATGATCACGACTTGTCTTACGGTGAAGGAGTAGTGAGGAAATCTGCATGTCTGAGGGAACCTAGCAAGTTGTCGAAAGACATGCTCAGGGCTCGCACTTGTCCAACGTGGTGGACTTTTGCCTGACTCTCTCGTATTGAAGATAGGCCTATCTCTAGCAGTAGGATGATTAAATGGCCTGAATACATGTACATACATAAGGATCAATAAATAAAAAAAACCCTTTTGTAGATCTGAACAAATAGCGACTCACTATCGCTTGGGTTCGTCCTAAAGGAAGAAAGCCATCAGTACATTAGTACAAATTTATATGAAAGTGTCAGTTTTTAATTTCAAATTAACAGCTTTTCATTAAATGCATAATATGAAAGTATATACGGTACTTACATCAATAATTTATATATATTTTTTCTGTCTGTCTGTTTATTCCGGCAAATCTCTTAAACGGCTGGACCGATTTTGACGTACCGTTAAGAGAAGACGGGCCGTTGTAAAAGTTGTAATCAGGATTGTTAAAAGTTGTTAAAACATCTCGTGATTAATGGAATAATTATGGAAACACATAAGTGGTCCATGAATCACGATTTAACCTTGTGTATATGTTCAGTTGTCTTCTCTGGTCGATGCTCGCCGTCTGCTAGTGTACTAGAAGCTATGTCGCTGCCATCTGGCAGGCGACGCTTCATTATCTCGTGGATCATTTTTCTACGATAAATTAAAATACACTAAAAAAAAAGTTTGAAGACAGTGGTAGCTCAGTGGTGACGCGTTCGCTTGGATAACTGAGTGATGCGGGCTTAAATCCAGGTCTCACCCCTGTCATATTTTAACGTGCGAATCATTTCTATCATGATCACTACCTGTCTTACGGTGAAGGAAAACATCGTGAGGAAACCTGCATGTCTGAGAGAACCTAGCAAGTTTTTGATAGACATGTGAAGTCCGCCAACACGCACTAGGACAGCGTGGTAGACTATGGCCTGATCCCCCTCATATTGAAGGGCTGGGATCTTTAATTCAAGTAATTTTCATTTTGGCTGCATCTATTCCGAGTACGGTTACTGTACGAATAAAATATATATAATTCGTCCGACAATTGTAGGGTTTATACGAATATCTATCACTTTTTTTGCTTTCTAATAAAAAATAAGTGAGTTTTAGGTGCAGGATATATACAAAACTAGCGACTCACCCTCGCTTCGCTCGGGTTCGTCCCCAGGTATAACCTAAGATTTTCCCGCTTTTCTGTTGAAATTTTTCCTGAATATTCTTTGCTATAAACCTCACGGAGCCCGAGACCTTTCCAACGAATGCAAAACCGTGGAAATCGGTTCGTGCGTACTGGAGTTATAGCGTCAGGAAGGAAAACCCGACTTATTTTTATATAGTAGTAGATATAAAAAGAAAATAACCTTAACCTACCGAGCTGAAAGTTTATTATTTAAGATTCCACCGACTTTTAACATTACATAAACATAACATAACACCCTCAAAATTATTTTTATCCTTTATCACACGTTAATCAAGCTATTTCAAGCTAATCATCCGATAAATGTACGAATAAATATAATTTATTCGTCCAGTACCCGTACAAATAGTCACTTCGTTTCATTTTTTTCGGTTTTAACAAAAAATTTTATGTAGTTTTTCAACATACCCGCAGTATTCGTAGCCAAGTTCCTTCATTCTGTTTCTCTCCGCCACCGACAGGTAAGATTGTAAGGTTTTGTAATTGTCCAGGCTATCAACAGGCGATTCGTGTTGCCTCCTCTTTATATTGTCGCTAAAACATATGCCATTATCATATGGAAATGCTTGTTGCCCTTTATCTATATCGAGAGAATAGGTCGAAGGCTAATTTTTATTCCCCTATGTGATAAAGGTGGCCCTCTCCCTGATATTTTATTTTTTATTTTAAGCATCAAAAAATCTTATAATCCTATATTTTAAGCCGTGAGCATTGTTAGTAAATGTAATATATTAAAATGTCTGTTTGTAACATCACCATAACTTTAATGCGAATTGTCTATAAGTTAGTTGGTACTCGTAAAAAGAACGAACCTCGTAGCATCAGCGCGAAAACTTCCAGAAACATTCAATTCATTCAACACAGCCTGTTCCAATTGAGCCTTTAACGACGACGTGATCTTTTCAATAACAAGTTCAAAATCATTCTTCATTTGTATAGACTATATTTAATTAAAACTTAATCATTAGTACCTAATAAGCACTAAAATTGAATTTTTCTAGCGATTATTTTGGGGGCTAAAAAGTGTTTTTATCAGATCCAAATATAATCTTAGACCAGTCTAGATCGATTTTGATTATGTTATACCATAATTTTTACTTCCAGGGCTTGAAATGCTAGGTCGCCTCTAAGTCTGGGTGGAATTTGGAGCCACCTATTGAAATACATAGTATTAACCTCGGCAAACTGCCTCGTTGGTGTAGTGGCTAGCATGTACGGTCGCACACTGGGAGGTCCTGGGTTCGAGTCCCGGGTCAGGCCAAGTTTGGTTATTGAGTCATTCTGTTTCGTAAGCCTCAGTAACAGCCCGGAGTTGGGAAGTTAGCGGTGTTTCACCCCCGTGCCTCGGAGAGCACGTAAAGCCGTCGGTCCTGCGCCGTAACTCTCACTGGTCGTGTCGAGCATTCGTCCCACCGGAATATGAGAGTGATAAGGAACACAGAGTGCACTTGTGTCTGCGCATACACTCGTGCACTATAATATGTCCCGCGCCGTTGGCTAGTCTCAATGAGATTGGCCGCCGTGGCCGTAATCGGCCGGGAGGACATTATTATTATTATTAACCTCGGTGGTGTGATGGCTAGTTTGTATGAAGTCAGAATGTATATCCGAAGGTCCTGGGTTCGAGATCCAACTTTAGTTTAGTTATTGAGTCGTACAGTGTATAGTACGCCTCAGTAGCAGGCTGATTTGGGAAATTGACGGTGTTTTACCGCCATGTCTCTGAGAGCACGTAAAGTCGTTGGTCCTCAACTCTCAATGGTAGGGACAAGTAGTCGTCCCACCGGAGTATGAGAGTGACAGGAATAGAGAGGGCACTTGTGTCAGTACTCTACCCAACTCGCGATGCATTAAGACAATGGTAACGCGCTCGCTTGTATAACCAAGTGATGCGGGTTCAAATCCGGGTCTCACACCTCTGATGGTTTCAGGTGCGAATTATTTCTACCATGGTCACCACTTGTGTTACGGTGAAGGAAAACATCGTGAAACCTGGAAACATGCATGTCTGAGAGAACCTAGCAAGTTTTCGAAAGACACATGAAATCCACCAACACGCACTAGGCCAGAGCGGTGGACTATGGCCTGATCCCCCTCGTACTGAAAAGAGTCCCGTGCCCAGCAGTGGGATGATAAAAAGGACTGAAGAATAACAATTATATTTTTGGAAGAAGCGGGGCATGATTGGGTCCTATTTAAAAAAAAAATGGGTAAGTCAATACCACTTTTACACTGTGCGTACCTCATCTAGTAATATTGTAAGATATTCTGGTGTTCGTCGGAAACTGTGGACTACAGCGGAAAAACTTTCATCATACAGCTTGTGAGCTTCTTGTTCCAAGTCATATTTTCTACATTTGCAAGTTATTGTGAAAACTGTAAAAATGTAAATCTCTAAAACGGCTGGACCGATTTTGACGGGACTTGCACTCGCAAATAGCTAATGTTATAAGGAGTAACAGCTGCTTTTATTTGCGATTTTTTATTTATTTTAATTACGGGACGGTTTTTGTGCTAAAAACTTTAAATTAGGCAGGGAGCGCCTAGAATTGTAATTAAATATTATTTTCAAAGAGCAATTGTTGAGTTTCTTCTCAGCATAACTGTCTTCCGAGTTGGTGGTAGCTTCCTCATAGACTTACATACTGATATTTAATTTAAATTCTATATTTTAAATAATGTAAAAAGTAACTTGAATAAAGTATGTAGTTTTATATTTTGATTTGTTTTTTCGGTCATAGAAAAACATTTCCTAATTGGAATGTAAAAATGGTTTGACCGATTTTGAAGGATTTTTGCTTCACTCATATTTAACTTTACAAAGAATATCGATAACTTACCCATTATAATGTACAAAGAGTGTACATTTTTCATTATTCTTTAAAATACGAGGCACTTTGAATATATATTGCAACAAATAAAATTTTACGACTAATAAAAGTAGTTACTACTTTATAAATGAAACTACCTTTTCGGATTTTGTCGCGGATTTATTTTGACTAGCTAAAAATAAGTTAATAATATTGCCATATTTTTAAATTATTTTAATTTAAATATAAATGTTTAGAATTAAAATTTTATAAGGTACACTGATGCCATTTTCAAATTTTTTTGTAAATTGTGGGTAGGCACTGTCTGTAACAAGTATATAAGCCTATGAGACGTCAAATACCTTAGTCTCTCCCGCGACCATGTGCGCTGTAAAGCATTCGAAACGTCGGGAACTAAAAATCAAAATAAATCCGCGACAAAATCCGAAAAGGTAGTTTCATTTATAATGTCGAATATTCGCGTAAATCTAAGAAAGTATTATTAGTTAGGTACTACTTGATATTGTATACGTTTATGATTTTGGATTAGCCAGTTATTTCATCAATTTTAAAAAAAATTGTAATCTTTTTTTAGGGTTCCGTAGTTTAAAGGAAAAGTAACAAAACAACTTTTGTCTGTATATCACAGAATTTTATTCGATGACCATGGAAAGTGCATGCGAAAGTTCGATATGTAGGTGTTTGGTGTTTCCACTAATATTTGTTAATCAAGATAGGCTAGTATAAACAATACTGGGAAAATTTTAACAAAATTACGAAAAATACATCCAGGGTTTCGCAGTATATAAAAAATCGCATACAAGTCCTTCGAGACATAATCATCGCCATCTACCCATTTCCGGGCTGTAACGCCCTGTCTGGACTGCGAAATTTGACCGCGCGAATTTCATTCTCGCGATTTATTTTCCGCGATCGGAATATCGGGACCTGTTTCGAACTGAGAGAAATCGCGCGAAATTTTATTCGCAGTGCGGATACTTGTATAAGATTCTATGTGTTACAGAATTGCGGAAAAAAACCGCGCTGTGAAATTTCGCAGTGTGAACAGGCCGTAACTGAGAATTTCCGGAAGAGATTAGAGAAGTGATGAGAAAAACTTTATAACTGAAATTGGCTCTATATCTATAATATTGACGGTACATTTAAACAACACAATTAAAAAAAAATTGCCTGTCTATCTGTTTGTTCCCTAAACGGCAGAACCTATTTTGACAGGACTTTCATTGACAGATAGCTGTTGTTATAAGGTATACATACTTTTATTATAAAAAACATTAGGGTTCCGCTCATATAATTAAAATGACTTATGAGCCCCTACGAAGAGATGGCGATTCTCTAGTCTATAAATAAACATTTTCCACTCAACAGTTACAAAAATTTCTTTTATTATTAGTTACTATTCTACTAAAAGCTAGAGTTAAAATTATAGAACATGTGATTGTTATGCTTAACTGCGTTACAATAGTGAGAAGTACCTAGTATTAGACTGTACTTGCGAAGATTAGTCTGAAATCTAGTTATCACCTTTGTTTTGGATTATGATGGGGGCTTAATCGACCTGGGTCAGAGCTTCGACCCTTAAATGAAACATCAATGGCTGTAAAATCTTTATTTATCTTCATATATCCCTTTTTTACCAACGAATGGAATAGAGGTACGTCCAAAATAAAAATGTTCTTCCCTTTTCGGTTTCTTATAATTAATGCTAGGACCAGTTTTGTCTAGATTCTCCATACTATTGGTGTTTTTGTCCTCGAAATACGAATATTTTGGTAAATGGTTAATTTTTTTCGGTTGATGATTGAAGGCCATTGCTAAGTCCCTTGATTTCGTATTTGTAATTATTTTTCCTCCACGATCTGGTATAGAATCTGAATCAAAATTTTATTTAAATTTAAATCTCGAGCAACTTACTAAGTCTACTAGGTAACGTCTAAGCTACGTTTCAACGGTTATTATGGAACAGAAACTATGGATTATAATATGTACTCAAACAAATTTTAATCCTCCTTTTCGCCCCCTAAAGGGATGATTTTGGGTAAATCTATCCTATGTCTATCCCAGGGTCTCAGGCTATCTTCATACCAAATTTAATTTAAATTAGTTCAGCGATTTTTTGTGTATTAATTACATACAAACATATAAAAATGTTAATTTTATCTCTTTATAATAGTAGTAAGTAGTATTATTATTTAAGTATTTTTAACGTCCCACTGTTGGGGCGGGCCTCTCTTCAATACAAGTGGGTAACAGGCATAGTCCAGCATCATCCATGACGCTAGCCGATTGTGGATTGGTGCACTTCAAATGCCTTTGATAATTTGAAGAAAAGCAGGTTTCCTCACGATGTTTTCCTTCACCATAAGATAAGTGGGGATAATAAGAGGATACCAAAACGGGACTCGGGATTCGAACCCACATCAATCTGCCCCACAAACAAAACGTGCTTTTACTGAGCTGTATTTTTAATAATAGTATTTGTATATATAAAGCACTTTTTCTTTCATTATCATTAGTATTTAAATTTTTGTATTTCTAGAGAATCACCTTCATCTCTTTCCTCACTAGATATCTTGGTTCTAACAAAGTTATCTTTTCTAGTTTTTACAATTTCTTCATTTGTGTCTGTTTTGTCTATATCAACAGATTCTGATCGTCCAAGTGAATCTGAAATTTGATTAGCTTTAACCGTTTATTTTCTAGTAGTTAAGCAGATTAGCAAATTTAATAGTTAGTTCTTTAGTAAGCAGTTAGTCTGACTAATTTTATACGAGATTAGTGACTTATCCTAGTTACCCTTCACTCGGGTTGGTTCTTACATTGGTAAGTTTTTTTTTATTATTAGATAGGCTTGCGCTTGACGACGATCAGTGCTGGAAAGCACTGATGAGGCCTAGGTTGGAGCGCGCTTGCCTAGAAGGTGCCTATTCACTCTTGCTTTGAAAGTACTAAATAAATAACTAAATAAGTAAGTAAGTTAAACTGTTAGTATAGATTTCTCAGATATTAGATATTTTCCAGCAGTAAAAAGAATCTTATGTGTTGGCCCGGATAACATATCATCATATAAAAATTCTGAAAATCTGTCCAGTGGGTTTTCCGTGATGCTGTCACAGACAAACAGACAATCATTTTAAAAACTATATGTAGATTCGGTCTCTGTATCGATAACTTCACTCAACTATAAAAAACATGAATATACTTACCACGATGAGAAATTGCGCTTTTTCTCATATCCATTAAATCATCCTTTAAATTCCTTTTTTCAAAGTAATCGCCTTCATCTTCACTTTGAAGGTTCCGAAGAATACTACAAAATGAAATAAAAATCAAAATAAGCTTTATTCAATAGAGTTTTACAAGCTCTTTTGAATCGTAATTTATACATTATGAAAATATAAAATTTAAATTAAATGTCAGTATGTAAGTGTGTGAGGAAGCTACCACCGGCTTGGAAGGCTATTCTGCTGAGAAGAGCCCAAGATGATTGTGGACAGTTTCTTACCGACGCTCCTCATACTTACTGAGCAGGAATAAATCGTGGACTAAGTATCTGAATTGTCAACTGACTGACTGATTGGTTGACTGAGTGACTGACTGATGGGCTGACAGACTGGCTGACTGACTGTCTGTCTGACTGACTGTCTGTCTGTCTGACTGACTGAATGACTGACTGACTGACTAACTTAGTATATATTATTCACTATTAACTAAGTACTTACTCATTTTGCACACGCAAATAGTTTTTATATTCTTCCAGCACTTCAGGATTTTTAATGAAGTATAGCCTAGCGACAGTGTGCAGAGGTTTCTTTGCTTTAGAGTATTGTTTCGCAGCATTATCATTTTTCCTTAACAACCATAAAATTTCTTGTAAAATGCTCTCTTTTTCTTCGTCATTTAAATCGTCTAAAAATGTTTAAATGATGTTGATAAATAGGTATATCATTAAAATTTTATAGATACGTATGGCTCATTGTGTTGTGTTGTATAGTAAGTAACCTTGCTGTATAGGCAGTCGCGGTTATAGTCGCACGTTTGAATCCCGCTGAGGGCATTCATTAATTTTTATCACTCCAGTCATGGCTGTTTTTTATAAAATATATTTATGTAAAGTTATATAATATGTGTCAACTATCTGGTATCCGTAACACAAGCCTCGTAGACTTCCAAAATAGTTCCACTAACCAACAAATGCAAAACTGAAAAGTTTACCATTATTTCCATTATTTCTAATGTCACGTTTTTCTCCATTTAAAGTCTTAATGATATTTGCTAAATGCTTTTTATTTACTTCGGATATTGGTCTCGAAAAATGAGCATCCAAATATGGCAATAAAACTGAAATATTAGATGTTATTTAAAACTAGCAAACCTGGCCCATTTCGCTGGGCATAACTAAGTTAAAAAAAAATAAACGGTTTTTATATTTTTCTTGTAAAATAAAAGTAGCCTAAGTTACTCCTTATAACATTAGCTATCTGCGAGTGAAAATTCCGTCGAAATCGGTCCAGCCGTTTCAGAGATTAGCCGGAACAAACAGACAGACACAAAAATTTTATAAATTGATTTTCTGATGTAAGTACCGTATATACTTTCATATGCATTTAGTGAAAAGCTGTTAATTTGAAATTACAAACAGACACTTCAATTTTATTTATATGTACCGTGTACAGAGTATATACATACATACTCGTACATTCAATTTATTATATTCAATATATATTTTAATGTTATAAAACTTTTGTCTACACATCATTTCACATGCATCGTGTATTCTTTTTAGCATGAATAAATCAGTGTAAAAACAGCATTCGTGGCGTTAAGTCATTTCGCACCTTAACTCCTCCTAATTAATTGAACGTGTACAAACAGTTACGTACATACCGACTGATAGAGACAGCTATCTCTGAACTACCTTAGATAAGCTAGAGGAAAGAGTACTATCAGGCTAAGAATGGCTATTTTTGTACAAATGAGAAGTGCAATCTATTCGATGTACTGTGGTGATCGCCAACAATTTCACAATTCAGCGATTCTACACAACATTTTCTTGATTCTAAAAAAATTGCAATTTTTGATTTCGTCCGGGAGTTGAACCCAGGATTTTTATTTTATTTTTTATTTATTTATTTATTAAGGATCTCCAACAGAAGTACATAATAAAATACAAAAATAATAATAGTCTCCTTTAAACATTGCTTAAAATGTACCCCCAATTACTGGAGAACACAACATGCACCGAACATGAACAGTGTTGACAGCATTACTTAATTAAAGTTAGTGATAAAACCAATATATCTAAGAAAGTGAAAAAATAACAAAACAAAATCTTTAACAAAAACAATAAAATTAATACTAACTTTATGACTTGTTATCATTTATAGAGGCAAATAATATACTTGGATCCCTGAAGCTTATTTTTTGGGTGTATGAATCAGATGTCATATATTAATACGATGTTTTCCGTCATCGCAAGACTAGTAGCAAAGCCTATAAAAAATATAGTCGGCCAACAGACGTGACAGCCAGCCCAAGCTGCCATACACTCGCTTGGGACATTAGTGTATGGCAGCTTGGGATGTCACGCCCGTTCTTAGGACGACTATATTATGTTTCATAGGCTTTGCTAGTAGTAACTATGTTAAAACTAAAGAAAATATCAGAGTTGTCAGACTCGAGATTTGAACCCACATTGCTCGGTTACCCAAGAGAGTGCATTACCACTGAGCAGCAAATTTTTTAAAGAGTGTAATCGTTTAAGGCACTCACATCAACGTTATTTCACCTGAAAATTAGGCCTCTATGCGAAATTTGCATGAAAAATGTTTTTCTCTATCTGATTTAAATTATATTTTATAATTTCTTGAAAGGACCTTAATTAGAGTTCTTATAATTTGAGGTTATGAGGAAGCTGTTGGAATTTTTAAATCCTGAATTTTCTTTTCTTTGTTTGTAGTCCCTTTTATGTAGTTAAATTACATTAAAAAAACATAATTTTATTGTTTAAATAATAAAAAAATAAAGTAAATATGAAATCTCACCAAAAATCAATAAAATTTGTAGAAACATTGTATACACTTCTTAGTAAGCCATTTCGTAAACCAATTTTTATGAAACTATTGAAATATGCAATTTAAATTTATATTTCGATCCATATACTTAATATTATGAATTATGATTTATAAACTGGTTTTTAACCGTGTTTTTACGTGTTTGAAATATTTCGAAAATATTTTTTGTATTGTAAAAATGATTTATCCACATAACCAAATGTGTATGGATAAAAAGAAATAGTAAAGGAGATTGAAAAGAGGATAATAGAGGAAAAAAGCTTCTCCTACCGTTTGTCTCAGTGTGGATCATCACATGGAATGGATTTCTAAGGAAACTGCTTCACTTGGATATTATGTAAGAGCATAATATTGCTAGGAACAGATCTTCCTACATCCACTATGTCACCTGAGAAGTGACACCTAGGGGTTGTTACCCTTCACCCCCTTTTTTTCTGGCTTGTCTTGCCGGTAAGCCCCACATAGCGGGGTTAACCTCTTTTTCTAATTCTAAAGGGTTTTTGTTACTGATGAGTCTCCAGTCCAAAATATTTTAAGCGAAATCATATACTTTCATACGGTAAAGAGGAACGACCAATCTCATTGATACTAGCTATTATAGTGCACGAGTGTACGCGCAAACACAAGTACACTCTCTGTTCCTATCACTCTCATACTCCGGTGGGACGACTGCTCGACACGACCAGTGAGAGATAAGGTGTACAACCGACGGCTTTACGTGCTCTCCGAGGCACGGGGGTGAAACACCGCCAACTTCACAACTCCGGGCTGTTACTGACACTTACTAAACAGAAAGACTCAATAACTAAACTTGGCCCGACCCGGGACTCGAACCCAGGACCTCCCGGTATGCGACCGTACATGCTAGCCACCATCGAGGCAGTTTAGTATTAGGTACAATACATACAATAAAAGGTAAATAAGAAACACAAAATAATATAAACATTGAGCAATTTATTTCATTTAAGTCTTTAATTTTTACATTTACATATCTTATCTGTTTAAAATTTCTTTTAAGTTTTACAATAAGAATGTAAAAGATACTTTTCCGGGATAAAAAGTAGTTCATGCTACTTTTCAGTTAAGCCAATAATTGTCATGATTGTCAACAGTCAAAGTTAGTATCTTTACTACTTACAAAAGTTTTTACTGACTTTTAAAAGAAAAAGGTACTGTATAATATATATAGTATTTTATTATTAGTTTACCTTTCTAATAATTTTCAAAATTCATTTTTTAATTTATAGATTATACGTTTATTTAACTTATTTTTATATCAATTTCAAGAAAAAACTATTCGAACAAGTGTTTTTATGTTATAGTAGATGTACTCTTATTAATAACTAACGACTCACACTCGCTCTACTCGGGCTTGACCTTGCAAAGTACATTTTAAAAGTTAGGTTAGGTCATTAAAAAAGTATCCTATATGATGACCCGGATAACTATCAACATACTAAATTTTATCTAAATCAGTCCAATGGTTTTCTCGTGATACATTCCCAAACAGACAGATGGACAAAACTCAGCCTGAATTTAATTATACGTATAAATTTACTACTTCTTCTATATTATAATAAAATTATTCGAGTCGAATTTGTACAATTAATATTTTTTGGAAATTCTTATTGAAATTGTAATTATTATCGATACAGAGGCCGAATCTATAGTTTTTAGAATTTTTGTCTGTCTGTCTGTGACCACATTACGTGCAAACCCACTGGACAGATTTTAATAAAATTCGGTGTGGTGATAGCTGGTTATCCGGGACAGGATAAAGGATACTTTTTACTGCTGGAAAATATCTAATTTCTGAGAAATCTCAAGTAACCGTTAAAAACCATCTGTGAAACATCACATGGTATATAAAATCGAAGAATTTAGTTCCTGGTCTTTAAAACACGGGTGGAGCCGCGGGAAATGCTAGTCATAGCATAAAAAAAATCAATACAAAAGTATGAAAAGACTAGCGACTCACCTTCGCTACTATCTACTCAGACTTCTCCCTTTAGTATAAAATTTTTACAAACTTTGAATGTCTTTTTTACGTATATCTAATCCAGCTAGAGCCCTTTTTTCGCCTTAAAAAGTAGCCTTTGTCCTTTCTTAAACTCTAGACTACCTGTGTACCAAATTTCATTTCAATCGGTTCAGTAGTTTTGGTGTGAAACTGCGACAGACAGACAGAGTTACTTTCGCATTTATAATATTAGTAAAGATTTAAAAACATTATTAAACATATCATTATAAACTCTTTGATATCACTTCTACTTAATTTTAATTACATAACATGTAAAATGAGATTTGTCAAAATGGTTACATCTCAACTTGTCGCTTTTTCCACAGTTTTAGTATCACTTATTATAAATTCATATAAATTAAAATATGTAACAACATACTCGTACTACGCCACATATTTTAAATACAAAATCTCACGTCCACCATTTTCTACCATCACTATAAGATGGTTCGTCTGATTGATATGGTTCAATACCATAGTCGTTATAATAACCATGGTTTGGTTTTTTTGTATAACCATGGTTGTATTGATGGTTGCTACTTGATTGTTGGTTGCTGTAACCATTTTGATTGCTATACACGTTTCCGGTTCCTTGATTAGTATTTTGGTTGTTCCATTGGACTGGTTCCGTTGCAGAGTTATATCCGTCTTGTTGATATTTGTTTCGGTTGTTGTTCTGTTGATTTGGTTGTTGTTGTGTGTAACCAGTGTGTTGTTGGTTTTGGTTTTTGTTGTTTAAATTTGTGTTCCATTGTGTATTTTGTTGGTTTTGATTATAATTATTATTATTGTTTTGTTGATTGTTAATAAATTCATTTGATTCAGGGCCTCTGTTATTTCCACTTCCTTTTCCGCCAAAAGCAACAGCAGCAATAAAAGGTATTTGTACTTTAGCGTACAGCGCGGGTGTGTGAGGAGCTCCACAAGATCTGCCGAGAGACGTGACTGCCACCACTCGCCATGTACAGCCGTCTTGTATTTGAGCTGGACCGCCAGAATCACCCTATAAAGGATTGTTATTATTAGTAATATTATAAGGCTGAAGAGTTTGTTTGTTTGGTTGAACGCGCTAATCTCAAGTACTACTGGTTGGGATTGAAAAAATCCTTGAATATCTAACACGGATAGCACATTTATCGAGGAAGGCATATTCTGGTCTTTAGACTGACAAACAATATACAGTCTTACAAAATAACGTAATAAATATTAGTACAAAATAATAAGTGTAACTTTACTAACACAACTCATCCGACTTTTCTTACTTTATTAAAAACCAAGTCCAAGTGTGAAAATCATCTCAAATCTACCTGACAAGTGTCTTTTCCACCTTTCTTCTCTCCGGCACAAATTTGACTGTCGCTGGAAGGTCCGTTGGGTAATTTACGGGAAGTCCCCAACACGTTGTAGCACTCGTCCATCTCCCAGACAGCGATGGACACACTCCTGAGTTCTTGAGACACTTCGCCTCCTGAAATTGTTATTGTTTTGTATGTATTTAACGATCTAATTAGCTTTTTGATTATCTGCTGAAATATGGAGAGTTCCTGATGTTAGGGATGATGAACCTCCGAGTTATTTCAATGTTAGAAGACCATTGATATTTATAACTTCACTAGCGTTTATGGTAGCACAGACAAGATAATTTTATGTATTATATACTAAAACCTTCCTCGAGAAGCACTCTATCCATTGGTGAAAACAGCATGAAAATCGGTGCAGTAGTTTTTGAGTTTATCGCGAACAGACAGACAGACGTGGTGGAAGACTTTGTTTTATAATATATAGTGAATTATGTATCTAGGTGTCTGTGGTATGGGGCACGGGCAGGCAAATGCTAGTTTGAAATAGATTTTGCCATGTTGGTAACATTGTTAAATTGTGGTATGTTTGAACTGGGTATGATTATATTTTATTTATAGTAATGGAAGTAGAACACCTCCAAGTGCTTTTCTTGGCTTCGTATCCGGCTGGATTGCCGGACGCTAATGAACCTCCCACCTCAACAAGGTGAACGTATGTTGGGGGAGATATTAATATGTACCTATATACCACAACGGTTTTTATTTAAATAATTTTCACTAATAGCAATACAAAAAATTACCAAATTCTGTTTTTCCCCATCCCGTAGCGATGATGGGACTTCCTGGAGGCGGGGCAGTCCCCAGACACGCGGGCTTTATAACATCTGAGAATCTGTGGAATATTATATACATGGTCTTAATTCATGGATGCTTTTAATCTATACTAATATATATAAATGTGAAATTAAGGTTGTCTTCTACATTTACACACAGAAACCGCTGAACAAAAGATGAAATTTGGTGTTTAGGGATGGGTCTAACGGTATTTACAATTTTACGGTAACATATGCCTATAATTTCAAATTTTTTTAAAAAAAATCTACTTCTCTTTACCGATATAAATATACTCTATCCATACGATTCTGTTACACATACATATTATATTTATATTTATATTTCCCAAAGCGGTGCAAAAGTGTCCCAATATTATTTTGTGTTTATGAATACATAGAGATATAACAATGAATTTTTCATTTTCTTACTTTGTGTCATGTCTGCTATTGTAAAAATATAATCAAAGTTTTGAATAATTATTTCACTTATGGTTATATTTTCATGTATGGTTCAATTCAATTCAATTCAATTCTCTTGTTAATGGTTTCAAGCATGTTTCAAGCGTGCCAGTTGAGCACAGATTACTTCGCCAATGTCACGTAGAATGGAGAAGACACGAAGGAGATCGGTCGGTAACACAGAGTTTCATGTATGGTTGGGACAGTTTTGCACCTAAGTGTATGTCGGTACTTATAAATCTTTATTTATAAATTATATTTTTCTCACATATTAATAATCTACTGTAATTGCTTTTATTATGTCATAAATTATTGTTTTTTATTGTAATTAGCAAACAAAAACTAATATAAAATATTTAACTCTTGATTGTCTGCAAAAAAGAGGTACTCACTGCGAGTGAACGAGTTTTTTGTATAGCAAACCCAGCTTCGCTGGGCGTAAGTTAAAATAAATTAAACGGTTTTTATAATTTTCTAATAAAACAAAAGTAGCTTAAGTCACTCCTTATAACATTAGCTATCTGCGAGTAAAAGTCTCGTCAAAATCGGTCCAGTCGTGTCAGAGATTAGCCGGAACAAACAGACAGACAAAAATTTTAAAATAGATTTTTTGATGTAAGTACAGCTGTATATACTTTCATATGCATTTAGTGAAAAGCTGTTAATTTGAAATTACAAACAGACACTTCAATTTTGTTTATACGTATTGATGATAATATTATCTTCGCCTTTTCTCATACTCATCTATCATTTTTAAATAATTGCATATTATAATATGTTATAAGTATAACAACATGTAACGTAAATATTTCGTAAATTGACCCTACTAGCTGCGCCAGCAATCGCGGGTTCGAGTCCCGCTGGGGGCATTCATTTGTTGAGCACGAATGTTTGTACTTTGTACTCCAGTCATGGGTGTTTATATTTATAATATGTATGTATTTAAAGTATCCATAACAAAAGTCTCGTAACCTTCCATGGATCTAGATAGAGTAATTTGTGTTAATATTTGTATGTAAAAATATAGATAATGCAGTTAGCCTAGTAGTAACGCGCTTGCTTAAAAAACCAAGTGAAGCGAGTTCAATTCGATTCTCACTCTGATATTTTTATTACGCCAATGATTCCCAACGTAATCACCACTTGTCTTACGGTGAAGGAAAACATCGTGAGGAAACCTGCAGGTCTGAGAGAACCTAGCCAGTTGCATATGCTCAATTAACTTGGCCAGCCTGATCCCCCTCGTATTGAGAGCCAACCCCCAGCAGTGGGAAATTAAAAATGGCTGAAAAAAAATACTTACGTGACAGTAGTAGCGAGTTTAACGAGAGAGATGTCGTAGTAAGATCTTGGCTGCTTATATTTGGGGTGTCTGACGACCGCCGCAACCTTGACAACCAGTGCCCCGGGGTCGTCTAGATACGAAGAACCTAGTTGAACCGCTCTTGGAGCACCCCTGGTGATGAAGAAATATTAAAATTCCTTAATAAAATTACCTTTTCGGGATTTTTAACAGATTTACTTTGCAACTAGCAAATCCGGCCCGCTTCGCTAGGCGTAAGTTAATATATATTAAACTGTTTTTATTGTTTTTCTAATAAAATAAAAGTAGATTAAGTAACTCCTTATAACATTAGCTATCTGCGAGTGAAAGTCCCGTCAAAATCGGTCCAGCCGTTACAGAGATTACCCGGAACAAACAGACAGACAGACAAAAATTTTATAATTGATGTTTTGTATATACTTTCATATGCATTTAGTGAAAAGTTGTTAATTTGAAAAAAGTATGAGGGTTCTACAGAAAAAAATGATAATATAACCAAAGCCTATAAAACATATTATTATAATAAAAGAACTTTGTAACATATGGACTTAAATACTGACATTTAATTCATTTTATTTTATTTTAACAATGTAAAAAACATAATACACAAGAACTTGTAAAAGTCTTTTTGAGTAAAGTATAATTTAATTCATTCATACAAAAAAATATATCAAAGCTTATGAAACATAGTCGGCCAACGGACGTGACAGCCCAAGCTGCCATACACTCGCTTGGGACATCAGAAATATGTAGTCATCATTATCGATACAGAAGCCGTATCTATAGTTTCTAAATTTTTGTCTGTCTGTCTGTATGTGACCGCATCACGAGACAACTACTGTGCCTATAGACAACCGGCATTCGTTATGAAGCGATTCCATTTCTACAATCGTCATTGCTTAAACGCAGCGTATGCATCTTGAACTTTACATCATTAATAATTGAAATGAATGTACATTGTCTACCATCATCTATTTGTTAACAACAGATCACGTGACATATCTAAGGCATATGTCAAACCCATACATTTTGGACTTTTCTACTATCGCTTTCGCTAATCGATTGTTACATTGTCTAGGCCCCCTGGACAGATTTAGATGAAATTTGGTATTATGATAGTTGGTCCACATATGGGATACTTTTTATACCGAGAAAATATTTCACTTTTGAAAAATCTATACTAGCCGCTTAAATGTATAGGTATGAACTCAAGCTAACGGGTGAGTCGTTAGTGCTTAATATTATTAAAAATATATATTTTTCCACTCACAGTACAACGGTATCGTCTCTATCCTGGAACACGCAGTGGGCAGCTGTGAGGACGTACTGATTGCTTATCAGGGAACCCCCGCATTTCCAAGCGTAGCCACCGGACTGGATGTATAAATATAGAACAATTATATTGTGTTTTGTTTGGTTATTCATTTAAAGATTAGTTAATAGTTTAATGTGAAGAAGTAGAAGCTCCCTGGAAATAAATCTGCCAACGGCTTGGACAACCGAGTGATGCGGGTTCAAATCCGGGTCTCGCACCAACATGATTACCACTTGTCTTACGGTGAAAGAGAACAACGTGAGGAAACCTGCTCATTTGAGAAAACCTCGCAAGTTTTCAAAAGACATGTGATGTCCGTCAACCCGCATTAGGACAGCGTGGTGGATTATGGCCTGGTCCTCCTCGTATTGATGAGAAGTCCACCCCCAGCAGTGGGACATTAAAAAAGGCTGAATACAATTAAATAGGACATATTTACCAGGATTTTCGTCCATCCCAACAACGCCATATGGGGGAATTCCCTAATTGTCACCACTTTCCCTCCCACTATCAAGGGTATGGAGGTGGGAGCGCACTTCGACACGTTGATCTTCACTACATCAGGGGACGGCACTAGAGGTATCACTTGTACTTGTTTTATGTCCAGAAACTTGTATTCGTCGCACACTGAAACATCATCATTTTTTGGTAAGTAAAATATTTGTTACTATCAAGTAGCAGCAGAAGACAACGTAACATTAAGCATGCCTTGACTTCGATAAGGTATGATTGATTGTATATATTATCAATTAACTTCTCAACTCATTTTGATCTTCTAAGAGCCCGACCCGGGACTTGAACCCTGGACCTCCAGAGTCACATCATCTAGAAGACTTAAGCTATGGCAGATAATACCAGATAGTTGATATACATATATACATCGTATGATAAATAGAAATGCCCATGACCGGAGTACAAGCGTCGTTGTATCATGATCACCTTACAATTGTGGCATACATTGGTGGTCCCGGCAGGACTCGAACACACGACCACTCGCATAGCAATTAGGGTTACTACAAACTAAGCTAAACATGTCACATATTTTAAAAAAAGACCATCATGTAAGTAATAAGCAGTATTATAATAATAGTGGTGTAAAAACATGTGTAAGTACCTACTTGGTATCTGTCAATGACTCACATAAGTAATTGTAGGGTATCAATTTAATGAATTATTCTTGCGGTTAACACTTCGTCAGTAGCCTCTAATGCTGTATAATTTTTATTGCGCATGATTTTATTACACACTAGGGATTTAGCGCGAGCGAAGCCGCGTGTTCCGCTAGTAAATGTATACGAAAACTTGATAAATTATATACTAAAATCTTTCTCTAGAACCACTCTATCTATTAATAAAAACAGCATGGAAGTCGGTGCAGTAGTTTTTGAGTTTATCGCGAACAGACAGACAGGCGCGGCGGAGGACTTTGACAAATTTCTCAGAAACTCGATAGTTTCTCGCAGTAAGCTTTCATTTTATCAAAATCTGGCAAGTGGTTTTCTCGTGATGCAGTCACAAGCAGAGATACTGATAAAAATTCTAAAAACTATATTTTCGGCATCTATATCTATAATAATACCTATTTCAGTAAAATTTTCCAAAAAATATGTTTCTTTTTCCAAATGATGTTGAAATTATAAGTTTTATGGAAAAATGCTGCTAGTAGTTAAAAGTTAACGGACGATGTAAGGATTAGAAGACACATTCGTTAGCCACTGAAGAGATGCGTGGTTTTTTACATGATGGGTATGAATAGAATAGATGGTCTACTTAGAGTCATTGATTTGTCTAAAGATATGGAGGAGTCTGGATTTGAGTCCAAGGTCGGGATTAACATAGGCATTACTTTTGTGGAATTGGAGTTAAAGAACGAATAATTCAGGCTGTAAAAGTGTTATCATTTAAGGTTAGAGTAACTATTTGCTTATATTTTCACAAAGAAAGCTCGAAACACTTACTTTTCTCAGCCATTTCCACATATCGTTTCTTCTCCACATTGTTCATATAGTCTTCATTGGGTCCAATAATAAGTTCTGGACTGATAGCATCATCTTGAGATGAAATAGAATAGCTAGGTCTTTGCGTTGGGGGCCTATTTGTAATTGGGGGTCCATGAGTTATAAGTGGTCTAACCCCTGGTCTACTGGTGAAAGGTATTTGGGTATTATAATATTTTCTATTATCATAGTAACTAGGTCTTGCTGTCTCATAATTGATGACTGTATTCCGTTCATTATTGTAGGATTGTCGATCGTTGTTGAAGTTCCGACTAAGTGTTATTTCCGCTTGGTTTATGTTATCAGAATTCTTTATACTGTGATCTTCTCTGGAAATGTCTATACCAGTAACGTCTACATCTCTATGGTTTGTTGGTTTTGGATTTTTGTCTCTGCTTGATTTACTTCTAGAAGTTTCTCTGTCACTTTCCGTCGTACTTTTAACTATTTTTCTTACTGGTCTTGTAGTAGTAAAGAAGTCATATACAACAGGCCTATTTTCCTTTTGTTTTAATTTATTAAGTGCTGAGTCTTCTATATTATAATATATTGAGCTTTTTCTAGTAGTCGATTCAGTTCTGGAACCATGTCTTGTGGCTTTTGGTTCGGTTTTAGGTCTTTTTGTAGTAAAATCTCGAAGATATGAATGTGTCGTTGAATGTACCGGTTGGAAAGCGAAGAAATCTGTGAAGTAAGATAAAGGTATAATGTCACACCAATTGCCGTGAAATCAATTTGGATTTTGTATTTATTTAAGACAAGTGACTCACCCGGGTTAGATCCCTGGGTACGTTTAAACGGTTAGTACAATTTGTCATAGATGTAACATTTCTTCACAGTAAAGTGTCTATATGTTGCCCCGGATAAGCTTTCATCACACTAAATTTCATCAAATTCTGTTCAGCGGTTTTCTCGTGATGAGGACAGACAGACAGACAAAAAATCTAAAAACTACAGATTCGGACTCTGTAGAGATAATAACAGTTTTATAAAATATTTAATGTACAGATTTGACTTTTATTATAAGTACTAGCGACTCACCCTCGCTTCGCTCGGGTTCGTCCCCAGGTGTAACCACTTTAGTATAGTTTAAAAGATTTTACCGCTTTTCTGTTGAAATTTTTCCCGAATTTTCTTTGGTATGCGGGCTCACGGAGCCCGAGACCTTTCCAACGAATGAAAAACCGTGGAAATCGGTTCGTGCGTTCTGGAGTTATAGCGTCAGGAAGGAAAACCCGACTTATTTTTATATAGTAGATTACATCTTAAGGAATGGTTTATTTTAGAAACAATATTGGTTTCAATAGTACGTATAAGAAAAATGCTAATGCGAGAAAAGGTGGCCTTATCTGTAAAAGAGAAAGAGAAGAAGACGGAAAGAAGAGAGAAGGTGGGAAAGTCTGTGGTCTTCTAAAGTAGAGAGAAGGACATATTGTAATATTCTTACCAAAAAATTGACTTCTTACGTCAATAGTGACGGCCAGGATAAGTAATGCATGCACTGCTCGAACCATTTTAGCATTTTATGTATCTGTAAAAGAAGAAAAGACAAATGAAAAAAAAAATGGAAGCCATATCAGGTGCCTGCGCATGCGCGTGTTTTGATTTTATTATCAGAAATCTAATCCCAAGTCTTAAGTATTAAGGGCCGATCCTTACTATAATGTCGTTCACAATTTGCGGTCGGTCCGATCTCGGTTTCGAAATATATAGTCGAATCTGTAAGTTGAATATTTTTTGGAAATTCTTATTGAAATAGTTATTATTGTCAATACAGAAGCCGAATCTATAGTTTTTACAATTCTTGTCTGTCTGTCTGTCTGTCTGTGACCGCATCACGAGAAAAGCACTGGACAGATTGTGATGAAATTTGGTATGATCATAGCTGGGTATTTTTTTATCCGGGTATATTAGGGTATCCGGGTATATTAGGGTATCCGGGTCAGGATATAGGATACTTTTTACTGCTGGAAAATATCTAATTTCTGAGAGATCTCAAGTAACCGTTAAAAACCGGCTGTAAACATCACACGGCATATGAAATTTAAGAATTTAGTTTCCGGTCTTTAAAACGCAGGCGAAGCCGCTGGAAATGCTAGTTTTGTATATATATGTAAGGTATACTCGCATATGTGTCCGTGAGTATTAAAAAAGATCAATAATTAAAAACATGTTGTAGTAATTTACAAGCTGAAACCAGAATTTGCTGACCTTTGCTTAGCCTTGCCTAAAGTTCAATGACTCAGAGTCGCAGGAAGCGTTACTGCTACAATAATAACAATTGATGACACGTTCAACTCAGTTTGTAGTGATCAACTTGCTGTGCCAGAGGTCGCATGTTTGAGTCCCGTTGAGGGCTCTTTTGTTGAGCACGAATGTTTGTACTCCAGTCATTGATGTTTATATTTATAATATGTATGTATGTATGTATTTAAAGTTATATATTCAGTGGCAACCCAGGGGTAATGCGCTCGCTTGTATAACCGAGTAATGCGGGTTCGATTCCGGGTCTCGCACTTATGATGTTTACATGTGTGAATTATTTTTTATTATGATCACTACTTATCTTACGGTGAAGGAAAGCATCGTGAGGAAACCTGCATGTCTGAGAGAACCTAGCAAGTTGTCGTAAGACATGCTCAGTCCGCCAACACGCACTGGGCCAGCGCGGGGGACTATGGCCTGATCCCCCTCGTACTGCGGGAGGCCCATGCCAAACAGTGAGACGTTTAAAAAGGGCTGAAGATGAAGATGTGTAGTAGTAGAAGTGTGTGTAGAGCCACGAAATAAATAAAGTATAGGAGTTGAGTTTTAGATTGTAACTGCGGAACCCTAAAACAATTTGATTACAATCAGTCAGTAAAAGGTGTATAATAATTATTTGGAAAAACACCAGACATACTAATCTACTTTTTTATATCCAAAGATCAATAGAACCATCAATCCATCTAACAGTAATTTCGATTGTTCGCGACGACGTTACCTACATAAGATAATTGACGTCTGGGGCACGAAATGAGGTAGGTCGCGGTTCGATTATCGGAACAATTGAAGTTTACAGCTTAACTATAATTAAGTTATATCTATACATATAATAAAATTTGAATCTTATTGAATTATTAGTTATTACTATTGATGTGGACCGAATTCATAGTTTTTAGAATATTTCTCAGTATATCTGTCTGTATGGACAGATTTTAATTAAATTCGGTATGATATAAATATAACTATGTTGGACATTATTACACTCAGCGCCATCTAGTTCCGTGGTAAGCTCAAAGCTTGTGTAACGGATACCAGATAATTGATATACTACACATATAAATTTTTAATACATACATATTATAAATATAAACACCCATGACTGGGGTACAAACATTCGTGCTCAACAAATGAAATGCCCCCAGCAGGACTCGAACCTGCGATCGCTGGCGCAGAAAGTAAGGTAAACTACAAACTGATGAATCTGACAAATGTATACTAACCATTAAAACGATATACAATAATATCGGTTTAACGGATTGGTATTTAAATAATTATATTATCGCGTTATAATGACTATTAAATAAGGGATTGGTAGTAGAAATAATAAAAAAATATGGTTTAGAAATAAAAAATAAAAATCTGGTGAGGGTCACCCTTATCACCTAGTGGAATAAAATATAGCCTACGACCTATTCTCAGACCTACTAAATATACACAAAAAAAATCATAAAAATCGGTCAAGCCGTTTCAGAGGACTGAGGAGTTCGATAACAAACATTGTGACACGAGATTTTTATATTTTAAAAAATACAGTCCTATTCGCTCGTGTAGATTTTTGTAAAGGAAGCTGCCCGCATTCCAGAGATAATAAATAATGATAGAGTAGCTGTACAATGTTCCGCCCATCACAATATTACTCACCATCGCTTCGTTCAGTTCGTCCGTAAATACGTTCTAACGGTTTTCTAAGAAATGACATATTTCCCCGCACTAAAAAGTATCCTATAATAAGATCCGGATATTCAGCTATCATCATACCAAATTTCATCAAAATCGGTCCAGTGGTTTCTTCGTGATACGGTAACAGACAAACAAACAGACAAATTACTAAAAACTATAGTCCGGCCTCTGTTTCTATAATAATATTGACAATTTTACTTTCAAAAAAATATTCAATGAACAGATACGACTCAGTTACAATTTTGTTATATTTATATACTAGTGGACCCGACAGGCGTTGTTCTGTGCGCATGCGCAAAACAACGTTGCTTAGCAACGACTTGTTTATAATAGAATATGTCATTTATTGTCTAAATCATGGAGGTTAGAGAGCAGGAGGACAATCGCTTCATACTAAAGCATTACCCGCCTGTCCCTGAAAATTTGTAGAATTTACAACGCGCTGCCGGCGGTAAGTAGTATCTGTGAAGTTAGCTGTTTATGAGTATTGTCACTATTGTGACAACATGAAGTTAGGCATTGAGACAACATAGCGATCGCAGCGCCTCCTTAGTTTGACAATATTTCTGAGACACAACATTCCAGGGCAATGGTCCTCCTGGTCTCTAATCTCCATGGTCTAAATGTACATATTAAATAAGTAATTAATTCAAAAAATAAATTTTGTAGTGGACCGAATTGTGAACCTAAACCATTTTCGAATCCACTCGAACACACTAAAACTTTTATCAAAATCGTTCCAGCCGTTTAGGAGGGGTTCTATTACATACACACGCACAGAAGTGCTTTATATATAAAGACTAAAATTAGCCCGAGCAAATTCTCGGGTTTCGCTAGGAACTAGGAAGTGTAAACAAAAACTTGACCAATTATATACTATAAGCCAGGGTTTCCCAACCTTCATATCGCCAAGCCTCCCCGAGCTAAAAACAATATTTTCATGCCCCCCTTTAAGGTAAGTATCAACAAAAATAAGGAACGCACATTTTATTTATTAATTAAATTATTTATTTTTAGGTATTTTAAATAGGTTAAATACAGATACAATATATTAATTAAGGATAATGAACGAAAGAATGAATATTTGAATCATTAAGTACTTTTACAAGGATCTAAATAACCGACATTTTGGGTTTTTTATTTTTCTCTCACACAAAACAAATCGGGTTTTCATGAAACTTTGTGAAAATTCGTTTTTATGTCACAAATGCACTGTAATTGGCACATTGGATTTTTTGCAGAATCGTGATAAACCCGTTTTAAACCTACAAAGCCCACATCCTCCCACTTCCCGACCTCAAATCACCCGTAATTAATTTTTTCTGTTATTTTAATTATATTTTCTTCCTTTTTAGATAGGTTTCATCCTGTAACTTTTTTTTTAAATTATCTGAACTGGCCTACCATGCATTATTACTTGCTACTAGGCTCGGAAACGTTATTTAAAATACCGTTTTTAAAATGTTCCGAACAGTTCTTTGAATTTTTTATACAACATTTTGTTCGGAACGAAACCGATACGAGAACATTTTCAAAAACCGGTTTATTCCGCAGGACGCGACCGCGCATGGACAAAATTGTCCAGACTCAGAAAAAGTTCTGGCTGGAGGGTGGGGGTGGTAATATACATGTTATTAGGGGCTTGTACTCGTTTTTTGAGATTTTATTTACGATATTTTGAATGGTTTGGCACTGGTCTTTATGCCGTATTTATTAAAGTGAAAAAAAAAACGTTTAAAAAACGTTAAAAACGTTTTATTAACCGAAAATGATTTAAATTTTGTTCCTCTTCAAAAACGTTTTATATAGCGTTCTGTTCAAACGAAACCATTACTAATCCGTTCTTAGGTTTTTAAGTCGAAAAATAGTTTTTTTTTATCTTTCACGTTCTTTTATATTTTAAATTATATTTTTATAATTATATGATTTTTAAACAACTTTTAATATAAAGTATTAAAACAAATAAATAAAATCTTCTAAAGTACTAGCTAATACTTATTAGATACTTGAGCTTGCATGCTCTGTACCAGTTGGTCGATTCTGGGTTCAGTCTTTGCTAAAGCTATGGTTAAATCGCTATCGACGGCAAGGCGATTTCGCTGCTAAGTTTTTATTAAAACGAGAGCTGAAAAACCTGCCTCGCATAAATAAGTGGACGAAAATGGAATAAGTATTTTTAAAGCAAGAGAAGCAACTTTCGGATTAACAACGAATCGTTTGATCCAAAATTTTTCTAATGTCAAGAGATGAAAGTCATCTTTCATGGTCGAATCAGCCTTCATTTCTAGAAATTCTTCTTGAACTTCTTCAAGACCACTCTCTGGTCATGTGCCATATTGGTGACTCGGAATTGATATCTCGATAGTATCGATTAAATTCATTTTCCAACGCTTTTTAAATATAATATATTAATATAATACATTAAAAAATATATTGTACACAGAAAAGTCAATATTTATTTTAAACTAGATATTAAAAACTGTAATGACTGTTTTTTTTGGTCTCTTATTACGTACTTACGACGCCCCCCCTAACATTTCTCTACGCCTCCCTAGTGGGGCGTGCCCCCCTGGTTGGGAAGTCCTGCTATAAGCCTTCCTCGATAACCACTCTATCTATTGGTGAAAACATCATAAAAATCGGTGCAGTAGTTTTTGAGTGCGGACAGACAGACGCGGCGGAGGACTTTGTTTTATAATATGTAGTGATATTTGTAGTTAAAAGTTTGCCAGCCAAATGAGCAGAAAATATGGATTGTATGATAATATTAATGTTAGTTTCCATATTTTTTGTTCGTATTTTTGTATACAGTCCATTTTCGTCTTTTGCGGTTTATTCGCGGTTATAAAAAAACTTTAGTTTATGATATCAATCTTGGAAGATTTTATCCTACTTTCAACTTACGCTTTGATAATATAATAATTTTACGACACGTTTGGCTCAATTTGTAGAGTACTTTCTGCGCCAGCGGTGGCGGGTTCGAGTCCCGCGGGGGCATTCGTTTGTTGAGCACGAATGTTTGTACTCCAGTCATGGGTGTTTATGTTTATAATATGTATGTATTTATCTGGTATGCGTAACACAAGCCTCGCTTACCATGAAACTAGATGGCGCTGTGTGTTAATGTCTCAACATATTTATTGTGAAGCAAGTAGTCTGCGGAGCTATCATCTGACCAGTTACGGTTATAACTGAAACCCTAATGTCGTTTCCCGACTAGCATATTAATATATGTATGCCACTCGGGAGCACCTCTACTCGTCATTCCCCTGTCTAGACGCCTTTATTGAACGACCAGGTAGATCAGTACACTGTCCTTATAATGACCGTACAAAACAATGCTTTATTACAAGTTCAGTGTATATAAATTGTAGCTTCCCATCGTTGATCTTTGTGAGAGAAATAATGAGTGTCCTTCAACGTACGTATAACGTAGTAATGATTACGTAGCGTCTAGGAAAATTGATGTTTACGACACGTTTCAAACATTTTCTTAATAAAATTATAGAAAATGCGCTTGTTTCGTAATTAATTAAGGAACTATTATTTATTATATAACACCTAATAGGCAGTGGTAGCCCAGCGGTAACGCGCTCTCTTGTATAACCGAGTGATGTGGGTTCAAATCCGGGTCTCGCACCTCTGATATTTTCATGTGCGAATTTCTATCATGATTACCACTTGTCTTACGATGAGGGAAAACATCGTGAGGAACCCTGCATGTCTAAGAGAACCTAGCAAGTTTTCGAAAGACACTTGAAGTCCGCCAATCTTCATCCGTACTGGTCCAGCGCGGTGAACTAGCGGCGCAAGCGATCCTGCGACGCCCCATTAAGACGGGTAAGGTAAATTGGATTTTAGTAGGTAGTACTGGCTTTATTGCAGTTTGCACCGGTGGTCGTGGTATGCGTCAATGCATTTTCCAACTTAGAAAAAAAATGTACACCCAGCAAAGTGGGCGGCCGACGACTTTTGTAGGCCGTGCGTTATCTACTTTTTTTACTTGATCTGAGTAGTGGGTATTCAAATTCAAATTCAAAATATTTTATTCAGCATAAAATTATTACAATTTTTAACTGAACGTCATGAGTCTACTACCAGTTCGGAAAGAAGAAGCCACTGAGAACCTGAGAAGAACTGGCGAAAGAAACTCAGCGGGACAAATATATTTTTTTTGTCTGTTTTATTAATTTTTTTAATTAAAATTGAAATGAACAATAATTCTATGGGTTGAAATAGCCTGGAGGCGATCACATCATTCCCAAGGCGTACTATCTTCTAAAAAATCGTTAATCGAATAATATCCTTTACTACACAAACGTTCTTTCACAATTTTTTTAAATTTGGCAATAGAAGCTTGTTGAACGTTTTCTGGGATCCTGTTGTATAAGCGTATACATTGTCCATAAAAAGAATTACTGACTCGGCGTAAACGAGTCACAGGCATTACAAGTTTATGTTTACTCCTAGTGTAAAATATAAACAAACTGTTCGGTCGAAGTGGGTTGAATCTACATACATTTATAACCAGAAATACAAGTATTTACATATTAATTTATTCATCAACCATAAAAAAACGTAACGTATTGCTTATTTTGTTATTAATTCTCAGTACACATTGTACTTCAAAATTCACACAATATCTTTGCGAAGATACTTAAGAGTATTTTCGTTTAATTTGACTTTGTTCTTTTTAATATTACTATTTTTTGCGGTTGTCTGTGACCTTTTTTACCGACTTCAAGAAAGGGTATTCTCAATTCGTCGATTTTTACCGACTTTATAAAAAGAGGAGGAGGAGGAGGTTTTCAATTCGTCAGATTTTTTTAAATATATTTCACCGATTACTTAAAGCCGATTTGGAACATTTTTTTTCGTTTCAAAGAATATACTTCTCAGGTGGTTCCATTTAAATTTCATCGAAATATGTCGAGTCGTTCTTGAGAAATGAATAAAAATCAATATACTCGCGACGTTTCGATTGTTTACGGGAGAGACTAAAGTTCATCCACAAAAATGGTACTGATAATATGTAAAAATTCGTAACCACAAAAAATAAATTGATAAAAAAATCTGGATAAGGATTTATTATTAAAACAAATAGCAAAAACAAAACTAAATATATCTGTGTTATCGACACGTTTGACTCAGTTTGTAGTGACCATACTTTCTGCGCCAGCGGTCGCGGGTTCGAGTCCCGCTGGACGCATTCATTTGTTAAGCACGAATGTTTGTACTTCAGACGGATATTTATAGTATACTAGCGACTCCCCCACGCTTCGCTCGGGCTCGTCATTTAAATTATATGATGTAAACAGTAAAATAATGTTTTTTTATTTGTTGTTTTTAGTTTTTTTGTCAGTCTGTTTGTTCCGGCTAATCTCTGAAACGGCTGCACTGATTTTGACGGGACTTTTATTGGCAGATAGCTGATGTTATAAGGAGTGACTTAGGCTACTTTTATTTTGAAAAAAGAATTAGGGGTCTGCTTAAAAAAATTAAATGTTCTAACGTGCGTTCTTTAATAAAATCATTGCTATGTCTTAATAAGATATATTTCATTTAATCTTTTATTCAATCTGTTTTTTTTATTTTTTATTATTGTAACAGATAAATGTAATTACCTTTTCGGATTTTGTCGCGAATTTTTCTTTTTATTTTTTTTTTATGAGACATAGGGGGCAAACGGGCAGGAGGCTCACCTGATGGTAAGTGATCACCTCCACCCATGGACATCTGCAACGCCACAGGGCTTGCAGATGCGTTGCCGGCCTTTCAGGAAAGGGAGGGAGGGAGGAGGGAGAAGGACGGGAGGAGGGATGGGGAGTGGGCCTCCCGGACTCTCACTCACCGGACGAAACGCGACAGCGTAGCTGCCACTTCACGCCAGTCTTCTGTGAGAGAGTGGTACTAAACGGGGCGTGCCGGTGCCGACGACGACGACGGTGTTTGGTTCTCGACGTTTCGAATGCTTTACAGCAATCATGGTTACGGGAGAGGCGTCAGTCTCATTCAAAAATCAAAATAAATCCGAGAAAATACGAAGAAATAGTTTAATTTATAATGTCGAATATTCGCGTAAACCCTAGAAACTATTTTTGCAACACATTGTGTAATACATATCTGTTATTAATTTGTTAGTAATTTATCCTTGATCATTGTTAATTGCCCTTATTATTTGATTGCTCGCATTCTTCACGAATTAATTGTGGAAACGTGGTAGATGTTTTTTTTAAATGTATTATATTGAACTAGACAATTGGAGTGGTAACGCGCTCGCTTGTATAACCGAGTGATGTGGGTTCAAATCCGGGTCTCGCACCTCTGATATTTTCATGTGCGAATCATTTCTAACATGATTACCACTTGTCTTACGGCGAAGGAAAATATCTTGAGGAAACCTGCATGCCTGAGAGAACCTACTAAGTTTTCGAAAGACATGTGAAGTCCATCAACACGCACTGGACCAGCGCGGTGGACTATTGCTTGAGATATTCCGTAATATGTTGTGCAATTGTTGAGTTTCTCTTGGGCTCTTCTCAGCAGAACTGCTTTGAAAGCTGGTGGTAGCTTCCTCACAGACTTACAAGCTGACATTTAATTTAAAACTAAATTCCAAATCATAAATAAATGAACTATGAAAATGTGGACTAAAAATAAAAAATTAAAATCTGGCGATGGCCACCCTTATCACGTAGGGGAATAAAAAATAGCCTACGACCTATTCTCAGAACTACCAAATATACACAAAAAAATCATAAACATCGGTCAAAGCCATTTCGGAGGAGTTCGATAACAAACACTGTGACACGAGATTTTTATATAGGGGAGAGTTGGATAATACCGCGCGGCTGATAATTCCGCGCATCGGCATATCTCAAAAACTATAGACTAGTTGTGCGATCCAGTGCGTAAATATCAAAGTCCGACATGCCTACACCTCCCCGCGCGCATCACCAGCTTGTCCCGAACGACGAGGGAGGGACAAGGTGCTGTAGAAATTTTTTTCCTTACTCCTTATAATTTTGTGTGCACTTTCGATAGGAGGTAAGCCATACTGTATTTATATTGTAATACATTAAACCCATACATTTTAATGCTAATATACTGTAGAATAATAATTGTTAGAACAATTTTTATCATACAATTTACTTTTCTGTATTATTTTGAGGTTAGAAAATGAAATGATCAAGTTTGACAATTTCGCGCCTGGGGCGTGGTATTTTCGGACGAGGGCGGGAACTTGTAAACTATGAAAATAATGTTTTATTTAATAACTCCGTTAAAGCAGCGGTTAGAATAAAAATAACGAAAGTAAGAAATAAAGCAAATGAAGATAAAAAAAAACAAGAACGTTGCAGAGAAGAAAGATGATTGAAGATAAGAAACAAACTAAAAGAACGTTTATGAAGAGGAAAGTTTTAAACAGCAGCGAAAATGTGGGGATGAAGATTGTACGAAAAGCAAATAGAAAAAGCTCCGGAAAGGTAAAAATAAAGCAAAAGATCAAAGTAATGTATCGTGAGGATGATGTACCTTACTCAGTTGTGCAATGATGGTGAAGATGACGATATGGAGAATCGTGACATTTGCGCCGTATGTCAAGAGTTTGGTCGTAACAGAAAAATTTGGTTCCATTGTTGTAGATCATGCTATAATTCGGTACATAAGGAACGCAGCGGAAATTTTATTTTAATGTAAAGAATTTAAGTTTTTGTAACTATTTCGTAATACTTTATATAGAAGAATATTTGTAGAAATAGAAAGGGTTCATGGCTCAAAACTTAAAAGTGTGTTAGTTTCTTTATTACTATAGTTACTTACCGATTTGCATTAAATTAATATGGGCACGGTTTTATCAAACCTAGGCACGATATTATCCGACCAGTTTGACAATACCGCGTTTTCCCATTTTTTTATAATTTTGTAATATTTACTTACTGTTCAAACTTTGGATTTTTTTATCATACTATATGTGTACCTAAATAAATTTCCTACTACTTACAGCTTTTTTTGTTTCTTAAAATCAAACCTTGCCTGAATTATAGGTCCAAGCCCTTAGGGGCTCGGTACTATCCAACTCTCCCCTATTAGATGATGTAAAAAGTGGCGATTCAAAAGTGCTTGTAAAAGTCTATTTGATTAATAGTTTATTTTGATTTAATTTATTTTAAATACTTGGCCCACATATTTATAATATTACGGCAGAAACGTGTTTGAAAACGCTAAGAAGGTTAAAAAAGAGACAAAAGAGATAAAAGAGAGGTACAGTTACTTAGTTAGTTTTTTAAATTACAACTGCAAATTAAAATATAGGTAGTGTAGTAGTTGCAGTGACACAACAAATCATTTCTGCCCCTATTATTATTTTGATGGGGCAGTTTACAGAATTCTCATTTTTTTAATCCGCTCTCACGGAAAAACGGGTACGTTAAAATTTTGAAAATTTTTAGCTTTATAGAGGACTAGCTGTTCCTTGCGGCTCCGCCCGCGTTTGTAGAAGGATGAAAATTTAGGATTATATTTAGGTTTTGAAGCCAGATCATAAAAAAATAAAAGTAAAGATTTGATCTGAAATTAAAAAAATAAAAAATCTGGATAGATCCCTACATATATATTTAAAATGCTATAATAATTTTTAAATAAAAAAATGGTTGTTGTGCCTCACTCGACATAGATAGGTATAGTGTGTCGCGGACTTTTTTGTAGATATTTATAAGATCTACAATTAATTAGAACATTTTATGGTTCTATCTTTTATAGTTTAGGCAGCGTACGCAAAATAAGTAACTTTTCTGGTTGATTTTTATACACCTTGTGTCCGAAAAACCCAAATATCTTACGGAACCCTATTTTTTTCCAAAATAAAATATAGTCTATGTTACTCGTGGATAATGTAGCTTTCGAATGGTGAAAGAATTTTTAAAATCGGTCCAGTAGTTTTTGAGCCTATTCATTACAAACAAACAAACAAACAAACAAACAAACAAAGTTTTCCTCTTTATAATATTAGTGTATGTAAGTGTATGTAGAAGTGTAGATGTAGATGTAGACTAGCGCGTAGCGACTCGCTTCGCTCGGGTTCGTCCCTAGGTTTAGCGAGCGAAACGTCGGATTTCGATAGTTATATACTAAAACCTTCCTCAACCATTACCAACCATTAGTGAAAACATTAAGGAAAGCGGTGCAGTGGTTTTTCATTTTATAGCAAACAGACAGATAGACGCGTAGGAGGACTTTGTTTTATAATATTTAGTGATAGGAATAATGACATTTCTCGTGGTTCAAAATATTTAATATTTAATACATGTATAATAGAAACAACTTAACGATAATAACTGCATTAGTATAAAATTGTGTCGCAGTTATTAACGCCCACCTCGCAAGCGTCGTGGATGACTACAGTTTTTTACACATATTAAACAAAACATAACAAAGGAACAATTTTACAAAAAAAAAGAAAAGTTGTATTTATCTATAACAATTACAAAAAAAAAACAATAATGAGAAAAAGAAAAATATAAAATAACACGTGGAAAGTTTAAAGTGCTATCTATGATGGCCGTTCTCGATAGAACGTTTTGAAATAAAAAAGATGTTGGGTGGGTCTTGAATATGGGATCAAAGCGACGAAATTTGATTGGATTTTAAGGTTAAATAAGAAACTATGTAGGTATATCTAATATATAAAAATATCGTGTCACGGTTTTTGCTTTCGAACTCCTTCGAAATGGCTTGACCGATTTTTATGATTTTTTTTGTGTATATTTGGTAGGTCTGAGAATAGGTCGTAGGCTATTTTTTATTTCCCTACGTGATAAGGGTGGCCCTCTCCAGATATTTTGTATTTTGACCAAATTTTTATTTTTTTTATGATTTGGCATCAAAAAATACTTATAACCCTAAATTTTCATTCCTCTGCCACCGGAATTAACCGGGAGAACGCGGGCGGAGCCACGGGAATTGCTAGTAGAATATATAATACTTTTGTTGACATTTTTGATAACTCCATTTTCTTGTCTTATATATACTATAGCTTAATAAAGAAGCTATCAAATGCAATAGATTTTTCTCGGATTAGTGGTTTCTGAGATTAGCGCGTTGAAACAAACTAACAAATAAACAAACCCTGCCTATTTATCTATTCTATAATATAAAAATGAATCGCAAAATGTGTTGGTAAGCGCATAACTCAACAACGCCTGGACCAATTTGGCCAATTCTTTTTTTGTTATGTTTGTTATTGCTAGGAGAAGGTTCTTATGAAAGAAAAAATAAGAAAGTTGTGCGGAAGATTAGAAAATTTAAAAAAACTTTATAAAATTAACGGCGTTTGACGTATCAGTTATGACCGTTGCCATGGTGCGTGCAATGGTAATTCATATTATAATCAAGATTATAATCAAGACAAATATATATAGCAGCGGTGCAAAGTAAAAAATATATACAACACGTACCTAGGGACGAACCCGAGCGAAGCGAGGGTGAGCCCCTAGTAATAAATAATATTAGCATAGATGTAATGTAGGCACAATATAAATATGTCAAGTTATTACTCATTATTGTAGGGGAGGTCCCACAGTTGAGGAATATTAGAAACAAAATAACAAAATTCTTGTTATGATTTATCATTTTTAGGTATAAATTATTCATCACAATTTTATTTATAATTAACTTTATGGATAGATGTAACACGTTTTCAAACATCCTAATATCGTACAATATTTTTTAAGCCTAAAGACAAAATAATCTATATCTGTATTTGGAGTCTAAGAGGAAAATAAACTCCAATTAAGTATTAACAATATTTTAATGCCGTAACATATCATGTCCCTCGTAGTGATATAGTATATATAATATATACTATATCGCTGATATCCCTCAATGCGGCCCCCAGCCATTTTGTGGTATTGCTAAACAACACGCCTATTCAATTCTCAAAAACCACTGCAATCTTAAAGCACTTTAAGAGTGGCAATCCACTTCTGGACAAACTCACTCCAAAGCGCTAATTAAAGGATATCGCAAAAACTTTACAACAGAGTTGCTTCAACTCAAAAAGTATAAAACTAGTGCAGTAACCAGAATACTCACGGGCCACTGCAAACTCAATAAACATATGTTTACCCTAGGCCTCAGTCAGTCCGCTATGTGCAGACTATGCCATGAGTCAGAGGAATCTGCTATGCAGATCCTCTGCTCGTGCGGACCACTCATGCACCGCAGAAGTATCTATCTAGGGCAGCATATCATGCAACCTGAGGAGATACAGAAGCTCTCTGCTCAGAAAATCTGGAAGTTCCTGGAGGCAACAGGACTAAGCAGAGAACTGTAAATACACTTAAAGGGAGCTACAATGGATCATCACTGGTCGACGTAGCTAGGGCCGACCTCGGCACCATACCCAAAAATGCAAATAATAATAATATACTCGTAGTGACATTCCGGTTTGCTTCTCTTTTTAAAGCCGGCGAAACAATAACGTATTTTAACCTCCTTTGTTTTCGAATGTTATGTTTCGCCACATCTATACATGTATCTATTTCTATACTTCTATACTAATATTATAAAGAGGAGAGATTTGTATTTTTGTATGTAACGAATAAACTCAAAAACTACAGGACCGATTTTAATGAAATTTGGTACACATGTAGTCTAGAGCCTGAGAAAGGATGTAAGCTACTTTTCAAGGTGAAAAAAATGCTGTAAGATGTTGAAATAGGGGATGAAAGTTTGTATGGGAGTAAAGTTACGTAATTTTTAAAGCTAGAAGCTTGAAACTTATTTTTTAGGCTTTTGATTATTTATAAATAAGTAAGAAATTCAAAGTTTGTATAAATTTGATGCTAAAGGACGTACCTAGAAACGAACCTGAGCGAAGCGAGGGGGAGTCACTAGTAATTTATAAAACTTAGGCTTAAAAAAGTAACTTATAAAAAATCTGTACATTAAATATTTTTTTAAAAAACAATGACTGAAATGTATTTTGTATTGTTTTGTATTGAGTATATACCACAAACAATACTAATTCAATTTTTGTCCGTTTGTATGTTATCGTTAACCACAAAAAGTATAGGACTAATTTTGAACAAATTTTGTGTAGTGATCACTTGTTACTCGGGTCATGAGTTAAGATACTTCTTATTGCAGAAAAATATATATATTTCATTTCCAAAACAAAATAATTGGTTTTATTGAGACGTCCTTAGAAAGCTGGCGGTGGCTAAATCTTAAGAGATATATGAAAACTATGTAGTAGGAAATTGTAGGTCTTAAAAAGGCCTACAGAAAAGTTAAAATATCAAACATCTATCTCCTAAGTTACACTCGCAGTACCTATTTTTATCAGTACGTATAAAAAACAGTAACTTAGCGAATCGATGTGCACGTTTCACGTAAGAATACTGAACTTATTTGTACTACATTTTGTATAGCGATACATTATTACACGAAATAACATTTATAATACCTATTATTAATGTTCAATATCTAGAATAATGTTTACTAAAGGAAAAGAATTTATTCTTATAGGAAAACCCAATAACTGGTTCTATACAGAAGTTCTCATAAGGTGGAACTTTAAATGGGGAAACAATCGTTGGGACATTACTAGTATTAGCATAAAGACAAATATATTATTTCTTCGGTTCGCGGGTGACGAGGCTTGTGTTACGGATACCAGATAGTTGATACACTACACATATATAACTTTAAATACATACATATAATAAATATAAACACCCATGACTGGAGTACAAACATTCGTGCTCAACAAATCAAGCCCCAGCGGGACTCGAACCCTAGCGGTCGCGGGCACAGCAAGTATGGTCACTACAAACTGAGCCAAACACGGCGCCATTAGACATAAACAAGGAAAATTTGTTCTTTTAATTTACAATATTTATTATGAATAAAGGCAGTGGTAGCCCAGCGGTAACGCGTTGCTTGTATAACCGAGTGATGCGGGTTCAAATCCGGGTCTCGCACCTCTGATATTTTCATGGGCGAATCATTTCTATCATGATTACCACTTGCCTTACGGTGACGGAAAACATCGTGAGGAAACCTGCGTGTCTGAGAGAACCTAGCAAGTGTTCGTAAGACATGTGAAGTCCGTCAACACGCAGTAGGCCAGCGCGGTGGACTATGGCCTGATCCCCATCGTACTGAGGGAGGCTCGTGCCCAGCTGTGGGACGTCAAATAGGGCTGATGATGATGGTGATGATTATGAATAATAAATATTGTAAATTAAAAAATTGATTAAATACGTATAATACTTTATTAATATTGCATGGTTCATTATAAAATATAATCAATACTAGCATATCCCGCGGCTCCGCCCGCGTTTTAAAAACCAGAAACTAAATTCTTATATTTTATATACCGTGTGATGTTTTACAGAGGGATTTAACGGTTACTTGAGATTTCTCAGAAATGAGATATTTTCCAGCAGTAAAAAGTATCCTATATCCTGACCCGGATAACCGGCTATCATCATACCAAATTTCATCAAAATCTGTTCAGTGGTTTTCTCGTGATGCAGTCACAGACAGACAGACAAAAATTCTAAAAACTATAGATTCGGCCTCTGTATCGATAATAATGACTATTTCAATAAGAATTAACAAAAATATATTCAACGTACAGATTCCACTCAGTTAGAATTTTATTATATGTATAGAAGGTAATCGTATTATTGATACTGGTGGTCGAAATTCAACCATATTTAATGACTAATATAATATTGTGGAATATGAACAGAAAAGAGGATGTTGGAGTGGGGAGAAATCTATAAAAGTCGATGTATAACCGGCATCGGGGGGTAGTTGTGTCATGACACTTATCGTGGTAGCATTATTAGGTTGTTACTCTGCCGGTTTGTTTCTAAAAATATCATTGTTGGTAGATTAGTTGTCTTTTCAGTTAGTTAAATTGTGTTTTAGCCTTTTCAGATACTTAAAGTAAATTGAGGTCGATTTAGTAAGCTTGTTTTTTTAAAAAAAGCTCACTTCTGGTCTAAATTCACAAGAATATATATTGTAATAAATGAATTTAATACATGGTAGTGTGTGTAATGTTTTTTTTATTGATGAATTTTTATGCGTAATTTAAAAAAAAATGACCTTCTGCACGGTTTTAAAAGCCTCCGCGATTACGGGACTTTCCCATACAGTTATTTATATACTTGATTTTAAAGTTTCCGTTCGAAAATAAAATTAAAATATCCCTCAAGTGATAGGTTTTGCCTTTGTTTGTTTATAAACTGAATAACTTTTAACCAACGATTTATTATTCAGATATATAATCGATTCATCAGCTGTACCGGTTTTAGTAAAACCGAACTAGCACAAATCAATATATAATACTTTAGATATACGAATATTTGACGTTTTAGAAACCTTAGTCTCTGCCAAGACCAGACCATCGTAAAGCATTCGAAACGTTGAGAACCAAAAATCAAAATAAATCTGTGAAAAACTGAACCCAAGCGTAGAATAAGTGGGTAGTTACTAAAAATATTATTGTGCCCAAGCTATAACTCGACTACTGTCTATCTATGTAGTGAATTTCATCTAAATCAGTTCTGTTATTTTAGTTGGGGTTACAAAAATACACATATAAAATAAATATATTGGGACATTATTAGACACAGCGCCATCTAGTTCCATGGAAAGCTACGAGGCTTGTGTTACGGATACCAGATAGTTGATACACTACACATATATAACTTTTAATACATATACATTGCTACATATTATAAATATAACTAACCCATGACTGCAGTACAAGTGTTACCGTGTTTAACAAATGAATGGCCCCAGCGGGACTTGAACCCGCGACCGACAAACGACAAACTGAGCCAAACGTGTCGTCGTTAACAGTTAAATTTACAATATTAGTGTAATTATCTATAATACTTCATTATCTCAATAAAGGAAAAAATTCCTTTGTCTCGAATCTTGTAATTCGTGTATTGTTTCCGGAAACGATTTTGCCCTTTAACTATCTTCCGGAAAGCCCTTTTTTGATACTTGTATCACCAGAAAAGATGATTGGGGATAGTTTTGTACAATCTATACATATATAGATAAATAAAATTGAAGTGTCTGTTTGTTATGTCAAAATACGTTTTTTTGTAAATATTATGTACATATTATGAACTATCCAATAGCTCCTTACCTTCGTTCCGCTAGTGTTCGTCGGATAAATACGTTTAAATTATCAGTATAGATATATTCTTCGAAATTATATATTTTCTACTATAAAAATAAATAAATAAATAAGTTGGGACATTATTACACCAGCGCCATCTAGTTCCGTGGTAAGCGACAAGGATTGTGTTACGGATACCAGATAGTTGATATATTAGACATATAAATTTTAAATACATATATATTATAAATATTATATGCATTTATTACACATATTATAAATCTTCCTCTTGAATCACTCTAAATATTGATGAAAACCGCATTAAAATCAGTCGCGTAGTTCAAAAGATCTTAAAGTACTGGCAGGGAGCGATATTATCGGAGCGAGCGAGGCTCTGTCGCTAGTATGAACTAAACATTTTATGACAACATAATGGATGTTATTAAAAATCAATTATCAAACTAAAAACGACATTAGATAAGATTAAATGTAAAAGATGGCTGTATTGGGTGTTTTTTGTAGAAATTAGGTATTTTGCTGGTGTTCCAAGAATGTACTGACTCCTAGAAATCTTAGCCAGTTACAGAATATCGATGTAACTACAGCTCATGCAATCGTGGGTTCGAGTCCCGAGTCGGGCCAATTACAGTCATTACGTTGTCTTTTAAGAAATTCTCAATATCCTACGTCTACAAATTAACGGTGTTTTATGCCTGTGCCTTGAAGAGACTTCGAAATCGTTGCTGGTGTGCCGGATCCTTTACCGATGATGCTGAATTGTCGTCGTACTTGATATATTGATATGACCGATAACGAAAAAAATTACAGAATAATGCGCCAATTTTGTAACATTTTTTTACAGTATCCAAATATCTTACCTTACTAGTGTCTTTTTATTAAAAAATATAAAAATATAAAATATATAGGTATATTATACTTTATTAAAAAAAAAAACCGTTATTCCGTTAATAAGCTTTGTTGTATTATTTATTTATTTACGATTTAAACTGTTTAAAGGGCAAGCTCAATATGGATCGTGGTATTCTATTTATACAACTTGTCCCATAAATGATTATAACTCCCAAGGCTGAGTGTTACCAGTAATTATTAATATTGGGGCAGTAGTTCAGCAGGGGCTGTTTAATACGACTGTACGTGACTGAATGGTGGTTCACGTTTCGAGTGTTTTTTATATATATATGTTTTTGTATATAACCTAATTATATATAGATTTTTATTAATGTTTTTTTTAATAATACTCCAACTTCCAAGAAGAGCCTATTACGTAACGTCAATAAGCTTCATTTGAGAGTCCTTTTATATTTCAAACAATTACTGGGTCGAATATGTACTTTAAATACTTTACTGAAAATCTGATTGAAATAGTCTTTAATATCGCCAAAGAGATCTAGTCTATAAAAAAATATGTTGGGACATTATTACAACAGCACCATCTAGCTCTGCAGTAAGCTACGTAACGTGCTTGTGTTGCGGATACCAGATAGTTGATATACTACACATATAAATTTTTTAAATACATACATATTATAAATATAAACACCCATGACTGAAGTACAAACATATGCGCTCAACAAATGTTCCAGCGGGACTCGAACCCGCGACCGCTAGCGCAGAAAGTAGGGTCACTACCAACTGAGCCAAACGTGTCGTCAAAGTCTATAGTTTTAAGGGTTTTTTTTTGTTTATATTTGGAAATGCATCATCAGAAAAGTAAGTAAGATCATTTTTATTGGAACGAAGTTCCTTATGGGACAATGCGGAGGGGTACCCTAACCGGGAAAAAACGTCCGTAACGTGAGATTTTTATTATTCATGTATAGTCTTTGTATGATGGCTATACAGTGTGTAATGTATAGTCTACGTGATGACGGTTACTATTATTATATCATTCGATAATTACACCGTCTGGTTTGTAAATAAAATGAAGTTGATAAGTTTGTAAAGTTTTTTTTATCAATAAAAAAATCATAATAAAAAATGTATACCCGAATAATTATTTTCTTTATACCTCGAATGGAACTAAAAATAATATTTTTATAAAAAAAAAGGTGTGTGTGCGATTCACACACGATAGAAGTGAAACTTCAGTAAATCGACAAAAGAATGAGATGAATATATATAAAAAAAGAAATGTCAAAAAATAAACAACGGTTACCATGGCAACATGGGGATGTATTCTATCTCATTCTCTCCGACTTAATCCTATACTTTTATGTATTTCTTTCTTTATCGTGACGCATTTTCGTTTCATCGAGTTTCAAATCACAACGATTCTAAAGAAGTTTCACTTCAATAAGGAACTTCGTTCCTATCCGGTGTCCCACGACACCACACGTTATCTTTTTATAAGGTTCGTGTTAGTTTTGTCAAGAAACCAGACAGTAATGAATGATAATGCTTCACGCTCGTTTATAAATGTTATTAGAGAAATTATAGGTGTTGGGTATACCTACATCAAAAAAGGGGTGTTCAATTTGGTTAGATACATCTTCTATAATTGTGATTTCTTTGATTTTTTACCCGATTACGGCGAAGCGAAAAGCCTATGTCCTTTCTCAGGCTCTAGACCATCTGCATATCAAATTTCATTTAAATCGGTTCTGTAGTTTTTGCGTGAAAGCGCGACAGACAGACATTTACATTTGCATTTACAATATTAGTAAGTATAGTAAGGTTATACTACTATCACTAGTAGGAACTAGGCACAACTAGACCAATCGTTAGTATCCGTCAACGAGTAGGTTATAACATTTCCCGTGGCCGGTGGCTCCGCCCGCGTTCCTAATACGGGAAACCAAATTCTTAGAATTCACATACTATTATACCTTGTGATGTTATATAGTCTATAGCTTCGATAAATGATCTATTTAATGCCAACAGAATTTTTCAATTCGAACCATTAGTTCCTGAGTTTAAAGCGCTCAAACATACATACAAACAAACAAACAAACAAACAAACAAACAAACAAACAAACAAACAAACTCCTTAGCTTTATAATATTACTAGCGGTGCCCGCGGCTTCGCTCGCGCTAAGAGTGAATAGAATAAAAATTTTTGCTTATATACTGTTACTTATAATGTACCAAGGACTGATTCCCCATTTAAAGTTCTGGCCCTCTTTTCTGAAAACTACTGTGTAGCATCCTGCCGTTACGCCACTGCTGCGCTTTCTAAAACTTATTTCCTATTTTTAACCAATTTTGCTACTATGTGTATCATAATTTCTTTGTGTGTTTTTCGTTAATGATAAACTGATGTACGTGGTTCATTGTTATGGACTTATGGTAAAAATTACTGTTAAATATTTCTCCTACGCAAATTGTGCCACCCCCGTTAACCCCCATAGGGGTTGATTTTCAAAAAACGCTTAGATATGTATCTCATAATTTGTATTGCAGAGCATTATTTCAGTTTCACGCAAAATATTTCAATAGAATTAAATTTCCCATACAAACTTAGCCACCCCCTTTAACCCCCAATGGGGGTGAATTTCGAAAAACCCTGAAATACGTGTTTCATCATTTGTACTAAAAAGCATTAATTCAAAGTTTCATGCAAAAATGTGCAATAAAAATATTTTTCTCATACAAACTTTGCCACCCCTTTTAACCCTTTTAGGGGTTGAATTTTCAAAAAATAATATGCCTATTTCCTTCTCATGAATGCAAACTATCTACATACCAAATTTCAGCAAAATCGGTTAGGTGGTTTAGGCGTGAAAAGGTAACAGACAGACAGACAGACAGACAGAGTTACTTTCGCATTTATAATATTAGTATGGATTTATTTTTTCACTCCATGTCTTCTGATGTAGGTACTTTTTTTTTGTAATTTGCCTACATTATGTATTTGTATGTCCTAAAATTCAAGACCGAACTATACATTTTCTGTTTTGGTCCTTTGTCTACGAATCCCTAAACCACCCTTTAACTTTCTTATTTATCACTATATTATAATATAAAACATAGTCCTCCGCCGCGTCTGTCTGTCTGTTCGCGATAAACTCAAAAACTACTGCACCGATTTTCATGGTGTTTTCATCAATGGATAGAGTGGTTCTCGAGGAAGGTTTTAGTATATAATTTGTCAAGTTTTTGTATACATTTACTAGCGGAACCCGCGGCTTCGCTCGCGCTTATATTTATATAATCTTTCTTGTTGTAAAATACATTTTTATTTACGATTGGATTTTAACGAAACGTAAAAAATAATAGTAGATTTTATTTTTCATGTCTAGAATAAATTAATTTATAGTTCATTCTCAAGGTTTCAAGACTGGTTTCAATGGAAAGAACATGAGTGTATTATGTGTTTTGAAATTAATTACTTATTTATACTGTACATACTTGCTCAGATAACTGCGATAAGCGATTGCTCAGAAATTAAATATTTTTCAGCGGTAAAAAGTATCCTATATATTGACCCGGATAACCAGCTACCATCATATCAAATTTCATCAAAATCTGTCCAGTGGTTTGCACGTAATGTGGTCACAGACAGACAGACAAATACAACAAACAAAAAAAAATTACAAAAAAATAGCCAGGGTGTTAAAGGACAACCAATAGAACCCATTTCCAGCATTTTTAGAATTTTTGTCTGTTTGTCTGTTTGTCGGTTTGTCTGTTTATTTATCCGGGCATCACGTAAAATGTGCGAAAGCAATGTAAATAACTTTTATACGCAACGATTGAACGAAACTTGAAGTAACATTTAGTTTTTGTTTCATTGCAATCGGTTCAGTCTATCAAAAGATATTTGAGTTTAAAGTGAAGAAGTAGAGAAATTCCAGAAGTAAAATTAGGGTTATGTGAATTTGGTCTCACTCATCTACACACCTAAGTGTAAATATGCGTGCATATTTAGGAGGCTGCGACAATGCACAGGAGTATTCCTATTTATTGTTACAAATAGGCGATGGCACATACCCCGTACAAGAAGATGGAAAAGTTATTTTGATTGATAATGATTTGAATTGATGGTTCCACAGCTAATGTTGTTTATAAAGAAGCACTAGCATAAATAAAAAAAAAATGATTTGTATCGGTATCCTCCAATAGCGCTTCGCACTAAAAAATACATTGTTAAGTTCCGACATCCACGCGAACGAAGTCGCGGGCACAGCTAGTATTAAATATAAAGATCCGACTAAGAATTTCATTATACTAGTGTGTATAGACACATCCATCATATTATATTATTATATCTAAGAACAAAGAAAATTGAACCAAAATGAATAGCTTTTTAGTGATGGACGATTAAGTTATTAAATACGAAAAAAACTAAAGTTGCAAATCAAGAATTTACTTTAAAAACAACTTATTTGACATTTGGAAACCTAAATATAGTATATAATATAATATAGTATATAATATAATATAATATATAAATATAGTATATAATAACCTAAAAATAGTAATATATATATATACACTTCGTATTTATTCGTAATCACTTACCTGTATAACATAACACTTTTGTTTCCACTTTATAAACACAACACTTGTTAGTAATTCACGTACGTCCGTCCACTAGAAAGATCCACGCAGAACTGATGTTAAAACGTACGTAATAAATTATTCATTCATTAATTCAACTGAGAGAATACTTTTTATCTCAGTGTTGGTAATACTGGTGTAGTGGCAAGCATACGGCTGTAATATGGAGGTCCTAGGACCTAGGTTCGAGTCTAGATCGGGTCATGGTTCAATTTTACCGTTAAGATATTCTCAGTATAACTATAAACCCGTAGTTGCCCGGTTATTCACCCCAGGACCATGTAAGGACGTCAGTCCTGCGTTTTATATAACCGGTCTTTAGAAGAAAAGTAAATCTAAACTGTAAACTAGAATTAATTATCTATTTTACTTATACATTTATATTTTATATGATTAAAATCGTAGATGATATGAATATAGCTATAATATAGAATATAATATAAGGCAGTAGCAGTAGCCCAGCGGTAACGCGTTGCTTGTATAACCGAGTGATGCGGTTTCAAATCCGTGTCTCGCACCTCTGATATTTTCATGTGCGAATCATTTCTATCATGATTACCACTTGTCTTACGGTGAAGGAAAACATCGTGAGGAAACCTGCATGTCTGAGAAAACCTAGCAAGTTTTCGTAAGACATGCTCAGTCCGCCAACACGCACTAGGCCAGCGCGGTGGACTATGGCCTGATCCCCTCGTACTGAGGGAGGCCCGTGCCCAGCAGTGGGACGTTAAAAAGGGCTGATGATGATGATGAATATAGCTAGCGAATCACCCTGGTTCCGCTCGGGGTCGTCACTACGTAAATGTTTGTACTATGATTTATTTTTCTGCATTAAGAAGTACCCGGATAACCAGTTAACATCACCAAATTTCATCAAAATCTGTTCAGCGATTTTCTCGTGATGCGGTCACAGACAGACAGACAAAAATTCTAGAAACTTACTATAAATTCTATATGATGATGTCCTCCTGACCGATTCCGGCCACGGCGGCCAATCTCTTTGAGACTAGCCATCTGCGCGACATATTATAGTACACGAGTGTACGCGCAGACACAAGTGCACTCTCTATTCCTTATCACTCTCATACTCCGGTGAGACGAATGCTCGACACGACCAGTGAGAGTTAAGGCTCAGGACTGACGGCTTTACGTGCTCTCTGAGGCACGGGGGTGAAACACCGCCAACTTCCCAACCCCGGGCTGTTACTGAGGCTTATGAAACAGAAAGACTCAATAACTAAACTTGGCCCGACCTGGGACTCGGACCCAGGACCTCCCGGTGTGCGACCGTACATGCTAGCCACTACACCAACGAGGCAGTTAAAATTCTATATATGACAATAACGAGTAAAGCTTTTTACTATATTCTTAAATATAAATAAGTAGTATGTACGGTAAATATATGAAAAACAAATTTTTTGTCAGTCTGTTTGTCCCCACTATTATAAACAGCTCCGACTTCGACAAGACTTTTACAAGATAGCTGATGTGATAAGCAGTAATTAAAGGCTACTTTTATTTAAGACTAGCGACTCACCCTCGCTTCGCTCGAATTCGTCCCTAGATTTTTCAAAGTGGTAGTGCCATGCTTGTTACCTTCGGGTAGCAGCCGAATAGTCCGGCACGCCCCGTATAGTACCACTCTCTCACAGAAGACCGGCGTGAAGTGGCAGCTATGCTGTCGCGTTTCGTTCGGTAACTGAAAGTCCGGGAGGCCCACTACCCATCCCTCCTCCCGTCCTTCTTCCTCCTCCCTCCCTTTCCTAAAAGGCCGGTATCGCATCTGCAAAACTGCAAGATCTGCAGTCTTGCAGATGTCCATGGGCGGAGGTGATCACTTCTCTCGATAAAAAAAAATAGCGCGGGTTACGCTAATTATATACTTAAACCTTCCTGGAGAACCACTCTATCCATTGGTGAAAACACCATGAAAATCGGTGCAGTAGTTTTTGAGTTTATCGCGAACAGACAGACGCGGCGGAGGACTTTGTTTTATAATATACTATTATAATATAAGTGTAGACTAACGAAGCAATAATAATGGTCGAATATCTTTGGGCGAACATCAGTAATTTTTGAAAAACAAAAGTTTTGAAATAAATTTTCTGCATCAAAAAACGTGTAATGATTACAATGTTCTCATCATTAATAAAATTTTTAAGGATATAATATTAACCTTGTACATTCAGAATATATTTGTACATCCGTTTATAATAATACTAGCGGTGCCCGCGGCTTCGCTCGCGCTAAGAGTGAATAAAATAAACATTTTTGTTTATATACTGTTACTTGTGCCACCCCCGTTAACCCCCATAGGGGTTGATTTTCAAAAAACGCTTAGATATGTATCTCATAATTTGTATTGCAGAGCATTATTTCAGTGTCACGCAAAATATTTCAATAGAATTAAATTTCCCATACAAACTTAGCCACCCCTTTTAACCCCCAATGGGGGTGAATTTCGAAAAACCCTGAAATACGCGTTTCATCATTTGTACTAAAAAGCATTAATTCAAAGTTTCATTCAAAAATGTGCACTAAAAATATTTTTCTTATACAAACATTGCCACCCTTTTTAACCCTTTTAGGGGTTGAATTTCCAAAAAATAATATGCCTATGTCCTTCTCATGAATGCAAACTATCTACATACCAAATTTCAGCAAAATCGGTTGGGTGGTTTAGGCGTGAAAAGGTAACAGACAGACAGACAGAGTTACTTTCGCATCTATACATATAATAAAACTGTAGAAAAGTCGTTTTTGTACATCAAAAAAAAATACAAAAAAAAAATAGCCAGGGTGTTTAAAGGACAACCAATAGAACCCATTTCCAGCATTTTTAGAATTTTTGTCTGTTTGTCTGTTTGTCTGTTTGTCTGTTTGTCGGTTTGTCTGTTTGTCGGTTTGTCTGTTTATTTATCCGGGCATCACGTAAAATGTACGAAAGCAATGTAGATAACTTTTATACACAACGATTAAACGTAACTTTAAGTAACATTTAGTTTTTGTTTCATTGCAATCGGTTCAGTCTATCAAAAGATATTTGAGTTTAAAGTGAAGAAGTAAAGAAATTCCAGAAGTAAAATTAGGGCTATGTGCATTTGATCTCACAACTTCAAGTAACTTTTATACACAACAATATGTGCGTAAATTGAAGTAACATTAAGTTTTTTGTTTCATAGTAATCAGTTCACACCTTATAAAAAATGTAAATTAATAAAATTATAATAGTGTTTCCGAAGTAAAATATTAAAACAGCGCCATCTACGAGTACGAACTTAGACTGGACTATAACTAGAGATCAACTGCGTGCAGTATTGTTCGATTGATGGCGTTGTGCGTGTGAAGTCATTTTCTGAATCGCGGTGTTAAGATTTTCCTTGAAAGAATGACCTTCGCCCATGTCTGCCGGCAATCTTTGAGTTTTCAACCGACTTCCAAAAGGAGGAGGTTATCAATTCGTCTGTATTTTTTTTAATGTTTGTTAGCTCATAACTTTGAACTGGGTGAACCGATTTTGATGATTCTTTTTTTATTTGAAAGGTAGTGCTTCCCGTTTGTCCCATTTTAATATTTTCCAGTTCTGACAATGGCATCCATGAGAAAACCATAAAAGTCTCAAATTTGCATTAAGTATTTGCGCGACAAATGGACGAATAACTCAATATCACGCCAACCGATTTCGATGATTCTTTTTTTAATGGAAAGGATATACTTCAAGGGTAGTTTGATGAGAGTTTGGTAAGGTTCTGATGATGGGATCCATGACAAAGTATCGGAACTCTTCAATTCTTAGGAGCAAATTAACGATGCTCGGCCGAATCTTTTATAGGCTATATGGATATTTGAGTCACGTACCGTAACTGATGATGGAAGGTACAACTCCTCAACAGTTAGCAGTTTAAAGAAAATTTTTTCAATATAATACGCAATTATGGACCGATAGTTGTATACTTTCAGGCTATAAGGTTTACCTCATAATAGAAGGTAAATTTTTATAGTCATTAACACAATACGTATCTACTTTCCGCTAAAAATTTAAAAATAAATTATTTTTAACAGAAAACAAAAACCGACTTCCAAACTTAATAAATCTAAACTAAAAAGTAGAAAATAATACTTTTAAGGACTTTGTTAATTTTGAAGTCGGTGCCAGCCAAAGCAATATAACCCTAAATAGATACATATTTGATTAATCTATCAATTTATAAACATAATCAAAATAGCTGGCTGGCGCCGACTCCAAAATTAACAAAAGTCCTTAAAAGTATTATTTTCTACTTTTTAGTTTAGATTTATTAAGTTTGGAAGTCGGTTTTTGTTTTGTAGGAGTCATTAAAGTTCTGTCTTTAAAGAGGTTTGTCTATGTAAAGGTCTTGAATTAAATTGATAGTATCGTAAATCGTTCGTTCGTTAATTCATTATTTCGTTTTATCTTTCAAAAAATTTTGGTTAGTTAGATTCGGTCTTAATTTCGAAGTGCGAAGTAAATAATAACTTGCAATTTGAGTCAAGTAGTTTTATTTACTTCGTAGTTTGAAATTTTATTAGTCTTCATTCTCATTTTGAAAGTTTGTGTTGTTGTAAATTGTTGATTTATTTGGTTCAATATTTTATTTGTTTGGTTCAGTTTTTATTTTGAAAATGACTTCTAGAAAAAAAACAAACCTTTCGCAGCGTAGCCGAGATGTGAAAAGGAAGAGACTAAGTAGGTCCCAGGAATCAGAAGAAGATCGTGAAGTGAGGCTAACAGCAATTCGATTATCCGTTGCGGGGGTGGACCTAAGTATTGGATGCTTTTCTCATGGTCAACTATACGTAGCTCTTTCCCGCGTAAACAACCCCAATAACCTTTTTGTGTACGCTCCAGATGGTTCTACAGCCAATGTTGTTTATTAAGAGGCATTAGCATAAATAAATAAAAAATGATTTGTATCGGTATCCTCCAACAGCGCTTCGCACTAAAAAATACATTGTTAAGTTCCGACATCCACGCGAACGAAGTCGCGGGCACAGCTAGTTTATAATATTAGTATGGATTGGCAGTGATAGCCCTGCGGTAACGCGCTCGCTTGTATAACTGAGTGATGCGGGTTCGAATCCGGGTCTCGCACCTCTGATATTTTCATGTGCGAATCATTTCTATCCTGATCAACATTTGTCTTACGGTGAAGGAAAACATCGTGAGGAAACCTGCATGTCTGAGAGAACCTAGCAAGTTGTCGTAAGACATGCTCAGTCCGCCAACACGCAGTAGGCCAGCGCGGGGGACTATGGCCTGATCCCCCTCGTACTGAGGGAGGCCCACCCCCAGCAGTGGGACGTTAAAATGCCTGAAGACAATACTAAAATTTAAATGAAAAAACATATTCTTAAAATATTTATTATTCAGCAAAAATAAATTAAAATACATTTTTTCTTACATTAAGTTATACTTAGTCAATATTTATTTTGTTAATTCTTACAAAAATGATACACTTTCTTTGCTCAGAACCGAACCTGCTACAATTCCTCTATACAGTACATTATTACAGCATGTACTTTAAAAATTCAATACAATATCGAAAAAAAAATATAAAAATGGCAATTTCAATTTAATGACTGTTTAGTTTTTTTATAAGACTAGCGACTCAACCTCGCTCCGCTTGGAATCGTCCTTGATTATCTATACATATAAACAAAATTGAAGTGTCTGTTTGTAATTTCAAATTAACAGCTTTTCACTAAATGCATATGAAAGTATATACGGTAATAACATTAGAAAAATACTTTTTAAAATTGTCTATCGTCTGTTTGTTCCGGTTAATCTCTGAAACGGCTGGACCGATTTCGACGGGACTTTCACTCGCAGATAGCTAATGTTATAAGGAGTAACTTAGGCTACTTTTATTTAGAAATTTCATTTATTTTAACTAGCGAAACCAGCGGCTTCGGTCGCTAAATCAAGGGACGTAACCGAGCGAAGCAAGGGCGAGTCGCTAGTATAAAAGCATAGTAATTATAAATTCTCGCTGTTCTGTTTTAATCTTAATCTTAAAATATCAAAAAAAATGACACTTGAATTCTATTTTATTTCTGTTTTTATCAACCGACTTCCAAAAAGGAGGAGGTTCTCAATTCGTCTGTATTTTGTTTTATATCCTCAATACATACTAATATCACCGGATGCCACTCATTTGAATAACTATTAAATTAAAAAAAAAACTAACACAAAATAATACTTAGTTTTCATTTCGTTAAAGACTCTTTCAATAAAGCTTACATTATTCTGCTAATCAAGCCCTTTCATTTGATACCCATATTGAAGTTGTGAAAAAATATGTAATCCGCCATTTTGTCGTGGCGGCCATCTTGGAACAATTTTCATCCAACATAGCTAAGAAGAGCCCGACTAATTCACCTTTCAAATAAAAACAAATTCAAATAAATTTTAATTAAAAAAACGTTATTTATATTGTAAGTGTACTTTAGAAAAAAAAAAATATTATAAATGAAACTACTTTTTCGGATTTTGTCGCGGATTTATTTTGTTTTTTAGTTCCCGACGTTTCGAACGCCTTACAGCAATCATAAGAAATAATAAGAAAGTATTAAATAAATAAAATCAAAATCGGTTCATCCGTTCGGGAGCTACGATGCCACAGACAAACACACACGTAGCTCTCACTATATAGATTATCTCTAGCTGCTGTAAAAAAATCTTGTAATTTAGGCACGATTTGCCTTAATAACGTTGTCGTGCAAAAACGACACAACTCGCAAAAAGTCACTTTTGAGTTATGACGGTATAAAGTTTCGATGAAAATTTCTGCTATAATGTTGTATTTGGAATGTAAGGGGTTTTTTACGTTAAAATAAAGTGGACTGTATTATATAAACTGGTTAATGCCGTAAATAACTGAGGGCGCCTCACTTCCGACTAATTCACCTTTGAAACATAAAAAAACAAAATCAAAATTGGTTCACTCGTTCGACAGCTACGATTCCACAGATATACACACGCACACATCCAGTCGTTTTTGCATTGTGGGTGAAAAAAAATCCTAACTTAATACTGTTTAACCTTTTTTGCTTCAAAATTAATTTTTGGCCTTAACATGGATTAAGTCTTTTCTGCTTAACTACCTCTTATTTGAAACGTCGGTTAAATATTTTTTTTAAAAAAAATCACAAACTTGGCTCAATAGATGGCGCTGTTCGAGAAAAACATTTGTCACCAAAATAGGCATAAAACAAAATATTAATATCAACAAAAACAATATTCTTTTTGCTTTTGCTTTTCCCTCTCTTCTTTTTCTAACTTGACTCTCGCTTCTTCCACACTCTTCATCACTTTCAAGTCTTGTGCACAGTCGTCGATTATTTTTTGGAAAAGTTCATCTGAAAATATAAGTACCTAGTTTTATGTTTTAATAAATAATTTATTTATAAAGGAAGTTTTTAAGAGTTTGTTTTAATCAGTACAAATAAATAAAATTGAAGTCATCAGCCCTTTTCAACGTCCCACAGCTGGGGGTGGGCCTCCCTCAGTACGAGGGGGATCAGGACATAGTCCCCCGCGCTGGCCTAGTGCGTGTTGGCGGACTGAGCGTGTCTTACGAACACTTGCTAGGTTCTCTCAGACATGCAGGTTTCCTCACGATGTTTTCCTTCACCGTAAGACAAGTGGTGATCAGGATAGAAATGATTCGCACATGAAAATATCAGAGGTGCGAGACCCGGATTTGAACCTGCATCACTCGGTTATCCAAACGAGCGCGTTACCGCTGGGCCATAAACTGGGCTAAAATTAAAGTGTCTATATTTAATTTCAAATTACCAAGTTTTTACTGAATGCGTATGAAAGTATTGTGCTAACATCAAAAATTCTATTTTTAAAACTTTCGTCTGTCTGTCTGTTTGTTCCATTAGTTTTTTGTTAGTCACTATTATCGATACAGAGGCAGAATCTATGGTTTCTTAATTTTTGTCTGTCTGACTGTTGGTCTAATTAATGTGTTAATGGTGAATGATTCCAGACAAAATAAATAATTCCAATCTAAACTTTTGCATTTCCATCTTTTTGTTTTTTTTTTCCTTAAGCAACCCCTGACACGTCTCTAACAAAACAAAAAACAAATATGAAAAGCTATTCTTGAGTTGTAGATACTAACATAAAGCCATTGATTTTAATACAGAATATAGATATAAAGTTCTCCGACCGTTTGCGGCCATGGCGGCCAATCTCATTGAGACTAGCCAACTACGCAGAAGATATTATAGTGCAGACACAAGTGCACTCTCTATTCCTGTCACTCTCATACTCTGGCGGGACTTCTCGACACGACCAATGAGAGTTAAGGCGCAGGACCGACGGCTTTACGTGCTTTCGAGTCACGGGGGTGACACACCGCCAACTTCCCAACTCCGAACTGTTACTGAGGCTTACTAAACAGAAGGACTCAATAACTAAGCTTGGCCCGACCCGGGACTCGAACACAGGACCTCTCGATGTATGACCGTACATGCTTGCCACTACACCACCGAGGCAATTAGCATTTAGCGATATACATTTACATATATAGTAGTAAAGGGATGTCCACGCCCAGCGATGGGACTGAGTTAAAATGGGGAAGAATATAACATGCCCATGCCCAGCGGTGGGTGGGTGGTGTATATTATTATATATACGTACCAACATTTTCCCCAGTCTTACTCGAAGTTAGAAAGTGACCGTTGAGACCTTGTGAATATGTCGCTACAATATCTTCCGGGACTTCCCTTTGCACTGCATTTACGTCTAAGAGATCTTTTTTAGTACCACAGAGGTATACTTTACAGTCCTGTAATTAAAAAAATTAAAAAATAATAATCGGTAACGCGTCGCTTGTATAACCAAGTGATGCGGGTTCAAATCCGGGTCTCGCACCTCTGATATTTTCATGTGCGAATCATTTCTATCATGATGTCCACTTGTCTTACGTTGAAGGGAAACATCGTGAGGAAACCTGCATATCTGAGAGAACCTAGTAAGTTCTTAAAAGACATGTGTAGTCCAACCTGCACTTGGCCAGCGTCATGGACTATGGCCTGATCCCCTTCGTACTGAAGGGAGGCTCAGCCCCCACAATGGGACTTGAAAAAATACATATTATGTAAGAATTCTAAAGTGAGGATGTCTAAATAGTCTAGATGTATGGATGTTTTAAATTATTTACGCAAAAACTACATATTAAAGAATAATACATTCAATATTGTAATTTATATAAAATAACATTTTTATTAAAGGTAAGATGAAAAATCTGAAAGACAAACCTCTTCAACGTTCCTTAATTCTTGCAACCAATGCTTCAATCTAGTCCAGGACGCTTGAGAGTGAGGTTCGTAGCATACTATAGCTGCGTGAGCACCCCTGTAGTACATTCTTGTCATCGCTTCATACCTGAAAGGATTTAAAAAACCCAATTTGAGTGGGATTCAAACATAAACAGTTACTTATCTTATCTTTTTTTTTATTTCACAGCGGCCAATTAAAAAAAAAAAGTGTTTGTATTATTTTTTATTATGACGGTAGAAATACACACACTTCAGTAAATTTTAACTCTCTACTTATTATGGTTATGAAATACAACCTCCGTAAATTATATTTGTATACCTTTCACTACCAGCAGTGTCCCATATACCAACAGTAAAGTCTTTGCCGTCTGAATGCATCTGTTTTGCACAAAAAGCTGCTCCTATGGTCTGAAAATATATTTTGAAATAAAAATTGTTCCTTTTACTCTATATTTTAAACTGATATGCATTAATCAGTCATTTAACTACTACTTTTTGAATACTTTAATTTTATTTTAATAAATATTAAATATGAACTTGTAATTTGATTAAAAAATATATTTTTATGTTTAGTAAACTATATTTTTAAAAGGATATAAGATTTAATAATTTCTATATGTTATTCTTAACGTTGTATTATTGTAAACAAAAAGAACAAAGTAATATAAACAGAGATTAAAAATATTTCTTTATAAAAATGACTGTAGTAACTAAGAAACATTGTAATTAATAATAATATAATGTTAACTACTTACATTTTGATACGGAGTTCCAAAATTAAACCTACAATTAACGAATCTTAAAACTAAGCTAGTTTTTCCAACATGTTCGCTCCCTAAAAGGACTATTTTAAAATCACAGCGGCTCATTTTCACTTTTTTTCTTATTAGATTAAGCTAATAAAAAATAAGTTTCACTTAATTCATACTTTGGTTTTTTTACAAAATAATTTAAATATTCATTGTTATTGAATCTTTCAATAAACAACAACATCACAAAGAATTTACATAAAAAAAATACAATTTTTGCGCAAATCGCATGACTCATGTCATTTTGACATTTGATTAATCAGTTGTGTTGCCAGATCAAAAGACTGTATTTATATTTATTAATTTATTTTAAATAAACTAACTAAATATAGGTATTTTAGTATTATGTCTCTTACATCGTACCTAAGATTATTATATAAGCGTTATAAAAACCTACATAATTTAAATACCGTATTTTCCTTTATGTGTATGTCTTTGTAAATGCGCATATGCATTCAAAAACGATTAGATTGCAATTTTTTTTGCTCATCTATGTTTATCACTGACCTCTATAATATCACTGGACTGACTGTTCAAAGCGTTTGACAGCAATTTTTTTGTGTCCATTTGAAGCGCCACTAGCGAGAGTCCCGGGAACTAATTTTGAAAGTAATTTTGCATTTTCGTTGTTAATATAACATGAGTAGTAATTATGATGATACGGTTATTGATTAATAAAAATCATCTTTATCATCAAAATCTATGATCTGATGATATGATAATTCCTAAGCACATATTAAATACATTAATTAGATTAATCACAATATAAAATAGTATCAAAATTAGAATATTAATAATTATAAACTACTCACTATAGTTTTAAAATTTTATGAGTAAGTACTAGAAAACACAATTCAGTCATATAGATATATATATTTTTTAAAGTTATTTAAAGTGTCGTTAAAAATATCGATATCAGTGCCATTGTCAGTATTTAGTAGACGCGTACAATAACGCATTAATTAAACGGTTTATTGGGGAATATTTGCCAAGGTTAGTCCTGGAAGTACTAAGTGAGAATATATTTTTTATGAGAAATCTAGGAATACAGTACGGGACGTTAACATTTATTTAACTTAGAATTTCGGGAGCACCCAAAACATTGTGTATTATTTTGTGCAGTAACTAGAGCACTCACGAGCCTCCGTTTTTTCAGAGTTTGCATTTTCAAATGTTTCAACCGTGTCATGTAATCGACTCTATAGGGACAAGTTGTTTTTAAATGACAAGTATCTTGTAAAAGAACGCTGGACACTCTCTATTCTAGTGATATTGGTCTTATAATGGGGGTTCCATGCCGGTGAAGCGTATTCCAAGATACTTCTTGACAATGCATTAAATATTGTAATAATGCAATCGGTTCCTTTGAATTTAAGATTGTCTGTTGGTGTCATACATATGATATCTCATCTCGTAGTAAGTAAAATGTTATTGTTTTGTGGAAGAAAATTTTTCAGATATTAATTATTTAACTGACCTCAGACAAGGAAAGGCGAGGATTTTAATGTGTATGTAGTGATATGTTTTAGTTAAAAATGGATACGATACACGCTATACCAATATTGCCAGTATACCATGTACAGCAGCTGTTTACGTAATACTGCGTGTATTACAGACAGCTTTTTTTATTCAACATGAACCCGATTCAAATTCCTCTATCAAATTTTGATCATAATATCAAATCTATCAAATTTTTATATCGACATCATTAGTTTTAGTACCAAAAACTCTCGCTACGTCCGACAGCGGCGGACAGCGCCAAAATGGCGAATATCAAGCAGCCACAAAAGCACGTTGACAACAGCCAGTCCAGTGGTATTATACAGGTCAGTGATGTTTTTAAACATAAAATACTTTTCTTATTCTACCAATTATTGATCTAAATTCTGAATTAAAAGTGTAATTTAAATAAAATAATGATTTTATTGAAAGTCTTTAATTCAATCACAATGTATATGTTAAGAATTATTATATTGGAGGATACAATTAAAGTGTTTATAATTTATTATCCGTACTAATATTATAAATGCGAAAGTAAGTCTGTCTGTCTGTCTGTCGCGCTTTTACGCCAAAATTACTGGACCGATTTTAATGAAATTTATTACACAGATAGTCTAGAGCCTGAGAAAGGTGTAAGCTACTTTTCAAGACGAAAAAAGGCTGTAAGTGGTTGAAATAGGGGATGAAAGTTTGTATGAAAATTATATCATTTTAAAGCTAGAAGCTTGAAACACTTATTTTTTAGGCTTTTGGTTAGATATAAATAATAGATATAAATTTAATAAGTAAGACATTCATAACATAAGTTTGTAAAAATTTTATACTAAAGGGGGTACCTAGGGACGAAACCGAATGAACGAGGGTGAGTCGCTAGTCAAATATAATTTAATTTTTAGAACCATTTTTACGTAATTGTGTTTCATTGGCATCTTCCAAGAAGTTCAAAATATAGCTTGAAGGTAGTCTCGAGTCATACACTGTGATCTGTGTGTGTACATGAAATATTTTTTCAAAATGCGACAGAATTATTAACTATCGATATAATAATAGAAGCCAAATCAACAGTTTTTAGAATTTTTCTCTATTTGCCCGACTGTAATCGCATGTCATGTGAAAACCACTGAACGGATTTTGAGAAAATTTTTCTTATGACCGATAGCTGGTTATCGGGGTCAACGTATAGGATACTTTTTACTATGGAAAAAATAATTAATCTCAGAAAAATGTATACTAACAAAAAAATATAAAAATTATAATTACGTTCTCCGACCGATTGCGGCCATGGCCCCCCATCTTATTGAGACCTTGAGGACCCCCATGAGGAACTGTCGATGTATGACGGTACATGCTAGCCACTTCACCACCGAGGCAGTTACAAAGATGCACTTCTACCAATCCCTATAATATACTTTTCCTGATAATAATGTGATATACGTTATATTTATACATTTTATCTACAACATTATTATCATAGTAATTAGCATAATATATAGATCTTTCTTTTTATTGTAGAGTAGTGATTTTTCGGAAATGAGATATGTTTCAGAGTAAAAAGTATCCTATCTGTTGACCCCGATAACCAGCTATCACCATAACAAATTTCATCAATATCTATCCAGTAGTTTTCTCGTGATGAGGTAACAGATTGACAGAAAAAAAATATTATAAACTTTATTCGGCCTCTGCATCCATAATAATGACTATGGACTGCACTACGGTTATTACTAGTTTTATTCCCGCGTGAGGCCAAAAGTACCTAAATATATTTATATGTACTTACTATATATATTTGTATATTTATATTTCTTTCTATATAATATTTGCATGTATATTGTATGTTTATTTATTTTTTATTATTTAATTTATACAAATATTTATTTTTTGCACTATATCTCCTGCTGACATCTTCCACATCCACAAGTTGATTGGAAGAGATCTTTTTCAGGGATGTCAACGAAGTTTATTGTTTATATATATTTTTTTCTGTACTTATTTTAACGTTAAATAAAGGATATCATAATTATATATTTCAAAGATCAAGTCCATAATAATGATAACTAAAAGATTCAAGAGCACAAGATAAATTTAAAACCATAATAAACCCATGACCCTTCACCCTTCTACAGAGTACAGACGATCCCGTGTCGATTGTTTGAAGTCCTATATTGATACGATCAGTAGTTTTTACATTTCAAGTAAGTATGACAATGGAAACGTGTTCATTATCCATAGAATTTACTGGTTCAAAGATGGTGATGTTCAGTTTGTTGTACTACTTGTTGCCAGCGGTCGCGGGTTTGAGTCCCGCTGGGGGTATTCATTTGTTGAGCATGAATGTTACTCCAATATTAGGTGTTTGTATTTGTAATCTGTATGCATTTATAGTTAGTAATATTATAATATTTAGTGTATCAACTATCTGTTATCCGTAACACAAGCCTAACATGGAAAAAGATGGTGCTGTGTTAATGTTAAAACATATTTTTTCATATATTTATATAGATATAAGATAAATAAAATCGAAGTGCCTAACGTTGGTCAAGTACTGGACTGGGCATGTTTAAACTTGTTAGATTTTCTCAAACATGCAAGTTGCCTAAGTGCAGGCAATCTTGAAAAATGATTCGCACTTGGAAATAATTTGTAAGCGTAAGCCTCTGGATTTGAACCAGCATCATTCGATTCACATAATGACTTGTGTATGTATGCTCGTTGCAGTCTAAGTCCTAAGTCTGTGAGGCAGCTACCACCGGCTCGGAAGGCTGTTCTGCTGAGAAGAGCCCAAGAGAAACTCGTCAGTTGCTTTACAACACATTGTTTATCTTTATATAATACTTACTAGTAATCCCCACGGCTCCGCCCGCGCCCGAAGGATGAAAATTTTGGGTTATAAAAATTTTTTGACGCTAAATCATAAAATAAGTGAAAAATTAAAGAAAAATAAAATATCTGGAGAGGGACTCCCTTATCACCTAGTCACCTAGGAGAATAAAAATAAGCCTGCGACCTATTCTCAGACCTACCAAATACACAAAAAAATTCATAAAAATCGGTCAAGCCGTTTCGAAGCAGTTCGATAACAAACATTGTGACACGAGATTTTTATATATTAGAGTACCTACTACATTACATCAAATGAGTCCAGTCTTTTTATCGTGAATGAATTACAACTAACAAACAAACATACATACATATAAACTTTAGCTTTTGTAATAGCAATGAATAGGAAAAATAAAGTTAAAAAATAATTTTAACCGTTCGTTCAACAAAATTGTTTAGATATTTAGACTAGGTACGAATTTATTGATCCCTCTCCCCTCTCTTAAAAATTATTGATTCGAACAATTGTGTCTATATACGTACAAATTTAAGCCCTATCACTATGCATTAAAAATGATAATGCTATAAACGATTAATATTCGAGATAACAATGCTTATTAGTAGCAGGCTGATAAAGTACGAGTGGAGTATGTTTATTTTGTGGCTGAATGATTTTCACTTTTTACCTTATTTACTCGAAATATTTATAAAACGGGTTTAAGACATTTAAAAAATAAATTAATTCATATAACGTTTATTAATTGTTACTGTCGTAAATTTTTCCTTAACTATATTTTGGTATCAAAATCAAACAATTCAAGCCTGATTTAATTATAAAAAAAAACAAATGACAGGTTTTTTTTCATAACTAATAAGATCGAGACTTGATTCCAATAAGACGCAAACTTACCACATATAATGACATACATACAACCAAAATAAATGATTAAAATTGCAACATAAATATAAAAATCTAGGTCAAAACCTTTATAAAGACACAATACAACTTTAAGCACGTTGGAATTTTCCCTAAGTTCAATTTTATTATCTGTATTATTTTTTATTTTTAAATAATATTTTTTTATAAATTATATATTAAATAAATTAATCAATGAGACAGCCAAGGTGAAACCGTACAAAAGAAATAACCTCGCCGATAACGTGTATAGCTTATCAAAGTAATTACGACTGCCAAGTGCCAACTCAGCGGTGAACCTATCTATACCTACCATTTTTCAACACTGTTTCCTTCGTCTCTCTTCTCCCACACCCATTGTAATGTTGCTACTTTACGCAATAAATCACTCTTTTTTTGCTAAAATACAAATTGAAATATACAATCATTATATATAGAATATTTTTTACAATATATGAAAAATAGTATTAGATTTTTTAAGTCAATTTTGTATTATTTTGTTGTTTTATGTATAACACGTGTTAATTTGATAGGCAGCTATGAGTAACTGTTCTGAATGCGTCACGATTGTTATAATTATTTAAATACATTCAATTTTTAACTTTATTGCGACCCAATAAATAGTAGAATGCTATGTGATAAACAATGTGACTTAAGCTGTTTTAAAATGGAATAAATGGCGCATTTTAATTGGGTTGGGTTATCACCAATGTTGCCGTAACAAAAATAGTTTTATCTTTTTCATACTTCTCATAGGCAGTAGCTTCACCTTCTTGGTAAAGCAATGGACGTAGAGTCAGTTTGTAGGATTCGCAAATATTGTTTATATATCGAGTAATCGCACTCGTAAACTTTTGCAACCACTTTTAAAATCAATCTCGCAACAAAATTATGTACTTGAAACAATTGTAAATAATAAATAACGTGTGTTTTACGTGTTTTCATATGCCTTTAGTCTAGCCATTGAGAGTTTTAAGAATTGATCGAATGGTATAGTTTTTACTTGCGTTTATTGTTTTCAAATCTCATATTTGTTGTTATAATTAAGTTTAAATGACATTATAGCTGTATTAAAGTTGGTTTTGTGCTAGTTTTATTCTGTTACACGAGTGTTTAAGAGGATTTTTATAGTTTAAAGCAAGATGGTTTCTTTCTGGGTAAGTTGATGACATTTTTTACTGCTTTTCCTACTTTTGATAAGAAATATAATTAGAAACAACTTTATAACACATGGTTACAATGTATTTGTAATGCTAATTGAAATTGTGTGTATGATTATACATTTACCTGTTCTACTGTAACTTGTATAGAAACAAAACCATGTCAACAAAGTAGTATTTATTTGGCTAGATTAAAAGAAGTAAAATTATTATGAGTAAATAAGCTATAGGCTTTTAATTAATGGATATTATAAAGTGAATTCCAACTAAATGGTCAAAGAATCAATTAAAGCGAGTTAATTGTATGATATCTTGTTATAAAGCGTCATATTTTTGTAGTAGGCTTGAATTTTTTTTTATTAGGGTTTAAATTTAGGGTACATATAACTATTAATTAATAAATATTGTCTTCTTAGTAAATATTAACAACAATTGATAGTAATTTGGTGAAGAAGCATTTGGAAACTAATGACTGTTGGAACAGTTATAGATGGACATGTGTATATATTTTTTCATTAAATAAGCAAAGTGTAATTATTTCAACAGGATTTTATTCAACATTTATCCAAATGAAAATTAACTGATGTAGAGTAATACTTCCTTTGATTTATTCAAATATTGATATTATAAATAAATAATAAATAAATAAATAAATATGTTGGGACATTATTATTCTTTTGATTGCTGTAAAGCATTTCAAATGTGAACCAGAAATCAAAATAAATCCGCAACAAAAACATAGTTTTATTTATAATGTAAAGTAAATTAGTTTAGAACAATGTTTTGGTTTCTGTCTTGTATATTTTTTTCTTTAATATATTTATTTTTTTTGGAAATTTCAACTTTAACATGCGCAAGAAATAAGATCACTAAATTTATAATTTGTCATGTTTAATTGGATTTCAATTAAGAGTGTATACATTTTTATAGATAGATATCAAAATACTTAATTTTTAATAATAGTCGGATTAATATGTAGAGTAATTTATGGAACACAAAAAAATCCAAGAAAACCTTGTAAAAAACATAAAAAAAAATGTATACAGTCAATTATAATTTTTCTTGTTATAATATTTAATTACATATTATAATTATATACATATATAGAAAAAAAAGAATCATCATCTTTTGCCAATTTATTTAATTTCCTTTAAATATTTTAAACTTAGCCATATTCATTTTTTTTTAATGGCTTGTGTTTTTTTTGAATGAACTTAAATTTGATACTATATTGACCCGAAATAATTTTTATTTACAGTAAATTTATAATAAGTATGGCACTGTGTGAAAGCCAGTTGGACTCGGTTCTGCAGATCAATACTGATGAGCAGACTTCCGAGAAGAAGATGGAGCCCAATGGAGACATTTATGGATTGGACAATGGTAATTAGTAATGTGTGATTTAAATAAATAGAAGAATGCACTAAGTTTACTGATGTGTCATATTCATCCAAGAATAAATATCTTCTTTTACAATGAAGAAGTTTTGTGAAATTGTTTTTTTTTTTTCTTTCTTGTTTATATATTTTTTTTCTTTCTTATGGTTTGAATAATGTTAATAATATGAAGGTTAAGGAGAAAAATTGGATGTATGGAGCAGAAAAACGGAAAAATTGGCAAAATCAATGTTCTTTTTTTGTTTTTGTATGAGCTCAACAATCACAAATAATAATGTCCCCTGAATGATTCCAACCATGGCGACCAATCATATTGAGACAGCCATCTAATCTGGACTGGCCATATAATAACTATAACTTCTTTGATCAATTTCCAATGTAAAAAAATTTTTTTTTTTTTTAATTTCCAGTGCCTCCTTTACCTTTAAGCGTGGACTATCGGTCCCCTGTATCCCACTTCGTACCGCCAGCTGTAGAATTGTATGCGGCGAGACATAAACCCGAGTTAAATGTTGGTAAGTTAGCGGTTACCCATCGCTTTAAATGTTATTTTGCAAAAAAAGAAAAAAAAACCTGAAAAAAAAATTTTTTTTGCATGTACGCTTGTATTATGAGAAATAGTTATTAGAAACAGGTTTATAAGAATCAGTAAAAAAGATTGTCTATGAAATTGTAAGTAAAAGTACTTTGACTTTTTTTATAGTTTTTCTAAGAATGTTTGTATGTTATGTGTTTTTAGAAGGTTCAGGTTCAGATTTTAGAAAATGTATGGACTTGGGTTATTAGCATGGCTGATTGGTGGTAAAATATGGCAACGTTCAAACAAAATGGTACAATGATTTATAACAGTTTTCCCAGCAAATCGGAAGAAAGCTTCACAATATTTTTGCCGTACAAAAATTGTTTACTAATTACTCATATTTATTGAGTGATACAAGAAAAGCTATCTAGAAGTACATTATTATTCAAAAAACTAACTAACTTTTTTGAAAAGGTAGAAATGAAGATCAAGCCTCAGTAATGGATATGTGAGGCCGATGAAAACCTTTTTTTTCAAATTTATGATATTAAAAATTTATTCAGGGATTTTTTTTTGATTAATACATATAAATAACATCACACTAGGTAATTCTTCTTTCTATTCTAATCGGTTGAGTAGTTAGAAAAATTAGGTGAACAAACAAAAAAAAAACAGTGCAGTGGGATTTTTTTATATGTTGTAATTCTCTATATAATATGCACTCCCACTGCTGGGCATAGAGCTGCCATTATATGTGTATCAGTCCATGCCACAGTCCAACATGCCTTGACGACACGTTTGGCTCAGTTGGTAGTGACCCTACTTTCTGCGTCAGCGGTCGCGGGTTCGAGTCCCGCTGGCATTCATTTGTTGAGCACGAATGTTTGTTTGCTATATTTATAATATGTATGATTTAAAGTTAAATATGTGTTGTATATCAACTATTTGGTATCCGTAGCTCAAGCCTCGTAGCTTACCGCGGAACTAGATGGCGCTGTTGTAAAAATGACAAAAAAAAATTAGTCAATATATGTAACCTATAATCTCAGTGAGAGCAATCTTCGTAGACCTACTTATATTTGTCATGACGCATGACAATCACAAAAATGATTATAATTGGCATAGGATATAAAAGGGTATAGGAGTTGAAGAGTCTCTTCCACCTCCTGGCTCCATCACCAGATCAGGTCCATGGTATCCAAACGTATTGTCATTCAGATTTTACACACTGCGAGTTTTAAATCTGTAAAGTATTTAAAAATAAGGCTATTATATAAAGTTGAATGCAACTATGATTACACCGAAAAGTAATTAAAATTTTAGGAAAAAGTTTAGTATGACTACTAATCTCAATTCTATACAAAAAAATTAACGGAAATAGTAAAAACTTGATTGAGAACCTCTATTCGTCGATATCGGTTAAAGGTGTTTAGTGCTTGTTAGAATGTAGAATGTTACCAGTTAATTAGTTTTTTTATTCCCAAAATCGCTTTTTGTCGGCTTTTTTTATTTTTTTTGCATGATTTTTTTTTTATTTTTTTTTTCGCAACCAAGCTCCAGCTACGAGTCAGACGCCACCACCTATGAAAAGAAAAAGGGGAAGGCCCAGAATAGATAAAACAAGCCCTGAGTATCTTGCGAACTTAGCTGCAAGGAAACAAGCGCGGGAAATGGGTATGCTTTATTATTTTTTTAACGATCTTTTACTTTTTTTTAGGGTTCCGTAGTATGAGCAACGTTCGGCACGACGTGTTTGTAGGGTTTTTTCAAGTTTTTTTTAAGTTGATTTTTTTTTTATTATGATACACTTGCGGCAAAATGTCGATAAAGATTTTATTTATTATTTTATAATTTATTATATAAAGTAAATTCTATGAGCATTATGTTATTTTCACGTAAATTAGGAAACTACAACTACAAAAAAACAAGACTGAGCGAAAAATCGATCGTGATCAGACTAATGCGGAACCCTAAAACTCAATATTTCTATTTGCAGCCGCAGTAATGAATAATCGCGTGGATTCAGGGGAAAAGCGTAAGCGAGGAAGGCCGCGTGTCGACAAAACTAGTCCGGAATATCTGGCTAGGAAACGCGCTAGGGAGTTAGGTTTGTATTTATATGGCATTCTTGGTTCTCGAAACCATGGTTTTTGGGTGCGTTTGGTTCTTAGGTGAAATTTTTTTACAGTGTGGTGTGCTTGGGGTGGTTTTTTGGTAGATTTTTGGTAACGGGTGGAAATTTTTTTTAGTGGAAATGGTTTACCATGATGTTTGGTAAATATACGTATATGTTTATTTGATAATTCTGCGTATTATAAAGGTATATTATGTCTTTATTAATAATAATCATGTTTCTTTTAAGGACTCGTGAAAAATTGTCAGGGTCGTGAATCGAACCAGTAGTAATAGTATATTGTGCATGATTGTCATTATTTTTTCGTTCAGTAGTTAGATTTGCATCTCTGCTGATTGTGTCTACCTATATTATATTTTTTTAGTGCAAGTAATTAAAAAAAACCTCCTTTTTATAGATATAAAACTATACATGTAATTTATAACTATGGTTTAAAAAAAATGGAGGTTCTCAATATTTATTTAAAAAAAAGTGTGTGTGTACTTATGTAAACGCGTTAGAAGTTATACTTCTTTGGCGTAACAAAATAAAAATCTTTTCAAAAATTTTATCTTTCGCCTTATTCTACGTTTGTAGAAAAAACTAAAATGTTGACTATAGCTAACTTCAGGGTGTCGGTTTTTCGTGACGGTGTGCGCGCGCATCGTAAAAATATACTCTTATCATTTTTCCCTAACGCGCCAAAAGAAGTATTACTTCAAAAAAAATATCGATAGATAGGTTTTTTTTATAAATAAGTTCAATATAAAAATACACGCTGTATAACTTGCGGAATACATTTCTTTCGTTTGTAAATTTCATTTTGTAAAGGAGAATGGGCTAAAATATTGATCAAACAACCAAGTTGAGATTGTCATATTTATTAATCATAGCGTGGTTTGGTTTTGTGTGTTCGTATACAGGCTGATTTAATATATGAAAAAGAGTTAAAAATTATAATGGTTCATGGTAATGGCATTGTTTATTGCCAAAAAAATTTAATTGATTATATGAAAAAAGAACCTTAAGTTTAATTATTAGTTACTTATCAAGGTTGTTAAATTATTTTTTATTGAAAAATCTATGGTACTTACCCCTTGGAACCCTTATTTCCTTTGTCTTCACGTATTAAAAAATGACTAAAATTGAGTTTAAACTTGTTTTAAATACAATAAAAGTAACATTCATCAAAAACATACAATACTGTAGTATTCTATTCTATCTCTTCACTCCATTAATATTTTTAAAATTTTATAAAATATAAATTAAAAAAATAAATAAACGAATTTAATTATTTTGAATGTTTTATTTTATTAAATCAGCCTGTATGTTTATAACTGTTATACAGAGGGGTAAAATTGTATGATTATATATCATATATAACCAAACTTAACTGAATATGTTTTTCCCCAGAAGCATTAGAAAAGAAAGCGAAAAAGGAATACAGAAGGCGAACAACTGGTGGTAAGTGATATTTCTTTTTATTTTTTCATAGTTTTGTTTTTTTTTCTTCTAATTACACTGAGAATACTTCTCTTGATAACAAAATTTACCTGACATTGACAAAAGGGTAATAGGTTTTTTTTATATCTCTAACATGTGTTACTGCAATCTCCCAAATTATTTATATACGTTACAAAAAATATAATTAGGTAATATCATATTTATAATATTTTTGGATAGTATAATTGTACTGTTACATAGTTTTTTTTTCTTGATGGGATAATTTCTTCATTGATTATGACAGATGATATACTATGCCTTCCTGTCGCTCTGTCTTCTTGCCTGTCTAGAAATACGCTGAAAGTATTCGTACTTCAAGTTTTTTTTAAATGTCCCCTGGGTTCCTGCAGGCCATGAATGGACAGGGGACTGAGATTTACTAAAAACTCATCTAATAGTTTAAAAAAGTATAATAATTATATCCACAGTTATTAAAAAATGTCTAAAACCTTAGTCTCTCCTGTGATCATTATTGCTGTAAAGCATTCGAAATTTCGAGGACCAACAATTTAAATGTATTCAGCCCTTTTTAAAGTCCAACTTCTAAGCAAAGGGCCTCTCTTTTATACGAGGGGGATCATGCCGCTGGGCAGACTACACATGTCTTTAGAAAACTTGTGATGTTCTCTCAGACATGCAGGTTTCCTCACGATGTTTCGTCACCGTGAGACAAGTGGTCATCATGTTTGAAATGAGATGTGAGACTCAGATTTGAACCCGCTACACTCGGTTACTGGGCTTCTAAAAACTTACGTTTTGTGTATGTTAAAAATATTCGGATAAATCTAAGAAAGTATTACACGTGATCTGATTTAAATAGTTTGAGATTTTGCAGAAACATAATGAATTTTTAACATAATGAATGAATTGAATGAGTTTGACAGTGGTAGTGCCATGCTTGTTACCTTCGGGTAGCAACCGAATGGGCCGGCACGCCCCGTATAGTACCACTCTCTCACAGAAGACCGGCGTGAAGTGGCAGCTATGCTGTCGCGTTTCGTCCGGTGAGTGAGAGTCCGGGAGGCCCACTTCCCATCCCTACTCCCGTCCTTCTCCCTCCTCCCTCCCTCCCTTTCCTGAAAGGCCGGCAACGCATCTGCAAGCCCTGTGGTGTTGCAGATGTCCATGGGCGGAGGTGATCACTTACCATCAGGTGATCCTCCTGCCCGTTTGCCCCTTTTGTCCCATAAAAAAAAAAATTGTTTAGTTTGGTCACTAATGGTTTTCTTGTGTTTCCTATTACTAACATATTTTTCGTCCGAACGGACAACAAAAGTATACTTTTTTTCTTAAGGAACTGGATAACGGGAAACAAACGCACAGACAGATATTTTGTGTTAGAAAATTAATTTTAATTTCAGTTATCTATATTGAATAGTAATTACAGTTATCTTTACTCAATAGAGAGTCAAAAAGCTTGAGAACTAGGCTTTGTGTATTAGGAAATATACTCAATTGAAAGTTGGAGAAATTGTTTTTTTTTTTTTTTTTTTTTTAATGCTATTGCGAAAGTATTGTTCACTATGTTTTTAATGCGGTAGGTTTTGTAAAACAAAAACCTTTGCTTTTAAAAAATATACAAAAGTCTGCCAAATCATTTTTTAATTTTGATATTATCAATACTCATTTCAACATTTATTATTAAAATAACGAAAGTAAAAAATGATAATTTATATAAAAAATTTCGTAGCAGATCGAATAGCCGATTTTGTAAATTCTGACTTACTTTGCTTATCATTTATTTTCCTTGACTTTTTTTTCCTTTTCGTAACTCATTAGGGTTTTACACTAATATCTAAGTGTGTTTGTATGTGAAAGAGTAAGTGAGTTAGTGTGATTTGAGTTAAAGTCAAAGTGAAAATAACTATTTTTGAAATAGGGTAAATGAAAATTTGGTTTATTTAAAAAAAAATTGGCAACGTTCAAGCAGAGCTGCACTATAAACTAATATTTTATATATACTGGGAGAAAAAGGTATTATTTACTACTACAATTCTTTTTGTTTGATAAATTCTTAAATAACAAGCGTCATAAAAATATGTATTAAAGTGCTTTGACGTTTACATTTTTGACGTCATTGCCATGATCAGGACTCGAACTCATTACCTATATTTAATGTATGTAAAATTTTCATTTAATGTAATAATTTTTTTTTGGCAAAAAAATCCAACATTTTTTCTACATTTCATAGGCAAAGTCGTTAAAACAACGAATAATATGGCATCGCGTGTTACAAAAGTATCTACAAATAAAAACAATATGAGAAAGACGTCTCAAAAGGTATCGATAAGGAAAGGTGATAAAAAAATTATAATGAGGCGAAATATGAAATTATTAAAACGTAAAGGTAAAAAAATGTTATGTGTAGGTGCATGGAAATGTGTATGAATAGTGTTTTTTTTGAAAATATATCGTTTTTCGGTGACGGTGTCGAGAGAAACAGCTTTGCATGGTAGCTCGATGTTATAATTCGTAGAATACATAAAAAAATATTTTTTTTATTTTTTTGATTAAAAAAAATTAAATTATTTTTTTTAAATAAAAAATATGCGTTTGAAAGTTAAACTGTTGTAGAAATAGTGAATGAGAAAGAATGTTGTAACATATTTTTATTTATCTGTGATATAATGGAAGACTTTTTTTTAATTCTACTGTTGCTAAGTCAAAAAACTTGAGAACTAGGCTTTGTGTATTAGGAAATATAGTATCTTTCTATCGTTCTAGAAACGAGTTGCCTGTGAATTTTTTTTCAATTACTTTAACAAAAAATTTGAAATGATTTTTTTATAAGCATGGTAGAATTGGTAGTATATACAGGTGATTAAATGTTCGTATTGAAGAAAGAAATGTAAACAATAGTGTAAATTTTTCTATTTAGATATTTTATTGCAAAAAATCTGATCTCATTTCATAAACTCCCTTCTTCTACCTCTTCCTCTTTAAGCAAAAAAAAGCATCTATCAAAGAGTATTTAATAGCTGATACTCAAAATTATTTTTTAGAAATATTGGACTTTATATTAATATATGTATTATTAATAAATATTTATTATTAACTATCAACTTAGATTCGGCCGCGTCATCTTCTGCGGGCGAATCTACGCCGCGTGCAAAGAGAAAGTATACCAAAAGGGCACCAAATGCTAAAAAAGATTCCGTAAGTATTATTTTTATAAGAAAAGCTATTTGTAAAATCATTTTTGCAAAAAGATTTTGGAAGAAAATTTTTGCAAAATTTTTTTTTGTAAGAGCATTTTTGCATATTTTATGTATTTTTTTTGAATACTATTGTAAATTTTTTTTATTTATTTTTTTCGGTTTTTTTTGTACTTAAAATGTGTGTATGTTTTAACTTAATTTAAAGGGACTTAAGTGATTCAGATTCATAGGAAGTTGCTATTTTAGACAGATTTCACGATGTATTTTTTTTCTATTTTTTTAATTTTTTTTGCTCCACAGACACCAAATGCAGATCGCGCTAAAGGAAAACGGGGAAGGCCGAGGAAATCTGAACAGCTTACAAACAAAAATCCTCAGCAAGGAAGTAAGTTACGTATTATAATTCTGTATTACATACATATATTCATACACTAGTGTATTTCTACGGCTCCACCTGATTTTATTTACCTATAAAAATTATTAAAATTAAATATAAAAGTATATACGGTATTTATAAGAAAAAAATGTCTGTTCGTCCTGGCTATTCTCCGAAATGGCAACATTGTGCTGCCTATAACATGTAACACAGGCTAAAATATATTTAAAATTAAAATATTAGTCATTACATTGGTAACCCATTGAGTTGGGTACCGAGTTTAAATCCCGGTTCTCGCTTTGATATTTTCATAATCATTTCCAACATGATGACCACTTGTCTTACGGTGAAGGAAAACATCGTGAGGAAACCTGCATGTCTGAGAGAACCTAGCAAGTGTTCGTAAGACATGCTCAGTCCGCCAACACGCAGTAGGCCAGCGCGGTGGACTATGGCCTGATCCCCTCGTACTGAGGGAGGCCCACGCCCAGCAGTGGGACGTTAAAAAAAGGATGTGAACAATGTATTACATAATTGTATCAATGTTATCAGTAGAAACGTTTCAGAAATTCGAGTGAGAAGCAATCTGATGCCATCCGCCGAGCCCATCACGTTGGACAGCGATGATGAACCGGATCTAGGTGAGTTAGATGCCGGATCTAGATTAGTTGGATAGGTTTGGTTTTAGGAGTTTCAGTATTGTAGGAACTTATTATAAAACAAAGTCCTCCGCCGCGTCTGTCTGTCTGTTCGTGACAAACTCAAAAACTACTGCACCGATTTTTATGCTGTTTTCACTAATGGATAGAGTATATGGATAGATATTAAAATTTTTGTAAACATGTTTTAGCGGAACTCGGGGTTTGTTTGCGCTCAGTCTTTCTCTCGCTCTCGTTTAAAGTTTCACGTATTTCTATGAGAAGACTGGAAGTTTGCCGGTCAATGTCTCAGGAGGCCCCCTGAACTTGGGGCTTTACTTCTATGAGTCTAGAATCTAGACTCACAGAAGTATGTAAAATGTCAATATGGCAGCTAGCAACAGGGTTGTAATTTTTGCGTTGACTTTTTGTTTATTATGTTTATTAAACTAGCAGTATCCTTTCTCACTCTCTCTCGCTCTCTCTCTCTCTCTCTCTCTGTTTCTGTCTATTTCGTTCTCTTTCAATTATAAGTGATTAATATTAAATATTTTTAGGATCGCCGAGTCAAGCGTCCGATTCGTTGAGTTTGGACGAGAATTTAAAGGCTTTGAGGCACATCCATGAAAAATATGCGAACATAGATAAGGTAAGGTAAAAATTATAATTTAAAAGGTATTTTTTTTAATAAAAATTTGATTTTTTATGTTAGCTTGCTGGGTTAGCTTGTAGTGGCTTTACTTTTTGTGCCGGCAGTCTCGGTTTTTTTTTTATTTTTTTTTATTTATTTTTTTACATTTACACACAGCACTATCTAGTTCCATGGTAAGGTACAAGTCTTGTGTTATGGATACCAGATGGTTGATATATTACACATATATAATTTTAAATACATACATATTATAAATATTAACACTCATGACTGGAGTACAAACATTCGTGCTCAACGAATAAATGCCCCCAGCGGGACTCGAACCCGCGACCGCTGGCGCAGAAAGTAGGGTCACTACAAACTGCGCCACGAGTCGTCGAACGGGTTCGAGTCCCGCTGGGCATTTGTTGAGTACGAATGCTTGTACACCAGTCATGGTTTACAATTGTTAAATTTACTTGTATTTATTGAAGACTGTAATAAAACCAATGTGCTCGTCTGCAGAACAATCCAAAGAAGTTATTTATTTCACAGATTAAAAACAACTTATAGACCACAGATAACGTAATGTGAACATTAACAGATTATTTTGTTATATATGTATGTAAAGTTATATAATATGTGTCGGGTATCAACTATCTGATATCTGTAACACAAGCCTCGTAGCTTACCACAGACCTAGATGGCGCTGTGTGTAATAATGTTCTAACATATTCATTTTCTTTATTTATTTATATATTATATGTAAATATTTCACATTTCAGGACGACTTGTACGAGGCCCATCTACTAGCGGCTAACTTCAAAAAGCCACCAATGGACCAAATGGACCAAACGGACCAGAGGTTGAACAGAGATGATGATGAAGTGCTTTCAGTCAGGAGTTCAGAAGGTAATGATAGTGCATGGTAAAAAGATAAGCCAATTGCACCGTCTGTTAGTAACATCAACAGACTAACAAATATATATATATATATATATATATATATATGATACTTATAAGAATAAATACAATTAGTGAAATTTTCGACCATGTGTCTGTTTGTCTAGGATAAGCCCTGAATCGGCTGAACTGATTTTGACGCGACTTTCACTGACCGATAGCAGTTTTATAAGGAGTAACTTTGCTTCTTTTATTTTGGAAAAAGTTTTAGGGTTCCGCTTAAAAAATTAAATATTACATGAAGAAAGGTATACTGATTTCGTACTATAATATTAGACTAGATTTAGCGCGAGCGAAGCCGGACTCCGTCCGCTAGTAAATGTATAAAAAAAAAGGTGTGTGTGCGATTCACACACGATAGAAGTGAAACTTCAGTAAATCGACAAAAGAATGAGATGAATATATATATAAAAAGAAATGTCAAAAATAAACAACGGTTACCATGGCAACATGGGAATGTATTCTATCTCATTCTCTCCGACTTAATCCTATACTTTTATGTATTTCTTTCTTTATCGTGACGCATTTTCGTTTCATCGAGTTTCAAATCACAACGATTCTAAAGCAGTTTCACTTCAAAAACTTTGATAGATAGTAATAATTTTATCCTTTGTCTGGGATAAAAACCCTGGAATTTCGTGTTAATATGTTTCAGATGTAAGGTAAATAGATGACAAGTTTTATATTTAATCTGTGGTATGTTCTAAGTTTCAAGTGTTTAAATTAAAATAAAACTAAAATATAACAAACTTGACAAATTATATACTGAAACCTTCCTCGAGAACCACTCTATCCATTGGTGAAAACAAAATGAAAATCGGTGCAGTAGTTTTTGAGTTTATCGCGAACAGACAGACAGACAGACGCGGCGGGGGACTTTGTTTTATAATATGTAGTAATGATATTTTTCAGGTGCATCTGTGAAGGACTTAAACACGAGAGCGGAGAAGTTGGAAGATAGTTCTAACTCCGATTCGGATTCAAGTTCAGGATCTGGTAAGTTCTTGAGATATTAACACACAGCGCCATCTAGTCCCGTGGTAAGCTACGAGGCTTGTGTTACGGATACCAGATAGTTGATACACTACACATATATTACTTTAAATACATAGATATAACCCATGACTGGAGTACAAACATCCATGCTCAACAAATAAATGCCCCCAGCTGGACTCGAACCCGCGATAATCTCATGTATCATTCTCAACACGATCACTACTTGCCTTAATAGCATTTTTTTTATCCGTCCGTTTGTCTGGATAAATCTCTGAAACAGTTGAACCGATTTTGACGGTGCTTTAACTGATAGAAAGCCGATTTTATAAGGAGTAACATAACATGGGCTTCTTTATAAAAATATTTCTGTATGATTATTATAATTCACTTATATTATAAGTATTCGAAACGTCAGGAACCAAAAAAAATAATTATTCACGTTAATTTGATAGTACACCGGCAAAACTAAAAAAATTTTGATCACTAGTGTTTGTTAGTATTAAATCTTCATAAAATCTTCATTATCAGGCAGTTCCAGTTCCTCATCATCATCATCGTCAGGCAGTTCGAGCTCGTCAGACAGTTCTGACAGCGATTCTGATGAAGAAACCAAGCCTGACGACAGTAAACCTGTCAACAATGTGGTGGAGAAAGAGGATGACAGGTGTGCTAATTACACTTTAAAAAAATTTGACGATTTTTTATGTTATAACACTTGACCACCATTTTATACACGCATTTATAAAAATGAAACTTTGAACACTATTGTTCGCGCAGTGCCATACATATTTTTACATATTAATTTACTGCCGCACTCATAGTCACTTATGAACAATTAAGTAGAGAATCTCCATACTAAAGAGCGACTTAATGGTTCATTAAGTGACTCTGAGTGCGGGCATTAATATATTATTTATCCAGTCCATTCTCTCTCTCTCATATTTTATAACTCTCCAAAATCGTTAGATCCTTTGAGCCGGATTTCTCTAAATTTAAATATTGTGACATGTCTACTTCATCTTTATTCTGCAGGTGTTTGGTGTACTTTATTATACTACATTTTAATTACAACACTGTTCCTTAATATTTAATATTAATGTTATCTTATAATTTTATATTTTAACATAATTAATTAATTATTATTTTTATATCAACACGACCCTTCACCTCAAGAGGCACCCAAAGAGAGTGAAAGCGATCCAATCAACTTTTAACGGCATTGATATAATTTATTATATTATCTGTAACGTTCCGTTACTACTTTTTTTAATTTTTTTTATTTAATTTAGGCTTACCAACAACTATTTACACTATAGTGTAATAATTACTTAAAGGTAAACACCACATGCAACTTAAATATACCCTTAGGAATATTAGAAAGTCAATAAAGAAAGATTTTTTTAATTATTATACCGCCCTCCAATCCACAGATCGTTCGGCGCGTGGTCCTACGGTCCGTCGGGATCGAACCCGGACACGTCCGAGTCGGAGTCGGACCCGGAGCGCGCCGCGCCGCCGCCGCCCGCCGCGCCGCCCGATGACGTCAGCGAGAGTGAGAATGAGTCCCCCGACAAGAGCTTCCAGTGCCACGTGTGCGGCAAGTGGTACTCTACCCGGGTCACTCTAAAGTGAGTTGGGGTTGTTTGGGGGAGTTGGGGTTGTTTTGGGGTGGTTGGGGTAGTTTGGGGGTGGTTGGGGTAGTTTGGGGGTGGTTGGGGTAGTTTGGGGGTGGTTGGGGTAGTTTGGGGGTGGTTGGGGTAGTTTGGGGGTGGTTGGGGTAGTTTGGGGGTGGTTGGGGTAGTTTGGGGGTGGTTGGGGTAGTTTGGGGGTGGTTGGGGTAGTTTGGGGGTGGTTGGGGTAGGTTTGGTGTGCTCGGGGCAGTTTTAGGGCCGATTGGATTTTTACTGTGCTGGTTGCTTCATCATGTTGTGTTGAGTGTCACATTAAGACAGGAGGTTCTGTTAGGTTTAACGGGAATGTATGTATGTAGATGAAATGCCTTAATGCATTCCGTTAAAAAAAATTGGGATGTTTGAGGTACATGGGGCACAATGTAAAGTGGTGTATAATTACTACTCGGTTTGTTGTGATGGAAAAAAATCGGAGGAAATTAGCGTTTTTGAAAATTTTTGGTTTATATGGGTAGTTTGTCCCGTACTCTTGTAGAGCCCGTGCTTAGTGGGACTTATGAAGAAAACTACGCACATTCTAGAAGATACAAGTATAATAATATATCGTCTTCTATAATTTCATTGTAAAAATATAAAAATTCTAATAAAACTTATGAAATATTTTAGATGTAATGTAAAATATAATAATTATGTGTTAATTTGCGCTTTTTTTTTCAAATTGTCGGAGTTTAGTGGGTAGAAAGTGAATTTTGAATTTTGAAAAAAAAATACTGTCTTTTTTCGTGACTATTACTTTAAAGCATTAGAAAATTGATAAATCTAAATGAAATCACTATAAAGTTAGATATAATTGTACATTTTGAATATAAATTTGAAATATTACATGTCTTTTTCGTTTACAGAATACACAGGCGTGTCCACCAAAACAAAGGTGGCGGTACTTCGCGTTCGCGCACGCGTTCCTCAGACAGATACGAATGTGACTGTTGCAATGAAACGTTTAACCGACGCGAGAAGCTATGGGAGCACAAGTAAGTGAAAAGACCGTATGGTCTACTGAAAAGACCGTATGGTCTACTGAAAAGACCGTATGGTCTACTGAAAATACCATACGATTTCATTATTTTTTTACAATAATGATTCTTATAAGTTAAAAGACAGTATGGTCTACTAAAAAAGTCACGATTTAATTAATTTTATTTTTAGAAAAGCGATGTCCCTCTCACTCTCACGATGGTGTGATAGAAATATGCATATGATTTGAAGATAATTTTCTTATAATTTTGTTTTTTTTTTAATTAAGCCTAAGCCTATATTATTATTAATACTTTCATAGATTTATTTGACATTATAAATGAATCTAATCTTAGGATTTTTACAGATTTATTTAGATTTTTATTTAGATATTTAGTGTACAAAGCCTAAGCCTATGTAATATTTTCTAAAATGTTCTTTCTGTGTGACCATGGAGATTAAAGACCAGGAGGACCATCGCTTCATACTAAAGCATTACCCGCCTGTCTCTGAAAATGTGTAGAATTTATAACGCGCTGTCGTCGGTAAGTAGTATCTGTGAAGTTAGCTATTTATGAGTATTGTCACTATTGTGACAACGTGAAGTTAGGCATTGAGACAACATAGCGATCGCAGCGCCTCCTTGGTTTGACAATATTTCTGAGACACTACATTCTAGGGCCTTGGTTCTCCTGGTCTCTAATCTCCATGTGTGACAGTGTTGACAGTTGAAAGGTAAAGCGGCAAAACAAGGAATGTCACATTTTTTTTATTAACATTGCAATCTATAATACGTGGCAAAATCTTAATGTTCCCATACTTTTCAACTTTTTTTAATTTTATGTGACATTCCTCGTTTTGCCCCTGTACCCTTCAGTTTAGCAATTTAGTCGCTCAGCAATGATTAGATGATGATGATGATGATAATCGAACCTGTGTCCGCAGGGCGGAGGTGCACCGCGGCGCCATGACGGTGCGCTGCGACGTGTGCCGCAAGTGCTTCGAAGATGACGCCGAGCTCGCGGCGCACGACCGCGCACACACCGCTGACGAACGCGCCGGTGAGCATGCGCATGCGCACACATACATACGTACACATACATACACACACACACATACATACATACACGCACACACATACACACACATACATACACGCACACACATACACACACATACATACACGCACACACATACATACATAAATAAATATAATAAATATGTTGGGACATTATTACAACAGCGCCATCTAGTTCCGCAGTAAGCTACGTAACGTGCTTGTGTTGCGGATACCAGATAGTTGATATACTACACATATACATTTTAAATACATACATATTATAAATATGAACACCCATGACTGGAGTACAAACATTCGTGATTAGCAAATGAATGCCCCCAGTGGGACTCGAACCCGCGACCGCTGGCGCAGAAAGTAGGGTCACTACCAACTGAGCCAAACGTCTATCTATCTAACGTCTAACTATCTAGTATCCGTAACACAAGCCTCGTAGCTTTTATTATATTTATTTATTTGTATTACTTCCAACACGAAATCGATTTACAATCACCAAAATAATTGGTTACATTTGTAACAAATATGGCCGTACATTCAACCGATCAGCTCGCGATGTGCATTCCCTTTGTAATCTCGCGAGATTGTAAATGGCGTAATAATAATATTAACGGTTATTAGAATTCAACGGTGGCATATTATGATGAGTTTTTAAATTATAAATATTTCTTCCAGTAGGAATATTTTAAGTTACTAAGCAAAAATGACTTAATACTTTCTTAGATTTACGCGAATATTCGGCATTATAAATGAAACTACCTTTTCGGATTTTGTCGCGGATTTATTTTGATTTTTAGTTCCCGACGTTTCGAATGCTTTACAGCAGTCATGGTCACGGGTAAGTCTCTCCAGGGAATTAAAAATCAAAATAAATCCGCGACAAAATCCGAAAAGGTAGTTTCATTTACAAAAATGACTTATTTAAAAAACCCAAACGGTTTTTTTTAAAATAACGCTTTAAAGCAAAAACAATTTTTTTTACAGAAAAAACTATTTATTGTGGGTAGTTGGACATTAAAAAAAACCCGTCTAATTCAATATCCTCTCCACAGGTCGGTGTTCCGACTGCGGCAGTACATTCGCGCGCTACGACCAGCTGCGGCGGCACCGCGCCCACGCCCACGGCCACGCCCACGCGCCCACCTCCGCGCGCCTGCCCCACGCGTGCGCGCAGTGCGGCAAGCGCTTCTCCCACGCCCACTCGCTCACCCGCCACGCCCATAACCACGCGAAGCAGCTGTATAGGTGTGTCGTGTGCAAGGTGGGTGCTGTTTTTTTTGTTTGCTCAGTTGGTAGTGACCCTACTTTCTGCGCCAGCGGTCGCGGGTTCGAGTCCCGCTGGGGACATTTATTCGTTGAGCACGAATGTTTGTACTCCAGTCATGGGTGTTAATATTTATAATATGTATGTATTTAAAACTTATATGTGTAGTATATCAACTATCTGGTATCCGTAACACAAGCCTCGTAGCTTACTACGGAACTAGATGGCGCTGTTGTAATAATGTCCCAACATATTTATACATATTTATATTTGGTGGGAATGGTGATGGTGATGAATGTTGTGTGTGAAGTTGGTGATGACGGTTTTTTTGAATAAATTAAAAAAGATAACGTGTGGTGTCGCGGGACACCGGATAGTAACGAAGTTCCTTATTATAAAAATATTAATTCTAAGTTCTATTCGAGGTATAAAGAAAATAATTATTCGGGTATACACTTTTTATTATGTTTTTTTTTATTGATAAAAAAAACTTTACAAAGTTATCAACTTCATTTTATTTACAAACCAGACGGTGTAATTATCGAATGATATAATAATAATAACCGTCATCACGTAGACTATACATCACACACTCTATAGCCATCATACAAAGACTATACATAAATAATAAAAATCTCACGTTACGGACGTTTTTCCCGCATCGTCCCATAAGGAACTTCATTCCAATAAAAACAGTAAAAAGAAGAGATGAAGTTCAAGAAGAATGGATAAAAATTTGAATTTAATAAAAAAACAATATTTCTTTTTTTTTGTGTGGGGTGAGGTGATGGGGTTTTTGCGTAGAGCTAATTCTTTACGCTACTTGTTATAGCTATCTGTCAGTATATATATATATACTAGCGGACCCGACAGACGTTGTCCTGTCTACAATCAACAACTATTATGTCCAAAATCAACAACTACTAATAAATTAAAAATTAATTAAAAAAATATTCTCCAGCTGACAAAATTTTGAATCTAAACCATTCCCAGATCCCCTTGAATACACACAAAAAATTTCATCAAAATCGGTCCAGTCGTTTAGGAGGAGTTCAGTCACATACACACGCACACAAGAAATATATATATATATATATATATATATATATGTGGGAATATGATTAATTATTATTTAGTTTATTTTTATTTAAGACACAGTAAACCTCCTTTGACTTTTAAATTATAAAAAGAATGTTGTAAGTTGTCAAGATGTAAATATAAAAGGAAGATGATGACTTATGAAAAAAGATATTAAGATGGGTTAATAGAAGATTGGACTTGTGATGAAAATATATTAAGATGTGTTAATAGAAGACGATGACTTATGACGAAAATATAAAGATGTTTTAAGAAATATTAATAAAGAATTATAATTACAATCCCGCTCTTATCAATTTAACGATCCCACATCTTTTTTGGGGGCTCGTCCGGGATCGTAAATAATATTGGTTTGAAACGGATTGATAATTTTGAAGACGAATAATGATGAAAAGATTTTGAAGATTTTGACGACGTTTGAACAACTATTATAAAAGAAGTAAAGACTAAAAGATTTAGATTTTAATACGAGAAACACATTCAAGATGCCACCGAAAAAAGATTCACCACGCGAGATCAAAAATGACGTTCAAAGATATGACGAAAATATTCGTTTTGAAGATTTAGAGAAATCGATGAATATTTTTACCGGAGATGACACCTACCCAGTAAACTCATTTTTTGATGAATTTGAAAATACTGCGAATATTATGAACTGGAGTAGTATTGAAAAATTGGTTTATGCAAAAATACTTTTAAGAGGTACTGCCAAACTGTTTTTAAGATCGTTCGGAAGAGTGAAAGACTATGCCACGTTAAAGAAAGGACTGTTGGAAGAATTTGGCCCTAGGCTTAACACTGCTGTAATTTGTAAGAATACGCTTAACATACAGAAGAGACAAGAAGAGGAAGTTTCTTTCAAAAAGATAACTATTGGAGAATCGGAGATGATGAAAGTCGTAGACACAGGAGGTGAGATGATAAATGAACACGTCAATATAGTGTTAGACGATGAGAAAGATGTCAAAGATGTACATAATGAAAATAAAAAGAAAAACGCAGAGAAGATTATAAAAATGAATGAAGGTTATGATTTTATAAATGAACAAGCAAGAGTACTGATGGATAAAGAGATAATAACATCCAGTAAACCAAATTTCCCTACAGTTATTAAGAAAGATGGATCTCAAAGAAGCTACAGACGACTAAATAAGAAAGTGATTCAAAAACGATGTTTTATAATAACTAAAGTTACTGCACCACTAAAGAAAGCACAAGATAAAGACTACCATAGTACTAAGACATGCACAAAACAAAGACTAAAGAAAAAAGTTGAACTAAGAGACAAAGGTGACGAAGTTAATAAAATAATAGAAAAAGAAGCGATATGTAATTTTACTGAAAGAAGACAAGAACTCGGAAATAAAGCGAATGAGTCACTACAGAAGATACAGGAAGAAAATGTATGGAATTATAAAAAAAGGAAAAAGAAAGATGCGAACTTGGTTTCGACTTGATAGAGTTCATCTGAGGCAGATGAATGAACAGGATGGCCGTGTGGGAATATGATTAATTATTATTTAGTTTATTTTTATTTAAGACACAGTAAACCTCCTTTGACTTTTAAATTATAAAAAGAATGTTGTAAGTTGTCAAGATGTAAATATAAAAGGAAGATGATGACTTATGAAAAAAGATATTAAGATGGGTTAATAGAAGATTGGACTTGTGATGAAAATATATTAAGATGTGTTAATAGAAGACGATGACTTATGACGAAAATATAAAGATGTTTTAAGAAATATTAATAAAGAATTATAATTACAATCCCGCTCTTATCAATTTAACGATCCCACATCTTTTTTGGGGGCTCGTCCGGGATCGTAAATAATATTGGTTTGAAACGGATTGATAATTTTGAAGACGAATAATGATGAAAAGATTTTGAAGATTTTGACGACGTTTGAACAACTATTATAAAAGAAGTAAAGACTAAAAGATTTAGATTTTAATACGAGAAACACATTCAAGATGCCACCGAAAAAAGATTCACCACGCGAGATCAAAAATGACGTTCAAAGATATGACGAAAATATTCGTTTTGAAGATTTAGAGAAATCGATGAATATTTTTACCGGAGATGACACCTACCCAGTAAACTCATTTTTTGATGAATTTGAAAATACTGCGAATATTATGAACTGGAGTAGTATTGAAAAATTGGTTTATGCAAAAATACTTTTAAGAGGTACTGCCAAACTGTTTTTAAGATCGTTCGGAAGAGTGAAAGACTATGCCACGTTAAAGAAAGGACTGTTGGAAGAATTTGGCCCTAGGCTTAACACTGCTGTAATTTGTAAGAATACGCTTAACATACAGAAGAGACAAGAAGAGGAAGTTTCTTTCAAAAAGATAACTATTGGAGAATCGGAGATGATGAAAGTCGTAGACACAGGAGGTGAGATGATAAATGAACACGTCAATATAGTGTTAGACGATGAGAAAGATGTCAAAGATGTACATAATGAAAATAAAAAGAAAAACGCAGAGAAGATTATAAAAATGAATGAAGGTTATGATTTTATAAATGAACAAGCAAGAGTACTGATGGATAAAGAGATAATAACATCCAGTAAACCAAATTTCCCTACAGTTATTAAGAAAGATGGATCTCAAAGAAGCTACAGACGACTAAATAAGAAAGTGATTCAAAAACGATGTTTTATAATAACTAAAGTTACTGCACCACTAAAGAAAGCACAAGATAAAGACTACCATAGTACTAAGACATGCACAAAACAAAGACTAAAGAAAAAAGTTGAACTAAGAGACAAAGGTGACGAAGTTAATAAAATAATAGAAAAAGAAGCGATATGTAATTTTACTGAAAGAAGACAAGAACTCGGAAATAAAGCGAATGAGTCACTACAGAAGATACAGGAAGAAAATGTATGGAATTATAAAAAAAGGAAAAAGAAAGATGCGAACTTGGTTTCGACTTGATAGAGTTCATCTGAGGCAGATGAATGAACAGGATGGCCGTGTGGGAATATGATTAATTATTATTTAGTTTATTTTTATTTAAGACACAGTAAACCTCCTTTGACTTTTAAATTATAAAAAGAATGTTGTAAGTTGTCAAGATGTAAATATAAAAGGAAGATGATGACTTATGAAAAAAGATATTAAGATGGGTTAATAGAAGATTGGACTTGTGATGAAAATATATTAAGATGTGTTAATAGAAGACGATGACTTATGACGAAAATATAAAGATGTTTTAAGAAATATTAATAAAGAATTATAATTACAATCCCGCTCTTATCAATTTAACGATCCCACATATATATATTATATATTATATATATATATATATATATATATATATATATATATATATATATATATATATATATATATATATATATATATATATATATATATATATATATAGTCATATCCATTTTAAATTATAAACGGACAATTTAATTTAAATTTAGGCCGTAGAGGGTTTTAGGACATTCAAAGTTTGTAAAAAAATTATGCTAAAGGGGTTCCTTTACTTTAGTTTAATTTATTTATATATATAATCCAATATTCTCCATCCAACAGGCCTCCTTCGCCCGAGCAGACCAGCTCGCACAACACCTGAACAGCCACCTCGCGAACTACAAGCGTTTCAAGCAATAGACCACACGAACACGCGGACGTCGCGATTTGATCACCCTATATATACATATTGTGTGTCCCACTCTGGTATATTGCTAGCGAGCGAGATGGAAAGTGTCTGTCTCTTTTTGCTACTTGTCCAAATGGTGGGAAAAAGATGGCAAAAGTTTCAATCTCTTATCGTTTTTTTTTATTTATATCTTTTTTAATCTATCTCCTTTCTTTGTGAACTTAAGTGAGATTGAAATAAAAGCACACCCCCTGCCCCCTCTCTTCAGGCACTTAAATTTTTTAAATTGTTGACGTCATATTTTCAATATTGTGAATTCTCTCGTTTTAAATGAGATTTAATGAGATTTTTACGTTCTATTTGAGCTTACTTAAATAATGCAAGTCCTATATTTTTGGTATTGAATTATATATTGATATGAAATATTAATGATTTTAACCCTTTTTATTTTGGGGTTCTTTAGGGTCTAAAGGACCCCAAAGTTTGGAGGCGACGACTTAGCTCCCCTCAGACAGACATATTGAAATCTCAAAATGCGTAATTCGGGAGTCAAACCCCATCCCTACTTTCTAAAGTCATAATCTTACCACATAACAAATATAGAAGCGATCTTTTTCAAAGGTGTGAAAGAGATAGGATCTTTTCCGCAATAATTTATCATAGGTGTGAAAGAGACAGATGTATACGTCTGTTTTCCTCTGACACGACTGGTGATGTACCAGAGTCGGATACAATACATAGATATAGAGATGTTAGTGGTTTAATAGTTTTAATTATATACATTTTTTCAAAGATTTTCGAATATGAAATTGGGTATTTGAGTTGTTTTTTTTTATTTTTTTTTTAATTTATTTGAAGACGTGAATGGATGGAGGTAGTTTGTTGCAAAATTTTAATTTCTAGAGTGTAGTAAAATGGCTGTCAAGTGTCGTGTAGTGAACTGTAGCGGAGCCCCGGGTTCCGCTAGGAAATGTATACAAAAATTTCTAGAGTTGAGTTCAAGGTTTTTAATGAATAAGTAGTAAAATGGCTGTCAATTTAAAAAAAAACTTGACAAATATACCACCTTCCTCGAGAACCACTCTATCCATTGGTAAAATCAATATGGAAATCGGTGCAGTCGTTTTTGAGTTTATCGCGAACAGACAGACATACACGGCGGAGGACTTTGTTTTATAATATGTAGTGAAAAACCTTCATACGTTCACATCTTCAATGAATTATGTCACGCTGTATACGTATTTTTGTACATTCGATCATGAGACTGCTTTATATATTTTTACTACGGCTTTTCTTTTTATCTATTTTTAAAAAAAAGTTTGAATATCTATGATTTTTAGTCTATGGTGTTTTTTTCTATGATATAATCTATGGTTTTTTCAGAAACTCCAAATACCCAAGTGTCTCATTTAGCTAGCTAATGCCTTAGTTTTTTGCTGCGAGACAATATTATTTTTAAGTATGAATTGTTAGCGGTCCCGCCGCGGTTTTAAAACGCGGCGTTTGAAACGCGGCGGTTGGATCTCCGGTAATTAATGGGAGAGTGCAAGAATGAATTTACACATTATGACACACAGACACACACACAATATTATTATATTATATTAATATAGAATTTTATTTATACATGTCTTTTATTTTACGACTCCATCTTCTTTTTTTATTATTTATTTTTGAACATTTCCGGCATGACGGATAATGTTAATGAGACTGGCTCATTTTGGGAGAGAGAGATAAAGATAACGAGAGAGTGAGACAGAGAGCGAACAGAGGGAGAGAGAGAGATACTAATAATACTCTCAGTCCTTCTCACTTTTACACTTCGGTGTGATGACGTGGTGAGAGATCATAACACTGCAACCTTCCTAAAACTGAGCTATAAGTTATAACTAAACTTGGTCCGATTCCGTATTTGAACCCAGAGTGTCTTATACTGGTGGTACATATTTCTTGACTGATTATAGTCAAGGTGGCCAATCTCATCTAGTCTAGGAGCATATTACTAGCAAAAAGCTGAGCTTTGTGAGGGCTCGCGTAGTTTTTACACGGTTTTTATTAGCTTCACCTGTATGTTTGTATGTTTGTAACCGACTTCTTTAGGCGCGATTTTGACCCACTTCAAACGGCCAGATTTCGTTCAAACTTTGTAGATTTATCGAGGACCGACGACAATACACTAATTTGATAAAATTATTCCATTTTTCAATTTGCAAAATATCATATTATTTATATCATACCTTGAAACAGTAACTAACTAAACTATATAGACATTAAATATCATATTATTTATATCATACCGACGATTACAAAAATATTCGAATACAATTGCCTCGTTATTTTGTCACATCACTACAAAAACAAACAGTTGACATAACCTTGAAACAGCGTCGTTTGACGTGGTTTGACTTTTAAAAGCTATTGTTTTTATATTTGTTAATTAAGTAATTGTAATAATTTTAGCCCAAAATTAATACATTTATTGTAAGTCGACATAATTATTCGAATTATTACTTAAGTACTTATTACTAGTACTTATCACTCGTTAATAAGGTAAATAAAAGATATTAAAAAATTTGCCGTAAATTGTACGCCAGTTCCAAGTTACATCGCCCAGTCGATCACGATCTGTCAGAAACGCATTCTCTGAGCGGCCGGACAATAATCATACAATAGTGCTATTCAAACATATCTTTAGACAGTATGTGCTTCTTCAATTTTTTCTTAAATATATCAATAGATGCCGCATCTTCTACATCTTTAGGTAATGAATTGTATAGCTGTGCTCCTTCAAAAAGTATTGTTTTAATTAATGTTACAGCGATGTTAACTCTTTGGTTTTGTAACAGATGGCGTTAGTAGTACAATAAAATTATATCCAATGAATACAAAATTGTTAATGTTCATTTTTTAACCATTATAAAATCTATTTTTTGGACAGATAACACATCTAGATTAAATTACTATGTTAAAGCACGAATCTAGAAAGCGTGATAGTTTTTCAGTAAAGTGTACCACAAAATGCTCAGGTTGTGGGATAATGTTAGGTCTCGCTTCGCTCTAATAATACAGTCTGCGTGGGAGAGAGAGAGAAAATTTGTGCTATTTCGACGTTTTGTGAATTAACGCCATCTATTATCTATTTAAATAAACCAAATTGGCTAAAAATTGTTCCTATTGAAGCATTACATTCATAAAACGAAAGGCGTTAGTTTTAGAGCGATTTCTTCAGGAATGACACTGATTGCTTACTGTTTTTGATCGCGGCTTACCCTAATTTACGACTAGCAGTGCCCGCGGATTTGCTCGCCTTCAAAATTCCGATTTAGCAATCGGAACCAAACTTCACAAAATCACCTGCTAGGCTTGATTATTGTCTAAAATTTCATCAAAATCAAGCCAGCTGGTATGGGAGTGCTTACGTTATAAACGTATAAAACCTGGGCCTATAGACAACCGGAATTCGTTATGAAGCGATTCGATTTCTACAATCGTCATCGCTTAAACGCAGCCTATGCATCTTGAACTTTAAATCACTAATAATTGAAATGAATGTACATTGTCTACCATCATCTATTCGGTGACAACAGATCACGTGACATATCTAAGGCAAATGTCAAACCCATACATTTTGGACTTTTCTACTATCGCTTTCGCTAATCGATTGTTATTGTCTAGGCCCTCTGGCCAGCTTCGCTGGGCGTTAGTTAAAATAAATTAAACGGTTTTTATAATGTTCTAATAAAACAAAAGTAGCCTAAGTTACTTCTTATAACTTAACCGGAACATACAGACAGACTGACAACAATTTGAGTTTTTGATGTTTCTACTTTCTACCGTATATACTTTCATATGCATTTAGCGAAAAGCTGTTAATTTGAAATTACAAACAGACACATCAATTTTATTTATATGTATATAGACTAGCAGTACCCGCGGCTTCTCCCGCGTTTATATTTAATCGCTACTAAACTTCATTCGATCACTCACTAGGTTGATCTGTAGATTGCCTGAAAATTTCTTCAAAATTATTCAGTGTACTAAGGCGTGCACATATTTCATATAATATATGCACGCCTCTTCTGTTCTTGGAACCCTCTCCCTCTCCCAATTGCTCGCTGTGCTGCGCTTTATTATTCTATTAGTATTTTGTTTAGATTGATATTTTTATAGTCGCAATATCTTTTGAATGGAGTGTCCGATTTGTATAATTCTTAAAAATATTTTAAGCTATTTTCAGACTTTCATACGAAATAATTAGCCCTTAGACCACCTAAATCCGGCCATGTCGTGATTCAATTCAATTCTCTTGTTAATGACTTCAAGAGAATTGAATTGAATCACGACATGACCTTGTGAAATCCGTTCTTAGCGGGTGTCTACTGAATACACTACCTCTCTGCCAAAAGTTTATAGCACACAAAATTAAGGACTTTCTCACAAACTTGCTACAGCCCTTAGACCTCTTTAATCTTACCCTGTTGAAAAACCGTTATTAGCGGACTTCTACTTACTATTAACTAATTCCCTGCTAACTTGCGAGAGCCCATAGACCACCTTAATCCGGGCCTGTCGCAAAATCCGTTCTTAGCGCATTCTCTATTATTCATAAACTAAGTCCCTGCCAATTTTTATCTTTATATATTTAGCGGTTTTCGAGGTTTCGTGTTTAGTGAGTGTTTTTCGCATTTATATAGATAGTACCTGGATGACCGAGTCGTTGACCTCGGTATTTTTAGGAAAAATGTTATTATTATTCGCCAATAGATGCCGGGAAGAGTCATATTTTTCTGTTTAATTGGCAATATTGGGCTACCCAAACGCCACCTTTTTGTTATTTTCGTTCAATAAAAAAGAAAATAAGTTTAAAAAAGTTTAAAAAGATATAAGATATAAGTATGTATATGATTATAATTATTATTATTTTAAATGAATAATAATAATAATAATAACTCTTTATTGTACACCCAAAAACAAGAAAATAAACAGAAACAGAGAACAAAATAGGAAAAAGTACAAGAGGCGGCCTTATCGCTAAAGAAGCGATTTCTTCCAGGCAACCTTTAGGTGTAGGAAAAAGTTATAAGAAATAGGGGGTGCGAAAAAATAAATAAAGAGAAAGATAGAGTATAAATTTATAGATACTTAACATACAAATATCAATAAATATATAATATATATATATATATATATATATATATATATATATATATATATATATATATATATATATATATATATATATATATATATATATATATATATATATACGAATATATATATATAAAATATAAGAAGGCAAGATTTATTAATAACTATAGTTGATTTAATACAGACAATAACATTTTAGTAAGAGTTTATTCAGGATTCAAAGTGTAAAAAGTGATCTTTTAAACGTTTTTTGAAAATTTTTAGCGATTTCGCATGCCTGACAGTTTGAGGAAGAGAGTTCCAGAGACGAGGAGCTGTAATGGTGAAGGAGTTACTGTAATAGGCAGAAGAGTGAGAAGGAATTTTTAGGGTTAGGTTGTGGTCAGAGCGAAGAAAACGGGAATGGGTGGCTCCAAGGAATGAGAAACGTTCCTTGAGGTAAGGAGGAGTGCATGGATCAAACAAAATACAGTAAAGAAGATGAAGGATATGAGTATTTCTGCGAAGGCGGATAGGGAGCCACTTGAGCTGTTTACGAAATTCTGAAACATGGTCATATTTACGTAAACCAAATATGAACCGTATACAAAGATTTTGGAGACGCTCAAGTTTATTTAATTGCTCCTCGGTAATATCGAGATAGCAAATATCAGCATAGAATATATATATGAATCCTAACTAGATCGATTTATCGCCCCCGAAATCCCTTGTATACTAAATTTTATGAAAATCGTTGGAGCCGTTTCTGAGATTCAGATTGCTCGTTTAAAGATATAAGAATATAGATTATATACTAGATAACTAGCGACTCACTCTCACTCTCGCTTTGCTCAGGCTTGTCTCTAGCCGAGCGAGAGTGAGATTACCCTCGTTAAAATTATTGAGACTAGAGATTAAACACTAATAGTATGTTGACAATAACACGAAGGTATAGAACCTTCTTTAATTTTTTTAAATACAAAATTATACCACCTTTACGGGATCGTCCATAAAGTACGTCACACTAATTTCGTTATTATTTGACTCCTCCCCCGTCCTTGTCACAGTTGGTCACATTTGTGAGACCCCCTCCCTAGTGTGACGTCACATATTTTGCAATTATACATCTAGAAATATTGCGTAAATTAAAGAGCAGTACCCAAATTAGTTTTCTTAAAACTATCACGCCTATAGATTTGTGCTTTAAATAGTGATTTAACTTCATATCTACATGTGTTATTTGTCAAAAAATATAATTTTATACCCATTAAAAATGACATTAATAATTTTCTGCTCATTGGTTATATTGTTATTGTACTACTAACGCCATCTTTTAGAAAACCAAAGAGTTAACATCGCTGTAACATTATTCCGTTAGAAAAACTACGCGAGCACAGCACCTCACAAAGCTCAGCTTTTTGCTCGTTAGTTATTAAATATATTAATGGACATTACAAACTCAGGCCGGCGGGTGACACTCGTAGAGCAAATGTGAACTCGCCAACTAAATAATTGGCATTTTAACACTGAGGTATTTAAATATGACGTCACAAAACTTAGGACTCCTCCCACCCCTTGTCATACAATGTCGCACTTCATCGACCCCCTCCGTCCCTTAACGTGTGACGACTTGACGGATTATCTACCCTAACCCTCTTTGAATTTAAATGACGATTCAAAACTGCTTATAATAGGGTATTTTACTCCATATTTAAAACAATCTAAAAACATTATCAAGATAGCTTAGACAAAAAGCATTCGGAAAATGTTGGTTTTAGTTCATAAAATAACAAAATAAATTCAATTCTTTCAGTTTTTTTAATCTTTTTTTACACACCATGAAATAGTAGACCCCACTTTATTACGTCATACCACCGCGTAAGCAAAAATAAATAATATGTTCGGTGTTTGTACACTAGTATTCTTGCATTCAGGAACAGCACACCAACGATAAGTAGAATAATAACTCATTTTTAAACTATAAACAATTATCAATTCCATACAAATTATTACGAATTTATTTACAAACCCACTGATGTACTGACCACAGAGTAATAATAGCGACCAATGAGGCGAAATTTGAAAGTGTAAAATTTAAATGCATTTTTAAAACACTTATCGATTGAATAAAAATTTCCTGTTTTTAGTGGTGTATTATCACTACAGAATCTAATTGATACACTTTTTAAAAATTGATGTTATACCTCATTTGTTTAATTAAATATAGTCCGTTTCAATGAAATAGTGTAAGGAGTAAGGTATAAATAAAACACCCGATTCTCTTTATTTTATGTGTTATCGCATCTTATATATCCTTATATAACTTCACCTAAATTAATCTATAGGTAGGTACGGAGTAATATATCTTTATAGCTAGGTAAATTTCATTTAAATCAAAACAGTCAAAATCAACAAGTGACAGTGACATTTAAAAAAAATAGTGTCATCCACGAAAATTAAGAGCATAGAGTATAAATAGAGAGATTAAAAAAAATTAATAAATAAACAAATCGTTAAGTAGTGTAAAGTTCCAAAATAAATTAGATATTTTCGTGGAACGACACTATTTTTTAAATGCCATCACAACGGATCAACAAAATTGTTTTCTGAAAACATAACCGAAATACAAAATAATCAACAAGCGAAGACTTATTATTACATATTTAACATACTATTTTAACTATGCATCTAATTTTAACGTGATCATAATAACTAAAATGGGGGTAAAAATTAATAATCATTTAAGCCTATGATCGGTTTCAATAATAGATAGAAATTTGAAAATTTTTCACACATTTCCGTTAAATTTTCTTCCGAAACGAAAATTTTTGTGGAAAATTGACAAAATTTCCAAAATACACCGATCCGAACGTATCTTATAGTCACATTAGGATATAAATTAGTCGCGTAAGGGTAGACTTTTTTAATAAAAATACAAAAAGGGGAAAATCCGTGTAAATCACTAACACGTTATGGTCATATCGGTTATCATCACATTCTTAACGAAAGCTCGGGTAGTCTACGAAATATTAGTGTGCGTTTAGAAAGTTCAAAGAAAAAAAACAAAACAAGACTACGTCTAATACAACATTTATGGACGGTAGAAAAAAGGAAATGGGTGTAAAATATGAAATAAATGCGATTGCCTTAAGTCTTACAAACTTAAAATATTTCAACATACATCAACTAGCGATACGAGAAATAAAAAATCTACAACACCTATTGCGTTTATTATTGCTGTGTTATTACTATATTCTGTATAATAATTGACATTTATTATTCTTTTATTTACATAAGTATGTAAATAAATTAATAAGAAATAATATTTTATATTTATATTTTTTTGTTGTTTCGACGTTAGGATGTTTGAAATTATTAAAATTTTATGTAATTATTAACATAATAATATTGTTTAATTTAAAAACAAAAATAAACTCTGCATAATTTTTGGCTTGATTGTAAAATAAAATTGTTTAACGAAAATTCCTAAATTTTTTTAATAAAATTAATTAAATTTTAATATTTTCAAACACCCTATCGTAATATTTTTTTTTATTTTAATAAATGTCAATGATTATTCAGAATACTTGTACAGTATACGTTTAAGTTACAGTTAAATAAATTACAGTACCGATGACATAATATAGAAATAGGCACAAATTGTTCGAGGCATTTGGTATAAAATATTGAATTACCCACTAAACCATCTTGTTTTAGATTCGTGGGTAAATCTTTCATTGCCTTTTATTTAAGAAACATCAAATATTATATTTCTCTTTAATTGACAGATTTAACATTTTCGGGTTCGTGATACAGTTTTCTTCATCTATCTTAAAATATTGTGTACATTTCTATATTAAGTCGTCCATTCCACAAGTTCTACAGATCCTTAAACACCCTATTCAGCCACAGATTAAAAAGAAAACCTACGAGACATCGAATGGATTGGAAAAATCCATTTTATAAATATCAAAAAATATTTATTTTTTTTGTGTTTCAAAACAATGTTTCTTAAGCACGCGACCTCTGGGAATTACTCTATAACACATCAAAAATCTAGCATTTTTCTAAAACAAAGGGAAAACCACTACGAGAATATATTAAAAAAAAACATTGAGTAATATTTATTACGAATATTATAGACTAGACTACGCTTTTTACAGCCTTGAACACGATATTCATTTTTAATAACCATTCAACTATTCACGAATTAAATGTTAAATTATATTCCTTCATTTTTTTTGTAATTATTATAATAATACGAAGGCTTTACTCCACAGGTACTCGATGTTATTCATTTAAAATATGATAGATAATAAATGAATGTATAATTGACATTCATATACGGATATATGAAATTTTCAAGGCTGTAAAAATACAATTTAGAATCTCTCTTAGAGGATTATTTAAGTCTGATCATTGGTGTTATACTTACTTCGGAACGAGAGTACGTATAAAGGAATATGTAACAAAATAGTTTGGCACTTTGTATTTTCAAAATGGTACATTCAAAATTTTCTCAGAAAATTTTCATCCTTCAAAATTTTTCAAAATTTCATTTGTCCGATTAATTTTTGAATATACCATTCAAAAAACAATGCTACATGTAAAATAATAGTTGAAAGGAGAATACATTTACAGTTAAGGCATTTTAAGTTTCATTTAAGATGAGAATTTATGATGCTTCTACATTTTACATTTATTCAAGGATTATAATATATTTGGTGTTATATTTTGGGACTTAAAATTATTACCTTATTCAAAAATGGAATGGACAAATGAAAAAAATAAAAAAAATCACACAAAACCAAATGAAACTACGTACATTTCATAGCCTATCTAAACGATATATGTAATTTTTGCACAATAATTTTGTATATATAATATCATTCATAAATCTTACAATTTTCCTAGCTAAAGTTATCCATTTTCTAATGGAGACACGACTTTACGTGGATACGCCTTTTGAACGAACATTACGGTATGACGATACATCGCTAGATATGGTCTTACGATTCTGATATGGTTTTACGGTCAAAAAATCACCCATTGATCTGATTCATCCACTTAAAACCCAAAAACTCCATCTACCTGAAGATTTTTACTAAAGCTAGTTACTTTAACTTATGCATGTCACGTGCAGTATTAATATGGACCGATTATTATGAATAATAACCAAAAACATCTGCGAAAGTAATTTTTTTAGTTGGCCGGTCAATAAGAGTAATCGCCGACCACCTCTAGTCTATTCAAACATTGTTGAGTATACCAGTCTTGTGATATTTGCGTTTCTCTACAGTGACAGTCACAACTCGTGTAATGTAGGTTGAGGTTATCACTAGATCTTTCAGAACCTCCAATATTATAATTGCTATGTTCTTGAACAACTATTCGACACAATAATTCAGTCCACAACATTCAATCCACAACAATAAACAAAATCAACAACTTCATCTGTTTTAATACATTGCCCAGTTTAGTTATTTTCCACACTAACCGGAAAATGTGTTTGTAAAATTAGATTTACGTGCAATGCATACTTGATACAGTCGTTACGAAAATATTAGTCATTATTCATAGTAACCAGACATCTCATGTTGCCAGTAACATATAGAATAATAAACCAAGAAAACAGGTTTATTGGAGGATTTAGTTGATATCATGTGTGGCCATTTCAAGAAACGCCAATTAAATATTTAATTTTGACCGTATTATGACGTCATAACTGTCAAAAGACGTATCCCCGTGAAAGCGACCGCATCGGCCTACCCCACAAGTAAATACCTTAGCTCGTTAATCTATGAAAAACTTAAAAGCCGTACCTATTTAATTACTTAGCATCAATCTATTTTAGAGGGAAGTACAGCAATGATAGAAGGCAACGACATGTCGTGACATGGTGTCGATGTAAACATCGGCCATAAAGACAGGCGACGTCGAAAATCTTACAACTACTCGGATATATTGCTTACATTAGCTACAAGCGGTTCGTAGGCATACACGAATTTTTCAACCGTATTTCTAGCTTAATTCACTAAATTTGACTATCTAGAACTAAGTATCTGCCGAGAGGTCGCCGTTGAATACAAGATGTATTATAGTCCAAATAGTCCAGCGACCATAAATTGATTGGATGAAAAAAATTGACTCCTCAATTATCTATCGGAAACAATATTTCATTAAGTATATAATAATCTTATTATAGTTTTCTCTAGCGATATGTCTCACAAGTTTTGTCTACATGCTCAAATGAACGCTAACCAAAACGAAACTACAGAAGAAATAATAAAGATTAATATAATATATAAAATACATTTTTTACAAAATATTATATAACGTCCACAGTACGTTTTAAAAAGTTTTCAAAAAAGACCGTAGTTAAAACTACCTTCGCCATTTAAAGTCTAGTTAAAAAAAGAGAACGTCAGTGAAATAAATGACAGCAAAAGTTTTTTTTTTTTCTAAACACAAACGAAGACGCGTACACATTTGTCCCATACATTCCGTTACCACTAGCTACAGTAAACGATTAAATGCCTTAAATTACAATAAATATTTTTTCTTTTCACTTACATTATAAATAAATCTAATTTTTCTACTTTTCGGGTATTCCACGTTTAGATCTTCAAGTCCATAGAATTTAGACACAACCTTTTTTATAACAGTATATTAATGATTTTATATTATGTGTTTGGCATTGTTGTTAAAGAAAATCCGACTAAAAACTTTTTTCGTATATACTTCTTTTATATCTAACCGCACTATCATTCTGCAGATATAAAATTTTTTAAAAAACGTCTCACTCGCGATCTGTACCTTGCCTACATTTTTCTATTTTTTAAACATTTTTCGAAAAATCTACATTTTTAATCTTAGCCTATTCTTGTGCTTTTGGTACCGTACTTTTGGTTCCAAAAAAAAAAAAATCCCACGAATCGTCGCCACCGTTATTGGCCCGCGTACTCAATGGATTCTTAACTAACTTAGCCTACTTATTTTAAATAACTATATAATATTTTCTAAAAATTATCATATTATTAGCATTTCAAGTCATAAGCAGCGGTAGAAATAAATATTTCGATAGAGTGACTCACATTTTCGTCCATTTCGTCTTTACCCAAAAAGCCTGGTATTTCGTCGGGTCGTCAGGCCCAAGCCTTTGCCACTGTTGAAAAACCTCGTCTTACCAACTGGTATTCGGAACTTTATAAATAAAAACAAAAATCAAGTTCTAGAATCTTGTAGAGGATAGATTGAATACCATTTGGTTATACAAAGTTTTATTTGAAAAAATAATAATGACTAGAATTAAAAAAAAATGACTAGCGAAATGACTAAAATAAAAAATCTAAGGATTGATCAACCCACGTGGTGTAAACTCTTATAACCAAAAATAACTTTTTGAGCCTTTAAATTAAAATAAATACACGAGCCGTAATTGCATGTTCTATCAACAGTACGTTGTTTGATTGATTTTTAAGTTATTTTATTCATTTGTTTCATCATTATACCATTTCATTAGAAGCCTTAATGTCAACTTCAACGAACAGTCAAAATCAACTACTATCGACCGTTATCAACGTGGTTAATGATTTTAAATCATTCCATTGATCAATCTAATTATGATATGATTGACAATTTCATAAACACATGATTGAACGGTTGATAAGCATTGAATTTGGCATATAACAGAATCGATATTGAAAACAAGATCAAATCAATGAAGGTTAAAGACTGAATCGATTAGGATTAAGTTTTTAGGTTTGCATCCACTCTTTACAGCAGCAAGGGTCGGGGGGCGCAGCGCGTTGTCCTCACACGAGTAAACTTGGGGCCAGCCATTCATCCTCCCCGATCTGTAATATACATAAATACACTTTAGTTCGCATCATAGATGAGAGAAATATAAAAGAGAGAAAAAACGGAGAAAGAAAGAGAGAAAGAGAAGAAGAATGTTCGTTCAAGAGCTTGTCTACAGCCCTTTTTAACGCCTCTCCCTTAGTACCAGGTCCATCACGCTGGCCAGTGCGTCTACGACCTTCACAAACGTCTTTCGAAAACTTTGCTAGGTTTTCTCAGACATGCAGGTTTCCTCACGATGTTTTCCTTCACCGTAAGACCAGTGGTAATCATGATAGAAGTGATTCGCACATGAAAATATCAGAGGTGCGAGACCGGCATTTTAACTCGCACTCGGTTATCCAACTGCGTTACCGCTGGGCTACCACTGCCTCTTTAAAAGCTTGATTATATTTCTACTTCGAAAACATTGTGTACGAAAACGTTTTTGCGTTTCAAGTTATATCCGGTTCCGTTAAGATTTATAATAAATTGATAGAAAACATCTTATTATTTTTATAATATTAGTATGAAATTTTTTATTCCGTAATTAACGTACCGGCTGAACCTGAAAATGTTGGACCGGGTAGTGCAGGACCTGAGGGGGCTGGGACATGGCAGCGACACCCCCGACACCCCCCACTCCACCCACACCGCCCCCCAAAGCCCAAGGGAGCTGAACCCCTCCCATCCTGGAATTGAAAAAAGCCCATTAATTATTCAAAATACAATGCGAATAATGTAAAGAAATTCGAACAGGAATAAAGTTCAGTTATAACATTGTTTTTAATATGTTCTTGACAGCTGTGACCCAACTGATCTGTTCATCAGCAGAAATCGCGGGTTCGAATTAATTTGTATTAAATAAGTAAAAAAAGATGTCTTTTATTGAGAAACGCAAGTATAGTAGTTATTTTTAATAAATATTAATAAATATCAACCTATAAAGCAAAGGGTGGTCGTAATATGCCACTCTAGTTAATAACAGGTTGACGGACTTTACCCAAACTTTAATCTTTTGAAAATTTATAACTATGTTACATATGACTTACCCATGACGAGTACAAACGTTCGTGCTCAACAAATGAATTCCCCCAGCGGGACTCGAACCCGCAACCATTGGCACCAACAGTAGGATCACTTGTAACTGAGCCAAACTAATCATCAATATAACTATTACAATACCAGATAACTAGAAAAACATACCCCATATACTGTTGTTGGTATCCTGCAAACTGGCCAGCGTAGGAGTACCCCTGGACCCCCTGAACTCCTTGCAGGAATCCCCCCAACTGCTGCGGGTAGGTGTTATACCAGTAAGACGCAGGGGGGACTCCACCAGTGTATGCTCCGAATGGGCTGTATGCTGTTCCACTCAACTGCAATATGGGAGGGATCTAATTAGAACAATGATAGGGTAGCTACAGTTCTTCCCCCAACGTGCGTTCAACTTGTCGTGGTGGGGAGGCTCAGTAGCGTCCGGCAATCCAGCCGGGCGCGAAGACCAGAAACGCGCATTTAAATGGGCGGTGCGTCATGCGGGTTGCTCCTGGTACTTCTCTAGATAGCAGAGTGGACTGTGGAGCAACCCTCTTAGCTGTATGGCCTGCTTCGGCAGTCCGTTGTGATTTAGTGGGAAGTACTGGCTTCTTTTAAGCTGGTGAGTTCCACATAATCATCTGGCGGTATGCGTCAATGCATATTCCCAAGTAGAAAAAAGGACAATTCACCTATACGAGTTAATATACAAAAACGAATGCCTATTTCCCTTGGTCACGGCATCATAAGTGAATGGCTGGATCGATTTCGCTAATTCTTTCTTTGTTGTGCTCGTTATTGTCAGAAGCAGGTTCTTTTGAAAGAAAAAAATAAAAAACTTTATAAAATTAACGACGTTTGATGTATTATGTTACAGTATCCCTGGTGCGTGCTTTATATTTAAAGATAGTGATAGGAAAATTGATATTAATTCCCCAGTTTATACTTCTGGGAAGTCCCATCGCACTGCTTAAATTTGTACCAAATTCCCGAGCTAAAGCTATTATGAAAGATGTATCTATTTCATTTCGATTCCCGCAGGATATTTTTATGGTTCAGAAATGGCCTTTATGGGATTTTAAATGATACTGGGGAACGTTGCTTCTTCATTTGTCCCAAAATTAAAGTTTAGATAGACGGTGGTTCCTTTATGGCCACAAAATGGCTAACATTGGCCTGTTCCACTAAGGCAGAGGTGTATTTAAGAAGTTAAGTTAAGTTAAGTTAAGCTACCTTTGCTGCCCCATGAAGCGACAATAAAATATTTCATTTAAGAAAACAAAACAATATATAATTAGATAATAATTCTTGAACGTAAATGTTATTTAGGTTGTTAGTATTAACGATGTTGTAATCAATTGGTTGACTTCGAAGCGATCGTTTATTTTAATTAATTAAATTAAAAAAAAAATCTCGGTCTGTCTGTTCCGTCTAATCTCTGAAACGGCTGGACTGATTTTGACGGGACTTTCACTCGCAGATAGCTAATATTATAAGGAGTAACTTAGGCTACTTTTATTTTATTAGTAAATTATAAAAACCGTTTAATTATCTTTAACTTACGCCCAGCGAAGCGGGCCAGGGCCTATAGCCAACCGGCATTCGTTATGAAGCGATTCGATTTCTACAATCGTCATCGCTTAAACGCAGCGTATGCATCTTGAACTTTAAATCACTAATAATTGAAATGAATGTACATTGTCTACCATCATCTATTCGTTGACAACAGATCACGTGACATATCTAAGGCATATGTCAAACCCATACATTTTGGACTTTTCTACTAGCGCTTTCGCTAATCGATTGTTACATTGTCTAGGCCCTCAGGTTGGTTAGTTTATAAATAAAATTGTAGATTTTCGTGTCGATATTCTCACAAAAACTTTCTATTGACAGCTGTCCATACGTGACAGCAATAAAAATGTCTTGTCTGTCAGATTGCACAGATACTTTACATGTCAAGGTTTGTACATCACTACATATTAGAGATAAGTAAATTAAGGTAAGATAGTACGCCTTGGGAATGATGTGATCGCCTCCAGGCTGATTCAACCTATAGAATTATTGTTCATTTCAATTTAATTAAAAAAAGAAAAAACACTAAGACAAAAAAAAACAAAAAAAAAATATATTAGTCCCGCTTAGTTTCTTTCGCCAGTTCTTCTCAGGTCAGTGGTTGCTTCCTTCCGAACTGGTAGTAGACTCATGACGTTCAGTAAAAAATTATAATAATTTCATGCTGAATAAAATATTTTGAATTTGAATTTGAATTTGAAAATTATAAAACAACTGTCGTCTGTCTGTCTGTTCGCGATAAGCTCAACAACTATAGCTACTACTACTTTATTTTGGAAAAAAAAAAGATAAGGATTCCGCCCAAAAGAATTTTAAGCCAAACATTAAGAACACTTATTTTTCTTGAATTAATTAATCTTCAAAGATCCCCAGAGATTGGATCATCTTTTAATAAAATTTTTGCTTATTACTTATTAATATATGAATATTTAATTTTAATTAGTAACATTAAGGCGTTTCGTTTCATTAGATATTCTAATTACTCTGTGGGTTTGTTGACCGACTTTCAAAGGGAAGAATTTGTGATGAAAGTTAGTATTATATAATAATAAATTTCACAATTTGACGGTTTCCCTTTGCAGATTATAATATACCGAAAAATAATGTGTTTAATTGTAAGCAGTTCGCAATATACATATCACCTAAGTTCGCCGTCTTACTAAGCAATATAGTCATCGTGTTGTGAAAATGGAAAATTTCTAAGTCATTCCTGTACATTAAATATTTTTTTGAAAAATGTTATTAAATTGTCATTATTAACGATATTACATTATTAACGATATCACATTATTAACGATATCACATTATTAACGATATCACATTATTAACGATATCACATTATTAACGATATCACATTATTAACGAGGGGTCCCTCGTTAATCTAAATTTTCAAGAATTTTTGTCAGTCTATATGTGACGGCATTATGAGACAACTACTGGACGGATTTTGATAAAATTTGAAATAATGGTAGGTTATCCGCCCAGCTTTTAGGATATACGTAATTTTAATGCGGGGAAATGGCACTAATATATATAATAGACTAAATAAATGACCTGATCCCCCTCGTATTGAAGGGAGGCCCACCCCCAGCAGTGAGACGCTTAAAAGAGATGAATACATATTAAAAGTAGGTCAACCCTGTATTATCAGTACCACAAGTCGATTGACAAAATAAATATTGTTTCTCCGTAAAACGTATACAAGATAAACAAAAAACCTTAATGAGAAAGTATCGTCGCTTACATAAAGTAAAATATTGTATACTATCATTTCGCGCGACTTCACCCGCGTTTTAAAGACCGGAAACCTAGTTCTTATATATATAAAATTATAAATACTTACACCTTCACCGAAACACGCTGCATGAATAAAATAAGTTTCATGTCTATCAGTTTCGTAGTTTTTGCAGTTAGAGCGAGCAAAAAACATCTTGCCATTTATTATTTTAGATATTACAAGCAATTCCCGCGGCTCCGATCGCGCCCAAGGGATGAAAATTTTAGGTTTTAAGAATTTTTTAATGCCAAATCATAAATAAGTTCAAAATAAAAATTTGGTCTTAAAATAATAAATAAAATATCTGCAAAGGACCACCCTTATTACCTAGGTGAATAAGAAATAGCCTACGACCTATTCTCAGACCTACCAAAGTAACACAAAAAATTTCATAAAAATCGGTCAAGCCGTTTCGGAGGAGTTCGATACCAAACACTGTGACACGAGATTTTTATATATTAGAAAGAAAGATAATTCATCGAAAATTTGGACGGATGCTTGTTACTCAATCACGCCAGAACTGCTGAACTGATCTGGATGAAATTTAGCACAGAGATAGGTTATAGTCTGGAATAACACATAGGGTACTTTTCATCCCGGAAAATATCCGGTTTCCTTAGGATATATTTGCTTCAACTAGGAACGAACCCGAAATGAGGGTAAGCTGCCTGTAATTTTTAGGAAACAGAATCAGACATACATAACTTAAACACATAACCCTTCTTTGGCTTTTGCTGCAGTTGGTTAAAAACACAAATATCGTATTTAAAAAGTCGGTTAAAACAATTTCAAATTTTAACGCTACAGCAATTATAGATTAATTAAAAACATCGACTAAGCATCTGTTGTGAGAGGTCGTAAATAATGAATGTTAATTTGACAGTCTCTTAGCCTGAGTTCTTTTCGATGCAAATTTCGTAATGGAAGAGACGGCAAGTGCCTCGCATAAATAATAGATGGTTGGTACAGTCGTTCCCAATATAAATATGTTGGGACATTATTACAACAGCGCCATCTAGTTCCGTGGTAAGCTACGAGGCTTGTGTTGCGGATACCAGATAGTTGATACACTACACATATGTAAATTTTAAATACATACATATTATAAATATAAACACCCATGACTGGAGTACAAACATTCGTGCTCAACAAATGAATGCCCCCAGCGGGACTCGAACCCGCGACCGCAGGCGCAGAAAGTAGGGTCACTACGAACTGAGCCAAACGAGTCGTCAAAAATATGGCACTTTAGTAAACTGTTTTTGGCAAATATTTAGTTAGTTGCATGAAATATAGTTGTATAATGGTGTATTGGCTAGAATGTACATCCGGATGTCCCGAGTTTGAGTCCCGCGTCGGGTTAAAGAAAATTCTTAATATAACCCAGAGTTGGGACGTTGGTGGTGTTACACCCAAGTAGCATGGAGAGTGAAGTGGAATTACGTCTGATCTCTCACCGGTCGTGTCAAATTATGGTCCAAAAAGGAGTAGGGAGTGTTCTATTATATCTATCCAGTAGTTGGATAGTCTGGCCAATTATCGATCAGAATTATATCATCATCATCTCTTAAAGTCCCAATACAAGAGGTGGGTGTCCCATCTATGGAAGAGGGAACAGGATCCAACACGCTGCGCAAGTTAAGGTTGGCGAACTTTACATTTTGCGTCATCCGGGATTTGACTCTACTTCACTGTTCTTCAAGCGAGCGTGTTACTACTGTACTATCATTACTTACTAATGATATTTTTGTGTATAATACAATTTAAAATATTAAAATAGTCATTTCACAAAAATCTATTTCTTAGGCGAAAACGCACACATCTTAGGATCAAAAATCAATGACTTTACCTGACTCGAACCCACGACCTCCAAAGCTACATCCGTAAAGCTAACTACTAAGCTAACTACTAAATAAAACGTCTGATATAAAGCCCTTTTGGCGCAGATAAATGTTAATAGAAGTCGATCTTATCTCTCGTACAATGTTATCAGCGATTTTACCAATTAGTGTCAAACAAAAGATGAAAATGGCGTAATAACTTCTTAATTCCCTCTTTATCCATAAAATGTACAGAAATAAGCTTTAAATAAGTGTAAAACTAGCGACTTATCCCAACTTCGCTTGGGTTTGTCCCTAGATACGTTTCACACAATGACAACGGTTAATACAATGATATTATAAGTAAAAAGGTGTAGATACGTTACCTAAACGACATTCTACCTTCAAAAACGACACACTAACGCACACATGAATAACTAAAAATATTGCAATAACACACTACATTACGATTAGTTGTCAAAATAGGATGGCATGATTCAAGTATCGCCAGTGAAAAAGAGACAAATATAATTCGCGACAGTGCGTCGTCAACGCGTGACTATGTTCAGGTGGGCCAATTAGCCTAGTTTTGGTGTGCCGCTTTTTGAGCGCGTATGACTTATCTACACCTTTTTTCCTAGTATATCAATGGGTTAATATGTATTTCTTAGAAAGGAATTATTTTCCAGGAGTAAAAAGTATCCTATATCCTGACCCGGATAACCAGATATCATCATACCGAATTTCATCACAATCTGTTCAGTGGTTTTCTCGTGATGCGGTCACAGACAGACTAACAGACATTCCAGACATTTTATCTATAATAATACAATATTTTTCAAAAAATATTCAATATACAGATTTTAATAAGTTACAATTTTATTATAATATGTATAAACTAGTATTTAGCTCCGCCTGCGTTCTAAAGACCGGAAACCAAATTCTTAGATTTCACAAACCGTGTGTTTTATAGCCGGTTTTTAACGGTTAGTTGAGATTTCTCAGATTAATATATTTTCCAGCAGTAAAAAGTATCCTATATCCTGACCCGGATAACCGGCTATCATCATACCAAATTTCATCAAAATCTGTTTAGTGGTTTTCTCGTGATGCGGTCACAAACAAACAGACAGACAAAAATTCTAAAAACTCTAGATTCGGGGTCTGTATCGATAATAATGACTGTTTCAATAAGAATTTCCAAAAAATATTCAACGTACAGATTCAACTCAGTTAGAATTTTATTATATATATACTAACAATACACGCGGCTCTGCCCGCGTTATAATCACTATTAAAAATAGGGATTGGTGGTAGAAATATGAAAATTGAGGTTTATAAGTATTTTTTAAGTTTGGTCAAAAAAATTCTGGAGTGGGCCACTCTTATCAACTAGCGGAATAAAAATGGCCTACGACCTATTCTCAGACCTACAAAATATACACAAAAAAATCATAAAAATCAGTCAAGCCGTTTCGGAGGAGTTCGATAACAAACACTGTGACACGAGATTTTTATATATTAGCAGTTTTAGAATTTTTAAAAATGTCAGGCAAACAATTTTCTCTCTCATTTATAAAATCTCCGCCGTGACAAGGATTTGAGTCAGAAATTTCGAACTTAGGAATGCTTTGGGCGTAATCCGTTATATTGACAAGTTTATCCTTTTTAATACTAGCGTTTGTACGTGGTTTTGCCTGATTATTTTGAGATATTTAACAAAATCAATGTAAATCTAAATAATATATAAAAGCGATTCACTCATAAAGAAATACCGCTTTACTTCAAAAAACTGCATTTGTCAGGGAGGTAGTTTATAGTTAGTAGACGTCCGCTAAGAACGGATTTTGAGACAGGGCTGGATTAAGGAGGTCTAAGAGCTCTCGCAAGTTTGTATGAAAGTCCTTAATTTTTTGAGCTACAAACTTTAAATTTGGCAGGAAGCACTAGTCTGATGTTTTTAAGCTGAAAAATTTTAAAACGACTTTAAAATGTTGTCGAAAATAATATTATAATAATTATCATAATATATGTTTATAGAAGCATATAATTCTAGAATGTATCTCGGAATAACTTTAGCGATTTTAATCAAACGAATCGTACGTAAGGTGGGTGGACCATGGAAGCCATGTTCCTTCGAAGGCCAATTATTAAAAAGTCATAGTTATTGCCACGGGATGACAAATTCCGTTTACTTACACTAAAATCTAACTATCTTAAGGACATAGATGCGGCGGCAAGTCCCTCACATAGTTTATTTATCTAGTAAATAAACAAATCATAACTGTTTATTAGTTAAGGTGGTCTTCCATGGTCCACCCACCTTATGTAAAGTTAACTTATATAACTCGTATATTGCATTTTAAATTTTATTTATATCTTTTCCAAAGTTCGATTCCAGGTCTAAGCTTTTGGCGAGGGCTTACAATATATAGTTTTTACGACGTGTAGCTTTCACATCCACGACCAATAAGTGTACCAGCGGCTTTACGGGCATTTTTATGCTTTCTATCAACCAGATAGTTTCGGTACATGTTGCCATATGCTAAGTGAAGCATTTCCTCCACTTAACTGATTGCGATAAAGCTAGAAAAGGCAGAAATTTGGTCATTTTTATGGAATTACTAGCGATTTACGTTTTATTTTAATGTGGAACCCTAATTTTGTTATAAGATTAATGTAATTTAAGTTACTCATGATAATATTAGCTATTTGCCAGTGAAAGTCCTGTCCAAATCGGTCCAGACGTTTCAGAGTTTAGTCTGGACAAACAGACAAATGAAATTTTTTAAAATTAATTTCTTTAGTAGTTGATAATTCCATATGTAACAGTTAAACACGTGACTGGTGAAGGTATAAAAATCTGTTATTTTTACATAACAAACAGACGTTTCTATTCTATTTATATATATTATTTTGTAAAATAACCACTTTTATAAAGAAGTGAATGATATGTATGTCTATCAAAATCCAGTAGTGCTTTAAAATGCTAACTTTGAAATTTTTGGTTGTATAAAACAATTCAGTCTGAAGACCAAGCAGTAGTTTCAGATCTCACAATCAAAATTTTCATTTATAAATCAAAATCCACTTAAAAATTACAATATCTATACATATTATAAAACAAAGTCCTCCGCCGCGTCTGTCTGTTCGCGCAAAACTCAAAAACGACTGCACCGATTTTTATGCTGTTTTTACCAATGGAAAGAGTGGTTCTCGTGGAAGGTTTTAGTATATAATTTGTCAAGTATTTTAATTTATTTTGTGTACATTAGCTAAAATGTCGCAAAAAATACGGACGCAAGAATAAAATGCAAACGCTGCTTCAAGCGCCGCTTCGCTTGATGCAATCGCCGAGCCTACGCGCACCGTCTTGCCTACTGTTTAGCTAATAGCTTTGATTTGGCGTCATAAAATACTTAATAAATATTAAATTCAACGTTCTACAACCAATTCCTATTTTTTAATAGTGATTAGAACGCGGGTGAAGCCGCGGGAATTGCTAGTACTCTAATAAAAAACACTAAACATGTTACAAACCACTCTGTACCCTTCTATTGACACTAACCCTTATCAAATTATGAAATACAAAATATGTAGACAAAGGATTATGAAAATGCTTGTTCAAACAAAACCTGTTAGACCCGAAAAGGTATGTCAATATTAGCTAATTACTTTATATAATTGGGACCAGTCCCAGTACGGAGAATTATGGACGATTGCAAAAATGTGGGTAAGTACAATAAATATGAACACCAACGTGCTTTCATTTTGTTCTTGTATGGTACAGTAGCGTCCGGCAATCCGGCAGGACGTGAAGCCAAGAAACGCGCAAGAAAGTGACCCACTTCGGTGGGTGGTTTCAGGTGTGTCATGCTGGTTGCTCCTGGTACTTCTCTGACCGCAGAGTGGACTGTGGAGCAAAGCAACTGTGTAGTCTGCTTAGACCTGCTGTGCTGTCGTGGACCGTGTTTGAATGTATAAGTTGAGTGTTCACCTGAACTACCTAATAAAAAAAGTTCCAAAAACAAGTGTGAAATGCGAAATTAGTTTCAAGTTTTTTACCTAACAACGGTGAAACATAAAGGAGAGTAATGTGTTTGACCTGTATATATTTGTGCAATAAAGAGTAAAGATAAAGATATCCGACCATGAATGTTAATGATTCACACATTATCAATTTGACTCGAATCTCCTCTTTTCTTTTTCTTTTATTTCCTAAACTAATTTGGATAAAACTTTGACCACAGATAATCCTGGCCTGAAATACATAAATGTCATAGTAAGAAGCTAGTTTTAGTATGAATTTACTGACCTGTCCCTGAGTTTGTGCATTGTTGGGGTCCCCTGACTCCTTCCCCCAGGAACACTTCACTGGTTGCCCGTTGATGTCAGTGTTGTGAACGGCCACGATGGCGTGCGTTGCACTTTCTTTCGTGGAAAATCTGTCGATATATAAGGACTTAAAAAATCTGAAACATATATGGGAATGAAGTGTGTGTCATAAGAATGGGATTTCTCATTGCAAATTTTGAGCCATTGATTTACAAAAACTGGATAAATGCCTGTATTCAGTACGAATATTTGCAGCTACCAAGAATCGAACTTGTTATATCTGAAGCACCACACGGATAATGCTAGGAGTCTGCAAAGTAACCCTAAGTAGAAAATCTTTGAAATATAGAGATAATACATAAAAAAACACAGAAAAAATGTTAATCTTTAAGTAAAACTTAAGATAATAAGGACTCTACCATATAAAGCGACAAAATGTTTGTAGGACCAACGTAAATTTAGTTATTCTGGCAAAAACGATTACCCTACCTGATGAAAGCATATCCCTTGTCCTTAAAAACTCTGATCTCCTGAATAGTCCCGAAGGGTTGGAAGGTCTTCTGCATCAGCTCCTCAGTCAGGCCGGTGGTCAGCCCACCGCAGTAGACCGTGCAGTTTGTTGGTGAGCTCTGGTTGTAGACCTCATCAAACGTCAGTGGCTTCGAGTTTACTACAACAACAATAGATATTTTTTTTTACTTTTAGTTTTAGTTAGTTATTTTTGGTTTTCTTTGTTTCAGGGTTCGGAAACCTGTTAAATTTTTTAACCGGTTTTAGTTCTTAACCAGACCGAAAGGCTCTTTGGTTCGGTTACGTTTATTAACCAGTGAGAACCCGGTTTTTGAAAAATGCTTTGTAGAAAGTATGTACGACTTTTATTTTTGACTGAAAAAAATATAACCGAATTGAGAATCTCTTACTTTTCGAAGTCGGAAAATATTTGTATCGATATAATTTATCACAGGAATGATTTTGTTTACACTTTCCACTTATCGTGACAGGTTATAACAAAATTAACGTGTCACGAAAATTAAAGGAAGTCATTTGCATTCATAATAATACCTGAAGTGTGTGAAGACTTATCGACATGTTTGGTTTCGTTTGTAGTGACTCTACTTGCTGTGTCAGCGGTTGCGGGTTCGAGTCCCGCTGGGGGCATTCATTTGTTGAGCACGAATATTTGTACTCCAGTCATGGGTGTTTATATTTATAATTAAACTATGTTTTTAAAGTTACATATGTGTAGTGTATCAACTATCTGGTATCCGTAACACAAGCCTCGTAGTTTACCACGGAACTAGATGGCGCTGTATCAACATATTTATTTATTTACATGTACACATAACACATTTTCGAGCAGTTTGTACCCAAGTTTCAATGTAACGAACTTTACAATGTGACTTTTCAACTTCATCACCCATATCGGGCCTCGGGGGGACGATTTTTAAAAAATATGAATTTTGTTTATTTTTTGTTTCGAAGTGCATGTTCTCAAGTTTTATGGGACTTTATATATGGAATAACGTTTTACTACCATTGCGGGTTTTAGGGGGTCTTCTCTCCTCATCTCAAGGAAAAACTTTTTCTTTACGAATTGATATTAGTCTACTGTACATATACATGATGTTCAGCAAAAAAGTAATATTAAGTCGAATAAAATATTTGACCGTAGTGTTACTAAAATCGTAATAGCCTATATCAATTCCCATGATACAATCTACGTTCGTAAGAAATTTCATCATAATTCGTTTAACGGTTTAGGCGTAAACAATATTAATGGATGGATCGAGTTACAGACTGAAATGTGACATTGTCAAGTATCCTATACGTGTTGTCCTGAAAAAACAGCTACCATAATACCAAAATTTTAACAAAATTGGTTCAGTTATTTTCTCTGGATGTTGTCAAAATTCTAAAAACAATAATTTGGGCCTCTGGATCGAAAAATTTCGAAAAATTTGCCGAAAATATTCAGTGTGTCGAATCTTTCGACTCTTCTTATGACAGACGAGGAAAAGGAACGGAACTGTTTTGTGTTTGTTTATTTATAAATGACACAGACCCGTAGGCTTATTACGTATCTAGCAATCCACCAGCGATAGCGAAAATTGTACAATAATTGCTGTACAATCGCTAAATCGTATTAAACTCATTGAATTCTTTCGTAGTTCTTCATAAATTCATTTGTATTTGCATTCATTGGTTTGGTAATTACTTGTATATTCTATTAATTCTTTTAAACATAAGAAAGCTAACATTTTATTAATTTAAGAATTACATTAAGCATTATATTCGCATCCACTTCATTTTAAAATCAAAAAGAGCTATTTTTGATAAAATATTAGTCTTAATATGTTTAACAAACCATTAATAGAATATACAAACAATAACCAAATCAATAAATGCAAAAACAAATGAATTTATGAAGAACTACGATAGAATTTAATAAGTTTAATACGATTTAGCGATTGGACAGCAATTATTGTACAATTTTCGCTATCGCGGGTGGATTGCTAGATACGTAATAAGCCTACCGGTCTGCTTCGCTGGGCGTAAGTTAAAATAAATTAAACGCTTTTAATTTTCTAATAAAATAAAAGTAGCCTAAGTTACTCCTTATAACAAATGAAAGTCCCGTCAAAAACGGCCCAGCCGTTTCAGAGATTACCCGGAACAAACAGACAGACAAATTTTAAAAATTGATTTTCTTATGTTAGTACCGTATATACTTTCATAATAATATGCATTTAGTGAAAAGCTGTTAATTTGAAATTACAAACAGACACTTCTATTTTATTTATATTATGTACTGACACGTATGGATTTTTGTTATATAACTTTTGAGTTTGGAAGTTTGCGTTGTCTCTCCTTTGTTCCGGAAAGCAGAATAACTCGTTGAATTTTCTTCTGATTTCTCACTGCGAGTGTGGAAATGTCATCCCCTAGGAGTTTGATAGTACGAAGTATAAAAGTGCACTGCGATGCTGCGATACTGCGACGGTGTATGATGGCAATATTTAACTAATCAAATGAAACTATTTATATTAAAATAAACTTTTAGAAGTAATTAAAAAAAGCTAATTATTCGGATTTTGTCGCGGATTTATTTAGATTTTTGGTTCCCGACGTTTCGAATGCTTTACTGCAATCATGGTCAAGGGAGAGACTAAGATTTTAGAGGTTCAAAGTCATTAAATGGCTGTTAAAGACTGTCTACTAGAAAAATTTGCAAAATGGATTCAATTTTTTTTATAATTTTCACTCGGAATATCGGGAACGGAAAATTAAAAAAATCCGCTACAAAATCTGGAAAGATAGTTTTTTTTAAATGTCAAATATTCGCGTAAATCTAAAGATGTATTGGAGTAGTTATAAGTTTAAATTGTGTGAAACTGAAGAACCGATTTCAGTTTAATTTAGTTTATTTAAAAGGTTTGATCGAGAGCATTCTTAGATATAAATTAGTAATATCTGTTCAGTCGTTACCTGGCTTCAGCGCTTTCCTTGACGGTAAAAGGATATGAGCAACTTCGAAACTTGGTATCCTTTTGCTTAAATATCGTGTTAATTTATTGAAATGACCTCAATACTGTGTTTCTTATTTTAAGAGATATATATTTATATATTGACACGTTTGACTCAGTTTATAGTGGCATTACTTGCTGTGCCAGCACTCGCGGGTTTGAGTCCCGCTACGGACATTCATTTCTAGAGCACTAATGTTTGTACTCCAGTCATGGGTGTTTATATTTTTAATATGTATGTATTAAAATTTATATATGTGTAGTGTATCGACTATCTTGTATCCGTAAGACAAGCCTCGTAGCTTAGCACGGAACAAGATAGCGCTTTGTGTAATAATGTCCCAACATATTTTATTAATTTATAATTAATTTAAACGATTTTTCACTATGTAGGTACGTCAGTGAGGAAGCCACCATCGCTGTGAGAACAACCAGTTCAATGTCCGTTTAAAGCAAATACTTATATCACAAACAAGGAAACCTTTTGAAGGATTGTTATTATTACATTTACGTCTGAACGAAATTTAATTTCCGCCAACTAATGCCTTCCGGATCCGCTTCGCTTTAACGAATTAATCGATACTCGATTCTAACTGCTTCAAGCCTCTATTTACGTCGGATTCGTTTCTATCCGAGATTTTTCTTAGGATGTAACCTAGTTCCTATCTCTTGTAATCCCGAACGAAACCCGAAATGACAGTGGTAGACCAGTGGTAATGGATGACCTAGTGATGCGGGTTCGAATCCAGGTCTCGCGACTCTGATATTTTCATGTGAGAATCTTTTCTATCATGATGACCACTTGTCTTACGGTGAAGGAAAACATCGTGAGGAAACTAGCATGTCTGAGAGAACCTAGCAAGTTTTCGTATGACATGCTCAGTCTGCCAACACGCAGTAGGTCAGCGCGGTGGACTATGGCCTGAGGGAGGCCCACCCAGCAGTGGGACGTTAGAAAGGGCTGAAGACGTCGTTTATACCACTAGATAAGTCTGCTTTTAGCGATAAGGCAGACTTCTGTGCATCATCTGTATGTATGTATTAAAGTTTTTTTAACGTCTCAGTACTGGGATTGAGCCTTCCATATTCAGATCCAGAATAGGTCATAGTCCACCATGCTTGCAAACGCAGGTTGGCGGAAATCACATTTCTTTTGAAAAGTGAGGAAAGCATATTGTCTTCTTAAAGATGCAGGTTTCCTCACGATGTTTTCCTTCACCGTAAGACAAGTGGTAATTATGTAGAAAATGTTTCGAATGAGAATAGCAAAGCGAGACCCGGGATTTGAACCCTCCTCACTCGGCTTCCTTCTGGAATATGCCACTACTAGGCTACCATTGCGTTAGTGTGATCATGATCATTAACCAAAAATAACATTTTAAAACGAATGAATATACATTCCCCCATTGAGTTTAATGTAATACGAAGGATCCCAGCGCTTCTCAAATTTTTAATAATTAAAATTAAGTGTTCTTCGAAATGAATTTCTATAAAATTATCCTCTTTATTATGGAACATTTTACTTTTGATGTTTTTTGTAATGTTATGAAAATGACATTTTGATACTAATTGTATTAAAAGTTAGAGGGATTGGAGTTAATTCTAATAATGTATTTGTCACCGTAAAATTGTAAAACCGATAGATTATAATTTATCTCACGATATTGTTGAACTGATGGAATATTGAAAGTATAATCGTCAAAGAAAAATAAAAAAATATATGGTAGTGTCTGTATGTAATATCAAAATAACATGTAATATATATATATATATATATATATATATATATATATATATATATATATATATATATATATATATATATATATATATATATATATATATATATATATATATATGTTTCTTTTGTCTGTCTGTCCGTCTGTTTGTTCTGATATATCTCTGAAACGGCAGAACCTCTGTATAATATAAAAAAGTCGCTGTCAAGTCTGTTTTTCCGCTTATTTCTCTTACCACGTAAGAAAGTTTACAGATTTTCTTTGAAAATGAAAGATTTTAATATAAATAATTTAAAGGCAGTGGTGGCCCAGTGGTAACGCGCTCGCTTGGATAATCGAGTGATGCGGGTTCAAATCCGTGTCACGCACCTCTGATATTTTCTAACATGATCACCACTTGTCTTACGGTGAAGGAAAACATCGTGAGGAAACCTGCATGCCTTAGAAAAACCTAGCAAGTTTTCGTAAGACATGTGAAGTCCGCCAACACGCAGTAGGCCAGCGCGGGGGACTCAAGCCTGATCCCCCTCGTACTGAGGGAGGCCCACACCCAGCTGTGGGACGTTAAAAAGGGCTTATTACAATTTAATGTGTTATTTATAGAACCATATCATCAATCAAATTCGTATACAAAAGCTTCTAAGGATGTAAGTCACTTATCAAGGGAATAATAAGAAAATTGAGGCCTAAATGGGCGTTAATTTTAATGGCACTTTACTGAACAATAAAAAAAGAATATAAAAAGTAAAATTTTTTGACGACACGTTTGGTTCAGTTTGTTGTGACCGACATTCTGCGCCAGCGGGCGCGGGTTCGAGTCACGCTGGGGGCATTCATTTGTTAAGCACGAATGTTTGTACTGGTACTTGTACTGTCCAGTCATGGGTGTTTATATTTATGATATGTATGTATTTAAAGTTATATATGTGTAGTAAATCAACTATGTGGTATCCGTAACACAAGCCTCGTAGCTTACCACGGAACTAGATGGCGCTGTGGTTATAATGTCCTAACCAATTTATTATTAATATTATTATACATATAACACGCGAGGCAAGCCACGGTCAAAAGGTAGAAAATACGAATCTGAAGCAATCTAGAGCAAACTCACGTCACTATACATAGCTCTTACTAACAGATTTGAAGGGGCCTTAATCATATTACGAATAGATTGACGTTCCTAACCTCGTATTGGGATGGAATGTTTCCTACACTATTGATGTACAAACAACCTCTAAATCTTCCATATATACATATTATAAAACAAAGTCCTCCGCCATTTCTGTTTGTCTGTTTGTTTACGCAAAACTCAAAAACTACTGCACCGATTTCCATGCTGTTTTCACAAATGGAAAAAGTGGTTCTCGAGGAAAGTTTTAGTATATTATAATTTTTCAAGTATTTTAATTTATTTTGTGTACATTGGCTAAAATGTCGCAAAAATATATGGACTTTGCTTCGCTTGATGCAATCGCCGACTCTACGCGCACCGTCTTGCCTACTGTTTAGCTAATAGCTCTTACAAGAAACGAAGAATTTATTTAAAAATCTGAAATATTTTCAAAGTTCCACCACCAATTCCTATTTTTTAGAACGGAGCGAGTCGCTTGTATTTATATTTTATATACATTAGTTTGAAGTATATTTTGATCTTTAATCTCTGGAAATTTATATACATTGGAAGTTTAGGCGATCTGTAAATAATATAAATAAGCACAAATATGTTGGAACATTATTACACACAGCGCCATCTAGTTCCGTGGTAAGCTGCGAGGCTTGTGTTACGGATACCCGATAGTTGATACACATATATAACTTTAAATACATACATATTATTAATATAAACACCCATGACTGGAGTAAAAACATCATGTTTTAATAAATCAATGCCCCCAGCGGGACTCGAACCCGCAACCGCAGCAAGTAAGAGTCACTATAAACTGAGCCAAACGTGTCATCGAAAGAATTAAAGAGTATTTTAATTTTTACAGGTTGTTTTAAACATCCTGTTTGTAGTCTCAAAGTAAAAAATATATAATAAGACGAAAAAAGCCAATGAACAAACGAACTTGACCGAGATAATTTTTCACGATCTCTCTAATAAATAAAAATCTCGTGTCACAGTGTTTGTTATCGAACTCCTCCGAAACGGCTTAACCGATTTCTATGAAATTTTTTGTGTATATATATATACTATATATATACACAAAAAATTTCATAGAAATTTTTTGTGTATATATATATACTATATATATACACAAAAAATTTCATAGAAATCGATCGGTATAGGTAGATCTGAGAGTAGGTCGTAGGCTATTTTTTATATTTAGACCAAATTTTTAATTTTTATTCTTTTACGAGTATGATGCGGCAATAAAAAAATTTCATCCTGCTACCACGATTATAATGCGGGCGGCGCCGCGGGAATTGCTTGTATAATATAAATATTGGATATAAAGATAGCTTTTACGAAACATTTCTAAAAGATCAACTTTATCTCTTTGTGAATGCGAAATGAATTTTACGCTTAATTTATCAAAGTTTGAGAACTACTTGTGGTTTCTTTAACTTCAGAGTTGGTCTTAAAACGTTTCACTTTGAAATATTAAAATCTATTGGTGGAGTGGTTAAAAAGTTTGAGGTTCACTGGATCGATTTTTGAAAAAAAATATAGTCCTTAGTATCACCGAAAGTCTAAATGTAAGTATTTTATTAGATTTGCGAGTTTTTTTAAGTCTATACATATAGTACAATTCAGAGTGGAATCTGTACATTATTTTTTGAATAACCTCATTGAAATTGGTCATTATTATTTACTAGCAATTCCCGCGGCTTCGCTCGTGTTGAAAATTCTTCGCTTCTTGTAAGAGCTATTAGCTGAACAGTAGGCAAGACGGTGCGCGGAGGGTCGACATTGCATCAAGCGAAGGCGCTTGAAGCAGCGCTTTAAAATAAATTAAAACACTTGACAAATTATATACTAAAACCTTCCTCGAGAACCGCTCTTTCCATTGGTGAAAATAGCAAGAAAATCGGGGCAGTAATTTTTGAGTTTTGCGCGAACAGACAGACAGACGTGACGTGTATAGATATATTATAAAACAAAGATAATGGTATTTTTTTGCACTATACGAACATTTCATTCAAATCTGCTCAGTGGGTTTCTCGTGATGTGGTCACAGACAAAAACTGGAAGCTATAGATTAGGCCTCTGTACTGATAATCACTACCGTCCCTTTGTATGCTTAAATCTTTAAAACTACGCAACGGATTTTGATGCGGTTTTTTTAATAGATAGAGTGCATTTAATTTTTTTTAATAGATGTATGATACATGCATAATATAGTAGAAAAACACTGATAATTTTAGAGATTCATCGGCCGGGGTATTTTCACCCTACAGCACTTTACGATTAGCAGCGATAGCACGCGTTTATCGGAGCTCTCTAGCGAGCAAAATAACAATTATCTTATATATAAAAATGAATTGCTGTTCGTTAGTCTCGCTAAAACTCAAGAACGGCTGGACCAATTTGGCTAATTTTGGTCTTGAATTATTTGTGGAAGTCCAGAGAAGGTTTAAAAGGTGACGTACCTAGGGACGAACCCGAGCGAAGCGAAGGTGAGTCGCTAGTTATGATTATATCAATAAGATGAGAGAAGAGAGAAAATGAACAGTATAATAAAATTCTAACTTAGTTGAATCTATTGTTTTTAGAATTTTTGTCTGTCTGTCTGTGACCACATCACCTGAAAACCACTGGATGAATTTTGATATAATTTAATATGATGATAGCGGGTTATCCGGGTCAACATATAGGATACTTTTTACTGCTGGAAAATATCTAATTTTTGAGAATTAACCGTTAAAAATTGACTGTAAAACGTCACGCGGTATGTTAAATCTAAGAAGTTTAGTTTAGCTTAGTTGCTTTGAAACGCGAGCGAAGCTGCGGGAAATGCTAGTGTAGGTATATAAATAAAAAAAATACTAATTATTGTGTATGTGCGTGCGTTTGTTTATCATGTATTTTATGTATTGTATTCAGACATTTTTAACGTCCCACTGATGAGGGTGGGCCTCCCTTCAATATAAGGGGATCAGGCAATATTTCACCTTTAATTTAAGTGCGTGTTGACGGATTTCACATGAACAAAAAACTTGCTAGGTTCTCTCAAACATGCAGGTTTCCTCACGATGTTTTCTTTCACCGTAAGACAAGTGGTGATCAGGATAGAAATGATTCGCACATGAAAATATCAGAGGTGCGAGACCTGGATCTGAACCCGCATCACTCGTCAAGCGAGCGCGTTATCACTTGTCTATATATTTTTTTAATTTTTTAATTAATATCGATTCACTTACATTCATTTTTCGGCGCAGGCGGCTTCCTCGTAGCCCAGTTGGTTCTGATAGATCGCGACCCCAACCACTGACCATTCATCGCAGTTATTGCGGACTCCGCTTCCTAAAAGAACAATGGATATTAAAAATCAGTCAGTCTTCAGTATATCCACTTTGATAGCTTCTTAAATATTTAATATCGCAATGTAAATTTTAAATAACAGATTACAACTATATAAAACTTTACATAATATAAATTCTTCTCTAAATACATTTTAAAGATTAGTATAGAAGTCCCAGAAATTAGACAATTTCTCATCTTATTTCTACAATATTAAGCATGTATTATACATATATATCTTCCTCTTGAATTACTCTATCTATTGATGAAAACCGCATCAAAATCCGTCGTGTAGTTTAAAAGATCTAAGCGTACAGACGGCGGGAGTGACTTTGTTTTATACTATGTAGTGATGTATATGTTTGTCTGTCTATCTGTCTGTTTGTTCCGTATAACCTCTAATATGACTAGAAAATGTTTTGGTTTTTTCAAGTACTGAACGGTTTTTAATAAAACTGTAGTGTTATAATAGTAATATATAAAGGTATACTATATGTAATTACAATACGTGAGCGAAGCCGCGGGAAAACTATAGTTGGGAGATAAATTTTTAATGCATAACATTGATCTCAATATAGTTTGCCAATAAAATAAAATTAGGCTAAGTCACTCCTTATAACGTTAGCTATCTGCGAGTGAAAGTCCCGTCAAAATCGGTCCAGCCGTTTCAGAGATTATCCGGAACAAACAGACAGAAGGACAAAATGATTTGCTGTAAGTACCGTATATACTTTCATATGCATTTAGTGAAAAGCTGTTAATTTGAAATTACAAACAGACACTTCAATTTTATTAATATATACTGATAATATGTATGAGGTTTTGCATAAGTTGTTTTACGTGGGACTTTGTCACGTGTGCATATCGATTATCGTTAATGTTGTCGGTGCTTCAGCGGTCTAGTGGGTAGAATATATGGTTTGAATCCATAGGTCCTGGGTTCGATACCTGACTCGGGCCTTCTACAGTCAGGTTTTTCATGGGAATTTATAAGTCATAGATCAGGGAATTTGGAAGCTCTCTATCCTCCGCCTGATCTATATATGTGTGTCAAATAATGTAAAGAAGCGAACACTTAAAATATCTTTCGACCGGTGAAAGCTAAGACGCAGGACCGACGACTTTACATGCTTTTTGAGGCACGAGGGTGATATACCGCCATTCCGGGCTATTACTAAGGATTACGAAATAGAAAAATTCAATAACTAAACTTGTCCCGACCCAGGACTCGAACTCAAGACGTTTGACGGAGACGACGGGGAAGAAAACCCCGGTATTATAATAGTTATTTTTATTTATAAAACGAATAAAAGTTAGGTTCTAACACTTTTCATCCAGTGAGCAGATGTGTTAAAGCAAACTTACTTCGTATCTTAGACTATACGAGTATATAATTATGTACTTACCGATTTCTTTAAAAACGAGACGAAACCGTATCCCTTGGATTTTAGAGTCTGCGGGTCTCGCACCACTCGGCAGTCCCTGGAACAAAAAAGTTATATATTTAATACATTTATATCTGTAATCTATACTATATTATCTATATACTATATATAAAGCTGAAGAGTTTGTTTGTTTGTTTGTTTGTTTGTTTGTTTGTTTGTTTGTTTGTTTGTTTGTTTGTTTGTTTGTTTGTTTGTTTGTTTGTTTGTTTGTTTATTTGTTTGTTTGCTTGCTTGCTTGCTTGCTTGCTTGCTTGCTTGCTTGTTTGTTTGTTTGTTTGTTTGTTTGTTTGTTTGTTTATTTGAACGCGCTAATCTCAGGAACTACTGGTTCGATTTGAAAAATTGTTTTTGTGTTGGATAGTCCGTTTATCGAGGAAGGCTAAAGGAGCGTAGCATCAATGAAAAATGTTGCAAAAACGGAAGAAAAATATTCCCTTTGAGAGCTTCCGTTGCGTGCGCTGCGTAAACGGTTAAAGTTATGCAAAAATCATGTATGACGGAATTGTTCCTCTTTAAAAGTTCGCGGGAAAGACTAGTATATAAAAATTCGAAACGGCTCGACCGAATTTTATGATTTTTTTGTGTGTTATGTGGTAGGTCTGAGAACAGGATACAGGTCGTCGGATATTTTTTATTGGCTGTTGCTAGTCGTCCGCTAATCGGATGAATAAAGAAAATATTATTCGTCCGACAATTGTCGGTTTATACGAATATCTATCACTTTTTTGCTTTCTAATAAAATATAAGTGAGTTTTAGGAGCAATATATGTGCAAAATATAAAAAAAAAGCAACCTTAACCGACCGAGCTGAAAATTTGTTATTTAAATTCCACCGACTTTTAACATAACATAACACCCTCAAAATTATTTTTATCCTTTATCGCACGTTAATCAAACTATTTCAACAAAATATAAGAAACAACAAAAGTCTCAGTCGCAAAAAATCAAACACCAACTGTCGGCTGTCGGACGAATAACATTTTTTTATTCATCCGATTAGCGGACGACTAGACTCTTCGTTTTTTGTTCCCCTAGGGCTTAGGTAATAAGAAGTCCTATCCAGATGTATTTTTATAACAAGATTTAATTTTTTTTTGATTTGTACTACCAATGCCTATTCATTATTATCGATAGTTTTTAGGATATTTATTCGCCTGTCTGTCTGTGACCGCACCACGAGAAAACCACTGCACAGATTTTGATAAAATTTGGTATAATGATAGTTGGATATCCGGGTTAGGATATAGGATACTTTTAACTGCATTAAAATATTTTTTTATCTCAGAGAAATACCTAGTGACTGTGAACTTACTTCTTCTTCATTTCTATTATTAAATGATAAATTCTTATATTAATATGTTGGGATATTATTACACACAGGGCCATCTAATTTCATGACACGAGGCTTGTGTTACGGAAACCAGATGGTTTATATACTACAAAAATATAATTTTAAATCATCATCATCATCATCATCATCAGCCCTTTTTAACGTCCCACTGCTGGGCACGGGCCTCCCTCAGTACGAGGGGGATCAGGCCATAGTCCACCGCGCTGGCCCAGGGCGTGTTGGCGGACTTCACACGTCTTACGAAAACTTGCTAGGTTTTCTCAGACATGCAGGTTTCCTCACGATGTTTTCCTTCACCGTAAGACAAGTGGTAATCAGGATAGAAATGATTCGCACATGAAAATATCAGAGGTGCGAGACCCGGATTTGAACCCGCATCACTCGGTTATACAAGCGACGCGTTACCGTTGGGCTACCACTGCCTTAATTTTAAATATATTTTTAAAATATTTTACATATTATTATTAATATTAATAATTATTAATAAATTAATTAAATATATTTTACATATTATAAATATAAACATTTATAATTTTTTGTATAGTGGTAGTGCCATGCTTGTTACTTTCGGGTAACAGCCGAATGGGCCAGCACGCTCCGTATAGTACCACTCTCTCACAGGAGACCGGCGTGAAGTGGCAGCTATGCTGTCGCGTTTCGTCCGGTAAGTGAGAGTCCGGGAGGCCCACTCCCCATCCCTCCTCCCTTCCTTCTCCCTCCTTCCTCCCTCCCTTTCCTGAAAGGCCGGCAACGCATCTGCAAGCCCTACAGTGTTACAGATGTCCATGGGCGGAGGTAATCACTTCCCATCAGGTGAGCCTCTTGCCCGATTGCCCCCTTTGTCCCATAAAAAAAAACACCCATGTTTGGAGTACAAACATTCGTGCTCAACAAATGAATGCCCCCAGCGGGACTCGAACCTGAGACCGCTGGAGCAGAATGTAGGGTCACTACCAACTGAGCCAAGCGAGTCGTTAAACACGTCGTATATAAATTATTTTCGTTTGGCTTGGCATCGTCGCTTTAAAGGTTTGAATAAAATTTTGTGTGTACAAAAAGTTTCGCCTTTAATGATTATTATCTAAACAGGTTTGTTTTGAAATAATGTACAATTTTTGCATCTATTCCCAAAAAGCTCCAAAGGAAAGCTTGAAAAGTTTGAAAAACATATGGATGGAAAAAGTAAATTGAATTTTAGTTTTAGTATGATTTGTTGGTGGTAGCCCAGCGGTAACGCGCTCGCTTGTATAACCGAGTGATGCGGGTTCAAATCCGGGTCTCGCACCTCTGATATTTTCATGTGCGAATCATTTCAACATGATCACCACTTGTCTTACGGTAAAGGAAAACATCGTGAGGAAACCTGCATGTCTGAGAAAACTAGCAAGTTGTAAGACATGTAAAGTCCGCCAACACGCACTAGGTCAGGGCGGTGGACTATGGCCTGATGTCCCTCGTATTGAAGGGACGACCCCCAGCAGTGGGACGTTAAAAAAGGGATGATGATGATTTATTTATTTACGTTATAATTTTATTTATAGATTTTACTGTATTGATAAAAATAGGAAAAGGAAGTGTCTGAAAATTGTACCAAAAGCCGGCTTTAAATTTAATGAGCGCTTTTAACAATATTTGTTGGTAAGGAAATATGTATAGGAGTGGGTGATGTGAATATAATAATAATAATGTTCTCCGACCGACTTCGGCCATGGCGGTCAATCATAATGAGACTAACTACGCAGGGGATATTATAGTGAGTTTACGCGGAGACACAAGTGCACTCTATTCCTGTCACTCTCATACTCTGGAGGGACGACACGAGACACGACCAGTGAGAGCTAAGGCGCAGGACCGACCGCTTTACGTGCTCTGCCTCGGCACGGGGGTGAACCACCGCCAATTTCCCAACTCCGGGCTGTTACTAAGGCTCACTTTAATGGCAAGACTCAATAACTAAACTTATAATGTGTGAATATATACGTATCATGTAATCTTTATGTCACCGTGAGATTGTAAATACCGTTTGATTGCAATTAGTCTAGTCAAATAAGGTTTGAAATCAAAATTTGACTTACAATTTCGCATTTTTGATATGTTGTAGTTTAAATGATACAAAAACATTATGTATGGTGTTAGTGTCAGCAAACCCCACCCTTAGGTGGAAAAAAAATTGTGATTTTTTTTTCACAATACTCGAAAACGGTACAAATTAGACAAAAAAAAGTTCAAATAATAATTTGTAGAGTTTAAAATTTTACATAAAAAATATTTTTTACTACTGACTTTGACTACAATCTATCTCGCGAGATTGTAAACTATTGTAGATAGTGAACCGTAACATACTGCTTACTATTTTTCGGTAGATTATAATCATTAAAATCAAACGGTATTTACAATTTTACGTTAAAAAGTTGTAACTGAGGTGACTTAACGTGCTCGCTTGGGAAATCGAGTGAAGCGCTAAAATCAAGTTTGTCGCATATCTAGAATTTTCATGTGCAAATCATTTCCAACATGATCATCACTTATCTTACGGTGAAAGAAAACATCGTGAGGAAACCTGCCTGTCTGAGAGAACCTAGCAAGTTGTAAGACATGTGAAATCCGCCAACACGCACTAGGCCAGGGCGGTGGACTATGGCCTGGTATCCCTCGTATTGAAGGGAGACCCACCCCCAGCAGTGGGACGTTAAAAAAGGGCTGATGATGATGATGACTTGTTTATTTACGTTATAATTTTATTTATACATTTTACTGTATTGATAAGAATAGGAAAAGGAAGTGTCTGAAAATTGCCGGCTTTAATTTTAGAGAACCTAGCAAGTTGTCGAAAGTCATGCTCAGTCCCGTGGACTATGGCTTAAGCCCCCTTGTATTGAAGAGAGACTCACCCATCCCTAGCAGTGGTAGGTAAAAAAAGGATTAATTTATGTAATATATATATCGAAGACTATCTCTACATAGTATAAAACAAAGTCGCTGCCCGCCATCTGTACGCTTAGATCTTTTAAACTACGCGACGGATTTTGATGCGGTTTTCACCATTAGATAGAGTGATTCAAGAGGTAGGTTTGTATGTATAATATATGCATATTATAGTAGAAAAATTCCGATAAAATAATTTATTTCTGTTAAATCTAGAACTAAATTATTTTCAGTAAGATCGGGTCACATCTACCCTCAAAATCGTTTCAGTTAGAAATGGTGCTATAAATTAATGGAAACTTCTAAAATCGACCAAATTCTTATCAAAAACCATTTACGTCGTAAAATTGGATTCATTAGGCAGAGCAAAATATAATGTTCTGATGACAGAAAGAGATAAATGCGAGTAAATGAGATGGCATGCAAAAATGTACACATTGATATCATGATGACTCCTTTGGCTTAGTTTGTAGTGACCCTACTTTCTGCGCTAGCGGTCGCGGGTTCGAGTCTCGTTGGGGGCATTCATATGTTGTTGTACTCCAGTCATGGGTGTTTATTTATAATATGTATGTATTTAAAGTTATATATGTGTAGTGTATCAACTATCTGCTATCGTAACACAAGCCTCGTAGCTTGCTATGAAACAAGATAGCGCTGTGTGTTACTTTAAAACTGCTGGACCAATTTTGGTGAATTTTCGTATAGAGATAGATTGGATCTTGGAAAGTGATTTACCTTTTTTGCAAGCGAAGTCGCAGGCAAAACTAGTAAAATGCTTAACTTGAGTTTGATTTATTAGTAACCAAAACACATCCCGAAACCCTCGTTTCCTTTGAGGGGAATAAAAAATTCAAACCCTACGAACAGTTTAATAAAATGTATTTGACACATCACGTATTTAATTCATAAATATGGCTGTCTCGGTCACAATGAAATACTGCGTGCTTCTCTTCTCTTGGATTGGAAGATATATAAATAGGTCAAGTGCGAGTCGGTTCACGGATCTGTGGTTCCGTATAACCGTATAATGTTTATTTTTACTTAAAAATATTAAATTATTTTCTTTGTTAACAACTTACTTGAAAACGGTTGGTTAGATGTAGCTTATTTTTTTTAAATATATTTTAAAATAAAAATTTGTGATTTTTTTGTGTATATTAGGTAGGTTTACATTAGACGACTCGTTTGGCTTGGTAGTGACCCTACTTTCTGCGTCAGCGGTCGCGGGTTCGAGTCCCGCTGGGGGCATTCATTTGTTGAGCACGAATGTTTGTACTCCAGTCATGGGTGTTTATATTTATAATATGTATGTATTTAAAATTTATATGTGTAGTATATTAATCTGGTATCCGTAACATAAGCCTCGTAGCTGTTGTAATAATTTCCCAACATATTTATTATTTATTATTATTTTTATTCCCCTAGGTGATAAAAGCCACCCTTTTTACCCTTTCACCTGCAAATTTTTTATTTTTTAATTTGAAACCAAATTTTCTTTTTTATTTTTTTTTATGATTTGGCATCAAAATGACTTATAAACCTAAATCTTCATTCTTCTACCAAAGCGTGCGAAGTCACGGGAATTACTAGTATAAAACAAAATATCTAAATAACTTTTGTTTTCTAATTACTCGTATAAAGTTTTCTTCTTTAATCACACTTAACTTGACGCCATTTCGTACAACCGTTTTTATGGTAGAGCAAGATTATAAAGGACGGTTAAAACTTTTATGGGAATCCTTCAATTTTTTCTTTGCCAATGTGTTTTCCTAGAAGCTTGGCTTTGTGCTTCCAGCACATAGTATATATGTACTCCATTTCAACAAAATCGGCTTAGTCTCACCTAAAGTTTCATAAATACGTTGTGCAATGGAAAAACTAATGCAACAATCGCAATAATATTTAAAGATGTGCCTTAATTTAGGCATACCTTGGTTTAAAGTGTTAATTTAAGGATAAGCCGATAAAAAATCTCCCTACCAGTTTCAAAGTAAGTATGTAAAAAAATGTAAAATGTAAGACTTTTTTTATGTTGGGACATTATTACAACAGCGCCATCTAGTTCCGTGGTAAGCTACGAGGCTTCTGTTACGGGTACCAGATAGTTGTAATCTGTCTAGTGGTTTTCTCGTGATGTGATGACAGATAAACATACTAAAAATGTAAAAAACATCAATTCGGTGTTCAATTTTCAAATTTTCCTACAGTATTTTGATAATGAATAGGGTCGAATTTCGGACTCGTGGTTAAAAAGAGTATAATAATTGATGCAGTAGGTCTTTCTCTCTTTCTTCTTGTAAAGTCGGTTTTTCCTACAATATTTTGATAATGCATAGGGTCGAATTTTGGACTCTGGGTGAAGACACCTTTCTTGCAAAGTCGGTTAACCAAAAGCCTTACTACAAATTTATTAATCTATGAAACAATCTTGGCTTTAGCGACGGAAATTTCTAAGACACTATAAGTGAAGATACGAGTTTGGCGCTTTGACAAAGTAAGTTGGGGTGGGACCCTAGTTACAGCGTGTTCACTATACACTATACAGCCTATAATATATTATTTAAGTTATGTTACCTCGTTGGTGTAGTGATTAACAAGTACTGCCATTCATCGAGAGGTCCTGGGTTCGAGTCCCGGGTCGGGTCAAGTTTAGTTATTGAGTCTTTCTGCTTAGTAAGCCTCAGTAACAACCCGGAGTTGGAAGTTGGCGGTGTAGCGCCCCCCGTGCCTCGGAGAGCACGTAAAGCCGTCGGTCCTGCGCTTTAACTCTCACTGGAGTATGAGAGTGATAGGAACAGAGAGTGCACTTGTGTCTGCACTATAATATCTCCTGCGTAGTTGACTAGTCTCAATGAGATTAGCAAGTAGAAGTATTATTATGTAAGTTATGTTAAAACAATGGTTTACTTGCGGTTTTACTCAAGTATTTATATAACTATATATTATAATATACCTACATAAAAATATGTTTCTGTTGTGTTCAAAGGCTTCATAGAAAAACATTTTCTCGCGTAGTTTTTCTAACGGGTAAAATGTTACAGCGATGTTAACTCTTTGGTTTTCTAACAGATGGCGTTAGTACAATAACATTCTATCCAATGAACACAAAATTGTTAATGTTCATTTTTTAATAGTTATAAAATTATATTTTTTGACAGATAACACATCTAGATATGAAGTTAAATTACTATGTTAAAGCACAAATATATAGGCGTGATAGTTTTTTAGTAAAGTGTACCACAAAATGCTCAGGTTGTGGGATAGTGTTTGGGCTCGCTCCGCTCACCTTAATAATCGCATTTTGGTTATCTCTAACGAGAAAATCGAAAAATGAAAAATGTTGATAGCTGGTTATCCGGGTCTACTTCCAGGTCTACTGTGCCTAAATGTCACATCAATGAACAATATAATTATGCATTAGGTCCTTTTAACGTCCCACTGCTGGGGGTGGGCCTCCCATCAATATGAAGAGGATTAGGCCATAGTTCACCGCGCTGGCCTAGAGTGGGCGGACTGAGCATGTCTTTCGAAAACTTGCTAGGTTTCTCAGATATGCAGGTTTCCTCTGATTTCCTTCACCGTCAGACAAGTGGTAATAATGATAGAAATGATTCGCACATGAAAATATCAGAGGTGCGAGACCCGGATTTGAACCCGCATCGCTCGGTTATACAAGCAACGCGTTATTACTGGGCTACCATTGCCTCGAGAAATATATACTAATCGTTAAAAGTACCTTAGGAATGAACCCGAGCGGAGCAAGGCTAAGAACCAGTATAAGTTTAAATCCATCGTTCCGCTGAGTGTGTGTTATAATACTTGACTTTTCACTACATACTATAAAACAAAGTCCTCCGTCGCGTCTGTCTGTCTGCTCACGATAAACTCAATAACTACTGCACCGATTTTCATGCTGTTGTCACCAATGGGTAGAGTGGTTCTCGAGGAAGGTTTTAGTATATAATTTGTCATGATTTTGTATTTACTAGCGGAACCCGCGGCTTCACTTTCTTTAGTTGTCAGAAACTTGGTTTTCATTAATATCAAAAAAGCTCACTTTAAAGTTCTATTTGTAGAGGTAGTGAGTAAAGCTATTAAGCATAAGTAAATTACCAAGTCTAGGCTAAAAGCTAATGTATACATACTTTAAGAAACACGACGCAGACATTACTTACGAAATATATTATGCAAAATAGGAATTACGTTTAAAAGCGACTTCATTTAGTCAAGTTTGGATCCTGACATAGAACCAACGTGCATTCACATTGTCGTGATAGCGGCTAATTGGCGTCCGGCAATCCAACTGGTCGGGAAGCCTAGAAACGCACGCAGAAGTGTGTGGATGTTTATATTTATAATATGTATTTATTTAACATTTACATGTGTAGTATATCAACTATCTGGTATCCGTAACACAAGCCTCGTAGCTTAGCACGGAACTAGATGGCGCTGTTGTAATAATGTCCGAAAATATTTATTTATTTTTTTATAATATCCCAACAAAAGATGACCTAATATAGTGAAGTACGAGTTAATTTGGTTAAGCACATTGACTTTTGAAACACACTTTTTTTGTAGTTTTTTTGTTTCGGCATCTTTAAGTGTATGGGTTTTAAAAGTGACGGTAAATGTCTTCGGTAAAAGAAATCTTAAAAAATCGTCAGTAAATACATCGTTAAATAAAAATAAAAATCAAACACACACACACCCACACACACACAAACACACACACACACACAAACACACACACACACACACACAAACAAACACACACACACACACACACACACACACACAAACAAACACACACATACACACACACACACACACTTTGTCTTTTTTTTCTTTTTAGCATCAAAATATAGTTTCCTATTTGTAAATTCTTAATATTCTTATGTTGTAAGTTTGCTTAGCTGATCAAATTGTTTCGTGTCAACTAATTGAAATTGTTTTGCTATTTATGGAAGAGAGAAATTCTCTAACAAGTACTTAACAGAGAATTTCAACCTTGTTACTAACTTGTACTTTTGTTGATTGTAATAAACTATTATTATTATTATAATCGCGAAACTGCTTGAAAATACGTAAGTACAATGCTTTATGAGATTGGCGCGGACGAACACACCGTCGGACTTTAAATTTTAATATAATGCTAACATGTTGTTCTTTTAATGTTTCGAATTCAAATATTTTCATGTTGAAAATTTGCTCGTCATTTTACTCGTGATATAAAGTTTTCGATAACTTGATAACAATAACACAGCTTTCGAAATTTCCCAACTATGTAGGTTTTTTGGGTGGACTTTATGTGGTGATTTTGACTAAAAAAGGCAATGGTAGCCCAGTGGTAACGCGTTCGCTTGAATAACTGAGTGATGCGGGTTCAAATCCGGGTCTCGCACCTCTGATATTTTCATGTCCGAATCATTTCTATCCTGATTACCACTTGTCTTACGGTGAAGGAAAACATCGTGAGGAAACCTGCATGTCTGAAAGAACCTAGCAAGTTTTCGAAAGACATGCTCATTGCTAAGTCCGCCCGCACTAGGCCAGCGCGGTGTACTATGGCCTAATCCCACTCGTATTGAAGGGAGGCCCACCCCAGCAGTGGGACGTTATAAAGGGCTGAATACATACATGGGGCTGTTTCCAGTCAGTCTTTAGGCCTTACAGAAAGAAGATACTAGATTTAGTCTTAGTTCTTTTCTGTGGTAAAAATTGACGGAAACATTTTTAAATACAATTCACCTATTTTTAAAGTGTTTCCATTTTTTTATTGAATTACCTTTTAACACTTACTAATACTGATATAATATTACTGAACTTTTAGATTTTCCAGCTGCTTTTTGCGAGTTTAATGTGTAACGATACGTTTGGCGTGACACTACTTGCTGCACCAGCGGTCGTGGGTTCGAGTCCCGCTGAGTGCATTCATTTGTTAAAGTATAAATGTTTGTACCTACTCCAGTTATGGGTGTATATTTATAATCTGGTATCCGTAACACAAGCCTCGTAGCTTACCATGGAACTAGATGGCGCTGTGTGTAACAATGTCCCAACATTAAAGCTTAACATTTCCTACTAAACAAAGACACATAGATTTTCCATTAAAGTTTACTATGAACTATTTCTCTCAAGCAGTAACTCCGATACTTGAAGAGACGGTGAATTGATAAATTTTAATAACTTCCTATATATTATAATTTTGGCTTGTGTTACGTACCAGATAGTTGATACACTACACATATTATATAACTTAAAATACATGCATATTATAATATAAGCTCACACAATCATCATCAATCGTGCTCAACAAATGAAGAATGACTGAATCCCCCAGCGGGACTCAAACCCGCGATCGCTGGTGTAGCAAGTAGGGTCACTACAAATTGCGCCAAACGTGTCTTCAGACATTAAAATCATGCCGAAGCCTATAAAACATATAGTCGGCCAAACGGACGGACGTGACAGCCCAAGCTGCCATACAAACATTCGTGCTCATTACACAAATGAATCCCAGTTGGACTCGAAACAACGTCCTCTGGCACAGTAAGTAGGGTCACTACAAACTGAGCCAAAAGCTTGGCCTTCATGTAACCATCCAGACACATTCCCCACTTACAATATTTAAAAAGAACGTTGTAATGTAGTAAAAAACGTCCATAAAACGGCAAAATTGGCATTGTCTATTCACAGCATCTTCTGCCCCAATTTAAGCAGAAAAATCATTACACTTTTTCACAAGCACCATAACTTCACTAGTTTTGGACGAAATCCAAACATCGAAGACATTTTGTTTATTATCTGACCGTCTTTTTACAACCCTTCTTCTTTCATTATATAACTAGTGAGTCATGTTACGTTTTGTTTTTTAATTTAACCCTTTTTTTTAATAAAAGTAGCTTAAGTTACTCCTTATAATATTAACTATCAGCCAGTGAAAATCCTGTCAAAATCTGTTCAGACATTCCAGAGATTAGCGGCGACGAACAGATAGATAGACAAAGATGTGTTTGTTGTAAGTATCGTATGTTATTACATATTATGTATTTAGTAAGTTATTTATTTCTACAGGAAAATGAGAATAATGAAAAAATATATATTCTAATGTATAAAAATCTCGTGTCACAATGTTTGTTATCAAACTCCTCCGAAACGGCTGGACTGATTTTTATGAAATTTTTTGTGTATATTTTGCAGGTCTGAGAACATTCTATTTTTTATTACCCTAGGTGATAAGGGTGACCCTCTCCAGATTTTCATTTTTTATTTTTAGACAAAATTTTTATCATTATAGATTAATTTTTTGTGTATATTTGGTAGGTCTGAGAATAGGTCGGAGGTTATTTTTTGTTCCCTTAGGTGATAAGGGTGGTCCTCTCCAGATTTTTTATTTCTTAGACCAAATTATTATTATTTTTTGTTTATGATTTGGCATCAAAAAATACTTATAACTCTAAATTTTCATCCCTCGAGCACAGGCGGCGCCGCGGGACTTGCTAGTATGACGAAAGAAACTATTTCAGTATAATCAACATTATACAGAGTCTATGAATGATTAGGTTTAAGCAAAGGTATAGATCAGAACAAGTCAAAGTCAAAGTCAAATTCAAAATATAATAATTAATTATTTCTTTTAATGGCTTCCATGGAGTCAAAATATACTTTATTCAAATAGACTTTTACAAGCACTTTTGAATCGTCACTTTTACATTATTATACGAATTTAAATCAAGTGTCAGTCTGTAAGTCTGGGACTTGGGAGTAAACTACCACCGACTCGGAATGCTGTTCTGCCGAGAAGAGCCGGCGAGAAACTCAGCAGTTGCTCTTTTCAAAAATATTTGATTACAATATTTATATATTTATCCTACGTGAGACACAACAAGACATTAATCCCACACATTTACATCTTCTAAGTATTCACTGATGGTGTAATAAGCTTTATTCAATAATGTATTTTTAATTTTAGATTTAAATTGTTTTAAAGGCAAGCTCAATATGGAAAGAAAGAAGTACTTACGATATCTCTCCAAATGGCGCGAAGGCATCACGAAGGTTTTGCGTTTCTATCTCAGGACTCAGGTCCCCAACGAAGATGTGATAATGTTCTGAAACAAAAAATAATTTTAAGATAATGTACGTAAAATTCATTTTACAGCCTTACTTTTTGGAGTTGACCAATAGCAAGATAAAGATGGAAATATGTTAGGAAAGTAACAGACAGCGCCATCTAGTTCCGTGGTAAGCTACGAGGCTTGTGTTACGTATACCAGATAGTTGATACACTACACATATATAACTTTACATACATATCTATATATATAAAAATGAAACCCGTTTTCCGTTGTCACGACATAGCATGAAAACGGCTTGACTGATTTGGCTAATTTTGGTCTTGAATTATTTGTGGAAGTCCAGGGAAGGTTTTAAAGGTGAATAAATATGAAAGTTGTGCGGGAAAAAAAGGAAATTAAAAAAAATTATAACAGACGCGTGTAACGAAACGCATCAGTCGTCGCATTTTCCCGCTCTCGCCGATCCGTCTTCCCGCGAAAACCGCGACGTCTCGACCAATCATAGCCCAGCGCGCGCTACTACGCAATCGCGCCACGCGCGTCCCGCGCGTGCCATACGGATTCCCGCGCGGTTTCGACTGTGAGCAACACCTCCGCGTCAGTGAATAAAAATAATGTTATGTTTGTGGACAATTAATATAAGTTTTCTTTTTTTTCACTGAGTGGTTATTTTTTTTAACACACACGACCTAGTAGTTTTTATGAGAAGAATCCCACCGTAAAGAACTTTTGCTATAGTTTGGCTGCCCAACGAGTGGGCAAATAGAACTACAAACTGTGTTGTGTTCGTGTGTTCGCGAGTGTGGAAGATGCCGCGTACTAGAAGGCAAAGTCGCCGTCAGACGGAATTCTTCGATATGAATTCAGAAGGTGAAGAAATGGCGCCAACGCAAAGGTCTGCGGGACGTAACACGTCCGCGGCCGAGCAGTCGCCGCCGCCGCCGGCGTTCATTACAGCGAGTGACCTAGCCTCCATGATGACGTCCATGCAGCAAGCACAAGCCGACAATTTCGAGCGTCTGCTGACCAGAGTACTCGAAGTCCGGTTGCCATGTTCTACGCCCGCGCCGGCTATGGCCGCGCCGGTCTCACCTACACCGCCCCTTATGTCAGGAAACTTCGCCGGGTGCCATTCTCGATTCAGTGGATTGGCCGGTGAATCTCTGGACGGGTTCATTGACGCGATAGAAGCTTACAAAGATTGCGCGAACATAAGTGAAGAAAACGCTATTCGCGGCCTATCGATGCTCCTCACCAACGACGCAGCCACCTGGTGGCAGGGGATGAAAACCAGCGTGTCCAACTGGGGCGAAGCCCTACAGCATCTGCGCAGCGCCTTTGGTGACAGCCGACCTCCTCACAGGATTTATCTCGAGTTGTTCTCGAAGCCGCAAGGAGCAGAGTCGACGGAGCTATTCGTAGCTAAGGCCCGCGCACAGTTGGCGCGAATCCCGAGTGACCTTAGTGAAAAGGTCAAGTGTGACATGATCTATGGACTACTACATGTGAGAATCCGAAAACGATTACGACGAGAAGAATTTTCCGATTTTAATACTCTACTCCAAATGGCTCGGAGTATCGAGGAATCTACTAAGGAAACTTCGCGCGCCGGCACTTCAAAGAGCGCCGCCGCTGCAGCTGGAGCAGTTCCCCGCGCGCCGCAGGAGTCGCCCGCGCCAGCAACGACCGCCCCAGCGACGATAGCGCGGCCCTCATCGCAGCGACAGAGTCAGCGACCCTCGGGTTTTCGCCGTTCTGCAGCTGAAAAGCCTACGGAGGCTAAAAGTGATCAGTGCCAACCAATTAACAATAGTGAACCACGTTCGAGTAATATCTCGTGTTACGGGTGCGGCGAGAGCGGGGTAATGCGACGGAATTGTGCGAAATGTAATTCCCGGCAAACGTTTAGCGCTCTCGAGCTCGTACGGTCGGTGACCCCTGCAGGCCCAGCAGGAGCAGCAGCAAATGACGCCGGTAAGCCGTTCACGAGGGGTAAGTCGAAGAACTGTACTCAAACACTTTGTGAATTTAAATCAGTGATTCCTGTTGTTGATACTTGTAGTAGTAATAGTAGTGAATATGTTATTAATTCCCCTAGCGATAGCGATTTATGTGCTAATCCTAATGTTATACGTAAATATAGGCGTACACAACGTAAACATAAACATAACCTCTCTTGTCAATGTCCATCACGAAGTAGGGTGACCATGAATTTTTCGGGACAAACCCCGGAAATTTACGGTTCCAGTAGGGTGACTATGAATTTTTCGGGACAAACCGGGAAAAGTTGTGAATCGGGTAGGGTAACGGGAAATGACCCATATGAGAGGTCATTGACCTGTTTGTCGATAGGTTCCCTGCATAATGGCGTACTGCGTCGGCCTATTGTGGGTATCGAGATTTTGGGTATCCAGGGAAGGGGCCTACTTGATACCGCGGCCAAGGGTACTATTGCCGGTTCCTCACTCTACGCATTGCTGCAACAGCTGAATCAGCCTTTCACGTCATGCTCGATGCGTGTTAAGCTGGCCGACGGTTCAGCACCAACGCGCCGAATGTTATCCACTACTCTGGAGGTGAAGATTAAAGGTAAGAGTATTAATGTAGACTTTTATGTGTTCCCAGATGCCACCAACGCTGATACTTTGTTGGGCATTGATTTTATTAAAGCAGCTGGGTTGGAAATTAATTTTGGTTCTTCCACATGGCGCTTCAACGGTTGTGAGCAAGTTTACCCCTTGGAATATGAATATCCAACTGGTCTTCAGAATTGTTGTGCTACTGAGATCCTGAGAGAGGATGAGGGAATGATGCTGAGCTCTCCCGAGCGTGAGGAGCTAGCTTCTTTTTTACAGCATAACGATGATATCTTCAGACCAGGGGGAGAACCAACTCCGTACGCGGAACACCGTATAGACACCGGAGACCATCCGCCTATCACTGTCCCGCCTTATCGCCTCACACCTGCGAAGAAACAGCTGATGAAGACTGAACTTGACAAAATGCTCAAGGACGATATTATCGAGGAGTGCGAGTCTGCCTGGACGTCTCCAGCTGTTTTAGTCCCTAAGAAGGACAATAGCATCCGATTTTGCGTAGATTACCGCAAGTTAAACGCGGTCACCAAGACGGATAGTTATCCGCTTCCGCTCATAGATGAGCTTCTCCAGTTGACGAAACGTCATTGTTTTATGTCCTCTATCGATTTAAAATCAGGCTACTGGCAGGTACCGGTCCTTCCAGCTGATCGTGACAAAACCGCTTTCGTGACACCGTTTGGGACATTTCGCTTTAAACGTATGCCGTTTGGTTTAAAGAACGCGCCATCTACCTTCCAACGGTTGATCGATCGGTTCCGATCTGGCGCTAGTTTGCAAGGTGTTGTCATTCTAGCGTATTTGGATGATCTACTGGTAATTTCAGAGGATTTCAATAGCCATCTAGAGGACCTACAGAAGGTATTCGACAGGTTGCGTATGTTCGGGTTACGGGCTAACCGAGCGAAATGTTTCTTTGCTCGCCCAGAGATAAATTATCTGGGACACGTTATTACTCCTGACGGTATCAAACCCGATCCCACTAAAGTGGACGCAGTCCTGCAGATACCCAGCCCCAAGGACTTAAGGCATTTAAAATCTTTCTTACAGACCTGTTCGTGGTTCCGGAAGTTTATTCCCAATTTTTCACAGGTGGCCAAATCTTTGACGGTTTTAACGCGGAAGAACGAGCCCTGGAGGTGGGAATCAGAACAGCAAGAAGCTTTCCAGGCTCTGAAGGACAAGTTAACCTCGGCACCTATACTAGTTCAAGCCGACTATACTAAAGAGTTTGTTTTGCGAACAGACGCCAGTAACCATGCTTTAGGAGCTGTTCTCTTACAGGGAGATGGTCCTGAGGAGAGACCTATAGAATATGCAAGTCGTTTGCTAACACCTGCCGAGATGAATTATACCACCACTGAGAGGGAGGCCTTAGCGGTTGTTTGGGCAACCGATAAGTTCCGTGGCTATCTAGATGGGCACCCTATCGTTGTAAAGAGTGACCATCAGCCCCTCAAGTGGCTCTTAACCTTAAAAACGCCTAACGGACGTCTCATTAGGTGGGCAATGAAATTGCAGGCCCTTGATATCCGTTATGAGTACACTCCAGGGAAAGCTAATGTTGTGGCTGACGCCCTGAGTCGACCTCATTGTCCTCAGTGTGACGACGCCGCCGATATGGGAAGCTGTGATGTCTGCAGTGTCATCGTGGACTTACCCAGTGCTAGTTCCGCAGAACTCCGCAAGGAACAGCTCGATGATCCCGAGGTTGCGAAGATCATAAATAGCCTTGAGGGTAAGGAACCTGACGACACTCAGTGGTTAGGTAGAGGGTACATCATGAACCAGGGTGTTCTATATCGGTACCTCCCTGACACTGACACTGAACAGCCACAGCTCGTCGTGCCGCTTACCATGCGTGACAAGATCCTGAAGGAATTCCACGACGCTCCCACAGCTGGTCACCAAGGGGTTGAGCGAACCTACAATCGGATCAGCCGAAATTATTATTTCGTTGGGATGCGGAAGTACATTTCAGATTACCTAAAGACCTGTGAAGAGTGCCAGCGCTATAAGGCATCCAACCAGAAGCCCGCTGGACTCCTACAGACACCTATCCTAAATCAGCGTGGAGAAGTACTTGCCATTGACTTGTTCGGGCCCTTACCAGAAGGCGAACATGGTGAGAAATGGGTACTCTTAGTAGAAGATACAGCCACGAGGTGGGTAGAGTTGTTTGCTTTGACAGAAGCCACCGCTGAGATATGTGCGCCTGTACTCATCGACGAGTACTTCCTCAGGTATGGTTTTCCGCGCCGCATCATATCAGACAACGGTGTCCAATTTGTTTCCGCCACCATGCAACAGTGCATGTTTATCCTTGGTATCCACCAAAACCTGATACCGCTGTATCATCCCGAGGCGAATCCTGCCGAACGGAAGAACCGAGACTTACGTACTCAGCTGTCGATTTTAGTTAAAAACAACCACCGTATGTGGCCTAAGTTTTTATCGTCAGTACGGTTCTCGATGAACAGCGCCACCTGTTCCTCTACAGGAGCTAGTCCCGCCCAGCTGATGTTTGCTAGGGAGATGCGTACGCCATTCGATGCGCAGCATGATTTACGGGCTATATTGGATAAGGAGAATTTCCTTCCTCAAATCACTCCGTATCTCCGTAGATTCTTAGATAATTGGGATGTTATCCGGGATAGTGTAGAACGACAACAGGATAATCGAAAAAATCAAGCTGACAAGACCCGAGAGACTGTAGGTTACCAGGTGGGTGACTTCGTTTTTATTACTACTCATCTGCTTAGTGACGCTTCTAAGGGTAGGACCCGTAAGTTCATGCCGAAACGTGATGGACCCTATCGCATTAGTAAAATAGTTAGCCCTACTACCTACGAAGTCACTGATTTGGATTCGAAGCTGTTGGGAAAGTTTCATTCTTCTGACTTGAAGCTTTACCGTAACACGTCAGGTCAGGTCTCAGCTCCAGTGCAGCCTCGGCGCCTTCGTGGACGGCCCCGTCATTCTCGTAATGTTTGTGCCGAGCCACCTACGGGACGTTTGAGTGACTCGGAGGGGGAGAGTATAACAGACGCGTGTAACGAAACGCATCAGTCGTCGCATTTTCCCGCTCTCGCCGATCCGTCTTCCCGCGAAAACCGCGATGTCTCGACCAATCATAGCCCAGCGCGCGCTACTACGCAATCGCGCCACGCGCGTCCCGCGCGTGCCATACGGATTCCCGCGCGGTTTCGACTGTGAGCAACACCTCCGCGTCAGTGAATAAAAATAATGTTATGTTTGTGGACAATTAATATAAGTTTTCTTTTTTTTCACTGAGTGGTTATTTTTTTTAACACACACGACCTAGTAGTTTTTATGAGAAGAATCCCACCGTAAAGAACTTTTGCTATAAAATCTTTATAACATTAATGGCGTTTGACGTATCATGTTATTACCGTTGCCATGGTGCGTGCAATGGTAATTAAATCAGCGAATACATACTGGGAGGTGCGAAGTAAATGTTGTTTTGCGAATGCGTAATAAAACATTTCACCGGGAGGAAAAGTTTATAAAAAATTTATATGTGGACAGAACAACGTCTGTCGGGTCCGCTAGTATATTATAATATTACTCAAGAAACATTCGTGAACACGTAATCGAATTAATTTTTTCAGAGTAAAAGTGGAAAAAACCTCTCTAAAGTAATATTCCGAAATTGGTTGAAGTCATGAATTAGGTTTAAAATTATCCAAGATCAATATCTCTTTGTGGAAACTTTGTGCTTCAAATAATATATTCTATTCAAGGTATTACATGAAGTTTAGATTATATTACTTCTATAGTAGTCGAAGCATTGAATACAAATCTGGAAGCTGGAGCTGATACATTTGTAATTTGATAATGTAGCTGTGAAGATGGACATCTAAGCGGCTTTTGAAGTTGAGCCACAATTCTGAGATAACTTTAGTAGTTACCCAATTATACTAGAAGGAGGGTACTGTTTTCAAGTACGTGTCTGTGTATATTACGTGTATATCTATATATAAATAAAATTGAAGTGTCTGTTTGTAATTTCAAATTAACAGCTTTTCACTAAATGCATATGAAAGTATATATGGTAGTAACATCAAAAAATATTTTTTGAAGTGAAACTTCCTTAGAATGCGTCACGATAAAAAAAGAAATACATAAAAGTATAGGATTAAGTCGGAAAGAATGAGATAGAATACACTCCCATGTTGCCATGGTAACCGTTGTTTATTTTTTGACATTTCTTTTTTTATATACATTCATCTCATTGTTTTGACGATTTACTGAAGTTTTTGACGTGACAACGTCTTAAATTAGGTTGCGGCTGGGAGTCACTTATGAAAAAGTGTAACGCTCGGTAACGTTACGATGAGTCACCGAACGAGAGAGAGGCCCGCCGAATGCCTTGCGTCTCTCTCCCACTCAACTATTAAAATATATTTCTATAGTTAAAATTTGTGCAATTCTTATTTTCATTCAATTCCTTGTTCCTATTGTGCAATTTAATTATATTCATATCAATAAATATTCTACCGAGAAAAAGACGTTGTCACGTAAAATCTTCGCCCGTAAAACCGACTTTACAGGCAACCATTTTTTTAAATTTTTGTCTGTCTGTCTGTTTGTTCCGGTTAATCTCTGGACTCTGAAACCGTTATTTTGATAAGAAAGAGTAGAACAGTTAATTAATTTAAAAGCGATGATAGTTTAAATGATTATAAATACAAAATTATATAAAATAATTGTTTAAAGAGAGAAAAAAGGACTCTGACCTAATTTGGCTAACCTTTTCGATTATAAGAAAAATATGGCGCTACATAAAAATGTTATATAGATTAAGTAGTTAGTGGTGAAACACTTGATTTGAAACGGAATAAAACGGGTTCTAATCTCGAGTTGTACATATTATCACGTGTGATCATTTCTAAGATTACCACTTGTCATACGGTGAAGGAAAACATCGTGAGGAAACCTGCTTGTTTAAGAGAAACTAGCAAGCTCTTGAAAGACTTGTAACTGATCTAACCTAGTCCTCGGGGATGTTAGTAAAATAAATAATAAATAAATAAATATGTTGGGACATTATTACAACAGCGCCATCTAGTTCCGTGGTGAGCTACGAGGCTTGTGTTACAGATACCAGATAGTTGATAAACTACACTTATTATTTTAAATACATACATATTATAAATATTAACACCCATGACTGGAGTACAAACCTTCGAGCTCAACAAATGAATGCCCCCAGCGGGACTCGAACCCGCGACCGATGGCGCAGAAAGTAGGGTCACTACCAACTGATCCAAACGTATCGTGTTAGTATTGAACATACATCTGTAGTGTATATACATAAGAAAATCAATTTTTAAAATTTGTCTGTCTGTTTGTTCCGGCTAATCTCTGAAACGGCTGGACCGATTTTGACGGGACTTTCACTCGCAGATAACTAATGTTATAAGGAGTAACTTAGGCTACTTTTATTTTATTAGGAAATTATAAAAGCCGCTTAATTTGTTTTAACTTTCGCCCAGCGAAGCCAGTACATATTAAAAAAACTGGCATTTCCCACCCTATACTTGTTATACAATAAGTTGCGACACTCATTCGCCGTTTTCCTTTTATTATATTCCCAAGTAAACTCTTCACATAAAGTCAAATAAAAAGTAACATTTCGAACCCTTCCAAGGTCTTTAAATTCCAACCATTTGGAAAACTCAGAATTACCCCGAAAATGTCCCAGGAAATTTTAACCCTTATGTAAAAAGAATAAGGGTTAGTTTTACGTAAAATGTGGATAGAATGTTTTATTTAATCGATATTGGTCTAAAAGACCTTTTAAAAATCTTTTGTAGATTTTATTTCAAGTTATAGTTATAATTTAAAGAACGATCTCTCTTAATACGTATTTAATACAACTTCAAGTCACAGGTCGGGTCAAGTTTAAAACTAAACAAATTAAAATAAAAGATTTAATACACAGTGTCATCTAGTCCCGTGGTAAGCTACGAGGCTTGTGTTACGATACCAGATAGTTGATACACTGCACATATATAAATTTAAATACACGCTTGTTATAAATACACACAATTGTCTTAGTAACGTCCAGCAATCTGGCCGGGCGTGAAGCCAAGAAACCCGCTAGGAGGGCGCACTTCAGTGGGCGCCGGTTGCGGGTTGCTCCTGGTACTTCTCTGATAGCAGAGTGGACTATGGAGCAACCCCTTGGCTGTTTGGTCTGCTTCAGCAGCCCGGGAAGTCGGGGCAGAGGGGTTGAATGCGTGAGTGATTCTGCGACGCCCCATTAACACGGGTAAGGTAAGTTGGCTTTAGGCCAGTTAGTCCTACATAATCACGTGTTTTCTACAAGTGGTATGCGTATTTTCCAAGGATAAAAAATATACTAATCTACCTACATACATTTTAATTAAATAAACCAAGCAAACCCGAAGCAAAGAGCTAGTTAACCTTAAATAGGTTACAGAACTATAGAGTTACAAATGAAAGGCGCGTGTAAACAAAAAATGGCGCGTTTTCGTTTGAAGCAATCGTTCAAATTAAAACTTTTTACATTCATTAGTTTTCAACCGATTGAAAAAAGACCAGTTAGTTTCCAGTTTGTAATAGCTAGAAAAGTTCATGTCTTAATGCTACTAGTATGAACGAAGTAAATGTCAAAGCAAAAATAAACGGTTTTTATAATGTTCTAATAAAATAAAAGTAGCCTAAGTTACTCCTTATAACATTAGCTGTCTGCGAGTGAAAGTCCCGTCAAAATCGATCCAGCCGTTTCAGAGATTAGACGGAACAAACAGACAGACAGATAGAAATTTAAAAAAAATCCTATTTTTGATATAAGTACCGTATATACTTTCATATGCATTTAGTGAAAAGCTGTTACTTTGAAATTATAAACAGACACTTCAATTTTGTTTATATGTACTGATAATGTATTTAAAGTTATTAAATCAACTATCTAGTATCCGTAACACAAGCCTCGTAGCTTACCACGGAACTATATGGCGCTAGTTTGCTCTTTACGTTTTAAACTACCAACTATACTGTAACATCACTAGATTTTTAATAAGTCTATCTCAGTACCAACAAAATTCCATCAAAATTTGTTCATCCGTTTAAACATAAAAAATTTTGCTCAGTTATAAAAAAATCCGAATCTCTTTAATCGGTCTCTCCCGTGACTATGATTGCTGTAAATCATTCGAAACGTCGGGAACTAAAAATCAAAATAAATCCGTGACAAAATCCGAAAAGGTAGTTTCATTTATAATATCGAATATTCGCGTAAACCTTAGAAAATACTATAAGAAAGTACTATAAAAACAACCCTAGCAGTGGAAAACGGTTAGGTTATTTTGTAGTGTCTTTTTACTCGAGTGTTCTCTTTTTCCTAGTAATTGCATGATTCATTATTCTGAATTATAAAGAAGTGTGCAAAACTTAGAACTGAATGACTTTCTTGTGTAGAAAATAAATAAATATCTTCAGACATTATTACAAAAGCGCTATCTAGTTCCGTGGTAAGCTACGAGGCTTGTGTTACGGATACCAGATAGTTACTACACTACACGTATAACTCTTAAATAGATACATATTATAAATATAAACACCCATGACTGGAGTACAAACATTCATGCTCAACAAATGAATGCCCCCAGCGGGACTCGAACCCGCGACCGCTGGCGCAGAAAGTAGGGTCACTACCAACTGAGCCATACGTGTCGTCAAATATAACTATGTACTAGTCAGCACTACAATTTTCGAGTTTCACTCAAATCTTAAAGCAGTTACAGTGTGCGTACATACATACACCCAAACTGTTATATTAATTGGCATATTATAATATCTCGTCTAAAGTAATGTTATTTTATTTAGTCTTGTACGTCCCACTGCTGGGCGTGGGCTTCTCTTCAGTACAAAAGGGATCAGGCCATAGTAAGTGCTGGCAGACTGAGCTGTCTTTGACAAATTGCTATGTTCTTTCAGACATGCAGGTTTCCTCATGATGCTTTCCTTGACCCGGGGCTTGAACCCGCCTCACTCGGTTACCTAAGCGAGCCTGTTACTACTGCTTTACTATATCTTTTTTTTAAATTTCTTATAATTCCAAGAAAAAACCTGCCATTCAACAAAAATAGGGAGCAAGAGGCAGAATAAACACAACAGTTTTTTCTTTGCAGTCGGTTAAAAATAGTTTTTCTATGAAACATATTACGTCATTTGATAAAAGTTAAGGCATTGGCTTCATTACTTAACATCCGGGAAAAAAGGGTTCCCGCGGGAATGAACTTGAATATGAAATTTCTAACATTAGCATTCCTATGGTAGAATTACGACATGGTTTAATCCCGTGGGATACATATATAGTGTTTAACGCCTAGAAAAAAATCTATGTACATTTATACTAATATTATTATGATGTATAAAAATAAATATATTGGGACACAGCTAGCGACTCACCCTCGCTTCGCTCGGGTTCGTCCCCAGGTGTAACCTCTTTAGTATAGTTTAAAAATGACGTAATTTCCATATATAATCGCGTAAGAAACGCTTTCATTCGACCGTTTTTTCTCCGATTCACTTTGCAAAACGGACTACCACGTAAAAGCCTTTTTATTTTTCGGTTTTTTTTATAACCTATGACACTCAGCAATAATGTGGCTTTCTATTGGTGAAAGAATTTTTAAAATCGGTTCAGTAGATCCCGAGATTAACCCTAACAATTTAACAAACACACAAACTTTACTTCTTTATAATATTAGTATAGATTACAACAGCGGCATCTAGTTCCGTGATAAGCTACGAGGCTTGTGTTACGGATACCAGATAGTTGATACACTAACTTTACATACATACATATTATAAATATAAACACCCATGACTGAAGTACAATTCGTGTTCTATGAAGCCCCCAGCGGGACTCGAACCCGCGACCGCTAGCGCAGAAAGTAGAATAGAATAGAAATATATATTAATACTTATAATTTACTTAGATTTACGTGAATTTAATTCTGTTTTTGCGGAAAGTGAGAAAATACTCGAAATAAATCCGTAAAAATAATCTAAAAGATAATTTTCAGTTCACAACAACATGTTGAAAAATAAGTGTCAAGGCTTTGTAGTTGAACTTTCGTTTTGAACTCAATGAACTCAATTTCACGAGAAGCTATTCATGAATATTAAACAGTGTATGATTATTGAATTACTTGGTACGGTCTGTTTGTTTGTAGCTATATGTATATATAACGAAATGGTATTTACTTACTGACCCTCTTGAAGCAAGTTCTATAGACTAGCAACTCACCCACGTTCTGCTCGGGTCGTCCCTGGGTTTTGAACGGTTTTAATAGAGAAGATTTATTTTAATAGAGATATCAGGCAGTGGTAGCCCAGCGGTAACGCGTCGCTTGTATAACCGAGTGATGCGGGTTCAAATCCGGGTCTCGCACTTCTGATGTTTTCATGTGCGAATCATTTCTATCATGATTACCACTTGTCTTACGGTGAAGGAAAACATCGTGAGGAAACCTGCATGTCTGAGGAAACCTAGCAAGTTTTCGTAAGACATGTGAAGTCCGCCAACACGCACTAGGCCAGCGCGGTGGACTATATATTTTTAACGTCCCACTGCTGGGGGTGGGCCTCCCTCAGTAGGAGGGGGATCAGGCCATAGTCCACCGCGCTGGCCTAGTGCGTGTTAGAGGACTTCACATGTCTTACGAAAACTTGCTAGATTTTCTCAGACATGCAGGTTTCCTCACGATGTTTTCCTTCACCATAAGACAAGTGGTAATCATGATAGAAATGATTCGCACATGAAAATATCAGAGGTGTGAGACCCGGATTTGAACCCGCATCACGCGTTACCGCTGCGCTACCACTGCCTTGAACTTGATAATAACAATATTGAACTCACGACCTCCCACCAAAGGTGGACAACGACGATTATAATCTAACTTTTTTTCATTCAATTTATTATAATATCCTATTGTTCTTGTTACGAAGTTAAAATTGAAAAGGGTCTCGAAGGACCAACGTCCGGTGCAAAAATTTGACAATTGTACGTTATAATAATTTCCCTGGTGTTTTTTGGGGATTGTTTAAAAAATTAAGTCAAACCCGGATTGACGATGTCGTTAATATAAAATGATTTAAATTTGATCAACAAATCTATTGATTTACCCGACTGTAGAGGTGAAAGGAGGGTTGTATGTTTGACTTGTATATACATAATTGTTCGATCCAATACTATAATAAATGACTCAACTAATGTTTTTTTAATGGAAACAAACGGTGAAAATAAAAAATATAATAAAAAAATTAAGAACATAATCATAACAAAACTGTGCAATGAAAATGTGGTGGAGAATTTTATTGAAATTTTTATTATTGTCAATGAGAAGCCAAAATCTATAGTTTTTTGATTTTTTGTGGCATTACGAGAAAACAACAGAGGGCCTAGACAATGTAACAATCGATTATCGAAAACGATAGTAGAAATGTCCAAAATGTATGGGTTTGACATATGCCTTAGATATGTCACGTGATCTGTTGTCAACGAATAGATGATGGTAGACAATGTACATTCATTTCAATTATTAGTGATTTAAAGTTCAAGATGCATACGCTGCGTTTAAACGATGACGATTGTAGAAATCGAATCGCTTCATAACGAATGCCGGTTGTCTATAGGCCCTGGACAAATTTCGTATGATTATAGCTGGTTTTCCGGGTACTTTTTACACTTAAATAAATAGTTTGAAATAAATCTATAGTTTCGGATTTATCTTCGTTTTTAGTTTGGTTTTAAAGAGAAGAATATTCAAGAATAAAATCGTTTTTCCAATGAAATCAAACCTTGGTACATCGAAAATCGATCGCTTGGCTTCGTCCCCGGCTGGATTGCCGGACGATATCGAGGGTCCTTACATTGAGGGGTTATCAGAGAAGTACCTGGACCAACCCCATACAAAATGACCCCTTACGTCGTAGGCTTAAGGGCTCGTTCTTAAATTATTTAGGTTATTTTAACTTGTAGGTGCGAGACTTGGTATTATGTTTGTAGGTCAGATTCGTGCGAATACATTATTTATACAAATTTACATAGAACGTTGATGAGGCGCTAACAAGGGTGCTATTAAGGTGTTTACACACGACACGACGTTTCTTAAAAGAAACGCGCGTTTTGAAATGTAAGGAAAGATAGAGTTTTAGGCGTTAAAATAATTATAATATTAAGGCATCGAAGAACAAGATAGTAATTCAATGTGAGAAACCATAATTGTTTAAAATCTGATATGCTATGTTCTTAACGGGTTGAAAAATTTTGATAAGCTCTACTTCTCGGACCACGTAAATTCTAAAATAGTTAGATTTATAAGGTGCCAGTTATTAGCATTTAGATTTGACTAAACAAAATCTGTGACAAAACAACATTAAGTACTCGTATATAGTTAAAAAAATATTTTTCTAACATTAAAATACCCTAAATTTAAAAAAATATCGGAAAAGTTTGATTACAAATTCAAAAACATTTTGGTTACCTTACTCATAGAAATATTAATTTGAAAGGTTTTCAATCGCGCGTTTTAATAACATTAAACGCGATATTACGTTTAAAATGTATAGTGTGAAAGGGCTTTAGAGTATTCTTAATGAAATATGCATATCTTACTTACAAGATAGGCCTCAAAGGGTGCAGAGAAAGTTATGATATCGACACACTTAAGGAGTAAACATTGTAACTGTGTTTCAATAATTAATATTTAAACTAATTGACATCTTAGTAGATATTTCAGGCTGAAAACTTCTGGATAGTGAACTTTTTTTTTTATGGGACAAAGGGGGCAAACGGGCAGGAGGCTCACCTGATGGTAAGTGATCACCTCCGCCCATGGACATCTGCAACACCACAGGGCTTGCAGATGCGTTGCCGGCCTTTCAGGAAAGGAAGGGAGGGAGGAGGGAGAAGGACGGGAGTAGGGATGGGGAGTGGGCCTCCCGGACTCTCACTTACCGGACGAAACGCGACAGCATAGCTGCCACTTCACGCCGGTCTTCTGTGAGAGAGTGGTACTATACGGGGCGTGCCGGCCCATTCCGCTGCTACCCGAAAGTAACAAGCATGGCACTACCACGTTTCTAATAGTTAAAGAATTATCAAAATCGGTGCAGTAATTTCTATATTTATGTAAATATGTTGGGACATTATTACAACAGCACCATCTAGTTCCGTGATAAGCTACGAGGCTTGTGTTACGGATACCAGATAGTTGATATGCTACACATATAAATTTTAAATACATACATATTATAAATATAAACACCCATGACTGGAGTACAAACATTCGTGCTCAACAAATGAATGCCCCCAGCGGGACTCGAACCCGCGACCGCTGGCGTAGAAAGTAGGGTCACTACTAACTGAACCAAACGTGCCGTCTAATATATGTATTACAAATATCTATGTATTACAAATGAATATAAAGAAATAAATAATATTTGTTCTTCATAATTTTCGTAGACTAAGCCCCGCCCTCGTTTCGGGTTAGTCTCTAAGGGCGTTTATTTTTTTCGAGCGGAACTCTAATGCTTTTTCTTAAATAAAATTACCCTAACTTACGCCGTATAACATAAGCTATATGCCAGTGAAAGTCCCGTCAAAATCGGTTCTGACGTTTTGAACTTTAGCGGGAACGAACAAACAGACAGACAAAAGATCTATACATTGTGTTTTTTTCATATATGTACAATATTTAGTAAAAATATTACAAACAGAAGACTTACAACTACAATAACTATAGTCTTTAGATTTTTTCTGTGACCGCATCATGAGTAAACTACTGAAAAAAATTCTCGTTGCTGCAGTAGCAATGTGTGCAGGAGATATTATAGTGCAGCTCATGTACGCGCAGAAACAAGTGCACTCTCTGTTCCTATCACTCTCATACTCCGGTGGGACGACACGAGACATGACCAGTGAAAGCTAAGGCGCAGGACCGAAGGCTTTACATGCTCTCCGAGGCACGGAGAACACACCGCCAACTTTCGACTCCGAACTGTTAATGAGACTTTCTAAACAGACTCAATAACTACTCGTAAACTTGGCCCGACCCTGGACTCGAACCCAGGACTTCCGGACGTGCCTCAAAACGTAATAGTCGCAAACGTAGTTTCGACATACTAACGTTTAACCATTTTCTTATTTATATACAACATAATGTAGAGTTTGCGTTAATTACGAATAGTTGCTTGAATTGTAAACAATTTTAGCTTCGAAACAATCCCGGGCCCGGGATCGCGTCTGAATATTAATAAGAACGGGATTAGGTTAGGCCAACCCTAACTTGAAAGTTGGGGTACTTTTGGCTCATAAAATTGTTTTCTTACTGTTATCAAAGTTTACGTTTCGGGACACTTTTATTGAGAGTTGTTTCTGAAGTAAAAACTGGTTGGATTTGAATTGAATTATATAATTGCTGTTTTAAAACAGTATTTTGGAAGGTTATTTTAAAGTATAAGCGATTGTGTACGGGGTTTTCTTGTATATAAATCACTTTTAACTGTTAGTATATATTTTTTTCAGAAATTAGATATTTCCTTCAGTAAAAATATTCTTTAATAAATAAATAAATAAATATGTCAGGACATTATTACAACAGCGCCATCTAGTTCCGTGGTAAGCTACGAGGCTTGTGTTACGGATACCAGATAGTTGATATACTACACATATAAATTTTAAATACATACATATTATAAATATAAACACCCATGACTGGAGTACAAACATTCGTGATTAGCAAATGAATGCCCCCAGCGGGACTCGAACCCGCGACCGCTGGCGCAGAAATAGGGTCACTACCAACTGAGCCAAACAAGTCGCCTCGTTGTTTAAAATGTTGATCGAGATTACCAGGTACCATCATACCGAATTATATCAAAGTCTGTCCGATCGTTTTTACAGACAAGAATTCTAAAAAGTACAGAGTCAGCCTCTGTATCGTTAATAATGACTATATCAATAAGATTTTTTTAAATATATTCAATGTACAGACAGAGACTCAGTTAGAATTTTATTATATACTAGCGACTCACCCTCGCTTCGCTCGGGTTCGTCCCTATGAGCCCCCTTTAGAATAAAATTTTCACGAACTTTGAATGTCTTACTTATTTATATCTAATCAATAGCTTAAAGAAGCTCAAGCTTCTAGCTTTAAAAATGACGTAATTTCCATATTATAAACCTTCATCCCCTATTTCAACCCTTTACACCCCTTTCTTCACCTTGAAAAGTAGCTTATGTCCTTTCTTAGGCTTTAGACTATCTGTGTAGCAAATTTCATTAAAATCGGTCCAGTAGTTTTTGAGTTTATTCGTTACATACAAAAATACAAATCTTTCCTCTTTATAATATTAGTATAGATTATTATTAGTATAGAAGTACATAGATGTCCTCCTGACCGATATCTGTCACAGCGGCCAATTAACTAGCCAACTACGGGAGATATTAGAGCGCAGTGTGTGCGAGGGAGAGAGATAAATAAGACCGCTCTCTGTCTCTCTCACATCGGGGTTGAAGCTGTGATCTGTACTCTGTAGAAAAATTTGAAGTAAAAAATTCAACAAAAATAATAATTCTGTAATACTACAGACAAATTTTCCGGGATTAACGGGATTAGTGTAATGGCTCGGACATCTCTAGAGTATGCTTGAAATGAATGTTGGGTTTTAAGATACGAAATATTTTTTGCGAAATAATAAAGATGAAAGCAGTAATAGCCCAGTCGTGATGTCCTCGCTAAGGGACCGAATGAAGCGGGTTCATATCCCGGCTTGGAATATCTAATTGGCAATTTATTTTCACTATGATTATTATCATTTGTTGTACGGTGAAGGAAAACATCGTGAGGAAACCTACTGTGTGCAGAGAACCTAGCTAATTTTGCCAAGAGACCAAGTGACAAGTGTAGTTGATTGTTGATCCTTCTCTTATTAAAAGGAGACTCAAGCCCAGCAGTGGGCCATTAAAAATTGGTGAATAATACTTTCTTAGGTTTACGCGAATATTCGACATTGCAAATGAAAATACCTTTTCGAATTTTGTCGTGGATTTATTTTGATTTTTAGTTCCCGACGTTTCGAATGCTTTACAGCAATCATGGTCACGGGAGAGACTAAGGTATTTGACGTCTCAGAGGTTTATATACTTGTTACAGACAGTGCCTACCCACAATTTACAAAGAAAAAAAAATCGAAAATTTTCAAAAATTAAAGAATAAAACGTGGGGAACTAAAAATCAAATTAAATCCGCGACAAAATCCGAAACGATAGTTTCATTTATATTTTCAAATATTCTCGTAAATCTAAGAAAATATTATAAACAATTTTGTTATAAACTTGAGCAAACAAACCCACAACAAAACAAAAAAAATATTCAAAACGGTCCAGCCGTTTCAGTTGGCGAGACTAACGAACTGCAATTATTTATATATATTTATTCTAGTTTTGTTGCATGTTGGGTAAAGTTTTTTCAGCTATCAAACGAGACGAACTGAATGTCCGCGAAAAAGGAGAAAAAATATCGCTAGAGCTCAAAACTGTGTATAAAGAGGTTCGTACTCTTTATTTTCAGATGATAATTTACTTCGAAAAGCCTGAGCTTTTTATGAGAAAATAGAATTTATGTCTACTGACCGAATAAGGGTTTATAGAATTGTATGCATTGGTTAGAATATGGTTCCGTAATAGTTTCATTTTAACCCCTTTTTCTTAACCCCTAGGGGTTCAATGGATTACCGTTAATCTTAGAGGTTCCCATTTGGGGTTGAAATATGTTGACGATACGTTTAGCTTTCGTAGTGACGCTACTTGCTTCGGGTTCTAGTCCCTAAAGGGGCAGTTACGGTACGGTACGGTAACTGCCTCTGTGGTGGTGGTGGTAGTGGCTAGCATGTACAGTTGCACACTGGAGGTCCTGGGTTCGAGTCCCGGGTCGGGCCAAGTTTAGTTATTGAGTCTTTCTGTTTCATAAGCCTCAGTAACAGGAGTCTGGACATTATTACGGTACGTACGTATGTTAACGGTATCTCAGAAATAACATATTTTCTCGGTTGTCTCGGATTTTGATCAAAATCTTTCTAGTGGATTTCTCATTAGGCGGTCACAGACAGACATACAAAAATATAAAAAACAATAGATTCGGCCTCTTTATCGATAATAATGACCCTTTTAATAATATTTTCCAAAAAATGTTTAGTGTACAGATTCGTCTTAAAATTTTATTATACGTACCTATGTATAATCTAATTACTTACATCAATCAAAATGGTAAAAGGTTATATAATTGAAGCGAATTTTTCGAATGTGGTTTCAGAGATCAAATCGTACAAACAAACAAAACAAACTGACTTTATATATTATGTTGGGAAAAATAAATACATTTGACATTATTACAACAGCGCCATCTAGTTCCGTGGTAAGTTACGAGGTTTGTGTTACGGATACTATAGTTGAAATACTATACCTACATATGTAAATTTTAAATAAATAAATATTATAAATATTAACACCCATGACTGGAGTACAAACACAATTCGTGCTCAACAAATGAATGCCCCCAGCTGGACTCGAACCCGCGACCGCTGGCGCAGAAAGTAGGGTCACTACCAACTCAGCCAACGGTGATGTCAAAATATATAACATTAGTATATACTATAGATAGAAGCATTCGATAAAAGTGTAACTTTTAAAGTAAATTTCCTTTATCACAGATCAAAGGTTATCTTCAAAGAACATGTAACATTGATGTTTTAACTTTATGCGAAATAAATACAAGGAACAGTGAAGAAGTTGGGTTATTCAATAGCTATAATAAAATTACCGATGTAGAACTGTTCATTGAATCGAATTTGACTTTATAAGGTTTAATAAATTCTAATAAATCGACCCCGCCTTGGCCATGCCATATAATGATATAGCCCTTTTTACCCTCCCACTGCTGGGGGTTGGCCTCCCTTAAATACGAGGGGAATCAGGCCATAGTCCACCATGCTACAAGTGTTGGACTGAGCATGTCTTTCAAAAACTTGCTAGGTTCTCTCAGACATGCAGGTTTCCTCACGATGTTTTCCTTCACCGTAAGACAAGTGGTCATCATGGTAGAAATGATTTGCACATGAAAATGTCATGGCTTTCTGTGTGTTGTATGCATCAATACGTTTCCCACCAATAAAAAAGTTTTTAAATACATTAAAAATCTAGGTACGCTGAGATAAGCGAGAATGTCTGATAATTATTAAAAAAACGGACAATTCCGCGGTAACAGCTAGTTGTCTTAATATTTTCCTTTGCTTGAGGATAAAAGATTTCGAAGGAACATTGAAAAAATAGATGGGAACAAAAAAAACAATGACATGGAAACTGGTATGCCTTGTTATGTTTGGGTGTACCGTGTGTCATAAGCGAAAGCGATTTTTACGTTTTTTTTTTTAATTTCTGTTGTGTTTATTAAATTAGTGTGACTTATTTACATTATGTTATTCATTTTAACGTATATGTAAAATATTAGCCTTAATAGTTATTATACGTATTTGAAACTACCCCGTCACAAAACTAAAGAACTTCAATTTTTGCAGCTACGTTATTAAATTCAAATAAAATTTCCAATACGTCTGGTAATTAAGTTCTTCTCTTTCCGATAATAATGATTTATATAAGTGGCGCTGTTATCTCTAAATGTGATCAGTGCTCGGACAAATTCTATATCGAGCCCACCAGTTTAATCTAAATCATTATTATTAATTAGTCTAACGGATATATAGGCTATTGTATACATGTTATATAAACTGTCTATTAAATAATTGCCCTTGATCAATAGATTCATGAGGGTATCACATAAGATATAGCCTATTATGTATATATGAATTGTCCATCCAATAACTGTCCTTGACCGATAGATTCATGAGAGTAAAGCGATGGTAGGCAATTCTTACTATTCAAAAGAGATTGGCGCTATCTTAGAATTTCTTTTAAGATAAAAAAGTTAAGTAACGATAATTTCATAACTATGCCTGATCATAATATTAAAAAAAAATGAGGTTGCCTTTTTGTTTTAGACATACTAAGATTTTTCCTATTTTTGTATTGAAAATGAACTAATGTGATATTTGAATAACTTCTAAAATATTTGTGTTAATCGGTATCAATTATAATATGTAACAATTAATTACTTTTGAGACGAATCTGAATTTCTCGCGTGTCTTAGATTGCTGTTTTGAGATGTGTGTGTGTGTGTCCAAAAAAGAAAATAAATTCGCAAGATAAACCCAGACGATATTTCATTTGAAAAGTCAAAGTAATTACTTTCTTACGCCACTGAACATATTCTTATTGTTACATTGATTTACAAAAACACAAGATACACAATTAATTTCTCGTCCTCAAAAAGAAGTGCAGAATTAGGAATTGTTCACTCTACACGTATATCTTTTTTGTTCATTGTTTTTCGTATGATAAAATTAAAATGCACGTTGTAAATCTAAAGGGTCCAAGTGCCAAAAAAAACGAAAAACAAAATTATTATTTCGAGCCTAATAATATCAAAAAGGAAAAAAGTGAAAATAGGAACAGGTTCTTTTATACACACATGAAGTTGAAGTTAGGTGCCAAGTCAATTTTATTGTTTTTTTAAAATATTTTGAAATAATTAAATTAGCACTTTACACCTTTTAGACTTACAACCATTTAATTTACTTCGAACTAGCGACCCCTTGCTTCGTCGGGTTCGTCCCTAGGTACCGCCTTTAGTATAAGTTTTTTACAAACTTTGATTTTTTTTAAATTATTATTAAACCCTTCCGTGTGACTTACGGAACATACAAAAAAAAATTGCCGAATTGGTCCAGCTATTCTTGAGTTATGCGCTTACCAAAATTCTTTTTTATTTATATAGATAGATTGATTTCTTTTTTTTTAGCATTGAAACCTTCCGTAGACCTTTCGGAACATACAAAAAAAATGCCGAATTGGTCCAGCCATTCTTGAGTTATGCGCTTACCAACATTCATTTTTATTTATATAGATAAACGTGTCGACATAATTTTGCTTGGCACATAGACATATATATGTGTATAGCTATGTTTTTATACATATATCAAAGTTCTAAACGCTAGAAGCGTATAACTTAAATCGCTATGTAATAAGGGAATTTGGAATTCTTGGGAGAAGGCGAGTTATAAGTAATTGAAATATTCTCCTAAAGACAAAGCAGTACCGAAATTAGTTCACCCTGTTATTATTTTATACAGTAGTGCTATTTAATCATTTCTAAGTTTGTTTTTTGTTTATGCGAGGGGACGTAGGTTTGATTCTCGCTGTGTTAATATTGAATGTTACTCAAGTAACTGCTGAAAATATTTTAATGTTTGGCGCAATTATTCAAAAGAATTACATTTTAAGCTAATTAAAACTAATCTGAATTAAAACAGTACAATTTTAGATCCGATTGTCTAGAACAGATAGTTACTTTTTATATACATACTAGCGATTCCCGCGGTTCCGCTTGCGCCTGAAGGATGAAAATTTAGGATTATAAGAATTTTTTGACGCCAAACCATAAAAAAGTTAAAAAAAAATTGTTCTAAAAATAATTTATTTATTTATTATTATTTATTTATTCATAAAAGTTATGTCTAACATTACAGAAACCCAATGCGTTAGATAAGTAGCTCTGATTAATAAAACATTATTGTAATTATTCTTCATTTTATACATTTCAATTTAACAATATAAATCAATTCCTACAATCCAATAATTAATTAAAAAAAATATAATAATTCAATGTCAAAATACAAAAACTAAAAAAAGTTAAAAATATACTCGTGTAATTTGTATCTAACAAATAAACAGTTATAAATTAAAACATTTCTAGTATATATAACAAATATCAATTTAATGTCAGATTAAGTCAGTGTGTTAAAAAATGTCAAATTTAGTTAAAGTATAAAAATTTATCAATGACATGATTTGTTTTACAGATTACAATGAATGGCTAGGACGAACACAATTCATTACAAATTTTTGTGAACTCGTTCAGTGTACAACTAAAGAGATCTATTTGGCATGCCGCTTCGTTGAAAAAAAAAAAATATGTGGAGAAGGCCCTTATCACCTATGGGAATAAAAATTGACCTACGACCTATTCTCAGACCTACCAAATATACACAAAAAAAATCATAAAAATCTGTTAAGCCGTTTTGGAGGAGTTCGATTACAAACACTGTGACACGAGATTTTTATATATTACAAGACTAGCCTACCACACTTCGCCCGGGTGCGTCTTTTTTGGTCCGTTTTAATATTTTTGAGTGGAATCCTAATCATTTAAAAAAATAGTAGTCTCAGTTACTACTTATTACATAAGCTATATGCTAGCAAGAATCCCCTTAAAATCGGTCCAGTCGTTATGGAGATTAGCCCAAATTTTAAATACGAATTTTGGTAAAATGTAGACACTGGAACAACACTAGATATGATTTCCCTTTGAAAAGTAAGAAACGTTTAATGAATACAGGTGTCATAGCAAAGGGTGAAGGGTATATGGGTTAAGGGTGCCGTCAAGTGCAGAAGGGGTTGTGTGAAAATATTTTAGCTACGCTTGTAATACATTGTTTTTGAGCTATTCTTTATTATTTTTGACCGACTTTTGATAAAAAAATACTTTTGAAGTTTGTTTAATATTTCGAATTTTTTAATAATATATTTTTTTGGGATAGATTAAAAAAAAGCGGTAGACTAATATTTGTCTGCGACTTTACCTAAGCGGGAAGTTGAGCGATATCAATTACCGTTTCCTTGATGCAATCTATGTCTTTGCATTTTACTTGTAAGGATGATAAGGTTGTAATATGAATTCGAACACCCTTATTTGCTGAATATTTTCGGATGAGGGATACAAATTATCCTAACCCCATTTTTTTATCGTGGGAAATGCAACAACGTATACCATTTGTATACACAAAGAGATATTAAGAGACGCCAGTACTAGCTACTAGAACCCAACATGAACTCTCCAGTCTTAATGCCCGTCTTAAAGCCGCTCATACACTAAACCACGTCACTCCGATGACAGGTCTGCCGAATCAGACCATAGCCAAGAGGATGTTCCACAGTCCACTCTGCTATCAGAGAAGTACTAGGAGCAATCTGTGTAACACTGGCTAGCAATGTGGGCCAACTCCTTGTACATTTATTGGCTTCGCGCCTGGCTGGATTGCTGGACGCTAAAGACTTCCCCCACCACGGCAAGGCGGTACTCATTGAGGGAGATCGACCCCCAACCCCTAAACCAAGCAACCACATAACTAAGCTCAAAATCCGGAAAATGTTGAAATCAAGCGTATCTTAAAAGCGCAATCTTGTGATTGCTTCCGCTGTGTTCGAAGACGTTAAATTTTATTGAAGATGAGCCGAGTGATTTAGAAGATCTTTTAAAATAAATACTTTACACTAGTTGCTGTCTACGACTTTGCTTGTTCTTCTTTATGTAGTTTTTTTTTTATTTTTATCACAAAGAAAATCGGACAAAAGTTATTAGAAATGCCTCTATGATGAAATGACATCAAAGGCAAATCATGACGATACGATCGGCTGGGACTGACTACTTTCTGCGTCAGCGGTTGCGGATTCGAGCCCCGCTGGGGGTATTCATTTGCTGAGTGTCAATATTTGTACTCCAGTCATGGGTGTTTATACCACGGAACTAGATGGCACTATGTGTAATAATGTTCTAATAAAATGGTATCCAAAAGTTCATACACCTATCCGAATTTTAGGAGATCTATTTAGAAATTCAAAATTAACACAAGTGTTTACATTTTTAGTAAACATCAGATACGTGTAGTGCTAAGGAATTTTCTAGTTACAAAAACTGTGAGAAAAGTGTAAGCCTGAGAAGACCTAACAGATTTTCGAAAGACCTAATATGAAGTTAAGTCCAAAAAAAGTCCAAATTAAAATGGTTGGATATTTAACAGTATTACTTTTTAAAATTGGTTTAAATCATAATATATTTTGTCAGTTTGTAACACATTTCTAAATTATTTATCCCTATCGCAAATTATAGAAATTTTCCACCAATTGAAATACCGCTTTCTCGTTTCAATTTATGGGTAAAGCAGATGATATAGCAAAAGATCTGAATCAGCAAAAATTATTTCGTAATAAATACTAATAAAAATTTTAAATTTTGACTGTCTGTACTTCTACTTTTCACGTTAAAAAGGATCATCGAAATCGGTTGGCGTGATATTGAGTTATTCGTACATTTGTCGCGTACATACTTAATGTACTTTTAAGACTCTTATGGATTTCTTATGCATGCCATTGTCAGGACTGGACAAAATAAAATGGGACCACACTGGAAGCACCAGCTTTCAAATAAAAAAGAATCAACAAAACCGGTTCACACAGTTCAAAGTTCTGAGGTTACAAACATAAAAAAAAGAAGTCGGTTGAAAAACGGTTGTATGAATTTTGATGAAATTTTGTTCACAGATAGACTGTAACTAGGAATTACACAACGGTTACTAAACACGTACCCGAGCGAAGCAACGGTAAAACCTTAGTTAAATACATAAACGTATCGCAGATGGGTCGCTCTCTTTATGGACAAAGAGCTACGTTGCAAACTTAAGCATATTGTCTTGTTATAGAGGGATGAGGGAGAGGAAACGAGGTTTTATAATGCTGTCTCTTGCTTTTTACGACAGCTCTACAGCAATTTTTTTGCCTTCAATTGATTTTATTATGATTTCTGACAGTAAACAGATTTGTCTATACATATAAATAAAATTGAAGTGTCTGTTTGTAATTTCAAATTAACAGCTTTTCACTAAATGCATATGAAAGTATATATACGGTATTAGCATCACAAAATCAATTTTTAAAATTTTTGTTTATCTGTTTGTTTGTTTCGGCTAATCTCTGAAACAAAATTTTAGAAATTTTATTTATTTTAACTAGCAGAACCCGCGGCTTCGCTCGCGCTAGATCTTGAGTTGCTAATATCGAATCAAAAAGGCTAACTCTTGGCGAGAGTTAACTTTTGTCTTTGGCTTGGCTTTCTTTTGGTGACAGTATTTTTAGTCGTAAAATTGAAATAAAGCTAGAAAATAATCGATAAACTATATAGTAGTATTAAGTGTCTGTTTGTAATATCAGAATATTTTTTTTTATAAATACTAACGCTTCGCTTCGCTCTGGTTCATCCATAGATTTAGCGCGAGCAAATCCGCGTGTTCCTCTAGTTTATATACTAAAACCTTCCTCGAGAAGCACTCTAGTCATTCGTGAATACAGCATAAAAATCATTGCAATAGCTTTCGAGTTTATCGCGAACAGGCAGACGCGGCGGAGGACTTAGTTTTGTAAAATGTGAGGAAAACACCTTTAAGAATTAAAAAAAATTTTGAATTGGCTGGAGCAGATATCTGATGTTATTAGGAGTAGCTTAGTCACATTAATTTTAAGAAAATAATAATTTAAGGCTAATAAAAAACAAAATCGCTAGTCTTACTCTCTATTGTTCTACTTATGCTCTATGTCATGTAATATGTCTCAATCGGGTCAAGAATCCACTACCCTTTTAAAGAAAAGCAAAATGTTAGCAACATTTAATTTAAGTTAAATACAACCTTCTTTGGAAGTATTTGGTAGGGGTCGACGTCCCTTCTCATTCAATATTCGTATACTAAAAGAAAATGAACCCTTTGTTGTTATGATACGGTTCAAATTTAAATGGCTTCATCTCCGAAGGTTTGAAGGAAAATTCAATTTTAGAATATTTGTAAGCGTTTTCTGTCTAAAGAAAAATCAGCTTTAAAGTTATGGCATAGAGTACATTTTCGCTTACAGATCAATTTCTGCACCAGCTATTACTATACAGGATGAATTTTTTATTTTATTGTCGTTTTTTTCGAATAACATTTACTTTGTCAATGTTTTAGGTTTTGTGAACAGGTTTTTTTAATTTTTTTAATGGTCTCCTCCAAGTAGAGCTCGTAGGTTATTTTGCTGTACTTATAACTACACTAATGATTTTTTTTGGCTGTACACAAATTTTTCTTCTAATTTGGTACTGTCATATTCTACTTATATTTTAAATTTCTTCAATGGACAGATGGACGGTAACTAATGACGTGATTTTGAATTTAATTAATGGTTTAAGGGCAAATTGTACTGGAAGGAACAAGTTTGATTCCGTATTGAGGATTTTTTATAGTTCACCTCTGCTCTGGTTCTGCTTAAATATAACGCAGCTCTTACTTGTACCTTATTATTATTATTTTAAATTACATTCAAACGTAGAAACATTCGATTTTTATTGTATAATGTATGGTATTCTAGTTCTCATGTTACCCCCAACTGATTTTCATCAAAATCGACTTAGCCTCTTGTAAATACAAAACAGTGATATTGAAAAATAGATAGTTTTAAAAATAGGCTTTCGTTATTTAATTTATCATCGGTAGCCATTATTTCTAAGTGGAAAAATAAATGAAGTGTAAAGGTTAAGCACTGGCTCCTCTCGGATGTAAAATATCGATCTATTGTTTCAACATGATTTATCTTATCACATTCACCTTTTTTAAGCAGTTTAGCCTTTAAAGTGTTGCCTTTCCTCGTCATAGTCTTCGATGTTGACCAAGCTAGGACTTGGTTTCGAACACTTCGTTCTTTTCAATTTCGTTTTTCATGCAGGTTTTTGACTAACGATGATTTTTTCATTGTTAGTTCATCATAGTCTTCGTTAATTTATTTCTAAACTGAAGGATAAATTTTAACAAGGGTAAGTAATGATAAATAAATATCAATCAGCGTTTAAGGTTTTTTTAAACCTCTTAAAAAAAGAAGAAAACAGTGTTTAAATGAAACACCCTGTGCACATGTAAATTATAGATTTTAGTATCGCTGTAACTTGGTTCGTTACCCGATCCTTTTACGCCAGTCATGATGTCAGTACAAAATAACTATGTATGTCGACTGAAAAATGAAGGGGCTTTTGCTAAATGGAAGTTACGGGAAAACATAAGTTTGTACGTCGACAAAATAACAAAAAAAAAAAATTAACAACCCATTGCTGGGGGTGGGGGTGAGCCTTTAATACATGTGGATCACCCCGTAGTCCGCAAAAATGGCCAAATGCATGGCGGACTATATGTTCTTTTTTTGTTTAACTAGGTTCTCTCAGACATGCAGGTTTCCTCACGATGTTTTCCTTCACCGTAAGACAAGTGGTAATCGTGTTAGACATTTTTCGCACATGAATTATTGTCAGTGATCGATCGAGACCCGGAATTTGAGTTCTCTTCACTGGTTTTAGGCTTTCGTTACTTCTCGGAAAATGTATACGTTATATACTTTAACTAAATGTCTGTAGAATACTAATTGAGTCGAATTTGTACATTGAATGAATATTATTTGGAAAATCGTATCGAAATAGTCATTGTTATCGAAACACAGAACGAATCTATAGTTTTAATTTTTTATTTTTTATTTTTGTCTGTCTGTCTGTCTGTCTGTCTGTCTGTCTGTCTGTCTGTCTGTCTGTCTGTCTGTCTGTCTGTCTGTCTGTCTGTCTGTCTGTCTGTCTGTCTGTCTGTCTGTCTGTCTGTCTGTCTGTCTGTCTGTCTGTCTGTCTGTCTGTCTGTCTGTCTGTCTGTCTGTCTGTCTGTCTGTCTGTCTGTCTGTCTGTCTGTCTGTCTGTCTGTCTGTCTGTCTGTCTGTCTGTCTGTCTGTCTGTCTGTCTGTCTGTCTGTCTGTCTGTCTGTCTGTCTGTCTGTCTGTCTGTCTGTCTGTCTGTCTGTCTGTCTGTCTGTCTGTCTGTCTGTCTGTCTGTCTGTCTGTCTGTCTGTCTGTCTGTCTGTCTGTCTGTCTGTCTGTCTGTCTGTCTGTCTGTCTGTCTGTCTGTCTGTCTGTCTGTCTGTCTGTCTGTCTGTCTGTCTGTCTGTCTGTCTGTCTGTCTGTCTGTCTGTCTGTCTGTCTGTCTGTCTGTCTGTCTGTCTGTCTGTCTGTCTGTCTGTCTGTCTGTCTGTCTGTCTGTCTGTCTGTCTGTCTGTCTGTCTGTCTGTCTGTCTGTCTGTCTGTCTGTCTGTCTGTCTGTCTGTCTGTCTGTCTGTCTGTCTGTCTGTCTGTCTGTCTGTCTGTCTGTCTGTCTGTCTGTCTGTCTGTCTGTCTGTCTGTCTGTCTGTCTGTCTGTCTGTCTGTCTGTCTGTCTGTCTGTCTGTCTGTCTGTCTGTCTGTCTGTCTGTCTGTCTGTCTGTCTGTCTGTCTGTCTGTCTGTCTGTCTGTCTGTCTGTCTGTCTGTCTGTCTGTCTGTCTGTCTGTCTGTCTGTCTGTCTGTCTGTCTGTCTGTCTGTCTGTCTGTCTGTCTGTCTGTCTGTCTGTCTGTCTGTCTGTCTGTCTGTCTGTCTGTCTGTCTGTCTGTCTGTCTGTCTGTCTGTCTGTCTGTCTGTCTGTCTGTCTGTCTGTCTGTCTGTCTGTCTGTCTGTCTGTCTGTCTGTCTGTCTGTCTGTCTGTCTAGCAACGAATATTTCACTTAAACCTATTCATTTTAGTTTCGATCAGAATGTTAATTGCATAAAAATACAAATGACCCAACCAACTACGAAATGGCCTACATACCTTTCGTATTAATATAACGGAAGATCACAAAAGGAAAGCTTATTCTGCGTTATTTACAAATCACTGGGCCCTTATTTTTGCGATTCATTTATAGCAGTTAAGATTTTTTTGTCTTCTTCCTTTATTTTATTTTAAGTTGAAATCCAAAATGTAAAAGTTTACTTTTCAACTAAATGTAAATACCTGACATTTATGTAATGTAACGTACATTATATTTACATAATATTATAAATACGAATGTAACTCTGTCTGTCTGTCGCGCTTTCACGCCAAAACTACTGAACCGATTTAAATGAAATTTGATACACAGATAGTCTAGAGCCTGAGAAAGGACATAGGCTTTTTAAGGCGCAGAAAGGGCTGGAAGGGATTGAAATTGGGGACGAAAGTTTGTATGAAAATTAAGTCATTCTTAAAGCTAGAAGCTTGATACTTATTTTTAAGGCTTTTGATTAGATATAAATAAAAAAGATATTCAGAGTTCGTAAAAATTTTATACTAAAGCCGAGTTGCTAGTTAAATTTATATATTATTAGCATTTCCCGCGGCTCCGCCCGCGTTTTAAAGACGGAAATCTAATTCTCTTACATATTAATTAATAACACAAAATACCCCTTTCACTGCTCTCTGCGATATAAAAAATGGCAGTAAATAAATTGCAATGCCAATCACCTAGGCGTATAAAAAATAGCCTACGACCTATTCTAAGACCTACCAAATATACACTAAAAAATCATAGAAATCGGTCAAGTGGGTTCGGAGGAGTTCCATAACAAACACTGTGACACGAGATGAGAGATCTAATATATAAAAATCTCGTGTCACAGTGTTTGTTATCGAACTCCTCCGAAACGGCTTGACCGATTTTTATGATTTTTTTTTTGTATATTTGGTAGGTCTGAGAATAGGTCGTAGGCTATTTTTTATTCCCCTAGATGATAAGGGTGGCCATCTCCATATAATATATATAATTTTTTTTGAACTTTTTATTTTTCACTTTTTATGGTTTGACATCAAAAATTTTATAACCCTAAATTTTCATCCTTCGGAGCCGCGGGAATTGCTAGTTTTTATATATTATATAGTAAAATAATAACTTTGTTGGATCTGTACAAATTTATATGTGTATCAACTATCTGGTATCCGTAACACAAGCCTCGTAGCTTACCACGGAACTAGATGGCGCTGTTGTTAAATATTTTTGGAAAATTTCATTGAAATAGTCATCATTATCGATACAGACGCCGAAACTATATAAAGGTGGAATCCATAGTTTTTAGAATTTTTGTCTGTTTGTTTATGATCGTATCACGAAAAACCACTGGACAGTTTTTGATGAAATTTGGTATGATGATAAATAAATAAATAAATATGTTGGGACATTATTACAACAGCGCCATCTAGTTCCGCAGTAAGCTACGTAACGTGTTTGTGTTACGGATACCAGGTAGTTGATATACTACACATATAAATTTTAAATACATACATATTATAAATATAAACACCCATGACTGGAGTACATACATTCGTGCTCAACAAATGAATGCCCCCAGCGGGACTCGAACCCGCGACCGCTGGCGCAGAAAGTAGGGTCACTACCAACTGAGCCAAACGAGTCGTCGATAGCTGGTTATCCGGGTCAAGATATTTAGTTTCTAAGAAATCGGGGACGAACTCGAGCGGAACGTGGGTGTGTCGCTAGTTTCATATATAACCCATACAAAAAAGTTATATGACTGACCTAAATGTATGAAATATTATAAATACGTTCGCGTGTTACAATGTTGTAATTTATTGACGCCATTACATTACCTAATTTAAAACAGTAGGTTTTAACAAGGGTTTTGTTCAACTGAAAAAAAGGCGCAGCGTTGAATTTGTTTGAGCTGGTATTCAAGTTCGATTCCCAGTCAAAAAACATTCGAATTCGTTTAAAGTTAGCCTTCATCCAACTTTACAATCATATGCCCTTGCCAAATGTTATCCATAGTGGTAGTGCCATGCTTGTTACTTTCGGGTAGCAGCCGAATGGGCCGACACGCCCCGTATAGTACCACTCTCTCACAGGAGACCGGCGTGAAGTGGCAGCTACGCTGTCGCGTTTCGTCCGGTAAGTGAGAACCCGGGAGGCCCACTCCCATCCCTCTTCCCTTCCTTTCATCCTCCCTCCCTCCCTTTCCTGAAAGGCCGGCAATGCATCTGCAAGCCCTACAGTGTTGCAGATGTCCATGGGCGGAGGTAATCACTTCCCATCAGGTGAGCCTCTTGCCCGTTTGCCCCCTTTATCCCATAAAAAAAAATATCAAAAACTGTTCAGCAGTTCAAACGTCAAAGAAAAGGATGTTGAAAGATAACAGGATTACTTTCATACTAGCGACTCACCATCGCTTCGCTCGGGTTCGTCCCTAGGTTCGACCCCCCTTTAGCATACAATTTTTACAAACTTTGAATGTCTTACTTATTTATATCTAATCAAAAGCCTAAAAATAAGTTTCAAGCTTCTAGCTTTAAAAATGACGTAATTTCCATACAAACTTTCATCCCCTATTTCAACCCCTTACAGCCTTTTTTCGCCTTTAAAAATAGCGTATTTCTATATATTTATTTTCTATTTTTGAGTTTATTCGTTACATACAAAAATATAAATCTTTCCTCTTTATAATATAGTAAGGAAAACCCTGTGCTCAGCAAAGGGATTTTAAAAGGGCTTAATTACTGAATAACATTATTAATGGTTTATATTCGTAGAATTTTAACGTTCTACATGAGCCGGTTCATAACTTGTCTTAACTGAATCTAAATTGATATTACTTAATAGTTAATTATTTCTAAATGGACCTAACAAGCAGGTACCTATTCAAGATCGCCATTCTTTACCAATTGGTACACATTAAAACCCAGTTGTTTGGCACTCTCCGCGAGCTGACTAAAAGCCTCGTGCAAGCGTTTTATTGTGTCACCATAAATTATCACATGTAAACTCATTTTAAATGATGTTTGTAGATTTAATTACTATATTACTTAAACGTTTATTCTCGTACACATATAAATGTAAGTGAGGAATAATTGTTTAGCGACTTGGATAGTAGCTTTCGTATGGATTTTGGACTGATTGCAAAAAAGAAGGTGCTTATTGACATATCTGACCATTATTAAAGGAAGGCCAGTAGTAGGACGTTAAATACGGCTAAATAAAATTCACTCTCGAATTCGTCTATCAGGTTAAATGAAAGTTCTAACAGAACAGCACTAGATTTTAACAATTATGTATAAGTTAGTAATTAAGGCGTCAGTTTGTCCAATCAAATAGGCTTTTACTTAGAAATTCGACGAAAACGACGAATTCTGGCTTCAAGTTACTTCTAAGTTAGTTACAAATGTCGAATTGTTATATCCATCAATGAGATACTGAAATAGAATCGATATTGTTACAAATGCTATATTGTGAATGAATGTAAGTCAAAAGCAAATTATATAAATATATTGGGACATTATTACACACAGCGCCATCTAGTTCCGTGGTAAGCTACGAGGCTTGTGTTACGGATACCAGGTAGTTTATAGTTTAAAAATGAGTTATTATCCTACTTATCGTTTGTGTGCTGTTCCTCACTATGTTTTCCTTCACCGTAAGACAAGTGGTAATCATGATAGAAATGATTCGCACATGAAAATATCAGAGGTGCGAGACCCGGATTTGTACTCGCATCACTCGGTTATACAAGCGAGCGCGTTACCGCTGGGCTACTACTGCCTTGTTTATATACATTATTAAATACAAGCGACTCTATTACAAGCTGCGTCTCTAATAAACAAATATGTTGGGAGATTAATACATCAGCACCATCTAGTTCCGCAGTAAGCTACGAGGCTTGTGTTACGGATACCAGATAGTTGATACACTACACTTATATAACTATAAATACATACATATTATAAATATAAACACCCATGACTGGAGTGACATGACATGACATTCTCTAGAAACCCTAGTTATTTTTCTAAAGAAAAACTAGTATACTATGTTACTTGTTTTTACATCAGCTATCTGTCAACGAAAGTTACGACAAAATCAGACCAGTTGTTTGGGAGATTAGTCGGAACAAACTGACAAAAAATTTACAAAATCTTAGTACTGTAAATTGTTTCACATTTTGCTTCATTCAAAGGCTTTATTTTATTTTTCCTATTATTAAAATGTCAAACCAGTATATCTATCTATACTCTATATCTATACTAATATTATAAAGAAGTAAAGTTTGTGTGTTTGTATATTTGTTAAATTGTAAGGTTAATCTCGGGATCTACTGAACCGATTTTGAAAATTCTTTCACCAATAGAAAGCCACACTGAGTGTCATAGGTTATATAAAAAACCGAAAAAAAGGCTTTTACGTGGTAGTCCGTTTTGCAAAGTGAATCGGAGAAAAAACGGTCGAATGAAAGCGTTTCTTACGCGATTATAATTATATGGAAATTACGTCATTTTAAAACTATACTAAAGAGGTTACACCTGGGGACGAACCCAGGCGAAGCGAGGGTGAGTCGCTAGTAATAGATAACTTCAATTTAGAATACTAATGCCATGTTTCATTTTAAATAAAGGACTCCCATTAATATAATAAATGCGAAAGTTTGGATGGATGTTTGTCACTCAATCATTGTACAACAGATGAACAGATCTTGATGAAATTTGGCAAAGAGATAGATTAGAAATTGATATAACACAATTAGTCATTAACCCGTAAAAAGGTACAGTTTCCGTAGGAAATAATTGTTTTTGTTTTGGCCGACGAAAGTAAAAACTGAAGTGAAGCGAGATAGCGTTACTTGTCCAATATAAATCTGCTAATAAATAAATATATTGGGACATTATTACAACAGCGCCATCTAGTTCCGTGGTAAGCTACGAGGCTTGTGTTACGAATACCAAATAGTTGATACTCTCGCATATATAACTTTAATTATAAACATATTTTCAAATAGCAAACACGGTCCGCTTCGCGTTAAAAAACGACTATTTACTTCTTATAATATTAGCTATCTTGGAGTGAAAGTCCCGTCAAAATTGGTCCAGCCATTTCAGAGATTAGCTGGAACAAACAGACAGACTAACAAAAATTAAAAAAAAAAAAAAAAGAAGACTTTTTGATGTAAGTACCGTATATACTTTCATATGCATTTAGTGAAAAGCTGTTAATTAGAAATTACAAACAGACACTTCAATTTTATTTATATGTAGGTACTGATAGAAACACCCATGACTGAAGTATAAACATTCGAGTTTAACAAAAGAATGCCTCCAGCGGGAATCGAACCGACCGCGACAGCTGGCACAGTAAGTTCACTACAAACTGAACCGAACGAGTCGTTCAAAAAATCCAAAAAAATAGCTTTTAGAAAAACTATCAAATAAATACATATACATTTTGATTTGTTATCCTTGTAGAAGAGCAATGTCTTTAGCCACACAGGGCCTATAGACAACCGGCATTCGTTATGAAGCGATTCGATTTCTACAATCGTCATCGCTTAAACGCAGCGTATGCATCTTGAACTTTACATCACTAATAATTGAAATGAATGTACATTGTCTACCATCATCTATTCGTGGACAACAGATCACGTGACATATCTAAGTCATATGTCAAACTCATACATTTTGGAATTTTCTACTATCGCTTTCGCTAATCGATTGTTACATTGTCTAGGACCTCAGGTGTCTTCCTACTAAAGCCGATGTTCCAGCTTAGGCTTATCTTTGACACCTTTACCTCTAATCAAATTGATTGACTTTCTAAGGGTTTCAACGTTTATTATTATAATAATGAAAGTATGTTGGGACATTAATACACAGCGCCATCTAGTTCCATGGTAAGCTACGAGGCTTGTGTTACGGATACCAGATAGTTGATACACTACACATATAAAACTTTAAATACATACGTATTATAAATATGAACATCCATGACTGGAGTACAAAGATGCTCGTGCTCAACAAATAAATGCCCCCAGCGGGACTCGAACCCGCGACCGCACAGCAAGTAGGGTCAAATTATACCAAGTTTTATCAAAATCTATCAAGTAATTTTTTCATGATGTGGTCACAGACAGACAGAAAATATTCTAAAAACTATAGATTTGGCTTCTGTATTGATAAGAATGACCAATTTAATAGAATTTTCCAAAAAAGTAATTTAATCTACAGATTCGAATCAGTTAGAATTTTATTATATTATGTATTTATTTATTTATATGTATGTATGTATGTATTTATGTACACAAATTAATATGTAGGTATATGTATTCTGTTTTAAATATAATAAATTCTTATTTTTAAGCTAATGTTCTTATGTTCTTTATTATTCCTCCCTGCACCTTCTCTTTCTGTCCCGCTACTTAACACTATCTCCCACGCACATGGGTTGATTGGAAGAGATCTCTTTATAGAGATAAGTCCACCTTTGTGAACGTCACTCTCAATGTATCATTTTTAATTTAACTTTATTGTGCAATAAAGAATATATTAATAATATGTAATATTTTTCTCCGACTGACTTCGGCAATGGCAGTAGTAGTGCAGACACAAGTGCACTCTCTGTCAGTGAGAGCTAAGGCGCAGGACCGACGGCTTTACGTGCTCTCCGAGGCACGGGGGTGACACACCACCAAATTCCCAACTCCGGGCTGTTACTGAGGCTTACTAAACAGCAAGACTCATATATATATATATATATATATATATACCTCCTCTCGATGAATGGCCGTACTTGATAACCACTACACCAAGGCAGTTTGTGTTTATTATATGTATAGATTAGCTAAAAAAATATGTATGTATGTACATAAAACATTTATCTATAGACAAAACCAGAACAGGTTGCTATTGAAATTTATAACCTGTCAGGTTAAGAAAAATTAACCCATATCTACGAAATACAAGCAATTGTCGACTCATTTACTCGGTGATAAGGTTTATTACAAAGTTCAACATTCTCGTTAATGATTCTCGAGCTTCAATGATTATCGACTCTTCTAAATATACTTCCCCTTCAACATTTTAATGAATTTCCATTTTTTTCACTAACTTTTGCATGCGATTTCGCTCGTTTAGCTTTAAATTTGCAATTTTTACCGATTTTAAAAAAGGTGTAATTAATGTGACCGATCTGTATTGAAATGTACAGGATGGTGTATTCACGCTGTAATTATGGACGTTTTCAAATTTTTGAAAAATGTATCTACTTGCCATGTTTGCCGACATATTGTCGGCTGTCGGCATTGTTGTGTATTGTCGTGGGTTTGAGTCCCGCTGGGGGCATTCATTTGTTGTGCACGAATGTTTGTACTCCAGTCATGGGTGTTTATATTTATAATATGTATGTCTTTAAAATGAATATATATGTAGTGTATCAACTGTCTGGTATCCGTAACACAAGCCTCGTAGCTTACCATGAAACTAGATGGTACTGTGTGCAGTAATGTCCCAACTCCCAACATATTGAATATATTCAGCCTTTTTTAACGTCCCACTGCTGAAAATGGACCTCCCTTTAATAAGAGAGGGATCAAGCCATAGTCCACCACGTTGGTCATATGCAAGTGAACTTCACATGTCTTTCGACAACTTGCTAGGTTCTCTCAGACATGCAGGTTTCCTCACGATGTTTTCCTTCACCGTACTGTACAGTTTTATCCCGGAAAAACGTATATTATCGAGCGAAGCGTGGATATAATAATTAAAGTCAATGAATACATCGTCATTATGTGTCATTAAAAATATGATAACGCCAAATTACGATATGCGATACTTTCATTAAAATAATAATTATTATAGAAGACTAGACGTAAGAAGTGAAGGTTTAGTGGTAACGCGCTTGTGAAACCGAGTGAAGCGGGTTCAAGTCCTGGGTGTCGCTCTGATATTATCATTTTTCAGCAAACACCAGGTTACCATACCGATTTTGATAATATTTTGTATGATGGCAGCTCTTTTTCTTTTTTTCTTTTTCGAAAAATTTTACTACCGCAAAATATCTCATCGCTAAGAAATCAATACTATCCGTTAAACGTATGTACGTAATGACTTGTAATAAACTAGTCTTTCCCGCGGCTTCGCTCCCGTTCTAAAGGCTGGAAACCAAATTCTTTCGCCCGTCCGCCCGTCTTGCATGCGGTGATCATTATTTTGTTGCAGAGTTATGTTAAAACTATGATATCTCGTAAGATATTGATTGAAATCAAATGATACCAAGAGCAATTTTGTTCAAAATTAAATACTTGTGATAAATATCTCATTTATTTTAAGTAAGTAAGGATTAATATCACGTTTATGCAAACACCTTCGCAATTAATACATTGTCTTAACAAATTTGATTACCATAAAAAAGGTTACAGTGAGTCAAAAAGGCAACCTTAAAAGATAAACATATACTATTGCGAACTTTTTGTTAGAACTTTTAAAGGGGAACATTACTGTCATACATGGTTTTTGCATAACTATAACTGATTACGCAGCGCACGTAATTATATACTTGTTATATACTGAATTGAATAGAAACTTTTTAATTAAAAGGTTAAATTCCGCAAAAACTTAACTAGAACCTATTAATTAAATAAATACAGTATATTGATTTTTAATTGCACGTAGTAAATTAAGAAAAACTATGTAAAATGGTTTCTTTGGAAGCCTTTTAATAAAGCGAGGTGCCCAAATGTTTGTAGCACAAAAAATAAGGGACTGTCATACAAATTTGTGAGAGAACTTAGACCTTAATCCGGCCCTGTCGCAAACGCCGTTCAAAGCGGTCATCTACTAACTATAAACTACCTCTCTACAAAATTGTTTTTATACGTCAACCGGTGACTTTTAGCTGTTATATTTTTACTTTTAGATTTGGTAATAAGAGGTAACTGAAAAGCTTAAAAGCGTATAGTGCATTTCTCGTCGGTTCTTTCCAGCTGCATTAAGTACAAGCCAAGACCGACAACATCGACACTTTTCAAATTTAATTTTTAAAAGTGCTGTAAAAGTCTATTTAAACTTTGTTCACGTTATTTAGAAATGTCAAAGTATGAAACGGTTCACATTATATTAGATCAACAGATCACAGACATTATAACAACAGCGCCATCTGGTTCCGTGTTAAGTTAAGCTTGTGTTACGGATACCAGATAGTTGATATGCTACACATATAAATTTTAAATACAAACATATTATAAATATTAACACTCATGACTGGAGTACAAACATTCGTGCTCAACAAATGAATGCCTTCAGCGGGACTCGAACCCGCGACCGCTGGCGCAGAAAGTAGGGTCAATTTTTCAAAGAATTTTAAGAAAGTTCCTTTTATTTTTATTATGTTAATTGAACTTTTTGCAACACGAATCTATTATTGCCAGACAGTTTAATTGTTGTTTAAACGGTGCCAGACGCTAATTTTAAATATATTTTTTGTTAGGGCTAAGTACGATGCGCACTGATGACCGCAACCACTACCGCCAGCCAGATAGCGCGTATGATGTCCGGGAGAGTGGGAGAAATAACATATCTAAAAACTGGCCTTACTGAAATGCTCTCTCGAAAACGTTGCTAGCTCTTAGACGATTAGTGTATGGCTTGGGCTGTCACGTCCGTTGGCCGACTATATGTTTCATAGGCTTTGGTACTACTGAGTTTTAAAGGTGTAGATATATCAGAGACGAGACATTTCCCGCAGTAACAAGTATCATTACATATAAATAAAATTGAAGTGTCTGTTTGTAATTTCAAATTAACAGCTTTTCACTAAATGCATATGAAAGTATATACGGTACTTACATCAAAAAATCTATATTGAAAAATTTTTAGCCAGTCTGTCTGTTTGTCCCGGATAATCTCTGAAACGGCTGGACCGATTTTGACGGACCTTTCACTCAAAGATAGCTAATGTTAAAAGGACTAACTTATGCTACTTTAATTTTAGAAATTTTATTTATTTTAAATACGGGAACGATTTTTGTGCTACAAACTTTGAATTTGGCAGGGAGTACTTAGGGATGATCCCGAGCGAAGCCAGGGTGAGTCACTAGTAGTTTACTAAAATTCATTGTATAATAATTAATCAATGTGATAAAAAAAGCTAGACTTACCAAGCTTATTGTTGATCCCATGAGGATGCTGATGGTGGTGTTGTGGCTGTTGTTGTATTTGCGGCATCAGCGCTGGGTGCGGCAGTTGCAGCAATTTTGGTTCCAACTTGGTTGCGGCCGCAACCGGTATCGGTCCGGCGTTAGTCATGGTTGTCATGGTTGCAGCTGGCATCATTAGCGTAGACATAGTTAACATTTTGATATCCAACCGAAATCTACACCGTCATTATTCGATCGTACAAATCTTTTAAAATATTTTTTAAATATACACTTATTGTTTTTGTAAATAACTTTATTTAATACATAATATTACTTTCTAGATCACTTTGTTTTGTTATCTATTGCTATCAATCTAAACTATAGCGCCTGTAATAGTTATTATGCGGTTGTCAATTTTGGTTGTGGTTATTTCTTGGTTACTATTATCTCGGTTGTGGTCGTTTCTTGTTTGACTTTAAAAAAAAGTGCGTACGTACAAAGTACACATGTCAGAAGTGAAATTTCTTTATTTATAAATTTAACTAACGCTAACTCTTCCCCGTCTCTGAGCGCCTGGTACTTGACTTACGTGTTTGTGTCTCTATGGACTTACTTTTTCGTTTCATCGAGTTTGAAATCAGAACGATTCTAAAGAAGTATCACTTCAAAAATAAACAACGGTTACCATGGCAACATGGGAATGTATTCTATCTCATTCTCTCCGACTTTAATCCTATACTTTTATGTATTTCTTTCTTTATCGTGACGCATTTTCGTTTCATCGAGTTTCAAATCACAACGATTCTAAAGAAGTTTCACTTCAAAAATAAACAACGGTTACCATGGCAACATGGGAATGTATTCTATCTCATTCTCTCCGACTTAATCGATGTATTTCTTTCTTTATCGTGACGCATTTTCGTTTCATCGAGTTTCAAATCACAACGATTCTAAAAAAGTTTCACTTCAAAAAAAGAGAATGTTGAATAAAACGCAGTTAAATTAACTGCTGCGCTCGCGGCCATCGTTTTTTAATTATAAGAATAATTAACTTTCTTTTTGTATTATTACAAAGTAATGTATTATAAATTAAGTTGAAATTGTTATATCTTTAAATAGCCATTTAGCTTATTATATTTTTGAAGATTTTTAGTATACCCATAGCCTATGGCTTCGTCTGCCTTAGATATTAATTTTTACCATCCATATTTATATTTAAGAGTATAATTATTGAGAAAGTGTGTTTGTCTGTCCGTATTTATCGTTGAAACAGAATTATTTGGCATGATTTTTTGGGAAGTCACGTTATAATACAACCCATAATATATTTTTAATAAAAAAACAAATACCGACTTCAAAACTAAACTAACAGGTAAAAAATAGTACTTTTAAGAACTTAGTTAATTTTATAGTCGGTGCCAGTGAAAGTTCTGAGGTAACAAGCATTAAAAAAAACAGACGAATTGAGAACCTCCTCCTTTTTGGAAGTCGGTTAAAAATCGCTTGTCATAATGTATATGTATATCCATTCCATAATAAGCTTTTAAATGTAGGGTTGAACTCAAGTAAAGCGAGAGTAAGTCGCTTGTATATTATATGTTGGGACATTATTACAACAGCGCCATCTAGTTCCGCAGTAAGCTACTTATCGTGCTTGTGTTGCGGATACCAGATAGTTGATATACTACATATATAAATTTTAAATACATACATATTATAAATATAAACACCCATGACTGGAGTACAAACATTCGTGATTAGCAAATGAATGCCCCCAGCGGGACTCGAACCCGCGACCGCTGGCGCAGAAAGTAGGGTCACTACCAACTGAGCCAAACGAGTCGTCAAATATATTATATAACTTAATTACTAGTGAATATTTAGTATAAAGTAAATTCCTATATATTCTTCCTAGCTATCTCCATAGCAATTCTCATCAAAATCCGTGCAGTGTTTTTCTCGTAATTCGGTCACACACAGACAGACAAAAATTATGAAACCTAAAAATCGGGCTCTATATTCTAGATAATAACTATATCTATACGATTTTTTTTTTAAATATTCAGTGAACAGATTCGCTCAGTTAGAATTTTATTATATGTTCGAGCGATACGTTCTCGCTCCGCTCGGACTAGTCTCTAGATTTAGCACGACCGAAGCCGAGGGTTTCGCTAGTAAATTTACAGAAAAACTTTGATATATGATATACTAGAACCTTCCTCGAGAACCACTCTATCCATTGGTGAAAACAGCATGAAAATCGGTGCAGTAGTTTTTGAGTTTACCGCGAACAGACAGACAGACGCGGCGGAGGACTTTTTTTTATAAAATGTAGTGATAGATTAAAATGTTTTAAGTTATTAAACTAATAATGACGTATATTGTAAGGTTTCATTTTCTAATATTTCTAGACTTTTGTAAAACTTTTGCGATCTCTCAAACTTTGAGTCTCTCGTGCATTGATATACTAGGAAAAAAGGTGTAGATAAGTCATACGCGCTCAAAAAGTGGCACGCTAAAACTAGGCTATTGGCCTACCAACGCGTTGACGACGCACTGTCGAGAATTATATTTGTCTCTTTTTCACTGGCGATACTTGAATCATGCCATCCTATTTTGACGACTAATCGTAATGTAGTGTGTTATTGCAATATTTTTAGTTATTCTGTATTCATGTGTGCGTTAGTGTGCCGTTTTTGAAGATAGAATGTCGTTTAGGTAACGTATCTACACCTTTTTACTTATAATATCATTGCTCTCGTGACATAATTTCTATAAAGCATTATACGAATGTAAGAACTGAAAATAAACAAAAATGATCTAAAATCATAGCTTTATTTAAAACGACGATACGTTTACAAAAGTTTGTAGTAACCCTAATTGCTGTGCCAGCGGTCGCGGGTTCAAGTTCCGCTGAGGGCATTTTTTTTGAGGACGAATACGCTAGTTATGGGTGTTTATAACATGTACTTAAGGTTATACATGTGTAGTGTATCAACTATCTGGTATCCGCAACACAAGCCTCGTAGCTTACCATAGAACTAGATGGCGCTGTTGAAATAATGTCCCAACATATTTATTTGAAACCAATTTTTACCCGCGGCTTTACTCGCCCATAGTGTATATCTCGTCTGGACGATGTAATCTATGTCATTTACAAATGTTATAATATTACTAGCGTCTTCCTGTGACGAGAAATAAACATAACGAGAAAACCACTGCACCGATTTTCATGCCGTTTTCACCAATGGATAGAGTGTTTCTCGAGGAAGGTTTTAGTATATATTTTGACAAATATTTTAATTTATTTTCAAAAAAATATGGACGCGAGAATAAAATGCAAGCGCTGCTTCAAGCGCCGCTTCGCTTGATGCAATCGCCGACCCTACGCGCACCGTCTTGTCTACTGTTCAGCTAATAGCTCTTACAAGAAGCGAAGAATTTTTTGAAGATTCTGAAAAATTTTCAACGTTCTACCACCAATTCCTATTTTTAATAGTGATTAGAATGCGAACGAAGCCGCGGGAATTGCTAGCATTACATATATTGCATCGATTGGTGTCATTATGTCGTAATTATGAATGATTTTAATATCGTAATAATCAATGAAAAATTGACAATTACGACAATATCGATATTTGACGACACGTTTGGTTCAGTTGGTAGTGGCCCTACTTTCTGCGCCAGCGGTCGCGGGCTCGAGTCCCGCTGGGGGCATTCATTTGTTGAACACGAATGTTTGTACTCCAGTCATGGGTGTTTATATTTATAATAATATGTATGTATTTAAAGTTATATATGTGTAGTATATCAACTATCTGGTATCCGTAACACAAGCCTCGTAGCTTACCAAGGAACTAGATGGCGCTGTTGTAATAATGTCCCGACATATTTATTCATTTATTATTTATTTATTTATTAATATCGATGACTAACCATGAGACTACCATCAGTGGTAATAAGATCTCTTAGATAACTGAGTGCTGCAAGTTCGAATCCGGTTCTCGCACCCCTGATATGTTCATGAATCATTTCTATCATGATTACCACTTGTGTTACGGTGAAAGAAAACATCGTGAGGAAACCTGCATGTCTGAGAGAACCTAGCAAGTTGTCGATAGACATGCTCAGTCCGCCAACACGCACTAGGCCAGCGTGGTGGACTATGACGTGAACCCCATTCCAAGTTTTTATCACTAACAAGTCAAATTAATTTCCATTGAAGCGAGAAATCGAGATATGATAATTGAAAAGCTCGAAAATGTAATATAATTTCGGGTTTCAATTAATTAAAAAACCTTTTAGCTATCAATGGTTATATTTCGCATTTAAATTTAATTTGGTTTATAATAGAGGTTTTATATGACTTTGTTCATTCTCGTATATTGAAAAGTTACTCGTAAGCTCAAAATCCCTTAAAAAGTATTCACTCCACCCTATCATTTGGTCAGCCCTTTTTTAGCGTCCCAATGCTGGGAGTGGGAATCCCCTCAATATGAGGGGTTCAGGCCATAATCCACCACGCTGGCTAAGTACGGGCGAACTTCACATGTCTTTCGTAACTTTGCTAAGTTCTCTCAGACATGCAGGTTTCCTCACGATGTTTTCCTTCACTGTAAGACAAAATATCAGAGGTCGAGACTCAGAATTGAACCCGCATCACTCGGTTATTCAAGCAAGCGCGTTACTACTGGGCCTCCAGTGCCTTAAACCCTATATATTGAAATTCTAACGAAAAAATGGAACTTGTAGTAAAAAAAAATTTTAAAGGTACGTTTTAAGTGATAGTATAGATTTTTTGAAATTATTTAATTTCCCGCAGTAAAAAGTAACTCAAATGTTGGTCCGGATAACCAGCTATTATCATACCAAATTTCATTCAAATTGAATCAATCTTTCTAAGGTAAAGGAATGACAAACAGACACACAAAGTTCGTCCTCAATAAAAGTAATCCATTTTAAGACAATAAATCATAAATAAATGAAAATTAACAATATTTTAGGACATTAACACACAGCGCCATCTAGTTCCGCGCTAAGCTTCGAGGCTTGTGTTACAATATCAGGTAGTTGATATACTACACATACATAACTTTAAATTCATACATATTATAAATATAAACACCCATGATTTTACCCATTACAACGCCTTCGGAATTCAAACCCGCGACCTCTGGCGCAGGAAGTAGAGTCACTACAAACTGAGCCAAACGAACCGTTTAAATAAGTTATAAACAACTTTTTACTTTAAAATTCGTGTTAAACTCATGTTATTATTAAGAATACGTCGCTTTAAAGCCTTAGTTTAGTTCGAAATAGCCTCGTGCGTTAAATGTGACGTGAGAAAGGGTTGCGTTTGACCTATTTTATTATTTTTAACCCCTATATAAAGGGATGATTGCTTCATAGTGGAATTCTCCTGTAAATATGCCTTAACTTTTGTAGGTATAATGAAACTTATATTTGGTTCGTTTTAGCATTTTTGGGTTCCGTGATAATGATTGTTGTAACCCATTCGAAACTTCGAGAAACAAAACTCTAAATAAAGCTGCGATCAGTAAAAATAATCTTATTTAAAAAAATCTAATATTAGGTTTAAGTAAGAAAGTATCGAAACAATTCACTACATATTATAAAACAAAGTTCTACGCAGTGTCTGTTTGTTCGCGTTAAACTCAAAAACGACTGCACCGATTTTCATGCTGTTTTTACCAATGGATAGAGTGGTTCTCGAGGAAGGTTTTAGTTTATAATTTATCAAGTTTTTGTATCATTTACTAGTGGAACCCGCGGTTTCGCTCGCGCTAAATCTAGTTTATGTAACTAGTGATGCAACCTCGCTCTGCTTGGGCATGTCCTATCATCATCATAGGTTCAGTATCAGTATCATAGATACGATTAAAAAATATAGATTTTCAAAAATGAGATATTGTCCTGTCGGCTGTCCTATTTTTACAAAAATCTGCCTAGTGGTACAAAAAAAAAACTATAGATTCGGCGTCATTCAGTACAGACTGGACACAGTCAGAATTTTATTATATAATGTATTTTATTCGATTTCGTCATGTCCGTCTGTCACAACTACTTACTTGAAAACTATTGAACTTATTTTCATGAAAGGTACATACGAGTATCTTATAATGCCCTGAATGGACCAGTATTGCAGAACCCAAAGTGAACTAAATTATGTGCATACTGGCATTACCGGCGGTTCCGCCCACGTTCTGCAGACCGGAACCCAAATTCTTAGATTTTACATATTATTATACCTTGTGATGTTATATAGTCCATAACCTTCCTCGATAAATGGACTATCCAACACTGGACAAATTTTTCAATTCAAACCAGTAGAAACCGCTTGACGTATTATGATTTTTGTCAGTTTATAGTTAGTAGACGTCGGTTAAGAACGAATTTTGCGACAGGGCCGGATTAAGGAGTCTAAGCTTGAATTACAGTTTAGTTTAAAAAGAATTAATCGTATCTAGGATCGAATCCGAGCGAAGCAAGGTTGAGTGACTTGTATGCATATATATAGAAACCATGGTAAGTAAGTAGTGTGTTAAAAAGCCTTCGCACTCAAATAAAGTGAAAAACAGTGGGCAATCTATTATAGAAAGTGACTTAGTGTGTTGGTGATATTATTCTCTTAATAACACCCGCTGAGTACCGACTACATGTAACTGCCTCTGTGGTGTAGTTGTAAGCATGTACGGTCATACATCGAGAGGTTCTGGGTTCGAGTCCCGGGTCGGGCCAAGTTTAATTGTTTCTGTTTCATAAGCCTCAGTAACAGCCTGGAGTTGAGAAGTTCGCGGTGTGTCACACCCGTGCCTCGGAGAGCACGTAAAGCCGTCGATCCTGCGCCTTAACTCTCACTGGTCGTGTCGAGTAGTCGTCCCACCGGAATATGAGAGTGATAGGAATAGAGAGTGCACTTGTGTCTGCGCGTACACTCGTGCACTAAAGTATCTCCTGCGCAGGTAGCTTGTCTCATTGAAATTGGCCGCCATGGCCGAATTCGGTCGGAAAACATTATTATTATGCTTCCCTATCTCGACTGGATACATACATATATACCTAATAGAATCGGTTTTAAAAATAAATATGCCGTCCTAACTCAGTTAGGAAAGAAGATATTTGTCTTAGAACTTAAGTTATTGGTTAGATTTATGTTAAACAAAACATTCCTGTGTTTACTCATGTCTTGCATGATTTTCTAATGGTCTATAATATTTTGAGGCAACTTAAATATTTTATGCTGGATCGATTTGTATGAAATATAGTGAGAAGATGGATTATAAGCTTGGTAATTTAATATGTAAATGTATCCGAGTGAAGATACAGTATGTGGTACTAGATCAATCTAGTAGATAATAGCCAACGAAACATATAGTCGGTTAATTCGCTTGGGCCATTAGTGTATGGCAGCTTGGGCTGTCACGTCCGTTGGCCGACTACATGTTTCTTAGGCTTTGATAATAGTATAAAAATAGGTCACAATGAAAAAAAAATTTAAAGGAAAAGATATAGTTAAGGCAATTTAGCATTTTGCGGCTACTTTTTTGACATTTATGAATAAATATGTTGGGACATTAACACAGAGCAATCTAGTTCCATGGTAAGCTACGAGGCTTGTGTTACGGATACCAGATAGTTGATACACTACGCAATTTTTATAAATATAAATACCCATGACTGGAGTACAAAAATTTGTGTTCAACAAATGAATGCCCCAAGCGGGACTCGAACCCGCGACCGCTGGCACAGCAAGTAGTCACTACAAACTGAGCCAAACATGTCGACAAAATTAAAAAAAGTGCTTCATACACGAAATTTTTGTTAATAAAGGCATTTTTTGAAACATTTGTCATAATCAAAATTGAACCCCTGTACCTTGTAATTTATGTACTAACAAAGGTGACAAACGGATGGACAAAATTTTGCATTTATAAAGAGGAAAAGTCATTTGGTTTAATGTACGGCAAGTAACGTATTAACGCTTTAATGGTCCGGGTGCATTAGAGTACTGTCAGCAGAAAAATATAATAATTTTTAAAACTGACTGTAAAGTGTAATTAACCCATTAACGTCCAAAATGAAACCCATACATTGTTTTTAAAATCGGTATTTACTTTTATAAAATGAAGTAAATAAAAGATTAATACAGAAAAAAATGAGAAAAATATTAAAAGGGGGATTTTTATGGGGGTGTACACAACTATATATACACTGGGCGGATTAGGTCTGAAATTGCCCGAAGCAAGGTCACTCAACACATAGTGTTTTAATGAATATATTTTAGAGAAAAGTAACTAATTATGTTTGTATTCCGGCCATGGCGGCCAATCTCATTGAGATTAGCCATCTGCACGGAAGATATTATAGTGCACGAGTGTATGCGCAGACACAAGTGCACTCTCTGTTCCTTATCACTCTCATATTAAGGTGGGACGACTGCTCGACACGACCAGTGACAATTAAGGCGCAGGACCGACGGCTTTACGTGTTCGAGGCATGGGGGTGACACACCGCCAACTTCCCAACTCCGGGTTGTTACTGAGGCTTACGAAACGGAAAGACTCAATAACTAAACTTGGCCCGACCCGGTACGGTCGCAACCCGGGTCCTCCCGGTGTGCTCCGTACATGCTAGCCACTACACCAACGAGGCAGTTACGTTATGTTTGTATTAATGATTAATTAAAAGCAAAAAAAAATATAATCTATATACATAATAAAATTCGGAGTCGATTCTGTACGTTGAATATTTTTTGAAAAATCTAATTTGAAGTCATTATAGATAGGCCAAATCTATAGTTTTAAGTATTTTTATGTCTGTCTGTCCGTCTATCTGTAGTCGCATCATGAGAACACTACTGGACAGATTTTGGTGAAAATTGGTTTGATAATAACTGGTAATGATACTTTTTAGTACGGGAAACTCATAGTAAAATAATTGTTAGAATTATTTTTTTTGCAATCGGTCCTTTTTAAGAGGGTAGAAGACTACATAGAAATGTTAAGGTTGATCAATGTACGCATTTTGTTTGTGGCTTAATGTACACTGCGATCCTGAACATTTCGTGTTTCATTACGAAATAGATTTGGTTCCTGGATGAGGCAATTATCATTCTACTATCATAAATGCGAAACTTTGTGTGTATGTTCGTTTGTTACTCCCGCATATGGAAAAAGATATGAGTTTAAGAAAATTTTGTTCTTACATATGACATAGCCTATGTATGCCTGAACTTAGATGTCCATTGCTGTAGTGTTTATAATTTTCTAAAGTAGCCTAATCCATATTATATTAACTCTATCTGCCAGTTAAAATAACGTGAAAATCGGTTTAGTTTCGAAAATTAGCCGAAACAAACAGTCAGACGGGCAGACAAAAACATTAAATAAACTATTCTTTATTTAATTAAACCTATTATCAAGAGATATTTAAATTTTATTAATCTGTACGGATTAAATATAATTATTTCAGTAAAGTTTGGGAAAGTGTTAATAATTAAAGTATGCAAATAAAATGTTACTTATCAGTCCGTCCCTGGGGTGTTTATTTGAAAATTAAGTAATTTCATTACAAGGGTGGTTGCTGAGTTAGTGACGAAATAGTGATGGGGATGTGGTGCTATCGATATTTTTAGTTAAAACTTATAATATTTTCTTAAAATTCTAATGATTATTATTCTTATAAAATTATGTTTTTGTATTTTATCGAGGTTTTATTTAACTAGTGTTCGCTGAATAGTCGACATTCTACAATAATTTGCTTTCTGGTGGCTTGTGTTGTGTAAAAGATATAGTAGTGAGATATATAATATTGTATACACTAGCTATTTTTAACGGTTAGTTAAGATTTCTCAGATATGTGATATCTAATATCATCAAAATCTGTGCAGTGCTTTTCTCGTGATGCAGTCGTGGATAGATAAACTGACAAAAACTCAAAAACTAGATTCGGCCTGTGTTTCGATAATAATTAATATTTCTATAAGATTTTTCATGTCTATACTAATAAAGAAATTCGATATGAGTCAAATCTGTATATTGAATATTTTTTGGATTTTTTTCTTTAAAATAGTCATTATTATCGATACAGAGGCCGAATCTATAGCTTTTAGAATCTTTATCTGTCTGTCTGTTACTACAACATGGTAAAACCACTGAACAAATTGTGATGAAATTTGGTATGATGATAGCTGGTTACCCGGGTCAGGATATAGGATACTTTTTACTGCTGGAAAATATCTCAATTCTGAGAAATCTCAAGCAATCGTTTTAAACCATCTGTAAAACATCACACGGTATATAAAATCTATGAAGTTAATTTCCGGTCTTGAAAACGCGGGCAAAGCCGCGGGAAATGCTAGTAATATAATATAATGAACAGATTTGAATGAGTTTGAATTTAGATATATTTATAGATGACAATCGCTACTAATAACCAATGGAATGGAAGGCAGTGGTAGCCAAACGGTAACACGCTTGCTTGTATAATCGAATAATACGGGTTCAAATCCGGGTCTTGCACCTCAGATATTTTCATGTGCGAATCATTTCTGTCATGATTACTTGCCTTACGGTGAAGGAAAACATCGTGAGGAAACCTGCATGTCTGAGAAAACCTAGCAAGTTTTCGTAAGACATGTGAAGTCCGCTAACACGCACTAGGCCAGCGCGGGGGACTATGGCCTGATCCCCCTCGTACCGAGGGAGGCTCGTGCCCAGCAGTGGGACGTTAAACAGGACTGAAGACTTATGTCCAATACCGATGTAATTATGTATAACTTATCAAAGCAACTATGTAGTTAAGAACTTACAAAGAAACAAATGTTTGGACCTACATACATACTATATAATATGTGAGAACATCAAATTTAAACATTTAACCCTCTTTTCTATCCTCAGTCGAGTAATAAAACTCTGTGACAGTTTTGGGTATAAAGTGACAAAGTGATTTAAAAAGATTTGGCACGCGGTTATCTGTTGAAAGAAAACCACGTCAGTTTCTATCCAGATTGAAACAGTAAGCCCTTTGGGAGAAAAGATTTAGCGGATTTTATATATATTGAAATACGGATGTTATTTTTAGACACTATGAGATGAAAATTCAGTGATATTTAGAGACAACCGCTCGGGTTCGTATAAATATATTTATGTATTCAACCATTTTTTTAAACGTCCCACTGCTGGGCGTGGGCCTTCAATACGAGGGGAATCAGGCCATAGCCCACTATGCTGGTCAAGTGCGGGCGGACTTCACATGTTGTAAACTTGCTAGGTTCTCTCAGACATGCAGGTTTCCTCACGACGTTTTGCTTCACCGTAAGACAAGTGGTGATCATGATAGAAATGATTCGCACGTAAAAATATATGAGACCCGAATTCGAACCCGCATCACTCAGTTATCCAAGCGGGTGCCCTACCACTGGGCTACCACTGTCTAAATATATTTATAATATGTATGTATTTAAAGTTATATATGTGTAGTATATCAACTATCTGGTATCCGTAACACAAGCCTCGTAGCTTAACACGGAACTAGATAGGCCTTTCAATACGAGGGGAATCAGGCCATAGTCCACTATGCTGGCCAAGTACGGGCGGACTTCACATGTTGTAAACTTGCTATGTTCTCTCAGACATGCAGGTTTGCTCGACGATGTTTTACTTCACCGTAAGACCAGTGGTGATCATGATAGAAATGATTCGCACGTAAAAATATCAGAGTCGTGAAACCCGGATTCGAATCCGCACTCAGTTATCCAAGCGGGTGCTTTACCACTGGGCTACCACTGTATAAAAATATTTATAATATGCATGTATTTATAGTTTGGAACATATGTGTTAGTGTATCAACTATCTGGTATGCGTAACACAAGCCTCGTAGCTTACCACGGAACTAGATGGCGCTGTGTTAATATACTAACGTATTTATATTTATATATTCCTTTAGTGGGTCAAATCACATGCACATCACTAGACAGAAATGTTTGGTGTCAAATTGAATTACTAAATAAAATGCGTAAAGTTTCTATAAAATAACAAATTTATGTTTGTTCTCTACCCAATACGCATTTCTAAACTATTTTTGTTTGCAGTGACCCTACTTGCTGTACCAGGGATCGCCGGTTCGAGTCCCGCTAGGGACATTTATTTGTTGAGAATGTTTATACTCCAGTTATGTGTGCTTATAATATGTATATTATCAAACTTAGACTACACTTATTTTATTAGAAAATTCTAAAAATTGTTTAATTTTTTTTAAATTCCGCGCAGCGAAGTCGGGTTTGCTACTAAGAAAATATTTCTATAATAACTGACTTTGCGTGACCTTATCCCGGATAATTTCGTGAGTTAAGAGTATATTGAAGCTAATTCCGTAGGATAAAGGGGGAGATACTGATGTATTGTTATCCCATTCTTATCTCCTATATATTGTGATACGCCGGGATTTGTTTAATCGCCTCGGATAAATATCTTCAAATTAACTCGCACATAGACTAGTGTTGTTTGTATAGAAATAGAACCTCCTTTTAAAGAATCAATGCCCAACAAGCAATATCTAAGCCTTCGGAACCTTCTTTTTTGTTCCCAGTATAATAGTCTATACACTATTACTGATTTTCTTCATCACAGTTATTTTTAACGACTTAGAGTTAGTTGAGTTCTTAATAAAAACTTTTACTTGTGCATTCGTTTGGCTCAGCTGGTAGTGACCCTACTTCACGGGTTCACGTCACGGGTTCGAGTCCCGCTGGGGGCATTCATTTGTTGAGCACGAATGTTTGTACTCCAGTCATGGGTGTTTATATTTACAATATGTATGTATTTAAAGTTATATATGTGTAGTGTATCAACTATCTGGTATCCGTAACACAAGCCTCGTAGCTTACCACGGAACTAGATGGCGCTGTGTGTTAATAAGGTGTCTTTTTTTCAAAAAGCGCCATATTGTGCCCCTAACTTTATGTAAGCCCCATGAGTTTCCATGACAACCGGATATTATATTTAAAGCAGAAGCGATCGACAATCCTTACTAGTCCTTACTAATAATATAAATGCGAAAGTAACTGTCTGTCCGTCTGTCACGCTGTCACGCCAAAACTACTGAACCGATTTAAATGACATTTGGTACACAGATAGTCTAGAGCCTGAGAAAGGTTATAAGTTACTTTTCTTACTTTTTAAATAGGGGATGAAAATTTGTATGGAAATTACGTTATTTTTAAAGCTAGAAGCTTGAAACTTATTTTTTAGGCTTTTGATTAGATATAATTAAATAAGACATTCAAAGTTTGTAAAAAATTTATGCTAAAGGGGGTACCTAAGGATCCGAGCGAAGCAAGGGTGAGTCGCTATAGTGACGTATAAATGTAAAAATTAAGAAAACAATGTACATAGAATGTTTTTCTAGCAATATTTTTTTAGGAATCGTATGAGAAGAACTTATTAGAGTAGAAATAAGAAAATATTAGTCTAAATACCACTCAAATGTTATATTAATATAATATTATTGAAATAATATATTTTATTCAGGATATTTCTGATATAACCATTCTTGTATTGAATGATGGGAGTGAATAGTGATTTTTGTACGGTGCGACTGGTTTATATTACAAAGTACTTGAGACTTTTCGTCGCTCCGCTCGTTTTAACAATTAATTTATTTTTTTATTTAATACTAGCAATCCCCGCGGCTCTTCCCGCGTTCTAATCGTGGTAGAAGGTTGAAAATTTAGGGTTATAAGTCTTTTTTGATGCCAAATCTTAAAAAATAAGAAATAAAAATAATGTTTATGTAATTGTATATTGGATTGTAAACCTCCTTCTTAACTAGTTGTGGTCGTTCAGCCCTTTTAACGTCCCACTGCTGGGGGTGGGCCTCCCTCAGTACGAGGGGTCAAGCCATAGACCACCGCGCTGGCCTAGTGCAAGTTGGAGAACACTTAGGGGAATAAAAATTAGCCTACAACCTGTTCTCAGACCTACGCAAAAAAAAATCATGAAAATCGGTTAAGCCGTCGTCGGAGAAGTTCAATAATAAGTTAAAATAAATACTGTGACACGAGATTTTTATATATTAGATTTAGATTCTTAAAGGCAGTGGTAGCCCAGTGGCAACGCGCTCGCTTGAATAATCTAATGATGCGAGTTCAAATTGGATCTCGCACCTCTGATATTTTCATGTGCGAATCTTTTCTAACATGATCGCCATTTGCCTTACGGTGAAGGAAAAGATCGTGAGGAAACCTGCATTCTGAGAGAACCTAGCAAGTTTTCGAAAGACATGTGTTGTCAGATAACCCGCACTAGACCAGCGTGGTGGACTATGGCCTGATTCCCCTCGTATTGAAAGGAGGGCCACGCCCAGCAGTGGGACTTTAAAAGGGCTGAATCAGTTAAAATACTAGGCTGATAATTAAACGGCTAATTAAGCTAGTTGACCGCAAAGTTAAGTTTAAAAAAATCGTGTTTATAAATTAAAAAGTAAAAAATCACGTAGCTCCAATTTGGGACTTCGTATTTAGAAATTAAACATTCGTAAATTTCTTTTATCCCAACTTTAAAAAATGATAGCATAAAGTCACCTGAGTCCTTGTTCCCTTTGGCATGGTTCGGAAAATCTGAAAAAAAAAGAAAAAATAAATTAGCATATAATTTGATTTAAAAAATAATGCTTAAAGCAAAATAATATGGCGTTATGTCTAATATTACACTTGGTACATCATCAGGATGTTAAGTATTCTAGACTAGCGACTCGTCCTCGCTTTGCTCAGGTTTGTATCTAGGTCCCCCCTAACGTGCGACCACCTTGTGGTAGTGTGGGATTCAGTAGTGTCCGGCAATCCAGCCGGGCATGAAGCCAAGAAACGGTGGGCGGTGTACCATGCAAGTTGATCCTGGTACTTCTCTGATAGCAGAGTGGACTATGAAGCAACCTTCTTGGCTGTGCGATCTGCTTCGGCAGCTGCCGGGCTGTCGAGGCGTCTTGGTTGGATGTATAAGCGATCCTGCGGTGACCCATTAAGACATAAGAGGGTTTGTTGGGCTTTAGTGGGTAGTACTGGCTTGCCGGTGAGTCGTGACCACCACAGATAGTATGCATAAATGCATTTTTCATTAGTATAGATTTCTAAAAAAATATATATTTTCCTGCAGATAAAAAACTATCCTATACAATGATATTATATACAAGATACGTCACGTTCATACTGCACGCACAACATAATTGTTCCGCGACACACACATACACATTTAATAGCACTGTACATCTAAACACACGCTATAAGTGCGACAGGAAATACGCAAAGCGTAAGAGTGAAAGAGACAGCTATCCGACACGCGTCCTCGCAATGACAGGTGGCAGCTCGACTGACTGGTTACAAATGGAACCAATCCACGGCACGCGTTTGGTGCGTTTGTGGCGTATCTTGTATATAATATCATTGATCCTATATGTTGACCTGGATAACTAAGCTAGCGTCATATCAAATTTCATCAAAATCTGTGCAGTGGGTTTCTCGTGATGCAATAACAGACAGACCGACAAAAATATTAATAAAAACTATAGATTCGGCTTCTGTATCGATAATATTGCAATAAAATTTTACAAAAAGAAATAATGTCACAAAATTTATTATTGTTTTACTCGTAAATAGAACAATCACAGGATCGAACCCACTACCTAATGCAATAAACCCCTATCAAATTACTTTTTTCAATGCCCAAAACCCACCCTCATTTAACACCCCATAGAATATTATGGTATAAACTCATTAGAGATATTATAAGTGGAAGTAGCCGCTTATAAATAATAAGAAAAAAATTAAAAATTTGCTGTTTCGTGACAATGTGGCACGCTACCTGCTATGGGATTTATAAGGGCTGTATCACACTGCATATGTAAATATATAAAGCTATGGGAAGCGATAAAATTAAATTTAAATTAAGGCAGTGGTAGCCCGGTAAACCATGTGAAGCGGGTTCAATCCCGGGTTCTGATATTTTTATGTATGGATTACATCCAACGTCATGAGAGAATTGTCGTGAGGAAACCGTCATGCATGTCAGACAGAATCTGGTAAGTCTTCAAAAGACACTCTCTATGAGTCTATCTACACGTGGCCAGTATGATGGACTATAACCTGAACCCCTCATATTGAAAGAAAGCCTAACTCCATCAGTGGGTTATTTAAAAGATTATAGAAAAGATTTCATAAAATTAATAATATTAGAGTATGATGTATGTATCATCACTCCATATTATAAAACAAAGTCCTCCGCCGCGTCTGTCTGTCTGTTCGCGATAAACTCAAAAACTGCCGCACTGATTTTCATTTTGTTTTCACCAATGGATAGAGTGGTTCTCCAGGAAGGCTTTAGAAGATATATAATTTATTAAGTTTTTGTATACATTTACTAACGGAACAGGCGGCTTCGCTAGCGCTAAACCAAATATACAAAACTAATATATTATGTGTACGTATGTATATGTATATTTTGTGGATGCGGACAAGGATTTTTATTCAAATTTAGTACAATCAAGATAGAAGCTATTTTTATTTTCTTCAGGATGAGAGCGTTGTGATAGAGACGCAATATTAAAAAATAAGCAACGATCGAACTCCTCCGAAACGGCTTGACCGATTTCTATGAAATTGTGTTGTGTATATTTGGTAGGTCTGAGAATAGGTCGTAGGCTATTTTAAATAAAAGGTGGACAACTCCAGATTTTCTTAATGATTTGGCGTCAAAAATATTTATAAACCTCTACTTCCAATCCCTATCTATATAATATATAAAAATGAATTGCTGTTCGTTAGTCTCGCTAAAACTCGAGAACGGGTGGACCGATTTGGCAAATTTTGGTCTTAAATTATTTGTGGAAGTCCAGAGAAGGTTTAAAAGGTGAAGTACCTAGGACGAACCCGAGCAAAGCGAGGGTGAGTCACTAGTTTTAAATAAAGATCGAACGCGAGCGGCGCCGCGGGAATTACTAGTAATCTATGTTAAGGATGATTCGCCTGTTATTTAATTCTATTATTCGTTAAAATCATAGCTTTTACCGAATAAGTTCGACAGATGGGTAGAAATTATTTGAAATTGAACGCAAAACTTAATAATTGTGAAACAAACACTCAAGAAATTATAATTATTACAACCAATGTTAGTTAGAGATAGGATAATTATTTGCATTACTTCAATTAAGCAATAATTTCGGTGTTAAATATTAACATTAAATATTTGAAATACGTTCTCAAATTAATAATAATTTATAATACTCCTTTGCCTTGGATGGCATGTGCCGCTTATTTGCATCTGGCAATCCAACCGGGCTAGAAGCCAAAAATAGTTTTGTTACAATTTGTACTGAATTTAAAATATAAAAAATGATAATATAACTCTAAAAACTAATAAAAATTAAGAAAAATCGGACGAGTGTTGTGAATAAAAAGGGCTATATGGATTTGCACAAATAATGTCAGGCACTCAGAGACGGGGAAGAGTTACCGCCACCACCCTTCAGACGGTCAAGATGCGCAGGTCGGGGATCTCGCCCACCGCAAGTTTTTTAATGTGACGTTATGTGCAGCAAAAGTATTACAATATACAGCCTCACTTATGACGTGGCTGCTCATGCTCATGCTGGTACTCGCAAGGAATTGTTTTTGAAGTGAAATTACAATATCATTAGTATTTACACAGTGTGTAAACAGTGAGTTAAATTTATAAACAAAGAAGTTTCACTTCTGGCATGTGTACTGTACGCACGCACTTTTTTTAACTTTTAACGCTCAATATAGCTTTATAGCATAGCTTGATATAGCGAACAAGGTTAAGCTCGTTTTCATTGCGTGTTCACTTATCAGGTAACAAACTAGGGGAAATATGAAAATTAACCAAGCACTTACAGTCGGATACGTCTCTGTTTGACCGACTTTCAATATGGAAATTAAAACATCGGGAATTCCCTGCGACAAATTTAGTTTAAGGTTTTCGTTGTTGACGATAAGCAGGTTCGATTTTTGGTTGAGACAAAACATTTTACCATAAAAAAATTAATCAAAATCTGTATCCTCGCTCGGGTCTTGTATCTACGGCGGCGTATCTTTTTAGAATTAAAAAATATGGTTTTATTTTAAAATCTACTTACTACACTTCTTTTGTTATTTAAAGTTTCATTTGTTTTACTTAAAATGAGATCACATTAAGAAAAGATTTTGCGAGTAAAGGCTATTTGTGAAAAATGGTACATTTTTGAACTTTTCATGTAACCGGGAAAAGTGAAATTTAATATTAAAATAACAATTATTTAAATTAGAAAAATGGTGATTAATATCGCGTATTTCCTTCACTTGCTCTTGATACGTACTTTTAGTATTGATTCGTCGGAAATGAGATATTTATATGCATATATTGACACGAATAAGTTATAATTATACCAAAGTTTATCAAAATCTGTGCAGTCATTTCCTCTTTACCGTGTCTATCCCGATAGGAACGCGGGTCTCACTATCTATATATATCTAATATATAAAAATCTCGTGTCACAGTGTTTGTTATCGAACTCCTCCGAAACGGCTTGAACCATTTTTATAGTTTATTTTGTGTATGTTTGGTAGGTCTAAGAATAGGTCGTAGGCTATTTTTTATCTCCCTAGGTGTTATGGGTGGCCCTCTACATTTTTTATATTTTATTTTAAGACCAAATTTTTATTTTTATTTTTCAGCAGTGGGACGTTAAAAGGGCTGAATACAATAACAGTATTCAAAAAGAAGAAATTATAGGCAAACGACCACCACTAGTTAAAAAGGAGGTTTACAATCATATATACAATTCATCATCATCATCAGCCCTTTTAACGTCCCACTGCTGGGGTTGGGCCTCCCTCAGTACCAGGGGGATCAGGCTATAGTCCACCGCGCTGGCCTAGTGCGTGTTGGCGGACTTTATGTCTTTCGAAAACTTGCTAGATTTTCTCAGACATGCAGGTTTCCTCACGATGTTTTCCTTTACCATAAGACAAGTTGTAATCAGGATAGAAATGATTCGCACATGAAAATATCAGAGGTGCAAGACCCGGATTTGAACTCGCATCACACGGTTATACAAGCGACGCGTTACCGCTGGGCTACCACTACAATTACATAAACATTATTTTTATTTTTATTTTGAGACCAAATTTTTATTTTTTTATGATTTAGCATCAAATAATATTTATAAACCTAAAGATCATCCTTCTACCACCAATCCTTATTTCTTAATATTAATTTTAAATAGTGACGTAACCGCGGGAATAGCTTATACATTTATAACATTATTATATGGATATATTATGTAGGTAACGTTACATTTGAAAGGCTGGCAACACATTTGAAAGCCTTGGGTGTTACATACGTATGTCCATGGGTGGCGGTGATCACTTTCCATAAATTGAGCCTCCTGCCCATTATCCCCTAAAAGAATATGCCATAAAAAATTAAAAAAAAATCGCGAATTTGATTACTAACGGTAACCTAAATTAAATCACTCCACTCTACCTTTATACAAAAAATCGTAAATAACGTTAAAAAGTGACAAACATACATACAAACTTTTGCATTTATAATATAGAAATTATTAGTGAATATTTTTTTCTAACTTACAAGTAAACCCAGCTGAAGAAAGTTGTATGATAGCTCTCGTAAGCTCATATGTACTTAGGATGGAGTTTCTTTATCTTTCATCAAGAAAGCTATTTTTATAAAACTTGTTACTCGCTCTCACTTTGCTCGGTTATTTTTTATGAGATACTAACAAGTCATACTACTAGGTTGAACGTCAGCGAAGCCACGGGTTCCGCTACTTAAAAGAAATAAAATGACTAAAATATAACCTCCTCCTTTTTTGAAGTCGGTTAAAAAGTAGTCTAAGTTACTCCTTACATTATTAGCTATCTGCCAGTGAAACTCCCGTCAAAATCGGTCCAGCAGTTTCAGAGTTTACCCGGTACAAACAGACAGACAGAAATTAAAAAGAAATTTTTTTTGCTGTCGGTAACTTTCATATGCATTTAGTGAAAAGCTGTTAATTTGAAATTACAAACAGACACTTCTATTTTATTTATATATGTATAGATTTTCCCGCAGTAAAAAGTATCCTATATTTTGACGGATAACCAGTGCAGTGTGCAGTGGTTTTGTCGTAATCAGATCAAACAGATACTAAAAAAAAATAAGGATTCATCCTCTGTAGCGATAATATTAATGACTATTTCAATAACATTTTATTTTTATTTTACACGTTTATCTTTGTAGTGACCCTACTTTCTGCGCCAGCGATCGCGGGTTCGAGTCCCGCTGGGGGTATTCATTTGTTGTTGAATGTCCTGTCACTCCAGTCATGGGTGCTTATATTTATAGTTTGTATATATTTAAAGTTATATGTGTAGTGTATCAACTATCTGGTATCCGTAACACAAGCCTCGTACCACGGAACTAGATGGCGCTGTTGTAACAATGTCGCAACATATTTATTTAAACAGCTAACTATATGTCATTTCAGCAAAGTTTCTTAACAAATACACTATACTCTAAGAAACTCTACATGAAAATCGATATAACAATACAACGGTCGCAATATTTGCAGTAACCGAGAACAAACAAACCAACATTCAAATTATTCACTAATTTATATAATATCATTAATTACAGCTATATTTGCTTTATAAATGTATACGCGAGTTAACAAAGGGGTTCGTACTAGGCATGCGTGGGTAGAGCGAGACGGAAAACCGGTCGAAGTCATTTACCGCAACGGGCGAGAAAGAGAAAGGTTCAGTCATAAATTTGAAAACATGTAATTAGATACAGAAAATTTTCGCTTGAACTAAATTTTTGTATAACCTAGGTCTTATATAGATGACCTCGAGTATACTAGGTCTTTAAGTTAAGCACTAATTTTTTTCGTTTGTTGGGCGTAGATTTACTCATCATACGTGTTGTTAAAATCTAAAGTATAACATCACTACATACTATAAAACAAAGTGTTTTCCTGCTGTCTGTCTTTTGTTGGGACATTATTACAACAGCGCCATCTAATTCCGTGGAAAGCTACGAGGCTTGTGTTACGGATACCAGATAGTTGATATACTACACATATAAATTTTAAATACATGCATATTATAAATATTAACACCCATGACTGGGGTACAAACATTCGTGCTCAATAAATGAATGCCCCAGCGGGTCTGGAACCCGCGACCGCTGGCGCAGAAAGTAGGGTCTCTACCGACTGAGCCAAACGTGTCGCTGTCTGTCCCTATGTATGCTGATCAGATCTTCAAAACTACCAAACGGATTTTGATGCGGTTTTTTTAATAGATAGAGTGGTTCTCGAGGAAGGTTTTAGTATATAATTTGTCAAGTTTTTGTATACATTTACTAGCGGAACCCGCGGCTTCGCTCACGCTAAATCTAGGGAAGGGCCCGAGCGAAGCGAGTGTAAGTCGCTAATATTCTATATTTGCATATTCTCAACGCCTTACTAGCGATTTGACACGTTTGTCTCAGTTTGTAGTGACCCTACTTTCTGTGCCAGCGGTCGCGGGTTCGAGTCCCGCTGGAGGCATTCATTTATTGAGCTCGAATGTTTGTTCAGTCATGGATGTTTATATTTATAATACGTATGAATTTAAAGTTATATATGTGTAGTGTATCAACTAATAACTATCTGATATCCGTAACACAAGCCTCGTAGCTTACCACGGAACTAGATGGCGCTGTTGTAATAATGTCCCAACATATTTATATCTATTTATCTATATATAAAATATTTGCGTAAGCGAAAAATAATTGCTTCGTCTGGAACAACTCATCTTTTTTTATTTAAGCAACTATTTCAAAGGCCTGGACTGGGATATGGAGTCTTCGAACAACGGTTTTCAATCACGCCTATAAAAGCATTGATAAATATTGGTAAAATTATATTTTTCTTGCGAAATGGGGACAATACGCTAGTCTATACTAATATTATAAAGAAGTAAAGTTTGTGTGTTTGTATATTTGTTAAATTGTAAGGGGTAATCTCAGGATCTACTGAACCGATTTTAAAAATTCTTTCACCAATAGAAAGCCACATTATTGCTGACTGTCATAGGTTATATAAAAAACCGAAAAATAAAAAGGCTTTTACGTGGTAGTCCGTTTTGCAAAGTGAATCGGAGAAAAAACGGTCGAATGAAAGCGTTTCTTACGCGATTATATATGGAAATTACGTCATTTTTAAACTATACTAAAGAGGTTACACCTGGGGACGAACCCGAACGAAGCGAGGGTGAGACGCTAGTGTGACATATTCTTACATTTAGTTTCTCGAAATATTTGATTGAAATTGTTATATAATAAGTCGATACAAAGGCCAAATAGTTATATAGTCTATGGCTTTGGGATTTTTTGTCTGTTTGTCTGTCTGATCATAATAAACATGTTATTCGGGTCAACATCCTTACTAATATAATATTATAAATACGAAACTCTGTCTGTCTCGCTTTCACGCCAAAACTACTGAACCGATTTCAATGAAATTTGGTACACAGATAGTCTAGAGCCTGAGAAAGGACATAGGCTACTTTTCAAGGCGAAAAAATGACTGAGAGGGTTTGAAATAAGGGATGAAACTTTATATAGAAATTACGTTATTTAAAGCTAGAAGCTTGATTTTTTAGGCTTTTGATTAGATATAAATAAGTAAGATATTCAAAGTTTGTAAGAATTTTATACTAAAGGGGGTTCCTGGGACCAACCCCAAGCAAAGCGAGGGTAAGTCACTAGTCCATTATTTCGTGTGATATAAACATGCAAAAGCTCTACCAGATTTTATAAAAAAGGTCGCCATTTACTATTATATGTTGAAATATGATTTCCTCAGCTCATGCCGATATATGTATCTTCCAATATACCTTCGAAGGGTCGCTTATTGATGTAATAACCTCTACATATGGAGTTTAAATTAAATTTGACCGGCTTAGAAGAAATGTGTTTTGTATTTGATATCGAATCCTGAATCCTTGTGAATTGATCTAAAGAAATGCGAAAAAAAGAGAAGAAAAATGTATGGAATTTTTGTCTTTGTCTGTTTATTTATAGATACACTTAAATCATACATAATTATAAATAAAATTGAAATGTCTGTTTTTAATTTTAAATTAATATCTTTTAATTTTTTGTCTGTCTGCCCGCCTGTCTGTCAGTCTGTTTGTTCCAGATAGTCTCTAAAACGGCTGGACCGATTTTGACGGGACTTTCACTCGCAGATAGCTAATGTTAAAAAGAGTTACTTAGTCTGATTTTATTGTATTATTGTATATCAAAATTAAAAAAAACTTTAATTTACATCCAGCGAAGAATATTACACACAGCGCCATCTAGTTTCATGGTAAGCTACGAGGCTTGTGTTACGGATACGGATATGCGCGTACACTCGTGCACTATAATATCTCCTGCACCGTTGTCTAGCCTCATTGAGATTGGCCGCCGTGGCCGAAGTTGGTCGGAGAACATTATAGACACTCATAACTGGATTACAAACATTCGTGCTTATCACGCAAAGGAAAGTTCCAACGGGACTCGAACCCGTGGCATAATAGTATAGCTTGTACCTTGAATTTTTTTTTATTATTTTAGGCCTTTAGACATCACAATGTGTTATGTGACACCAACATACATTCATTAACAAATTATATGAAAATGACCTCTACACATGGTAGATACATTGGTTTACGTCGACGTCAATTTTAAATATCTCTTTGAAAAGAGAGTCGAAATTTTACAAAGGTATAGATTAAAGTTTCAAAAATGCTTTTAGAAGTGAAGAGGTCAAACAGAAACGGTCCGTACTTCAGATGAGAGGTATTAGCCATTAGATCTCTATGTAGAGTATTATATACCATATAGGACTTTGACTATCTCGATAGTGTAGTAGTTAGTAATGTACGCCATTTTAAGCGTTTCACTGCTGGGCGTGGGCCTCCTTTAAATACGAGGGAGATCAGATATAGCCCACGCTGGCCGGGCGGGCTTTACATTTCTTTCGAAAACTTGCTAGGTTCTCTCAGACATGCAGATATCCTCACCATGTTTTTTTTACCCTAAGACATTTTATTTATGATGGAACAATAATAATAATAATGTTTTTCGACCGATTGCAAGCTTCGTTGAAACTAGCCAACCACGCAGGAGATATTATAGTGCACAAGTGTACGCGCAGACAAAAGTCCACTTTCTATTCCTTATCACTCTCATACTCCGGTGGGACGACTACTCGACACGACCAGTGAGAGCTAAGGTGCAGGACCGACTGCTTTACATGCTCTGCCTCGGCACGGAAGTGACACATCACTAACTTCCCAACTCCGGGCTGTTAAGACTCAATAACTAAACTTGGCTCGACCCGGGACTCAAACCCATGTGGACATGTGGACCTCTCGATGTGTGGCCGTACTTGCTAACCACGACACCACGAGGCAGTTAACGTATATAACGTATGTATGTATAAGCAACTGTAATAAGCAGGTAACAAGACCACGACCTCTTTCTTTTGTTCGAAACTCGTCTCTACATTTAGGTTCTTCTTTGTTTTAGGCCTTCTTAGAATATTAGTTTCGATTGAAATGCATTGTTGTTTGAACTTAGAATAATTAGATGGTTGATTTGAGATATAATATTATTATGCAAATATATAAATAAAAACTAGCAATTCCCACGGCACTGCCCGTGTTTTAATCACTATTAAAAATTAGGGATTAGTGGTAGAAGGATGAAAATTTAAGGCTTTGAGCATTTTTGAATTGAAAATTCTTTAGAATCGTTGTGATTTGAAACTCGATGAAACGAAAATGCGTCACGATAAAGAAAGAAATACATAAAAGTATAGGATTAAGTCGGAGAGAATGAGATAGAATACATTCCCATGTTGCCATGGTAACCGTTGTTTATTTTTTGACATTTCTTTTTTTTATATATATTCATCTCATTCTTTTGTTGATTTACTGAAGTTTCACTTCTATCGTGTGTGAATCGCACACACACCTTTTTTTGATCCTAAGTTATAAAGAAGCAGTAAATTAAAATTTTGTCTTAAAAAATCTAGAGAGGGCCACCCTTTTCACCTAAGGGGATAAAAAATAGCTTACGACCTATTCTCAGACCTACCAAATGTACACAAAAAAATTATAAAAATTGGTTAAGTGGTTTCGGAGGAGTTCCATAACAAACACTGTGACACGAGATTTTTATATATATTAGAAGAAGGTACTGGTAGCCCAGTAGTAATGTTCGCGCTTGGGAAACAAAGTGCATTGGATACAAATCTCGTCTCACACCTCTAGTATATCGATATGGGAATCATTTTTAACATGTTCATCACTTGTGTTAGTGAAGCAAAAGATCGTGAGCAAATCCTATTAAATGTTCCAGAAGACATGCTCAGTCCATCCGCACTTATCAAGCGTGTTGGACGATGGCTTGATCCCCCTCGTATTGGAGAGAGGCCGCATTTATTAACGCCTTCCATTAGCATAATTACAAAGAATTTGTTTATACAGGAAGTATTAAAAAACAAAATAATTATATTTTTTTAAAGACTAGGGACTTGGTTTTCCTTTGGTTCCTCCCTAGGAACTTTTAATTTTGAGCAGAACTCTAATTATTTTTCAAAAACAAAAGTATCCTAAGGTACTCTACATTGTAACAGCCAGTGCCAGTGAAAGTCCCGTCAAAATCTACCTAGCTGGTTCATAGATAAGCGAGAACAAACAGACCGACGAAAATATTAATAATTACCTATTTTCTATAAGTACCGTGTATAATTACACTAGCCTTTCCCGCGGCTTCGCTCGCGTTCTAAAGGCTTGAAACCAAATTCTTTCGCCCGTCCGCCCGTCTTGCACGCGGTGATCATTATTTTGTTGCGGAGTTTTGTTAAAACTATGATATCTAAGATATTTATTGAGAAGTAAGATATTTATTGAAATCAAATGATGCCAAAAGCAATTTTGTTCAAAATAAAATATTTGTGATGAATAACTTATTTATTTTGATAAGGATTATTATCATGTTTATTAAAACACCCTGGCAAATAATGCATTATCTTAAAACAAATTTGATTACCATAAAGAAGGTAATAGTGAGTCAACCTTAAAAGACAGACATATGCTATCGCGGACTTTTTTACAGAACTTTTAAAGAGGAAGAATTCCGTCATGCATGATTTTTGTATAACTTTAACCGTTTACGCAGCGCACGCAACGGAAGCTCTCAAAAGGAATATTTTTCTCCCGTTTTTACAACATTTTTCATTGATGCTCCGCTCCTATTAGTCGTAGCGGGATGTAATATAGCCTATAGCCTTCCTCAATAAACGGACTATCCTACACAAAAAGAATTTTTCAATTCGGATTCTAGTAATTCCTGAGATTAGCGCGTTCAAACAAACAAACAAACAAACAAACAAACAAACAAACTCTTCAGCTTTATAAATAGTATAGATATATAGATATGCTCGTACATTTAAAGGTAAGCATATAAAGCTTTGATATTTATTTTACAAACTGACACTTCAATTTTATTTATCTGCATAGATATAGCCCATTAAGGGCCAAATACATAAAATAGTCCCTTTCATGACATTTTACACAATTCTCTTTTAAATTTGTAAGCTCTTTCAAAAAGCTCTACTAACCGTAAAGCTAAGGCTAGAGCTTCGCAAATACGTCAAAATTTACCGCGTCATGTTTAATTATGACAGTATTTAACAAACATAAATGCTGTCACGTCATTTGTTTGTCAGATGTCAAAGAGACGTGTCAAGATGCCAGTTAGACGTCAAGCGCAGAAAGCAGGATATGTTGGGATCAAAGTTGAATCGTGAAACCTGAAAACGGGCTAAGCCCTTTCTGAGTGAGAAATGCTTATAGCAACACAATATATCTAGGTGTATAAATGGAATAATTATTGAAGGTACGGGTTCGATTTTCGTTGAAAAATACATTAATAATAAAAAAAATGCTTTCTTCTGCAACCTCGAAATAAAAAGTCGAAAGACGGTTTCCGCCAAAAAAATGTTAAAGTTTTTTTTATCTTAGCATGGCGTTGTAGTAACTTCCAAATGGTATGCTTTTGAGAGTTTATCTGCAGGTAAACCTTATTTTTAGAGACCTAGCCTAGATTTCAATGTAGAACCCTCAAATCTGCATTTTTAATTTCACTATATATAAGCACGAGACTGTTGAGATGTATTTTTATAGTAATGGATTAAACTGTCTTTTAGGAATTATTGTTTTGAATGCTTCACAGCAATTATGGTTACGGGAGACTAAGATGTTAGACGTTTCCAAAATCATTTTAAAATGTGTCTAGTTATTTTTAAAATTCAAATTTTCGTGTAAATCCAAAATTTCGGAATATTAATTTCCTTCCTATGACTCTCGAATCAATAACGAAACTTGGCTCTACTCAGAAATCGAATCCAGAACCTCTAGATTTTCAGCAGTACATACCAGCCACTACATCACCGAGGTTCTAACAACTATTACTAATAAGCATATATTTTATACTAGCAAACGCCCGCTTCGCTGGGCGTAAGTTAAAATAAATTAAACGGATTTATAATTTTCTAATAAAACAAAAGTAGCCTAAGTTACTCCTTATAACATTAGCTATCTGCAAATGAAAGTCCCGTCATAATCGGTCCAGTCGTTTCAGAGATTAGCCGGGACAAACAGACAGATAGAAAAAATCTAAAAAATGATTTTATGATGTAAGTACCGTATATACTTTCATATCCATTTGGTGAAAAGCTGTTACTTTGAAATTACAAACAGACACTTCAATTTTGTTTATATACGTACTGATCATATTTCTACGAAGCGAGGTTAAGTATATTGAGATAAAAAAACTTCAGAAGGCACGTTACTTCATAACTGTATACAAATTAACAAAAACACTCGCACTTATAACATTATTATTTAAAAATATGTATTCATTATTCATAAAATAATGAGAGGTCGTCTCTATAGAGAGTAATTTGCAAGCGGAATCTTCTAAGCAATTAAATGAATACGGAACTTAAGTATTTGAAACAGCTTGGTTCAAGATAATAAAGTTGAAAATTTCAAAATGTTACAAACTATCCGGTGGAACATCAAAGGGTGGGCACAAAGGCATTTGTGGTTGGGCCGAATTATGGGCTTATTCGCACAGTAGAGGTTCTAAGTCGCGACCTGAATCCCGTGGAAATGTTCACCTAGAGTTCATCTAGTTCATAATTTTTAACAGATGAGATGTATTAATAAGTATCCTATGTTCATCCGGATAATCAACTATCATCATTCCAAATTTCATCAAAATTTGTTCATGGGTTTTCTGTTTATATACACACAGACGAAAAATTTAAAAATTACTAGGCTTTTATATTTATAAAAAAGATAAAAGATTATTTTAATAAGATTTTTCAAAAATCATTTAACGTATAGATTCGGCTCAGATCGTTGTAATATGCATAGAAAATCGGGGCCTTGACCATATTTACGATAAAAAGATTTTTGAAATTATGTCAGAACATTATTACTACAGTGCCATCTAGTTCCGTGGTAAGCTACGAGGCTTGTGTTACGGATACTAGATAGTTGATACACTACACATATATAACTTTAAATACATACATATTATAAATATATTTATATTTGTTTCCGCTTCCTCCCCTAACTTGGTCCAAATAGATGACAGGGTAGATTTTACTAATATTTAAGCGTGCCACGGCCGCCCATTGTCAACATGTTAAACGTCGACCGTTTTTAGAATATTGAAAATTATAAACACAATATATAATTACTTTGCGGGTATCTATAGATGGGATTACTATACGACAACTCGTTTGGCTCAGTTGGTAGTGACCCTACTTTCTGCGCCAGCGGTCGCGGGTTCGAGTCCCGCTGGGGGCATTCATTTGTTGAGCACAAATGTTTGTACTCCAGTTATGGGTGTTTATACTTATAATAAGAATGTATTTAAAATGTATATGTGTAGTATATCAACTATCTGGTATCCGTAACACAAGCCTCGTAGCTTACTGTGGAACTAGATGGCGCTGTTGTAATAATGTCCCAACATATACAAAAGGAAGAAATATTTTACTGAAATAGTCATTATTAACGATACAGAGGCCGAATCTATAGTTTATAGAATTTTTGTCTGTCTGTCTGTCTGTGACCGCATCATGAGAAAACCACTGGACGGATTTTGATGAAATTTGATATGATGATAGTAGGTTATCCGGGTCAATATATAGGATACTTTTTACTGCTAGAAAAAATCACATCACTGAGAAATTTTAGTAAGCGATTAAACGTAACGGTTATATAAAGTAACTCTACCTACATGATTTTCTAACTCTACATGCCTTTTTTGCTGACTCAAACAAAATTACGATTGTATTATTTTTCAGTTATCAATTTTAATAGTACTTTTTATTAAATAGGTTATGTAGTATGTTTTTTTTTAAAGTGTCTGTAATAGGGTTGCAACCCTTTTAAATAAATTTGAAACCTGTGTACTTAGTTTGTTAAATGACAAAAAACTACCCTCAAGCCGAAGCTGCGTTTCAAACAAAACACCGAACAAATTTTCATTTTTCATGAGAAAATATGAGTTTGTAAAATAAACATTTTTATTTACTTTTAGACACAAAGTTTAAAATGCTTTAAGCGAGAGATCAAAGGGGTCGTATTCAAAGGACAATTGATATGTACTTTGTTTCAACCCTCTCTTTGTTGAATTTTTTTATTGATACTTTCGTATTTATTTTATTATACACATATGTATGTTGGAACATTATAACACAGCGACATCTAGTTTCGTGGTAAGCTACGAGGCTTGTGTTACGGATATCACAACTTTAAATACATAGATAATATAAATATTCATGAATGGAGTACAAACATTCGTGCTCAACAAATGTAGCCCTTAGCGGGACTCGAACCCACGAGCGCTGGCGCAGAAAGTAGAGTCACAATAAACTGGGCTTAATGTGAGTATGTATGTGTGTTTGTTGAAATTTATTAGAGACTAAAGACTCACCCTCGCTGTGCTCGGAAATTTATCTACTGTTAAAAAAATGAATGTTAAATTTCTTTACTGGTACAGACAGACAGACAAAAATTCTAAAAACTATATAAATTCAGCCTCCATATCGATAATAATGACAATTTCAATTAGATTTTCCAAAATATATTTAATATACAGATTCCACTCAAAATTTTAATACACGTTATCTTTATATATATAATTCTTCTGTGAGTGTGTATGTCACTGAACTTCTCTCAAACGACTGGACCGATTTTGATGAAATTTTTTGTCTGTGTTCAAGGGGATCTGGGAATGGTTTAGATTCACGTTCGCTGGACAATGTTTTTTTAATTAATTTTTAATTTATTAGTAGTTGTTGATTTTGGAATGTTTTACATTGGATCCGACAGACGGCGCTACCATAGCAGTGTCAAATTTTAAATAATACTAGCTACTCACTCTCGCTTCGCTCGGGTTCGTCCCTAGATTCAGCGCGAGCGAAGCCGCGGGTTCCGCTAGTTATATACAATATTATATACAATCGTCGCAAATCCTTTGAGAACGAAGCTCTTTAAAACTGACGCCTTAAAAAGTGGCATATTTTTATACTTTCAACAAAAACAAGACTGTTTAAAGCATTATCTCAAGATCGTCATTTTCTGCCCCAATTTCGTTTGTTTTTATCAAGTATCTGCCCCGAATATTAATAGTGATAAGACTTGTTATTAAAAGAAATGACTTTTAAACTGTAACGAAAAACGTTTCTTATATATCTTGATGAGATCTTAACCCACAACCCCTATTAACATTTTGAACTACTTCTTTTCCGTGGTTTCGCCCATTTTAAGTTTGGTGGTCAAGGGTAGATTGTGTCTAGTCCTAGCCTATATCCTTACTAAATTTTATCAAAATTGGTTCAACTGTTTAAACTTAAAAACAGGTAGAGTTATTTACATTTTAGCTCAGTTTGTACTGACCCTACTAGCTGTGCCAGCGGTCGCGAGTTTGAATCCCGTTGGTGGCATTTATTTGTGCGATGAGCGCGAATGTTTGTACTACAGTCATGGGCTTTTCTTATCAGTACCGTATATATTTCAATATGAATTTAAAAAGCTGTTATTTTGCACTACAGACAGACACATCAATTTTATTTATATATCGGAAAATGTGTAGTAATATCCTTCTCTCTCTCTCTATTTCTCATAAAATGACTTCATATTTTTGCCTAGATACAGTTAATTGGTCGAAGAGTGTCATAGAGTCTCTTGGGGCATGACTCTATTGCTAAATTAATTTGAAACAAGTGGGTGTGTTGCCAGTAATTATCATTGAAAGACACGAAACATGAAGATTTGTATTCCCTGTTTAACATCCCACTGTTGGGGGTGGGCCTCCCTTCAATACGAGGGGATCGGGCCATAGTCAGCCATATGCAGGCTTCATATGTATTTCGAAAACTTGCAACTTTTTTTTCATTATTACTACAAAATGTGTGTAAGTCATACAAAAACACTAAAAAGTAAATCTCACAAGCGAATCGAAACAAAAAGGCATGGAGTCACCCTTTAAACGAGAGTTAAGTCAGCTTCCTCTAACAATACCCTTTAAAAGTAGAAAGTTTTTTATTTTAACACAGCCTTTGTTCCCATACAATAAAAAGTCAAAGAGACGCGCAAGAATTGCCTTCTGGTACCGAAATGTATAATTAAATTATTAAACGAGAACTTTGCTAGAGAAATGAGGAGTGAATAAATATAGTAGAGTCGAATGAATTTGTGGGTGAGAATTAAGAATTGTAGTTTGACTTTAATTAGATATGACTAGTATTAGCATACGACACTGCTTGTTTTGTTTAAACAACAATTTTTTGTACAAACCTACCCCATCTGTTTTTCGAGATTGGAATCTATTGATAAATTTAGTGGGATTTAATATGACTGAAGAAGTCACTACGAACTTATCTTCGCTATACTAAAGCATATGTCAGTTATTCCTGACCAAATACATCTAGTTCCGTGGTAAGCTACGAGGCTTGTGTTACGGATACCAGATAGTTGATACACAACACATATATAATATTAAAATCTGTGTTATATTTTTCCAGGTATTTCAATGTGAAGACTACATTTCGCTTTTTCATTGTGTAATGGATATAAAAGGCTTGTGTGCAATTATTTTTTTATTGATTTAATGTATTTTTATGCGTAATTTAAAAAAATATTAGCATTCTGCACTCCTTCTCTATATAAACTATAAGTGTACGAAATTTGATACTCCTCCGACCGCGCAATTTTCGTAAAAAGGGGATCAAAAATTTTGCTACACTTATTAATATATAGATAGATTTTCAAGTTTCAATGAAATAATTTTATATTAAACCGGATATTGAAATAGGATAATTAAATTATGATGTAGATATAACGACGGAAGTAGTTGCGTAAATTATTAAAAAGGCGGGTAGATTGAAATTAGAATTCATATATAAGGTGTGCTTTATATGACTGGGATTTATTACTGTTTTAATGAGTTGCTTTGTGATTTTAGTTAAGTAGTTATAGTGTGGTGTAATTGTTATATTAATTATTATATAAATGAAGTATACACTGTTTTTTTTTCATTATACTAGAAAATAAAAGACAAAAGAAAGGAAACCCTTAAATTTGAAATATGTTTTCTTAAAATACTCGTACAGTCGGGACTTCTGTTTATGAAGTAAATTATTATAACAGGTATTAAATTATCTCTTTGTGGTAACCGACGGACGTTTCTTGAAACTTAATGTTGTAGCTTACTTTGTAACTAGAAAATATTCTTGCTTCAATCTAAATAAAATTAGATGTAACGAACCATTTAGATTTTCTGCTTAATAAATATTGTGTATTTAGCTGTTAGCGTCCCACTGATGGGGGTGAGCGTCTCTTCAATACTCTCTCGGGGCGGCCATTATGCTGAACAAGTGAGGGTGGACTCCACAAGTCTTTCGAAAGGTTATCTCAGAATCAGAGGTGCAAAGCCTGGTATTTAAACCCGCTTCACTTGGTTTTCCAAGCCACCGCACTACCACTGGTCTATCACCGTTTTTTTGTAATTGGTACATACTTATATATAGGCAGTGGTAGCCCAGCGGTAACGCGTCGCTTGTATAACCGAGTGATGCGGGTTCAAATCTGGGTCTCGCACCTCTGATATTTTCATGTGCGAATCATTTCTATCCTGATTACCACTTGTCTTACGGTGAAGGAAAACATCGTGAGGAAACCTGCATGTCTGAGAAAACCTAGCAAGTTTTCGAAAGACATGTGAAGTCCGCCAACACGCACTAGGCCAGCGCGGTGGACTATGGCCTGATCCCCTCGTACTGAGGGAGGCCCACCCCCAGCAGTGGGACGTTAAAAAGGGCTGATGATGATGATGATGATGACATACTTATATGAAGCTTGAAAAAAAGATTCATTTTATATAATATGCAAAGAAAAAACTTTTCAGCTGTTTGTTGAGCGAATTCCTTTTTTTTATTAAAGCTCTTGTCTTGTTTTAGAGTTTTACTTGGCGAAAACTGGTACGGTTAAAATTACAGCGAAAAGTTAAATTTTAATAAAAAAAAATTATCTTAGGGAGTTTACCATATTGGATTTACAATGACGTCACTTTGCTTATAGTGTTTCTATCACCAAGTGACCAAGCCCTTTTATTTTCTCTCTAGTGCGTGAGAAACAGACCGCCATTTTCGAAAGTGTGCCATATTGGGTTAAAAATGATGTAAAATGTAACTTTTTTAAGTTCATTATTTATTAATTGCTTATCATCGAATCTTAGGTTAACATATAATTAATTAGGCATAATCTAGATACCTAGTTATTCTAGGTCATGATGCAAACAACATATTTTTAGCTCATATTTTTACCTTTTGCTTTTTATTCTATAGTCTGACACAACTCTATATACTAATCAAGCTAATGTAGAGTTCAAACATTGATTACTTTTATGAAAGTGAAATGAGGCTAAAAATCTTTTGAAAATTTCATATTCATATACATAATATATAAGACCAACTAGGTCGAGTTATTGCGTAAAACTTTTTACCCAACTGTATAGTAATAGAGGTAATGTATTTCAAGTGTTAAAATATAGGGAGCTTAAACTCTTACTTAAGGTACTGCAGAAATTGCTATAATTCAATTGAAAAAGCTCTTAAAATTCAGCTTTAAAGGTATAAGTTGTAATATTAATATTTACTGTGTAAGATTTGAAAATGAGTAAATAAATTCTTTCAAGATATAAAAGGATCTAAAAGTTTTATTTTTAGTAAACATAAAGCCAAGGTTAGATTGTTACAGCCTTATTTATAGATAATTATTATAATTTTTAAAATTAAAATTCTAGGGACTCAAAGAGCAATTAAGACAAAGAGAATGGCGGTGGACCAACTTGGTTAAAGGAAGAAAAAGAAGAACTATAAATATTATAATATTATATAAAAAGCTTCAAATCAAAATTAACAAATATTGTATAGTATTTTAGTGCCATTTATTTATTTTTGAAAGGCATTAAAATTTTAAAACATCAGGAAACATCGTCGTTATCTAAACTATTAAAATATCCGTGTAGATCTAAGTAAGTTTCTTTTACTACTCTTTATTATGAATAAATTTTTCTTCAAAATATTATATCAAAGTACCTACTAATAATTCTAAAGAGAATTCATGAATACCATTAATGTAGCTGACAAACATTTTTGGGCCAAATACATGCCTTCAGGCACACCTTGATGTTTTTGCGATGTCTCTATTATTCCCCATTTCTAAGCCTCTTGTAAACACAAAATCGGTCGCATTTGTAAACCTGGTGTTCATATGACGTGCAGAGCTATAGCTATTTGAGCTTGATGACCAAACATTAGTAGCTTGAGTATGTATTTTTTCAGTAGTTTTAGCGTGAAATAGTAATACACGTACACAATTTTTCTCCTCTGTTGAACAACGAATTTTCTTTTTTATTGTGTTCAATTAAAAATTGAAATTAAAAATATTCTATTCAGTATAAAATTATAACAATTAATTACTGAACGTCATAAATCTACTACCAGTTCGGAAAGTAGAAGCCTCAGACTTGAGAAGAACTGATAAAAGACATTCAGCGGGACTAATATTATTATTTTGACTAAATCCATTTTTTTACAAGTTATCTTGTAATGGACATGAAAAAGAACTTAATTTAACCAAAATGAATACCTTTTCGTTACAAACAAAAACACAAATGCTAGCTCTACAAAAAGCATAGCATAGCTATATTTCCAGTGGAAAATCACCCTTCCTATGTAGGCCAGATGGCTTGGACCCCCGCCAGATCACAGGTGCGCATAGAAATTTTGAAATTTGACTCAAAACTAGGTTAAAATGAAGATCTTATTATAATGGTAGTAAAGGTCATAATGCTAGGAAGTAGAAAATACGACGTTGGCTCATTGGTAGTCAGTTACTTGTAAAAATTGGTAAGTGACTTCTGAATAAAGTAGTATGAACTTTTAACTTTATCAGTTACAAGAGTTTTCTAGCGACTCTGCCCGGGTCGTTTAATTTTTTTTTTAGAATTATTCTGTCATTGACTGTCTGGTAAAATTTTTAACTTTAATAGCCATAATGTTAGTCAAATACGCTTTGAACGCCCTACGAACAATATTAAACTAAATATATAGAGATAAATGCTTTAAAACAAACGATCACTTTTTATATTATAAGAATATAGATTTCGGCTCGAAGGACCAAAATTTTTCTGCACGCATTTTTAATCATTAGTATCAATATCATCACTATTTTTAAATGGTGTTCAAAAGTTGTACTGGACATAACAATCCCAGATAATTTTCTCTTTCATTTCAAAACCGAAATAAATATTTGCATTTTTTTAATTTAGGTTAGGTTGTTTATAAAAAATAAAAGATCTTTTACGATACACAAGATATCCTTTTACGACGTTGGTTAAAAAGTATGTGCAATGTACAGACAGACTTAATATCTAAATAAAAATTACATGCAATTACTATAAAAATTCTATATATTTTTCTCCTAAGCTTTTTGCTTTTTATAAAAAATTGAAAACAATTTGAAAGTATGCCAACTTGTAACAGTTGTATTCTAAATACGAATGGGCTTATTATGATAATTCTATGTTTTCCATGCAATACTACGACCTACGAGTACGTACATGTACTAGACATTCACTTTAGATAGATTCTAAGTTCACTACCTAGGAAATTAGTTTAAAAAAAAAGGACTTTATTAAAAAAAAAAGGTTTGCACTTAACGTTTCATAGCTAGGGGTGGGCTTCCCTTGAATACAACATGAATCATATCATAGTCCACCAGGTGGGCCAAATATAAGTTAGTTTGACTTCACATGCCATTGAAACTTGCTAGGTTGCCTTATTGTGAAGGAAAACATTGTGAGGAAATCACAAAAATCTCAGTCCGCCCACATTCATTTTTTTCCTATCTGTTAGTCTTGAACGGCTTCAAGAGAAACTACTGGACAGATTTTAATGAAATTTCGTGTGATGAAAACTGGTTACATGGTACATATAGAAACTTTTTACTGCGGACAATATCTCATTTTTAGATAAAGAAACCAATTACAAATATATACGAAAAGCAATTTAACTAAGTTACAAAATTACAAAGAACACAAACTCTGCTTCATATTAAATGGAAGTCCAGGAAATGAATAAAACACGGAATCTTTTGAAATTGCGAATCAATATTGAACCTCAAGTAAGAACTTTCTAATCATGAATTGTTTCAACTTTGGTAATCTATATTGATATTATTAACTATCTCTTTCAAGCGGCTCCGACGCGTAATATAAAAACCTTACTAATATTTAATATTATAAATGCGAAAGTAACTGTGTCTGTCTGTCGCGATTTCACGCCAAAACTACTAAACCGATTTAAATGAAATTTGGTACACAGTCTAGAGCCTGAGAAAGGACATAGGCTTTTCAAGGCGAAAGAAAGGCTTTTAGGAGTTGAAATAGGGGGTGAAAGTTTGTATGGAAATTACGACATTTTTTAAGCTAGAAGCTTGAAACTTCTTTTTTTGGCTTTTGATTAAATAGAAATAAGTAAGATATTCAAAGTTTGTAAAAATTTTATACTAAAGAGTGTACCCCTTGTAGTGACCCTACTTAGGCTAGTTTTTATAACAATAATTACTTTGAAAATTATGTGTTTTTGGGGAAATGACTACGATGCGACGTGCTGCACTTGGTTTCTCAAGCAAGCGTTATCGTGGATGTTATGCTTGCTACATATCCGAAGATCCCGGGATCAGTACTAGGTTAGGCCAATTTCAGTAAAGAAATTCTCATTAACAGTTTGAAGTTAAAAAGTTGGCAATATTTTAACCATGCATCTCAAAAAAAATACCATATAATAAAGTCGGTGTCGGACCACATTCGAATAGTCTAATAAGTCGTAGTTTGTATCGCTAGTTTTTAGTATCAAAAAATTGTAAAACGCCAAACCGTTAATAATGAAAAAAATAACAAAAGGCACGGGCGCTTAATGCCTGTGGAATATTTTATTAATAATAAAAAAAATCATGCATTTCAGCATGTTATTTGGGTACCTGATCTTTCACCACTACGATCACCATTTACAGTAACATTACTATCTTAGAACAAACAGCACTCTCTTCCAGAGCCTAAACTTCTCAAAGTATAAGAAAGAGAGAGAGAGAGAAAGCTAATTTTTTCGTAGATGTAGATAGTCTATCGCAATAACGAGAGTTTGAACCTCCTTCATGACAAAACGGCTGGACCAATTTGGTTAAAACTTTGCAATTAGATAATCCATAACCTGGAGTAACATATAGTCTAGTACAGTAATACAATTAGAATAGTAGCGCCTATACATTACATAAATAATAATAATGTCCTCCCGGCTGATTACGGCCACGGCGGCCAATCTCATTGAGACTAGCCAACGACGCGGGACATGTTATAGTGCACAAGTGTACGCGTAAACACAAGTGCACTCTCTGTTCCTTATCACTCTCATACTCCGGTGGGACGATTACTCGACACGACCAGTGAGAGCTAAGGCGCAGGACCAACGGCTTTACGTGCTCTTCAAGGCACGAGGTTGAAACACCACCAACTTCCTAACGGGCTGTTACTGAGGCTTATGAAACAGAAAGAGTCAATAACTAAACTTGGCCCGACCCTGGACTCGAACCCAGGACATCCCGGTGTGAGACCATACATGCTAGCCCCTACACCACTGAGGCAATTACATAAATACAAAAAGCCCCGAGCCTACTCTAGCAAAGTGCAAGTGGATACTAAACAAAGATTGCACTAAGTATTTCTATTAACACAGCATTATTATACAATATAAAACAATGAACAATATCTGCTCCATCATTATTATATATACATAAAAGTAATATCTTGGTAAAAACTATCAATACCTCTTCAATCAGCGCATTTTCATTGTGCAGTTCTGAACTGGAGCGATGACAATACATTGTTAAAATTAATAGCGTACCATTGACACTGGTGTACGGAACAAAAGATATTCTATTTATCCGCCGTGTAGTACTTAGTGTGGGGCAGGTTCGATTATTGAGCAAGGCAGTATTTATTAATGTTTTTTTGCGTATATAATGTAGTGTATTTGCGTTTACGGTTCCTTTTTCAGTAAAAACTATATTTTATATTGATACTGATAATCATCTATTATCATATCCATGGAGATTAGAGAGCAGGAGGACCATCGCTTCATACTAAAGCATTAGCCGCCTGTCCCTGAAAATTTGTAAAATTTATAACGCGCTGTCTTCGGCAAGTAGTATTTGTGAAGTTAGCTGTTTATGAGTATTGTCACTATTGTGACAACGTGAAGTTAGGCATTGAGACAACATAGCGATCGCAGCGCCTCCTTAGTTTGACAATATTTCTGAGACACTATATTCTAGGGCGATGGTCCTCCTGCTCTCTAACCTCCATGATCATATCTTTTTTGACATTTAATTATTACCCTGACCACTAGTGTTGACTCATGATAATGATTTAAATTGTATTAATTATTTATATTGTTACGGATTTAATAATTTTAATGTATACTTTTGATTATGACGCTATAGTGAATGTTATGTACACTTGTATCTGACCGTTTCTTGATTATAATTAATGTTTACAAAATGTTTTAATATGTATGTTGTTAGTGTACTTTTCTAAATAAATAAATAAATAAATAAAAATGTTATGAAAATCTGTCGTTCATCTTATATTAAGTACGAAAAATTACAAAATTTGCGTAGAAAATTTGATAATTAAGGACAACTTAACGACCATTTTGCCTTAGCGTGTTTGACAGGTACCTACAGACGAAACCTAGAAACCTCTAGTCTATATTATATCGGTTCATATAAATAAAATGGAAGTGTCTGTTTGTAATTTCAAATTAACAGCTTTTCACTAAATGCATATTAAAGTATATACGGTACTTACATCAAAAAAACCATTTTTTTTAAATATCCTAAATAAAAAGTATCCTTTACGAGTATGTTGATAACCATCTATTGTCAAACCAAATTTCATCAAAATCTGTCGTATTTTATCATTATGCGGTGACAGACAGACAAACGATATTTCTTAAAACCATTCATTTGGCTTCTGTATCGATAATAATTATTATTTTGTTAAATACAATAGTTCAGTAACTTCTCATAACCGATCATTTTTTTATTTTTTAGAAGCTTTAATTTTGTTGCCAGTAAAAGAAATTTGGCTGGTTTTTTATTTAAATTTTATTTGTTAGAAGCTTTAATTTTGTTGCCAGTAAAAGAAATTTGGCTGGTTTTTTTATTTAAAAAGGTACATGCGATAAATACCAATTAGCCTATTTGGCTTACCAAGGCATAGCCTATTTCTCCACAAAATTTCATCGAAATCTCTCCAGCCAACATCATCACAAACAAAAAAATCTAGTTTATAATACCGACTGTTTAAATTAAATAACAAATAAAACACAAGAGCTTAGCTTTTTATTCTTAAACAGATTCGCAAAGTGCTCAAAAGAAGCAGTGTCTTGGAAATATAAATTTTCCTTATCGCAACATTTTGCTAAAACGCCTTTGTTAGTCATTCGTAGACTGAATGCATCTAGTCGAGATTTATAAATGTTTCGTTTGACTCTACTATATTTAGTGACGACACGCTTGGCTCAGTTTGTAGTGACCCTACTTGCTGCGCCAGCGGTCGCGGGTTCGAGTCCCGCTGGGGGCAATCATTTGCTTAACACGAATGTTTGTTCATATTCAATTATAATATGTATGTGTAGTGTATCAACTATCTGGTATCCGTAACACAAGCCTCGTAGCTTACCGCGGAACTAGATGGCGCTGTGTGTAATAATGTCCCAAGATATTTAAATTTTGTGGGTGGATGGCTGTTTGTTACTTAATAACTCAAAAACGGCTGAATGGATCTGGTTGAAATATGGCTTCGATATAAATTATAGCTTGGAATAGAATATAAGCTACTTTTTATTTCGGATTTTTTTTCGTTAAGGATGAACCCAAAGCGACGACGAATCTCTAGCAATATTATAAATGTAAAAGTACTTCTGCCTGCTACATATTCACGGGTAAACCATTGAACAGATCTGAACAAAATTTAGCAATAACATTAATTGCTTCTAGGGGATAGAACAAGTCTATCTATTACGAGAAACTGTGGGCAAAGAGTTCATATTAATGTTTTTCGTTTATTTGCGTTGAACACTCATAAAACCGTTCACATTTATATATATATTTAATATTTGCGACACAGTGAAAGTCCTATCAAAATCTGTCCATCGTTTCATATGAACAACAAACAGCCAAACACATAGACAGACCAATGGACAGACAGACTAGAATGGTAAAAAATGATTTTGTTTTTGGTTACCAAAAAAAAAATTGATAGTTATATGTTGGGACATTATTACAACAGCGCCATCTAGTTCCGTGGTAAGCTACGAGGCTTGTGTTACGGATACCAGATAGTTGATATACTACACATATATAACTTTAAATACATACATATTATAAATATAAACACCCATGACTGGAGTACAAACATTCGTGCTCAACAAATGTCACCAGCGGGACTCGAACCCGCGACCGCTGGCGTAGCAAGTAGGGTCACTACAAACTGTCAATACACACAGACACTTCAATTTTACCTGTATAGATGATATTGTGTGTTATTCCTTCATCATCATCATCATCATCATCAGCCCTTTTTTAACGTCCCACTGCTGGGCACGGGCTTCCCTCAGTACGAGGGGGATCAGGCCATAGTCCACCGCGCTGGCCTAGTGCGTGTTGGCGGACTGAGCATGTCTTAGAAAACTTGCTAGGTTTTCTCAGACATGCAGGTTTCCTCACGATGTTTTCCTTCACCGAAAGACAAGTGGTAATCATGATAGAAATGAATCGCACACGAAAATATCAGAGGTGCGAGACCCGGATTTGAACCCGCATCACTCGGTTATACAAGCGACGCGTTACCGCTGGGCTACCACTGCCTTAATGAAAAGGAAAAAACCCACTCTTGTATCTAATAAGTAGCAATATAATAAGTTACCTGCGGCTTCAAAAAGATTACCAACGTTAGATATTAAAATTCGGCGAAAAGTCGTCGGAATATGTCATTTTCGTGTATAATTTTTTGTTTTTTCAGCTTTACCAATTACAAAACCGAGGAATCAACCTGCCTGAGGGAATATTGTACACATGTATAATGTATTTGTTTATCTTGACATCAGCCCTTTTTAACGTCCCACTGCTGGGCACGGGCCTCCCTCAGTACGAGGGGGATCAGGCCATAGTCCACCGCGCTGGCCCAGTGCGTGTTGGCGGACTTCACATGTCTTACGAAAACTTGCTAGGTTTTCTCAGACATGCAGGTTTCCTCACGATGTTTTCCTTCACCGTAAGACAAGTGGTAATCAGGATAAAAATGATTCGTACCCCGCATCACTCGGTTATACAAGTGAAGCGTTACCGCTGGGCTACCACTGCGTTATTACTTTATCTTAATAAAATAAAATTCTCAGTGGAATCTGTTCATTGAATATTTTTTGGAAAAATTCATTGAAATAATCATTATTATCGACACAGGTCTCGACCTGTGTCGATAATGTAAAATAATGTTTTTAGAATATTTGTCTGTCTGTCTGTGACCGCGTTACGAGAAAACCACTAAACAGATTTTAATGAAATTTGATATGATGATAGCTGGTTATCTGGATCAACATATTGGATACTTTTTACTGCGGGAAAGTATCTCATTTCTGAGAAATCTAAACACAGATTAACGTATCAGACCAGTAATATCTAAGATTGGTTTCCAGTTTTTAGAACACGGGTGAAGTCGTAGATTGCTAGTTAGGTATAAAACCGACGTATTAATAAATTTGGCTTGTTATGAAGTTATCTATCCATTTATGACGATATCTTGTCATGTTTGGCTTAGTTTGTAGTGACCGTTTGCTGTTCCAGCGGTCACGGGTTCAAGTCTAGCTGAGGCTTTTTCCCCTTCGCATTGAAAGAAGGCACGGGGCTTCCTTCAAATTCACGCAAAAGTGGGATGCTTAAAAAGACTGAATATATACATAAATAAATATAATGTTGATACATTAACACACAGTACCAAATAGTTCTAAGGTAAGCTACGAGGCTTGTGTTACGGATACCAGATAATTGATATATTACACATATGTAACTTTAAATACATACATACTATAAATATAAACACCCATGACTGTAGTACAAATATTCGTGCTCAACACACATGCCCCCAGCGGTATTCGAACTCGCAATCTCTGTCACAGCAAGTAAAAGCAATACGTACTGAGCCAAACGTGTCGTCAAATTATTTTGTAATACTTTCAATAAAAGATCAAATTTCTAGTAATTTTTTACAAGTCTCTATCAATTGATTCTAACAAATGGCAGCACTTTATCATCGAAAGGAAGACTGAAAAATTGTTCTCTACATTTATTCGGTGAATTCGGGGTCGATAGAAATAATAAGATGTGGGTTGTTTAAAAATTACTTTTAGATTGAAAAATTATTTATCTAATATATAAAGATCTCGTGTCTCAGTGTTTGCTATCGAAATTTTCCGAAACCTTGGAAAGGCTTGACCGATTTTTATGAAATTTTGTGTGCATATTTGGTAGATCTGAGAATAGGTCGTAGGCTATTTTTTATTCCCTAGGTGATAACGGTGGCTCCCTCCAGGTATTTTATTCTTTTATTTTTAGACCAAATTTTTATTTTTCACTTTTTCATGATTTGACATCAAAAAATTCTAATGACCCTAAATTTTCATCGCTCGGGCGTAGGCGGAGCCGCGGGAATCGCTAGTATGTTATAAAAATCTCGTGTCACAGTGTTTGTTATTGAACTCCTCCGAAACGGCTTGACCGATTGTTATGGAATTTTTTGTGCATATTTGGTCTGAGAATAGGCCGTAGGCTATTTTTTATTCCCCTAGATGATAAGAGTGGCCCAGATATTTTATTTTAAAACCAAGTTTTCTTTTATTTTTTTATGATTTCAGTCACCAATTCCTATTTTTAATAGTGTAAGAACGTGGGTGGAGTCGAGGGTATTGCTACTAATTATATATGAAGGGTACAGAGGCAAAACAAGGAATGTCACATAAAAAAAAGGTTGAAAAATATGGAAGCATTAAGATTTTGCCACGTAATATAGATTGCAATGTTAATTAGAAAAATAATAATTTTGTGACATTGTGTTTGTGTTGTTTTGCCCCTGTACCCTTCATATGTAGCAAATTGGCATACCATATATTTTTCCTTCGAACGCTAGGTAAAGCATAACCACCTCGAGACGATTCCGTAAAATCGATAACAATATTTCATTCATATTTTTTGATAACCTCTGTTATGTAAATTTATATCTTACAGTAACGGTTCTCCGCTGTTCCATTTGCATGGATTGATTGCGTCAATAGTGTAGTGGTTAGTAATACGGTTAATCTAGAGGATCTGGGTTTGAGTCCCGGGTTGGGCTAAATTCTAAATCTATCTCTTGATAGAAATTCTATCACCCGTCGTGTCAAATATTTTCTAGGCTGACCGATAAAAATCCGCTGCTTCTACGTCTACTCTTTGAACTACAAAATGCCAATGAAAGTTAAATCAAAACATGTCAAGCCGTTCTTCTTATTCTTCGTTTTTTCTTTCCTAGTCTTTACATAATTGGCTTAAAAAAAATGTTGGGACATTATTACGACAGTGCCTAGTTCCCTGATTTTTAAGTACATAAATATAAAAACCCATGACTGGAGTACAAACATTCGTGCTCAACAAATGAATGCCCCAGCGGGACTCGAACCTGCAACCACTAAGACAGAAAGTAGGGTCACTACCAACTGAGCCAAACGTGTCGTCTCGCTTAAACACACATACAAAAACAAACACTCAAATTAAACACTTTTTCTTAAAAATCGGTAAATAAGTTTAAAACAGAATATTGGAATGAGGAAATCGAAATTGTACGTACAATAATTTGAAATCGACATCGCAACGCCGGACGATGCTATTGGGATTTAACAGTCGAATAAATTGCCGACATTTCGGACAAATAATGTTTAATGTATGACTTTTAATAGGAAATTGTATATGTTATAGTTCAAGTTATAATTTTTTGAAATAACTTATGTTTCTGGAACATTCTTCGGATTTTTATTTTTTTACTTTGCAACGGTTAAAATTATTATGTCGTTGTAACAGGTAGTGGTTGTATGGGGGTTCAGCTCCTTCTCCTTCAATACGAGGGGGATCAGGACATAGTCCACCATGCTGGGCAAGTTCAGGTGGACTGAGCAATGAGCATGTCCTTCGAAAACTTGCTAGTTTCTCTTAGGACTCAGACTTTTATCAGTCTCAGGTACAGTCAGTATCTTCTTCCAATTTATATAATATTTTGGTAAGAAAATGTTGCCATTTCCGATTTCTAAAAAACATTATATTTAAATGTTCCAAAAATCATATATTCGAGTAAATCTATTTTTTTACTAGCAAGCTTTAATTTGTTTCACTTTTGACTATTATAAAAAAAGTACTACGCCGCATCTGTCTGTCTGTTCGCGATAAACTCAAAAACTACTGCACCGATTTTCATGCTGTTTTCACTAATGGATAGAGTGATTCTCGAGGAAGGTTTTAGTATATAACTTGTCAAGATTTTGTATACATTTACTAGCGGAACCCGCGGCTTCGCTCACGTTAAATCTAGTATTATAATAAAAAATTTGAAATCTATATAACCAACCTTTAGATATTGCATCGATACAATATTATTTATAAAATCTTTGAAATGATCAGATTCAATCAGATTATTCCGCCCTCGATAATTTCCATCATCCATTAATAAAAAATTGAAAATGAATTTACTTTTGTAAAATATCTCGTACATACAAAACCATCGATACGTTTGACTCAGTTTGTAGTGGTACTTGGTTCAGCAGTCGCGGGTTCGAGTCTCGCTGAAGGCATTTGTGTGCTGAGCACGAATGCTTGTACTCCAGTCATGGGTGTTTATATTTATAATATGTATGTATCTAAAGTTATATATGTAGTGTATCAACTATCTGGTATTCGTAACACAAGCCTCGTAGCTAACTACGGAACTAGATGGTGCTGTGTGTTAATGTACCAACATACAGACAAAAACACGTCTTTTTATAGTCGAATTCCTACCTCAGTTAGAACCGAACCCAAAACCTCATTACAGGTATGTAGGTTATAATAATATAAATTGTGTTGGAATTTCCTTATCCCAGTTTATACTAGGTTTAAACAAACCTCTACGGCGTAGCAGCGCTACGTTGCTACGCTTCTAATCTCTAAATGGTTACTTATGCATTAAATTAAATACATATCTCTTAATTATTATACAGGTAGGGGGTTCAATTCTGTGCATACTAGTTGTAGTCTCTGGCTGTGGTCTGTTAATAAAAGAAAAAAAATGAAAAAAAAAAAACAAAATTTGTAAAGTTGTGTTTTTTGTGTATAATTTTTTTATTTATAATATGTACTAATAGCGTCAAGTTTGACGACACGTTTGGCTCAGTTGGTAGTGACCCTACTTTCTGCACTAGCGGTCGTGGGTTCGAGTCCCGCTGGGGACATTCATTTGTTAAGCACGAATGTTTGTACTCCAGTCATAGATGTCAATATTTATAATATGTATGTATTTAATGTATATTATGCTCAGTCCGCCAACACGCACTAGGCCAGCGCGGTGGACTATGGCCTGATCCCCCTCGTACTGAGGGAGGCCCACCCCCAGCAGTGGGACGTTAAAATGGACTGAAAACCTTTCGGTTTAAAGCAAATAGAAGTGCTTTTAAGTTGTATTTCATTTCTAAACTAGAAAACTCGTAGTAATCAATTACCAACAAACAACGGTTAATTAATTTGTAGCGCTGCGTGACGAGAATATCGAGTAGACTTCATAGTTGAAATTCTTTTTAAAGATTTTCGTATTGATTTTCAAAGTATTATGTTTGTACGTACATTTTTATGGTAAACTGCCTCGGTGGTGTAGTGGCTAGCATGTACGGTCACACACCGAGAGGTCCTGGGTTCGAGTCCCGGGTCGGGCCAAGTTTAGTTATTGAATCTTTCTGTTTCGTTAGCCTCAGTAACAGACCGGAGTTGGGAAGTTGGTGGTGGTTCACCCCCGTGCCTCGGAGAGCACGTAAAGCCGTCGGTCCTGCGCCTTAGCTCTCACTGGTCGTGTCTAGTAGTCGTCCTGCCGGAGTATGAGAGTGATAGGAACAGAGAGTGCACTTGTGTCTGCGCGTACACTTGTGCACTATAATATCTCCTGCGTACTTGGCCAGTCTCAATGAGATTGGCCGCCATGGCCGGAATCGGTCGGAGAACATTATTTATGGTTAATAATATGTATAGAAATAAATAAATATGTTGGGACATTATTACAACAGCGCCATCTAGTTACGTGGTAAGCTACGAGGCTTGTGTTACGGATACCAAATAGTTGATACACTACGCATATATAACTTTAAATACATACATATTATAAATATAAACACCCAGACCGGAGTACAAGTATTCGTGCTCAACGAATGAATGCCCCCAGCGGGACTCGAACCCGCAACCGCTGGAGAAGTAAGTAGGGTCACTACAAACTGAGCGGAACGTGTCGTCAAAAAGTAGGTGAGATCTTTAAGAAATAAAAATATTTGTATTTGAAAAATAATTGATTTTCCATATTAACTTTTACCCTTCTTTTTATCCGTTAAGGGTTGATTTTCGGGTTAAAATCTATCCTTTATCCTTCTCTGGGTCTCAAACCATCTGAGTACCAAATTTTGTATAATTTAAAACTTTTATTAGGGCTTTCAAGCAAATATTATAAAGAATTTTATAGGTGTACGTATATGTGTATGTTTGTCCTCGCATTTCTCTAAAACTCGTTATAAGATCATAACATTTCTTTTTTTATTTGAATACAATTATTTTGACTTAAAAATTAAGTTATAATTCATTAAAATCGGTTAAGTAGTTTTGATATTGTTACAACATACTATCCACACGATTTTTTACCTTTAGTTTTTTCATTTAAGTAAATTTTATACTTATACATTTTCCACTATACGAACTAGTCTAATATTAATGTGCAAGAAGCAAAATTCCTTAAGATAACATGTCTGTTACGTATCATATAAAATTCTCTTTTTCAACGTAACTCTTAGTTCCCGAAGGAATTGTCATGAGGCTACGAAACCTGAGGAGAACCTTTGAAAGATTTCATGAGGTGTAATGTTATAAATCTTATTTATAATAAGCGACTCACTTTCTTTTCTTGGGTTGATCCATAGATTTATTGCGAGTGAAGCCGCGGGTTCCGCTAGTTAAAATAAATAAAATTTATAAATAAAAAGTAGCCTAAGTTACTCCTTATAGCATTAGCTATCTGCGAGTGAAAGTCCCGTCAAAATAGGTACAGCCGTTTCAGAGATTAGACGGAACAAACAGACAGATAGACAGACAAAATTTTTAAAATTGTTTTTTTTTTATGTCACTCGATTTTTTTTTCTAAATATGGTTGAAAGCCAGCTATTATCATGCTAAATTTCATTAAAATCTGTCGAGTGGTTTTCTCGTTACAGACGTACAGACAAAAATTCTAAAAACTATAGATTTTTCTTCTGCATCGATAATAATGTCCATTTCAATAAGATTTTCCAAAAAATATTCAATGTTCTGTACACTGTTTCTACTAAGTTTGAATTTTATTAAATACGTATATAATGACACTAGCGACTCTTCCTTACTTACATATTTTTGAAGTGGACTCTAATTCTTTTTAAGCAACAAGTGTAGCTTAAATTAACCCTTATAATATAGTCAAGCCATTTCGGAGATTTACAGACAAACATATCTTAAAAATTGTTTTTTTTAAGTACAAGATTGCCAACCGTTTTTCTTTTTTTTCTGCATATATACAAATACAGAACTTTAAATACATAATATCTATAGCAATATTATAAAGAGGAAACATTTTTTTTGTATTTTTGTATGTAACGAATAAACTCAAAAACTACTGGACTGATTTTAATGAAATTAATGGTACACATGTAGTCTAGAGAATGACAAAGGACATACTTTTCAAGGCGAAAAAAGGGATGTAATGAATTGAAATAGGAGATGAAAGTTGTGGAGGTGAAAGAAAGGTGTATGGAAATTACGTCAAAAGCTTGAAAATTATTTTTAGGCTTTTGATTATATATAAATAAGTAAGACATTCAAAAAAGTTTGTAAAAATTGTATGCTAAAGTGGGTACCGTAAGACGAACCTGAGCGAAGCGAGAGTGAGTCACTAGTTTATTATAAATATATAACACCCATAACTGGAGTACAAAAGTTAGCATTTAACACCCAAATGTTCCCAGAGGACTCGAACCCGTTACCGCAGGCACAACAAGTAGGATCACTACAAACTGACCCAAAAGAGTCGTATCGGAATGTAAAATCTCGTAGGTTATTATAAAATCAGACAAAACCGCACGCAATGTCTAGTCAAAGAATACTTTAAAGTTAAAAATACAGTCAGGATTGAGCACAATTTTAACATTCAGAAAAATATGCAAATGAATGGAACTTGAAGTTCGCTGGAGAGGTTAAAATTTAAATTACAAAAAAAAAGCTCTAGTTTGTTGGCGTAGAAGTTCCAACTTCGAATGTTAGCTGAACGTAAAGAGGTTGCGATTGGGTTATTAGCGAGCTTTTGACCTACAGGTCGTCGGTTCGATACTTTTTTCTCTAAATGGATATCTGCATGTCTGAGAGAACCTAGCAAGTTTTCGTAAGACATGCTTAGTCCGCCAACACGCGGTAGACCAGCGCGGTGGACTATGGTCTGATCCCTCTCGTACTAAGGGAGGCCCACCCCCAGCAGTGGGACGTTAAAAAGGGCTGAATACATGACACGTATTGACTTTAGCAACATTTCAAAAGTAGTTACTCAATCTTTAGATTTAAAACTTTATTCAAAATCAGGTGGAGAGATTCTCTCCCGTGACCATGATTGCTGTAAAGCATTCGAAACGTCGGGACTCGTGAACCAAAAATCTAAATAATCCGCGATAAAATCCGAAAAGATAGCTTCATTTATAATGTCGATTATTCTCGTAAACCTAAGAAAGTATTATAGGATTAGTTAGATTTGTAAGAAATGATATATTTTCCGCTGTAAAAAGTATCCTACATGTTAACCCGGATAACCAGCTATCCTCATTGAAACATTGTAACAGGTAACTGGTTACAGGTTTTCTCGTGATGCAGTCACAGACAAACATACGAAAAAAAACTAGATTCAGCCTCTGTAACGATAATAATGTAGGAATTAAATTAGCATAAAATGGAACGTGTAGCGAAAACGATGGTGATTGGTTGTTTTTGAATGGTGAGGTATGAAACGCAGTATAGCGGATATACTTGCGAAAGGTTTACCTTGAAGGTGTGCTTTAGTAGAATTAATAATAATTATTAGCAAGATCAGCCTTTTTTCCATCCCACAATAATTACTATTTCAATAAGATTTTACAAAAAAACATTTACTTATAAAAATAGATTTTATTATTCGCCAAGAAGAATAAGTCGGCAAAGCTAACTCGTTGCCATTTTATTTTTTTTAATTCATGTAGACAAAATTAGATGTAGACAAAATTATAAATATAGAGTGTGGAAGATGAACAGGAACAGGAACATCCTCTGTTGGAGTGGGGAGAAAACTATAAAAGTCGATGCATAACCGGCATCGGGGGGTAGTTGTGTCATGACACTTATCGTGATAGCATTATTAGGTTGTTACTCTGCCGGTTTATTTCTTTAAAATATCGTTGTTGGTAACTTAGTTGTCTTTTAGGTTAGTTTAATTGTGTTTTAGCGTTTTCAGATTCTTAAAATAAATTGAGGTCGATTTAGTAAGCTTGTTTTTTTTAAAAAAGCTTACTTCTGGTCTAAATTCACAAGAATAGCCAAAATATGTCCAGTTATTTCAGGTATTAGCCGGAACAAACAGGCAAAATGGAAAAAATGAGTTTTTCTTATAAAAACTGTATATGATTATATGCATTTAGTAATACTGTTAAAGTAACTGTTAAAGTGTGTTGATGTTACACACAGACACTACAATTTCATTTATCTTTATATATTTATAGATGTCATAGTGATGGAATAGAAAGAAGAAGAAAAAAACTGTCTAAGAAATACATATAAATAAAATAGAAGTGTCTGTTTGTAATTTCAAATTAACAGCTTTTCACTAAATGCATATGAAAGTATATCGGTACTTACAAAAAAAATTTTGTCCGTCTGTCTGTTTGTTCCGGCTAATCTCTAAATTGGCTGGACTGATTTTGACGGGACTTTCACTCGCAGATAACTGAAGGAGTAACTTAGACTACGTTTAATTTATTTTAATTGCTAGTTCCCAATAAAATCGAACAAAGCCTGGAAAAAAACTAGTCTTTGAAAAAAGGGTACATAATCCCTAGTGCCTTACAATTTTTGCGGGTAATGGAGGGTTGCCCCAAATACACTGTTGACGGTAAACAAAAGATAGGGTTTGGTTATCTTGCGTTTCTTCACGCTGTTTCAAGTTTCACGTCGATTTTAATAAAGTCTCGTTAGTGTTTCACGCTGTATAGATATATTTCGTATTTAAAGATACATTTGGCTCAGTTTGTTGTGATCCTACTTGTTGTAGTAGTCGCGTGTTTGAGTTCCGCTCGATTCTTTTGTGTAATGAGTACGAATGATTAAACACCAGTCATGGGTGTTTATATTTATAATATGTATGTATTTAAAGTTATATGTAGTGTATCAACTATCTGGTATCCGTAACACAAGCCTCGTAGCTTACCACGAAACTAGATGGCGCTGTGTGTAAATGTCCCACAAGTATTTATTTGCAATTATTAACATAAATATACGGTATTCCTAAGAAAAGCGTATTTAAATAAAAAATTTTAACAAAAAACAAAAAAATTGCCGAAAATGGAGTCGAAATTAAAAAACAATAATTTTCTCTCTAAATTTTCTTAGAATTCAATTTAAAAAAAGCATTTTTTTTTGAAATCTACTAGTGATTTCTGTTTGGTTACATAATATAATTGAAAATGTGTTTTTTTTATAAAATTCGTTATTTCTACCAATTTCTACCATCTCTTCCGAAGGAAGAGACCTAATAGACCGAGGTACAATTAGCTCTTTTACAGGCTTTTGTGCCAAAATTTCATAACAAGTATTTGAAGAGTTAAAACGTTAAAAGGTTACTTACTGTATTTAGCATAATATATTGTATAATAACTATAAAACAAAGAATTAGATATCTGGGTTCGAATCCCGGGTAGAGTAAAGTACACTTAATTGTTTTTTTTTTTATTTTTATTTTATTTGGGAAACAAATAGTACAATGATAGAATAATTATAAATAAAAATAATATAACACATTCACCAATAAAGTTAACACTTGTAAATAACACAAAGAAGAAGCAGAAGGACACAAAAATAAAAGAAAATTTATTTTTTAATAGGGATTTCTGTCCGTTTGTCACTATGATCTGAAAATACATTTATTTGATTCAGAGGAGTTGAGGTGTGGGTTCAATTGCTGGTTATGTCGAATTGTCGTGCAACCAGAGTATGATAATATAAAAATGAAAATATATTGTGTACATATATTGTATATTACAAGCAGGCCTGAAGACGTTGTTGCTTTGGCATATTTATATTTACTTACATTGGGAGTGGAATGTAAAGTTGCCGATTCTTAAGTTCTCTCCAGAATCCCTCTCAAGATATGAAATTTGTAATTTTTCCATCAAAATAAAAAAAACAGGATAAAAAGTATCCTATCCTCTAATTTAAAATCGGACAAGTAGTTTAGTTTTTACTTATTAATGTCTTCTTCATAGTCCTTTTTAACGTTCCACTGATGGGCACGGGTCTCCCTTCAATACGAGAGGGATCAGGCCGTTGGCGGACTTCACATGCCTTTCGAAAATTTGCTAGGTTCTCTCAGACATGCAGGTTTCCTTACGATGTTTTCCTTCACCGTAAGACAAGTGGTAATCAGGATAGAAAAATTCGCACATGAAAAAATCTGAGGTGTAAGACCCGGATTTGAACCTGCATCATTTGGTTATACAAGCAAGCGTGTTACCGCTGGGCTGCCACTGCCTAACTTATTAATACATCGACTGAAATATATACATGAGTATGAACGGATTGTACCATTTTAAGTCGACGAAAAACCAACCCTAAAAATAATCGTTGATTTTGTATAAAGTGATCTGAAAATAAGAGCGTCTTCGCTCTACATACATTTTATTGAATTACGGAACCCTTAAATCGGCTGCGGTATCTGCAGATGTGGAAACCAGCCAAGTTGGGAAGTGAAGGCGGAAAGATTAAGACGCCAAGAATGATATCAATAGAGTAGATTTTAAATATTTTATACTAGATAGCCTACTAGCTTAGTCTCGCTTTGCCTGGGTACGTCTCTACGTGACTAACTACTAACGTGAGTAGGTGTTGCTCCAGCTTATCGCCTATCTATGTAGTAAATATCCGAATCTGAGAAATCTGAGAAAACCTAACAAGTTTTTGTAAGACATGTGAAGTCCGCCAACACGCAGTAGGTCAGCATGGTGGACTATGATGATGACACCTGATCCCCCTTGTACTGAGGGAGGCCCTTGCCCAGCAGTGGGCGTTAAAAAGGGCTGATGACATGTTATTTATGAGAAATCCACATCACAAACACAAGCAAAGCAAGGTAGAGGCACTATTGCATTCAATAAATCTCTAACAAATACCCAATCTTCTATCTCCTACTAAACATTTTCCCTAATCCTAGGAAATTATGTAATGAATTGTTCGAACATAAAAATGAACTCATCAGTCTTTATTAATCAAGTGGTATGAAAGAACGACCTATTTTGATGGATATGGCATTGTGAGATTGTTATAAGGGTGTGCACATATGGAAAACTAGTGACATATCCTCGATCCGATTTCGTTCATCCGTAGATGCGTTATAACGGTTCGTATACGTTTCCGGAAATGATATATTTTCCGGCGGTAAAAAGTATTCTATATGATGACCCGATATCCAGATATTATCATACCAAATTTCAATGTTTGTAAAGTTGGTTTTCGAATTTCTCAGGAATTAAAAATGTGCTGAAATGTGCCTGGTGTGTGCTATTATGTGCACTTAAAAAAAAACAAAAAAATCTATGAGGTTTTTGAAGTCCGGTTGGCCCCGACACTTTACTGTATCGGAATCATTAGAATTGTGCCGTATTGTGCTCAAGATGTGCTATCCTGTGCAAGTGTTGAAAAAGAAAAAAATGGAAAATTTGACATGGCCATAATATGATGACCCCGCAATTTTCGAATTTCTAAGGATATCAAATTTCAACAAAATCTGCGTAATTTTTTCTTTTTAATTTTTTGCGTAAGGTTTTCTTGTAATGCATGCCATTTTAATACTATAAATTCGGCCTCTGTATCGATAATAATGACAGCAATAAGATTTTCCAAGAAATATTTAACGACAGATTCCACTCAGTTAGAGTTTTGTTATATCGAAAATCTTCGTTTCTTATTAATTATATTAACTTACAGCAATTTTGTTATTTTCATGTTATTAGTAAACATATTATTTTAATATGCAATCTTTAAAAGATTCAGTCAAAAATCTATACAGAAGAAACTTTTTCTCCTGCAATTTATCAACCAATTCTCTTTTTATACATAGAAAGCTATTGACAGGCTTTTGTGTAATCAATAAAAAGATATTATGATCAAATTTTTACCACTTGGAGAAAACAAAATTATAAAAACAGCCAGTGTTTGGCAGCTTGGTGCTAATTAATTAGAAGAAGATAAATCATTATCTTATAATTATTATTATATTGTTATCAAATATTATTCTAAAAAGAGCAACTGTTGAGTTACTCGCCGGCTTTTCTCAGCAGAACAGCATTCCGAGTCGGTGGGAGCTTACTCACAGACATACAAACCGACATTTAATATAAATGCTATATTTTTATGTTTAAAAAAATGACGTTTCAAAAGTGCTTGCAAAAGTCTATTTTATTAAAGTATATTTTGATTTGATTTGACTTCAAAAAAGAGCAAGTCTCTATGGTTTTTGTTTGTTACTTTGTATTATTATTCTTTTCTTTTGTTTTAAATGTACATATATGTAATATTTTAAGGCTGGTTCTACATAAATTTAGAAAAAAAAACTGCTTGAAATAGGGTGGGAAAGTTCTTTGTGCTATAACTTAGTATAGACAGTCTTTAGCTGTGTTCACTCTAGAACTATTAACCGTCAATATGGACCAGGTATATAGTCCACATATGATGATATATAATTTATAGCCTTCCTTAATAAATAGGCTATTTAATGCAAAAAGAATTATTAAAATCGGATCAGTAGTTTCTAAGATAACTGCAATGAAACGAACTCTACCTCTTTATAATATTAAAATAAATACAATTTCAAATAAACTGCTTTACCTAAGAATATAGAGTATGTAAGAGTAAAAAGAAGACAAACAGGAGTAATCATAATATTACTATAAGACATGTAAAAGGTTATCCGCACTCATAGTCACTTAATGAACCATTAAATCGTGCTTTAGTATGGAGATTCTCGACTTAATGGTTCATTAAGTGACTATGAGTGCGGCAAGTGTAGAGGTGCTTAATAAACAGATGGCTACTCCTTTATCTGGCTCTTTAAATGGCTGGATTTATGGTTATTTGAATGAAATTCAGTAAACTGACAGGCTATAGTCTAAAGCTATAGGCTACTGTTTGTTACAAAATGTGCTTATAGATGGCGCTGATCCTTTGTTAAAAGAGAAATATATATATTCAAATATGTACGAGTATATAAAATTAATTTTTGTCTGTTAGTCCATAAAATGGGCTGGACCGATTTGAACTTTACTTTTTTTGTTTTGTCGTGGGTGTTTCTCGGGTAGTATAATTATGAAATGAATTGAAAGAACCTAAAAAAAATCTGGAAAATCAAGAAGTTCATAACTTTTTTGTATGGGGATCACAAACTGTTAAAAGGTACCTAGAGACGTACCCGAGCCGATAAGAAGGAGATATTCACCAAAAAATCAATGTATGTCTACCAATTATGGTATAAGAATTTAATATTATTTAAATTTAATAGACTCTACCTCTAAGTTTTCTTATAGAGATAGAGAATGTAGATTCGATTCTCGTGTAAGGCCATTTGTATTGACCATATAAGTCGTTATGCCCATCTGTTTAAGACAAAGCGCGGTGAAACCACCCAACGCATTGTTTCGAGGGAGTGATGCTCTACATAGTTTCCTTTGTCTATGCCACAAGTGAAACAACTTAAAATCTAAATAGTTGTAGTATTATGAATTTATTAATGGGAAATCATTGACCTATTTACAAATTTATTTAAATATATGTATTTTAGTAATTTTATATTAAAAAATAAATATTTTTCTTTAGAAACATGTAAATTTCAATACATAGTAATGTTTAATGTTAGAAAAATGCAAATTTTGATACAATACCGTAGTATAATGCTACGATATTGCTACGATTTCGCTTCTCGTCTGAAATGTTGCATATAAAATATTTAAATGTACAACAGAAAAAAACATATAAAAACCATGCTATTACTATAACTTATTCGCTGTTTTTTATTTAATACTAGTAACTCCACCTGGTTTCGTCTGCAGCTTTTCAAAAGCCACAGATTAAAATATTAAAATAGATATTTTAAAATAATAATATTGAATATTAATACTTTTATTATGACAAATAAAATAATAAAGAACAAAAAAATTGTACGTTAAAATCGCAAATTCGCAAAAACCGTACGTGAACCTATAGAGACGTACTGTATAGCTTTACGCACAAAGACAATTTTTCTTAATCTCATCAAAAACCTGTAAATAAATTTGTATAATTGAATAAAATGTGAAATAAAACGCTTTTTAATTTTAAAAGACATAGAATTTAATAAATTGTAGAGTAAGAAGATTTTTTAATATAAAAAACAAAGGATTTGAAATTTTCATAGATTATTAAGCGCAACAGGCATAAATACTTTTTTTAAATAAAGGAATTAGTTAAGTTGTCCAATGCGTCGCCAGGTGTATCGTCTAGTGTTAAATAAAAAACGTAGCGCAACGTACTACGTCAAAATGGCTGTACTTACTCCTTCTGCCATACCATCCAGTTCTGGGAACAAAGAACTCGGGTAACCCCCAAACCCTATTATGGAAATATTAAAAAAAAAACAATTTCACAGATTAAATAAGTGGCGCCACTTAATATATTCTTAAATCAAATATTCACTGTAAAAAACCGCGCTCTACATTTCGACCACAACCGAGATTTTTATGTGATGACTGTTATTTATAATTTTTTTGATTAATTATTAATTTTTGATCGATTGATTCTGGTTATTTAATTTTCCTTTGTTTTTTTATTTAGTGTCTAACGTAAAAACACACCGTCTCTGTTAAGAGCACGAAGCATACTGATGCCCGACTCTGCAGGGCTGTATGCATTGATTAGGCGTAGCTCTTTCTATCTATTCGTCTCGCTCGCACACGTATATATTCCGTCCCTTTCCCCCATACGGAGAGACGGTAGAAATGAATTTTGGCTTCGCAAATGTTCAATGGTTCTCAACATTAGTGAATTTTATTACTACATGTTTTTTTAATCAATATTTGTATGGAAATTCTTATTTTCTTTGCTTTCCCTTTATATGTAGAGCTTTGGGAAATAATTTCTAGCATAACTTTAATGTGGGCTGTGTTTATGGGAATGCTGCGCTATCAATCAATTAACTCGTACTTAATTTGTACGTTAGTGAGGTAAAATCTAGTTAACAGCTTGAAATGAAACAACGCTGTACCACACTCTACATATGAAAATGTTTTGAGTTTTAGTATTAATAAAACTAAATTTTTGTAACGAAAATATAATATAATTGAGGAGCGTCAGAACAAAATCCGATAAAAATGTCAAAATGTGATTTATCGGTTTTTGTTTTGACGCTCCTCAATTAATCTAAACTATTATCATATAATCTTTTAACTATAGATTAACCCTCGCTCCACTCGAGTTCGTCCCTTGATACACTTTAAAAATTAGTATAGATTTCTTAGAAATTCAATATTTTTAACATGAAAATTTAATTAAAATTTTATTAACATGAAAAACAGCTTTCATCATATCGAACTTAATCAAAATCGGCCAGGTTTTTATTTTGACGTGGTCACAGACACACGAGCAGACGAAAATTCTAAAAAGAATTCGGCCTCTGTATCGTTGATAATGACTTCCTATTGAATTTTTCATAAAAAAATTCAGTTATACAGATTCAGCTCTGAATTTTATTATACATATGTGATAAAGTTAACAAAAAGACGAAGCAGTGCACCACTCTATTTTACACTGGCTGATTTTAAAATGAAATATATTGCGTGACAGTTTTTAAAGTAGCGTTTGTTTTAATATAACTATGATAAAAATGTATGATCTCCACAAATTTTATTTCAACGAAGGATTGATAAAGAATTAATTGGTTAAGCTAATGCTTTAAATGTATGTATTACACAAGTTGTATATTGCTGAGACGGTTACAGATTTCTCAGAAATGAGATATTTCCCGAATTAAAAAGTATCCTATATATTGACCTACATAACCAGCTATCGTAAAACCAAATTTCATCATAATATGTCGAGTAGTTTTTGTGTTATGCGGTTACAGACAGACGGACAAAAATCTAAGAGCTATGGATTGAGTCTCTGTATCGATAAATAATGGCTATTACAATAAGAACTTTCAAAAAAAAGTATTAAATATACAAATTTGATTTAGTTACGACTAAAACAAAATAACCGTAAGCCAAACGTCTAAGATGCTTACAAAAAAAGACTAAGTTTGAGAATCTTAGCGCCACGCACTGATTACTGCATATATTTTTATATTCTCTCTTATATAGGCTAGACCGATTTAGATGTAATTTATAGTGTTACATAATGAAAACGCTGCTTAAAGCCATACGTTATGATGACTTATAACATTGTCAAATTTTAAACTAGTGATTCAACCTGACTCTGCTTGAACTCACCCCCTAGGTACGTTATAATGGTCAGTAAAGATATCTCCAAGATTAGTATTTTACCGCAGTAAAAATTATCCTATACGTATACCGAGTAAACCTACTAAATTCTTCTTCTTCTACTAATGCCTTTAAAAAAAAGTTTGAAAAACTATAGATTTGGCCTCTGAATGGATATAATACCGACTGTTTCAACTAAAGTTAAAAATATTTAACTAGCAAAAAGCTGAGCTTTGGAAGCTCGCGTAGTTTTTGTAACAGGTAATAAATAATAATGTTATAGCGATGTTAACTCTTTGTTTATCTAACAATAATATAATATATAACATTCTATCCAATGAACACAACATTGTTAATTTTTATTTTTTATGGTTTTAAATTATCATTTTTTGACAGATAACACATCTAGATATGAAGTTAAATTACTATGTTAAAGCACAAATTTATAGGCGTGATAGTTTTTCAGTAAAGTGTACCACAAAATGCTCAGGTTGTGGGATATTGTTAGGGCTCGCCTCACTCGTCCTAATAATAACGATTGATGTAGTTAGAATTTAATTGGAAGAAATATAAGGAATAATAAAAAAAAATTTACGATAGCAAATTTACTGAATTAAGCTCTACATTATTTTCAAAAATAGTAGCCTTGAAAAGTTAAATATAACAGGTTAAAACCTAGATCGTGGCTGTCACTACAAAGATTTTCATGACACTTTTTTGATATAACTAAAGACAATTCGTTGAACAATCATTACGTGAAATCTGAGAGCTAGGCTCTTCATTTTTGTAATCTAGTGAGACTTAAGCTACTTTTATTTTATAATTATAAGGACCATTTAATTTATTTCAACTTACTCCCAGTGAAGCGGGCCGAGTCTGCTAGTTTTATATTTCTTCATTTATATTATATACTTCTTCATATTCTGATACTTTTATTCACTCTGTAAACTAAGTTTTCACAAAATAAATTTGTAAGTGAACACATTTGCACGTAACTTAAGTTTAAGTTTTTAAGTGTCCATTACATGAAGCTCTTGCACATAAGAATGCAAAATGCACTCATACTCTACGTTAGAAAATCTCTACATATAGACAAACAGGTTGGATGACACTAGCGATTCACCCTTAGACAACACGTTTGGCACAGTTTGTAGTGCTACTTGCTGTGCCAGCGGTTGCGGTTCGAATCCCGCTGGGGGCATACATTTGTTGAGCATGAATGTTTTTACTCCAGTCAATGTTACTGAGATATGAGTATGTTTTAAGTGATTGGCTCATGAAAATATCAGAAGTGAGATACCCGGATTAGAACCCGCATCACTCGGTTATCCAAGCGAGTACGTTACTACTGGGCCACCGCTGTCTCTATACGTACCAACCACTACACTTGAGTGAAGCGAGAATTAATTGCTAGCTTAAAATATAAATTTTATTATTTCATTCGCAGAAATAAACAAAATTTGAAATAAAGCTTAAAACACACACGCGATACAATTTACCAAAGGGCGGTAAATAATCCTAATTAAATAAGATTCAAGCGTGAAAATGTATCTTTAAAATTTTCTATTCGTACCAAGTATAAAGAGAAAATTACTTTTTAAACGATCGTAACCAAATTAGAAACACACGAGTTAGACTTAGAGGGTGAAACTCTACCAATAATAATAATATGTAGGGACATTAGCACTCAGCATCATCTAGTCCCGTGGTAAGCTACGAGGCTTTTGTTACGGATACCAGATAGTTGAAACACTATACATATATAACTTTAAATACACACATGATATATATTATTATTATAAATATAAACACACATACATTAATGGAGTACAAACATTCATGCTCGTGATGAGTTAAATGAATGCCCCTAACAGGACTCGAACCTGCGACCGCTGGCACAGAAAGTAGGGTCACTACTTAAAGCTTCGACGACGAAGTATCGACAATCTGATATCCATGACACAAGCCTCGTAACTTACCATGGAACTAGATGCTGTGTATTAATGTCCTAACATATTTATATATCATAACAAAATTTTCGTTATCAAACAAAATACGTATCACACAGACGGATATCCGAAAATTTGAATTTATTCATATTCTGAACACTAAACAAAGAGATATTGAAATTGAAAAATATTCAATGTACAAGGAACGAATGGCTTTATTGTAGAGTCACTAATGCGTAGCATTTCGTAGCGCTACGGCGTAGAGTTGAGCTTAAAAATACAAGGCCGTGACGCAACTATGCGGATTTGTACTAGAAAAAAATCGCGAAATATTGCGTTTTTTGTACATAAATATAGATTTAAACACAAAAGTTATAAATATATTATACTCTAAAACTCGTAAATCTGACTATCGCTCGCGGCTTTGCCTACATTTGTACATTTGCAATTACAAAATTGTATTTTTATTTTTATTAATTTTAATACATATTTTTATAATTACTAGCAATAACCCTCCTTTTGCTCAAGTTCCCTAGGTTTTAGTGGAAACCTTCATAGTGGCGTAGAGCCGTAGAGCCGTAGCGGCGTAGAGGCAGTAGAATTCAGCTTTCTTTATTAAAGTGATTCGTTAGCTTAGATTTCTCAAAAAAGAAGTATGTTCCTGCCGTAAAAGTATCCTATATGTTGATCCGGATAACCAGCTATCATCATACCAAATTTTATCAAAATCTGTCCAGTGGTTTTCTCGTGATGCGATTACAAACAGACATGACAGACAAAAATTCAAAAAATATACTATGGATTGGCATCAATATTAATGATTATTTCAATAAAATAAACATTTAATGTACAGATTCAACTCAATTAGAATTTTATTACATACTTGGGACTCACCCTTGCTTCAATCGGGTTCGTCCCTAGGATAGCGTCAGTGAAGCCACGGATTCCGCTAGTTAAAATAAGTAAAACTTCAAAAATATAACCTCCCCTTTTGTAAGTTGTTTAAAAAGTAGCCTAAGTTACTCCTTATAACATTAGCTATCTGCGAGTGAAAGTCCCGTTAAAATCGGTCCAGCCGTTTCAAAGATTAGCTGGGACAAACAGACGGATAGACAAACATTTTAAAAATATTTGATGTAAGTATCGTATATACTTTCATATGCATTTAGTGAAAAGCTGTCAATTTGAAATTACAAACAGACACTTTAATTTTATTTATATATATAGATGTATAGATGTTTGACAAACTTTTACTCAAGTATTTTCTTAGTTATAACTTGTGTTATACGAAATTCATATTTTTGCTTTAAACTGCTCTACTGTGTTTCTTTATTAGCAACAATTTAACTGTGACCTCTACTTTTAACTGAATGCTTATATGTAGAGAGCTCACGCTCACGGCCTGGTTGTAATAAACTGGTGGAACATTTTTAACTATATTATTTTAGCAATTAAAATTGTGTTTGTACTAGAAATATTTAGTATTATACTCAATCTTTTATATGAAGTTTTTATAATATGTCGGGACATTATTACAACAGCGCCGTCTACGTCCATGGTAAGCTACGAGGCTTGTGTTATGGATACCAGATAGTTGATATACTTCACATATATATATTTTTGAATACATACATACTATAATTATAAACACCCATAATTAATTGAAGTACAAACATTTGTGCTCTACAAATGAATGTCCCCAGCGGGACTCGAACCCGCAACCGCTGGCGCAGAAAGTAAGGTCACTACAAACTGAGCCAAACGTGTCTTTAGATGGTTACAATATTTAATTACAATACTTTTTGTTAAAATTGTTTAAAATTTTAAGAATTAAAACGTACTTGGTGCTCTTAATTTTTTTTTGGTTTTTATTAATTGTGGGTAGGCACTGTCTGTAACAAGTATATAAATCTCTGAGACGTCAAATACCTTAGTCCCTCCCGTGACCATGTGCGCTGTAAAGCATTCGAAACGTCGGGAACTAAAAATCTAAATAAATCCGCGACAAAATCCGAAAAATCAATTTCATTTATAATGTCAAGTATTCGCGTACACCTAAGTAAGTAAGTAAGTGTATGTAGTAGAATTATTTTCATTGTCAATAGAGATTCGCTTCACTCGAATGCTCCTAACAGCCTATTTCTCCAGTTTATAGTATATCTGCTGTATTAAAATAAATTATTTTTAAAAACAAAAACCGACTTCCAAACTAAATAAATCTAAACTAAAAAGTAGAAAATAATACTTTTAAGAACTTTGTTAACTTTTTTTCCTCCTCCTTTTGGAAGTCGGTTTAAAATTCATTCGATTCTGTCCAGTCGTCTTTCAAATTTTTCTAATGTTCTACTTCTACATTAAACATCATCTGTCGTCTGTCTGTGATCTCGTCACGAGAAAACCACTGAACAGATTTTAATGAAATTTAGTATGATGATAGCTATCCGGATAGGTTATCCGGGTTAACATAAAGAATAACTTTAACTGTGAGACAATATATTGTGGTTTCTATGAAATATATTGTCGCGTAATAGAGTATCATAATAGGACGTTTGTACCATGCTTTAGAATGGCGAATGTCAATTTTTTACTTATGTCAATTAGATGACAGGAACGGCTTATTACAAATTCTAATATGTCAGAGAGGGATAAAGCATTCGGGAAAGGATTCGAAATTACTAGAAACGTTTTAAATTTTCGATACTAGAATGTTCTAATATTTACGCATATAAAAAGGCCGGCAGTGTGTCGAGATTTCAGTTGATATTCGAAGCTGAGTAAAGACTCTAGTATATAGTATACGAAATAGTGGAAGAGTTTGAATATAAGTGAATTACAGTGCTCATAGACTAGTGTTGTGTACAAGCTGTGCGTGTGTATAGAGAGAATTGAAACATCTTTAGTGCAGGAACGCTATTAATTTCCGATCCCGAACCCGCAGTACGTAACAATATACTAACATACGCACGGGCAAACCCAAGCGAAGCGACAGTAAGTCGCTAGTATAAAATAAATGCATAAATACTAAAGCTATAAAAATATATATACATAATGATATAATTTATTTGAGTTAAAGAGAGTAAAAAGGTAGTCCTTATTCCAGAACATTATTCCTACAGGAATGTAACTGGTAATACTTATAAATTATTATCAGTCTATAGCATTTATGTGCGAATCATTTCTACCATGATCACCACTTGCCTTACGGTGAAGAAAAACATCGTGAGGAAACCTGCATGTCTGAGAAAACGTAGCAAGTTTTCGAAAGACATGTGAAGTCCGCCAACACGTACTAGGCCAGCGCGGTGGACTATGTCCTGATCCCCTCGTACTGAGGGAGGCCCGTGCCCAGCAGTGGGACGTTAAAAGGGCTGAAGACAAGACAAGACTATAGCATTTATATTACAAACAGACCTACTACCATTTTTCATATTTTTTGTATAACTAATATACTCGTACATACAATAAAATTCTTATTACGTCGAATCTGTAAATTAAATATTTTACAAAAAATCCATCTGTCAGTCTGTGACCGTAGCTTGAAAAAATCACTGTACAGATTTTAATGAAATTTGGTTAAATATAGCGTGTTATCTGGCCCAATATATAGGATATGTAGGTGACTTATACGTAATAACATATACATTACATAATATTTATAATTTATTTAATATTTAATTTACGTATTAATATCATATATACATACAACACTTACATTTAATTATTTATATTTATAAATTAATATTTATTCATATTTATTTTTATTCATAAGCATAGCCGCGCGAAACCCGTAGTATACGGCGGGACGCATTTATTTTTCTCCTACCGGCCACTTATGATTTTTGTATCTAAGGACAGTCGACGCCTTACCAGCTGACGCTACTTACTTGTTTTACATTATTTAATCGTTTTCGTTAGTTTTTGTATGTGGACTTATTGTGTTTGTACTGTGAACTCGTTTATTACTGTGTATCTCCTTAAACTTGTCCTTCTGACTATTTTTACGTGTGTGTTGACTTTTTCCAATATATTATTTTATTGAGTGACGACATTAAGACTTTTATTTGTAACGTATTTAGGGACGAATTTCATGAAAAATATTTTTATGACTCCAATTCACACTCTATTTGTATACTTAATTTCATCCAAGTATATTTCAGTGTGAACAGCTGACAATCATCATCATCATCAGCCCATTGCCGCCCACTCCTGAACCAAGGCCTTCCCTAATGATCGCCAATCATCCCGATCCTGGGCAGTTCTCATCCATCCGTTTCCCGCCTTCCTTAGATCATCCGTCCAACGTGCTGCAGGGTGTCCTACACTACGCTTGCCTAAACATGGTCTAGTACGTGTTAAATCCATCGACCGTCAGTCAGTATCAGGACATGACCGGCCCACTTCCATTTTAGGGAGCTAATGTCAATTACTTTAGTTCTCTGGTGAATTATTTCACTGCGGATTCTGTGTGCCAGAGAAATCCCAAGCATTTCGCGTTTCATTGCTTGCTGAGCAACCTATAACTTGTGAACCAGCCAGTACGTTTCAGCTCCGTACGTCATTACGGGTAGGACGTTCTGATTAAATACTCTAGTATTTAGGGATTGTGGGATAACAAACATACTCGCGTAGACGACACGTTTGGCTCAGTCGGTAGTGACCCTACTTTCTGCGCCAGCGGTCGCGGGTTCGAGTCCCGCTGGGGGCATTCATTTGCTGAGCACGAATGTTTGTACTCCAGTCATGGATGTTTATATTTATAATATGTATGTATTTACAATTTATATATGTAATATAATATCAACTATCTGATATCTGTAACACAAGCTTAGCTTACCACGGAACTAGATGGTGCTGTGTGTAATAATGTTCCAACATATTTTTTTATTAATATTTGAAGTAAAACTTCTTTATGCACGCTTGACTTGGGTGGTAAGCTGGTGAATGCGTGACGAGAGCGTTACAAAAAGTCGGGCGAAGCAAACGGAAGTTGAGAGGGAGATATAAGTTAAGAAAATAAGAGAGAGAGTTACGTTTCGCATATTACTGTAGAGGCAAAAGAGCATATTTTCTGTCTCTTTCTCTCATGTATATACATGTATATATTATACATATATTCATACATATAGATGAAACTAAAAGAGTTTTACTTCAGTCGTGTGGTCTAAAGTTTTTTTATTAATTTTGATCGAGAACTTTTTGTTAACTGGCTTAGATTAGTTTCAAAAATAAATTTTAAGTAATGCTATCGACACTGTTCTAGCAAAGCCTATGAAACATAGTCGTCCAACGGACGTGATAGCCCAAGCTGCCATACACTCGCTTGGGACATTAGTGTATGGCAGCTTGGGCTGTCACGTCCGTTGGCCGACTATATGTTTAATAGGCTTTGGTTCTAGTGCATGTTGTGGTCTTCAGTAATTGAGGGTACATTTTAAACAATGTTCAAAGTACTTCTATTTTTTTTTATATATACACATACGAGTATGTTAGAGATCCTTAAGATATTTTTTTATGGGACAAAGAGGGCAAACGGGCAGGAGGCTCACCTGATGGTAAGTGATCACCTCCGCCCATGGACATCTGCAACACCACAGGGCTTGCAGATGCGTTGCCGGCCTTTCAGGAAAGGGAGGGAGGGAGGAGGGAGAAGGACGGCAGGAGGGATGGGGAGTGGGCCTCCCGGACTCTCACTTTCCGGACGAAACGCGACAGCATAGCTGCCACTTCACGCCGGTCTTCTGTGAGAGAGTGGTACTATACGGGGCGTGCCGGCCCATTCGGCTGCTACCCGAAGGTAACAAGCATGGCACTACCAAATAAATCGTAAACACTAACATTTTCATACTTAGGAGTATAATGTAGAAGAAAATCGATATTATTAAATTTACCACCAAAATTGATAAAATTTAGCTAGTTGAATCTTAACCTTTAATCACATTTTGTGATGAAACGCCAGAGCTTAAAAAATTTTGTTTATGCACATATTCTCTACGTGTAGAGTTTTTGAAGCTTCTAAAACATACGCCTTCGACTCTGTTATAGTAAAAGTTCGCCACTAATAGACTTTTAGAACAAACTTTAGTGATTTTCACACAGCTGTGTTTCGTAGAATTAGTGCTAAGGACATTCATGTTTTAAGACACCTCTATAGCAATTTGGTTATATACACGTATGAGGTGAAACAGCCTGTATAATATAATAATATAATATCAACATATTATATTATTATATTAGGCAGTGGCAGCCCAGCGGTAACGCGTCGCTTGTATAACCGAGTGATGCGGGTTCAAATCCGGGTCTCGCACCTCTGATATTTTCATGTGCGAATCATTTCTATCATGATTACCACTTGTCGTACGGTGAAGGAAAACATCGTGAGGAAACCTGCATGTCTGAGAAAACCTAGCAAGTTTTCGTAAGACATGCGAAGTCCGCCAACACGCACTGGGCCAGCGCGGTGGACTATGGCCTGATCCCCCTCGTACTGAGGGAGGCCCGTGCCCAGCAGTGGGCCGTTAAAAAGGGCTGATGATGATGATATTATATTATTACACTTACATACATATTTACTTATTTTTCAAAAAGCCTTTAGGGATTGATATTATTATATGAATAAATATTTTTATAATGAATTTATATACTCGTAGAAAATTAAATGTTTTTTTAAATCTAGCAAATTGTGAATCCACTAGGAATATGCTAATACTCTACATTTAAATATGAATATTCGTACTAATTTTATAAATGCGTAATTAAGTATGTGAGGCTGTGGTGGCCCAGTGGTAGCGCGCTCACTTGGATAACCGAGTGATGCGGGTTCAAATCCGGGTCTCGCACCTCTGATATTTTCATGTGCGAATCATTTTTTGACATGATTACCACTTGTCTTACGGTGAAGGAAAACATCGTGAGCCGAGGCCCACCCTCAGCAGTGGGACGTTAAAAAGGGCTGAATACAACAATTAAGTATGCCAGTAACCTTATAATTCCTAAACAACTGAACAGATTTCGATGAAATACTATAAGGGCATATTTTGAATCCTGAGAATGGACATATTCTACTATTCAAATTCTCTATTTTTCAGTAATACAATATGTTAATGCACCAATTTTTGCTCTTTTTATATTTTTACAGAGATTTATTTTCCTGCAGTGAAAAGTTTATATGTGTAGTGTATCAAGTATCTGGTATCGTAGCACAAGCCTCGTAGCTTACCACGGAACTAGATGGCGCTGTTGTAATAATGTCCTTACATATTTGTTTATTTATTTTAATGAAATAGAATTAAACACTCATAGAAACTAATAATAAAATTCACCAAAAGACAAGTCTATCTGTGTATAAACAACGAACAAAACAAAGGCAAGTCAGTAGAAAATAAATAAAATTGGTAAGATATCTTACGAAGCTTGTATCGGGCTTACATATCGAGGCCTCCAAACATTTGCCTATAAATAATTTATCGCACTGATTTTATGCACGGGACGTGTCAAAATTCCACCAAAACCCTTCTCGTTGGACGATATTTATGACATTTATATGAAAAGCATCTAATAAATACCGTTTCTAGAAAAATATCGAATGTTTTAAAGTAAACACGTATGGTTTAGTTTGTAGTGAACCTACTTGCTGTGCTAGCGGTCGCGGGTTCGAGTTCCGCTGAAGGATTTCGTGCGAATCATTATTACCACTTGTCTTAAGGGACAGGACAGGTTTATTCGTCTAACGACGGGGGCCTCAGCGAAGTCCATCCTGAAACACAGCCTCAAAATGTCAGCCTAAAACGCGACACGAAAATCGCGCAGGCTGTGCTCTCTCTACTGTAGAATGCTGCAGTGTCTTAAAGTCCAAATATAGTGGCTAGGATGTATGGTCAGACCCGGAGGTCCTGGGTTCGAGTCCCGGGTCGGGCCAAGTTTAGTTATTGAATCTTTCTGTTTCGTTAGCCTCAGTAACAGCCCGGAGTTGGGAAGTTGGTGGTGGTTCACCCCCGTGCCTCAGAAAGCACGTAAAGCCGTCGGTCCTGCACGTTAGCTCTCACTGGTGGTGTCTCGTGTCGTCCCACCGGAGTATGAGGGTGACAGGAACAGAGAGTGCACTATGCACTTGCACTATAATATCTCCTGCGCAGTTGGCCGGTCGGAGAACATTATTATAAATAATATTAATAATTCACTAATTATTAATGTAAGGCAGTGGTAGCCCAGCGGTAAAGCGTTGCTTGTATAACCGAGTGATGCAGTTTCAAATCCGGGTCTCGCACCTCTGATATTTTCATGTGCGAATCATTTCTATCATGATTACCACTTGTCTTACGGTGAAGGAAAACATCGTGAGGAAACCTGCATGTCTGAGAAAACCTAGCAAGTTTTCGTAAGACATGTGAAGTCTGCCAACACGCACTGGGCCAGCGCGGTGGACTATGGCCTGTTCCCCCTCGTACTGAGGGAGGCCCGTGCCCAGCAGTGGGACGTTAAAAAGGGTTGATGATGATGAATTATTAATGATGAAGTTATGTAAGATTATAATGTTAGTCTTATTCGTAATCAGTTTAATTTATTGTAACTTACGTCCAGCGAAGCCGGGTTTGCTAGTCAATAATAAAATAGAAAACTACAGTAATCAAAGTTAAGTAACTTTTAAAATTAATCTTTCAAAGTAAACAATTGTATATGCACGCTTTAATTTAACTTCAGTCCAGCTCTGGTTTTGTGATTCTTTATTATTAATTCGCATACTATCTTTTGTGTGGGGGTTTACTTGTCATTTTTAATAGAAAAAGTGCGGAAAGCCTCTATTCGTGTGCACATCACTATATATTATAAAACAAAGTCCTCCGCCGCGTCTGTCTGTCTGTTCGCGATAAACTCAAAAACTACTGCACCGATTTTTATGCTGTTTTCACCAATGGATAGAGTGGTTCTCGAGTAATTTTTTAGTATGTAATTTGTCAAGTTTTTGTACACATTTACTAGCGAAACCCGGGGAAAGTTATTGTATTAAGAATATTTTCAAAATTTTACTTTCTAACTTACACTCGCTTCTTTTGGATTCGTCCTTAGATACGTTTCAACGATTAGTTCTCTCAAAATATTTTGCCTTATTTCTTCTATAATATGCATGTATTATATATATAAACCTTCTTCTTGAATCACTCTATCTATTGATGAAAACCGCATCAAAATCCGTCGCGTAGTTCAAAAGATCTAAGCGTACAGACGGCGGGGAGCGACTTTGTTTATACTATGTAAAAAGAAATATCTACTTATAGCACCACCTTATGAAACTCTACGGTCAATGATTTTTTACGCTATAATAAGTTTTCAGTAGTCAAAAACTAAATTTACGCGAAGCTATAAATATACACATACATACATATAATTTAGGCCTTTTTAACGTCCCACTGCTGGGGGTGGGCCTCCCTTCTATACAATAGGATCAGGCCATAGTCTACCGCGCTGGTCTACTGCGTGTTGGCGGACTGAGCATGTCTGACGAACACTTGCTAGGTTCTGTCAGACATGCAGGTTTCCTCACGATGTTTTCCTTCACCGTAAGACAAGTGGTAAGTGATCATGATGGAAATGGATCATGATATAATATATTTGTACTCGTACACAAACTTTATAGATTTAATCACATTTAATATGAAAAAAATTGAATGGATGGATGTTTGTCCTTGAATAATGTCAGAACTAAACAGATCTGGGTGAAACTTGACACAGAGGTTGTAATATGGAATAGCATATAGGTTACTCCATGACGAAAAAAAAACGTACTGTTTCCGTTGTATAGGTTTTATCTAGGGTTCGTTCCCGAGCGAAGCAAGGTGGTGTCGCTAGTATGACCATCATTACACTTAAATTTAAATATGTTGGGACATTTTTACAACAGCGCCATCTAGTTCCGTGGTAAGCTACGAGGCTTGTGTTACGGATACCAGATAGTTGATATATTACACATATAAACTTTAAATACATACATATTATAAATATAAACACCCATGACTCGAGTACAAACATTCGTGCTCAACAAATGAATGCCCCCAGCGGGACTCGAACCCGCGACCGCTGGCGCAGAAAGTAGGGTCACTACCAACTGAGCCAAACGTGTCGTATTAGAATATTAAATAGAATTTTATTACATATACAATATTTTGGAAATTCTTATTGGTATATAATAGTCATTGTTATCGATTTAGAGGCCTAATATATAGTTTTTAGAATTTTTGTCGGTCTGTCTGTCTGGACCTCACGTGAAAACCACTGAACAGATTTTGATGAAATTTGGTATGATGATAGCTGGTTATCCGAGTCAACAGATAGGATAATTTTTACTTCAGGAAAATAACTCATTTCTAAGTAATCTATACTGACAGTTAAAACCATTCTCCAATAATCCTACTGATATTATAAATGCGAAAGTTTGTGAGTATCGATGTTTGATACTCTTTCACGCAAATACTACTGAACCGATTACGATGAAATTTGGTATGTAGGTAGCTGAAGACCCAGAATAACATATAGGCTACTTTTTATCCCGGAGTTCCCGCGGGATTGACTCCTAATATTTAAAAAATTAACGCGGGCGAAGCCGCGGGTACTGCTAGTATCTAATAATTTGGTTTCCCGTCTTTAAAACGCAGACACAGCCACGAGAAATGCTAGTAGTAAACTGCAATAAAAAGCAAACACATATAAAATTAAATAGAAAATCAAAGCAAATCCGCGTGTGAAAGCTAGTGTTAAAACATTGCAAGGCTCTATAGTAAGAAAAGTCGGGTAGAAACACAAACATCAGAATACAACTCCCAAAATACTCATAAATAAAGGCCATATTACCTCCGTGGTCGTGTAGCGACAGTAAAAAAAATATATTTTTTTTTTAATTCGTTCAAACTTTTGTCAGTTTGTGTGATTGTTTTATGTATGTATTCAACCTTTTTAACGTCCCACTGCTGGGGGTGGGCATCACTTCAATACGAGTGGGATTAGGCCAGTACACAACGCTGGAGAAGTGTCTTGGCAAGTGTCATTCGAAAACTTGCTAGGTTCTCTCAGGCATGCAGGTTTCCTCACGATATTTTCCTTCACTTAAGACAAGTGATAATATGTAAGAAATGGTTCGCTCATATTAGAGGTGCGAGGCCCGGATTTTAATTGCATCCCTCGGTTATAAAAGCGAGCACGTTACCAATGGGCTACCACTGCCTATAAATGTAGTGATAATATTAGAGTAGTCTATAAAATATGAAGTAGAAGAGTAGATTTGCTTTCCATACTTTCCTTAGCTTTAATATAAACTGACAGAATCTATCCCAATTAATAAGTTACTTATCACAAGTATTTAATTTTGAACAAAATTGCTCTTGGCATCATTTGATTCCAATGAATATCTTACGAGATATTATAGTTTTAACATAACTTCGCAACAAAGTAATGATCACAGCGTACAAAACGGGCGGTGGCGACTCGGAATGAATATTTTGGTTTCCAGTCTTTAGAACGGGAGCAAAGCCACGGGAAAGGCCAGTATATTATAATATAAGAAAAATTTAGAAATTTTATTGTCATCCCACACATTGATGTAGAATATTAAAAAAAAACCCCAACCCTAATATAATAATTAATTTTAAAATAATGTCAAGCTGACGTCGACCTTTTTTAGTTAAAAAGTAATTGCAATATGTTAAGTAGGCAAATAAACGCAGCCTCACACAGTAATGAGTTCACGTGGTCGTGCGGGCTTATTAGCATCCGGCAGTGCAGCCGGGCGTAAAGCCATAAATCGCACTAGGAGGTGGCCAACTTTGATAGACCGTTCCATGATAGTGGCTCCTGGTACCTACTTCTCTGATACAAGAGTGGACTGTGGAGCAACCTCTTGGCTGTGTGATTTGCTTCGGCAGACCTGCGTCGGGGCGTCGTGGTTGAATAAATAAATAATGAATATGTTGGGACATTATTACAATAGCGCCATCTAGTTCCGTGGTAAGCTACGAGGCTTGTGTTACGGATACCAGATAGTTGATATACTACACGTATAAATTTTAAATACGTACATATTATGAATATAAGCACGCATGACTCGAGTACAAACAAATGAATGCCAGCGGGACTCGAACCCGCGACCACTGGCGCAGAAAGTAGGGTCACTACCAACTGAGCCAAACGTGTCGTCAAAGCGTAAGGGATGCTTCCCGCCCCATTAAACAAGGGTGGTTTTGTTGGGTTTAGTGGGTAGTACTAGTTTTTAAGCTTCAGTTTATGAGTAACAATCATACGTACAAACATTTGCATTTAAAATAATATTATCTAATATATAAAAATCTCGTGTCACAGTGTTTATAATAATAATAATAATATTTTTAATTGAAATTTTAACTATGTCGCAATTATCAACGCCCTCCACCAGCAAAATAATAAATATGTACATCCATCAAAACAAAATAGTAATAACATTAGAGAGAGAAAAAAATAATAACATTAAAGACAAAAAATAATCACTTGTTACAGTTTGTTATCGAACTCCTCCGAAACGGCTTCACCGATTTTCAACCGACTTCCAAAAAGGAGGAGGTTCTCAATTCGTCTGAATGTTTTTTTTAATGTTTGTTACCTCAGAACTTTGAAGTGGGTGAACCGATTTTGTTATGATTATTTTTGGGTACATTAAGAAGGTTTATGAATAGGTGATAGGCTATTTTCTATGTGATAAGAGTAACCTTCTCCAGATATTTTATTTTTTTTATGGTTTGGTATCAAAAAATACTTATAACGCTAAATTTTCTACTACCACCGCGGACGGAGTCGCGGGAATTGCCAGTTTTTATATATAGTTTATAATATTTTTTTGTCAACATTACTCATAGTGACAATCTGTTTGTCTATTATTAAATAAATTCCTTTCCAACTACATAGTCCTTACTGCTATGTACATAAGGACTCTATTGTCTTAAAGACCGTGTGAATTTCAAAGGAAAATACACCTTATAACCATTACTATAAGATACACAGATTTTTGCGATATTACATAAGGTATGCTTTTGAATTAACCGACTGTGTTAAATGAGGTTGTGTTAAGTGCTAACAGGTTTGAGAGTCAAAATTGATGTATGTACATTGTACGTATATGCTTGCAGTGCTTTTTTGTTTTTTGTACGAAAGATATCGAAAATATCAAAAAGTTGTTATAAATAAATATGTTCGGACATTATTACAACAGCGCCATCTAGTTCCGTGGTAAGCTACGAGGCTTTTGTTACGGATACCAGAGAATTGATACACTACACATATTATATAACTTTAAATCTACGCAAAATAGGCGCTAGACGTCGAGTTGCGGAAATCAGCCCATCGTAACCATAACCATATAACATAACTTTAAATACATACATATTAGTTATAAATATAAACACCCATGAATGGAGTACAAACATTAGTGCTCAACAAATGAATGCCCCCAGCGGGACTCGAACCCGCGACCGCACAGCAAGTAGGGTCACTGCCAACTGAACCAAACATGTCTTGGACCTACTTAGCAGATTAAAATGGAAATAGGCTATAAGTTTATTTTAGAATATAACTTCAATAAAAATCTCATTCAAACCAATCGAGACGTGAAGAAATAGTATTCATATTTTTCATTGTAAGTCCAAATTAGGTAAAATGGTACACTTAATTCTTAATATATTTGAAATATAATAATTCTACTGGTAAATGTAGAATTCCTTTTTCTTCATGTACACTAGAGGCTCACCCTCGCTTCGCTCGGGTTCGTCCCTAGGTACGTGTTGTATATATTTACTTCGCACCGCCCGGTATATATTTGACTTGATTATATCAATTACCCTCAGAATACTTAAGGAGTAGAAGTCAGGCTAAAATAAAAACCGAGTTAACTATAGTTTACTCATTTAGGCCAGTTAGCATGTCATTAGGTGTGAGTGAAACAAAACATGGCTCTTTGTTTATATTATTTTTAAACGTGTCACAAAGCAAGAAATGAGAAATGTCAAATGGTCACCTTTGGTCACCATATAATGCTAATATTATGTTTTGTTGATACATGTCGGGAGTTTGTCGAATTCACCGAGTGAAAAAAGGGATACAATTATTATTTTCTGTCTAAGAACATGCCCAGAAAGTTTATTCGTGAGGTTTACAGTGCTCTGGACAAGATGTCTTGTATAGTTGAAGCGTATAAAGCCCATAGTTCGAGAAAAGAAAATGAGGACCAATCGTTAAATATCATCGGTTAGTTTAGAGATATATTGTTCAATATTGGAAATATAAAAGTGATAAACGGTAAGATAAAATAGTACTGTATGTCTATATACTCAAAAAAATAAGCGTTTTTGCTTTATTTTATGATTTTTCTGAAAAATAAATTGCGGTAAGTATAGGTTACTAGTGATGTAAATATGGTTATCGATAATCATTTCAATACTGTTGCAGATTTCCTAGCGGCAATGAAATGAATATTAAATGGATTTAATCAATAGGTTCAACTGGACTTCAAAAAAGCACTGCAGAATTTGTTCGAAGCATTTTACGGAAGACTCTTTTGTGCCAAATGACAATAAAAATATTTTTTATTTTTTTCAAAAAATGACGATCAGCATGATCAGCAGCAGAGAATGAAGATCAGCAGCCATCTTCTAAAATTATTCTTTTGACTGAAGTAAGTGACTCGGTTCGTAGTGACCCTACTTGCTGTGCCAAGGGACGCGGGTTTGAGTCCCGTTGGTGGCATTCATTTGTTAAGAACGAATGTTACAAATAGGTAGTCGTTCTCCGGTCATGGGTGTTTATATTTATAATATGTATGTATTTCAAGTAATATATGTGTAGTGTATCAACTATCTGGTATCGTAACACAAGCCTCGTAGCTTACCACGGAACTAGATAGCGCGGTGTGTTAATATCCCAACAGATTTTTTCTTTGTTTATATATTAAAGGTTTTGACTAATTAACCTTCAAATATGAATAAACAAAAGGGCAGTATCTGCTTTAAAATAACAGCTTTTTACTAAATACATATATTTTTAAGAAAATAAATTTTTTGTATGTCTGTTAGTTTTGGTGACACTTCAAAACAACTAGACTCCTTTTGAGGGGGGTTTTGCGGGCAAATTAATGATGTAATAAGCAGTAACTAAAGCTTCTATTTCCGTTCAACGAAACTAAAACATCAAGGGACACACTCCAGCGAAACAACAATTTAATCACCCGCGGGACTCGAACCCAGGACCGTCATAGGGATGTATTTAGACCACAAACTAGACGGTTGTCGAAAAATATAACAATGATGTTAATTTTGTTTAATCCTCTAATTTTAAAGGCACAACTTTTAATTAAAGCCGACGCAAGTTTTGTGAGGCAAAAGTTTTAGACACTGTTCCATGAAGTTCTCGTATAGATGCGACAAAATAATTTTATGACTTTCTTCTTCATTTTTAGGGTTCCGTGTCTCAAAGGAAAGGAAACCGGGGATTACTTTACTATCTGTTTCTCAGTCGACTGTCTGTCTGTCTGATTGTCTGTTTGTCTGTTTGTTTTTTTTTTTTTTATGGGACAAAGGGGGCAAACGGGCAGGAGGCTCACCTGATGGTAAGTGATCACCTCCGCCCATGGACATCTGCAACACCACAGTGCTTGCAGATGCGTTGCCGGCCTTTCAGGAAAGGGAGGGAGGGAGGAGGGAGAAGGACGGGAGTAGGAATGGGGAGTGGGCCTCCCGGACTCTCACTCACCGGACGAAACGCGACAGCATAGCTGCCACTTCACGCCGGCCTTCTGTGAGAGAGTGGTACTATACGGGGCGTGCCAGCCCATTCGGCTGCTACCCGAAGGTAACAAGCATGGCACTACCACTTGACCACTTGTTTGTCTGTACATCAAGATGTTCGTGTTATCTCAGAACCGCATGGAGGTATCAAGTTGAAATTAGGAATTAGAGTATTGTTATCAGACTTTTGGTTCTCTAAATTTAAAGCAAATTAAAATAAATGTGTGAAAAAACGTAAAAAGATATTTTTATTTAAAATTCAGATGTTATTTCTATATTTTCTTAATTGTAAATATAATTTTTATTTTGAGTAAAATTTGGCTTCTTTATGTGTATTACGTTTTCTATTATTTTTATGTAAAGCACTAGCGGTTCCTACGGCTCCGCCCGCGCCCGAGGGAAGAAAACAACAACCTATAAAAATCTATCATTTCGTTTCGGAGGAGTTCGATAACAAACACTTTGACACGCGATTTTTATATATTATAAAATTTCAGTATTCAAATCCCGGATCTCGCACCTCTGATATTTTCATGTGCGAATCATTTCTATCATGATTACCACTTGTCTTACGGTGAAGGAAAATATCGTGAGGAAACCTGCATGTCTGAGAAAACCTAGCAAGTTGTTGAAAGACATGTTTAGTCACCATTGTGGACTATGACCTAATTCCCCTTGCATTGAAGGGAAACCCGTTCCCAGCAATGTAACGATAAAAAGGGCTGAATATGTATTTCATTACTTTTTGGACGACGAAATTAAAGTTTCGTTTTAAAAACTACTACTACTACTACTACTACTTTAAGTAAAGTGCATAAGTTCGAATTTGTGTTTCGACGATCAAAACTTTCGAGATTTCAATTTTATTCTTTAGTTTGACTTAAGGTTATGTCAACGTCATTTTTTGGAGAAACTTTATATCCATACATGTACATACATACATTCTGGAGGACGAACTTTTTCTGCAGTAAAAAGTATCCTATATATTGACCCCGAGAACCAGCTATCAACACACTAAATTTCATCAAAATCCGTCTAGTGGTTTTCTCGTGATGCGGTCACAGACAGACAGACAGACAGACGAAAATTAAAAAAAAACTATAGATTCGGACTCTGTATCGTTAATAATGACCATTTTAAACAGAATTTCCAAAAAATTATCAATGTACAGATTTAACTAAGTTAGAATTTTATTATATGTATAGAAGATGCCAAATTAAAAGTTTAAAGCACAAATAATGAAGGACTTTCATACAAACTTGCGACAACCTTTAGATCTCCTTAATCCGGCCCTGTTGCAAAATCCGTTCTAAGCGGACGTCTACTAACTATAAACTACCTCCCTGCCAAATCAAAGTCAAAGTCAAAGTCAAAATATACTTTATTCAAATAGACTTTTACAAGCACTTTTGAATCGTCACTTTTACATTATTATACGAATTTAAATCAAGTGTCAGTCTGTAAGTCTGGGACTTGGGAGTAAACTACCACCGACTCGGTATGCTGTTCTGCCGAGAAGAGCCGGAGAGAAACTTAACAGTTGCTCATTGCTACAAAAATATTTGATTACAATATTTATTGCATTACAATATTTATCTATTTATCCTACGTGAGACACAACAAGACATTAATCCCACACATTTACATCTTCTAAGTATTCCGTGATGGTGTAATAAGCTTTATTCAGTAATGTATTTTTAATTTTAGATTTAAAATGTTTTAAAGGCAAGCTAAAATATGGACTGTGGAATTTTATTATACATGCGTACACCTTGCCCCATAAACGATCTATTTACTTTTTGAAGGCGAATACTGGGTGTTATAAGTTTATCCTTATTTCTAGTATTTATACCGTGTTTGTCGCTGTGTTTTGAGTAGCAATTAATATTTTGTCGCACAAATATCTTTATACGTCAAGCGGTTTTCGATATTTCGTGATGAGTGAGTCCACTTTCACTTGTTCCAAATTGACAATTGCTGTTGTAAAGCATGTTACAAGCGTGCTGTTATGACGAGTTCACACTCTATCTTACACTTGGTTCCAGTACCGGGAATCGAACTCCCGAGCCTCCTGAGTGAGAGCCAAATACATAGTGTCGCGGAATAGAGTGTGAACCCGTCATAATAGCACGTTTGTACCATGCTTTAGAACGGCGAATGTCAATTTTTAACTTATGTCAATTAGATGACAAGAACAGTTTAATACAAATTATAATGTGTCAGAGAGAGAAAAAGCATTTTCGGGAAAGGGTTCGAAATTACTAGAAACGTTTTGAATTTTCGATACTATAATGTTCTAATATTTACGCATATAAAAAGGCCGGCAGTGTGTCGAGAGTTCAGTTGACATTCGAAGTTGAGTGAAGACTAGAAGTTATACGAAATAGTGGAAAAGTGAAGAAGAGTTGGTTGAAGGCTGAGTAAAGGAGTGTCTAGAAGAGAAATACAGTACTCAGAGACTAGTGTCGTGTACATACTGTGCGTGTGTATATAGTGAAATTAAACATCTTTAGTGCAAGAACGCTATTATTTTCCGATCCCGAACCATATCACGTAACAATATTTAGGATACCAATATTTTCTTGAATATTTTGCATATAAAATGACAAGTGGATATGTAGATATAAACCAATAAACGCATTAAACTCTATGCCGTATACATCTAACGCTTTGTGGTAAGTGAATGATGTTATGCAAGAATGGACTTAACTTCTATATATATTTATTATAAAACAAAGTCCTCCGCCGCGTCTGTCTGTCTGTTCGCGCAAAACTCTAAAACTACTGCACCGATTTTCATGCTGTTTTCACCAATGGATAGAGTGGTTCTTGAGGAAGGTTTTAATATATAATTTGTCAAGTATTTTAAAATATTTTGTATACATTGGTTAAAATGTCGCAAAAAAATACGGACACGAGAATAAAATGCAAGCGCTGCTTCAAGCGCCGCTTCGCTTGATGCAATCGCCGACCCTACGCGCACGTCTTGCCTACTGTTTAGCTAATAGCTCTTACAAGAAGCGAAGAATTTTTAACGTTCTACCACCAATTCCTATTTTTTAAAAGTATTTAGTAATTATTATTCCCGCGGGCGAAACCGCGGGAATTGCTACTCTATACATATAAATAAAATAGAAGTGTCTGTTTGTAATTTCAAATTATCAGCTTTTCACTAAATGCATATGAAAGTATATACGGTACTTACATCAAAAAATCAAATTTTAACATTTTTGTCTGTCCGTTAGTTCCGGCTTATCTCTGAAATGGGTAGGCCGATTTTGATGGCACTTACATTCGCAGATAGCTAATGTTATAAGAAGTAATTTAGGCTACTTTTATTTTAGAAATTTTATTTATTGTCACTAGCGGAACCTGCGGCTTCACTTGCGCTAAACGTGCAATAAAATTGTAACTGATTAGAATCTGAACATTAAATATTTTTGTAACCATTATTACCGATAAAGAGGCCGAATGCCGAATATAGTTTTTAGAATTTTCGTCTGTCTAGCTGTCCATTTATGTATCTGCAGGTCTGTCTGTGTCCGTGTCCGTGTCATCACGACAGTTTTGTCGTGGACGGATTTATATGAAATATGTTATGATAATAGCTGGTTATCCGAATCAATGTAGGATACTAGGAAATTTTTTGGAAAAATTATCACATCTGTGAAAATCACTACCTATTAAAAACAAAGTCCTCTGCCGCGTCTGTCTGTCTGTCTGTTCGCGATAAACTCAAAAACTACTGCACCTTTTACCTGCAACTACTGCACCAAAAACATAAAAATTTTATCTATTAACAAAATATTTTACATAGATTTTTTTTTTTTTTTATATTAAATATTTAATAAACATTAATAAATTTTTATTATTTCTCTTATTTTCTTTCTAGTATTTTCATGCTGTTTTCGCCAATAGATAGAGTGGTTCTCGAGGAAGGTTTTAGTATATAATTTGTCAAGTTTTTGTTACATCTACTAGCGAAACCCGCGGCTTCGTTCGCGCTACATCTTGAAACGAACCTGAGTGAAGCAAGGGTGAATCGCTAGTCTGTAATCATTAAGACGTTTTAAAAAAATGCACAACACCTCAAGTCATGTTGGATTGATGTTCCTAACATTTCTACTAAGTATTTACGTCCTTAATTCTAAGTCCTGGGTTCGAATCCCAAATAAGGCTTAATTTTTTTTTATATGTTGGGACATTATTATAACAGCGCCATCTGGTTCCGTGGTAAGCTACGAGGCTTGTGTTACGGATACCAGATAGTTGATACACTACACATAGACATTTTAAATACATACATATTATAAATATAAACACCCATGACTGGAGTACAAACATTCAACAACAAATGAATGCCCCCAGCGGGTCTCGAACCCGCGACCGCTGGCGCAGAAAGTAGGGTCACTACCAACTGAGCCAAACGTGTCGTCTTTAATTATATGTATGGACAAAGCAAGAAACTGTTTATTTTAAATTAAATTACAGCTAGAACGTTAATATATTATTCTATCTCAGACCATTTAATGAAATTGCTCCTTCTGCTTATTTAAAAGTCCATTCCACTCTACAAATTCTCATTTGAAATAATATAATTTAATACAGCGCTTAATCTTTGATCTTAAACAAAATGGCTGCTCTTTATACAAATGTGAAAACTCATTGCTACTTTTATCATCTTCCAAAAAACTTCATTTGGTGGGTATTTTTGTAGTGAACACGAAAAGGGTGTGTATATTTATTGTTTGATTGAATTTAAATTATATATATATTGGGACATTATTACAACAGCGCCATCTAGTTCCGTGGTAAGCTACGAGGCTTGTGTTACGGATACCAGATAGTTGATACACTACACATATATAACTTTAAATACACACATATTATAAATATAAACACATATAACTGGAGTAAAAACAGTCATGCTCAGCAAACAAATGCCATAGAGACTCGAACCCGCGACCGCCACAAGTAGGGTCACTACAAACTGCGCCAAACGTGTCGTCAAATATAATAATGTGTAGTGTATCAACTATCTTCCGTAACACAAGCCTCGTAGCTTACCACGGAACTAGATCGCGCTGTATAATGTTTTAACATATAATTAATTACTATTATTTATTAATATGTAGTATGTAAATTTTGCATAAAACCATCACACCGAAGTTTAGCGGTCTGCAATTCATTTGGGAAATCAAGGTGTGTTTACATACACACGACTGTACATGCCCATATATGGTACAAAATGTAAGCGGTAGCGATTTTTAAGCATATTTATAAATAAGTCCGCGTTCTAATCACTATTAAAAAACAGAGATTGATGAATTGTGGTTGAAAGTTGTCAATTTAGGGTTGGTTATAAGTATTTTTTGATACCAAAATAATCATAAAAAAATGTCAAAAAAAATTAAGAATAAAAAAGAGGGTCACCTTTATCACGTAGGGGAATAAAAATAAGCCTACGACCTATTCTCAGACCTACTAAATATACAACAAAAAAACATCAAAATCGGAACCCTATAGGAGCTCAGTGGTAATGCGCTTGTTTGGATAACTGAGTGACGCGGGTTCAAATTCGGGTCTCACACCTCTGATATTTTCATGTGCGAATCATTTCTATCATGATGACCACTTGTCTTACGGTGAAGGAAAATATCGTGAGGAAACCTGCATGTCTGAGAGAACCTAGCGAGTTTAAAAGATCACGTACTTACCATCGAGGTGGGTGCTTCATCCACTTCACATCAAGTCCCACCCCCAGCAGTAGGACGGTTAATAAGGCTAATATTAATATAATATTGTTTATAAATGAGGAATTGTATTAACGTTATCATTTGAAATATAATAGATACTAGCATTTCTCGCGGATCCGCTCGCGTTTTAAAGTAACTAAATTCTAAGACTTCACATACCGTGTCGTTTTACAGCCTTTTTAACGGTAATTAAGACTTCTCAGAAATGGTATATTTCCCAGCAGTTAAAAGTATCCTATATCCTGACCCGGATACCCATCTATCATCATACCAAATTTCATCACAATCTGTCCAGAGGGCCTAGACAATGTAACAATCGATTAGCGAAAGCGATAGTAGAAAAGTCCAAAATGTATGGGTTTGACATATGACTTAGATATGTCACGTGATCTGTTGTCAACGAGTAGATGACGGTAGACAATGTAAATTCATTTCAATTATTAGTGATTTAAAGTTCAAAATGCCTACGCTGCGTTTAAGCGATGACGATTGTAGAAATCGAATCGCTTCATAACGAATGCCGGTTGGCTATAGGCCCAGGGGTTCTCTCGTGATGCGGTCACAGACAAACAGTCAGACAAAAATTCTATACATAGATTCGGCCTCTGTATCGATAATAATTACAATTCCTATATTTTCCAAAAATATTCAATGTACAGATGTAACTAAGTTAGAATTTTATTATATGTATAGATAAGATTTGTTATTTTAACGACTACAAGTTTTGATTCGTTTATTAATAATAAAATCTTGGAAGTCACTTTTAATAATATAATTATTTTGGCGGTTTAGAACTTTGTTGGTTGCTAACATCGTTCTGAAATAGCCAGAAGGTGAATAGTGAATTTTCAATGGTTACTTATTAAGGCTTCTAAGATTTGAATATTTAATCTATCTATACATAATAGTGATAATACTATAAAATAAAGTCCTCCGCTGCGTCTGTCTGTCTGTCTGTCTGTCTGTTTGCGATAAACTGAAAATCTACTGCACCGATTTTCATGCAGGTTTCACCAATGGATAGAATGGTTCTCCAGGAAGGTTTTAATATATAATTTGTCAAGGTCATGTATACATTGGCTAAAATATAATGATATATGTTGGAGGTGTCGGAAGAAAATAAGCCGTCTGGGAGCTTTCACAGAAAACGCTGTCTAAACCCTTTGAGATATAACAAATGGCATATGTCTATCTCTTAAGGATAACATACTACATATATCGAAAAAAGTTAGGAAATTAAAAAATTTTTATAAAATTAACGGCGTTTGACGTATTATGCTGTGACCGTTGCCATGGTGCGTGCAATTCATATAATCAACTAAAACATATACCGGGCGGTGCGAAGTAAATATATACAACACGTACCTAGGGACGAACCCGAGCGAAGTGAGGGTGAGCACCTAGTAAAATTATAAAACGAAGTCCTCCGCCGCGTCTGTCTGTCTGTTCGCGCAAAACTCAAAAACTACTGCACTGATTTTCATGATATATTCACCAATGGAAAGAGTGGTTATCGAGGAAGGTTATGTATATAATTTGTCAAGCATTTTAATTTATTTTGTATACATTGGCTAAAATGTCGCAAAACAATACGGACGTGAGAATAAAATGCAAGCGCTGCTTCAAGCGCCGCTTCGCTACTTTTAATAGTGAATTGCTAGTATAATAATAAAAACTTTTAACTGAGTCGATCTGTTCATTGAATATTTTTCGGAAAATCTTATAGAAATAAACATTTTTATCGATACAGAAATTTAAATGGGCATTAATTTAGTTTAAGTTTAAAAATTTTTGTCTGTCTGTATGTGACTGCATCACGAGAAAACTACTGGACAAATTTTCATGAAATTTGGTATAATGCGCTGGACTCCAATATCTATTATAAAAGCAAAAATTTTAAGAAATATACATTGGCCTCTGTATCTATAATAATAACAATATCAAAAAGATTTTTTTGTAACTTTCTAATAAAATAAAAGTACCCTAAGTTACTCCTTATAACATTAGCTATCTGCGAGTGAAAGTCCCGTCAGAATCGGTCCAGCCATTTCAGAGATTAGCTGGGACAAACAGACAGACAGACAAAATTTTTAAAAATCTGATGTAAGTACCGTATATACTTTCATATGCATTTAGTGAAAAGCTGTTAATTTGAAATTACAAACAGACACTTCAATTTTATTTATATGTACTGATAGATGGATAAAGCTATCAAAAAGTCTCTTACTAAGCTTTAAGCTTACATCTTCAGCCATAAATGTACGTCTAAACGCATAATTTATGAATGGCATCTTTGCACCGATCAATAGGCAACTAGTAAAAACCATGACAGTTCAGTTCAAGTCTACCCTTCAATCCATCCAATGAGATATATAGAAATATGTCCTCTGGGAGATGGTAGCGGGTTCACTCCCCGATTGAGGACAATAGCTTCAGTTCTTATTAAGACTGGTGTTCAGTCCATGCTTTAAATTATTACATTTTGTAACAAAAGAAAGTTTTAAAATACACTGCGTAGCTAAAAATGACGGATCTTTGTACTAAATTCTATTCCTTTTCTTACTCCATCATCATCTCGTTTACATCATAAATATCCTCCATCATACATCATAGTTTTTAAGTGGTGATAAAACAAAAAGTAGTACTTATTATTATTAGTAGTACAGTTCACAGTAAACACATTCATTCTTCGTCTAGTAAAAACTAACTAACACATACAAAAAATCGGCCTTGTGCGAGTCGGACTCGCGCATGAAGGGTTCCGTATCATTATCTATAATAATGGTTCACGGTTTATGCATAAGGTTTACGTTTATGAAATTAAACACACGTTTTACCACTTTTAAGTGTCTCTCGCGCAAACTATTCAGTTTAGAAAAAATTGATATTAGAAACCTGAATATACTTTTTGAAGACCTATCCATAGATACCCCACACGTAATGGTTTGATGAAAAATATTTTTTTAAATTTCAGTTCTAAGTATGGGGAACCCCCAAAAGTTATTGTTTTTTTTATTTTTGTGTGAAAACCTTAATGCAGTTCACAGAATACATCTACTTACTAAGTTTCAACAGTATAGTTCTTATAGTTTCGGAAAAAAGTGGCTGTGACATACGGACGGACAGACAGACATGACGAATCTATAAGGCTTCCGTTTTTTGCCATTTGGCTACGGAATCCTAATAAGTCAGTACTATACACCAACAACAAAACCGTACAGAACCTCCCTCATCTAAGCGAACTCAAGCAACGCTAGGGCAAATCAATAGTATAATAATAATCAAACACAGATTAAAATAAACTAGCATATCCCACGTCTCAAGGCCCGAAAGCCAAATCCATAAATTTAATATATTTGCACCATGTGATGTTATATAGCCTATAGCTTTCCTCGATAATCGGACTATTCAAAACTAAAAAAAAAATTAAATTAACCAGAAGTTCTGGAGATTAGCGCATTCAACAAAAACAAACGAACAAACTCGTCAGCTGCATAATATGTAATCAGCTATTTTTAAGTCCAATTTCTGGACACGGACCTCTCTTCAATACAAGGGATCAGGCCATAGTCCACCACGCTGGCCTAGTGCTGGTTGGCGGACTTCACATGTCTTTCGAAAACTAGCAGGTGACATGCAGGTTTACCTTCACCGTAAGACAAGCGGTGATCATGTTAGAAATGATTCGCACATGAAAATATCAGAGGTGCGAGACCCGGATTTGAACCCGCATCACTCGGTTACACAAGTGAGTGCGTTACCACTAGTCTACAACTTCCCATGATATAGTATAGAGAAATAAAAGTAACGTAAAAATCTAAAATATTTTTGATAAGCATTTGAAATGAAATGAATGCCTCAAGGCAGTGACAAGTGAAAACAAAAATTGTACACCTTTTGTAAAAAAGATCAATAGAATCAGGCTTCTTCTTCTAAATATGATTTAATTTAAAATGTTAAATAAGTATGACTACTCGCTTGGCTCAGTGGGTAGTGACCCTACTTTCTGCGCCAGCGGTCGCGGGTTCGAGTCCCGCTGGGGGCATTCATTTGTTGAGCAGCACGAATGTTTGTACTCCAGTCATGGATGTTTATATTTATAATATGTATGTATTTAAAATGTATAGGTGTAGTATATCAACTATCTGGTATCCGCAACACACGCATGTTACGTAGCTTACTGCGGAACTAGATGACGCTGCTGTAATAATGTCCCAACATATTTATTTATTTATTATTTTGTTTATTAAAATTATTGTTAAATAGCTATACGGAAAAATACTGTTGGGATCCCCTTAATACCAGTGCGATATGGTGATGGTGTCCACCACGTTGGAATAGTGCGGGACGGACTGAGCATGTCTTTCAATTTTCTAGGTTTTCTCGCGATGTTTTCCTTCACCGTAAGACAAGTGGTCTTCATGTTAGAATTGAACATGAAAATATTAGTTAGCCAAGCGCGTTACCATAGGGCTACCACTCCTTCGATACCATATGTCTTTGGAACACTTGCTTTCTTCTCTCAGATATGCAGGTTTCCTCACGATGTTTTCCTTCACCATCTACAGACAAACCTATTGAATGACGTCTAACCTCTTATATGTCATTCAATGGGTGATTTAAAACGGCATTTATTGACGTTGTTCCGTTTCTGATATGATCAACCGAAAAAATAAACTTAGCTAACATGTTAACAACATGATCTTGGATTATGACTTGATCGCCCTCGTATTGAAGAGCCCACCCCAGCTGTAGGACTTAATAAAGGCAAAAAATATAATTGACACTTAAAGTTATAAAGAAGTTATTCGTTTTAACTACAAAATAAGTAAAGAGAGGCTATGAAAATCTAAAATATGTAATACAAGAATTATTTTAGTTTTTTCGTAAGTACTAAATGAAGTAATTTTGTACGTTGTAAAAGAAAATTCGGGGATTTTGTGGAGTTTTTTCACTTTTAGATTTTTAATATTCGCCACATAATATCATATAAATATTAGATAGCTCGTGCCTTTGGCTTTGCATGTATTTCTTTAATTTACTCTACAGCCACTTTTACTTAATGTCTGTCTACGAGCTTGTCTGTTGTTGTGTTTGTTACTCCTTGACGCTGAATGACGCTTGATTGGCTGTACTTTGAATGACAATAAGCATATACATAGGCTGTGGAGGACATAGCCTACTGCTAATAGTAGTAAAAATTACCAAACGATTGCGCCATTTCGCCCCATTTTAAATGAAAAATTGGATTACTTGGCAATATCTTGACATTATCTTCAAGAATATTTTAAATGTCTTTTCCACACAGAATAGTAGAGTTATTTCTTGAAAACATTGGTTGAGATATCGTATCATGTAGGTACCATATTGAATTCAGCACTTTTTAACGTCCCACTGCTGGGGGTGGGCCTCCCTCAGTACGAGGGGGATCAGGCCATAGTTCACCGCGCTGGCCTACTGCGTGTTGGCTGACTGAGCATGTCTTACGACAACTTGCTAGGTTCTCTCAGACATGCAGGTTTCCTCACGATATTTTTCTTTACCGTAAGACAAGTGGTAATCATGCTCGCACTTAAAAATATAAGAGGTGCGAGACAAGGATTCGAACCCGCATCACTCGGTTTTCGAAGTTACCATAATATACACAAAATAATGAAATAAATCCTCGCTCTTTGAACACAGTCAAAATAATATCGATTCGAATGCTTTTAAAAGCACTTTAAATTATATTTTTTAAAGCATTGATATTGAATATCAGTTTTATAGTGAGAAAGCTAAAAAATTTTAACCAATTATTTTTATGACCAGTTTAGTTTAGCTTGTAGTGTTTGCTAGAAGTTGTGGGTTCGATTCTCGTTAGGTATTAATTCGTGCACAATAATGTTATATTATAATATTAAAAAATGTACACTCTATATATATTATGAATAATGTCTGTCTCTTTGTCCGTTTGTCTCCGCCAATACCTGGAATCACTAAACTAATTTTGATGAAATTTTACAGAAAGATAGTTAATTTAATAAGAAATAACTTAGGATACTTTTATTTAAGAAAAACGATTAGGGTTCCTCACAAACTAAATAAAATCTAGACACGCAGACGATTGAATTGAGAGTAAGTCGCTAATATCCAATAAAAATATGTCTCTAGCAGGTATCGATCCCACGACTTCCTTCACAGAAACGCAACCACACCACAATTCTAGATGATCATAAAAAATATTAAATAATATTTTACCTAACTTCATATTTTTCGTGCTCGCTTTATACGCTGTTGTTTTAGGCCAGCTGCTTTTAATATTTACTTTTCATTACATGGTTGTGTTCTGTTTTTAACAATCATGTATTATAAAGGCTATATTTACGAACTAGTGGCTTACCTCTGCTTTGCTTGCTAGATTTGTATTATTATTTGACGCCTCGTTTGGCTCAGTTGGTAGTGACCCTACTTTTTGCGCCAGCGGTCGCGGGTTCGAGTCCCGCTGGGGGCATTCATTTGCTAATCACGAATGTTTGTACTCCAGTCATGGGTGTTTATATTTATATTTATAATATGTATGTATTTAAAATGTATATGTGTAGTATATCAACTATCTGGTATCCGCAACACAAGCACGTTACGTAGATTACTGCGGAACTAGATGGCGCTGTTGTAATAATGTCCCAACATATTTATTTTTAATTTATTATTAATACTAACGATTCACCCTGGTTCTGTTCGTGTTCTTCCCTACATACTTTTTAACTTATAAATGAAACAATCTTTTCACGGGAAAACTGACTGGGTCTCTCCCGTGACCACGATTGCTGAAGAGCATTCGAATAGTCTGGAACCAATAATCTCAATAAATCCGAGACAAAATCCGTAAAGGTAGTTTCATTTATAATGTCGAATATTCGCGTAAACCTAAGAAAGTATTAAACGTTGTAACTGTTAGTATAGATTTTTTAGAAATTAGATATTTTCCTGCAGTAAAAAGTGTCCTAATGTTGACATAGATTACTAGCTATCACAATATGAAATTAAAATTAATAAATTAAAATTGTTAATCAAATCAAATCAAATATTCTTTATTGCAAACCACAAATTAACATAAAAACAATTATTAATTAAAGTAGAAGCAGCACAAAAGGCGGCCTTATCGATTAGAGAGCGATTTCTTCCAGACAACCTTTGGGCACAGAGAAAGAATAAAAAGAAATATAGGAAAGGAGTGCAATACAAAGTTTTATAAGAGTATATTCATATAAATAAATAAAAATAATGTATACACAATTAATATATATATATATATATATATATATATATATATATATATATATATACTAAATATAAATATATATATATATATATATATATATATATATATATATATATATATATATATATATATATATATATATATATATATATATATATATATATATATATATATATATATATTTAGTATTTTTCTCGTGAATGATGCGGTCACAGACAAACAGAAATAATTAAGTAAAATATAGATTCGGCCTCTGTATCGATAATAATGACTGTTTCAATAAGAATTTCCAAAAAATATTCAATGGACAGATTCAACTAAGTTAATTTTATTATATTTATAGATAATAAATTATAATTAAGCAGTGACTCGTATAATAAAATAATAAATAAATATGTTGGGACATTATTACAACAGCGCCATCTAGTTCCGCAGTAAGCTACGTAACGTGCTTGTGTTGCGGATACCAGATAGTTGATATACTACACATATAAATTTTAAATACATACATATTATAAATATGAACACCCATGACTGGAGTACAAAAATTCGTGATTAGCAAATGAATGCCCCCAGCGGGACTCGAACCCGCGACCGCTGGCGCAGAGAGTAGGGTCACTACCAACTGAGCCAAACGAGTCGTCCTAATAAAAGACACGGTACATTAAGAACATTAAATGAAGCCAAACAAGCTATCAATGTTAAAACAAAATTTGTTAATTTCAGTCAGTGGTGGAACTTCGTCCATGAACATTTTGGTAAAAATATCTTAACATTTAAGTAATTCTACCTTTTTGAATTAATAAATTTGGCTTAGTTTGTTGTTACCGTACTCGCTGTTCCAGCGGTCGCGGGTTCGAGTCCCGCTGGGGGCATTCATTTATTGAGCGCGAACGTTAGTACTATAGTCATGGGTGCTTATATTTATAATAATGTATGTAAAGTCATATAGGCTTAGTATATCAACTATCTGGTATCCGTAACACAAGCCTCGTAACTACCACGGAACTATATGTTGTGTTATAGTCCCATATTTATTTTAATGCTTGGTTCCCGAACACGAATAATTTACAGTAGTCATGGTCACGGGATAGATATATAAAATGTCAAATATTCGGGTGAATCTAAAAAAATATTAAGAAAACCGTACGTAGTGTTGTTTATTTGTCCCTACAGATAAAATATATTATATTTAAAATTTTTTTTCAACGTTTTATTTGGATTTTTGTACCCGACATCACGAAAGCTGTACAGCAAACATGGTGGCGAGAGAGACTGAGGTTTTTGACCTTTCAAAAGCAGACAGTACCCAACTACGAAAAATAGCAACACTAATTGCAAGATAAGAATGTACCTAAACACCTACAGTACAAAAATATTATAAAAATACTAACAGTTCACGCGGCTCCGCCCGCGTTCTCCTGATTAATACCGGTGGTGGATGGATGAAAATTTAGGGTTATAAATATTTTTTTCATAAAAATAAAAAATAAAAATTTGGTCTAAAAATGGAAAATAAAATATCTGGAGAGGGCCACCCTTATCCCCTAGGGAATTAAAAAATAGCCTACGACCTATTCTCAGACCTACCAAATATATACACAAAAAAATAAAAAAAACGTTGAAGCCGTTTCGGAGGAGTTTGATAGCAAAAACTGTGACACGAGATTTTTATATAAGTATTAGAATTGTTGAACAAAACTAGAAAAATAATGTTACTAAACAGTAATTGTCTGCCTATTTACATGTTTATTTTCAACTAGCAAACAAAATAATGAAAGTCCCGTTAAAATCGGTCCAGCCGTTCCAGAGATTTGCCGGAACAAACAGATAGACTGACAAAAATTATAATTTTTTTTTTGGTAAGTACCGTATATACTTCCATATGCATTTAGCGAAAAGTTGTTAATTTGAAATTACAAACAGACACTTCAATTTTATTTATAGGTACAGCTGTCAAATAGCCTATCCGGGATATGAGCACCTCATTGTTGTATGCGTATACAGACCTCCTAGTGGGTTATATGAGTACTTTGAGAAAGTATTGGAAGAAGTTTTGTTAAAATTAAATATTTCTAATAAGGTTATTATTGTATGTGGAGATTTTAATATTAATTTATCAGATAATTCTAATATAAGTCTTAGATTTAAATCTATGCTTCTATCATATAACCTACATAACTTATTTACTGAGCCAACTAGAATCACTGCTACTAGTGCTACATGTATTGATAACATATTTACAAATTGTAAACCATATTATAAAGCTATTATTAATAAATTAAGCTCAGACCATTGTGGCCAGTTAGCTTCCTTTTGTTATTCTTTATTAAATGCCAACAAAAATATTTTAAAAAAGTCTTTTGTACCTATAAATACTACACGTATGGAGAAGTTTAGAGGTAGTATTGTGGCTAAGCTTCCATATTTATCCTACATTAATGACCCCAACTACTTATATAACTCTTTATTTAAATTAGTAAAAACTGAATTTTCTACAATATTCACTTCTAAAACAGTCAATTCAGGGGGTCTCTTGACATTTGGTGAATGGGCAACTCCTGGCATTTGCAAGAGCAGGCAAAGGCTATACGAATTGTACAGTGAAAGAGCCTATAATCATAGTGTATCGTTTGCTTCTTTTGTAAGTGCCTACTCAAAAATGTTTAGAAGAGTATGTTACACAGCAAAATCCTTGTATATTAAAGACAAAATAAGAAATGCACAAAATAAAATCAAAATGACATGGAACATAATTGCTTGTGAAAGTGGAAGAGTCACAGATCGTAGCTTCGATTATAAATTAAATATTAATAATAATTTTATTACCTCAGAACGAGAAGTTGCATCTGAGTTTGAAAAATTTTTCACTGACATTCCACGGTCAACAACGCAATCTCTTAATTCGTCTCCAGACATTGCAGAATTTTTGTTAAGGGAAAACGTTAAAGAATGTAATGCAATATTTAAATTTAAACCTGTAAACCCCAAAGATATAATGGTAGCCTTCAGAAGCCTGGACATCAAGAAATCAGCTGATCTATGGGGTATATCTGTCAAAGTGGTTAGTTCGGTAATTGATGTTGTTGCACCTCATTTAGCTACTATATTTAATGGCTGTATAGAACGTGGTGTGTTTCCTGATCTAATGAAACACAGTAAAGTTATTCCAATTTTTAAATCAGGTAGTACCCTAGATCCTAATAACTTTAGACCCATTTCAGTACTCCCAACATTTAGTAAAATTTTTGAAAAAATCATACTCGGGCAAATGTTATCGCATTTTAATGCACACAACCTACTTTATAAGAAACAGTTTGGCTTCACAAAAGGTCGCTCCACAGCAGATGCTAGTGTTGAGCTAGTTAAAAATATTTTTGAGGCATGGGAGAGGTCGCAGGATGCTCTTGGGATATTCTGTGACTTATCCAAGGCCTTCGATTGTGTGCATCACGTGACGTTGATCAGGAAACTGCATCATTATGGGATTAGAAATAAGGCACTCAACCTCCTGAATTCCTATCTGAGTAATAGAATACAGAGGGTTGATGTAAATGGTAAGAGATCCCCTGGGGCTCCGTTAGATATGGGGGTTCCACAAGGCTCTATTCTTGGCCCATTTCTCTTCCTAGTTTACATAAATGATTTGCCATTTTTTGTGCAGGACAAACATGAGATAGTATTGTTCGCTGATGATACTTCACTTATTTTTAAGGTAAAACGTAATTTACATATATACGACGATGTAAACGATGCTCTCTCAAAGGTTGTCTATTGGTTTGATTCGAATAATTTATTATTAAATAACAAAAAAACAAAATTAATAAAATTCACAACACCTAATGTTAAACTTATTGATAATGGTGTAGTATTAGGCGGAGAAATGTTAAAACCGGTACAGTCAACTAAATTCCTAGGTATTATCTTAGATTCGAAATTGCAGTGGAATCTCCATATTGAGGAGCTTGCGAAGAGGCTTAGCTCTGCAGCGTTCGCGGTTAAAAAAATTAGACTTATTACTGACATAGATACAGCTCGCATAGTATACTTTAGTTACTTTCATAGTATTATGTCATATGGTATCTTATTATGGGGAAATGCAGCTACCGTTAATACAATTTTTGTCCTGCAGAAAAGAGCTATTCGTGCAATTTATAGTTTAGGCCCTAGAGTATCATTAAGAGATAAGTTTAAAGAAATAAAAATATTGACTGTTGCTTCTCAGTACGTGTACGAAAATGTTATATATGTTCATAAAAATATACACGAATTTCCCAAGAACTGCGACATGCATAGTATTAACACTAGGAGTAAAAATAAACTTGTAATGCCTGTGACTCGCTTACGACGAGTCAGTAATTCTTTTTATGGACAATGTATACGCTTATACAACAGGATCCCAGAAAACGTTCTTAACAAGCTTCTATTGCCAAATTTAAAAAAATTGTGAAAGAACGTTTGTGTACTAAAGGATATTATACGATTAACGATTTTTTAGAAGATAGTACGCCTTGGGAATGATGTGATCGCCACCAGGCTGTTTCAACCTATAGAATTATTGTTAATTTCAATTTAATTAAAAAAAAAAAAGAAAAAACACTAAGACAAAAAAAAAAAAAATATACATTAGTCCCGCTGAGTTTCTTTCGCCAGTTCTTCTCAGGTCAGTGGTTTCTTCCTTCCGAACTGGTGGTAGACTCATGACGTTCAGTAAAAAATTGTAATAATTTCATGCTGAATAAAATATTTTGAATTTGAATTTGAATTTGAATATGAACTCAGAACCTCATGAATACAAACTATATATCCAATCACTACACGATTGGGATCTAAACTGGCAGAAACATTTGTATTTGCAACACTCTATGCTTAAAGTAATATCCTGCAAATTATTTAATCGACATTTTGAACCCTATTGCCTTAAACATAAGACATAGATATCATAAGAAAAAGGAAACTAACTGTTTAGAATTTTGTACTGTATTGAGTTAAGAATAAGGTTATATTTTGATTGGCTTTGTTATGTTGGGATATAGCTTGAATTTTTAATGATCTAATTAGTTACAGGAATATATCGCAAGTTAAAGAGAATAATTGAGATTTGGGCTTAAATAATCTTTATTAATATTGTAAAAGCCTTCTGTGAGTTTGTTGTATATTGCCTCGGTATGGCCAAAATGTATGTCCACAAATTCCGAGGTCGTCTGTTTGAGTCCCGACTAGGGTATAGTTTAGTCGAGTCTTTCTGTTAAGAAATTCTTAGTGGCTTAGAGTTGGGAAGTTGGGAAGTTCACTCCCCTGCCTTGAAGAGCACGTGTCGATCGATCCTGAATATCTCATTCTCAATAGTTTCGAATTTGATAAGATACAGACTTTGAGAGCTAAAAAGGATTTTAGGATGCACTATAATATTTTCTGAGGCAGTGGTTGCCCAGCGGTAACGCGTCGCTTGTATAACCGAGTGATGCGGGTTCAAATCCGGGTCTCGCACCTCTGATATTTTCATGTGCGAGTCATTTCTGTCATGATTACAATATATGTTTATGATTATTATCTAACGGTGAAGGAAAACATCGTAAAAAAACCTGCATGTCTGAGAAAACCTAGCAAGTTTTCGAAAGACATCTTCGTACTGAGGGAGGCCCACCCCCAGCAGTGGGACGTTAAAAAGGGCTGAAGACATAATAATTCCTGCTCAATTGGCTCTAATCTTAGTGAGATTGTCCGTCGTCACCGAAATCGGTAAAACTTCCTATCTTCGATCTGTTATTGAGACTTTCTTAAGGCCTTCTCACACTCATCACTCGAACCCAGGACCGCCTATGTACTACCCACTACCGCCTATGTACTACCCACTACACTACCAAGATAGTTAATGTTATTTGAACAGCCTGATCTGATGATGGTCATAGAAGTTGCAAAGAATTTTCAACCTTTCCAGCTTGGTTTTATTTAATTTATTTTAGAGTCCCATATATTTCAACTCGTTGAAACCAAGTTTTTTACTATAAAATAATTTACAAAGCGACTTCTTTTGACATCGGTACCTGAAGTAATACTCTAGGGATATTAGACTTTTACGAAAACTTCTAAGGGATGTACCAAAACAAAGCGAGGGTACATCACTATCCTTAATTATAGATATCTAAACACTATCAGATTGACTTGAAACCCGGATCTTGCATTAACCCCTTGATACTGCTTGGGGGCATTGCTCGCAAACCCATTAGGTGATAAACCAGAGTTCACGACCCCTCGTTTGTATGAAAACCCGGGGTATGTGGAGGTCTATAATAGCATGAATAATTGTAGAAGAATTAACGTCTTCTCTAAAGAGAAGTCTAAAAGAATGCATTTTCATTGAATTGAAATACCAAAGTGCTAACTGGTTAGGTTTTTGAATAGATTTAGAATTTTAACGAATAATAATTTTTAAGTGTTTTATATTTAATTAAAGTTAAATGATTAGAATTGGCAAATATTATAAGATCGAAGATAAGAAGATTATCGATTTCTTTTTCTTTCTTTTTTTTATTGGAGAAACAAACAGTGTTTACAAATATTTATACATTCTAATATATAAAAATCTCGTGTCACAGTGTTTGTTACCGAACTCGTCCGAAACGGCTTGACCGATTATTATATATTTTTTTGTGTATATTTGGTAGGTCTGAGAATAGGTCGTAGGGTATCTCCAGATTTTTTATTTCTTATTTTTAGACCAATTTTTTTTTATTTTCCTATGATTTGGCATCAAAAAATACTTATAACCTACCACCAAACTCTAATTTTAATAGTGATTAGAATGCGGGCGGAGTCGCGGAAGTTGCTTGTAGTTTATAAAAATGGTACATAGACCAATAAAGAGCGATGGAATTGATATAAGAAAAAAAATACAAAAGAATTACGTATTAGTCTTAACATAAACAAAAAAACACTGTCTTTAATTGCCTACGAGTCAAAATGTGAAATATCTTCGTATCGTATTCGTATTTAGCTCTTTTTAACGTCCCACTGTTGGGGGTGGGGTCTACCTTCAATACGAGAAGATCAGGCCATAGTCCACCACGCTGGGATAAGTGCGGGTGGACTGAGCAATGATCACTGTACAATTTGCTAGTATCTCTCACACATGCAGGCTCCTCACGATGTTTTCCGTCATTTGAAGGAAATATTAACATATTATGTTAATATTTCCTTTCTTAGGTTTACGCGAATATTGTTAATATTTCCTTTCTTAGGTTTACGCGAATATTGGACATTATAAATGAAACTTTCTATTCGGATTTTGTCGCCGATTTAGTTATTTAGATTTCTGGTTCCCGACGTGTCGAATGCTTTACAGCAATCATGGTCACGTAATATTCGTAAATGTATATTAGGGGAATTCCGATTAATATTGGGCTTTAAAAAACTTGTAACGGTTAAACGGGATAACAAAAGTTATATCAGCTACCGAACTTCGCACGTGTAATTCATCTCGAAGTTCGCTTTAACAAGCCACTTACTGTCTTATCTTAAAGTTTAACTTTCAAAGTCAAAGTCAGTACACGGTTCTATTGCTGTAATCGTGGAACCGATTTTTTAAAATCCCACGTATATAAATAAGTATGTTGGGACGTTATTACAACAGCGCCATCTAGTTCCGTGGTAAGATCCGAGGCTTGTGTTACGGATACCAGATAGTTGATACACTACACATATAAATTTTAAATACATACTTATTATAAATATAAGCACCCCGGGGTTGCTAGTGTGTAATAATATATATTATAGTATTTTATGCATAGGTATCGCGCGTCGGTACCAATTCGGTACTCCTTTATAAAGATATTTAAGACACCTAAAACCTTATTCTCTCCCGTGACAATGTGCCCTTTGAGGCAGTGGTGGCCCAGTTGTAACGCGCTCGCTTGGATAACCGAGTGAAGCGGGTTCAAATCCGGGTCTCGCACCTCTGATATTTTCATGTGCGAATAATTTCTACCCTGATTACCACTTGTCTTACGGTGAAGGAAAACATCATGAGTAAACCTGCATGTCTGAGAGAACCTAGCAAGTTGTCGAAGGACATAAGTCCGGACTTGGCCAGCGAGGTGGACTATGGTCTGATCCACTTAGTGATGATAATGGGGGACAAATGGGGAGGCCTATGCCCAGCAGTGGGACGATAAAAAGGGCTGAATACATTACTCGAGCGAAGCAAGGGTGGCCACTAGTTTATGTAAAACTAGAAGTATTTAAATTCAACGTTATTCAAGAGAGTTTATTTAGGAGAAATTTCACTATAAATATAAATATAATTTAAGAGGTAAGCCGTTCATACTTTTCATTAGTGATGTGCTTTTTCTATCGATAAATTGCCAAATATTTTTGTAAATTAAATTTAATTATATTTTGACGGCTTATTTGGCTCTATATTTTGTAATTACCCTTCTGCTATGCTAAAGGTCATGGGTTCAAGTCCCGTTCGGAGCACGAATGCTTGTATTGCAGTCATGGATGCATATAAGGGGTGATTTTTTAAGCGTTTGGTTTTTCATTTGAAAAAAAAATACCATAATATAGCGTTAAATGTAAATTTTACATTGGCAAGTTAAACATCATTAATTGCCATTTATTTTTTAAAAATTATTTCATTCAAATGTTGGCCTCCACTACGTTTTAAATGGTCCATACGCGAAGCCCAATTTTGAGTTACTTTTTCAAGCATATCGGCTGGAATTTCACGGATAACACGTGTAATATTGTTTTCCAGGGCTCTAATTGATGTTGGTTTATCTGCATAAACAAGAGATTTTACGTAACCCCAAAAAAATAGTCTGAGGGCTTTAAATCTCACAATCTAGGCGGCCAACTAACTGGTCCAAAACGAGTGAGATCTTTTTGCTGTTTGGTTTTTTAACGCAAATTTTTGACAGATCACGCGGGATATTTGCAATTTGTCAAAATTAAATTAGTTTATTTTTTCTGCCATATCATTATGGAAAAACTTACAAACGAACAACGCTTACAAATCATTGAATTTTATTATCAAAATCAGTGCTCTGTTAAAAATGTGTTTCGAGCTCTTCGACCATTTTATGGTCGTCATAATCGCCCTACTGAGCAGGCTATCCAAGCAGTCGTGACCAAATTCCGCACCAATTTTACACTATTGGATATTAAACCACCCATTCGTGTACGTAGAGTACGTACGGAAGAGAAAATTTGCGCTGTAGCCGCCAGTGTTGCTGAAGAGCGTCACTTATCTATTCGTCGTCGTTCGCAACAATTGGGGTTGTGTTATTCCTCAACGTGGATCATTTTGCGAAAAGATCTTGATTTTAAGGCGTATAAAATACAGCTCGTTCAAGAACTGAAACCAAGAGATTTTGCACAGCGTCGAGCTTTCGGTGAATGGGCTTTAGAAAAGCTACAGCAAGATTCACTTTTTTATCAAAAAATTGTTTTTAGCGATGAAGCACATTTTTGGTTGAACGGATAGGTTAATAAACAAAATTGCCGTATTTGGTCGGATGAGCAGCCACAAACAATACAAGAACTGCCATTGCATCCCGAAAAATGTACTGTTTGGTGCGGTTTGTGGTCAGGTGGAATCATTGGTCCGTACTTCTTTAAAGATCAAGATGAGAACAACGTTACTGTCAATGGTAATCGCTACCGTGCAATGATATCTATCTTTTTATTGCCCAAAATACACGAGCTAAATTTAGCTGACATGTGGTTTCAACAAGACGGTGCCACATGCCACACAGCACACGAAACGATTAACTTATTGCGCGATGAATTTGGCGAAAAATTAATCTCTCGATTCGGACCAGTTAGTTGGCCGCCTAGATCATGCGATTTAACGCCCTCGGACTATTTTTTGTGGGGGTACATAAAATCTCTTGTTTATGCAGATAAACCAACATCAATTAGAGCCCTGGAAAACAATATTACACGTGTTATTCGTGCAATTCCAGGCGATATGCTCGAAAAAGTAACTCAAAATTGGGCTTCGCGTATAAACCATTTAAAACGTAGTGGAGGCCAACATTTGAATGAAATAATTTTTTAAAAATAAATGGCAATTAATGATGTTTAACTTGCCAATGTAAATTTTACATTTAACACTATATTATGGTATTTTTTTTCAAATGAAAAACCAAACGCTTAAAAAATCACCCTATATATTGTGGTATAATATGTATTTAAAGTTATATATGTGTAGTGTATCTGGTATGCGTAACACAAGCCTCGTAGCTTACCACGGAACTGGATGGCGCTGTGTGCTAATGTCGCAATTTTATAGTTTAGAAAACAACCTTAGGTAGGCATATTTTATATTTTTTATCAATTAATAAAAGAACGCCACTAGCAATATGAAACTTTCGTTTTTTGAAAACCATTTTGGTTAATCCCATACAATATTTTCTTTTTGATAATTTTTTATTATATATATTATTTCTGCTTAAAAAGTATTCTATCCATCCATTTGTTCGGGCCAATCTTTGAAACGGCTAAACCGATTGTAATGGGACTTTTAATGAAACATAGACAATTTTCAATCAAATCATAGGCCTTTACGTCTTTTACAGACGATTTAAACAGTGCCTGAAGAGCATTTCTTCTGATGGCTATACAAGCCGATACGGGAGCGGCATACTCTACCACACGCCGAACAGGGAAAAGATGCGCTAGTGGCATTATTGTCGCTGTTTTGATGTTTGTTGATTCTCCTGTTCGATAAGAGTCCAAACCAGGCCTCATCATGGAGTTTTTGACCATCCTTCACGCTCTTACGCCATTGGTCTCTGTTCTCGGCTAATTTTTCCCAGTTATTGTGGTGACATAGTGACAAATATAGAGTATGTTCTAATCAGGAATTATGTAGGGTTCCATCGTGAAACCCACCCCTTAAAAACACCGTAGAATTTCCGTTTCTAAACGGCTATTTAAAAGGACAAGGAAAAACACAATAAAATTAAACAATCTGTTTTTATCATTTTTTTAACTTAAAAAAAATATCGATATTGTCTTGCACTATCTCAATTTAACTTGCACTATCTCTTTAGAACCTAGACCAGGAACCTTAAAAGCAAAACATTTGTTGAAATTTCATCCTTATTCCCTTATGATAGAACCTAAAATTGTTTTACTAAATCTGGTAATACGTAGTTTAATCCTACAAGTCCTTACTCATCTACTAATATTATAAATGTGAAAATGAGTTTGTCTGTTACTTCGTAATCCCTGAATCTGTTAAATATATGTTTATATGCATGTATGTAAGTATGTAACTGAGGAGGTCCTGGATTCGAATCCCGAGTCGGGCCAAGTTTAGTTATTGAGTCTTGATATTTAGTGAGCTTCAGTGCCTCGGAAAGCACGTAAAGCCGTCGGTCCTGCGCCTTAACTCTCATTGGTCGTGTCGAGCATTCGTCCCATCAGAATATGAGAGTGATAAGGATAGAGAGTGCACTTGTGTTTGCGCGTACACTCGTGTACTATAATATGTCGCGCGAAGATGGCTAGCCTCAATGAGATTGGCCACCGTGGCTGGTATCGGTCAGGAGGACATTATATAAGTGTCAATAAATTTGTCTGTCTCAAGCGCCGCTTCGCTTGATGCAATCGCCGACCCTACGCGCACCGTCTTGCCTACTGTCTAGCTAATAGCTCTTACAAGAAGCAACGAATTTTCAACGTTCTACCACAATTACTATTTTTTAATATTGATTAGAACGCGGGCGAAGCCGCGAAACGCTAGTATTATATATGTTCCTTTTAATTCACTCTATCTATTGATGAAACCCACATCAAAACCCGTCGCGTAGTTTGAAAGATATAAGTGTACAGACGGCGGGGGCGACTTTGTTTTATACTACGTAGAGATGATGGCACCCCCTTCTACGATCCTATAACAAGTGCGAGTCGGACTCGCGCACGAAGGGTTCCGTACCATTATCTATTAATACTACATAGAAAATTAAGTCTGTTGTATGGGAGTCCCCCTTAATCATTTGTTTTTTGAAAGTGAAACTTCTTTAGAATCGTTGTGATTTGAAACTCGATGAAACGAAAATGCGTCACGATGAAGAAAGAAATACATAAAAGTATAGGATTAAGTCGGAGAGAATGAGATAGAATACATTCCCATGTTGCCATGGTAACCGTTGTTTATTTTTTGACATTTCTTTTTTTATATATATTCATCTCATTCTTTTGTCGATTTACTGAAGTTTCACTTCTATCGTGTGTGAATCGCACACACACCTTTTTTTTTAATTTCATTATTTATTTTTAAAGTGAATATATAACTAAATACTCTGTGAATATTTAAATTTTAAAGCATCTATATATTACCGCTATCATTATCGAGCAAAAACGAGCAAAAAATCACGTTTGTTGTATGGGAGGCCCATTAAATATTTATTTCATTCTGTTTTTTAGTATTTGTTATAGCGTCAACAGAAATACATCATCTGTGAAAATTTCAACTCTAACTATCACACTTTATGAGATACAATCTGACAGATGGACGGACAGCAGGGTCTTAGTAATAGGGTCTCGTTTCACCATTTAGATACGGAACCCTAAAAAAAGAAGGGTCATCAATGGCTATCTCCAAACAAAGCTCCAACAAAAAATATTCTAAACAAACTCCATCATACGATTATCATATGTATGGATAATTAAGGCCTTTTTTGCATTTCCAGTAAAAAAACTTAAAGCTAGCATAAAAATATGGGTCAAGTTGAACAAATAAACACCGAGGCCTTCAAAACTCGGACGCGGACAATGCTAACTTTTCTATAACTTTATAGAAGTAAAATTATTTTTATTTTTAAACTAGCGCGCTTCGCTGGACGTAAGTTAAAACTTAAAATGAATTAAACGGTTTTTATAATCAAATAAAATAAAAGTAGCCTAAGTAACTCCTTATAACATTAGCTATCTGCGAGTGAAGTCCCGTCAAAATTGGTCCAGCCGTTCAGAGATTAGCTGGAACAAACGGACAGACAGACAAAAATTTTTAAAATTGATTAATTTGAAATTACAAACAGACATTTCAATTTCATTTAAATGCACTGATATATCCATCAAAGCTGATTTAGTTTTTGAAAAATTAATTTAAATTCAAAAGGAAAATACTATTTTTATCTATTATTGCATTTTCTTCTCTTTCTGTTTAGGAAAAGAAGATAGAGAGGGACATACCTTTCGAAGGCATCGTCGTAGCTGACGCATTGCTTCCTACTAGTGTGGTCATCTGTAAAGAAAATCAAAATTTATACGTATAAATATATAATACCTATATTTAATTATAAGGGTGAGTGAAGCGAGACCTAACACTATCGCACAACGTAGTTTTTCTAACGTGTAATAATGTTACAACGATGTTAACTCTTTGGTTTTCTAACAGATGGCGTTAGTAGTACAATAACATTCTATCCCATGAACACAAAATTGTTATTGTTCACTTTTTTAATTGTTATAAAATTATTATTATTTTTTAACAGATAACACATCTAGATATGAAGTGAAATTACTATGTTAAAGCACAAATCTATAGGCGTGACAGTTTTTCAGTAAAATGTACCATAAAATGCTCAGGTTGTGGATAGTGTTAGGTCTCGCTTCGCTCGCCCTAATTAATACTGCGACCAAATTTATAGGTCTCTCACCGTATTACGAGATAAACACAAGACCATACAGACGTCGAATCTATATATATACTAGGGGCACACCCTCACTTCGCTCGGGTTCGTCCCTAGGTACGTGTTGTATATATTTTTTACTTTGCACCGCCCGGCCCGCTAAATATTTGTCTTGATTTTAATATGAAATACCATTACACGCACCATGGCACGGTCATAACTAATACGTCAAACGTAGTTAATTTTATAAAGTTTTTTAAATTTTCTAATCTTCCGCACAACTTTCTTATTTTTTATTTCAAAAGAACCTTCTCCTAACAATAACAAACATAACAAAAAAAGAATTGGCCAAATTGGTCCAGGCGTTGTTGAGTTATGCGCTTACCAACACATTTTACGATTCATTTTTATATTAAGAGAATATATAAATCAAACAGTTGATTTTTTGTCTGTTTGTCTTTCTGTATCTGCATCAGAAAACCACTGGACAGATTTTGATGAAATTTAGTATTATGATAGCTGGTTATCCGAATCAACATGTAGCCTATAGGATACTTTTAACTGCCGAAAAAATTCATAACTTTGAGAAATCTATAGATATTATAATAATTAACAATAAATCAATACTGATATTAAATTTGTTTTTTTAATTGCAACTAACAGTAGGTCATCATTAATTTTCTACATTTTAATGTTAGTTATATAGAAAAGTTCAAAGCACTTCGGACACGGTAAGGTCTCTTATAAAATTAAACAATGGTTATAATAACGTTGTTCGCCTCAGGGGTGTTTGTTTCCATTGCACTACTAATTTTAAATTATTTCTAGATTTACTCCAGTCATGGGTTATATTTATAATATTTATGTATTTAAAGTTATATATGTATAGTGTATCAACTGTCTTGTATCCGTAACACAAGCCTCGTAGCTTACCGCGGAACTGGATGGTATTGTGTGGTAAATCCCAACATATCTTTTTCATTAATAGTAATATTTTTCCTCACAGCTTCTAGGTCAATGTATAGGACTAGGCTGTTTATTGAACGTAATATTAAGCAATTTTTAACACAAGCGATAAGTTTGGCTTAGTTGGTAGTGACCCTACTTTCTGCGCCAGCGGTCGCGGGTTCGAGCCCCGATGGGGGCATTCATTTATTGAGCACCAATGTTTGTACTCCAGTCATGGGATATGTATGTATTTAAAATTTATATGTGTAGTATATCAACTATCTGGTATACGTAACACAAGCCTCGTAGCTTACCACGGAACTAGATGGCGCTGTTGTAATAATGTCCCAACATATTTATTTTATTTATAACTGGCTACGACATATAAATAACGTACACTAAACCGTGGTATAATGGAAACGTAGAGAACCAGAGCGCTGTAATTAGTTGGTTGTAGCCTCCAAGCAATACACGACGACTAAAATCAGGTTTACAGTTTTCATAGCTTATTAAAGTTCCTGGCGTTACATGGAATATGTTTCTTAGTAATATTGTGAAATCTGATGAGAGTTCATATTGTCAATATTATCTATATCTACACGATTTATAAAGTTGAAGAGTTTGTTTGTTTGGTTGAACGCGCTAATCTCAGGAACTACTGGTTCGATTTGAAAAATTCTTCTTGTGTTGGATAGTCCGTTTATCGAGGAAGGCTTTATTACATCCCGCTACAATCAATAGGAGCTGAGCACCAATGAAAAATGTTGCAAAAACGGGAGAAAAATATTCCGTTTGAGAGCTTCTGTTGCGTGCGCTGCGTAAACGGTTTAAGTTATGCAAAAATCATGTAAAACGGAATTGTTCCATTTTAAAAGATCTAAAAAAAAATCGGCGATAGCATATGTCTATCTTTTAAGGTTAACTTGCTGTAACCTTTTTTTATGGTAATCAAATTTGTTTTAAGAAAATTGCTCTTGGCATAATTTGATTCCAATGAATATCTTACGAGATATCATAGTTTTAACATAACTCCTCAACAAAATAATAATCACCGCGTTCAAGACGGGTGGAAAGGCGAAAGAAGACGAGCGAAGCCGCGGGAACGGCTAGTAATATTATAAAAAGGAAGGAATTGTATTTTTGTATGTAACGAAAAAACTTAAAAACTACTGAACCGATTTTAATGAAATTTGGTACACAGATAGTCTAGAGCCTGAGAAAGGACAGGTTGCTTTTAAGGACGAAAAAATGGCTGTAAGGGGTTGAAATAGGGGATAAAAGTTTGTATGGAAATTATGTCATTTTTAAAGCTAGAAGCTTGAAACATATTCTTTAGGCTTTTGATTAGATATAAATAAGCTAGACATTCAAAGTTTGTGAAAATTGTATGCTAAAGGGGGTACCTAGGGACGAACCCGAGCAAAGCAAGGGTTAATCGCTAGTTTAGATATAAAGACAATTAAACATCCGTAGTGCAAGAGACATTAATAATTTCCGATCCCGAACCCTTAGAACGAAATATTAAAATAATATCGTTTGGATTTGGTTTTGACAGCTACTAATTTATACTAAAACATCTTAATCATCATCATCAGCCCTTTTTAACGTCCCACTGCTGGGCACGGGCGTCCCTCAGTACGAGAGGGATCAGGCCATAGTCCACCGCGCTGGCCTAGTGCGTGTTGGCGGACTGAGCATGTCTTCCGAAAACTTGCTAGGTTTTCTCAGCCATGCAGGTTTCCTCACGATGTTTTCCTTCACCGTAAGACAAGTGGTAATCATGATAGAAATGATTCGCACATGAAATATCAGAGGTGCGAGACCCGGATTTGAACCCGCATCACTCGGTTACACAAGCGACGCGTTACCGCTGGGCTACTACTGCACACATCTTCATATTATATTTGTATTTTTGTATGGGCAAAGTAAACTGGCCCTGACTTCTTAAAAGACGTGAACCAACGATGCTCAAAGATATTCCTAAAATATGACTTATGTCCATAGTAATAAGACCTATACCATAAAAATAGCACGACCCTTTAGTAAAGCAAACTTGTTGGCAGAAGATAAATAGACTGTCTTGTATTTTTTCTTTGCGTCTCAAAGAAATTCGTTGCTTTGACCGATTTCTAAAAAGGTGATGCTCAATTCGTCCAAATATTTCGTCCGTCTGTTTGTTCTGTGATACCTACTTGTGTGAGATACACAGAGTAAAAATCTAAAAATACTTTTTGAAAGTTACTTTTGAGCTATCGCTTTTTTTAACTTGCATTCTTTGATACCATATAGTAGGAAAGAAGTTCGCCATATTGGTTTTAGAGTGACGTCAGTTAATTTTTCTAGTTATTGTCAGCAAGCTCTTCCATTTGATACCTATATTGTAGAAATGCATTAAAAATAACTAGTCCGCCATCACGAGCATTCGACCATGTTGGATTTAGAATGACGTTCCATAGCTAACCATGCATTGTCATCTAAACTAAACGTGTATACAAAATTTCAGCGTAATCAGTTGAAGATGTCGACTTCAAAATTGATTCAGAATTAAATAATTATTCTAATAAGATTTTTCCAAACAACATTTAAGGTAACGATTTCGGTTTAGTTAGAATTTTATTGTAATATGCATATGCTTAATGCTATCATATAATATAGCAACATCCGTTGCTATTATAGAGTTATTAAAAGCTTATGAACACAAAAAACAGCACAATAATCGTTTTATGAAGCACTGAAGCACCAAAATACTTTTAGAGTAACAAATAGAAGCGTGATTTATATTTAATTTCTCAACTCATTGCGATGGCATGAGAAATAAAAGTGTTTGTTTGGTACAAATGTTTCAAATTTTTAAACCTCTAAATATCTAGTATAAAACAAAGTCGCAGCCCGCCGTCTGTACGCTTAGATATCTTAAACTACGCGACGGATTTTGATGCGGTTTTCATAAATAGATAGAGTGATTCAAGAGGAAGGTTTCTATGTGTAATAGATGCATATTATAATCGAAAACAGTCGATAAAATATCTCATTTATGAGAAATCTATACTAACAGCTTAAACTTATCTAGAAACAAACCCGAGCGTAGCAAGGAGTCGCTACTATGATTCATATTAGCAAAAATCTAAATCATACAAATTTTATTTTTCCGCAATACAAAAATAGCCATCTAGTGCTAAATTTGTACAACTTAAACAAAGCGGCATCTTTGATGTACCCCTTCACTTAGTTCGAAGAGTTTTCAAGAGATGGCGCTGTTCTTAAAGGTTCGTATGCAAGTTATATTTTTGTGAAGGTTCATATCTGAGTTTAAGTGAATGTAGAGTAAAAGGAATACTAAAAGATGTCGTAGTAATCTGTGCTGAAAAATTAAATGTACGCTAGCTTATATTTTTACATGCAATTGCGGTGCAATTATTATTAAAGAAATGGGCATTGATGGCAGAAAGATGAAAATTTAGGAGAATAAGTATTTTTGATGATAAATCAAAAAAAAACAAGAAAACGCCAATTTGGTCTAAAAATTAAAAATTAAATTCTGGAGATGGCCACCCTTATTATCTAGGGGAATAAAAAATAACCCACAACCTATTCTCAGACCTACCAAATATACACAAAAATTTTATAAAAATCGGTCAAGCCGTTTCGGAAGACTTCGATAACAAACACTGTGACACGAGATTTTTATATGTTAGAGAAAGAAGATCTATGATTCATTGTATGAATTTCATAACAAAAATTGGCTTGATATGGAGAACAAAATCAAGTTACTTCAGAAACATGGGTTTTTATGTATGAACCTTAATTTTAAATCGTCTTTAAAAAAACGATGCACTACACGTTGTGTGTTTTCTTTTGTGTATTTTGTGAATATCGACTTTAAGTAATTTCTAGATTATAATCCTAATTACTTTAGCTGGACTCGAACCTACGATATTATGATTCCCGACATAAAATGTAAGTTTATAAGATGTAGGAATCTCACTAGTATTATAAATAGCAAATATTGTATAATTAAAAAAAATTAAAAGCCCTATATTTCTAGATTTCAAGTACGTTACAAAACATTTTTTTTTCAGTTTAGATGTTAGGCATGATTCAAGTTTAGGACGAATAAATATATTGGTTAGCAAGAAACCTACTAAGTACTAACTGACGATTCGTTTGGCTCAGTTGGTAGTGGCCCTACTTTCTGCGCCAGCGATCGCGGGTTCGAGTCCCGCTGGGGGCATTCATTTGTTGAGCACGAATGTTTGTACTCCAGTCATAGGTGTTGATATTTATAATATGTATGTATTTAAAATTGATATGTGTAGTATATCAACTATCTGGTATCCGTAACACAAGCACGTTACGTAGCTTACTGCAGAACTAAATGGCGCTGTTGTGATAATGTAAAACGGCTGATCTGATTTAGATGAAATATAGTACACAGATAGACTATGAGCTGGAAAAACTTACAATGTACTAGCCACTAACTTAGTTAAATAAATAAATAAATATGTTGGGACATTGTTACAACAGCGCCATCTAGTTCCGTTGTAAGCTACGAGGCTTGTGTTACGGAGACCAGATAATTGATATATAAATATAAATAATTAAATACATACATAATATTATAAATATAAACACCCATGACTGGAGTACAAACATCCGTGCTCAATCGTGCCCCCAGCAAGACTTGAAGTTGCGATCGCTGAAGCAGAAAGTAGGGCCACTACCAACTGAGCCAAACGTGTCGTCAAAAAAACAGTTAGTATATATTTTTCAGGCAGGCAGTGGTAGTCCAGCGGTAACACGTCGCTTGTATAACCAAGTGAAGCGGGTTCAAATCCGGGTCTCGCACCTCTGATATTTTCATGTGCGAATCATTTCTATCATGATCACCACTTGTCTTACGGTGAAAAAAAACATCGTGAGGAAACCTGCATGTCTGAGAAAACCTAGCAAGTTTTCGTAAGACATGTGAAGTCGGCCAACACGCACTGGGCCAGCGCGTTGGACTATGGCCTGATCCCGCTCGTACTGAGGGAGGCCCGTGCCCAGCAGTGGGACGTTAAAAAGGGCTGATGATGATGATGATGATATTTTTCAGAGAAGAAACATTTTCCCGCAGTAATTAATATCCTATACGTTGACTCAGATTACCAGCTATCATCATAGAAAATTTCATTAAAATCTGTTCAGTGATTTCCACTTGACAGACAAAAATTAAAAAAAAACATAAATTTGAACTACTGATTTTGTTAAAAGTATAGATGATATTGTAACTACAAGGAAGTGAAAGGAGACGAGTAAAATCAGAGTAAGTCATTAGTCTTAAATAACGTTGAAAATTGTTGGAACTTTTTTAATTTTATTCCTTGTTAAGGCAACCCATTGTTTCGTTAACAATGCTTTATCAAAGTTGACGTTGTTAGACATTTTAAATGTGCCTTTGTGAGTAAAGTTGGTGTGGTTACATTCTATTGATCCAGCTTTAAATACATATAATTATAAGCTCAGCCTTTAAAAAAGAGACTTTCAGGTTAGTGTAAATATCTCGCAGATGATATTTTTTCTTGCTGTACAAAGTATTCTATATGAAATCTATTCAGTGGTTTTCTCGTGATGCGATTACAATTAGACAGACAGACAGACAGGCTGACAAACAAACAGACAGACAGGCTGAGAGACAGACAAACAAACAGACAGACAGGCTGACAGACAGACAAACAAACAGACAGACAGGCTGACAGGCTGACAGATAGACAAAAATTCTTTAAAACTAGATTCGGCCTATATATAGATAACAATTACTATTCCTGTTGTATATATCGTACTATTTAACTGGATTAAAATAAATAAGACATTGATTTCACTCACGTAATATATTTTCGTAAACGCGTACATGTATGTATTTCAATCAACCGGTGGCAATTGTCCAACCATAGATTAAAAATATAAATAATTTATAAGTGATGCACAGTTTAGACACAATATTAGGGTTGTACTAACAATTCCAATAAGATTTTTCGAAAATAATGCAATGTAGAGTTTCTACTCAGTTACAAATTTATTATAAGCTATATAGATATTTAAAGATATAGATATTGGAGAATTTATCTAATTTAAATAAATTTGTCAAAAGAGATAGATGACTTTGAATGCGATATTTATTTAATTGTATAAAGCGCGAGCGAAGCCACGGGCTCCGCTAGTTAAAATAAATAAAATTTCTTAAATAAAAGTAGGTTAAGTTACTTTTTATAACATTAGTTATCTGCGAGTGAAAGTCCCGCCAAATCGGTCCAGTGGTTTCAGAGATTAGAACCAACAGACAGACAGACAAAAAATTTAAAAATTGATTTTTTTGTTGTTAGTACCGTATATACTTTCATATGCATTTAGTGAAAAGCTGTTAATTTGAAATTACAAACAGACGCTTCAATTTTATTTATATGTATAGATTGCATTCAGACTTTAGTTATGAAATACCAAATATTATTTATCCCCATTTGGATTATCGACTGTTCTCACATCGCTCAAAACAATTCCGAAGTTTTCGTATCATATTCTGGGCATAGTGATTTAGAAAGACCAGAAAGAACAGAAGAGCATGTACCTCAGAAAGAAGAAAAAGTAAATGAGGAAGAAGAAACAAGAAGAAGAGTATCTGAAGCTGTAACTGAAGGTATAGTGTTTATACCAAATGATAAGCCAGTGTATCGCGTAGAAGATGATAGAAAAGTTGATGATGTTGTCAACACTAGACGTGGAGTTGGAGATCTTGTGGAGAATATAAATATTGCTACAGGTATACATTAGATTATGGAATAATTTTAATGACTTTGTCATATTTTTTTCTTCGATACCTTCTTACCTAACTTATAGTTTAGGTTTAAGATCATTTATTCCTCAAGAAGAATATTACAATTTATTTATATGAGAAATTAACAGTTACAAAAGTTTAACTAACACTATTGAGTACATCGCAAATACTCAAGCAAGACTATTTACAATTTGAGGAACAAATTAAAAATATATACGCAGGTTTACAAAACTTACTTGTTCATTGACAATTTGACCCCAGATCTTTAGGGTTCCGTGCCAAATGGCAAAAAACAGAACCCTTATGGATTCATCATGTCTGTCAGTCTATACGTCCATATGTCCATTTTTTCCATTTTTTTTCCGAAACTATAAGAACTATGCTTTTGAAACTTGGTAAGTAGATGTATTCTGTGAACCGCATTAAGATTTTCACACAAAAATAGAAATAAAACAAAAAATTTTGGGGGTCATACTTAGAACTGAAACTCAAAAAAATTTTTTCATCAAATCCATACGTGTGGGGTATCTAGGGATAGGTCTTTAAAAACGATATTGAGGTTTCTTATATCAGAGACACTTCCAAAGTGGGAAAATGTGCCCCCCTCCCCTGTAACTTCTAAAATAAGAGAATGATAAAACTAAAGAAATATATGATGTGCATTACCATGCAAACTTCCAACGAAAATTGGTTTGAACGAGATCTAGTAAGTAGTTTTTTTTTAATACGTCATAAATCATAAGCCGCAATTTACCTTTCATTCAATTAACTCAAATATTAAAAAAACATTTTATTTCATAAGCATAAACCTTATGCATAAACCGTGAACCATTATTATTGATAATGGTACGGAACCCTTTATGCGCTCGCACTTAATTGATTTTTTTTATAGAAGTACCTACTACTGATTTCAAAGATTTAAGAAAGATTTATAGATTTAAAATCAATCAATCAGCCCATTCAGTCCATCAAAGAAAGTGTTGCCAGCATGTCTGGTACTCTTTGTCGTTTCACTAAAATCGATAAAACTTATGACACAAATATTTAAACTTTTTATAGATATAGTAAATTTACTTTTGTAATATTATATTTCAGAAAAACCTCACCAAGACATATTATTCATTACTGGTAAAAACAATGAAAATGGGGAAGCAGCAGAAGTCCCCATAAAACACAATAATCACCAAGAATCTGGAAGAGTTGCTCCAAAATCTAATAAAGCAAAAAAATCTAAGCCGATCGATTGCACTCGTTTGGATTGCAATAATACAATAAATTCGGTTTGTGGAGGGAAAGAGGAGGACAAGAAATGGAAATTCAGATTATTTTTAAATGAATGCTTCTTTAGAAAAGTTAATTGTGGCTTCCAATATGCTATTAACCGTTAGTTCACTGATTAATTATTGTTACTTAAGATAAGCCAGAGAAATAATAAATAATTAAATTAAAAATTTAAATTTCTAAAACATAACTTCTTCCTTTTTTGAAGTCGGTTGAAAAGTAGCCTAATTTACTCCTTATATCATTAGCTATCTGCTAGTGAAAGTCTCGTTAAAATAGGTTCATCCGTTTCAGAGATTACCCGGTACAAACAGACAGACAAAAAAAATTAAAATTGGTTTTTTGTTGTTAGTATCGTATATATACTTTCGTATGCATTTAGTGAAAAGCTGTTAATTTGAAATTATAAACAAACACTTCAATTTTATTTACGTTTTAGGATACACTATAGTACCAATGGAAAAATGCAAAAACATTGGAGCGCATTTAGTCTCCAGACCTTATGTGTTTAAACCAATACCGACGCCCGTTCAAAACAAACCCTCCATACAAATTGAGACCAGAAGATCATTTTCTTCTAGAAGGTAATTATGATTTCTAAAAGTATTCTCTTCAGCCCTTTATAAAGTCCCACTGGTAGGCAAATAGTCCTTCACGTTGGCCATGTGCGGGTTGGCGGACTGCAGATATCTTACGCCAACTTGCTACGTTCTCTCAGACATGCAGGTTTCTTCACGATGTTTTTCTTCGCCGTAAGACAAGTAGTAATCATGTCAGAAATTATTCGCACATGAAAATATCAGAGGTGCGAGACCCGGATTCGAATCCGCATCAGTCAGTTATATAAGTCAAGTGGTAGTGCCATGCTTGTTACCTTCGGGTAGCAGCCGAATGGGCCGGCACGCCCCGTATAGTACCACTCTCTCACAGAAGACCGGCGTGAAGTGGCAGCTATGCTGTCGCGTTTCGTCCGGTAAGTGAGAGTTCGTGAGGCCCACTCCCCATCCCTACTCCCGTCCTTCTCCCTCCTCCCTTCCTCCCTTTCCTGAAAGGCCGGCAACGCATCTGCAAGCCCTGTGGTGTTGCAGATGTCCATGGGCGGAGGTGATCACTTACCATCAGGTGAGCCTCCTGCCCGTTTGCCCCCTTTGTCCCATAAAAAAAAAAAATAAGTGAGCGCGTTACCGCTGGGTTACCACTGCCTTTTAAAGTAATTAATAAAAAATCTTTCTAATGATCTGAAACTTGAGAGCGTTACAGGACGAAAGGAAATGATTTTATAAATTAATTAATATATTATATACAAATATTGTTTTCCTCTTTAGCATTTGTAGAGTCGTCATCTATTTTCGTGCCCTCTGGTTCATTTTGATTACATAATATATAGTTAAAATCTACAAATCCTATATCAGAAGAAGATTCCCAAAATAAAAAATCCTTTTTGCAGTTCTAGAAATAAGTCCAATTGCACCGCAGAAATAAGCAGTAGTATGAGCTTCGATACTTTGCCACCAATAACAATGATTTAGAATATTTTGATAACACAGACAGACATTTGAATACTATTTATTAGTATTTTCTTATTTCTAGATCATTAAATATAGGTATAGACGGGAGTATCTGCGCACACGCATGCCCAAGCTCATGCACAGAAGATTATGACCCACAATGCGCCATATCCAACAGCGGGGTTAGAAAAGTGTTTATGAATCATTGTAAATTGGATTACAACTCCTGTTTATATAAAGTTGGTACGAATTTAAATGATTTCATTCTTTAATATTGTTCAAGAAATTCATAATAAATCTTCTATTGTAATCAGCCCTTTTTAATGTCCCACTGCAGGGGGTGGGCCTCTCTAAATACGAGGGGGATCAGGCCATAGTCCACCGCGCTGGCGGACTTGACATATCTTTCGAAAACTTGCTAGGTTTTTCTTAGACATGCAGGTTTCCTCACGATGTTTTCCATCACCGTAAGACAAGTGGTGATCATGTTAGAAAATGATTCGCACATGAAAATATCAGAGGTGCGAGACACGGATTTGAATCCGCATCACTCGGTAATCCAAGCGAGTGCGTTACCACTGGGCCACCACTGCCTTAAAAAAAATCTTCTATTATCCAATAGTAATTCTTTAAGTTATTCAGATTTAAGTTAACCTGGGATTGAATCTTGAACCAGATTTCTCAGTGAAAGTCTGAAGTTAGGTGTTGATGCTGATCCAAACCCGTGTCTAGGAGGTTACGTAAAGTCATTGTAATTTTCAGTCTGGCATCGACGTCCTCTCTCAGAGTGTGTTGGGGGCAAAAAGGCAGATATGACTCAAAATAGAGGATTCATAGGGTGGATGCAGCGAGTTGGTATCGTCGATCGAAAAGGACGTCTAGTTCTGTCTTAAAAGCCTATTTTTTTTATTTTTTAAATAAATAATAAATATGTATGTTGCGACATTATTACACACAGCACCATCTAGTTCCGTGGTAAGCTACGAGGCTTCTGTTACGGATACCAGATAGTTGATACACTACACATATAACTTTAAATACATTTATATTATAAATATAAACACCCATGACTGTAGTGTTTGTACTCCACACATTTGTGCTTAACAAATGGATGCCCTCAGCGGGACTCGAACCAGTGACCACTGGCGCAGCAAGTATGGTCTTCAGAACGTGGATGGAGCCGCGGGTATTGCTAGTTACTATTATTAATGCGAAATTTTGTCAGCAGGTTGCCCCAAGTGCGGCCAAAATTGTGCAATTATACCGCTCAACCTGACCTGACGTGCAAATCACGTGGTGTAGCTACTGCATTATATATATGCTTAATACCCGTAGATTTTATGAATGCCTTAAATGCATGACTACTAAAACTTGTTCCTTGGGGTATGTATATTTGTTACAATCTTCACGATGAAAGGACTGGACGATTTGGCTGAAATTTGGTTCACACATACTATGATCCGGAGAACCATAGACAGAGACTATGTTAGTATTAAAATTTGTGATGACGTAACTGAGTTATACAAGGGTAAGTGAATTGTTAAAATATAGTACTTATTAGAGAGCTTTCTTAGAGAAGAAGATGAAGAATTTCCTACCGAGCTATTCCAGCCACGGCAGCCATTCTCATTTAGACTAGCCAACTGCAGGAGATGCTATAGTACTGACTCAAGTGCAATCTCTGTTCCTGTCACTCTCATACTCCGCTTGGATGACTACTTGTCATGACCAGTGAGGACGAAGACGCAGGACCGACGCGACACGTGATCTGCCTCGGCAGAAGGGTGCACACTGCCAACTTCCTAATTCCGAGCTGTTACTGAGGCTTACGAAACAGAAAGACTCAATAATTGAACTTAGCCCGACCCGGAACTCGAGCCCAGGATATCTAGATCTGACCGTACATGCTAGCCACTACACCACCAAAGCAGTTAGATTTTTATTTGTTAGTTAATTGTAAAATACATCATTATATAAGAGACAAAGTCGAATGCTTTTACTGGTTTATGTCAGAATTCGACAATTTGGAAAGATTAAAGGATAAAGAAATGGAAGAAACGCTTTACTAATTAGAATCTAAATACATCATTATAATATAAGATACAAAGTCAAATGCTTTTACTAGTTTATGTCAGAATTCGACAATTTGGAAAGATTAAAGGATAAAGAAAGGGAAGAAACGCTTTACTAATTAGAATCTAAATTCTGAGGGGTGAATAAACTTTAATTAAGAGTATAAAATGCCTAAATTAACCTCACCACGAAGGTAGTGGATTCGATTTTGTGTTACTCGCCTTCGCTTCGCTTAGATTCAGTCTTATGTAAGTTTTAACGGTTATTATACATAAAATTTTCAGAAATGAAATTTTTTCCTACAGTACAAATTATCCTATATGTTAACCCAGATAATAATAATAATGTCCTCCCGGCCGATTCCGGTCACGGCGGCCAATCTCATTGAGACTAGCCAACGGCGCGGGAGATATTATAGTACACGAGTGTACGCGCAGACACAAGTGCACTCTCTGTTCCTATCACTCTCATATTCCGGTGGGACGACTGCTCGACACGACCAGTGAGAGTTAAGGCGCAGGACCGACGGCTTTACGTGCTCTCCGAGGCACGGGGGTGAAACACCACCAACTTCCCAACTCCGGGCTGTTACTGAGGCTTACGAAACAGAAAGACTCAATAACTAAGCTTGTCCTGACCCGGGACTCGAACCCAGGTACCCGACCGTACATACTAGCCACTACACCAACGAGGCAGTTAACCCAGATATGCGGCTATCATCTATCATACTAAATTTCATCAAAATTTGTCCAGTAGTTTTCTCGTGATGCGGTCACAGACAGACAGACAATTTCTTTAAATTATAATCTAATATAGTATTAAAATCTCGCGTCACAATGTTTGTTATCGAACTCCTCCGAAACGGCTTGAACGATTTTTATGTACGTTTGGTAGGTCTGAGTATAAGTCGTAGGCTATTTTCTATTCATCTAGGTGATAAGGGATTTCTCCAGTTTTTTTTTAATTTTTAGAATATGTTTATTTTTTTGATTTGGCATGAAAAAATACTTACAACCAAAATTTTTATCTGTATACCAACGCGGGCGGAGTCGCGGAAATTGCTTGTATAATAAATAATTATAGAGATGATACTCGTATTATCTAAGTTAGAATTTTATTATATGTATAGATATTGTAACACATCGTATCAATCGTTTATATGAACCACTTAGTGTCAAATTGAAAACCTAGATCCTAATATCTAGTCTAGACTAGACTAAAAGCTTTCTGCTAATTTACAGCCTTTTAGTATTTTTCATATTATCTATCATCTTGGAAATTATGAAAGGAATTAAATACATAAAATTCATTTTAACTAAGAAATATACCCCAAAAGTGCGAATAAATCACTTTTAACCCGACTTTTAATTCGACCGTATGTTTAAAACTACATATAAATAAATATGTTGGGACATTAACAGCGCCATCTAGTTCTATAGCAAGCTACAATGCTTGTGTTACGGATACCAACCAAATAATACGCACATATTATTAATGTATACACCGATTTTTTTAGTGTCTCACAAAACCACTTGTAAGTAACAGGTTATACTTGGTTAACCCTCTTTTTAACACAGTGGGGGTAAGAAGAGCCCAATTTTACTGTTTTTAAAATCGCATCATCTACGAATTTGAACCCACGACCCATCTTTTAAAGCTAAATATATAAAAAGAAAAACAGAAAAAGGAAAAATTAAGGAAAACTTTGAAGCTGTAAAAGAATTGTAAGAAGCCAGAATATTCATTAGAAGTTTAATATTCATGGGGTCTGTTATCTTATTACTCTCTTTGAACAACGGTTTAAGAGTTATTTTAGAATTAACATACATTTTTTACGTTTTATGCGGCTTTTAACTCGACGACTCGTTTGGCTCAGTTGGTAGTGACCCTACTTTCTGCTCCAGCGGTCGCGGGTTCGAGTCCCGCTGGGGGCATTCATTTGCTAATCACGAATGCTTGTACCCCAGTCATGGGTGTTTATATTTATAATATGTACGTATTTAAACTTTATATATGTAGTATATCAACTATCTGGTGTCCGCAACACAAGCACGTTACGTAGCTTACTGCGGAACTAGATGGCGCTGTTGTAATAATGTCCCAACATATATTTTTTTTTAACTGAGTCTTTTCCGCTATATTTTTTTAAAATGGCTTAAAATATCTATGTATGTACTAGAAATTCCCGCGGCTCTGCCCACGTTCGGTGATAGAAGGATGCAAATTTAGGGCTATAAGTATTTTTGATGCCAAATCATAAAAAGATAACAAAAAAATTTGGTCTAAAAATACAAAATAAACCTGGATAGGGCCACCCTTATCACCTAGGACAGGGGTCGGCAACCTGCGGCTCGCGAGCCACCTGCGGCTCTTTGTACGTGAAGCTGCGGCTCTTTGTAAGTGAAGCTGAGGCTCTTTAGTTCCATACGCAAATAATATTTATTTTATCTATATATATAAAAATGAATTGCTGTTCGTTAGTCTCGCTAAAACTCGAGAACGGCTGGACCGATTTGGCTCATTTAGGTCTTGAATTATTCGTGGAAGTCCAGGGAAGGTTTAAAAGGTGAATAAATATGAATGTTGTGCGGAAAATTAGGAAATTAAAAAAAAATCTTTATAACATTAATGTCGTTTGACGTATCATGTTATTACGTTGCCATGGTGCGTGCAATGGTAATTAAATCAGCGAATACATAATGGGCGGTGCGAAGTAAATGTTGTTTTGCGAATGCGTAAAGAAACATTTCACCGGGAGGAAAAGTTTATAAAAATTTTATATGTGGACAGAACAACGTCTGTCGGGTCCGCTAGTAAAATATAAAAAACATTCAAAAATAGTTCTGAAATAACGAGTATTAGGCACCATTTCTATCTTTTAGCCACTTAAACTTGCTTTTTACCGCACCCCTCCGGTCTCCCCCGTTACACGCGTCGTCACAGTTAGTTCTAATAATTTGTTGTGAAAAAACACTGCTTACATATAAATAAATATATATTTTTCTTATGAATAAATAGATTAGTTTTTTTATCAATAAACTTTATTTATGCAAGTATTTATGGTTGACAAGAAAAAAATTGTGGCGCTTTAAAAACTTAGAAATTTGGTAAATTGTAATTTTTGACTCTTCCGACTCAAAAGGTTGCCGACCCCTGACCTAGGAGAATAAAAAATAGCCTACGACCTATTCTCAGACCTACCAAATATACACTAGTGGCGAAGGGTCCATACAAGACGATTCCCACCGTCTTACCTTTTAAAAATCCAATAAAGTTTTAATTATTCTTTTTTAAATTACATAATAATTGTTTTTTAAATTTACATGATTACTAATTAAAATAATAATTTATAGTAATAATCCTTTTTTAAAAATAACATAACGCCTACAATAAGTCAAAATCAACAAAAATGTCTACTTTGCTAAAATGCGCCTTCATAGAAATGCCGCGGTAAGACGTAGTAATTCGGCTTACCTTTTCCATACGAATCGTGTTTCATTCATACTTTTGTATTGGAACATTTTCAAGTGATTTCATTCATAATTACTCAGATTTTTGTTCGCGGTTAAGACGCTCCCGAGCAGCTTATTTTGCATGTGATTGGTGGAAAGTACAAAACGTCACTATGATTGACCAATGACAAGCGACAAGTATCTAAACAAATTAATATGGCCGATGGCGATTCTGTTTACAAGTGCTTAGTGCATTATTTGTGTTTTTCTTTCGTTTTATTGAGTTTTTACTCGATTTTAGCGTAATAACTAATATTGATATTTTGTGTTGAGTCTGTATAGTGTATGGTTCATATATGTTTTAATTACGGTGAGTTCTATAAGCCATTATTAAATTTGCGTATTTTATTGAAGTTGGATTGTATGCAACTTTGTTTTCGAAACTTGCATAAGTCAAGTAATTTGTAATAAAACTTTCTATTGAAATTGTGTGTAAGTGCTAAATTAGAAAAATATTGTGTTTGTTTTCATTTATGTTGCAGTGAAAATGTTTTTAAGTTATTTTATATGCGTTTCCTTGACAAAATTATTTTACGCGTATTAGCTTAAACAGTTTATTCGGACTGGAAGGAAATATCAAGTAATGCTGTAGGATATTGTAATTAAATTTTAAAACCAGTAAAATCATCTTCATATTTCAAAATTTTAATTTAACTTTGATAAATAAAAAATAAATCAATCTCTTCAATAAGATAGCAAACGAACTACGAAGTTTTTCAAACACTTGTCACTAGATGGCATTGAGTTTACGTAGTAATAATAACTCAATGCTAGATGGCGATATTTATTAAAATAATGATTTAATATATTAATGTAAAATTAACAGAAGGGAAAAACGAATATTTAAATCTCACTAAATTATGTTTAGGTTGAAATTAATTATATTTATAATGAATACAAAATAAAATAATGCGGCCTTAAATCAAATCGCCGTACTTTCACTTTTTAAATGATGCGTAATGATTTCTCATAGATGGCGTCATTAATATTTTTATATTATTTTAGTAAATATTAAATATATTGACTATTCTGCTATAACTTTACATAAATTAAAAAAATAAACAATGACATAAGACTTTATGAACACTTTTTTACTTTTTAATTATTACGAAAAAAAATCTTCACTACAACATAACGGATACTTACGAGGTACTAGTAGGTACTACGTACTTTTGCATCGCATGTATTTATTTAGTTTTTGTCATTTTTTTGGACAGCTTACCTCTGCTAAAATTTCACCCTTCGCCACTGATATACACTAAAACTTTCATAGAAATCGGTCAATCCGTTTCGTGGGAGATCGATAACAAACACTGTGACACGAGATTTTTATATATTAGAAGATTAGATAATAGGTTGTAGTCCAGTGGTAATACGATCTCTTAGAAAGCTGAATAAAGCAGGTTCAACTTCTTGGTTCAAATCTTGTTCGATATTCTAATTATTCTGATCAATCATTTTCAATATGATTACCCAATTTTTTAAGTTGGAAAATGCATTAACGCATAACACCAAGTATTTATGTGAGAATCACTGGCTTAAAATAAGCCAGTACTTCCCACTAAACCCCAACAAAATCTTTCTCCGTCTTAATGTCGCAAGATCGCCTAAGCATTCAACCCCGACGTACTGACGGCAGTTCTGCTGAAGCAGATGACACAGCCAAGGGGTCACTCCACAGTCTATTCTGCTATTAGAGAAGTACCAGGAGCAACACGCATGACACAACGCCCACCGAAGTGGGCCCTCCCTGCAGCACCCACCAAAGTGGGCCCCTCCTACGCGTTCTTGAATTCGCACCCGGCCGGATTGCCGGACGCTACTGAGCACTTTCTAACTTACACATTAAAAAAAACAAGGGTTTTTTCTCTGATTTTTTCTTACAATACAACAAGAATTTACAAAAAAACTATTTACAATAGTATTTCTTTCAATACTTACTCTATTTTTGTACTTTTCGGCTTATAAGAAATGATTTGCAAAGTCCGCTAGCCCGCATTCTCACCCTCTTCGCATTCAAGGGAGGCGCACCCCCAACAATGGGATACATACATCAGTGGTAGGAAGTGTTAAAAATGATTCGCACGTGACTTGCGTGACTCGGGATTTAAACCCGCTTCACTCGGTTTCTCAAAAACTTCACCACTGAACCACCAGTGCCTCGGATATAGTTAAATGAATATAATTAGAACGTTGTAAAGATTTCCAAACTAATTAAAATCTTGGCGACTACAAGTTGTGATACACACGGTCTTTAAAAATTTAGTAAATTAAATAAAACAAATATTTTTCATTGTCTACATGATAAAGGTCTGAACATGTTGTGACAATGGTCGCAGCCAACAAAAGAAATTTGAAACAAAAAAAAATTTGTAAATTTTAAAATAAGAATAACATGTTTTGTGCTTTCTTTTATCTACATAAAAATGATGTTTGTATGTTGTAGACTAATTTACTTCCTTTAACAGAAGCCTGCTGTCAGTCCCATCATAATAGGCACAGCATTTATTAGAGATTAGACAGACAGACAAACAGGCACAAATCTTTAAAAAAATGCTATGCATTATATTTTCTTTGTGTATTAAATAAATATAATTAATTAATATGTTGGGACATTATTACAACAGCGCCATCTAGTTCCGTGGTAAGCTACGAGGCTTGTGTTACGAATACCACATAACTTTAAATTCATACTTATTATAAATATAAATACCCATGATTGGACTAACATTCGTGCTCAACAAATGAATGCCACAGCGGGACTCGAACCTGCGACCGCTGGTGCAGAAAATAGGGTCACTATAAAACTGAGCCAAACGTGTCCTACTCGTCTGTATGTCACTGATTAACTACATATATTAATACATGTTTATTTTGTTTGTCATTTCTATTAACTCGTACTTTGATTTCTAAATGCGTCGTGATGGAAAGTGGTGTGTAGTAATTAATCGACTTCAAAGGCATTGTAGTGTAGGAGCTGGCATTGAAATATTGTGTTCTATTCAAAAAGTATGTAATGATTGTAGTATTGGTCGCGTCTATATGTGGAACAGTAGTGGTAGCTAAAAAGGTAAGCGGATTCAAATCACATCTTACACATGTATACACAAAATAAAAATTATTCAAATCGGTGTTTTTATATATTTTTTAAATATAACAGTATTCTGATCATGATTGATGTAAGGAATTCAAAACGAATGCGCAAAAATCGGAAAAGTTACCTAGTATTTTTAAGCAGGCTGATTATGATGTTGAATATGATTATTGGCATATATGTAAAAAAGTGTTATATAATGTCAGTATGTAAGTCCGTATAGAATATACCACTGGCTCCGAAACAAGTACTGTAATGAGAAACCGTTGAACTGTTCTACAGATAAAATCAAAACCCTAGTAAATAAAAGTCTGATGTTTCTATGAGCAATTATTAGGTCGAGCGAAGCGAGCCCTAACACTATCCCACAACTTGAGCATTTTGTGGTACTTTTTACTGAAAAACTATCACGCCTATAGATTTGTGCTTTAACATAGTAATTTAACTTCATATCTAGTTGTGTTATACTATTTTATATTCATTGGTTTTATTGTTATTGTACTACTAACGCCATCTGTTAGAAAACCAAAGAGTTAACATCGCTGTAACATTATTACCCGTTAGAAAAACTACGCGAGCCTTCCAAAACTCAACTTTTTACTTGTTATAAAAAATCTTTATCAAAGTACCCTAGTTTTATAACCGACTTTAAAATAGAGTAAGTATTCTTATTACCCTTACTTTAAAAATATATCTGATCAAAATCCATAACTTTCCCTACATTTTAAAAATATCATTTTTAACTATTATATAATACATCACGCGTAGAAAAAACCAATTTTACAGTGTTTAATTTACCTCTGTCTCCTACACTACATTATCGTAGGTACGAATTTGACATTTTCAATGGAAATAATGACGTTATAACTAAGGCGCACCATTAAAAGCATGTCGGGATCGTTGATTTACTGAAAGAGAAGCTTTCAGCTAAAATAATGTCTAGACCTAGACTTAGATTTTATCCTAAAATATATTATAGGAGAATTATATTAAAAAAAATCTAATAGCATAGGCGTGTGTATTTGCGCTTACTCTGTAAAATAAACCTATGAAATCTAGTGATTTTTATTCAGGTCTCTTGGGCTCCAATTTCACAGGTCCGGAGGTCCTAGGTTCGAGTTCCGAGTCAGGCTAATCTATTTATAGGTTGTTTCAATTAAGAAGCTCTTAATAACAATGAAAATTTGTGAAGGGGTTGTTTTACTATGCCTCGGATAGTATATATATGAAGCCAGCGGTCCTGCGCCTACTGTAACCTAAAAAATATTGTATTATATTCAGCCTTTTTCAACGTCCCACTGCTGGGGGTGGGCCTCCCTCAGTACGAGAGGGATCAGGCCATAGTCCACCGCGCTGGCCTAGTGCGTGTTGGCAGACTTCACACGTCTTTCGAAAACTTGTTAGGTTCTCTTAGACATGCAGGTTTCCTCACGATGTTTTCCTTCACCGTAAGACAAGTGGTGATCATGTTAGAAAATGATTCGCACGTGAAAATATCAGAGGTGCGAGACCCGGATTTGAACCCGCATCACTCGGTTATACAAGCGACGCGTTACCGCTGGGCTGCCACTGTCTATATAAAAAATATAAATATAATAAATATTATGAGCAAAGCAGTAGAGAACGCATAGTCTATATTATAATGTCCCTAAAAACGAGGGCGTAATAAATTTAGTACCTCTCGCGAAGGGTTAATAAATTTTCAAGTACATTACTGTCGAATGCAAAAATTAACTTATATGTATGCCTATACATTTTCCATGGATTTAAAATTTAAACAAGAAAATACTGAGTGGAATATGTAAGTAAATAAATATGTTAGGACATTATTACAACAGCGCCATCTAGTTCCGTGGTAAGCTTATGAAGCTTGTGTTACGGATACCAGATAGTGGATATACTACACATATTATTTTTAAATACATACATATTATAAATATAAACACCCATGACTGGAGTACAAACATTCGAGCTCAACAAATGAATGCCCCCAGCGGGACTCGAACCCGCGACCGCTGGCGCAGTAAGTAGGGTCACTACCAACTGACCCAACCTTCCCGTCATCTGTATATTGAATATTTTCGGAATACCTTATTGAAATAGTAATTATTATCAATACAGAGGCTGAATCTATAGTTTTTAGAATTTTTGTCTGTCTGTCTGTTTGTGACCGCATCACGAGAAAACCACTGGGCAGATTTTGATGAAATTTGGTATGATGATAGCCGGTTATCCGGGTCAGGATATAGGATACTTTTTACTGCTGGGAAATATCTCATTTGTGAGAAATGTCAAGTGACCATCAAAACCATCTGTAAAACATCACATGGTATATGAAATCTAAGAATTTAGTTTCCGGTTTTGAAAACCATTTATTGTTGAAAAATTACATTGAAATAATCATTATTATCGATACAGCGGCCGACTCTATAGTTTTTAGAATTTTTGTCTGTCTGTAAGTGACAACATTTCGTGAAAACCACTACACAGATTTTGATGAAATTTGTAATTATGATAACTGATTATCTGAGTCAAGGTATAGCCTATAGGGTACTTTTTACTACGGGAAAGTATGACACTTCTAAAAAAATCTATACTAACACTTAAAACGTAGTTATTGTAATGTGTCTGTAACAAAACTTTAGTTTTAACGTAACCATGATTGCTGTTAAGCATTCGAAACTTAAAGCAGGGGTCGCCCAGTGGTAACACGTTCGCTTAGAAAACGAAGTGATGCGAGTTCAAATCCGGTTTTCACACCTCTGATATTTTCATATGCGAATTTCTAACATGATGACTTGTCTTACGGTGAAGGAAAACATCGTGAGAAAACCTGCATGTCTGAGAGAACCTAGCAAGTTGTCGTAAGACATGCTCAGTCCGCCAACACGCAGTAGGCCAGCGTGGTGGAATATAGCCTGATCCCCCCTTGTACTGAGGGAGGCCCACTCCCAGCAGTGGGACGTTAAAAAATGGCTGAATACATTCGAAACGTACGAAATCAAAAAATTAAATTTATATTGTATATAAAACAACAACAAAACCCACATAGTTCCATTTAAAATGTCTAAATTCGCGTAAATCTAAGAAAATAACTGATTTTGATAACTTATTTAATTACTCCCTCGAGCTCGGTTTCAATTGCTCGGCAAATTGTATAATTTTAATCAAGATTTGTAATTACAGGGTGAATGATGAAAGAAAAATAGCTTGGGGTTGAGATGAGTTACCCACCATACTTGTTTCCCTAAATATTTTGATATTTGACGACACGTTTGGCTCAGTCGGTAGTGACCCTACATTCTGCGCCAGCGGTCGCAGGTTCGAGTCCCGCTGGGGCATTCATTTGTTGAGCACGAATGTTTCTACTCCAGTCATGGGCGTTTATATCTATAATATGTATGTATTTAAAATTTATATGTGTAGTATATCAACTATCTGGTATCCGTAACACAAGCCTCGTAGCTTCCCACGGAACTTGATGGTACTATGTGTAATAATGTCCCAACATAATATTTTTATAAATAAAACTATCTTTTCGGACCTTTTCTTGGTTTTATTTTGTTTGTCATAATGAAATCAAAATCCATCCATCAATAGTTAAATTCACTTACTATATATATACACAATTCTGTACCCAGATAACCCAAATTTTAACAAAATCTGTCTTACGGTTGTCTCGTAGCGCAGCAAAAGAGAGACACACAAATATTAAAAAAAATATAAATTCGGCATCTGCAACGCTAATAATAACGCTAATAATTTCAATTAGATTTTCTAATTATATAATTTTTTTCCTACTAAAATACTTATATATATTATGTACAATATACATTCTGCAGAAATTCAAGCAAGAATTAATAAAACTATAATTATTCGTGTCTTCCTCACAAAACGCGACACTGGCAGAATGTATTGCGTCTGTAAACGCAATCCCAAGCCATCTACGTTAAAAAAAAAAAAACTATAATAACTACGTGTTCTCCGAAACACATGAGGGAATAACTGCTAATTTCCTAACTCCACACTATTCCTGTGATTTCTTTCGACCCAACCCAGGACTCAAACCCAGGTCTTCAAAATCTACCACCATGCATGCTTCCTACTAAACCAGTCAGTCAGTTTAAAAAAGGCAAAACATGGACCAACGCAAATATCATCCCTCCGCACCCTCGCGATATAGAAGACGTCATATAATTCTAATACAACCCTTAGTCCTAAACGTGAAACAACCCTGGTAAGTTTTTAATTAAATATTAAAATTCATGCTACAAGCCGCGATAAGAAGGCGCTCTTACGGATGTAGTGCGCTTTGTTGTTTTGATACTTGACTTTAAAGTTAGACATATTATATTAATTTGAACATAAAACCTTACATTTAGTAGTTAGTGACTTAACCTGGCTTCACTCGTATTAATTTCAATTCACTACTTCTTAGAGTACGCATGACGTAGTTGTCCGGTATCTATGACCGGTTCTCGTAGGCCGAGCGGTTACTAACTGTGTCGTATTGTTGTGATACCTACTTTGTTGCAATATTGTATGAGTACATTACGTACGTACATTTCTAACTAAATGACTTTTAAATTGTCACTAGTTATTATTATATTTTTGTTCTCTTTGTTTCTATATAATAATTTAAAGATAAAAAAAATCTGTATGTTTTGTAAGGGCATTTTAGCCTAAAAAAACCATTATTATTTAAGTGTACTGTATAAAGAAATTTCAAATTCAAATTCAATTTCAATAAAAAATATATATATTCAGTCTTAATGAGATATAAGTGTATATTAATTTCATAGGCTTTTTTTAATACTAATTACTTAGTTCACTAGAGTTTTATTACAACAGAAGCAATGGTTTAGGAAAATATAAAGAACAAACATACGAAAAAAAACATTTTTTTTCTACAATTGTTTATTAAACCTGAACGTTAAAATAAAAATAAATATAATAAATAATATTAAATTAATATAATAATATTAAATTTTGCAAATAATAAGTTAACTTGTTTAGACGTGATTGAAGGGTAATCGAATCAAAATTACGAACTGGTGGTAGAAGGATGAAAATTAAGGGTTTTAAGTATTTTTTTTCTTAAAAAAATGTTCTATAAAATTAAAAAATCTGAAGGGGTTGGTTAGTTGGTTGGTTGGCAGTGGTAGCCCAGCGGTAACGCGTCGCTTATATAACCGAGTGATGCGGGTTCAAATCCGGGTCTCGCACCTCTGATATTTTCATGTGCGAATCATTTCTATCATGATTACCACTTGTCTTACGGTGAAGGAAAACATCGTGAGGAAACCTGCATGTCTGAGAAAACCTAGCAAGTTTTCGTAAGACATGTGAAGTCCGCCAACACGCACTAGACCAGCGCGGTGGACTACGGCCTGATCCCCCTCGTACTGAGGGAGGCCCGTGCCCAGCAGTGGGACGTTAAAAAGGGCTGATGATGATGAAGGGGTTAGCATAGATTTCTCAGATAGAAAAAGTATTTCATATATTGAACCCGATAACCAGTTATCATAATACCAAATTTTATCAAAATCTGTCTAGTGGTTTTCTCGTAATGCGGTCACAGAAAATCAAGAATTCTAAAAATTATACATTCGGCCTCTGTATAGATAATTTATTTATTTATTTATTTATTTATTTATTAAGGATCTCCAACAGAAGTACATATTAAAATACAAAAATAATAATAGTCTCCTGTAAACATTGCTTAAAATGTACCCCCAATTACTGGAGAACACAACATGCACCGGAACAGCGTTGACAGCATTACTTAATTAAAGTTAGTGATAAAACCAATATATTATCTAAGAAAGTGAAAAAATAACAAAACAAAATCTTTAACAAAAACAATAAAATTACTAACACTAAATCACGTAAAGTACGCGTAACATTTTTGTTTAAATGTGTTAAATGTATCGAAACCCATGTCTACTGTTGGTATTGCATTTAATAGTCGCGACATTCGAGCAAACGGGTGATATTTTCCTAAGTTAGTCCTGTATCTACTTGTTTTGAGAAATGGACATAATAATGAAGAGAATAAAAAAAGAATATGATTTTTCAATAAATATTGAATGCGCAATTTACCATACAAAAAATCTTAGTCTCGAAAATATCAGAAACAAAACTGATATACTATATACCAAAAAAAAAAAGGTGTGTGTGCGATTCACACACGATAGAAGTGAAACTTCAGTAATTCGACAAAAGAATGAGATGAATATATATAAAAAAAGAAATGTCAAAAAATATACGACGGTTACCATGGCAACATGGGAACGTATTCTATCTCATTCTCTCCGACTTAATCCTATACTTTTATGTATTTCTTTCTTTATCGTGACGCATTTTCGTTTCATCGAGTTTCAAATCACTACGATTCTAAAGAAGTTTCACTTCAAAAAATCTAAAATATTTATGTTTAGATAAATTTAGTGTTTTAGGCTCAAAATTATTCAATCCTGTACTTTTCAAAGCGTAAGATCAAATTGTTCATTGGAGCGATCTTCGCGACTTGACTCCGACTGCGTTACACAGATTTTACTTAAATGCTTATAGCTATGTTACAACTTACAGCTCAGTGGTTGTGTTGCTGACTTTACCTTCCCTACTACTGGGTTTTATTTTTTGTCCGGAACGCTATTGTTTTTCTATACTAATATTGTAAAGAGTAAAAATTTGTATTTTTGTATGTAACGAATAAACTCAAAAACTACTGAACCGATTTTATTGAAATTTGGTACACAGATAGTCTAGAGCCTGAGAAAGGACACTTTACTTTTCAAGGCAAAAAGGGCTGTAAAGGGTTGAAATAAGGGAAGAAAGTTTGTATGGAAATTACGTCATTTTTAAAGCTATAAGCTTGAAAGTTATTTTGTTTTTGATTAGATATAAATAAGTAAGACATTCAAAATTTAGAGGGAGCCAATCTTATCACCTAGCAAAAGCAAAAAAAAATTGCTTATGAGCTATTCTCTATACCTACCCAATGTAAACAAAATAAATCATGAAAATCGAGATAAGAGATTAAGCAATGTAATCAGATGTTATCACCGAACTATCCCTGGCCATATATTTTTGGGTTTTAACTGTATATGTATGTACGTATCATACAAACTAAACTTAAAATTTTTCTAACGCGACGATAAAGATATAACCTCCCCTACACAAAGGGTCTAACCGACCCCTTTGTCGAGCGAATTAATATTTAAACAAGATGATAGGGTTGTGACTGTTAATTTATCGATATCGAATAATTACTATAAAATAATGGTTTGATTGTATTGGACTTTCCTATGAGGTCAAAAATACACATATTACGAGTATATAAAAAAATAATTTGCAGACGGATTTTGGGAAAACCAAACGAAGAAATAATAACTTAACATAAATTGGCAAAAACATAGCCGTTCATTTTTTGTTCTCCTCGGCTTATCAACTGATTTTTAATTTTTGCTATTGACGAACTTAAGGGTTAATTATAGAAAAAAATATTATGGTCGACTTTTGACCACTGAATGGCAACAGGCATATTTGACCTGGGCGAACATTTTAACCTACTACTCAATTGTTCTTTTTTAAATTCTCGTTATATATTTAATATTATAAATGAAAAAGGCATTAAAAAATCCACCCAAGAAAAGCTAAGGTAAGGCGCTAGTAAAGAATATATTTGATATGACGTATACGACCGGTTTGGCTTAGTTTTTAACCGACTTCCAAAAAGGAGGAGGTTCTCAATTCATCTGTATGTTTTTTTTATTGACCCAACTTGTTGTTCCAGCTGTTGCGAATTTAATTTAATTGTATCAACTATCTGGTATCCGTAACACAAGCCTCGTAGCTTACCCCGGAACTAGAAGGCGCTGTTGTAATAATGTTCCAACATAATATTTTCATTTACCTATTTCTCATTCACATTTCCTGACCGATATCGATAAAATGGCCACCCATCCTTACACCGCCGCAGGCGACGACGCGTTCCAATTAGCCAGCGCAAACAGAGCTACCACGAAATAATATTTTCATTCCTATTGCGGCTTACCTGACGAGATATTTAAATTTAGACTAACATCTACCTACGACTTTCTCTACCAAATTGTACTATATTAGCTCGTCCTGGCTTTTTCTACCTTTCTTATCAATCACTACAAATTATAAAACAAAGTCCTCTGCCGCGTCTGTCTGTCTGTTCGCGTCAATCTCAAAAACTACTGCACCGATTTTCATCCTGTTTTCACCAATAGATAGAGTAGTTCTCGAGGAAGGTTTTAGTATATAATTTGTCAAGTTTTTATATATATAAAATTTGCTTTGCTCGCGCTAAATCTAGGATCAAGACCGACCGGAAAATCAATTGCTATCTCGAGGTAGTTTAAGTGTAAAAAATAGATAAAATCCAAAAAAGCTGCTGGAAAATTGAAAAATTCAGAACAGAACAAATAGAAAATCTAATATTTTGTATAGGAATTACTAATCGTTAAGATGTATCTAAAGATGACCCGAGCGAAACGAGATCAGTGAAGACGCTATACAAGTTTAGAAAAAAAATAAATACACTTGGCCCTACCCAGGACTCGAACCAAGGATATATGCTTCGTAAAGGCTAGCACTAGATCATTAAGGCAGTTTAAAACCAAACAGAAATCAAAGTATTGATATTACTAGAACATTCTGACAGTTTAATCAACGTGTTGTGCAAACACTGACTCCTAGGTAACTTAACTCAAACAAGATATCAAAGTTCTTTGATGTGTCAGTCTGTTTGTTCACATATAACTCAGGTTCTGTTCCTTGTTAGAGACAAGGAAACGTCCGTATTTTTTAGTAAAATCATCAAATCATTGTCCATAGCTTTTCAGTTATACATTAATTAAGTCCTATTTAACATTAACAATTCCCGCGGCACCGTCCGCGTTTAAAAGAAGAAAATTTAGGGTTATAAGAATTTTTGATGCCAAATCATAAAAATGTAAAAAATAAACATTTCGTCTAAAGGAAAAAATTAAATACCTGGAGACTTAAAATAAGCCTTCGACCTATTCTCAGACCTACCAAATATGAATAGAAATTTTCATAAAAATCTATCAAGCCGTTTCGGAGGAGTTCGATAACAAATACAGTTCCGCTAATAAATGTATACAAAAACTTGACAAATTATATACTAAAACCTTCCTCGAGAACCAAGAGATCCATTGGTGAAAACAACATGAAAATCGGTGCAGTCGTTTTTGAGATTATCGCGAACAGACAGACAGAAGCGGCGGAGAACTTTGTTTAATATATATGTAGTAAAATGCGAAAGTTCGGTCGTGGAAAAATCTGAGAGAGATCTGGATGAAATTTGGCACCTAGTTACTTTGCATCTCCGATGAATGTACGGTTCATATGATTTAAACATACTCAAGTGAAGCGAGAGTAAGTCGCTATTATCATAATAATATATCATACCACATAGCCTTACTATGTGCAGAATATCATCCTATTTAGCTATTTCAATGTTAAAGAAGACCAGAGGAGTTTTGAGGTAACAAACGTAAAAAATGCAACCGGATTGAGAACCTCCTGCTTCTCGAAATCGGTTGAAAATACTTATACTTTTACATATTTATTTATATACTCGTATGTATAAAAATCAATTGCTGTTCGTTAGTCTTCCTAAAACTCGAGAACGGCTGGACCGATTTGGCTAATTTTAGTCTTGAATTATTTGTGGAAGTCCAGAGAAGGGTTTAAAAGGTGAAGTATCTAGGGAAGAAGACGAGCGAAGCGAAGGTGAGTCGCTAGTTACTGACAAATATTAATCATTTAAGACAAGTGGTAGACCAGTGGTAACGTGCTCGCTTGGATAACCAAGTGATGCGGGTTCAAATCCGGGTTACTCGTGATATTTTCATGTGGGAATTATTTCTATCATGATCACCACTTGTCTTACGGTGAAGGAAAACATCGTGAGGAAACCTGCATGTCTGAGAGAACCTCACAAGTTTTCAAGACATGCTTAGACCGCCCGCTCTAGGCCAGCGCGGTGGACTATGGCCTGATCCCCCTCGTAGTGAAGGGAAGCCCACTCCCACTCCCAGCAGTGGGACATATATGGCTTATACAATAATCATAATACCATATAGCTTATGGAAAAACTAAGTACTATAAGATCCAAAATAAATACCTTTGGACTCAACCCCTACATTGTTTAGACTCAAGTCGGATAAAGTACCCTTCAATAAGTCAAAGATGAAATGAATAGTAAATGAGTTTGAAATGAAATTCAAACAACTGGGATTTGGGATTTGACTTCTTTTGAAATATTTAATGGTTGTTAATATCCTTGGAAACAGGATATATCTACAACCTACTTTCTGCGCCAGCGGTCGCGGGTTCGAGTCCCGCTGGGGGTATTCATTTGTTGAGCACGAATGTTTGTACTCCAGTCATGAGTGTTTATATTTATAATATGTATGTATTTAAAATGTGTGTATGTATAATGTATCAATTATCTGGTATCCGTAACACAAGCCTCGTAGCTTATCACGGAACTAGATGGCGCTGTTGTAATAATGTCCCAACATATTTATTTATTTATACTGACAAATCCGTCCCGTTCGTATGGCGTAAGTTAAAATAAATTAAACAGTTTTTTGTAATTTTCTAATAAAATATAAGTAGTTAAGCCTTAGTTACTTAAGGAGTATCTGAGGCTACTTTTATTTATTCTAGCATTAGCTATCTGCGAGTGAAAGTCCCGTCAAAATCGGTCCAGCCGTTTCAGAGATTACTCATAACAAACAGACAGACAGACAAAAATGTTAAAAATTGATTTTTTGATGTAAGTACCGTATATACTTTCATATGCATTTAGTGAAAAGCTGTTAATTTGAAATTACAAACAGACACTTCTATTTTATTCATATTATGTACTGATATAATAAAATTCTAACTTAGTTGAATCATTGAATATTTTTTGGAAAAATTATTGAAACAGTCATTATTATCGATACAGAGGCCGAATCCATTTTTTTTTAATTTCTGTCTGTGACCGCATTACGTGCAAACCACTGGACAGATTTCGATGAAATTTGGTATGATGATAGCTGGTTATCCGGGTCAGGATATAGGATACTTTTTACTGCGGGAAAATATGTCATCTCTGAAAAATTTATACTATCTATTAAAAGTTATCGAGGAAACGAATTTGAGCTGAGTGAGGATAAATAATTAAATAAATATGTCGGGACATTATTACAACAGCGCCATCTAGTTCCGTGGTAAGCTACGAGGCTTGTGTTACGGATACCAGATAATTGATATACTACACATATACATTTTAAATACATACGTATTATAAATATAAGCACCCATGACTGAGTACAAACATTCGTGCTCAACAAATGAATGCTTCCAGCGGGACTCGAACCCGCGACTGCTGGTGTAGAATAGTTCTATAATATGCAAAAATATCTCGTGACAGATGTCAGAAAAATGATACACTCAGACAAATAAATCCACACAAAGTCGCAGTAGAATATAGTGAAGCCACAAATCGAAAAAACACGAAACCGCGAATTCAGCGTTAATATAATAAAGATTTCGATCTGTCCGTGTGTTAATTGAAAGCTGGGGAGATGGGGGATAAAAAGGCATATGAATCAATCGGTCAGCGTCCAGTCCTCCCCACACCCCTTTTTTATCTAATAACATTATGTTTGAAAGGTTACTTTCGTTGTTGGACCATATTTTTTATATTAGGACTGGTGTATTTATGTATATATTAATAATATTTATTTTGAAACGGTTGGACAAATTTAGATAAAATTTAGTACACTATGAGGTGAAGTCATTTATTAGTAAGAAAATTTACAAAATAAATAAATATTTTGGGGACTTATTACACACAGCACGATCTAGTTCCAGTAAGCTACGAGGCTTGTGTTACGGATACCAGATAGTTGATATATTACACATATATAACTTTGAATACATATTATAATATAAACATCAATGACTGGAGTACAAACATTTATATTCATTGCTCAAAACCCCTAGCGGAGTCAAACCCTTGACCACTGGCCCAACAAGTAGTCACTTACTAAACAGTAACGATACTTGTATTTTTGTATTGCACTACATGGTAAACGGTTATCTTCGTTCACATCTTCAATATAAAAGGAGTTGCAAATGCTTGATACAATATTATAAATTGAAAATATACCTGAATTAATGAGAATTTGTTGAATCCTGATCTTTCAATTTTTACATTAGCCAGTATAAACTTCCTAAAGATGAAAAATTTTACCGCAGCAAAAAGTATTCTATATGATGGTCCAAATAGTTAGCTATAATTATAACAAATTTTATCAAAATCTGCCCAGTAGTTTTCTCGTGATGCGGTCACAGACAGACGGACAGACAAAAATTCTAAAAACTATAGATTCGGCCTCTGTATCGATGATAATGACAACCTAACATGACATTTCAATTAGATTTTCAAAAAAATATCTAATGTAGATATTCAACTCAGTATTTTACTATGACTTCATATTATAAAACAAAGTCCTCCGCCGCGTCTGTCTGTCTGTTCGCGATAAACTCTAAAACTGCACCGGTTTTCGTGCAGTTTTCACCAATGGATAGAGTGGTTCTCGAGGAAGGTTTTAGTAAATAAACAAGTGGAACCCGCGGCTTCGCTCGCGCTTAATCTAAGGAGAAATCCGAGCGAAGTGAGGGTCAGTCGCTAGTTATATAATAAAAATATTCCATATCCTTCTACTACATATATTATAACCAAATAGGGTATAAAAGACCCTCACCTTTATTAACCCGTCGATGAAATTAAACAGTAAAAATCTGTACCTCGAGGGTGGAAATGACATAAATTGTTCACGAGCCGACGAAAGGGTTAATTGACATTCCTTAAGCATGTAGTCCATTGGAAAATTAACATAGCTTTTAAATTCACTTTTCACCCGATTTATTTAGAAAAAGGTAATGTTTCTATTATAGTTTACAAAAAATTTTATATTGACAATTATTTCCATGTATTTAATTTATTTTTCAAATAAAAAGGCGTTATACATCCTTAGATTTATGCGAATATTTGACATTTTTAGTAAGACCAACTTTTAAGGTGGACTAAGATTTTACAGGTTTCAAAGGCATTGTAGCTGTTACAGACAGTCTACCCACAAAATTTTGCAAAATGAATTATAAAATACCAAATTAGGCCCAAAGTACCTACTATTAAAAATATTTGTTATTTTTAAACAATGTTTAACCCTCCCGTGACCTTGATTTCTGTAAAGCATTCGAAGCGTCAGAAACCGAAAATGTAAATAAGTCCGCGACAAAATCCGAAAAGATATGTAGTTTTAAAATAAGAAGGCTCATTGATTTTACCATAAGAAACATAAAACACCTTAAATAGACATACGATATAGATATAAATAAATAAATATGTTGGGACTTTAATACAACAGCGCCATCTAGTTCCGTGGTAAGCTACGAGGCTTGTGTTAGGGATACCTGATAGTTGATATACTACACATATATATTTTAAATTCATACATATTATAAATATAAACACCCGTGACTGCAGTACATACATTCGTGGTCAACAAATGAATGCCCCCAGCGGGACTCGAACCCGCGACCGCTGGCGCAGAAAGTAGGGTTACTACCAACTGAGCCAAACAATACGATATGATGCTATACCAAGCTATATTCAGTGTTCAAAGCTTTATATCTTTCGATTTAGTCATTAGCAATAAGGGACAGTATTACAAAGCGATTACAAGGACACATCGATGAAATGGGATATGGTAGTGAGTTCTATTACATTGGATTATTATACCTAGCTCTAGAAACCTTTGCTTCCAGCGAATTCATACTTAGATGGATATATTTTTTAAAATTTATATTTAATTTAAATTATAAAATATAAAAATGTAACTTAGCATAAACAATTTATAGGTAACAAAATATACATAATATTATAATAGCAACACTACATAATACTTTTGAATAACTAATATCAAAATAAAAAATTGTAATAATTATAATAATCTATATATATATATATATATATATATATATATATATATATATATATATATATATATATATATATATATATATATATATATATATATATATATATATGTGTGTATTTTATGTATAAGAGTGTATTTAATGATAGCTTAAGAAATATTTGTTAGGCTACAGATGTTTATTTTAAAGTAAGGTTTAAAATATTGTAAAGAGCAGATGTTCATTTTATTGTAGGGTCTAAGTTATTGTAAAGCATCAGTTGCAAGCAGATGTTGATCAATATTAGTAACTTTAAGTATTGTTTTAAAGATAGTGAATAGATTTAGAATGACCCTTTGTTATAGGTTTAGTTTATTATAGTTGTGAAAGCTGCCGGTTCTCTGTAAGTTTGCTTTAGTAGTTTACCTGCGAGTAAGCTTGGGTGGGGAAGGTATAAATAAGATGTTTGATTGTAAAAAGGGGAGTCCTAAACTAGAATTGATGTAAGACAGACCTCTGTTCATCAATAAAGATATTACGCGCTTATATTATTTGCTTGCCCTGTGATTTCATTATTCTGTATCACATAACATCATCATACACAAAGATACTACATTTTGGGGGCTCGTCCGGGATCACAGCGAGCAGGCAAATTATTAGTGTGTATTAAGACGTGTCAGTATTGTGTGTCAAAGTTTTGTGAAAGTGCGCGAAGTAGTAAGTCATGGAAGGTGAAGTTGACCGGGTCGCAGGAGGTGTGAATGCGGTGGTGCTGGAAGACGACCAGCTTCCGCGAATGAGAGTTTCAGAGCTCAGAGAGGAGCTCAGACGACGGCATCTCCGGGTGACAGGTCGAAAACCTGAATTGTTGGCGAGGCTAAGAGCGGCGCTTCTGCTGGAACGAGAACGCATTACTGACAATGAAGAGGAAAAGGTAGACAATGAAGTGGACGAAGACGACGAAGACGAATCTGTGGAGCCTGTCAATAACCTTGGACTCAGAACTTTAGGAGGACACAACGACGTACGTCCTCTAAATTCTGTTATTGGCAACCATAGGTATAACGACGACGACGATAACGACGACGACGACGATGACAACGACGGTGAGCGATTTCGTAATAATATACAATTTGTTCGAAGACGTAACGAATCACAATGTATATTATTAACATTTAACGATGTTGAAGGATCGCTCGAAAAGTTTAGTGGTGACGGCCACTCTAACGTGCAACGATGGTTGGAGGATTTTGAGGAAATGGCACTACTTTGTGGTTGGAAATCGAAAACGATGTTTGTAAATGGACCTGTGTATAAATGTTTACTTTTTAGTTTGTTTGTAAATGGTTTACGGGAGACATTAGTTGTAATATCTAACAATGTGGGGATAAACAAAACGAAGGCATTGGTCAAGAGGGACCATTGGTTTAAGGGGATGATCGAAAATACAGTTTTGAGGTGCCACGAATTTATTCTAGCCAAGAGGAAACAAGATAAGCTAGATCGATCATTACATTCAGTAAAGACAAACTTGTTAGGATTTAATAAAAATTGCAAAAAAGTTAATGTTTACGATGAACGAGATTTGTTGGCCATTAAGCGAACGCAGTTTGATCCAGGATTAATGAACGCTAACTTTTTGAGACAGACATCGACATCAGCTGAACATATGAAACGATGGGTGTTTATGACATTTGAGGGCAAATGTCGTTTGAGGATGGCCGAATGTGGAATCGGAAATAGTTTTATTTGTAGGCTCTATTGTGTATTTTATGTATAAGAGTGTATTTAATGATAGCTTAAGAAATATTTGTTAGGCTACAGATGTTTATTTTAAAGTAAGGTTTAAAATATTGTAAAGAGCAGATGTTCATTTTATTGTAGGGTCTAAGTTATTGTAAAGCATCAGTTGCAAGCAGATGTTGATCAATATTAGTAACTTTAAGTATTGTTTTAAAGATAGTGAATAGATTTAGAATGACCCTTTGTTATAGGTTTAGTTTATTATAGTTGTGAAAGCTGCCGGTTCTCTGTAAGTTTGCTTTAGTAGTTTACCTGCGAGTAAGCTTGGGTGGGGAAGGTATAAATAAGATGTTTGATTGTAAAAAGGGGAGTCCTAAACTAGAATTGATGTAAGACAGACCTCTGTTCATCAATAAAGATATTACGCGCTTATATTATTTGCTTGCCCTGTGATTTCATTATTCTGTATCACATAACATCATCATACACAAAGATACTACATATATATATATATATATATATATATATAAAAGAAAGTCGTGTTAGTTACACTATTTATAACTCAGCAACGGCTGTACCGATTTGGCTGAACATCGGTGGGGAGGTAGCTTAGAGCCAGGAGACGGACTACTTTTAAGGCGAAAAAAAGGCTGTAAGAGGTTGAAATAGGGGATGACAGTTTCCCGGGGGAGATGCTGACTCCTACCGGGCGCGTCCCCAGGTGGCGGATGGGGGAACGCCACTCGCTCTTGTGCTCAGAGCGGGTGGTACCAGAGCAATCTGGCGCGGACCAACAGCAAGGGGGGGGCACGTTGGGGGGTGATTCTCCTACCCTCCGGGGTTCGTTGGGGGATGCGTTGGGTGGGGGTCCTCCTCCCTTCGGTGCCATGGGGTGAGGTTTTAGGTCTCGTTGAGGGGTGTTTCCTCCTTCCTCCGGGGTTCGTTAGGGGATGCGTTGGGGGGGGGTCCTCTTCTCTTCGAGGCCTAGGGTAGGGGGCGCGGTGGGAGGTGTTTCCCTTTCCCTCCGGGGTTCGTTGGGGGATGCGTTGGGGGGGGTCCTCCTCCCGCCGAGGCCCGACGGGTGTGGTGGGGGTTGCAGAGGGGGCGGAGTTCGTGAGCACCGGTCTCCATCTCCTCTGCAACCGTTTTTGGGTGGGTACCCACTTCGGTGGGGAGTAGGTGTGGGGCCGCGGGGGCGGAAAGAATTCACAGTTCTGACCGCCCTCCGCGGCCCCAGCGGGGCCGTCACCGCTAATGGCGGCACGTGAGGGGGCGGCAGGGGAAGGGGAGTGTCGGCGTTGTCGCATCCTCTTCTCCTGCGGCCGTTTGGGGGGGCCTTCGGGCGTGTTAGGTGGGCCTTCGGGCAATTTTGAGGTGTTTGCCCAGTTTTGGGTGGGAGGTTTTGGGTGTATGCGTATAGACTTATATACGTATACACCCCTTCTTTTTTGCAGGATGCCCACTTCGGTGGGCGGTGTTCGGGTTGTGTGGGGCTGCTCCGGGTACTTCTCTGATCAGCAGAGTGGACTTGCGAGCAGGCTCACTTTTTCTGGGGGGTCCACTTCGGTGGACAGAGGGGGCTGTTTCTCAGCAGCCCCCTCACCTGACGGGCCGACCATCTGGCCTGCCGCCGGGGCGTCGCGGTTGTATGCTAACGCGATCCCGTGGCGTCCCACTATGGCGGATGAGGGTTGGGGTCAGGTTTTAGTGGGTAGTACGGGCCGCCTCTTGTTCTCACAAGGGTGTTAGGCCTGTGAGTCCCACACAGTGCCTCCTGGGGGTCAGGGGGTCAGTGCGATAAATGCATTTCCTGACGTTAAAAAAAAAAAAAAAAAAAAAAAGGGGATGACAGTTTGTATGGAAATTACGTCATTTTTAAAGCTAAAAGCTTGAAACTTATTATTTGGCCTTTTGATTAGATATAAATAAGTAAGACATTTAAAGTTTGTAAAAATTGTACGCTAAAAGGGGGTACGAGTTAGGGACGAACGAAGCGAGGGGGAGTCGCTAGTACTAGCTAAAAATAAGTTGATGATATTACTATATTTATAAATTTTTAAAATTTTTATTTTAAATGTTTAGAATTAAAATTTTATAAGGTACTTTGATGCGATTTTGAAAAATTTTGTAAATTGTGGGTAGGCACTGTCTGTAACAAGTATATAAACCTATGAGACGTCAAATACCTTAGTCTCTCTCGTGACCATGTGCGCTGTAAGCATCGAAATGTCGGGAACTAAAAATCAAAATAAATCGAGAAAAGGTAGTTTCATTTATAATGGTTAATGGTTATATTTTTCTTAAATAAAAATACCCTAATACTTTTTCTAAACTAAAAGCAGCTTAAGTTACTTCTTATAACATTAACTATCTGCCACTGAAAGTTACATCAAAATTGGTCTATCCCTTTCGAAGACTAGCTCAGACAGACATACAAACAAAAGTTTTAAATTTAGTAACTCTGTTTCAAAAATATAAGCCTGACCTGGCGTTTGAACCTAAGTCCTCCGGGTAAGCAGGCGTGTATGCTCACTACAAAATCGAGGCAGCTGCGATACAATTACCTATGCAAAATGCATAATACATCTATACTTCTATACTAATATTATAAAGAAGTAAAGTTTGGGTGTTTGTATATTTGTTAAATTGTAAGGGATAATCTCGGGATCTACTGAACCGATTTTAAAAATTCTTTCACCAATAGAAAGCCACATTATTGCTGAGTGTCATAGGTTATATAAAAAACCGAAAAATAAAAAGGCTTTTACGTGGTAGTCCGTTTTGCAAAGTGAATCGGAGAAAAAACAGTCGAATGAAAGCGTTTCTTTCGCGATTATATATGGAAATTACGTCATTTTTAAACTATACTAAAGAGGTTACACCTGGGGACGAACCCGAGCGAAGCGAGGGTGACTCCCTAGTACATACATATAATTCAAACTCATAACCCTCAGTTAAACCAACGCAGTTAGACAACAACGTTTTTATTTTATTTTTATTTATTTATTAAGAGTCACCAGTGGTAATTACAATCATACAGTAATAACTATGCTATGTTACAAAGTTCTTATTGCTAAATGCATTACCTTTTAAGATGAATACCACATGCAAAAATATGTGAGAAATAGTAATATATGTATACAAAACAACAATTCTATGACTAAAGAAATTAAACCAATAAACAAAATCTACCAAACAAGTCGAGATTCAATCAACAAAACAAGAATAAAAATTATTTATCTATTTATCTATTTATAAATATTGTAATATTGTAATAAACTTGTACTATTCAAAAAATAGTACAAGTTTCAATAGTACAAAATTATTAATAACGCGCAAACTGAATTCACTATATTTTAAACAGAGTCCTCCGCCGCGTCTGTCTGTCTGTTCGCGATAAGCTCAAAAACTACTGCAACGATTTTCATGGTGTTGTCACCAATGGATAGAGTGGTCTCGAGGAAGGTTTTAGTATATTATAATTTGTCAAGTTTACGCACATATACATTTACTAGCGGAACCCGCGGTTTCACTCGCGCTAAATCTAGAGACGAGCCCGAGCTAGGCAAGGGCAAGTCGCTAGTATAATAATAAAACAGTATAACACTGACATATCCCCAAATCGCAACACCCTAAAGGCCATCTGGTCGGAAAATGGGCGAAAAATTAGAAGGGGGCGCGTCAATTAGAGAGTCTGGATAATGTCACGGGCTTTTGTGTTTTGACCGATTTCGTTTAAGAGAAGTTGTGTTTCTTATTTAATTTGGAGACATGTAAATGGAATAGTAAACGAAGAGGACTTTTATTTTCTGCTTTCTGTAATTCGTTGTTTTTAGATATTAAAATGTTTTAGCGGTTAATTTAGATTTCTCTGAGATTGAGTTTTTTCCAGAAATGAAAGTAGGTACTCTTAGGTTATCACAATACAAAATTTGATCAAAATCTGTCTAGGGTTGTTCTTGACAGCTGTCCAAAAACACTTTGTATTAGTAGTAAAAATGCTATTTATTTTTGATTAAATGTAAAGTTACATTTTTGTATGTATTGTATTGTATTCAGCCCTTTTTAACGTCCCACTGCTGGGCGTGGGCCTCCCTTCAATGAGAGGGCTTCAATATAGAAGTCTACATGATACATTTCTGATGGTAGCTTTAAATGTGTTCCTCCAATTTATAGCCTATCTACATATGTACTAAATATAAACACCCATGACTGGAGTACAAACATTCGTGCTCAACAAATGAATGCCACCAGCGGGACTCGAACCCGCGACCGCTAGCACACTACAAACTGCGCCTAACGAGTCGTCAATAAGTAGTAATAGTAATCCGTTAGTCACCAAACTAAGCCGAACATTAAAAAGGCAGACAGTATTAATACATCGAGTGCTTCTAATACTTGTTAATCAATTCGAAAGCATCGAAACGGCAATTTTTCCTCAAACAAAAGACGATGTTTTATTTAAACACCTAATTTGCATCGAAAACGGCGCAGGGATCGAGACGTTTCTTTTTCTTTTAAAAAGATTATTTTCTTTATGGTTGGGTGAGAATAGAGAGGATATGACAGTACTTTGCTACTTTCGATTTTAGAAATTATATATTCTTTGATTTTTAGAGCTTGCCAGTATAAAAATTTTAACGGATTTTTTTGCGGGTTGATTTTGATTAGGTTTTTTACTTGTCGAATGCTTTACAGCAAACATGTTAACGGGAAACCCTAATATTGTTTTCTTTTACTTTTGTAAGCAATTGACATTATAAACTACCTTTAAGGATTTTGCCGCGGATTTATTTGGATTTTTGGTTCCCGACGTTTAAAATTTTTAATCTTCACAACAATCATGGTCATGAGAAACTAAGGCTTCAGACATCTGAAATTAATGTAGTCATTTTTATTATATTATAGAGATAGATCATGAACTAAATAATGAATATAGGTTATAGCTAGGTACCTAAATACATAACTAAATACCTACTGTTATTTGAGATATCAATGTCTGTGGATCCTAAATATTACTAACCTTTTGGATCCATAGGTCTTGATGGGAAACTTTGACCGTCTTGTTCCTTAACTACTTCGAGCATACTGATCAATACAAAAAATCTGGCCATTCCATATTATTTTAACGTCTAAATCATCCGAAACGTGAAATTGAAACCGTCGTAGCGTGAAACTCTGTTTATTTTTTAGTGACTGAAATATAATATACTAGCTACTCCCCCTCGCTTCGCTCGGGTTCATCCATAGATGCTTCTTAAATCCTATATAATATAAATTTAAAGTTTGTAACACAAAAAATTAAAGATTTTAATCCAAACTCGCAAGAACCCTTTGACCACCATAATCCGGCCCTGTCACAAAATCCCTTCTTAACAGACGTCTACTAACTATAATTAACTACGTCTCCGCAAATTTCATCTTGATACGTCAAGCGGATAAGTGAGTGACCTTTCGCTTTTATATATATATAGATTTGTATTTATACTTATAAATTAAAAATCTGACAGACAGACGAGCGATAGCTCTAAAACCTATAGGTTCGGTCTCCATTCCAATAATACTGACTCTTTCTATAAGATTTTCCAAAAAATCCTCAATAATACTATAAATGCGAAAGTAACGCCAAAATCGTTGAACCGATTTTAACTAAATTTGGTACACAGATAGTCTAGAACCTTAGAAAGGATATATAGGCTACGTTTTAAGGCGAAAACAGGGCTGTAAGGGGTAGAAATTGTTGTAATGACAATGATTTATATTCATGTTTAAATTATTTTTTATTACTATGTAACATTATCGTTGGCAACATTGAGAGGTTTTTAAGTTATTATTTTTGTCTATGGTAATTTTATTACGCTTCACTTTTTGTTCGAGCTCGATACGAAATGTAATAACATGCCATGATTGTTTTTATTTCCAGAAGAATAAAGATTTGGTTTTTATCGTGAGGTATCCTTATAACCCTTAACAGAAATAGTGGATTCGGTGGTTTTTTTTACGACAAAGGGGGTAAACGGGCAGAAGGCTCACCTGATGGGAAGTGATCACCTCCGCCCATGGACATCTGCAACACTGAAGGGCTTGCAGATGCATAGCCAGCCTTTTAGGAAAGGGAGGGAGGGAGGAGGGAAAAGAACCGGAGGAGGGATGGGGAGTGGGCCTCCCGGACTCTCACTTACCAGACGAAACGCGACAGCATAGCTGCCACTTCACGCTGGTCTCCTGTGAGAGAGTGGTACTATACGGAGCGTGCCGGCCCATTCGGCTGCTACCCGAAGGTATCAAGCATGGCACTACCGCTTTAGAATTCAGTGGTGTCCTCAATGTGCATTCATCTTGTCCTGGTGGGGGGCTTAGTAGCGTCTGGCAGCCGGCTGGTGCGAGTAAGTGATCCTGCGACGCCCCATTAGGACGCGTAAGGGCCGTAGGGTTTTAGTGGGTAGTACTGGGTTAATTTAAGCTGGTGAGTCTCACGTAACCACCTGGTGGTATGCGTCAATGTATTTCCCAACGTTTAAAAAAAAGAGGATGAAAATTTGTATGGAATTTACGTCATTTTTAAAGCTAGAAATTTCAATCTTATTTTTTTGGCTTTTGATTCGATATAAATAAGACATTCAAAGTTTGTAAAAATTTTATACTTAAGGGTTAAAAGTTTCATAGTAAGCTAGAAGGCTTTTGTTACAGATACCAGGCAGTTGATGCGCTACACATATATAACTTTAAAGTATAAACATCCGTGGTCAACAAATGAATGCTCCCAGCGGGACTCGAACCCGCACAAAGTAGGGTCACTACCAACTGAGCCAAACGTGTCGTCAAGTTAAAATTTATAAGTATATATACATAGATAGACAAACCGACAGACTGTAACACGACAATTTCATTTTCAATATATCGTGAATATCATTTCGGAACACATGTGCGTCGACTAATATCTTTTTTCTGAGGGTCTTTATTTATTGGATTGAATTTCTTGAATGTACACTTATAAGCTACTAGTGAGGCCCTTTAACTTCACTCGGATTTTTCTAGGAATATACATGTAATATGTAATATGTATACATATATATTATTACACACAGCGCCATCTAGTTCCGTGGTAAGCTACGAGGCTTGTGTTACGGATACTAGATAGTTGATTAAATATAAACATCCATAACTGCAGTACAAACATTTATGCTCAACTAATAAATGTCTCCAGCGGGACTCGAACCCGCGACCGTTGCCACAGCAAGACGTAGAGTCTGTACAAACTGAGTCAAACGTGACATCAAAATATTGGCCTAAGAACTAGAACAAAGCGAAATATCGATATACATATTATCCGATAACATCGATAATAATTTCTCAATATCGTGTTTTGCAGCTTCATACAGCTTAAAACAAATTTTTGACCCTTAATTTTCATTGCCCCCATCTTTAAGACAACAGTGATTAAGGGAGAGTGTAAAGAGCGATTTGTATGCTTATTAGCGATCCCCAAGAGTGGGACATTTGACAAAACTTCGCCTATTAACGTGTGGTACAAACGTGACATTAGTACCAGCGATTTACTACGGAGCTAATTTCAAAAAGACACGTTTGGCACAGTTTGTAGTGACACTCTTTGCTTCGCTAGTGGACGAAGGTTCGAGTCCCGCTGGAGGCATTTGTGTGATGAACATAAATATTGTATTTCAGTCATGCGGGCTTATAAAATTGTATATATATAAAATAATATGTATGTAGTGTAACAACTATCTGGTATCCGTTACACAAGCCTCAAAGACAAGTTCTCACATATTAGATTTACGCGATTATTTGAAATTATATAGATTTTTGGTTCCCGATGTTTCGAATGCTTTACAGCAATCATAGCCACGGAAGATGCAAAGGTATTAGATGTCTCAAAGATCATATACATATTACAGGCAGTCTCTAGCCACCATTTCAATGAACTGAATCAAAATTAATAAATATTGTAAGGTTTAGGTGCAACTATTGCTTTCTTTAGAAAAATAATAAAACAAAACAAAAAAAATAAAAAAAATGGTTGTGTCATATAAACATACAATGTCATACAAAGAAATACGAAAAACCAAAGAAGAACCAAAGAAACATCACAGAAATACCATATAAAGTTTGGTACATTTATGAAAAACGCTACATCTTATAACTTATCCCAAACTCAAAGGATCAAAAGAAAAACTTCAACAAGCGAGTCTAATTATAAGGAAAATTTTTATGATCGTCAGATGACTTGAGATTTTGTAAGTTTAGAATTTTAAGGCCATTCGCGAATAAGTTGGTGTTTAAAAATATTATGAATGATGAAGATGATTTTTTTAGGGTATATGTGTTATCTGGAAGACATACATACATACGTTTTTACTGATTACATTTAAACTCGTCAATAATAATAGTTTTTGTTTTGTTTTTGTTTACAGGAAGGTACCTACTTTGTTAATTTTTTATTAACTTTTACACAACAGCCTTCCGAGTCGGTGGTAGCTTACTCACAGACTTACAGACTGACATTTAATTTAAAATATCATGCGACCGAGCTTTGCTCGGTTTTTTTTTGGAAAAAATTAAAAAAGAAAAAAATAATAATCGGACTGGAAACACCTGAATTCGAACCGAGAACTTCTGGTTAGAGACTGCCCGGTGTCCGCTGTCAATCAATCTGAGCTATTATAATCTTATGGATGACAGCGAAATTTACCTTCGTATTCTAATGGTATTGTAGCTTTTTTTTCATTGCCTGAAAATATTGATAAAATAACGTTTTCTAGAAATAAAACCTAGCTAGATCGATTTATCGCCCCCTAAACCCCCTGCATGCTAAATTTCATGAAAATCGTTGGAGCCGTATATATATATATATATATATATATATATACGGCTAGCAATTCTTTATTTATATATATATAAATAAAGAATTGCTCGTTTAAAGGTATTAGATTCTATATAATAATGTAAAAGTGACGAATCGTATATTTTGATTTTGATTAGAATTTTTTTTTTGCTGGACAAGTACAGGAGTAAACATATCTTTCGATAACTTGCTCTCAGTCATGCAGATTTCGTCTCGATATTTCCGTACACCCAAAAAGAACATTATTTGCATATGAAATATTAAAGGTGACGAGACCCAGGATTTGAAGCCGCTACACTCGGTTTCACAGCGAGCGTGTCACCTATCACCATTTACTAAGCTATTACTATTTACATACTAAATATTATCAGAATATGTCCAGCCGTTCTATTATAGAAAATTAACGAACAGTCACGCTCTCATACTTTTTTTTATATTTATAATTACAAGCGGAGTCATAGGCTCAAGCTAAGTGAAATATAATCTAAGATTAAGACAGAGTAAAGGAACACTTGCTCACAATAATATTTTCTTTACGGCACTGCGGTCGGTAGATAGCGACCCCTTGGTCAAACTACGCGGGGTACTGTCGCGAAAAAAAGCGTTAATAATAAATATGGTAAGTATTTTTATTACCTTGAGAGATAATAGGCACGTTTGGGTAGTATTCAAATTCAAATTCAAAATATTTTATTCAGCATAAAATTATTACAATTTTTTACTGAACGTCATGAGTCTACTACCAGTTCGGAAAGAAGAAGCCACTGACCTGAGAAGAACTGGCGGAAGAACTAAGTAATTCAAATATTCCTTTTACATGATATACATAATAATAACAACCTTACAAAAAGATGTTGCATGTGCTAATCGTTTCTATCATGATCACCACTTGTCTTACGGTGAAGGAAAACATCGTGAGGAAACCTGAATATCTGAGAGAACCTAGCAAGTTTTCGAAAGACACGTGAAGTCCGACAACACGCACTAGGCCAGCGTAGTAAACTATGGCCTGATCCCCCTCGTAATGAGCACCCCCAGCAGTGGGACGTTAAAAGGCCTGAAGACAAAAAAAACTTTTAGTGCGTAACTTTATCTGTCATATTCGTAGACCCAAAACTATCCAAGGACGACAAGCTTCCTATTAACTAAAATAATGTATAAGTATTTCCGGAAATTGTACATACTACATGAAGTAAAGTACATGAAGTAAAGATAAAGTTTTTTTCATAAGTATAAATATGTTAGGACATTAACACACAGCGCCATCTAGTTCCGTGGTAAGCTACGAGGCCTGTGCTATGGATACCAGATAGTTGATACACTACACGTAATAAATAACTTCTACACCCATGACTGAAGTACGAACATTCATACTCATCACACAAATTCAAGCCCCCCCAGCAAGTAGGTACATATCATCATAATATCTTCTTCTAATATATAAAAATCTCGTGTCACAGTATTTGTTATTGAATTCCTCCGAAACAGCTTGACCGATTTTTATGATTTTTTTGTGTATATTTGGTAGGTCTAAGAATAGGTCGTAGGCTATTTCTTATTTCCCTAGGAGATGAGGGTGGCGCTTTCCATATTTTTTATTTTTTGTTTTTTTTTATGATTTGGCATAATACTTTTAGCTGTGTTATAGATTTTCATCCTTCTACCACCAATGCCTATTTTTCCCGGAGCCGCGAGAATTACTAGTCATTTTATAAAATGTAATGTATTTTTAACTCGATTGTACCCATCTCGTATTATTATGTTAGGCTGCTGACCGCTGATAGGCGTCAGAAAGAACTGGATTATCTTCATACGTTTATTTTACCATTTTATTATCAACTAGCGACGTGCTCTGACTTTTTCTAAGTTAAAATTACCTTTGAATAAAAAAAATATATGGATGGAGTTCGCCAAAATAAATGTCAAAGTCAAATACATATAGTAGCGTATTTTGCTGTTTATGCTAAATGGGAAATTTTTATATGTAATCATCCTTTTTTTATGTCGAGCTTGCGGGGGTAGACCTCCCTTCAATAATAATAATAATGTCCTCACGGCCGAATACGTCGTTGAGACTAGCCAACGGCGCGGGATATAATATTATAATGCACAAGTGTATGCGCAGACACAAGTGCACTCTCTGTTCCTTATCACTCTCATACTCCGGTGGGACGACTAGACTGCTCGACACGACCAGTGAGAGTTAAGGCGCAGAACCGATGCGACACGTGCTCTCCGAGGCACTGGGGTGAAACACCGCCAGCTTCCTAACTCCGGGCTGTTACTTAGGCTTATGAAACAGAAAGATTCAATAACTAAACATGGCCCTACCCGGGGCTCGAACCCAGGACCTCCCGGTGAGCGAGCGTACATGCTAGCCACTACACCACCGAGGCAGTTAAGAGAGGGATCAGATAATCCACCACGTTGGCCAAGTGCGGATTGGCGGACTACATGCGTCTTTCGAAAACATTCTAGGTTCTCTCAAACTCGCAGATTTCCTAACAATGTTCTCGTTCACAGCAAATGGAAATATCAGAGGTGCTAGACTCGGATTTGAACTTCATTCGGTAACCAAAGCGCGTTACAAGTGGACTACTACTGCCTACTTTTTTATATATATTAGTTAAATAAATTCACAAGTTTAAGAATAAAACGTGTATGATAAAAAAATTCTATATTCTCTTGTATGTTTGGGTTCTCTTCCTCTTGAAAGGTTACCAAATTAATATTTAAAATTCTTAATTATAATAAAATCTGTTAGCTATTTCTGACGACCCGTTTGGCTCAGTTGGTAGTGACCCTACTTTCTACGTCAGCGGTCCCGGGTTCGAGTCCCGCTGGGGGCATTTATTTGTTGAGAACGAATATTTATACTCCAGTCATAGGTGTTTATATTTATAATATATATGTATTTAAAGTTATATATATATATATGCAGTGTATCAACTATATGGTATCCGTAACACAAGCCTCGTAGCTTAACACGGAACTAGATGGCGCTATTGTAATAATAAATAAAAGCAAGCGTGGTTATATTTCTAAGTTCTAACCTTCTTTTTGTAGTTTTCTCAGAAATTAGTTATTTTCCCGCAGTAAAAAGTATCCTATATATTGAATCGGGTAACCAACTAACGTCATACCAAATTTCATCCAAATACGTCCAGTGGTTTTCTCGTGATATGGTCGCAGACAGACAGACAGACAGACAAAAATTCTAAAAACTATAGATCCGGCCTCTGTATCGATAATAAATACTATTTCAATAAGATTCTCCAAAAATATTTAATGTACAGACATACATTCATACATACACGTATTCATACATACGATTAATATTAAAAAAAAACACAGAAAAGTAAGTTATGAGTATTAACTTATATTTTTACGTAACCCATAGAGTCCATATTTCATGTGTAATACATTCAAACCACGACCGTAAAGGGCGCTTCTTACACCTTATATATACAGGCTGTTTCAAATTAAAAAATCTAAAATATTACTGATTTTTTTAGATTCCATATATTATTATACTAGTGTTTCACCCTCGCTACGCTCGGGTTCGTCCCTAGATATGTGTTGTATATATTTAATTCGCACCGCCCGGTATATATTTGACTTGATTATTTGAATTACCATTGCACGCACCATGGCAACGGTCATAACATGATACGTCAAATGCCGTTAATTTTATAAAGTATTTATAAATTTCCTAATTTTTTTCGATATAGTATGTTATCCTTGAGAGATAGACATATGCCATCGCGGACTTTTTTATAGTCCTATATTAGATACACAATTCCACTATACATCACTTTGTTATATCGCAAAGGGTTTAGGCAGCGTTTTCGTTAAAAGCTACCAGACGGCTTATTTTTTATCGACACCTCCAACAAATATCATTATATTTTAACCAATTTATACAAAAACTTGACAAATTATATATTTAAACCTTCCTGGACAATCATTCTATCCATTGGTGAAATGCATGAAAATCGGTGCAGTAGATTTTGAGTTTATCGCGAACAGACAGACAGACAGACAGACGCGGCGGAGGACTTTGTTTTATAATATGTATGGATTATAGTATATGAATTATACATATAACAAAAATATTTCCACACGTTTGGCGCAGTTTGTAGTGTACTTGCTGTGCTAGGGATCGCGGGTTCGAGTCCCGCTGGGGATGTTGTAGTATTTAGAATTTTTGTCTGTCTATCTCTCTGTCTGTGACCGTATCATGAGAAAACTACTGGTCGGATTTTGATAAAATTTGATAATATTATGATGATAACTGATCTTATTACTATAGGAAAATTTCTCATCTCTGAAAAATTATATTCCTTCCTATTTATACATACCTAATACCTATAGATGTCTTCAACCCCTTTAAACGTCCCACAACTGGGCAAGGGCCTCCCTTTAATAGGGCCATCAGGCCATAGTCCACCACGCTTGCCAATTTCGGGTTGGCGGACTTCACGCGACTTTCGAAAAATTGCTATTATACTTTTACCTTGATACATTAAATTTATAATGTTCTCCTACCAATTGCGACCATGGCGGCCGATCTCATTGACACTACCAAACGCGCAGGAGATATTATAGTGCACGAGTATACGCGCAGACACAAGTACACTCTCTATTCCTATCACTCTCATACTCCGGTGGGACGACACGAGACACGACCAGTGAGAGCTAAGGCGCAGGACCGACGGCTTTACGTGCTTTCCGAGGCACGGGGGTGACACACCGCCAACTTGCCAGCTCCGGGCTGTTACTAAGACTCACTAAGCAGAAAGACTCAATAATTAAACTTGGCCCGACCCGGGTCTCAAACCCAGGACCTCTCGATGTATGGCCATACATGCTAGCCACTACACCAACGAGGTAGTTGGCAACATTAAATTTATGACATCTAAAAAAATATAAAATTTATTATTAGTCCGTCCTTCCATAAATCATCCTGTATACAGCCCCATAATAAAGCCTTCGACTTTTATAGCGGTTACGTGAGACAGAGTACAGGTTCACTTCTCGGTTGATAATATTTATGACTTATATGTAATGTTAAATTATATAGCAATGAATCTTCTATATATTGTGTGCTTTTGTTGTAAGGGCGTGAACAAAACTAAGTTTCTAAACTTCATTTCATTGACGTTTTCATGACGACACGTTTGGTTCAGTTGGTAGTGACCCTACTTTCTGCGCCAGCGATCGTGGACTTGAGTCCCGCTGGGGGCATTCATTTGTTGTGCACGAATGTTTGTACTCCAGTCATGGGTGTTTATATTTATAATATGTATGTATTTAAAATGTATATGTGTAGTATATCAACTATCTGGTATCCGCAACACAAGCACGTTACGTAGCTTACTGCGGAACTAGATGGCGCTGTTGTAATAATGTCCCAACATATTTATTTATTTATAAACTGATTTTGATAAAAATTACTAATTGTTATAGGTACGGTTTTTTAGTAACAATTCTTTATTGTATTAAACAATGCTTGTCACGAGCCTTCCTTCAATACAGGGAAGAAGCCATAGTCGACTTTAGCCAAGTGCGAGTTGGCGGACTTCATACATCTTTCGAAAACTTGTTAGATTGTTTATATTTTTGTTTTTTTGAACGTTTCTTTTTTTACTTTTCTGTTACTTTGCTAATGGATGGTGTGTACCGAAATTTCAATAATATTGAGTAACTAGAGACTTCAATTACCACTGCTACTACTACTACATGCAGTAACTAAACTTGACCCTATCCGGGACTCGAAACCTGGGCCTCCGGGTGTTTGACCGTACATGCTAGAGGCGGTCAAGTTACAGTTAGTAAGTGACTGTTACAGTTTCGTGTACATTATTCAACGATTAAATATTTTTCTCGCAGGAAAAAGTATTCCAGATGTTCCAAAATCGGTCCTGTGACTTCCTTATGATGCCGTCACAGACGGAAAAAATTCAAAAAAATGTTGATTCAGCCTCTATCAATAATAATAATGACTTTCCAATATTCCAAAAAATATTTAATGCACAATCCCGACTCATTTAGATTTTATTATCTAATATATATAATATAATTATATAACCCTTAATAAAAAAAAACTTTTTTTTTTGAGTAATTTCAAAACTGGTCACGGCTTTTAGGTAGGTGGGTTCTGTAGATTTCCAAAATCAAGTCCTTTTTTATAAAGAGGGGGAAAATGGGGGTTTTGCGGTGGGGAATTATTTCCCATTATCCGGTATTTCAAAGCAAAATATAATTAAGTGGGAAATTGTTTCCCAGTATCTGGTATTTCAATGCAAAATATAATTAAGTGGAAAATTCAGCAAAAAGCAAAAAGCATTCAGAGAACAACTCTAGTTTACACGAATATTGTGTAATTATGCACTTACCAGATTTTTTTTTTTCAAAAACTTTCAGACAAAATGTTTTAAATAAATAAAATTTAAAAAATCGGTAGGATTATTTTGTTCTTGAGATTGGTACTGATTAGAGTTACCAATAAAGAAATAAAACAGACATTTTACGGTAGTGTCAAGTGGGAAATAATTTCCCAATATTTGATTAAGGGATAAGAATCACAGTGTTTGTTATCGAACTCCTCCGAAACGGCTTAACCGATTTTAATGAAATTTTTTGTATATATTTGGTAGGTTTGAGAATAGGACGTAGGCTGTTTTTTATTCCCCTACGTGATGAGCCTTCTCTAGATTTTTATTTCTTATTTTTTTGACCAAATTGTATTTAATTTTTTTTATGATTTGGCATCAAGATAACCTTTTAACCCTAAAATTACAACTTTTTATCTTTTTTCATATTCGAAGGGCGAAGCCGCGAGTATTGCTAGTATACTTAGAATAATTATAATAAAAGCGAGTTAACAAAAGTCGTAAACCCTAAAATCTATAATACTAATTATTTCAAGAGCCTCTCCATCTTGAGAGATTTACGATCCCGGTCAAGTGTTTCCGGACGGGAAAAGCCGTTACGTTATCCGGTTAGAAAGCTTATCCGTACGTACAGACCGACGAATTTCTCTATATATAAAACATCACTATTATTACTTCTTGACGCCGAAAAAGGCTATGGATACCGTCACAGACAAACGAAAATTCTCAAAACTATAAATTCGGTCTCTGAATCAATAAAACGATTCTTTCATTAAGATTTTTCAAAAAAAAGTACAGATTAGTCTTCAGCCCTTTTTAACGTCCCACTGCTGGGGGTGGGCCTCCCTCAGTACGAGGGGGATAAGGCCATAGTCCACCGCGCTGGCCTACTGCGTGTTGGCGGACTGAGCATGTCTTACGAAAACTTGCTAGGTTTTCTCAGACATGCAGGTTTCCTCACGATGTTTTCCTTCACCGTAAGACAAATGGTGATCATGATAGAAATGATTCGCACATGAAAATATCAGAGGTGCGAGACCCGGATTTGAACCCGCATCACTCGGTTAAACAAGCGAGCGATTTACCGTTTTTTCTATATTTCAAAGAAAGTATCATCAAAATGAATTAAGGTATTATAAGTTACTAGCAAACCTGGCCGTTTTTCGCTGGGCGTAAAACAAATGAAACGGTTTTTAAAAGCGAATCATTTCTATCATGATCACTACTAATTGTCTTACGGTGCAGGAAAACATCGTAAGGAAACCTGCATGTCTGAGAGAACCTAGCAAGTTTTCGAAAGACATGCTCAGTCCGCCAACACGCATTTGGCCAGCGCGGTGGATTATGTCCTGATCCCCCTCGTACTGAGGGAGGCCCACCCCCAGCTGTGGGACGTCATAAGGGCTGAAGACAAGACAAGACAAGTGAATTAGCATATATTACAAGCCCCGTTAAAGAAAGGGAGCGTTGCTCTGTACTTTGCCTATGAATAAAATTGAAGTTTAGTCGAAATTTATTGCGCGTTTTAAACGAATGTGTTGAATTTACATTTCGTATGAACGTTTTGTTTTATTCGCCGACTTTAAAATAAAGAAGTTCGATTGTTTTTCTTTTTGTGTATGTTTGTGTACGCTGTTTATTTTATTTATTTCGTACATTAACAATCTTTATCCCTGACTAGCATTTCTCCTGGCTCCGCCCGCTTTTTAAAGGCCGAAAACCAAATTATAATATTTTTACATATTATTTTGCCATGTAATGTTATATAGCCTATAGCCTTCCCCGATAAATGGACTATCCAAAACTAATAGTAGATTAGTAGCCAAGGGCTGTAAGGCATCAATTGCAGCCCGAGATATTTAGGCGCACGAGCGCAGCGAGGGCGCCTATAGTTCGAGGGTGCAATTGATGCTTACACCCGAGCTAACTATTCTGCTTTACATCTCGATTGTGAGGTAAGTAGAAAAAAACCGGCATTACAAGAATAATTTTTTTTTCAAGATCGTAATTGAGCTTCGCCGTTAATGATGACTATTATACTCACACGAAGACAAAGCGGAATAGCAAAGCGACCTCTTTGGTCAGCCCAATGGCTGAATGCATGATGTCTTTTGCCAGTATGATGGTTAGATGTACGCGAACTTTTTGAAAGAAAGAAGTGTTTTTTTTAATTACTTACCGCCCTAGGGCTTTTCTAGCTACATTATTACCCTAGAGCGCTAATTAGTACAAGCCCCATTTGGAGGTAATACGAATCTACTTACCGAACATGAGAGATGTAAAAGAATTTTACAATTCGAACCAGTAGTTTCTGAGATAAGCGCGTTTAAACAAACATACAAACTCTTTTACTTTGTATTAGTGTTTTGTAGTGTCTCTACTTGCTGTGGCAGCGGTCGCAGGTTTGAGTCCCGCTGGGGGCATTCATTTGTTGAGCACAAATGTTAGTACTCCAGTCATGGGTGTTTATATTTATAATATGTATGTCTATAAAGTTATATTGAAATTAAATAATTGATAAAAAAAACTTAACAAAGTTATCAACTTCATTTTATTTACAAACCAGACGGTGTAATTATCGAATGATATAATAATAACGTCATCACGTGGACTATACATTACACACTGTATAGCCATCATACAAACACTATACATAAATAATAAAAATCTCACGTTACGGACGTTTTGTCCCGGTTAGGGTACCCCTCCGCATCGTCCCATAAGGAACTTCGTTCCAAAACTATTCTATAATTTTTGTCTGTCTGTCTGTGACCGTATCACACGAAACCCACTGGATTAATTTTGATGAAATTTGGTATGATGATAGCTGGACATCCAGGTCATTTAGGATACTTTTTACTGCGAGAAAACATCTCGCTTTTGAGACATGTATATCAACATTTACTACGGAAAAATGTTACTTAAATTACAGGTTTTAAATTAACTTTTTGAAATTTATAACGCACCTAAGGACGAATCCGAGAGAGGGTAACCCTCTAGTGTTAATTAAAAAATAATGAATGTTATTAAAAAATTAGTAACGATAAATAATAATATGTATATAATTTATGGTAATTACTCTTTTAGATCAGATGGTCAAAGAGACCATACCTACTTACAATTTTTAACCCGTGATAACACGCAATTACTCCTAAATAAAATATAGGAACCGATGGAACAGAGCGTATAGATGAAGCTATAGTTGTTATACCAACCTTTTCGTTGCATTTCATTGTAGGTTTCATCAGATACGGCATTCCAGGCATCGGAAACATTGATGGCATCATGGCTGGTGCGAATATCACTTTGACAGCTTGATTCTGACAGCCGCAGGCTTTTGACAGTTCACCACCACACTGATTTGACAGTTCACCACCACACTGATTTGAGAGTTCACCACTGGCACAGGATTTTGACAGTCCACTGGCACAGGATTTTGACAGTCCACTAGCACAAGATTTTGATAGTCCGCTGGCACAAAATTTTGACAGGTCACCCGCACAAGAAGTCGAATTGGTGCAAGACGTCGAAACTCGGCCGCAAGATTTTGACAGTACATCCACACAGTCTGACAATTCACTTACACAGACTTTTGATAGTCCAGTCGAACAGGGTTTCGATTGTTCGTTGACACACGATTTTGAAAGCCCACCAGCGCAGGTTTTCGTTTTTAAATGGTCACTAGAACATTGTTTTGATTCTCCAACTTTAACAGTATCTTCGCATCCGTGATGACAGCAATGATGACAATATTTGACAGTATTTTGACAGTAATTCTGACATTCATCACTTTGTATTGACGTGTTTATCATTTCAGTTCCACCATTGTTATTGTTTCTATACAATTTTGGTTTCTTTTGAAATTCCTTGGGGATCTCTAAAAGAGGGGCTTTTCTTTTCAGATCTACTGGAGTTTCTAGTAAATATTTGGGCTTGTCGTTTTCTTTAGTATTCGAGGTTTTGACAAAAGGATGGACTAACAGCGTTTTTGTTGACTTATTAGTATTTATAGTCCCGGCCCCGAGGGGCTCGTCGATTGTTGATGAATCCAATTTGATTGTTTTCGTACACTTTTCTCAATAATTTTCTAAAAAACTAATTAATTTTTAAATTGATAAATAGGCTCAATAATATAACTGTGATTATATTAAACGTTTAAACGAGCACTATTTAAAAAAATATTACAAGTGTCAAATTCTACGTTAACTGTCAAAATATAAACTTGACCTCTGTGACCTCACTAAAGTTTTTGTTTGTAAACAAACAAATAAATCGAAAAACACGCGAAAATCATGAAAAATCACTGAAAATCAAACGAAAACACTTAAAATGCACTTAAATTCACTTTAGCATGATGTTTTTTGGAGAAGTTTATAGAAAATTTTGATTATTTTTCATAATTTGCCATCGATGTAGAGCGACACGTGTTGACGAGACGACGTCTTACAGAAGACTACTGAAAAGTTAAAGGAGGGCGAGAAGGCGTGGCTTCCGGTGGGAGGGGCTAGACCCCGCCCACTAAATCTAGGTTTTAAATTATTTCTCAGTCTAGACATTGACAAGATGGCGTTAGATTTTTCACACGTTTCGTTTTGTTTCGAATATGAATCGTCAAACCTATATAAGTCTGGGCCTTCGCTGGAATTAAGTTAAAATAAATTAAACGGTTTTTATTTACATTTAGTAATTTACAAATTACAAAATTCAATTTTATTTCTCATTCTAAATTTATTATTTATTTAGTATAATATTAGTATTATTTTGTTCTATAATTTCATTAAAAAAATATTTTTTTTTTATTAAAAGTTAAAATACCTAGTTTTCCAAATTTTTCTCTTTAAAAGTAATTTCACTAATACTATTCCACATTCATTGTGAATGTTAATTCACAACAAAAAAAAATGTGTATCCAACTGTCTGTTTGTAGTCTAAGAACTGCTGAATCTAATTTTAATAGAAATCTTAAATAGAATAAAATTATCAAATGACTTATTAAATTTATAATATAAAAATAAGATTAGTAAATACTAAATTAAAAAAAAATAATTTAATACCTATAAAATTAAGCGATAAATGTGTTGGTTCGTTAACACAGCGCCATCTAGTTCCGTGGTAAGCTCGAGGCTTGTGTTACGGATACCAGATAGTTGCTACACATATACAACTTTAAATACATACATATTATAAATATAAACATCCATGACTGGAGTACAAACATTCGTACTCGACAAATGAATGCCCCCAGCGGGACTCGAACCCGCGACCGCTGGCGCAGAAAGTACAAACTGAACCAAACGTGTCAAAAAAGGCAAACAGAGCCGGGTTCAACCACTAGTAGAGTAAGAATTAAGGATAAAATCGAAGATAAGTCTTTTCAAACAGAGGGTGCGGAGTTTAAAAATTCTTGAAACAATCGTCTTGTTAGAATACTGTTGATTTTTCCTGAAGGCAGATTGTCATTAGAATATTAATGAATGCCAGCTTTAGATCTTGAGTTTTGTATTTAAACTAGCGACGGACCCTCGCTTCGCTCGGGTTCGTCCGTAGGTACCCTCTTTAGTATAAAATTTTTACAAATTTTGAAAGTCTTACTTATTTATATCTATGCAAAAGCCTAAAAAATAAGTTTCAAACTTCTAGCTTTAAAAATGACGTAATTTCCATACAAACTTTCATCCCCTATTTCAGCCCTTTACAGGCCTTTCTTTGCCCTGAAAAGTATCCTGTGTCCTTTCTCAGGCTCTAGACTATCTGTGTACCAAATTTCATTTAAATCGGTTCAATAGTTTTCGCGGGAAAGTGCAACAGACAGACAGATAGAGTTACTTTCGCATTTATAATATTAGTAAGGACTTGCGACTCACCGTCACTTCGCTCGGGCTCATCCCTCTATATTACTCAGAGAAGAAATATCTTCCAGCAGTAAAAAGTGTCCTATATCCTGACCCGGATAACCAGCAGCAAAATCTAGATTCAACGCCATCTAGCATTTCAATAATGAAATTTTCGAAACTTCATTGTATGCAGTAATTTTTAAAAGTTGATAATGCCAGCCAAGCAATAAATATAGGTAGTTATCATATTGATTCATTGATTGGCAGTGGTAGCCCAGCGGTAACGCGTTGCTCGTATAACCGAGTGATGCGGGTTCAATTCCGAGTCTCGCACCTCTGATATTTTCATGTGCGAATCATTTCTATCATGATTACCACTTGTCTTACGGTGAAGGAAAACATCGTGAGGAAACCTGCATTTCTGAGAAAACCTAGCAAGGGAGGCCCGTGCCCAGCAGTGGGACGTTAAAAAGGGCTGATGATGATGATCATATAGATTCAATTCTATCGTAATGATCTCTGATACTTATTTAATGGCTAGACGAGCGAAGTCGCGGGTAAAAGCTAGTAATAATATATTTAAACTAAACATACTTTTGACTATTTCAGTGAATGCCAATCAAAACTATTAAAAAAACTCAGTCGGTCAGTCGGCACCTACCTATAACTTCCACTAACCACTGGACGAATTTCGATGACATTTGGTATGATGATAGCTGGTTATCCGTCAACACATAGAGTACCATGGAGATTAGAGACCAGGAGGACCATCGCCCTAGAATGTAGTGTCTCAGAAATATTGTCAAACTAAGGAGGCGCTGCGATCGCTATGTTGTCTCAATGCCTAACTTCACGTTGTCACAATAGTGACAATACTCATAAACAGCTAACTTCCCAAATACTACTTGCCGACGACAGCGCGTTATAAATTCTACAAATTTTCATAGACAGGCGGGTAATGCTTTAGTATGAAGCGATGGTTCTCCTGGTCTCTAACCTCCATGTAGAGTACTTTGAGTTTACATTTTAAACCCGAGCAGAGCGAGAGTGAATTCCTAGTTTATCTTTATAGATGTATAGAAGGATTTCCTTGCCCTGGACAAAATCTTAATAGAGAGTTAGTGGAAGTCATTGAACCTCACGTTAATTGGGCATGTTAATTATACCTTAATTCTGTTTAAACTATGTCTTTTCTGTATTTAAATCTTACGACACGACTACGACTATTTATACTTTATTCAAATAGACTTACAAGCACTATTAAATCGTCACTTTTTACATTATCTCTAATATATAAAAATCTCGTGCCAAAGTGTTAGTTATCGAACTCCTGCGAAAAGACTTGACCGATTTTTAAGATTTTTTTTGTGTATATTTGGTGAATTCGAGAATAGGTCGTAGGCTATTTTTATTCCCCTAAGTGATAAAGGTGGCCCTCTCCAGATGTTTATTTTTTATTTTTAGATAAAGACTTTAATTTTTTAATTTTTTATGATTATTACCACATATCTTTATTTTTAATAGCGATTAGAACGCGGGCAGAGCCGCGGAAATTACTAGGTAAAATATAGAATTTAAAATTAATGTCAGTATATCTGTGAGGAAGCTACCACCAGATAGATCGTGATTAGCCTTTTTTAACCTTAGACCTTTTTACTATATATAAGAATTTTTGAACTTATTAAGTAATTATAGTGTTGTTCCATAAATGAAAACATTAGTACTACATATTCAGAGTTTTTATCATTTATTTCAGTCTCGTTCTTTATACTTACTCCGCTCTGAAGTAATTGAATGATGAATTTGATTTAGCCTATATTTATTACTACTCAGCTAATATTTACTATTTCGCCTATAAAATTACTCACGTAATTGGGTATGTTACGAAAAAGAAGAATTCAACAAATCTCACAGGTTATTGCAAACAATAAAAAAAAATGAGCTTAAAAAAAGAAAAGTCAAAATTCTTGTAGTTTTAAAACAGCTATAATAACTTAATGAAAAAACTAATTCAAAAAGTCGTAAGCGTATCGTGAGGTATAAACATCGTGTTACGGTCCGGCGCTCGGGGCACAAATGACCCCCGAGTGTATGCCCCAATCTATGTTTATGGTAGACTTTAGGGTGTCTCTGGACAACCCTTCAATTATATATAATAATCCCATATTTTTGTTTCCAGCCAGTCTTCTATACATATAATAAAATTCTGAATGGAATCTGTACATAAAATATTTTTTAAATTGTTATTATCATCGATACAAAGACCGAATCTATAGTTTTTTAGAATGTTTGTCTGTCTGTCTGTGACCGCATCACGGTCAAAAACCACAGGAGAAATTTTGATGCAATTTGGCAGATGATACTGGTGATTTGGGTCAACGAATAGGATAAAAAATCTCATCATTTTTGATCAGCCACCTTGAGGGAAGCCAGTTGCCAAGCTGGTCTAATTTGTGCACTCATTCAGATGAATCTTAGATGTAAATCTAAGTTTAAATCTAAGTTTAAACAGTGTCAAAACATTTCTAGTTTATATATAATAATATTATTAACTAGCAATTCCCGCGGCTACGCTCGCGCATTGTAATGAAAATTAAGGATTATAAGATTTTTTTTGATGCCAAATCATAAAAAAATGAAAAATAAAAGTTTAGTATACAATTAATAAAAGATGAAATATCTGGAGAGGGCCACCGTTATCACTGAGGGGAATAAAAGATAGCCTACGTCGTAGAATAGGTCGTAGGCCCTACGACCTATTCTCATTCAAATAATTTTTCAAATTTCATATTCAAATAATTCAAATAATAAACAAAAAAATTCATAAAAATCGGTCAAGCCGTTTCGAAGGAGTTCGATAACAAACACTGTGACACGAGATTTTTATATATTAGATAACTTTAGATGTTAATATACAACGTGGACAACGTATAAATGAAACTACTTACTACAGAGAGAGTCTCTCCCGAGACCATGATTGCTGTAAAGCATTCGAAACGTCGGGAACTAAAAATCAAAATAAATCCGCGACAAAATCCGAAAAGGTAGTTTCATTTATAATGTCGAATATTCGCGTAAAGTTAAGAAAGTATTATTGAACATCGTATTCGTATTTCTAATTTTTAACGATTATTTCTCAGAAATTAGGTAACTTCTCGCAAAAAAACCAAACTAAAAAATAGAAAATAAATTTTAATGAATGTAAATTAATTATTTGATTTTAAAAAAAGCGTGGGGTGCATGGTGTCAATAGCTATAAATATTTTATTGACAGATATGAGTAGAGTGATTATCATTTTGATAATATCTTAAAAAGCACCCCACGCTTTTTTTAAAATCAAATAATTAATTTAAATTCATTAAAATATTTTTTCTATTTTTTAGTTTTGTTTTCTATAAAAAGCGTGTTTTTAGTTTTTTAGTAATATAGTTTACTATTATTTATTTTTTACTTTTTAGTTTGGTTTATTTATAAAAGCGTGATTTTTTAGGTTTTTTAAACTATTATTTGTTTTGTAGCAAAAATCATATTTTGCAAATTGAATAATGGAATAATTTTATCAAATTAGTGTATTGTCATCGGTCCTCGATAAATCTACAAAGTTTGAACTAAATCTGGCCGTTTAAAATGGGCCCAATCGCGCCCAAAGAAGTCGGTTACAAACATACAAACATACAAACATGCAGGTGAAGCTAATAAAAAGCGTGTAAAAAACGTATTTGTTGATCCGAAAAACCAGCTATAATCATACCATATTTCATCAAAATTTGTCCAAGGGTTTTCTCGTAATGCAGTCACAATAGACAAAAATTAGAACACTATACATAGATTCGGCCTCTGTATCGTTAATAATGGCTTTTTCAATAAGTTTTACCAAAAAATATTCAATATACAGATTTGACTAAGTTAGAATTTAATTATATTATTATACTGGCAATTCCCGTGGCTTTGCTCGCGTTCTAATCACTATTAAATAGGAATTGGTGGAAGAAAATTCTTCAGATTTTTCAAACAATTCTTCGCTTCTTGTAAGAGCTATTAGCTAAACAGTAGGCAAGACGGTGCGCGTAGGTTCGACGATTGCATCAAGTGAAGCGGCGCTTGCATTTTATTCTCGCATCCGTATTATTTTACGATTACTCCTAAGATATTCGTCAAAATAAATTAAAATACTTGACAAATTATATACTAAAACCTTCCTCGAGAACCACTCTTTCCATTGGTGAGAACAGCATGAACATCGGTGTAGTTTTTGAGTTTTACGCGAACAGACAGACGCGGCAGAGGACTTTGTTATATGAATTCATTAGTAAAACCGGTATCTTATGTGTTGCTCGAAGTTAAATTCTATCTATACGAGTTCTTTTTATCTAAACATTCCATAAGCATATCTGAAATGAGTTACCTACGAGTGACCTTGACACAAACCTTAATAACATTATTCTTTCATTCATCGAATTATAGAAGACTTTCGATGACTAGAATCTAGATATTTCAGTAAAAGATATCCGTTACTAGAGCTGCGCCAGCGCCAGAAGTATACGTACCTACTGATAATTACTTTGCCAGCACCTAGTGAAAGTCAACCATTGCCATCTATACTAATATTATAAAGAAGTAAAGTTTGGGTGTTTGTATATTTGTTAAATCGTAAGGTTAATATCGGGATCTACTGAACCGATTTTAAAAATTCTTTCACCAATAGAAAGCCACATTATTGCTGAGTGTCATAGGTTATATAAAAAACCGAAAAATAAAAAGGCTTTTACGTGGTAGTCCGTTTTGCAAAGTGAATCGGAGAAAAAACGGTCGTATGAAAGCGTTTCTTACGCGATTATAATATATGGAAATTACGTCATTTTTAAACTATACTAAAGAGGTTACACCCGAGCGAAGCGAGGGTGAGTCGCTAGTATTTACTAAAGAGTAAAGTCTGAAGCTTATTTATTCGCAGAATACTAACGTTATAACAATACAATAAATTGTTTTTATTAATATATATAGATTTATATATTTTTTATTTTTTTTTAATTCACCATTGACTAAATAAACACAAAACTAAAAGTTTCAAAAGCCGACATAATTTTAGAATTCAAAGCCATTGTTGTCAGTGAGAGCTATAAATTCCCAACTTACGATATCTGAGGGAGAGTCACTGATACGAACAACCCGTCTGCTTCTGATGTTCTTTGATTTAGACGAGGGTTATTTGATATAGCTTTGGATACGGGCTTTGTTTGTTTTGCTTCTAGTTATACCTACATATATTTGACACGTTTGACTTAGTTGGTAGTGACCCTACTTTCTGCGCCAGCGGTCGCGGGTTCGAGTCCCGCTGGGGGCATTTGTATTATATGTATAAAAATCTTATATAATATATACATAGTATTATGTTATGTGTGATACATACTTACCAGTAAATCCCGGGGGAATAAAAATTAGCTTACGACCTATTCTCAGACCTAACCAAATATACACAAAAAAAATAATAAAAATTGGTCAAGCCGTTTCAGAGGAGTTTGATAACAAACTCTGAGACACGAGATTTTTATATATTTGAATTATAATATGTATGTATTTAAAGTTATATATATTGTGTAATGTATCAACTATCTGGTGTCCGTAACACAAGCCTCGTAGCTTACCATGGAACTAGATGGCACTGTTGTAATATTAATATATATTTATTTATTTTTAATATTATTTATTGTGATGAATAACATATTTATTTAAAATTTATATAATGTTTATAAAAACACCTTCGCAAATAATGCATTAATTTAGAACAAATATAATTACCATAAAAAAAGTTATAGTGAATCAACTTTAGAAGATAGACATAATATTATACTGCCGCAAAGTTGTGTCTGAGAGAACCTAGCAAGTTGTCGTAAGACATGCTCAGTCCGCCAACACGCAGTAGGCCAGCGCGGGGGACTATGACCTGATCCCCCTCGTACTGAGGGAGGCCCATCCCCAGCAGTGGGACGTAAAAAAAGGTCGAATACCCATCTTTTGTCTTCCATTTTTAATCGATTTTAAATTTAACACAACTTTAAAACAAATTTATACATATAACGCCATCTATTGACATTTATTTTAACTTACTATACTTTATTCGTAATAAGACCCCTTAGTTCCAGGCGTCTTTTCAGAACAAGCAAATGTAGTTTAAGCTTACGTCAATAGATGGCGTTATTTTTATATTTTCAACGATATGTTTTAAAGTAGGTGCATTTTGATTTAAAAACTAGATTTTTCTATTAAAAATCAAACAATTTCTTCTTTCCAAATAAAATTTTTTCAGTTAAGATCGGTTATTAGGTTAAGAACCGAGTGTTAATTTGTATGGTGGTGGTGCTTATTTCTAGATGGCGTTCTAGAGGCGTTGACCTCATAATATATCAAATACTTTTATTAAAACTAAATACAAAAAGAATTTATAGAACACTGTTCTTCAAATTATATATTATTATACAAGTCCCTGTAAAAATGTAACGAATGGCGATACCAAGTCTTTTGTCGACCACTGAAATTCACATCAAAATGGATACAGCCGCCTCAGAAACAAGCCGAATCATTTTTTTTCTTAAACCGTATAAAATTACAACAGACAATTGAAATTACAAACAGACACTTCAAATCTTATTTATCTATATATCTAACATGACCTTGTCTTACGGTGAAGGAAAACATCGTGAGGAAACCTGCATGTCTGAGAGGACCTAGCAAGTTGTCACTACCACAATTTGGCTAGCTTGGAAGACTATGGCCTGATCCCGTATTGAGAGGCCCACCCCCAGCAGTGGGACGTTAAAATACTTATATTTACTTTCTAAAGTGGTAGTGCCATGCTTGTTACCTTTGGGTAGCAGCCGAATGGGCCGGCACGCCCCGTATAGTACCACTCTCTCACAGGAGACTGGCGTGAAGTGGCAGCTATGCTGTCGCGTTTCGTCCGGTAAGTGAGAGTCCGGGAGGCCCACTCCCCATACCTCCTCCCGTCCTTCTCTCTCCTCCCGTCCTTCTCGCCTCCCTCCCTCCCTTTCCTGAAAGGCCGGCAACGCATCTGCAAGCCCTGTGGTGTTGCAGATGTCCATGGGCGGAGGTGATCACTTACCATCAGGTGAGCCTCCTGCCCGTTTGCCCCCTTTGTCCCATAAAAAAAAAAAAAAAATCTTTAATATAAGTAAGAAGCAATGAAACAAAACAGTTTAAATAACTTATTTATTTAGCACAGAATATATAATAATTAAATATAAACTTACAACATTTAATCAGTAGTTAGTTCATAGGCTGCTTTTTCTTAAGCTGTATTTAATTAATAACCCATGGAGATTAAAGACCAGGAGGACCATTGCCCTAGAATGTAGTGTCTCAGAAATATTGTCAAACTAAGGAGGCGCTGCGATCGCTATGTTGTCTCAATGCCTAACTTCACGTTGTCACAATAGTGACAATACTCATAAACAGCTAACTTCACAAATACTACTTATCGTCGACAGCGTGTTATAAATTCTACAAATTTTCAGAGACAGGCTGGTAATGCTTTAGTATGAAGCGATGGTTCTCCTGGTCTCTAACCTCCATGTAATAACCATTCATAACGTGTCATTCAATTTCACAATTTGACAATTTTACTCTGTTTTATTATAATCTACCGGATAAATAATGCGTTAAATTGTAAGCATTAAGTTACAGGCTACAATTTTTGACAGTTTATAATCTAACGGCATAGATTACAATCTAACGGTTTTTACTTTACGCTGACATAATATATAAATAATACATCAGATGAGCTTGGCTTTTAGGGTTCCGTACTCGAACCTACTACGAGTACTACGCTTCTGCTATACATCCGCTCGTTATATGACTGTATCTCATAAACAATAATATTATCTATATTAAATGGCGAATTCCCAAATGGCCATGAAAATTAAAAAAATTAAAAAATAATAAATGAGTAAGAAAAGAAACAAAGATGGCGAATTTCAAAATGGCCGACAATCAAAAAATATCCGATTAAGCTGATATTAAGCTTGCGTTTATAAAAATAAAGAACTTCGTTCATTTACAAAAATATTTAATACTTATAAGTCCGACTCGCACTTGACTTTTTATGTACGCTCTAATCTCTGAAACTACTATATTAATAATAAGTCTCTCCCGTGACCATGATTACTGTAAAGCATCCGAAACGTCGGGAACCAAAAAGTTAAATACTCTATCTCACTCTCACTCTTTCTCTCTCTCTCTCTCGTCTTTAAAAACTAAAAAAAGACAGCACAGATATAAAATATTTATTCATTAGCCAAAGCAGCGAACTTATTAGCAATCTTTGTGTTTTCGTCTTCGTCTGTTTCGTCTGACGAACTTTCGTCGGATTCGGACCTCTCATTGCCAGAGTCGGAGGGAGTCAGCACTTCCTCGCTTTCTTTCAGAGCTTGAACCCATTTCACGTATTTTATTTCGTCGCATTTTTCGAATTTTTCTGAAAAAATAAACAATCATTTTATAAACAACTTTAGTCAGCCGCCTTTATGCGAATTTTTATCAAAATCTGTTCAGTGGTTTGTACGTAATGTGGTCACAGACAAACAGACAGACAAAAATTCAAACAATTATAGATTCGGCCTCTGTATCGATAATAATGACGATTTCAATAAGATATCCCAAAAATATGCAATTTACTCAGTTAGATTTTTATTATATTTCCATTGTACATACCTCTTTCTTCTGTAAAGTTGGGAGGTCGAAGCCATAGACAAATCTTTCCGTCCAACGCCATTCTCAATAAGCTGTTAGCCGCTCTGTAAGTATCTAATCTGTGGAAAAACAATAATATTATATATACAGATGAAAAAATTGAAGTGTCTGTTTGTAATGACTATAACAATTTTCACTAAATGCATTTGAAATTGTACACGGTACTTATAAGAAAAGCGAATTTTTCTTAATTTTTGTGTATGCCTGATTATATTCTGGTTAATCTCCGAAATAGGTAGACTTATTTCAACGGGAATTTCACTAACAGATCGTTGATGTTATAAAGAAATCCTTGGCCACTTTTACATTTGACAAAATAAGTATTAGGGTTCCAAAAAAATCACCACTACAAAAATTATCGATTTGCAAAAATAAACTTGACCTACCTAAAATAATCTACAAAAATCTTACCAAGAAAGAAACAACATATAAATAAATAAAAAAATCAATGAAACAAAATTTACCTATAAAAATAAAACTTACCTGTAAAACAAAATTTACCTACAAAACATAACTTACCTAGCAGATTTAGCGGTGAGATAGCCACGTTTCATTGCCCACCCGTCGCATATGTCTCTCGGAGACCATGTGTCATCGTTCTCTGGATGATCAATGCGTAAGAGACGAGGTAGATCGAGTCGCTCTGCCAGATACCTATTAAAAATTATTATTTTGTTTAAAACTATAGGTTAGGAACATTCTTACATATCAGTAAGCGGTTCATTATTCCCGTACTAAATAAATAAACATTACAGAATTTTTTGATTTATATTTCATCCCCAACGAAACAAAAAATTCTCATCAAGTGCGAGTCGGACTCACGGTTGCCAAATTTCGTAATTCTAGGTCAACGAGAACTATCATATAGGTTTTCGATCTAAAACCTATAGGGTACTCCCGCTTGACCTAGAATTGTATTTTTTTTAAAGTAAGGTCTTACAGCACAAGTAAAGGAAAAATTCCGAGAAATAAAAAGTTAAAAATTAAAGATAATCTTGGTACTTTCAAATTTTCGCGAATATTTAAATTAGCCCATATCTTTTTATCGTGTTGACTCATGAACTTGATTTTTATACACCTAATAGGGACTATAGACCTCAGTATCTAGTATAAATTTCAACTTGCCACCCGTTCCTGAGAAAATATGTGGTGACACACGGACAGACAGACAGACGGACAAGAAAGTAATCTTAAAAGGATCCCTTTTCAACCCTCAAAAGAATCATTTAAATCGACCCAGCTATTTTTTTGAGTTTTAGCGACGTTAACGAACGGCAATTCATTTTAATATTTATAAATAATCTAATCATTTGATAAAAAATATGTAAAGTATAAATAGAAGTAAGTGAAAATAATAACACTACCGATAAATTTCCTCACTCACTAACTCACTTTTTTAAACTGTAAGAACCCTGAGAAAAAGATTTACATGTGAATCTCTATAACAACTCACCTTATAGTAGAATATGGTTCGCGTAGCTGCGCTATGGGGTAAGATCCCATGAGGATTTGTATGGAACGAGGGACTTTTGATGGGAAAACTAAACCGGGACAGTCACATAGACGTACCTGAATAAAAAACGAAAAACAAAAAGTTAAAATATATGGCAAAACCCTGTGTTTAATCAGTTAATCAAACTTATTTTTCTGATTTACTTTTAAATACTAAGAATACTAGTATAAATAAATGAAATGTAACTAATTTTCTAATATATACCAATTATATAAAAATTACCCAAAACAAAACTTACCTGAAGCAAAATTTACCTTACCTAAGAAACAAAACTTACCTGTGGAGTAAGGAATATCGTTTGGAAGTGTTTCGTGTGTCCCGGCGTCCGGGATACGGAAACCACTTTCTTTCCCATTATAGCGTTCATCAATGAAGACTTGCCCACATTCGGTTGTCCCACACAACCAATGGTTAGGATACCATTTTTGTATTTTTCGTGTGTATAATACGTTGTATCCGCTTTTTCTAGTATCGTCTCACCTTAAATGTGAATTGTTAGGCAAAAAATTTAAAATAAAATTGCAGCGTCTGTTTGTAATGACAAAAACAGCTTTTTACTAAATGTATATATGACAGGTAAAGGTTTAAAATTTTTTGTCTATCAGTTTGTTCCGTCTCATCTCCGAAAACAGACTGATGTTGATGGAATTTCACTGAAGTACACAGATAGCTGTTATAAGAAATAATTACTTTTATTTGAAAAGAATAAGCGTTTTGCACAAAAAAAATCCATGTAATTATGAACAGGAGCGGTTAAAAATTAAAAAAAACAACTCACCAACTTCCGTTTCATCATCGTCAAACTCCACATCCGTTTCCTCTTTAATCTTCCTCTCCCAGGAAGTCAAATCAACTTCGCTATTCACTATATCTTTGCACGCTTCTAATATCTTCGTTGCTCCTTCCGCACACATTCTTTGACGGCCTTTACGGCGTCTGACTTGAAGTCCTATACGAAGAAGAAATTACCAAAATATGATACATGGAAAAACCATAGTCTTTTATAGATTTACGCGAAATGTTTTACATTTTCAATTCATTTAAGGTTGGCTAAATGATATAATATTAGTTTGTTAAGTTGGCATTATCTGTTCCTTTTTCTATTTTGTTGTCTATGGAAATTATTAGTTCCTAGTTCTTACTTCGTGGTTGTAAGTTGTAAAAATTTGTATTTTGTAGCGAGTTAGAGAATTAAAGCTTATAAATCGAATTACAGTTATTTATTTAAAATCATAACAAAAATCTATATTTTCGGTTTTTTCGTTGATTTATTTTGATTTTTATTCTTTAATGCCACCATGATTGGTGTAAAGTATTCGAAACGGGAACTAAAAATCAAATTAAATTGGGAGAAAAAATCTGTCAATTTTAACTACAAGCCTTATCTTTATTATATGTAATTACTTGATAAACAAAAATGGCTGGACTGATTTAGATAGAATTTTGGCTTCAAAGAGTGCTAGTTTAAATGAGGCATGCACAAGATTAGACTTTAAAGTAAAATACAATGTAAACTCCATGTAACGTAACTCAATTTAACGACAAACTCCCTAAAGCGTTAAAATCACTTTTCTTTGGTTGGTTTAGCTTGTTTTCCATACAATGATACACTCTATTTAACATTACACCCACTCTCAATAACGACAACAATAAAATAATAAATAGTACTTTTTAAGTTGTCAAAATTAGCAAAATTCCGCCGTGCATTAAAGAAGCTCTGGAAGCAGCAAAATTATTGGCGAAGTACTTTCTTCATCACCAAGATGCCTCACATCACCAAGATGCCTCAATATCGCAAGATATGAATAAAATAAGTAAAAAAATACATCAAAATTACGAGTGCAGCAAAAGACGTCAGACGAAATTAGCAAACTATACGCAATAGCGTTTTAATAAGAATTGTTCTTATGTATGTAATTACTAACACTACTCTGAAGTAAGCATTTTCTTTTTCAGATTTTCATTATTGCATAGATTTTTCTTCTCTCTATTTAACGACAAATCTCTATAACGTCAAAATATGCGCGATCCCTTGAGTGTCGTTATATAGTTTACACTGTAGTTAAAAAAAAATTGCTTCAACACTCGCCTGCCTTATCACTGCTGCCACCCATCAAATTATATCCCGGGCAGGATGTGAAATACACCACCCTCAACCCCGGACATTTCGTTGTTAAGTACTCCTTCCATCCCGCTACCACTGAGGCTGGCACTAAGTCTATCTTGTTTAATACTAAAATCATGTTTTTTTTCTGATCATTCACCACATATTCGTAGAGTGAGGGTGGAAACATCATTCCCTGAAAAAATGTATAGGTAAGTTTTGGTAAAGATTAGGGTAAGTTTGGTAAAATTAGGTAAAATGTAACTTAATAGACGACATCAATTTAATTATATATTTTATAATTTTGCAATTATTATATATTTTAAAAGAAAACAGAAGCAAATATGGAATTTTCTCTATTCATTTAAGTTTTATTTATACAATTTAGCTAATAATTCAGTTTCTTCAGGGTAGAAAGTTCGGAAGTTTTTATAAGATGATACTGTTTATAATTTATATGAATACCTTCTCAGCTACAAATATACTATAAATTTTTATCTAACAATATAATTACAAGGAAATTTAGTGTTTCTTTTTTTTTTAAATTCAACTAAAAAAGGGTAATGTACTCAAATACTTTTAACATAGGTAAGTTAAGGTAAGCTTAGGTAACATAATTACTCACAGCGAATCTAACGTCTACAATGAGTAGCAAAATGTCGCACATTTCCAAAACACGCCACAACTGTCGCCACGTTTCCAAATTTAACTCAAAATACGACATTTCTTTCCAATGTTCTGAATTCTGAAGCTGCTGTATGTATTCCTAAAAAAAAGGATTACTACTAATATTATATACTAGCGTAGGTGCTCCCTGCCTAATTTAAAGTTTGTAATTTAAAAAAATGAAGGACTTTCATACAAAGTTGCGAGAGCCTTAGACCTCCTTAATCCAGCCCTGTGACAAAATCCGTTGTTAGCGGACGTCTACTATCTATAAACTACCTCCTTGCCAAATTTCATGTTTATACGTGAAGCGGTTTGTTACTTCATCATGAAGCAACGGCTGGACCGATTTGAATGAAACTTATTGCTAATTGGTTTCTAAGATTTAGGTAAACATTTGAAATTTTAAGACTTAAAATAACAGTTTTTGAAATAAATTCATTATTTCGTATTTGACTACAAAAATGTCGATTTCTCCGACAGACTTCGGCCATGGCGGCCAACCTCAATGGGACAAGCGAACTGCGCAGGAGATATTATAGTGCAGACACAAGTGCACTCTCTGTTCCTATCACTCTCATACTCCTATGGGACGACACGAGACACGAAGATAAAATTTAAATGATATACGGACAATAATGACTTAAGTACATGACGGTGCTATTAACTTTTAAGTCACGGAAACCTAAAAATTGAAAATAAAACTCAATACTTACCCTAAAATATCTCTGCTCCTGCGCATCCAACTGCGCAGGTGTCATTGAGAAATCCCACGGAGGTCGTTTCGGGAATGTTATTTCTGTGGGAAAGAAGTCCGCGGGATCGATCTCCATATCTTTCTCTGTTACGGGATTGAGAGATTTTCTGTAAAAAAAAGAAATTGAGTGTGCTTTAGACCACACGACTAAAGTAAATCTTTTTTAGCTCCATCTATATGTATATGTATATATGTATAACATATACACGTATATACATTAGAGAAAGAGAGAAAGAAAATGTGTGCTCACATCTCTCTCTCACTCTCTCTCTCTCTCTCTCGCCCCTACAGTATTATACGGAACGTAACTGTCTCTGTCTATCTTCACTAAGTAATATCTCCCTTTCAACTTCCTGTCGCCTCGCCCGATGACACTTTTCGTAACGCTCTCGTCACGCATTCACCAGCTCAAGTTCGTAAAGAACTTCTCAATATTATATACTGATACTTCATTACACATTAATTTGATAATAGATTAGGTGTCGCTATATGCTAGAAAGAGGCAAAAAATACAAAAATACTTTCACAATACTCAATCGCAAAAGCACTCTGCATCAGAAAGGTACCAGGAGCAACCCGCATGACACAACGCCCGCCGAAGTGGGCCACCTCCCACATTTCTTGGTTGCGTGACCGGCTGGATTGCCAGACGCTAATGAACACCCATCCAGACTAGATAAAGATGTTTAAAGAGTACCTTGCAATATTGCTAAGCTTAAACTTTGTAGCAGTATGAACTATGACCTCCATTGAATTTCTCATATTTTTATCAAAATTTTGAAGAACAATGACAATCATGCAAAAATATGTATAACTCATACAAATAAAAATTCTTGTCAAGTGCGAGTCGGACTCGCGCACGAAGTGTTCCGTACCATTATGTATAACAATTAAGCTAGTAGTACCCTAAATTGTATGATCCCATACAACTCAGAGGTCATTTTAATTGGCGTCAACTATGTATGTATGGGCCCTTTTTTTAATTTTTTTTTATTTTTTGGGTTTTTTCTTTTTTTGTATTGTAACCACACAAACACAAATCCTTACTAATATTATAAATGCGAAAGTAACTGTCTGTCCGTCTGTCACGCTTTCGCCAAAACTACTGAACCGATTTAAATGAAATTTGGTACACAGAGAGTCTAGAGCCTGAGAAAGGATGTAGGCTTTCTCAGGCTCTAGACTCTCTGTGTTCTTTCAAGGCGAAAAAAGTGCTGTAAGGGGTTGAAATTAGGGATAAAAGTTTGTATGGAAATAACGTCATTCTTAAAGCTAGAAGCTTGAAACTTATTTTTTAGGCTTTTGATTAGATATGAATAAGTAAGACATTTAAAGTTTGTAAAAATTTTATACTAAAGAGGGTATTTTATATATGAACTTACAACGCATCCTCTTTCTTCAATTTCAGCTCTTCTTCAGTCTCTCGGTAGAACTTCAGAGCATATCTGTTGGCATCGCCCCGACCCTTCTGTCTGTTTGTCTGGTAGTTGACTGACACTATGTCGTAGGCGTTCGATCCAGACGATGCTGAGCAAAATAATTAGATTAAATAGAATATTTCAATAGAAATTATGTTAATTTTAATAATCCAACAGTTTGTAAAATTTAAAACAAAACTTATAATTAACTTAAAAAAATAATCTATGATGAAATATATAAAACAATTGACCTACTGGTAATGCACTAACTGAGCTACCAAGTGAAACAGGTTCAAGTTTGGGCCTCGCACCTCTGATATTTTCACGTGCAAATCATTTCTAACATGAACACCACTTGTCTTAGGTGAAAGAAAACATCATGAGGAAACCTGCATGTCTGAGAACCTAGCAAGTTTTCGAAAGACATGTGAAGTCCGTCAACCCAAACTAGGCCAGCGCGGTGGATTATGGCCTGATCCTTCGTATTAAAGGAATGTTTAAAAAAAAGGGCTAATTACACCTATAATATGTAATTAAACATTATGATAGACAAATGTGAACCAAATAAACATGAATGTAATACTTACTTGGCATAAGTAAATTTTTATTTTGTTTTTTAGCCTGTAGCTGCTGCTTCTTTGCTTTGCCGCTAAATGGTGTCTTCCTTCTGGCTTGTGGCATGTTTATTTAGTACTGAAAATTTTAAACTGATACTTATGAAATACTTTCTTATGCTAAAGGGGGCAACTAGAGACGAACCCAAGCGAAGCAAGTGAGTCGCTTGTATTATAATAAAATTCTAAGTTTGATGTGTACATTTAAATATTCTGGAGATCACATTATAATAGTCATTATCATTGATACAGAGACTGAACGGGGTTGGGTTTAGAATCGTTTGGCAGGAGTTGGTGGTTGAAATTTATATATTTGATAGAGGTATATTCACTGATCACAATAATAATAATCACAACAGAAGGTAATTTATATTTTTAGAGAAAATTAACGTAATATTATCACTGTTAGAGTAGGATAACAAATGTGATTTCATATGTTAGACAAGGACATACGATTATTATGTCAAAAAAAATGTTTTATCTATGTTAAATGGCGCCAAATTTAGTTCCGCTTTTCTTTCGATTTGTGTGAATGTGTTTTTATTGTAAGATATTAATAGTGTTGTATGATGTTTTTTTTCTTTCAATCTGGATAACATAGGTTCAGAAGGTTAATCCTTAGAATTTTTAGTTCTTTCTAGGTGGATTAGGTTAGGTTAGATATATGACCACAACGCACGAGCCGAGCGAAGCGTGCCGCGGCAGCGGCCGGCGAGTGCCATAGTCCGACTTTCTTTCTTTCGACTTGGATAACATAGGTTTTGCGGGTTAATCTTAAGAATTTTTTGTTATTTCTAGGTGGGTTAGGTTAGGTTAGATATATGACCACATCGCACGAGCCGAGCGAAGCGTGCCGCGGCAGCGGCCGGCGAGTGCTATTTTCAAAATCTATTTTCTCAGGAACTATGAATTACCTTGTAATGGGAGTTATATAGGGATAATAGGGAGCATACCCTCTTTACCTCCCCCACCTACCACCACCATTGTCCTGCCAAACGATTCTAAACCGCAACCACTGAACGTATGGTTTATCTATAGTTTAGTCTGTCTTAGAATGCAAAGTGAGAAAACCATTAGATTGATTTTGGTTAAATTTGTTGGTGATCTTATAGACTACTTTTACCTGAGAAAGATTAATTCATATGAGGAATCTACATTAACCATTGAAGCGTACCAAAGGACGAAAACGAGTGTAGAGATTCACTAGTTAACCAATTAGCTGCAACTTCTTTAGCCAAAACATTATTGAATTAAAATAAACAATACAATAATAACTCCGTTGTTTTTGATTTATAAAAAGCTAATTATGTAAATTATAATTTGTAAAGTTACTTAAAATAGATAGAAAGATAATGAAATTAATGTAATTATACTAGATAAAGAAAGTTGCCAGAACGTGGTGAAAACAAAATGCCGGTCATGTACCGGTACATTTATTTCACATCATATCATAATATCGTAAGAAGAGTTTAGTTACAGACTACAGTAATTAGTAATTACCTTGCTCACATATCTTATTCAAGAAATAATTATTCATTTATAACCAAATATAACGGATAGATATTAGATAAAAGAATACTCATTGTTTTTATTTGATATACCTTTTAAACCTTACAAAGTTTTGTGTTTTAGCACGGCTTACCTGGTATCTGCTGAAAGATGTAAAGTATCACACAATTTCCTGAAATAAGAATAATTCAATTATTTCTGAAAAACTCTATAATAGTTCCGACCGATAACCAGTAAGTACACAACAAAAGTAGATTAAAGATTTGACAATTATGTTTGACAGAACTTTGGCTGCTCCTAGGGACACGAAAAAAGTATCGATACTTTGTGGTATCGAGTACATTTCCTTTCGATACCGATACTTTTGTACTCGATACTTTGCCTTCGATACTTTTACTCAATGAGTATTGATAATTGAGTACTTTTTGGCAGAAATTATGTTTTAAATGGGTCATCTTAGAATTTAATTTATTTAAAACTTGCGACCTACACGACCTTATGTATATAGTTATGGCACCGCAATCTAATTCACTCGTTCAGGATCTTCTAAAACACAACCACATCAATCTTTGCACGAAATCATTTCTTCAGGTCACAGTTAAATTTCTATTTCCTTCATTCAATTACGCATAAAATACTAAGTAATTTAATTTTGTTTCTAATATTATTATTTTTTTAAGATACAGTTGTCTTTTTCTATCACTGTATTAAATTTGGGTACCAATACCATTTGTTTTTCATGTCCTACACTGAAGTTAAACACACATTACTTACTGACTGATATTGATGTTGGCAACAACATAAATAAATTAAAATATATTTTTTGTATTGTATACTGGCAATGTTACTAACTGTCAACTGTCATTAGATTATTATTCATTAATCATTATTAATCGAATTGCTGTCAACGACGAACGTGTACGGTGTAATTTTTGTTGTATTAAATAAAATTCAGTGAAATAGTGCGCAAACATTTCTTTATATTCTGAACTTCTTCTTCCCGCCTATAATTTTATTTAAATACAGTCCACGCAATCTCGCTCTCCCATCCTTTCTTTTTTATGGCTCCACCATAAAAAATTTGGTTCTTCGAGCCGTTCATAAAAATTTGGTCCTATCGATCGAAAAAACCCGTGTCTCCGTGCTACCACGCAAATAGATACGCGCCCTCATGTGCTCTGCAAGAACAGGAATTAATTCCTACAACAGCGGCGCAGCCACGTGTCTCCGAACAAAGCGAAAGAACTCGGCAGAAGAAACAATTCAGAATAAATTTACTCTAGAAAAAAGTAATCGCATTTTCATCGCTGCAACTATTATCCATTGTATCAAAGGTCATATGCTCAATGACTGAGCATGAAACTTCAAAATTAACAATTTCTTAAAAGTATTATTTTCTACTTTTCAGTTTAGATTTGCTTAGTTTTGAATTTGGTTTTTGTTTGTTCGTTAAAAAGTATTTTTTTTGCGAAAAGTAGATACGTATTTTGTTTTTTAAAGTATAAAATATAAAATGCGTATAGGGTAGGCCAACTAAACCACTGCTCTAATAAGTCAACGAGGTTTAGGTATAAACGTTATTAAAGTTAAAGGCAATCAAGATTTTTACACATCCAGGTTCCGCCTAACTCCCAGACGTTAATGATTATAAAAATTTACCTTCTATTATCAAAGTAAGCCTAATAGTTTGAAAGAATATTATTATAAAGTATTGGTCCATAAGTGCGTATAATATTGAAAGAATTTTCTTTTAACTCCTAACCCTTGTGGAGTAGTACCTTCCATCATCAGCTCATTGACAAGATAACGATGTTACGGTAGGTGACTCAAATATACGGATAGCCTGTAAAATTTGCTCCTAAGAATTGAAGAGTTCCGTTTCTTTGTCATAGATCTCATGATCAGAATCTAAGCAAATTTTTATCAAACTACCCTTGTAGTACATCTTTTCCAATAAAAAAATCATCAAAATCGGTTATGAGTAATATTGAGGCGTCGTGATATTGAGTAATTCGTCCATTTGTCGCGCACATAATTAATGCAAATTTAAGACTTAAATGGTTTTCTCATGGATGCCACTGTCCAATGCGAAAAAATCATCAAAATCCGTTCACCCAGTCAAAAGTTCTGAGGTAACAAGCAAAAATAAAACAGACGAATTAAGAATCTCCTCCTTTTTGTGAGTCTGTTGAAAAAAGAAAATTACTTGATACCTTGAAGTATCGATACTTTTGTTTCAATACTTTTATAAGTACGATATTTTTTTTCGATACAGTATCGATACTTTCTATTCGATACCGTGTCCCTCAGACATTTGTGATTTGACGTTTACCTTTTAAACAAATGATTTTTTTTGCTGTCAAGTGTCATATACAATAAAAAATAATACGTTTCATTGCATTATTGTTTTATTAAAATAAAATTATTTTAAAATAAATTAAACTTTATACTAAGGTTTTAATTTTACGTATTGAAATTAAATGAAATTATTACTTCACACAACTTTATTAAGGTTGAATAGATTTGGATCTTAGCCTACTAAATATGCTTACGCATAGAAAAAACTGAAACTGAAACATAACCTAAAAAGTGACATTTTGTAAATAAATAAACTAACGTTTTACTTACATGTTCTTTACTCTTAAATATAATTTAAAATAATTCAAAATGCTTCCCCTATCACTATTACGGACAGCCCAAAACCATCCAATGTTAGTGGAGTTAAAAAATGGCGAAACCTACAACGGTCACCTTGTTAGTTGTGACAATTGGATGAATATAAATTTGAGGGAAGTTATTTGCACATCAAGGGACGGCGATAAGTTCTGGAGGATGCCAGAATGCTACATTCGTGGGAGTACTATAAAATATCTTAGAATACCAGATGAGGTCATAGACATGGTGAAAGAAGAAACTCAAGTTAAAGCCAGGAGTAGGGGTGAAGTCAACAAGGGGAGAGGTGGGCAAAATATGAGGACAGGTAGAGGAGGGAGTAGAGGTGCTTTTGGTAACCGTGGAAGACCAGCTCCTTTGGCTCGAGGCGGTGGAAATACTGGACGGCCGCAGAATAAAAACAAAAAGTGATTTTTAGTTTACTTTATACTTTGGCTTAAATTAAATTAAGTAATTAATAAGGACATAATATATGTTTTATTTATCTCCATCATATTATGTAGATATTATTTTATGTATTCTAAATATTTTTGTCTACAACTAATGTAATTAATTTGTTTGCAGCAAATTCCTAAATTGATTTAAAAACTTATAACAAATGTTATAAGTAAAACAAATTTCAAACAGTGAATTTTATAACAAAACTATTATTTTCTGTATAGCTATATAAACTACCAATACAATCAATCAATTCAATTCAGTTCCGTTTGTGTATAAGTGGATGGGTACTGTTTAGTTCACTTATATTTTGTAACACTGAAAAATATGGAGAGATATTCTCTCTTGCACGTGTGACATTAATTTAAACTTGATATCATTCATTCCTGAGAAAAAGTGTCCTGACAGACAAATAGACAAACATTAAACAAGTGATCCTATACGGGTTTCTTTTTTCCTTTGAAGAACCCTAAAAAATAACAGTGGTAGCCCAGCGGTAATGCACTCGCTTGGATAACTGAGTGATGCGGGTTCGAATCCGGGTCTCACACCTATGATATTATGTTCATATCTGAATCATTTTCAAAATGCTTCCCCTATCATTACCACTTGTCTTACGGTGAAGGAGAACATCGTGAGGAAACCTGCATGTCTTAGAAAAACCTAGCAAATTTTCGAAAGACGTGTGAAGTCCGCCAACACGCACTGGGCCAGCGCGGTGGACAGTGGACTAAGGCCTGAACCCCCTCGTACTGAGGGAGGCCCGTTCCCAACAGTGGGACGTTAAAAAGGGCTGAAGATGATGGTGAAAAAATCTGATAATTATGATAAAAAAACAATTTTAAATATTTAATGGCAGATGTCTTAATCAAAAGTGATAATGACAAGGAATAAGTTGATAAAAGCTTAATATATATTCGTAGTAGCTATCTAGTTCAAATAATTTATATTATTAAGATTTATATGCAAAAAAATATAATTTTGAAGTCATTTCTATCGAGGCTTCATCAGTGAACCAGCACTAATAATATCTCAATTAGACTAGCAAACTACACAGGAGATATTATAGTGCACAAGTGTACGCGCAGACACAAGTGCACTCTCTGTTCCTATCACTCTCATACTCCGGTGGGACGACACGAGACACGACCAGTGAGAGCTAAGACGCAAGACCGGGCTGTTACTGAGGCTTACGAAACAGAAAGACTCAATAACTAAAGGCCTGACCCGGGATTAGAACCCAGGATGTCTCGATGAGTGGATGTACTTGCTAGCCACTACACCAACAAGGTAGTAAACCACAACTATAAACGCGAAGTGGTAGTGCCATGCTTGTTACCTTCGGGTAGCAGCCGAATGGGCCGGCACGCCCCGTATAGTACCACTCTCTCACAGGAGACCGGCGTGAAGTGGCAGCTATGCTGTCGCGTTTCGCCCGGTGAGTGAGAGTCCGGGAGGCCCACTCCCCATCCATACTCCCGTCCTTCTCCCTCCTCCCTCCCTCCCTTTCCTGAAAGGCCGGCAATGCATCTGCAAGCCCTGTGGTGTTGCAGATGTCCATGGGCGGAGGTGATCACTTACCATCAGGTGAGCCTCCTGCCCGTTTGACCCTTTGTCCCATAAAAAAAAAAGAACAACAGCCAAGAAGAACAAAGTATGAATTAAAAACAAACTAATAGAGATTTATTTTAATTAATAAAATTTAACATACTAAATAACACATTTCAAAATTCCTTACATTGCAAAAAGGGCCATATCAAAATAGGCCTAGGAATTAGGATGTCTATCATAGTCATTAGTCTATAAACAGGATTTGCTCGAGAATATTCGATGAACCATAGATTTGCATTCGGTGCCCTTTCTATTTTCTTCATGGTACTAATACTTCTAAATCTTTTTCGCTCTGCTTCTATTCCTTGTATGGAGAATAATATGAAGCATGCTGTAAATATAAATAAATATGTTGGGACATTATAACACACAGCGCCATCAAGGTCCGTGGTAAGCTAAGAGGCTTGTGTTACGGATACCAGATAGTTGATATACTACACATATATAAATTTTTAAATACATACATATTATAAATAAAAACCCATGACTGGAGTAGAAACATTCGTGCTCAACAAATGATTGCCCCCAGCGGGACTCGAACCCGCGACCGCTGGCGCAGAAAGTAGGGTCACTACCGACTGAGCCAATAATATAGAATCTATATTATATAATATATTAGATATTATTGACTTGACGACGTTTGACTCAGTTTGTAGTGACTTTCTGCGTCAAACGTCGCGGGTTCGATTTCGATTAATATGTATACAATATTTAAAAGTTATATATGTGTATCAACTATCTGGTAACCGTAACACAAGCCTCGTAGCTTACCACGGAACTAGATGGCGCTGTGTGTTAATATAAAGCAATATATTTATTTATAGTAAGTAACCTTTTCTAGAACTTTTGTATTTAGAAAAAAATATAGTTGCGTATTTGATCTCAATATTTACTTACCTATTATTAAAAAATATATAAGTCCATACATATTTACTTTTTAAAGTCCACATTAGAAAATAAATATGAATTTTTTAAATGGCGAAAATTTAATTAATATTGATTTAAGGGTAAGTTCAACATTAAAACAAAATCTGTACTTATGAGTATTTCTATTTAAAAAAATGCTTTACAGCAATCATGCTTAAGGACAGTGGTAGCTCAGTGGTTACACGCTTGGATAACAGTGTTGCGGGTTCAAATCCATCTCGCACTTCTGATATTTTCATGTATGAATCATTTGTTTGTGTTACGGTGAAGGAAAACATCGTGAGGAAACCTGCATGTCTGAGAGAACCTAGCAAGTGTTCGTAAGACATGCTCAGTCCGCCAACACGCAGTAGGCCAGCGCGGTGGACTATGGCCTGATCCCCCTCGTACTGAGGGAGGCCCACCCCCAGCAGTGAGACGTTAAAAAGACAACAAACCTTTTAATAATTTTAATACTCCTGAATCATGATACTCTATATCCATAGCTGGGTACCGTAAAACAAATAATTAACTCGTTAATCGTTAATCCGTTACTTAAAAAAGTTAACTTCATTAAACGTTAAAGAGTTACATTTTGAAAGATTTAACGTAAGTTAACGTTAATCGTTAATCCGTTAACACGTGTTTGAAATTACATGTTTTATGTCGTTGCGCTAATGATCCACTTATAAAAACTGTTAGTTTGGGTTCTGGAAGTTATAGGTTAGGAACAAAAAAAAACTTGAATGATTAGAGTATGTAATTTAATTATCTGGAATAATATGCATATTTCCCTTCATAAATATCAATGTGTTGAAGTTTTCATCTGAAAGCGAGGCTCGCTTTGGCCTTTGGAAATGCCGAAAGATTCTCCAATGTTCAGCTGTCTTATCTTTTTTGTCTTATTGTCATCACTTTCATAATTTATATCAGAAACAAGGATTCTCTTTTTAGGTTTCCCTCGGTTAGATCCCGCCTTGACCATCTGTTCAAACAATACATGTTGGGATTCATGTAGTCTTCGAATATGTTGTTTTATATTGTTAAGACTTGATTTATGGACTTTTATTTTTGATTTTTTTGGTAAACATAGTTTACATTCTAAAACAATTTGTTCTCCCGATCTGTATAGAAAAGTAACGTAGTCAGTTAAATGTGGCCACGGATTTTCGCCCGAAGTGGAAGCTGAATCCGATTCCATGATATTATGGTATACACGCTGCACAAACGTAAACTATTACACACACACACACTCACACAAACAAAATCCAAAATATACGTAGTATTAAATACTTTTGAAAGAACTAATAACACTAAGCGCCGGCGCTAAGTAATGAAAGCAATCAAACAAATTTCTTCGCAATCGCGGTTTTTTTTCTCTCATACCTAGCTTCGTAATTCACTCGCGGTACGAGCCGCGGTCGACAGGCGTTCGCCCGATACTTGTCAGAACGTGTTTTTCATCGCGGCGCTTGGAAAATAGTAGGTACTGTATTAACGATTAACGGACTTGAGAAAATGTAACGGAAGTTAACGAGTCCGTTAACATTTTTTAAAGTTAACTTAAAAGTTAATCGTTAATCAAAATGTTAACTTCCGTTAATTAACGATTAACGGATTAACGAGTTAATGCCCAGCTATGTCTATATCTATCTCATTCTCTCGTAGGCAACTTTTCTGAAGTTTGACTTCTGGCGTTTGAATCGCACACATATACTTTTTTATAACTTTTCTTAACTACAAAATATGGACTTCCACTTAAGAGTAAATATATTGTGTTTGTCCGTTAATTTACCGCGTAATTCGATTTAAATCCAAAACTAATTGTAACTAATTGAAACATTACAATGCTTTTATTCACTTTCTTGGGATTGGCTTATATATCTAGGTCTACGTATTCAAATTCAAAATATTTTATTCAGCATGAAATTATTACAAATTTTTACTGAACGTCATGAGTCTACTACCAGTTCGGAAAGAAGAAACCACTGACCTGACTGGCGAAAGAAACTCAGCGGGACTAATATAATATATATTTTTTGCCTCCGTTTTAAATTTTTTTTAATGAAATTGAAATGAACAATAATTATGGGTTGAAATAGCCTGGAGGCGATCACATCATTCCCAAGGCGTACTGTCTTAATGCGGCTTGGTCTGTCATTACATTATTAAAATAATCATAATTATCGGCGCAGAGGCCGAATATATAGATTTTTGTCTGTCTGTCTGTGATCACATATAAACAAGAAAACCACTAGACCGATTTTGATTAATTTTTTTCATCTAAGTAATCCATACTAACCGTTAAAACGCACTTAGGAAACAAACTGACGACTCAGCGGTCGCGGGTTCGAGTCCCGCTGGGGCATTCATTTGTTGAGCACGAATGTTTGTACTCCAGTCATAGATGTTTATATTTATAACATGTATGTATTTAAATTTTATATGTGTAGTATATCAACTATCTGGTATTCGTAACACAAGCCTCGTAGCTTCCCACGGAACTAGATGGCGCTGTTGTAATAATGTCCCAACATATTTATGTATTTATTTTATTTATTTATTTAAACTCGAACAACGCGAGAATCTATCACTAGTATTAAATTAAGGTATAAAAAAAACAAAACCATCAATTATTACAATATTTTTATCAAATTCAAAACACTATGTCAAGTATAAAAAAATATTTTTTTTTAATTTCAATACACATACATACATACATAATAATATAATGTCCTCCCGGCCGATTACGGCCACGGCGGCCAATCTCATTGAGACTAGCCAACTGCAGGAGACATTATAGTGCAGACACAAGTGCACTCTCTGTTCCTGTCACTCTCATACTCCGGTGCGACGACACGAGACACGACCAGTGAGAGTTAAGGCGCAGGACCGACGCGACACGTGCTCTCCGAGGCACGGGGGTGACACACCGCCAACTTCCCAACTCCAGGCTGTTACTGAGGCTTACGAAACAGAAAGACTCAATAACTAAGCTTGGCCCGACCTGGGACTCGAACCCAGGACCTCCCAGTGTGCGACCGTACATGCTAGCCACTACACCAACGAGGCAGTTACATACATACATACACACCGTCGCACAATAGCGTAATGGCGGAAGACGGTTTCACCGCAAATTCAACTACACCATTAGAACTATTGTTAACATTTAAATACATTCAGTTAAAAAAACGCAATACAAACGCGCGTTTAAAACGCTAATTTATTTACAACTATATATAGTAAAATTGAAGTGTCTGTTTGTAATTTCAAATTAACAGCTTTTCACTAAATGCATATGAAAGTATATACGGTACTTACATCAAAAAAATCATCATATTTTTTTTGTCTGTCTGTTTGTTCCGGCTAATCTCAGAAACTGCTGGACCGATTTTGACGGGACTTTCACTCGCAGATAACTAATATTATAAGGAGTAACTTAGGCTGTTTTTATTTTATTAGTTGTGCTATAAAATTATTACAGCAACGCCTAAATATATTTTGAAACCTATTTATACGACACGTTTGACTCAGTAAGTAGTGACCCTACTTTCTGCGCCTGCGGTCGCGGGTTCGAGTCCCGCTGGGGGCATTCATTTGTTGAGCATGAATGTTTGTACTCTGGTCATGGGTGTTTATATTTATAATATGTATGTATATAAAGTTATATATGTGTAGTATATCAACTATCTGGTATCCGTAACACAAGCCTCGTATCTTACCACGGAACTAGATGGCGCTGTCTGTCTGTCACGCTTTTAGCCAAAACTACTGAACCGATTTAAATGAAATTTGGTACACATATAGTCTAGAGCCTGAGAAAGGACATAGGCTACTTTTCAAGGCGATAAAAGGGGTGTAAAGGGTAGAAATAGGGGGTGAAAATTTGTATGGAAACTACGTCATTTTTAAAGCTAGAAGCTTGAAACTTATTTTTTAGGCTTTTGATTATATATAAATAATTAAGACATTCAAAGTTTGTAAAAATTTTATACTAAAGGGGGTACCTAGAGACAAACCCGAGCAAAGCGAGGGTCAGTCTCTAGTACTATTATATACAGTATACAAAGTTCAATGGGCAAAATGATTTGTCTCCCTAAAAATCTTCAGGATATGTCAATCTTGACTTATTTTAACTTTAGGTGTCCCTTAAGGAAAGGGTCTCAAAGGCCCCCTACTGCAAAGGGGCCTTAGAAGGGGGCCTCAAATTTAACGAGGGCGATGATCCCTCAAATGCCGCAAAGCACATCTAGCAGCAGTTCCCTTCGCAATACGATAGTTTCTCCCGATGCCTTTAAACGTCCCGCGACCGAACACTTCGACACACACACGAACACGTCGCCCGTCTGCGAGACGCTCAGGTTTACTGAAAAATATATATATATAAAAATTAAAATTCTAACTTCGTCTAACATTGAATATTTTTGGAAATTCCTAGTGAAATAGTAATTATTATCGATACAGAGGCCGAATCTATGGTTTTTAGAATTTTTGTCTGTCTGTCTTTCTGTGACTACATCACGGTACAACTGCTGGACGGATTTTGATGAAATTTGAAATTATGATAGCAATACAGTTAGTGGCAATAATTTCTATCATGATTACCACTTGTCTTACGGTGAAGGAAAACATCGTGAGGAAACCTGCATGTCTGAGAATATAGCAAGTTGTCGTAAGACGCCATAATAAACATGATGCCCGATAAAGCCAGCATTACACTTATTGAGAATGGCAAGAACTCTTTATAGGCCATTATTGCTTGTAAACGAAAGGAATCGCCATTAAATTATACCAATGCAATCTTTTCGATTTTTAAGGCCCGTGTAACTAGGTAGGGGGTTCGAGAATTAATTACGTCCTTCATCATGATTGCATTCAAAACTTTTGGCTTGTTGCCTTTTTGCTGCGTATCAAAATCCAATTAATTAAAATATTTTTGTTTCATCAACTTTATTAGTCTGGGAAGCTGTTTGATATTCAAAAAAAAAGCACAAGACGTAGCAACAAACTATATCTATACTGTATAGTATGTAAGGTACTATTTAAATAAAGTACGTAAATAATGAAAATTACCTAAGTTAATCCCACCAATGAATAATAAGTATTTTTTGAACAGAAATGATGTTGGCTTAATAATAAATATTTTTTACTAAATTCAAAGTAGACTCGAAACTACGCACAGGAAACGCATTCTTGGAGCAAGAAACGAAGTTTAATGAACCAACAAAAAAACAAAAAAGCGAATATAGCGACTAACTCTATTTACTAGATATTAATATTATATGGTAGGTTCAATGTTGTATTAATGTAATTCACGTAATTTAATAGTAGTAGTCACGCCAAGCTGCACTTGGCCAGCGTGGTGGACTATGTCCTGACCCCCTCGTATTAAAGGAAGGCCCACCCCCAGCAGTGGGACGTTAAAATGGCCGGTGAGTCCCACTTAACCACCTGTCATACATTAACCAACAGCAAAGAAAGTAGTACTTACCCAAACTTAGCAGTATCAGGCTCAGCTTCCAGCAGTTCCCGCACGGGGGACTTCGGCGCGGCTGCACTGAATGCGTCCAGCTCTGCACTTAACAAGGCTCCTACTGACCGCCACACTGCTCCCAAAGACATGCCTGGAGTAAAGTATTTATAAATGTTGATATGTTAAGACAGCGCCATCTAGTTCCGTTGTAAGCTAATGTGTGTGTTGTGTTGTGGGGCGCGGTAATAAGAACATAGACTTGATCGTAATTTAGTTTATTTTAAATATTTAATACAACGACACTGAAATATGTGCAGAGCGGCCGACATGACGCTATAGAAGAGGAAGGCCAAAGACAATAATGTTGCCACTTATAAAATACTATGTAACAGTGTGTATCAACTATCTGGTATCCGTAACACAAGCCAATATAATCTACACTAATAATATAAAGAGGAAAACTTTGTTTGTTTGTTTGTAATGAATAGGCTCAAAAACTACTGAACCGATTTTAAAAATTCTTTCACCATTCGAAAGCTACATTATCCACGAGTAACATAGATTATATATGATATATTTTATTTTGGAAAAAAATGGGATTCCGTAAGATATTTGGGTTTTTCGGACACAAGGTGTAAAAAATCAACCAGAAAAGTTACTTATTTTGCGTACGCTGCCTAAACTATAAAAGATAGAACCATAAAATGTTCTAATTAATTGTAGATCTTATAAATATCTACAAAAAAGTCCGCGACACACTATACCTATCTATGTCGAGTGAGGCACTACAACCATTTTTTTATTTAAAAATTATCATAGCATTTTAAATATATGTAGGGATCTCTCCAGATTTTTTATTTTTTAATTTCAGATCAAATCTTTACCTTTATTTTTTTATGATCTGGCTTCAAAACCTAAATATAATCCTAAATTTTCATCCTTCTACAAACGCGGGTGGAGCCGCGAGGAACAGCTAGTATTCTATAATCTCCCAACATATGAAAAAAAAAAACAAATATATCTTACGGAAATGACGTTTTATAATCTGTGTGCCATCGAGAATTATTATGGCGTGATTAAATAAAAATCTGAATCTTACAACATCCAGAGTATGTCGCAATATTATGTGCTTCTCTCTCAGTCACTCATTCATTCTCTCTCTCTCTCTTTCTCTAACTCACCAGAATCCAAGAATATAGCACCAGTGACGGACTCGAACAAATCTCCCAACGCTTTGGGCACTTCGACGTCTTCCGCTTGCTCCAGTTCATCCTCTTGTATGAGGTAGTGCTGGAAATTTAAAATTTTTCATTTGTACTTTGAAATAAAATAGTTAACTATAAAAAAGTTTATGGCAACATTTACTATAATAAGTTATAAGACTCACCTCTTCACTAATAGAGTGACCATTCTCTTCTTGAATTTTGACATATTTTGTCAAGACTTCATTCAGACCCGGCGACATATGTCTGAAATACCTGAAAATTCATACAATTAAAAATTTAAAAACCCCCGACACAAAACAATATATTGTTTTCATTTCGTTAATTAATATTTATCGTTCCTTTTCAATTTAGTATTCTACTAGTCAAGCCCTTTCATTTGACACCCATATTGAGGGATTTGCGAAAAAATATGTAATCCGCCATTTTGTGGTGGCGTCCATTTTGGATCCATTTTCATCAAACATAGCTAAGAACACTCCCGACTAATTAGCCTTTCAAACAATAAACTAAATCAAAATCGTTTCATCCGTTCGGGAGCTTCGACGCCACAGATAGACACACACCGGCAGTGTTTGCGTTGAAAGCTCCCAGACAGCTTATTTTTTTCGGACATTTTAGCAAATGTATGCAAAACAAATAAAATACTTGACAAAATCATATACTAAAACCTTCCTCGAGAACCACTCTATCCATTGGTTACAACAGCATGAAAACCGGTGCAGTAGTTTTTGAGTTTATCGCGAACAGACAGACAGACGCGGCGGAGGACTTTGTTTTAGGATATGTAATTTATATCGTGTCGATGAGCCATGCATGTCTGTCTGAGTGTGTGCAAACTTGTGGTAGCCGTATACCTGTGCAAGCATTTTACAATTCAAAGAGATAGAGAGAAAGAGAGAGAGAGAGAGAGAGAGAGAGAGAGAGAGAAAGATTCAAAACGTTTTATTCAGCATTGAACTTTTACAGTAGTCTTAGATATGAAAAGGTATGACATGTGTTTCTGTGTAGTCTGGTTGTATGTTAAGAACTATACTACTATCTCTATCTTTCTCTATCTCTCTCTCGCTCTTCCTGCCTGTATGATTATAAGTATTTCTGTTGGCTGCGTGTGTGTCTACCAACACCGTCTCTCCCTCTCCTCTCCTCTCCCTCTCTTCCTCTCTATCTCTCAGTCAACGTACTTGTGGAAGCCGTGCCGGGCGGCGAGCGTAGCGAAGATGGTGTTGTTGACGAGCGCGGAGCGCAGGTCGGTGAGCGCGCCCGGCGAGTGCCGCCGCCCGTCCTCGTACAGGTGCCGGGTGATCAGGTAATCTGGGGGAACGGACATTTTTATTAATTTTCATAAATTAAGGGGGATTTTATTATATTTTCAATTTACGTGGCAAAAGCTAAATGTTCCCATACTTTTCAATTTTTTTTAATTTTATGTGACATTCCTTGTTTTGCCTCTGTACCCTTCAATTAATGTAAATAACAATAAATTTAATAACAACGAATGAAATAAACAAATAAAATGAATGAATGAAATGAATGTATGAATGAATTAAATGAAATGAATAAATTGAATGAATGAACTTACCCAATATAGCATCTCCGAGGAACTCGAGCCTCTGGTAGCAGTCCGTGAGCCTGTTCTTCTGGTGGGAGGCGTGCGTGAGGGCTTGCAGGAGGAGGGAGCGGTCTTTGAATCTGTACTGTAGGGTCCTCTCTAACTTGTCGTAGCCTGAAGGTTAGAAAAGTAATGCGTTCAAATACGTGGTATTTTCATTGAATGATGACTATTTGTCTTACGGTGAAGGAAAACATCGTGAGGAAACCTGCATGTCTACGTAGAAAGTTGAAATGTATGCTCAGTACGACTCTTGTCAAACGTGGCGTTAAAAAGAATTAAATACATCCACACACACACAATTATTGTTATGACGACACGTTCGGCTCAGTTGGTAGTGACCCTACTTTCTGCGCCAGCGGTCCCGGGTTCGAGTCCCGCTGGGGGCATTCATTTGTTGAGCACGAATGTTTGTACTCCTGTCATGGGTGTTAATATTTATAATATATATTATGTATTTACAGTTATAAATGTGTAATATATGAACTATCTGGTAACCGTAACACAAGCCTCGTAGCTTACCACGGAACTAGATGGCGCTGTGTTAAATAATATCCCAACATATTTATTTATATTTATTCAGTAGTATACTAGTAATTTACCCACACTTCTATTTTAAACAGGGGAAATTTGTCAAAATGAATTTGACATTCCAAAACGTTATTATCGATGTTGCTATAGACATTGTATATATATGTAAGTGTATAATTCTCACCGGAAAGCATCTGCTCCAACTCTCCTTCCGGATCCTCAATATACCTCAACAGTGGGGACGGTGGCGCTTTCAGCTCTCCGTAAATTGGCTGGAATATAAAAAAACGAGTTTTGAGAGTTTCCATCGATTCTACACAGATGGCGTTACGGTTTATGTAAAGCACGCTATTTTTTAGACAGGAGAGGGATAAGGGACACAGTTTCTTTTAATATCTACTGAATATCTACTGGCTTTGGGTTATAAAGTACTGGATATATACTTAAGACATTTTCGGGAAAAAGGGATATGTTAGTATAATTTATTTTATTGGTTCACTCATTGTTACATTTGAGTTAATTTATATTTTGTGTGTGTGTGTGTGTGTGCGTGCGTCTGTGTGTGTACGAGTGTGTGTGAGTGTATTGAGTGTATGTACGAGCGTGTGTGTGTGTATGTGCGTGTGTGTGTGTGTGTGTGTGTGTGTACGAGCGTGTGTGTGTGTGTACGAGCACGTGTGTGTGTGTGTGTATGTGTGTGTACGAGCACGTGTGTGTGTGTGTGTGTGTGTGTGTGTGTGTACGAGCGTGTGTGTGTGCGCGCGTACCTGCCACCAGCGGCCCTGCGCGTCGCAGTAGGGCTTGAGCGCGCCGACGGGGCGGCCCGGCCAGCCCCAGTCCTCCGGCTGCGCGCCCTCCGGCTCCTCCTCCGACGACGACTCCGACGAGCTCGGCGGCGTCGACGCAGACGAGCCCTTCTAGAACATGCATTTTATATTTGCAATAAAAAAAGATAAAAAAGAGAGAGAGATTATCTATTAAAACGGCAAAAAATCATGTCTGTTGTATGGAAGCCGCCTTAATATTTATTTTATTGTTTTTTAGTATTCGTTGTTATAGCGGCAACAGAAATACATCATTTGTGAAAATTTCTGCTATCTATCTTTCACTGTTCATGAGATACAGCCTGGTGATAGACAGACAGACAGCGGAGTCTTAGTAGTAGGGTTTCATTTAACCTTTTAGGTATGGAACCATAAAAAGTTTTAATGAGATAGAAAAATAATAAATAGATGATACAAAGAAGATATTCTTGACATTCACTTCACACAACTTCTCCTTCTTTCTTCTTCTCCAGATCTGACAAATAAGGGTTCTAGAAGTACCGGTATATCTTTAGATAAAAAAAAAATAAAATTCAAGCTTAATCTTCTTTTGATGAGAGTCAATCTACACAACCAATCCATATCCCCAAACCACCGAACTAAAAGCAAGAAGGGCCCTACAGTACTCCGATCGCTCTAAATTGTATTCACATTGAAAGGTGTGAGCGCACACCATTCTCCATTGAAACAATATTCTGTCATTTTGAGTGAAAGAGAACGAACGCTTAGTTTTACTCGGGAGTAAAAGAGACAACACGTATTTGTCGGTACGGTTGTGTGATCGCAGTTTTGCCACGTTTTTCAAAGTCAGGACAATATTCAATTAAAGAGGAATAACGATTCGCCAAATAAAGAGTATCAATTTTAGAGACTGATATTTTTAAATATTATGCATTTTAACATCGTAATATTGAAAAAAAAGTACATAATATGTGGTATATAATGTTAGGGTAAACGTTTAAAATAATCTACAATAGTAGCCCACTAACCCCCATAACTTACCTCACAGGTGTTGCGTCCGACCTGGCGTTTTAAACAATTATAAGAGTAAAGAGTGGAAGCGTGAAATATCTCAGGTTCAAGTGGGACGAACATATGTCTGCGATACACAGAGCTAATTCAAGTGGTAGTGCCATGCTTGTTACCTTCGGGTAGCAGCCGAATGGGCCGGCACGCCCCGTATAGTACCACTCTCTCACAGAAGTGGCAGCTATGCTGTCGCGTTTCGTCCGGTAAGTGAGAGTCCGGGAGGCCCACTTCCCATCCCTCCTCCCGTCCTTCGCCCTCCTCCCTCCCTCCCTTTCCTGAAAGGCGGCAACGCATCTGCAAGCCCTGTGGTGTTGCAGATGTCCATGGGCGGATCACTTGCCATCAGGTGAGCCTCCTGCCCGTTTGCCCCCTTGGTCCCATAAAAAAAAACTATAATAAAGAAATGTACCTCATTCAACAATCTTCACTCGGTGACGCTGCCTTAGGTATAAATCTAATTAACGTTAAACTACAATTGGCCAATCATTACGTCTAATGCTAACTGATTATACTTAACTGAGTTGGCAGGCTGAAGTAGATCAGGCCCTCAAGGATGCATCAAGATGGCCGGCGTACGGCGTAGGTATACAGAATTTACACAATTACTCACAAGGTTTACACAAATTATCAATAAGTACACATACGATTACAACATTAGTTCGTAAAGCAATTCAATTTCATATAAGTACACAAACTAAAGACAACTAGTTCTTAAACAAAAGTAATTTACGTTGACACGTGGGCGATGCACTTATGCACTCAAAACGGGCCCCATGCACATCAAAAGGTACAACTAACAAGAATATTATTTACACATCTTATTTAACAGTCCGATTTTATGTATGCCGCACGCAAATGCCGTCACAATAGGGCCAAAATTGCCGGAAAGTGTGTTTCGCTAATCGCTTACGAATGCATACTGGCGACGGAAGGTCGGCGCCGGCGCACTTCCGGGTTCACGGCCATCGATAGTGCTGCGACACAACTTTTAGGTATGTGCGTGCGCATACCTAATATGATAGTTTGGTTTATAACACAGTTATAACATATCTTAGTATCAGTACATTTAACTAAATGAATACAGAATGTAACGAAATGTAATGTCCTTCTTTTTTAGTTCGGTGCCCCGAACACAAAATTTGCCTACTCATTGTACGGAATTTAAGTAGTTTTTAAGGGTTATTAAAAGAGGCGTTCGGTGTAGACTCTGTCGTTGTGCTTTATTGCTTGTTGGTTACAGAGAGAGAGGTCGGTAGGCATATTATCATATCAGCGGTAGTTGTAATTATTAAACGTTGCTCTTTAATATTAACAGGCGCTAAAACATTTTAAATTTAACATTATTTCACAAACACTCACCCCGTCCCTGTGGGCGCGGCGCGCGTGGGCGTGGGCGCGGGCGTGGGGGTGGGCGCGCGGCAGCGGCAGGTCGTGGCGCGGCAGCACGCGCAGGCCCAGCCACGACATGAACAGCAGCGCGCCGCGCGGCCCGCACTCCAGCAGGTACGCGCCGATCAGCGCCTCCACGCAGTCCGCTATCGACTTGTCTGCGGACAATACAACAGACTATTGTGGTGGACTATATGGACTATTAGGTGGGTTTGGTACCAAAGTCGGTCCTAGCTATATCGATCAGTTGCGATTCATTGTAGCTTAAGCTTAGATATGGATATGGACTAAATGGACTATATGGGCTATATGGACTATAATACTTCTACTTCAAAATAGAACTATTGCATTCGAATGGTACGAAATCAACAAAATCCCTTGTTTCGACTTCTAATTGAATAAAAAAATGGCTTAGGGATAGCTTAATATCTAAATAAACAATATATTAGACTAAGATTGTAATAACGAAAACGTATCACATGTAAATTTAATTTATATGTTTTGGGACGTTTATAGAGATATAAAAATCTACATAAAATTGAAAACAAAAAAAACAAAAAGATTTTTAATTTAAAATGTCAAATATTCGCGTAAACCGAGTATTTATTAATCAAATAATACATAATTATGATACTGATTTTAAAACATAATTATTATACCATAGAAATACCATAAGTCACTCAACAAAACACCATGAACCAATCGTCATAGCTTAGAGTTGAAACGACGACACGTATGCCTCAGTTGGTAGTAACCCTACTTTCTGCGCCAGCGGTCGCGGGTTCGAGTCCCGCTGGGGGCATTCATTTGTTGAGCACGAATGTTTGTACTCCAGTCATGGGCGTTTATATTTATAATATGTATGTACTTAAAATTTATATGTGTAGTATATCAACTATCTGGTATCCGTAACACAAGCCTCGTAGCTACGGAACTAGTTGGCACTGTTGTAATAATGTCCCAACCTACAGTAGAACTGCCTAGTCGGTGGTAGCTTCCTCACAGATTAACATACTGACATTTAATTTAAATGCAAAATATCACTATATAAAATGACGATTCAACAGAACTTAACTCTTAAGTCTATTTGAATAAAGTATATTTTGATTTGATTTAAACTCACCGGGTATACTGTGTTGAGTGATAAGATTGTACGGTATGAAACACCCGCTGCTGTCTACTGGTGCGTCTGTGTTCTCTGGCTTTTCTTTATCGTCACTCTGCAAATAAAAAAAAAAGAAATAAAAAAATGTTATGGAAATTTAAAAAAATGCAGTGTATTTATTCTATTTTTCTATTTGAATATTTGTTTATAAATCTCTACCTTATTTTACTTTGCGTTAGTTAGAGATTTCTCGAAAATATAATATTTTTTCGCGATAAAAAATACTCTTATAACACATCGTAATACATCTCCAAACAGATATACAAACAACATTTCTAAAAACCAGGTTCGTTTCTAAAAACCTCTATATCAATAATAATTACTATATAAATAATTAATACGAAAATACATATTCGACACAATCAATATAGATAATAATAAAAAAAAAATAAAAAAAATATCATCATCATCAGCCCTTTTTAACGTCCCACTGCTGGGCACGGGCCTCCCTCAGTACGAGGGGGATCAGGCCATAGTCCACCGCGCTGGTCCAGTGCGTGTTGGCGGACTTCATATGTCTTACGAAAACTTGCTAGGTTTTCTCAGACATGCAGGTTTCCTCACGATGTTTTCCTTCACCGTAAGACAAGTGGTGATCATGATAGAAATGATTCGCACATGAAAATATCAGAGGTGCGAGACCCGGATTTGAACCCGCATCACTCGGTTATAGAAGCGACGCGTTACCACTGGGCTAAAAATAACAAAAAAAAATAATTTTAGTTCTTTAACATGCACGCACGCACGCGCGCACGCACGCACGCACGCGCGCACGCGCACACCCACCCGGTGCGGCAGCAGCGTGGGCGGCGGCGCGTGGCACGGCGGCAGCCAGTTGTCGTGCGGCTCGAACTTGGACGCGATCATGCGCGCGCCCAGCCGCCGCGCGCGCCCCAGCCGGTACAGGTTCAGGTTCGACACCTGGGGGGGACATGCACAACTGCCGTTACAAATAACGTTAAAAGTGGGCGAATTTGCATTAGTTGATTACAAAAATTTATATTTTGACATAACATGAATGACAACGTATAGTCTCCATTACTTGTTTTAGAAAATATAAAATGTTGCACTACAGCAAATGATATAAGTTTTAAGAAAAAGTTGCTCTAGAAAATATAAAAAATTAAAATTATGCACTATAGCGAAGGTGAATCTTAAGAAAAAAATCGCCATTTATATTCTAAAACCAGAAGGGAGATAAAAGTCTGCATAAATAATGAAAAAGAATGAATGACACTTAAAACTATATAATAAGCGTGCGGGACGATACAAGTAGGTGTTACAAAATTTTCGGTACTTACGTACTAACGATGACGCACTTTTATTTTTTCTATAGATTTGTGTGAATGTGCTTATATCGTAAAAAACTATTTTCTTTGGGTTTTCAAATAATAGGTTTATAAGGTTAATTTTATGACTTCTAGGTTTGTTAGGTTAGGTTAGATATATGACCACAATATCGCACGAGCCGAGCGAGCGTAGCGAGCGTGCCGCGGCAGCGGCCGGCGAGTGCCATAGACAAAATAAATTAAAATTAAAATTCTTAAAATTAACCTTATGAACCTATTATTAATTTTCGATTTAAGATTTTACGATATAAGCACATACACACAAATCTATAGAAAAAATAAAAGTGCGTCATCGTTAGTACGTAAGTACCAAATTTTCTAACAAAAAAGAATATTTTTTCTCATCCTTTAACTAGACTCCATATTAATGTGATAAACCCAACCCCTACTCAATCCCCATCAATCCCCCTCATTCCCCCCCAAACCCCCCCAGCCCACCTGCTTGCTGCGCATGTGCGAGAGCTTGCCCTCGTGCACGGCGGGGTGCGCGCAGTACAGGTAGGCGGTGATCGCGAACTTCAGGAAGCTGTCCCCGATGGTCTCCAGCCTCTCCAGGTTGATGCCGTCGTTGGCGTTCGACATCGTCAGAGCCTGGAACCGGTATACAATATATAAAGAGTACAGTACAGGGGCAAAAGTAGAAAAGTATGGGAACATTAAGATTTTGCCACAAAAAAATAATAATTTTGTGACATTCCTTGTCTTGCCCCTGTACCCTTCATATAATTAATGATAATGGGACATAGTTATGCAGACCAGAACCAACCCACAGAATGACTGTTTTGAGATATGATCGATTTTGTTTTGGCATATAATCGATTTTCATAACGAAATGTGGGTTGGTATCTTTGTTGACAGTGTCTTTTGCATTCAAAAAATCGTTAGATAGCTTAGATATTTTTAGCATATATAAAACACGCAATTTTGGACCTATCTGTGTACTTAACTCAATTTCACCCCGATTGTGGGTTGGTTCTGGTCTGCATAACTATGTCCATTATGGATCAATGTCTTGTTGTGTCTCAAGTAGGATGAATAGATAAATATTGTAATGCAATATTGTAACCAAATATTTTTTTTGAAGAGTGCAACTGTTGAGTTTCTCGCCGCTCTTCTCGGCAGAACAGCATTCCGAGTCGGTGGTAGCTTACTCCCAAGTCCCAGACTTACAGACTGACATTTAATTTAAAATTTAAACATGTAAAAATGACGATTCAAAAGAACTTGTAAAAGTCTATTTGAATAAAGAATATTTTGATTTTGATAATGTTTGACGATTCGTTTGGCTCTTTGTAGTGAACCTACTTGCTGTCATCAGATCAGGATTCGATTCCCGCTGGGGGATTCATTTGTTAAGCATGAATGTTTGTAACGATAATAGTAATCTGCCCAAATAACGTAAATTAGGTGATGATTTTAGTTTTTCTTTAAGTACTCCAAACGTGGCAGTAGTAGCCCAGAGGTGCTTGCTCGCTTAGATAACTGAAGCACCCGGTTCAAATCTGGGTCACACCTCTAATATTTTCATGTGCGAATCATTTCTATCATGATTACCACTTGTCTTATGGTGAAGGAAAACATCGTGAGGACACCTGCATATCTAAGGGAACCTAGAAAGTTCTCGAAAGATATATGAAGTCCGCCAACTCGCACTTGGCCATCACGGTGGACTATGGCCTGAGCCCCCTCGAATAGAAGGGAGGCCTGTGTCCAGATGCAATACTCGAAATGAAAGCAAGACTAAAAATGATAAACAATGGAAAATAGAGCCTCCTCCTTTTTTGAAGTCGGTTATTATACAAAAACATACATATTAAACTAACCTGTAAAATAACACTAGGACTAGGCCCCGGGTGTCCCTCTAAATCTGGTTGAAAGTCGAAGTCAAAATCTTTCCCATTCGGCCCTTTCTCCATGTAATAAGGTTTATATTCATGCTTATCTTTCCAAGAATTCACTCTTTCTTTATATTTATCTTTCGAATCGAAACCAATATTAACTATCTTTTCGTTGACATAATCTTTCCCATCTATATCTACATCTTTCATGGAGAAACAGTTCATTTTTTTAATTTCCTCTTCGGGCAAAGATTTTTTCAATTCAGCCAACAAAACTCTTTTGTTTTTTTCTATAGACTCTAGTGTTATCTGTCCATTTTCAAATTCAATTTTATCGCCAAATGGAAATATTTCGTCTATTATTTTTTGATCTATTACTTCTTTTGTTTTTAAATTGTCTCTGGCTGTCATATTTTCATTTGACATATGCTTGTCATTCATTTTATTATTATCTATAGTCATGTAGATTTTATTTCGATCATTGGGTGAAACATGTTTATGTTTAAACATATTATCTATATTTATATTGTCTATGATATTTTTATTAGCTTCCGGTAGTAGATCGACTATGTCTCTATTTTTGTCTATTAAAAGACCGTTGTCTTTGATCTCGTTCTCATGCTGTATGACTGATGAACGAAACTTTTCCACATACTGTAAAATATATAAGAGTTGATTAAAAAATATTTATATACAAACAGTAAAATTATAAAACTATAGTCTTTTCCCCCTTTTTTGTATTTTTTTACTTTTTTGTTATATTCGGCAAAAAAACAGAAACATACATGTCGGAAATACAAAAGTTTATCTTATACAACTGCACAGATAATATATTTATAATACATAATCTATCCATAACATATGAACTTATATACTCCCCCCCCCCCTCTTCACCTAGTACGGGGCATCCCCCTCCCACAGACACCCGCAGCACAACATCAGGTCGACGACTCCTCCCACCGCTATATCATGGAGCCCACTCCCCTCCCTCCTCACCTGGCTCGGGGCACCCCCCTCGCGCAGACAGTCCCGGTACAGCATCAGGTCGGCGGCGTCATCCTCCGCGTCGGGCTGCGGCGCGGGCGCCACCGCGCGCGCGCGCCCCACGTCCACTGCTTCTGCTTCGTGCGCCGTCTTGTACTCGATGCGCACGCCCATCGCCGCTGATGAGAGAGAGAGTGAGTTAGAGAATGAGTTGAAGAGAGAGAGAGAGAAAGAGCATAATCACAGAGATATTATTAAAAAAGTAAAAATATGTGTGTACTAATGTACGCATTTTTAGACACACGGGGAGAAATATTATTATTAAAAAAAGGGTTATTAAATATTATTATTACATAAATAATCGTTTTTTAATATATATTTTTTTAATTTTTTTATCCACTTGTATTGAACAGCAAACATTTAAGATCCATATTATGAGAAGGCATGAAAAATTTCTGCGCCGTCTTTGAGACACCGCCATATAGGATTTGCAATGACATCACTTCCTGTTTTACTTATCAAGGCTTTTCATAATAAAAATTACACAAATAAACAATATTAATAATGTAACTTATATGAAAATCGATTCTTAATGAAAATCGAGTTCCCAAAAACTCGATTCAATGAATCCGCTCGGCTTCGTTCTCAGTCTGATTGGCCCCTAATTTTAATAGTATTTATATGTTGACCAAGACAATGCAAAATTTCATTAGAATTTGTTCATTAGTTTTCTCGTAATTCGGTCGCAAGCGGACAGACAAAATTTCTAAAAAATTAAAAATTAAGACTATTTCAATTACATTTTTCTAAATGATATCTATCGTACAGATTGGACATTTAATCCATGTGATTCCAAGGTTTTAGAACACGAGTGGTGTGTCTAACTCACCGTTGAAGTTCTTCATGGGATTCTAAGGTATAATTATAAAACACGAGTGTTGTGTCAGAATCACCGTTGGAGTTCTTCATGGTAGTATTCATTCTTATTCTTCATGGTAGTGTTCAAGGGTATAACTTTAGGACACGATTGTTGAGTCCGACTCACTGTTAGCGTTCTTCATGAGATTTTAAGGTAAAACTATAGGACACGAGTAGTGTGTCCAACTCACCGTTGGAGTTCTTGCTGCAGCAGAAGCCGGTGGCGTCCGTGTCGTCGTCGTCGCTGCCGTCCGTCATGTCCGTATCGTCGGTGTCGAAGTCGCTGAGGAGATTTTTATTGGTTAACAATGAAACATACACTGGATATGTGCTCTTTTTTCTCTCTCTCTTTCACTCTCCTTCTGTCTCTCTCTATCTGTCGACTATCTCTTTAGTCTGTGGCACGAAAATGAGTCAATTTCAAAATATTAAAGTAGTACCAATATTATAAATCGTAAAATTTAGGAGAAAAACTTTTAATTTACTATAAAAATGTCCAGATTCCGGACGAATACAGTTTTGACTTTAATTTACTTTACCTTCTATTTTATGATCTATACATATAAATAAAATTGAAGTCTGTGTGTAACATCAACAAATTTTTACTAAATGCATATACGGTACTTATAATAAAAAAAACACAAATTTCAACAAACATTTTCTGTCTATCCGTATGTCCCTGATTATCTTTCAAACAGCTAGACCGATTTTGACGTGACTTTCATTGTAACTTGGGCTACTTTTTTTCCACATTTCCCAATTCCCTCTCTACACCATATACTAAATTCAATCACAGTCGGTTCATCATAAAGTCAAAGTGACAAACAAACACACACACCTAGACATGTAAGAGCAGTCACTATCCGCCATTGAAAATGTACGTCCAGAGTTGTACTGTCCTTTTGGTTTTTCTATCGGCTCCGACCAGTTAGCTCCACCTAAAAATATATATTATTTTTTATAATATGTATGTATTTATTATACATATGTGTAGTATATCAACTATCTGGTATCCGTAACACAAGCCTCGTATCTTACCACGGAACTAGATGGCGCTGTGTGTAAGAGTTTTAATCATAAGGGGATGCAATGGTTGTGTTACGGATTATTCCATGGTAAGCTACGAAACTTAAATTACAGATACCAGATAGTTGACACATTACACAATATACTATAACTTTATATACATACATATTATAAATATTTGTTACAAACATCGTGAGGAAACCTGCATATCTAAGATAACCTACCAAGTTCAAAGACATACTCAGTCCGGTATAACTTGTGTCATGTAGTGGACTATTGCCAGATCCAGCCCTAGCAGTGGAATGTTAAAAAAGGCTTAATAAATTCGTACGTATACATTTAAAACGTCAACGACAAAATTAAAAAAATATATATAAATTCAAATTCAAAATATTTTATTCAGCATGAAATTACAATTTTTTACATAACGTCATGAGTCTATTACCAGTTCGGAAGGAAGAAACCACTGACCTGAGAAGAACTGGCGAAAGAAACTCTATATATATGTGGGAATATGATTAATTATTATTTAGTTTATTTTTATTTAAGACACAGTAAACCTCCTTTGACTTTTAAATTATAAAAAGAATGTAGTTAGTTGTCAAGATGTAAATATAAAAGGAAGATGATGACTTATGAAAAATATATTAAGATGTGTTAATAGAAGACGATGACTTGTGACGAAAATATAAAGATGTTTTAAGAAATATTAATAAAGATTTATAATTATAATCCCGCTCTAATCAATTTAACGATCCCACATCTTTTTTGGGGGCTCGTCCGGGATCGTAAATAATATTGTTTTGAAACGGATTGATAATTTTGAAGACGAAGGATGATGAAAAGGTTTTGAAGATTTTGACGATGTTTGTACAATGATTTTTAAAGAAGTAAAGACTTAGATGGAGACGAGAAACATATTCAAGATGCCACCGAAAAAATTTTCACGACGCGAGATCGATAATGACGTTCAAAGATATGACGTAAATATTCGTTTTGAAGATTTAGAGAAATCAATGAATATTTTCACCGGAGATGACACCTACCCAGTAAGTTTATTTTTTGATGAATTTGAAGATACTGCGGAGTAGTATTGAAAAATTGGTATATGCTAAAATACTTTTAAGAGGTACTGCCAAACTGTTTTTAAGATCGTTCGGAAGAGTAAAAGACTATGCCACGTTAAAGAAAGGACTGGTGGAAGAATTTGGCCCTAGGCTTAACCCTGATGTAATTCCGAAGATGACTCTTAATATACAGAAGAAGCATGAAGATAAAGTTCCTTCTAAAAATATAAGTATTGGTGAATTGGAGATGATGGCAGTGGTAGACACAAGAGACGATGTCAATTTAATTACGGATAAAGAATTTCAGAAAGTAAATGGACACAATATAATGTTAGTTGACGAGAAAGACATCAAAGATGAATACGATGAATGTAAAAAGAAATACACAGAGAAAGTTTTAAAAATAAGTAAAGATTATGATATTGCAAATGAAGAAGTAAGAGTACCGATGGTCGAAGAGACAGAAATACCCAGTAAACCTGATTTTACTACAGTTATTAAGAAAGATGGATCTCGAAGAAGCTACAGACGACTAAATAAGACCGTGATGCAAAAACGATATTTTATAATTAATGAAGTTACGGCACGATTAAAGATAACACGAGATAAAGAACATTATAAGACTAAGATACACACTAAACAAAGACTGAAGAAAAAAGTTCAACTAAGAGACAAAGGAGACAAACTTAATAAGATTATAGAAAAAGAAGCGATAAGTAATTTTACTGAAAGAAGACAAGAACTCGGAAATAAAGCGAATGAATCACTACAGATGATACAGGAAGAAAATATAAGAAATTATAAGAGAAGAAAAAAGAAAGATGCGAACTTGGTTTCGACTTGATAGAGTTCATCTGAGGCAGATGAATGAACAGGATGGCCGTGTGGGAATATGATTAATTATTATTTAGTTTATTTTTATTTAAGACACAGTAAACCTCCTTTGACTTTTAAATTATAAAAAGAATGTAGTTAGTTGTCAAGATGTAAATATAAAAGGAAGATGATGACTTATGAAAAATATATTAAGATGTGTTAATAGAAGACGATGACTTGTGACGAAAATATAAAGATGTTTTAAGAAATATTAATAAAGATTTATAATTATAATCCCGCTCTAATCAATTTAACGATCCCACATATATATATATATATATATATATATATATATATATATATATATATATATATATATATATATATATATATATATATATATATATATATATATATATATATATATATATATATATATATATATATATATATATATATATATATATATATATATATGTGGGATCGTTAAATTGATTAGATATTATATATATATATATATATATATATTGTCTTCGTGTTTTTTATATTTATGTATATTGTATACCAGAAAATGAATAAAAGATATAAAATAAAGAAAGAGATTAAATATGAGCTGGCAAAAACACTCACCAGAAGAAGAAGTGCAAAAAGTGAGATTAGGAGGCAGAGGTTCTAGAAGTTCGTCGTACTCCTGCGGTATAGAGGACGCCATGTCGTTACTCCATGTGCCGATTTCAAAACCCTGAAAAAGAAAAAGAAAGCAATTATCTATACGTCTAATTATACAAAAGCGAGGGGTCACACACTCACTCACTCACTCACTCATTGGGGCAGCAACGATCAGCCAAGACTACGGAGGTCTTCAAATAAAACGTAGACTATCTCGAATTACGTATATTTCGTGTTTTACAATGGTTCTTAGTATATAAAAAAACATTAGGTTCGGAGCGTTACGATTTAACAAGAAGAATGATTTTGAATTTTCACTTGTCACTATCTAATTAGTGTCTATGCCTCGTCTATGACACACAAGAGAATAGACGCCGGTCGATCGCCGCAGCGCCACACAACGGACAACGGTGGCAACTACTTAAAGGTTCATAGGCAGTTGCCTTATGTACAAGCTAGATGGAGTTAGCCGCGACACTCATTACGAAATATCGAAAACCACTTGACGTATAAAGATGAAATTCGGCAGTGAGGTAGTTTATAATTAGTAGGCGGCCGCTAAGTCCGCAGATTTTGCGAAAGGGCCGAATTAAGGAGACCTAAGGGCTATGCTACCATTGCCCACTGGGCAGTGGTAGCCCAGCGTTAACGCGCTCGCTTGGATAACCGAGTGATGCGGGTTCAAATCCGGGTCTCGCACCTCTGATATTTTCATGTTCGAATCATTTCTATCATGATCACCTCTTGTCTTACGGTGAAGGGAAACATCGTGAGGAAACCTGCATGTCTGAGAGAACCTAGCAAGTGTTCGTAAGACATGCTAAGTCCGCCAACACGCAGTAGGCCAGCGCGGGGGACTATGGCCTGATCCCCCTCGTATTGAGGGAGGCCCACCCCCAGCAGTGGGACGTTAAAAAAGGGCTGATGACAATAACAGTCGCACTTAATAACACTCACATTCTCCGCATCTACTTGTTCTTGTAATATATCATTTATTGTTTTCTCCCTCACTTCTTCCTTCTTTTCTTCAATTGCTTTCTGCATCTCTTCTTTCTCTTCTTTTGTTCTGAAAAATAAAATGAAAAAAGCTGCATGAATGTACCCGCTGCATGTAGTTTTTTTTTAAATTTAATTTCTTCACTTGACAAATTTACAGGATGTATAAATCATCAAATCTTGTCAAGCATTAATATTTAAGAAATAACATAGTATCGGACACAAACATACTTATAAACAAGTCAAACACATCTCCCTCCTTTTTGGCCAGACACAGTCGGATAAACAAATAAAAAAATAAATAAAAATATATTACCTATACTCTTTATCTTCCTTCTTGACATCATCGTCTTTCTTTTTCTCACTTTTTTCATCCGCGTTCAGAACCTAAAAAAACACAATAAGATTTGGTCAAGTGTGAGTTGCACTTGTGTTGAAAGTAAAACGGATCTTTTGAAACTTTAAGATATAAATTATGAACAAAGATGACAATTTCAATTTATCAAAACTATTTATTACTATATCTATCTATATAAAAAAATCTGTCGTTGTTCGTCAGTCACGATAAAGGTCAACGACCTGATCAATTTGAATATTTTTGTTCTGTTAAAGGTATATCAGGGTGGTTTTAAGTATAAAAAATAGTAAAAACACGTAAAAAAGCTTTGAAAACTGTTTATTTTTGACCTCCGACGCAAAAACGTCTGTGGCATCGTAGCGTCCGAACGGATGGACCGATTTCGATTTAGTTTTTTTGTTTTTGTTTGAAAGATAAATTAGTTGAGATGTTCTTAGCTGTTTGATGAAAATCGGTCCAAGATGGCCGCCGCTACAAGATGGCGGATTACATATTTTTTCACAACTCCCTCACTATAGGTATCAAAAGAGAAGACTTGACTAGTAAAATACATTTTTTTATTTTAAGTCGGGTTTTTTTTTTTTAATTTTCAATTTATAATTTACTTTATGCACAAAAATCCCTAACCGATAAAACATACCAACTTTTTGTTATTTAGAAAGTAGCAGAACAAAAGAGGTACTACTATACTTCTAGAAGACAAAAGAAGAATGATACAATACCTCTGCCAGACTCCATCCAAAGTCCAAAGGCGGCCATTGGAAGCCGGGGCAGGTCTCATCGTCTATCCGGGGGATCCCCAAACCCACGTCTATCGCCACCGTTCGTCTTATTTCATCGGCTATCAATAATGCGTTTATTCTGAGAAAAAAAATGTGTATTAAAAAAAAAACTAGGAGTAACGTAATTATTCCTTTTAATTCCAAAAAATCTTTTATAAGTAGTAAAGTATAAAAAAATTTTTGCAAAACATAATAAAAAGTTGGTATAGTTTAAAATTTCCATTATGAACTAGCAACTGACTTTGGCTTCGCTCAGATTTGACCTTACTTATGAACCTTTTAATAGTTACTTATTATATACATCTCATAGACGAGATATTTTTTCCGCAGTATAAAGTATCTTACACGTTAACCCGGATATAAAGCTATCATCACACCAAACATCAAAAAAGACAGACAAAAATTTTAAATATAGATGAACATTAGTTAAAGTCCATACTGCAAATGTTGTTTTAAATATAGATATTTTTTTTATGTTTTTAACAACTGGCCAAGCTTAGTCCCCTTGAGTTTCTTTCGCCAGGTCTTCTGAGGTCTGAGACTTTTTTATAACCTGTATTAGTAATCTAAGAGCAAGTAGCGCCATCTATCATTCCAAAACCTCAACCTCATCATACCACATCCTATCATCATACAAAATTTCCTCATTTGTCTAGTTCGTTTGTGCCATCACACACATTCGAGCGAGGGAGCGAGGGAGTGAGTGAGTGAGTGAGTGAGTGAGTGAGTGAGCGAGTGAGTGAATGAGTGAGAGCTCGCTCGCTCGCAATACCGGTAGAGCACGGCGGGCAGCGCGACGACGGCGAACCAGAGCGGCGCGGCGAAGGGGTGCACGCGGCACAGCTCCGGCACCAGGATCTGCTTCTGGTCCAGGCGGTCGCGCTTGGCGCGCCGCGTGCGCTCCGACGACACCGGCAGCGCCACGCCCTTGCGGTTCACGTACCTGCCACAGACGACGCCCTTCAATACCGGGGGGTCGAGACAGCACTGAAACAGCGCCATCTAGCTCCGTGTTAGTGTTGCGGATACCAGATAGTTGATACACTACACATATACATTCTAAATACATACATATTATAAATATCATCATCATCATCAGCCCTTTTTAACGTCCCACTGCTGGGCACGGGCCTCCCTCAGTAGGAGGGGGATCAGGCCATAGTCCACCGCGCTGGCCCAGTGCGTGTTGGCGGACTTCACATGTCTTTTGAAAACTTGCTAGGTTTTCTCAGACATGCAAGTTTTCTCACGATGTTTTCCTTCACCGTAAGACAAGTGGTAATCATGATAGAAATGATTCGCACATGAAAATATCAGAGGTGCGAGACCCGGATTTGAACCCGCATCACTCGGTTATACAAACGACGCGTTACCGCTGGGCTACCACTGCTATAATATAAATATAAACACACATAACTGGAGTACAAACGTTCGTGCTCGACACATGAATGCCCCCAGCGGGACTCGAACCCGCGACCGCTGGCGCAGAAAGTAGGGTCACTACCGACTGAGCCAAACGAATTATAAAACAGATACCATATTTAGACTTTTTAACGACTCTCTTAATTCGAGAGGAATCATGACAGTGTTAAAATACGCATGCTGTATTCAAACGCATTTGACGTTCCACTGCTGGGGATAAGCCTCCTTCAATACAAGGATCAGACCAAAGTCCACCCAAAGTATAGGCTGGCGAGCTTCATATACCTTTTAAAAACTTTAGGGTCTCTCAGACAAATGCAAGTTTTTAAACGATGTTATTCTTCACCGTAAGACAAGTGGTAATCATGATAGAAATGATTCGCGCAATATAATATCAGAGGTACGAGACCTGGATTTGAACCCGCATCACTCAGTTACCCGAGATCGAAGACTTTCAACCAATTTTATTGAAATATAGTTGTAATGCAATAAATAAACAGTCAACTAAATATTGCGTCTCTTTACCTCTGCTAGATTTATCGTGTAGAATTAATGACGATATTGTGGGTTCGAGTCCCGTTAAGACATAGACATACATTTGTTAAACACGGATGCTTGTACTCTTTTTTATTATTATTAGATAGGATTATTAGTACGCTAGACGACAATCAACGCTGGAAAGCACTGATGAGGCCTAGGTTGGAACGCGCTTGCCTAGAAGATGCCGATGCCGGAAGGGTGTTCCATGCTTTGGCTGTTCGCTTCACACTCCATTCATGGGTTTATATTTACAATATGTATGTATTTAAATTTATATATGTGTAGTACAAACTATCTGGCATCCATTACACAAACTTCGTAGCGCTGTATGTAACAATGTCCCAACACATCCAGAAGGCCGCTAAACATCCTGAAAGTGAAGAGTTGAACCGACCTGGGCGTGAGCAGGTTGAGGCGCGCGCTGGTGTGGTCGACGTCGAGCAGCGGCTGCGCGCGCTGCGTGAGCTCCGCGCCGTACTTGGCGCGGTAGTACTCGCGGAAGCTGGCGTGCTGCTCCGACGGGAACGCCGACTCCGGGGACAGGTGCCAGCAGATCTCCGCCACCAGGAAGTACTGATGGAAACGTGGAACATGAGTTAATATATACAACTAGGTACGTGTTGTATATATTTACTTCGCACCGCCCGGTATATATTTGACTTGATTATAATATGAATTACCATTACACGCACCATGGCAACGGTCATAACATGATACGTCAATCGCCGTTAATTTTATAAAGTTTTTAAAATTTTCTAATTTTCCACACAACTTTCTTAATTTTTTCTTTCATAAAAATCTTGTCCTGACAATAACAAACACAACAAAAAAATAATTAGCGAAATCGATCCAAGGATCGTGATGTCGTGACCAAGGAAAATAGGGATTCATTTTTATATACATAGATTTATATATTTTTTGGGAAATTTTGTATAAACTTATTTTTTTTGTTCCTTTATTAGTAGTTTCAATTAAGTTTCATTCAATATTTTTATTCAATTTAGTTTCACTTATTGTTTTTGTAAAATATACTTATTTAGCATCCATCACTTTTGATGACAAATCATTTCATTTGTAATAATTTAGGGTAATATAGGTCTAATTGTATTCTTATTGTTTAAGATTTATTTTTATTTGTATACGACTGTTTTTACCTAAATAAATGAATGAATGAATGAATTAATGAACGAATAAATGAATAAATAAATAAATAAATAAATAAATATTTGACCAACTTCATAGAATAGTAGTTCTAGTTGAAGATATAGGTCTTAGTGGACAGGAACTAAGGGCATACATAATCCAGGAACCACGGTAGAGGAACATAGCAAATTGATAAAGTGTTTGACCAACTTCAAAAAAATAGAGGTTTTTAAGACGTATGTATTTATTCAACCCTTATAAATGTCCCAATACTGGGAGTGCGCCTCCCTTCAATACGAGGGTGATCAGGCCATAGTCCACCGTGGTGGAGAAGTGCGGGTTAGCGGACCTCACATATCTTTCAAAGACTAGGTTCTTTCAAGACGTGTCTAAGGTGACAGGAACAAAAAATTGAGTCTGGTGTGAGATAAGTTATTTAAAAAATTATAGATTTTCAAGAACAATGAAAGATTTTTTTGAATTTTGTTTAAGATTTATGAACTTTTTAACCAATTTAAAAAAAAAAAGAAATTAAAATATTCTATTTATATTACACATGCTTTGAATTTGAAATATAGATTCGACAATTTTATCAAATACTAGCGACTCACCCTCGCTTCGCTCGGGTTCGCCCCTAGGTACGTGTTGTATTTATATTTACTTCGCACCGCCCGGATTATATTTGAGTTGATTATATGAATTACATGCACCATGGCAACGGTCATAACATGATACGTCAAACGTCGTTAATTGTATAATGTTGTTTTAAATTTCCTTTTTAACAAAAATTAATTTTTAAAAAACTTGACAAATTATATATTAAAACCTTCCCGGAGAACCATTCTATCCATTGGTGAAAACTGCATGAAAATTGGTGCAGTAGATTTTGAGTTCATCGCGAACAGACAGACAGACGCGGCGGAGGACTTTGTTTTATAATATGTATAGATGTAGTCCATCAAACTCAACAATAAACATTGTTAATTCATGGCGATCATTGATTTGCCATACATTACACAAGATTGTTTTTTCTATTTAAAAAAATGAGGAAACTTTTTTATAAGGCAAAGATCCTTAATTTATAATAATAAATTATATAAATAATGCTATTTCATTTAGAATTTTAAATAATTGGTCTTTGTTCTATTAAAAGACCTAACCATGTTTAATATTTCTAAGTTTAAGATCCAAAATATTAAACACATTCTTTTTTAAGGTCGGTAAATATCCACATTACAATACTGACCTGCGGTTGATCCTGATTCCTATACCACGGTGTAACCACTGCTTCTTTATATTTCTCCGCATCAAACACAAACACTTCTCCAGGTTTCAATATCGGATTCTCCATCTTCTTTACTTTCCCCTTTTCTCTCTTATCCTTCTTCTCCTCATCCTCCTCGAATAGAATTGGTTTTTGTATTTCTTGCATGCTCTTTTCTTCCGTGTGTTTGTATATCAGTTCTAAGAACGGCCAGTCGATGTCTATCCATGTTGAGCCATCTTCTCTTGTTTCTGAAGAATTAAGAATTATTATGTGCATGTACTTAATAAAATTGGGCTACCCAAACGCCACCTTTTTGTTATTTTCTTTCAATAAAAAAATAAGTTTACGTTTAAGTTGATTATCGATAAAGTTGATTATTGAAATTACGAATAAAACAACATTTTCTGAAAATGAGTCCTAGCTAGATCAATTTATCGCCCCCGAAATCCCCTGTATACTAAATTTTATGAAAATCGTCGGAGCCGTTTCCGAGATTCAGATTGTATACATATTATATACAAGAATTGCTCGTTTAAATATATAAGATATCTCACAAATTTAATCATTATTTAAAAAAAATAAAAAATACTTACTTTTAACAGTTGGCACGATGTAATAGTTGTTATGTGTGGACCCCTCTATTTGTAACTTCATTCCACGTCTCCTCACTCGGAGGACATCGGAGAAGACGAAATGCATGAACCTATACAAAATATTAACAACATTAAATTACGAAATTATTTTTGACGTAATATATTGTTTTATAAAGAAAGAGTCTGATAATACTCGTAATGCAGTTAACAATTTAAAAAATGTATTAAACGAATTAATTTAATTTTTTGTAAGTAGATTAAACATTATACACTGAATTAAACAAATTTTATTAATTAATAGAATTCCATTTAATTATATTCCATCTAATATATTTTTCAATGTACCTACCAATAACCAATAAATAACTAACGAAAGGCTAATTCAAAAATAAAAGAGTAAGCCTAGTCCTTTAGTGCGCGAATGTACCCATTCGAAAACATACCCCCACCACTTTCTTCTAGCGTTCTTTTTACATGACGGGAATTATAACTAGTACACAAAATAAAACATTTAAAATGTTAAATAATCATAAGCGAAAACGAAATTTTAAAATTGTACGTTGTACGTCTTATTATTGTAATAAAAACTGAGATAGAGATATCGCCTCATCTCACTCTTACACAGAGTTTGCTTACAAAGTTAGAACATACCGAGTGATATGAAATAATATTTTTATCTCATCACTTCTCTTTCTTACCTGCTTCCTATTAAGATTTTACGATTAAAAACAAACGCTTACGCTTTTGTTAACTTTTATTATTCGTGTACATTTTAATAAAAACTACAGGAGCCATACCTTTAACCTTTTACTACAACTTTCTTTTTCCTAATATACAGAATCACAGATAACAAACCATAGACTAAAAATAGACTCACAGAGTAAAGTTTGCATTTCTTATCACTTCCTTCCTCTCTCCCTACTCTCTCCCTACTCTCTCTCTCTCTCTCTCTCTCTCTCTCCACTTTGTCTCTCTCTCTCTCTCACTCTCTACCTGTGTATGAGGTTGGCGCGGCCCGGCGAGAGCCTCACGTCGGCTTCCATCGCAGGCTCTACCGTGACGCGTACCTCGCCCGACCGAGTGTACACCGGGAACGCCGGAATTTGCAGTCTGTGGATTAAAATACTGTTTTATTAGATATTCAGTGGTTAGAATACACTGATGTAGATGTCGAGGTCCTGGATTTGAGCCCCGGCTGGGGTAAAGTTTAGTTTTTGAGTGTTTCTATTTAGTAAGAATTAGTAACAGCCAGGAGTTGGGAAGTTGGCGGTGTTGTTCGTAGGATACGCCAGAGGGCCTAGACAATGTAACGATTAGCGAAAGCGATAGTAGAAAAGTACAAAAATGTATGGGTTTGACTTATGCCTTAGATATGTCACGTGATCTGTTGTAGGTAGACAATGTACATTCATTTCGATTCCATTAAACGAATCGACAACATCGAACGCTTACTTCCATACAAATGCCTAGCAAAGCGGCACTTTTGACAAGCGATTTCGCTTAGTTGGTCGATGTTCTTGATAGAACGCTAGCGAACTAGCTATGAAGATTGTAGAAATCGAATCGCTTCATAGCGAATGCCGGTTGTCTAGACCCTCTGAACTTTCACCAAACTTTTAGATTCTGATATTCTTCTTTTTGATAATTCAATAGTGTATTAGGTAACAAAAATGTGTATAGTATCCACAATAATGGTTAATCACATATACCTATTGTTTATTTTTCTATTAGGTTTAATAGATTTTCTGAATGTACATTGTGTTTATTTTAAAATTAATCTAAAATGAAATAACATATGTACATTGAACTCTATATTAATTTTAGTAGTTTAGATAGGTTTCAAACTTATTATCTGTAATTTTATCTGTTCCTTGTAAATCAGTTCATGTAAATAAAATTGAAATTAAATAAAATTATAATTTGAAATTAACAGTTTTTCATTAAATGCATATTAAAGAATATACCGAATTTACATTAAAAATCCAGATTTAAAATTTTTGTCTCTCTGTCTGTTTGTTCCAACTAGTTGCGAAACGGACGATTTTGACGGGAGTTTCACTCGCAGATAGCTTATGTTGTACTTTTATTTAATTAGAAAATAATAAAAACCGTTTAATTTAATTTACGCCCAGCGAAGCGGGCCGGATCATTAGTAATAATAATTAATAATATAATATCTAACTCATTACAGTTAAACTATAAGCAAAGCCTGTGAAACTATAGTCCGCCAACAGACGTGACAGGATAGACTAAGCTGCCATACACTCGCTTAGGACATTAGTGTATGGCAGCTTGGGCTGTCACGTCCGTTGGCCAACTATATTATGTTTCATAGGCCTTGCTATTAGCGAGTGCACGCATGGTTTTGCGCGTGCGTGCGTATAATACGTTTGCGTGCGTATACATTTGCGTACGTATACGTTTGCGTGCGTGCACGTTTGCGTGCGTGTGTGTGTGTGTGTGTGTGTGTGTACGACCTGCAGCCGGCGGGCGGGCGGCGCATGAGCACGGCGACGGCGTGGCGCGCGCGCTGCGGCGCGTGCAGGCGGCGGCCGCGCGTGTTGTAGCGCTCGGGCAGCGCGCACCACAGCGCCGCCGCCAGCCGGTGCAGCACGTTGCGCCGCCCGCGCCCTGCACACACACGACAACTTATACATTTAAACATTTTAATTCAATTTATTTTCATTATAAATTTTTAAATTAAAACATCCCTTAATAGAAAATTTTATTATTATTATTAGCCCTTTTTTAACGTCCCACTGCTGGGCACGGGCCTCCTTCAGTACGAGGGGGTAAAATTTTATATTTTTATTTAATTAAATACAATTTTTTTTTAATTTTAAATTTTTAAATTAAATTTTTTTACCATACCCAACCACAGACAATTTAACCTATAGACGACACTTTACAGGGGATATGCTTTCGCCAACGTTTGGCAGTGACACTGCATAACATCCGACCCCGCCCCTTTACGTCCCTTTCTTTCGTAGATAAATTAATATAACATTATCTCGCTCTGTCATTAGCACGTGTAAACTGTTCGACATGTGTTTGAACGATCCAATGAAAAATAGCCTTCCTCCCCTGCACCCCGCCACGTTTTGGTGATTTTGTTTACGTACTAAAATTAATGAAAGCGGAGTCTATCATGTTGAATTGTCCGTGTACCCAACCCATATAAAGCGTCCTCGAGACGATCAATCGCAATTGTCAATTTTACGTTATTGTCAATAGGGTATTTTACTCCATATGAACACCAATCTAAAAATATATTATTAAGATAGCTTAAGCAAAAAGCATTCGGAAATGTAGATTTTAGTTCATAAAATAACAAAATAAATTTTAAAATTAAATTCAAAGTAACACCACGAAATAGTAAACGCCACTTTATTACGTCTTTCTCATTCTTGCATTTTACACTAGTATTCTTGCATTCAGGAACAGCACACCAATGATAAGTAGAATAATTAAACTCAACAATTATCAATTTTATACAAATTATCAGCACATTTATTTACAAAAACTACTGACGTATTCACATACAGAGTAATAATAGCGTCCACTGCGTTTAGCGTTTTCGACCATGAGGCGCGAAATTTGAAAATGTAAAACTTCAAATGCATTTTTATAACAATTATCGATTAAATAAAAATATGGTATTTTTTAGTGGTGTATTATCACTACAGAATCTAATTGAGACGCTTTTCAAAAATTGATGTAATACCCCATTGCAATCTATCGTCTCGAGGACGCTTAAAGATTCATCCATAATGTACGCTTAACTTGAGAATTGAGGAGTAAGCTGGTAAATGCGTGACGAGAGCGTTACGAAAAGTGGAAGTTGAGAGGGAGATATAAGTTAGTGAAGATAGAAAGAGAGAGAGTAACGTTACGTATATTACTGTAGGGGCAAGAGAGAGATGCAAGCAAACATTTCCTTTCTCTCTTTCTCTCATGTATATACATGCATATATTCTACATATAAACATACATATCTATATGGCGTAATAAATTTTACTTCAGTCGTTTGTGAAATCCCCCATCACTACTGTGACGTCACATATTTTGCAATCACTAGACATATCAGAAGTTAAAATGTCTTAGAAAAATACATCATTAACAAAATTTTTGACTAAAACAAAAAACTTACCATTATCTGGTTTCCCATCAAGCACAGGGTTCTTCTCTATTTCCTCATCCGTAGCGTCTATAATCGCTTGGCAATCTGTGAACTCCCACGCCGTCTGAAAAACAAACATACATACATATTATATATTAACATCAAACTCTACTAATACATGATGACCACTTGTCTTACGGTGAAGGAAAACATCGTGAGGAAACCTGCATGTCTGAGAGAACTTCCGGCGAAAAATTTAAAAAGAAGAAAAAGTACCTAGTGTGGAAGATACTAGTTAATTACATCGTTAAACTATACTAGCACTTCTGGTTCCGCCCGCGTCCCTAAGACAGCGTATATCAGTTATCAATCTAATAGTGAATTAGGTTAGCAAGAACCGGTACACTGCATGCTATTAAATAAGGTCATCAGATGTCTGTCAGATTTGTAGTTTTTGCGGTTAGAGCGAACAAAATACATCTCGCCATTTATTTTATGACGACACGTTTGGCTCAGTTGATAGTTTACTTTCTGAGCCAGAGGTCGCGGGTTCGAGTCCCGCTGGGGGCATCCATTTGTTGAAACGAATGTTTGTACTACAGTCATGGGTGTTTATATTTATAATATGAATATATTTAAAATATGTGTAGTATATCAACTATCTGGTATCCGTAACACAAGCCTCGTAGCTTACCACGGAACTAGATGGCGCTGTTGTAATAATGGCCCAACATATTTATTTATTAGTGTCGAGATTTTATTGAAGTTTTTGTTAACTCGTTATATTCAAAAAACCTATGGACATGCTTAATCCATATGATGGACCATAATCTTCCCTCATAATAAAGGAAAGCCCAGCTGGGTATTAAAGTACTGATTACAATTAAAAAACTCAAATTCTGCCGCCATTTTAACCAAAACTTACCCGTTTGTAGTAATACTGCCTACGTTTCGTAGTGCCGGGGCGCGCACTATCACCGTTATCACCGTCCACGGTCTCAGGAACTGGCACACTCTCTAACTCTGCGGCCTTGAAGTTCTCTTTGCCTGATTTTTTTTTTTATTAATAATAATAACAAAATAAATATAATATATTCTTTATTGCACAAAAAGTAAACAGAACAGTAATAATACAGTAAAGTTGTGACCAAAGGTAGACTTATCTCTATGAAAGATCTCTTCCAGTCAACCCTGCATGTGAGAAATAGTGTTAAGAGCGAGACAAAAAGAGAAAGTGCACAGAGACAAATTGAAAATATGTTTAAGGGTAAAACATACATAAATAAAATATATACTTAAATACAATGAATATACAATTATATACATATATACATACAGACATACATACACGCATACATACATACATACATACATACATACATACATACATATATACATACACACATGTGTGATAAATACAAGTGATTACTAGACGAAATGTAGTTACATTAAATTTGAGCACGAAAATATTCTTTTAACTTTACTTTAAACGCATTTTTTACATATATTTTAGTGTAGAAATATTAACGTTATTTTTTATGCGAATTATTTCTAACATGATCACCATTTGTCTTACGGTGAAGGTAAACATCGTGAGGAAACCTGCATGTCTGAGAACCTAGTGAAATCTTTGTCAAAAGACATGCGGAGTCCAAACGCACTTGTATCAGACTATATCCTGATCCCCTCACAATACAACTCACAATGCTATCTCTCCATCCCCCTCACTCTCCACCCATTTTTTTTTATTGACGCTCGACAAGATGACTTCATGCCGCCTGATGTTAAGCGACAGTGAAACCAGGAATGAGATCCATCGGTTCCGGGACATGATCTCGATACCGATCGACCTCACCTCGTCGGCCTGCTCATGTGCTTTTTTATGCTCCGTTTAAAAGACCCCGGATTATAAGAAGAGGGAAACACGTGAATTAAAATTATTAAAGAACTAATCCCCCTCACTCTCCACCCATCCCCCTCACTCTCCACCCATCCCCCTCACTCTCCACCCATCCCCCTCACTCTCCACCTATCCCCCTCACTCTCCACCCATCCCCCTCACTCTCCACCCACCCCCCTCACTCTCCCCCATCACCCCCCACTTCCCCCCCCCCCCTCCCCGCGTACCGATGGGCACGAGGTGGTCGTCCAGCTCGCCGCCGCGGTGCAGCGCGCGGCACGCCTGCAGCGCCGCCACGCGCCGCGCCAGCACGCGCGTCGGCATCGGGTGGCCCTGCGGGATGGTTCACAATTTTAGAAAAACTTTATCTTATATATTTAAACGAACAATTCTTGTATATAAATAAATATAATATATTCTGAATCTCGGAAACGGTTCCTACGATTTTCATAAAATTTAGTGTACACGATTCATTTTCAGAAAATGTTGTTTTATTCGTGTTTTCAATAATCAACTTTATCGATAATCAACTTAAACATAAACTTATTTTTTTTTATTGAAAGAAAGTAACAAAAAGATACCCAACCGGGGTAGCCCAATATTGCCACTTAAACAGAAAAATATGACTCTTCCCGACATCTATTGGCGAATAATAATAACATTTTTCTTAAAATACCGAGCAAAGCTCGGTCATCCAGGTACTACCTATTTTAATAACAAATTAAAGTTTGTATCATAAATTGCAATGAATACGAATATTCGTATTCGTAAGAAGTGATATTTAGAAATATAAGAAATCTGGTAAGTGAAATTTGTACATAGCTTTATTTGTTGTAGGTTTTTGTTATAAAGAAAAATAGATTTGTTGGTGAACCGTTCCAAAACAAACTCATTTGACGAGTTCCTTTTGATTTGTTCGGGGACTCACTCTAAAATCATTTAAATTGATAATGAAAGTTAAAGCTACGAGTATATACAAGTATTGTGCCAACAAGTCAGCAGTCTTTAGACCTGAAGATAATTTTTGAATATACAAACAGAAAAAAGATATCGCCTAATGCCTAAGAAGTTACAAATGTTGTACTTTTTGAACAAATATTTGTCAATATTAATTTCAATTACTGAACATCTTAGTGAAAAAGAATAGTTTGTACTATATATTACCTTGCTCAATTATTCGTATTCACCGAATAGTAGGTTTGATATTCGTATTCGTTAAAGTAGTATTTGTTGCATCACTATAAATAATTAATCAAAGATTCGCAAACAAACCAGCGAGAGCCTTAGACCTCCTTAATTCGGCTCTGTCACAAAATCCGTACTTAGCGGACGTCCACTAAGTATAAAATACCCCCCTTGCGAAATGTCATCTATATACGTCACGATATTATACACTGTTACGCTATTTCATGATAAGGACAAGCCAAGGGCTCTCGCAAGTTTGTAAGTCCTTCAATTTTTTGTGCTACACACTTGTTAGGTACACATTCTTTACTTGACAATCAATGTACATATATTCTACCGTCACTTCCTTTTCTTCCTATATATTCCTTTACCTGGCGGTAGTACGAAAAAAAAACTTCTATTCGCATTCTCCCTATCAAAAATCAAGACCACGCATCAAAGTTATCGTGCGAAACGCAATAAACTATGTTATTTAATAAGTACAAACATTAAGCAAATCACCCGGTGTTGTGTGAAAGTGATTGGTGTACAAACGCGACTTAAGAACCCACGCGGGACATCGGCGAACCAGGTAGTTCAATCCACCTTTTCTATCTTTACTTAAAAACACTTTAAATTTGACAGTATCACTCGAGCGATATAAAAAAAACATGCAGACGAATTGAGAACCTCCTCCTTTTTGGAAGTCGGTTGAAATCTTGCAGAAGAGTACTAACAAACTGACTTAAACAAGACCTAATGTTTCCAGAAAACCAAAACAATTATTGAAGACGTCACGTGACAAACATACATACAAATAATTATCTTTTTCGCAAGTTGGTAAAAGTTATTATACTCACAACAATATTGTATTTCACTGGACAATTCAAGGGCATTCTCAAGGTGCATATATAGGCTGTTCTCAAGACACCGTGCCTGTCCGGGAGTTGAACCTGCTCCATCCACCATTGGGGTGCGAGCTTCGTGAATGTGTCAGATGGGAGTTTACCGCAGTATCTGAAAATGCACGTCATATCTTAAAATATATATGATAAGGATAATCTTTCTTTATTAATTGTAATTATAACCAGACTAAATTGTAAAATTGTATTTATAATCAAAAGTTAATTCAAAAGTGTAAGAACAGATAATAAATTGTTCGAATTTTGTAATAAAGTTGTTAATATTGTTCTTTTGTGTTTATAATATTATATTTTAAATGCATATATTATGTACATGCAAGACTGAACCTAGGACTAGCGTTTGTATGTATTGAAAAAAAAAACAAAAAATCAAAAAAATATTTGCAGTATTCCCATACTAGTTCAAAAAACGCAAATTAACTAAATGTATGAGTCATACATACCTGTTAATAAGTGCGATCGCCGAATTCATATCAACACTGGCAATATTTTCATCACCCTTCTTATCACCCAGCTTGTATTCCAACTTTAGTTCATCACATTTCGTTTCTAGATCACCAATTTTATCCTTCTCTCTAAAATCAAGAGTTTCATCTTGTTTTTCTACATTGATCTTCTTGTTCTCTTCTCCAATTTCAATATTTACATCTTCTTCAAATCTCTTATTAACTTCCTTCATCACATCTATTTCCGGTTCACCATTTTCGCAATTAATGTGCACTTTAGAAATATCATTACTAACATTTTCTATATCTTCATTGATTTTTTCATTTATTTGTCTATGATTATTGTCTTTGGTATTCACATTTTGATCTACCACATTAATATCGATGTTGGCTTCATTCGATTTATTATTCGTTTCTAATAGATTTGTGTTTAAAGTCGATTCAAGAGGTATGTACGGTTTGACAAGGTAGGCTACAGAATCAGCGTGGTTCTCTTCCTCTTGGGGTGGTTCAAATTGTATACCACAACCGCATTTTCTTGTTATAATCTGTGAAAGTATTGAAAAATTATATACATACTAGCTGACCCGGCAGACTTCATACTGCCTCACTAAACTTTTTTTCATATTTATTTACCCTATAAGCCTTCTCTGGACTTTCACAAAAAATTCAATAGCAAAATTAGCCAAATTGTTCCAGCCGTTCTCGAGTTTTAGCGAGACTAACGAACAGCAATTATATATATAGATAATAACCTGAGTCAAGCATATAAATATCTTTTGGAAAATCTCAAAATCGGAAATGAATTGATACAGTGGCCGTAATCATATTTTTTTTTCTGTATGGCTGTGACTACATCAAAAACCATCGGACAGGTTTTGATGAAATCTGGTATGATGATAGGTATTTAAGATACATTTTACTGCGGGAAAATAACACATCACTGGGGAATCTAGAATAACTGTTCAAACGTATAAAAAAAATGGTTGTAAAAATACATTATGAAGACTATTAGCATGGTATAACAATATGAGAGACATGTATACATTTGCAGGTTGGTGAACACAAATATTTACTCGACTTGGGAATCAAACTTGTGATCTCCCAAATACAATCAAAAAAATTGGTTATCTGTAAAGTCGGTTTACGGACGATAGATTTACGTGATAACATTATAATCATTATTTTATGTAATACAAAAAAGGAGTTAAAAGGCTCAGGCGGAACGTTACTATTTCACGCGAGAACAGAGATATGTGTGTCACAAGCCAACGCTTATATTAGGCCTCTCTATCGTTTGTTTTATCGTGCCTCTCTATCGCTTGTTGCGCGCTCTCGCTTGCACGCACAGGCTCAGGTGGAACGTTACTATTTTTCATGTGTGTTGCTGGTGTTCATCAATTTATAAGACGTTATCACGGCAAAAATATTTCAACCCTTATTCATATCAATCAATTCTTATTGAACATTTCTACCACCATCATACACCACCACCCCCTCCCCCCACACGCACCTGGTCCAGCTCGCGGTACACCGCCAGGCGGTGCAGGAGCGTGGCGCTGTGCGGCGCGTGCGCCAGCAGCGCCACGGCGGCGCGCGGCGCACGCGCACGCCCGCGGCACAGCCCGTACGAGCGGTAGCTGCGGCACAGATTATGTATATGTTATGAAATAAGACCTTCCAATTTGTCTGTCATATATGTTCAAAAAAACGCAGAAACTCTCTCTCTCTCTCTCTCTACTTATGCCTCTCTCTCTCTCTTTCTTTTATACAATTTTCCTCCAGGTTTAATTTGTTTTTTTTTTGTATATTTAATAATGACACAAAAAAAAATTGAGTGAAAAATTTAATATTGACCGTAAATTATTAAGAATTTTTAAAAAATCTTAATTTAACAAATTTGGGCATTAGGCATTTCACAAAGTCTCGGAAAAAAACATTGTTTATAGCACCAAGTATCACTTTTAAAACTAACCATAACCCATTTTTGTAACTACAATACCTTCGAGACATTTCAAACATAACTTTTAAATATTGAATAACTTTTAAAAATAAAAAATACTTTTCCTTTGGTAATACTTTGTTATTTAATAAAACAAAACTTCAAACCAAAATTCATCCAAATGAAAAGATTCAATTCCTATACATGACATTACATTCCGATTTCACATGGAGTAATATGTTCATAGAAATTAAAAAAAAAAATTGGCATAATATTGCATATCAAAGACTATATACACTGTAAAATTAAAAAAAAATCACTTACGAAGGAGGCTCATCCCATCGCACTATCAGATTACACCTCGGCAGGTCTATCCCTTCCTCTAACACCGATGTTGCTAGAAGTAAATTACACTCGTGCATTCGGAACCTGCAAATATATGAATAATATTTAATCTAAATTAATATTTTACTATACTCACCCTTGATCCGCTTAGGATCATCCGTATGTATGTTATAACGGTTGGTTAATAGATTTCTAAAATATGAGAAATTTTCCTGTTCATCCGGATAAACCGCTGGGATCATACAAAATTTCATTAAAATACATGTCCAGTTGTGGTCTCCGTAATGAATGAATAGAAAGACAGACAAAATATTATAAACTATAAATTCTGCCTATGCATTGATAAAAATGACTTTTCAATTTTAAATAAATATTTTCCACAAGTCAATGTATGTATAGTACGATTCAAACTTAATGGCGGCTCCGAACATCGTACGTTCCGATGCGCAGATCGCAATTTTTACGTATCAGCCAATCAGCGGGACGTCGACTTGACTGTACATGCGCGTACCTGCACTCGCAGCTAACTTCCGAGCCGCCATTAAGTTTGAATCGTACTATATCATAGTTATTACTTATCAATAAAAGAACTAATCAAATTAACAGGCTTGTTGGTGCAGTGACTATCACACACTCCATTCTAAGTGACACTAGCAAAATAATCTATGATCAACTGGCACGCTTTGAAGCCTAGATTAACTAGAGAATTGAATTGACTATCACGCATATCCGGAGGTTCTAGGTTCAAGTTCTGTTAAGGCAATTCCTCACCATTTGACCACACACTCCCATACTAACCCCGAACTAAAACATACCCGAGGGAGGTATGTTTTGGGTCTCAATCTGCATAACATAATTAAACAGACTCACTTCTTCAACACCTCCTCCTGCTTCTTCCCCTCTCTCTGGCTATCCTTGCTGCTGCTATCCTCTGAGGCGCAGTACTGCGCACATAAGTGGGATAAGGATGGACGACTCCTCGACATATCCTGTATTTCGAAAAAATAAATCAAAATGGCGTAATTTGAAGATAGAATAGAAAGAAAGAAAAAGATTTATAATAGACTAAAGCGTTCCTAGATAATATTTGCAAACAAATTTTCTATCATATCAGTGAAAACTGTGTGAAAATCCGTAGGGTATTTTCTGAAAGTATCAATTTAATAAATATGTTGGGACATTATTACAACAGCGCCATCTAGTTCCGTGGTAAGCTACAAGGCTTGTGTTACGGATACCAGGTAGATGATACATTTCACATATATAACTTTATACATATTATAAATATAAACACCCATGACTAGAGTACAAACATTCGTGCTCAACAAATGAATGCCCCCAGCGGGACTCGAACACGCGACCGCTAGTGCAGAAAGTAGGGTCACTACCAACTGAGCCAAACGAGTCGTCAAATATATATAATGCAATTCAAAAATAATTTTTCACATTAGATTAGTAGTCAGCCTTTGCCAGTTTCGTGGAGAAGAACAAACAAACAAATGCCTCTTCATAATATTATTATACTCAAACGTTCAACATCCCAATGCTGAGAGAAGTTTCTCTTTAATACGAGGGTGATCAATCATAATAGTCAACCACTGGCCAAAACAGCAGGTTCTACAACTTGCTAGGTTCTCTCAGACATACAGGTTTCCTCACGATGTTTTCCTTCACCGTAAGACAAGTGGTGATCATGATAGAAATGATTAGCACCTGAAACTGTCAGAGGACCGAGACCCTGCTTTGAACCCAATTCATTCGATTATCCAAGCGAGGATGTTACCACTAGACCACCACAACTGGCTTGAAGTGTCTATTTCTAATGTCAAAATAACTTTTTACTAAATGCAAGTATACATATATATGAAAAACTCAATTTACATTATTGATATTTTGTCTGTTTGTTCAGGTTAATCTTCTATATGGATGGACCGATTTTAAATGATCTTTCACTGACAGATAGCTGTTTATGAGGAGTAACTTAGACTACTTTTATTTTTAAAAAAAAGGTGTGTGTGTGATTCACACCACGATAGAAGTGAAACTTCAGTAAATCGACAAAAGAATGAGATGAATATATATAAAAAAAGAAATATCAAAAAATAAACAACGGTTACCATGGCAACATGGGAATGTATTCTATCTCATTCTCTCCGACTTAATCCTATACTTTTATGTATTTCTTTCTTTATCGTTTCATCGAGTTTCAAATCACAACGATTCTAAAGAAGTTTCACTTCAAAAAGAATGAAAGCATGAAATAAGAATTAAAAATAAAATCACTTACAACAACTATCAAAAACAAAATCTTCGCCACCAGAGCTTCTTTCAGGAACACAATACCACACAACGCATCTGGATTTTGCTGCATTTGCTGCATTTTCACCACGTTACTTCTTGGCGCCCTTCTACCTCTAGTTCTATGACGTTTACCAAACGCCATTTTCACATCTGTCCCTTTATCACTAACACAAACACCATCACTTTTGTTACTATCATTTTTGCTATCACGTTTCGCACTATCACCTATCACTGGTTCGTAATCTTCTATATCTTTCAAATTAGCCTCATACGTATTCACTCTATCTTCAATTTTATTTCCCAACGTCACAAAATCACATTTCTCAATTTCAGTCAATAATTCTGTCGTTTTTGATTTTTTCATTTTACTTTCACTCTCATCCCTTTCATTTGTTTCATTTGATAAACTACTATCATTATTTTTATCACATACTTCTGCTATATCAGAGTTACTATCACCAGAGTTATCTTTATTGTCATCATGTTTTATGTTATCTTTCTTTTCATCATCTTTCGTGCTGTCTTTCCTTTCATCATCTTTCGCGTTATCTTTCTCTTCATTTTCTTTCATTTCACTCGTATTAATTTCACTATCTTTGGCATTAACATTACAATCGGGCGTGTTTTTGCCATCTTTTGGGTTATCAGGTTGAAATTGCTCTAAAATCTCCGCCAATCTAAGAACTTTTGGTTTTGAAAACGCTGTAATTTTGTCCCAATCGGATTCATATTTCGCAAACACTAAGTCCGCGTAACATCTTATTTTAATGAACACCGACGTACATAAACACAAAAGTAAAAAATGTCTTTCGTAAGGCACTTTAATTTTTAATTTTTCTAATTTTGTTAGTAGGGAGAACGCAGCTTTGTCTGCAGCGTATGGACCTAAAAAGAGAAATATGTTCTTGAATTGTTTTAATATTATGTATTAAATTACATTATTGCCATTTTTAAAACTTCTGGTTTCATATTTTGCCTTTATATCTATTTGAATTTAATTATAAGTTATATATTAAAAAACTAAATTTTTACTCAAAATTATACAAATTATAATATTATAGAAAAATCTGATATATTAAAAAACGGTTAATATTTTGAAATTACCCATAGCTGGGGTTCAAACCGTTCTATAGTGCGGGTTCGAACCCCGGATATATCCCAAACAAGCTAAATATCCATCTAATAAGACACCAACCTAATAATAAAAAATCTATCCTTACCTAATTGTTCTAATACATATAAAAATTCCATGAAAATCTGCTTAGGATCAACAGTCGGGTCGGGTATCTTCATGAACTCTTCATATAAATCCTCACCGTATATTTCCGTTGGATCATATCTAGGACAAAAACTTATATTTAGTTTTTTTAAAGTACGTGGAGGACTTATTAGCGTCCAGCAATCCAGCCGGGTGGCAAGCCAATAAATGCACTGGGAGACGGTTCCTGGTACTACTGGTGGTCTGCTTTGAAAGCTGCCGGTCTGTTGGGGGAGGATGGTGAATGAAGAAGCGATCCTGCGAGACCCATTAAGATGGGGGAGGTTATGTTAAGTTTAATTGTCGTACTGGCTGGTGGGTATAACCATTTGTAGTTTACTGCCTCAGTGGTATAGTGGCTAGCATGTACGGTCGCATACCGGGAGGTCCTAGGTTCGAGTCCCGGGTCGGGCCAAGCTTAGTTATTCAGTCTTTCCGTTTCGTAAGCCTCAGTAACAGCCCGGAGTTGGGAAGTTGGCTTTACGTGCTCTCCGAGGCATGGCGGTGAAACACCGTCGGTCCTGCTCCTTAACTCTCACTAGTCGTGTCGAGCAGTCGTCCCAATGGAATAAGAGAGTGATAGGAACATAGAATGCACTTGTGTCTGTGCGTACACTTGTGCACTATAATGTGTCCCACGCCGTTGGCTAGTCTCAATGAGATTGGCCGCCATAGCCGGAATCGGTCGGGAGGACATTACAGATGAACACTCTCTCTTCATGTCACTCTCACACCACCACTCAAAGCTAAGGCACAGAACCGTTAGCTTTACATGTTCTCCGAGGCACGGATACACTGCCAAAAATACACGTAATTTAAAGTAACAACTTACCTGTGCTCATTAATAAATTCCAAAGCATCATACACCATATCCTTCATGTATTTCTCCAACTCCAAATAGGCCTCCGGTAGATCTTCACTGGAGATTTGAGGGCTATACTCTATTATAACCTCCTTGGGTTTCAATGCTGTGGCTGACAATCTGTAAATAAATATGTTGGGACATTATTACACACACCATCTAGTTTCGAGGTAAGCTACGAGGCTTGTGTTACGGATATCAGACATATAAGTTTTAAAAACATACATATTATAAACATAAACACCAATGACGAGTACAAACATTTGTGCTCACAAATAACCCCAGTGAGACTCAAACCCGCTACCACTGGCACAACAAGTAAAGTCACTATATGTGTAAAATAATTATTATTTATTATGTTTTCTATATCTATTTATATTACCAAAATTTTAAATCAGTAGTTTCAAAGACAATGTGAGAAAATTCTACATCTATGAATTAGATCAAGTCTTTTATAGTAGAGTTAATACCTCGCTGCAGACTCGGCCATAAATCATTCGAGTGTTTCGCTCTCTTTCCCACTCATGGGCCTTATGGCACGGCATTGTGCATTACTGCGCTGTGCATTACTGCAGTCGATGAGTGATATCGATAGTTCTTTTTTTTTGTATCTTTATAAATGGGTGATAGAAATAAAAACACGTTTATTTGACACGTAATGGTCTAATTTATTTTTGTAGCGATTTAAGTATACTTAATAGCACAACTAAAATAGTTATACTAAATAGGCTAAACATATTTGCTAATTCTTGCCCTCTTTAGTTTTTAATAATTAGTTAGTTAATCACATTAGTACCCATTAGTTACCCTGCATAGTGCATACTTAATGAATGCAGTATGTTTACGTCGTAACCTTGATGATTCCGTTATCGATAGCGGCCTTGCGCGCGCGCAACTAGCGCACATCCCTAGTTCGATTATGATTTATGGCCGAGTCTGCAGCGAGGTATTAACGCTACTATAGTGCAGAGAGAGTAAGAGAGTAATATAATCTCAATTTTTTATACTTTTCATATACTCATTATTATTATTATTTTTTATTACTGTCTTACCGCTTCCCTCCATCAATATCTTCTGCCAAATCCATTTCACAACACAGAGCTTTTTCCAATTCTTCGATCTTCCACTCTAATTTTTCATACATATCAAAATCATCCATATTGTGATAAACACCAAAATCATTTTCCACTTTATCTTTAAGTTCATCTACTTTCCCGTTACTAATAGTTTCATTAATTTCATTATCTTTACTTTCACAACCTTCAGCTTCATTAATTGCTAATTCTGAGTTTCTTTCATTTTTAGTATCATTATTTTCATCATTATCTTTTTCTGTTTTACAATCATTACTGTCTTCTTGATCTGTACTGTTCACAGCCTCTTCTTGTATATCTGTTTGTTCGTCTTTAGAGGCAGTGAATAGTGGGTATGTTAATGCTAAAATCCTTGGTCGATTATTTTCTTCATGTTGCTTATACAAATTCATTATCTGTAATTATTAAGTCATTTATTATTATACTAGCGACTCACCCTCGCTTTGCTCGGGTTTGTCCCCAGGTATAACCTCTTTATTATAGTTTAAAAATGACGTAATTTCCATATATAATCGCGTAAGAAACGCTTTCATTCGACCGTTTTTTCTCCGATTCACTTTGCAAAACGGACAACCACGTAAAAGCCTTTTTATTTTTCGGTTTTTTATATAATCTATGACACTCAACAATAATGTGGCTTTCTATTGGTGAAAGAATTTTTAAAATCGGTTCAGTAGATCCCGAGATTACCCCTTACAATTTAACAAATATACAAACACACAAACTTTACTTCTTTATAATATTAGTATAGATATTAAACGAAAAGCCATCGTAAATTGTCAATTTAAGCCTCATACAAAATAAACATATCTAAAATTTTTAATTTCCATCTATTTTTTGGGTTGTCCCTATTTTATTATACTAAAACTCTCCTAACACACCAAAAAAAAAACGAATAAAAATTATTAAAATTAGTCCAGCCATTTTACAGTTTTAGTAGTATTAGCATTTCCTGTGGCTCCATCTGCATTAACCAAATTCTTAATTTTAGTTTTTTATATATTACTGCAGATAACTTTTTAACTATTCGCGTGGATCTCAGAAATGAGATGTTTAAAGTAAAAGTATCCTATAATATGTTGATCTGAATAATAAGCTATCATCATACCAAATTTCATCAAAATCTGTTTAGAGGTTTTCTCGTGATGCGGTCACAGACAAACGGACAAACAAAAATTGTTATGTTAATGATATCTGTTTCAATTACATTTTTCCTTTCTTTCCTTTTAAACTGAAAAAATTAGCCTTAAACACCATATTTCTTTTTTTTGGAACGAAGTTCCTTATCGCGCGTTGTGAAAGTTGTAACGACACTTTTTGCTATTTTTGGGGGTGCCGATTACGAATATGACATATTACTAGATTTTTGTCTAGATTCAAGATGGCGGACGCAAATTTTTTCATAAAATCAATATGGGTATCGTTTCCATGGTTTTTGGGGGTGCCGATTACGAATATGACATATTACTAGATTTTTGTCTAGATTCAAGATGGCGGACGCAAATTTTTTCATAAAATCAATATGGGTATCGTTTCCATGGTTTTTGGGGGTGCCGATTACGAATATGGCATATTACTAGATTTTTGTCTAGATTCAAGATGGCGGACGAACATTTTTTCATAAAATCAATATGGGTATCGTTTCCATGGTTTTTCGGGGTGCCGATTACGAATATGACATATTACTAGATTTTTGTCTAGATTCAAGATGGCGAACGAACATTTTTTCATAAAATCAATATGGGTATCGTTTCCATGGTTTTTGGGGGTGCCGATTACGAATATGACATATTACTAGATTTTTGTCTAGATTCAAGATGGCGGACGAACATTTTTTCATAAAATCAATATGGGTATCGTTTCCATGGTTTTTCGGGGTGCCGATTACGAATATGACATATTACTAGATTTTTGTCTAGATTCAAGATGGCGAACGAACATTTTTTCATAAAATCAATATGGGTATCGTTTCCATGGTTTTTGGGGGTGCCGATTACGAATATGACATATTACTAGATTTTTGTCTAGATTCAAGATGGCGGACGAACATTTTTTCATAAAATCAATATGGGTATCGTTTCCATGGTTTTTGGGGGTGCCGATTACGAATATGACATATTACTAGATTTTTGTCTAGATTCAAGATGGCGGACGAACATTTTTTCATAAAATCAATATGGGTATCGTTTCCATGGTTTTTGGGGGTGCCGATTACGAATGTGACATATTACTAGATTTTTTCGTTTCGTCTTTCTATTTCGCATTGAACAGTGTGGTGTCGCGACGATTTAATATATAATAATCATTAACTATACAAAAAATTATATACTCTGTCTGTCTATTCTTTCGTACATGTCATAGATAATATTATACTATATTTTAATATATTATATTACTTCACTAATTAATCGAAAGGAACTTCGTTCCATCCGAGTGTCCCTTGACACCTCTCAAGTTTGTTTTATTAAAATAAAACCATAGATTATATACTCACATACTGCAAATTCTCATCTTTAAATATTAAATGACAGCTGTCTATTATCAATACATTTACATTTGGAATAGCCAAAACGTTTTCTTCTAAAACCATTTTGAATACTTCTGATGTACACACTAGGACCTAAAATATAATAACTTTATTAATAAAATCAAAATAACATTAGACCACATCACACATTCTTGATAAGTACTTAAAATGTACTACAGTATGTTAGTACAGTAAGAGAGAGAGAAATGAGAATGTATCGACCCGGACAATCAGTTATCATCATGCTAAATTTCATTAAAAAAAACAATTAGTGTCTATATCAACAATAATGACCACTTTAATAACATATTCGATGTAATTTAATGTACATTAGACACAGAATGTTACCCTTCTTTTAGCCAAAAAAGATTAATTTTTAATCTCTATTTACAGTGTATTTATTAGGTATATAACTGTAATACAAAGTTAGGTTCTGGGTAACATTCCCAGGGGCACAGCCCTGTGCCACCTACCGCGTCGCAGGTTGCGGATAGCGAAACGGCCTCCAGATATGGTGGCTAGCTGTTTTGACAGTCGCGGACAATAGGGCGATCTTTCTCGAGGGGTGCTGGGATTACTCGTGGCTGAGTTTTACCTATAAAATAGCACTAAACCCAATGAAAGAGGATGACAGTGGCGAGTATGAGCCGCCACTTAAATCAAAGCTCGGTCCCGGGGAGACTTAACCTCGTCAGCCTTGGAGTGGCAATTAGTCTAGGAGATGTGAACTCCGAAATCAAATCACAACTACTGCCTTGTAGTGAGATGTTGGATCATCAAAGGCTAGGGCGTCATCCCAAAATTCTGACGAAACCCCCTTCAATGAAATGAACGATAATTATGAGAGTGCTTTGCCATGCAATCCGGCTAGCCCCCGGCGCTATCAGGTATCCGGGCTTGATAGTGTGAAATTGGTTACCGAAGACTCCGTAGAAGTGTGCAGTCAGGCTTCTGCGGTAGTAAATGCTTCTGGCGAAAGAAACCACTCACCACGGCCTCCTACTTCAACAGAAGAAACAACGAGTTCAGGCCTTGCTTCTGGCAAAAAATACATACAACAGGCTTTCCATCCAAGCCTATTTATAAGAACCAGAACATCTTCCTTGGGAAACAACTCGACAATTGATCGTACCAACTCCCCCCAAGATAAACCAATGACTATGGGCATGGGTTCTACTGTTTATAGCCCTGAGGAAAAGACGAATAGAACAACAGGCAATATTACTACTAACTGCCCCCCTTCCTGGCAAAAGATACCCACTAAACGTAATCCAAAAAGAAAAAAATTATCAAATAGTCCACCTGACATGGAAAATCAAAGTTATACTACCAATACCCTTGTAAATACCACCAATAGTTTTAGCGGTCTACCATTGGATGAAACTGAGGGATTAACTGAAAGATTCAATGAAAAACCTTCGAAACCACCACCAATAATACTCTATGGTGTAAAGGATCTTTCAAAGTTAACAGAATTGCTCAATAAAAGTGTACCTGAAGATAGCTTTACATACAAAATCATCAATAAAGATCAGTTGAGATTAATATCGCGCTCGGTAAACGTATACAAAAATTTAATTGACGTCGTTAGAAGTAATGGTCTTATTGGCCACACCTTTACGCAGAAAGAAAATAAAAGCTACAGAATAGTAATTAAAGACTTACATCACACTACACCTAAAGAAGCAATCATGGAAGCTATAGAAAAATCAGGTAACAAAGTGAGAGGCGAAATCATTTGCCCACTATCGCGTAAAAACAAAATGCCTTTGAATATGTTTTTCTTAAACTTAGAACCAAGTCCAAACAACGCTACAGTTAAGTCAATTCAATACATATACCATACTAAAGTCAAGATTGAAGATCCTAAAAAAAGCAACGAAATACCTCAGTGTACTAGATGCCAACAATACGGGCATACAAAAAATAACTGTATGCGTCCCTTTAGGTGCGTCAAATGTGCAGGAGGACATAAAACAACAGAATGTTCTAAAAAAGATAGAAATACCCCTGCAACCTGTGCTTTATGTTTTGGAGAACACCCTGCCAACTACAAGGGATGTCAAGTATACAAGGAAATATATGCAAGAAAAACCACAAGATATAAAAAACCAGCACTAAGTACAAAAGATGCATGCAGCAATGTATTGCATAAAGAACCCCCATGCATAAATGATTTTCCACCATTAAAACCCAGTAAATACGCTAGTCAAGATCCAAAAGACATCCCTGAAAACAGAGAACCAAGATCTAAATCTCCTAGTAATTGGTACTCTGGACACCGATACAAGAAAACAGAGAATATAAATTCTCAGCCATCAAATTTGCTTGAGCAAATAATCATCAAACAATCCGAGAAAATAGATATCCTAATCCAGCAAATAGGTACCCTCATGGGACTCCTAACAACACTTATAGCCCAATATAACAAATGAAGTTTCTGCGAATTGCTACATGGAATGTAAACGGCCTATCACCAAATAAGCAAGAAATAGAAATGTTCTTAAATATTAATAGAATTGACATACTTCTTATCTCGGAATCCCATATGATTGATGACAGAACCGTAAAAATTAAGGGATTCAATATATATTACGCGAATCACCCAGATGGTACATCTCACGCTGGCGCCGCTATAATCATTAAAGAAAACATAAAGCAACATGCCCTACCTAGCTTTAGACAAAACTACTTGCAAGCTAGTGTGCTCTCCATAGATGACTGGGAGGGAACACTAAATATAGCCGCTGTATATTGTCCCCCACGACATCGAGTTGATGAAACACTATTTACCTCGTTTTTTCAAACTCTAGGTGGAAAATTCATCAGTGGTGGAGATTGGAATTCAAAAAATACCTATTGGGGATCAAGACTCACAACAACAAGAGGAAGAGAATTAAAAAAAGCTATAGATAAGAATTCATTACACGTGTTAACAACAGGCGAACCAACTTATTGGCCAACTGACCAAAACAAAGTACCAGATCTTATTGACTTCTTCATTACTAAGGGAATGACAGAAGTTTATACAAATGTGGAGTCATGCTTGGATGGATCCTCGGACCACACCCCAATTATATGCACTCTAAGCACTAATGTGATATGGAGAGAGCCCCAAGAGACATTATATAATAAGAGAACCGATTGGAAAGCTTTCCGAGATTACATCAATGATAATGCCAACTTTCGAATCAGTCTTAAAACGGAAGAGGAAGTTGATGAAGCCACATATATTATTACCAATCTAATACAAAAAGCTGCGTGGCTATCTACTCCTTACATAAAATATGCTCCTGAAAATCGAGATTACACCATAAATATTAAGGAAAAAATCGCAGAAAAGAGAAGATTGAGACGGCAATGGCATACAAGTAGACGTAGGGAAGACAAAACTGCACTCAATAAAGCACAAAAGGAGTTACACATTATGTTAGTAGAGAACGAAAACACGACCCTCAATGACAAACTAAAAACTCTCTCACCATATAAAATGGAAGACTATTCCTTGTGGAAGATATTAAAACTTGATAAAAGGAGGCCTAAAGAACACTTATCCGCACTAAGACACGAAACAGGAAATTGGGCTAGAAAGCCAATAGACAAAGCTGAGCTCTTTGCAGAATACCTACAAGAGGTATTCAAGCCTAATGCTGATTACCCTGAAGCTGAAATTGATAGCGTTGTAAACAGTGACCAGCAAATGTCTCTTCCATTAAAACACATAACACCTGCACAAGTTCAATTTACAATAAAAACCCTGAAACCAAAAAAAGCTCCAGGATTTGACTTAATAACTGCAGAGGTACTAAAACAATTACCCAAAAAAGGAATCCTCTTACTGACAATGTTGTTCAATGCAGCACTACGCTTACAATATTTCCCACTCCTGTGGAAAGTGTCTGTAATTAACATGATTGCGAAACCTGGTAAGCCTCAGACAGAAGTAACTTCGTATAGACCAATCAGCCTATTACCTATATTATCAAAAACTTTTGAGAAACTTATATTAAAGAGAATTCTACCAACGCTCGAAGAACGAAAGGTAATACCAAATCACCAATTTGGTTTCCGCTCTCATCATGGAACAACAGAACAACTTCACCGTGTGGCCCATACAATAAGACAAGCGATGGAGAGGAAGGAATATTGCTCAGCAGTATTCCTTGACATTCAGCAAGCTTTTGATAGGGTTTGGCATACTGGTCTTTTGTACAAACTCAAATCATGCTTGCCCAACTCGGCCTTCATGCTTTTAAAATCATATATTCAACATCGAATATTTCAAGTAAAGACAGGAGATTGTCTATCCTCATTTAGAAAGATCCAAGCTGGAGTTCCCCAAGGTTCTGTGCTGGGTCCTATCTTGTACACAGTCTATACTGCTGACCTACCAACCACCGAAGAAGTTACCACGGCAACCTATGCAGACGACACTGCTATTCTTTCTTGTGACAAAGATCCTATTATGGCATCCAAAAAACTACAAGATCATCTAAACCTAATTGAAGTGTGGCTGAAAAAATGGCGAATAAAGGCTAGTGTTAATAAATCGATCCATATTACCTTCACATTAAGACGTGAAGACTGTCCCCCAGTGTCACTTGATGGAACCCCTATGCCAACACAAACAAATGTAAAATACTTAGGAATGCAATTAGATAGAAAACTAACATGGAAAAATCACATAAAAGCTAAAAGAGAACAAACAAATCGAAAACTAAAAGATCTATACTGGTTAATAGGCAGGCAATCATCACTAAGCCTGGAAAATAAAATCCTAATTTATAAGTCTGTAATAAAACCGATTTGGACCTACGGAATAGAACTCTGGGGCTCAGCAAGCCATTCAAACATAGAAATACTCCAACGCTCTCAAAACAACATTCTAAAAGTAATATGTAATGCACCATGGTTTATAAAAAACTCTGAGGTACATGAATATCTAGGGATTCCGACAATTAAAGAAGAGATCAAAAATTCATGTAATACTTATAAACAAAGACTTGAAAGACATAAAAATACATTAGCCACAGCGCTCCTTGATACCACCAATAATGTAGTTCGTCTGAAAAGAACTCAACTAGCCACAATATAAATTGCCTTGTTGCATAATTAATAGAGGTGTCATGTCATTGGATGTGCAAAACCTCAAACAAGTTACACATTAATCAAAATATCTGATTATAGCCATAAGGCTGATTGCAGATGGATAAAGAAAGAAGAAAAAAAAAAAAAAAAAAAAAACTGTAATACAAATGTAATTGTAGTATTACGTAGCAAAGTACATTATTTTGTTTGCCTATAATCAATCTAATAAGATCAGAGAATAAATCTCATTGAAATAATAATAACAACACAATCGTCAATAAGTCGGTATGGTGAAAGAAAACATTGCGGAAACCTGCATGTCTGAGAGAACCTAGTAAGTTTAGCACTTAGTTAGCACTTTCATAGCAGCACCTGATTGGATGATGGTGGGAGTCTGATGGCTGCCAGACACTCGCTGAGGGGACCAACCACCCTTAAATTCCACAGATACGTAAGATTAGCCCAAAAGTTTAGCACTTAGCTAGTTTAGTGGTCTATTTCCTGATCTCTATCATATTGAAGGGAGGCGAGTGCCCAGCAGAGGGATGTTAAAAGGGATGAATACAATAAGTAGAATAACTTACCTCTTTAATTTCTAACTCATTCTTCCAATCAGTCACATCACTATACAACTTAGCTTTGAGAATGGCTAAATCAGTTAAAATAGTGAGTTCATGAGCAACGCATTCAATCCGAGATAATCTGGTAATAAATATTGAACGCTGACGACCTGATGATAATAGGCTGGAAAAGTTTTATAAATAATAAAAAATATGGGTACATGTAACCTTTATGTACGGTTGAAGTAAAACTTCTTTGGCAAATATTGCAATTAAATCAAAACAAATCAATAATTAATTACGGCATATCAGGTATATTAAAATCACATATTTAAAGAATAAAGAATATAATATTACATCTCCATTGTTCCAAGTATTATACACTTGTCAGACAATAACAAGGGTTACCATGGCAATATAGGAATAAATTCTATCTCATTCTCTCGCCGGCTGAATCCTATACATTTCCATGTTTGTGTCTCTATGGACTCGCTTTTTTGTTCCATCGAGTTTGAAATCACAACGATTCTATAGAAGTTTCACTTCAATAAATAAAGATGACATAAAGGAACATAAAATCTTATAACAAATTCAGTTTCAAGAGTCCACATACCCTCTTATCTTATATGCATGTTCAATGAGCACACTGGTACATATAAAGGCAGTATGCTCCGTCACCAGGATATTCTTGGAACCAGCACAAGCAGCTAAGCGAGCTCCGCCTTCAGCTGCCGTGAAACGTGTACACGAAGACTCCATGGCTAAAATTAGTTAATTGACTAATTAGAATTAACTTGGTTATTTTTTGGACGGAAATACAATTTTTATTCTTATTTGTCAACAATATGAAATAAATTTAGAGAAATCGTACCTTATATTGAAATAGCTTAATAACATACTAAATATAAATATATAAAGTGTTCGGAAAAACAAAATTTGGAAATATACCAAGAAGTAGTAAAAGATGCTTGTGATGTTTTTCAATAAACGAATACGTTTTAACAGATAATTTATTGTTTATGTTATAATTTATACCGAAAACAATCTCACCTGATTGTTTACTTATTAATAAAGCCGCTTTTGCATTTAAAAACACGTAAAGCACATTATTTAAGCACTAATTATTAACAACTAAAATATCACACAAATAAAAAAAAATATCAATATAGAAGATTTTATAAAATTTATTATTTATTATATAGTATACAAAAGTTTCATATGAAAATAATTATTTTTACTAAGTTACGATTAATAATATTTTAGAAAAACACAGCAAGTACATTTGCGAAACAAGACCTCGACAGTTCGCTGACATTTAAACGTTTCGTTTTTCTTTTTGCACACATAATTATTAAGTCAATAACGGTCATATGTGTATTTTTTATGATAATTTTAAAATTATGCTCGTATTCTTGTATCATATTTTGTATATTTATTTATATAATTGTATCATATTATTATATTTTAATAGTGCGGTTAAAATTAAAATTGTTTATTAGACTTATTTAAAAATATTTAAAACTTTTTACAAGAATTACTACATCATGTAATGAATAAATTTAAGAATTTTAATAACACTTAACATAAGCAATAAAATGTTATAACATTAAAAACAGTTTTATTATTCAGGACTTACAAGACGGTGCTTCCCCTTTTGATCAATGTTCCACCATTGTTCCCAAAAAAGTAGCTAATTGTTTTTGAATTATAGCGATTAGTGAAGTGAAAAGAATTACCAAACATCACTTTTAATCGATTATTCATATAATCGTAAAATTACTCTCTGCTCTGATACCTTTTATTGATCTATATTTGATAAAATAAAATTAATAATACGTCTTGAAAATTAAAAAAACCTTAGTAAGATGATACTTGTACCAAACTTGTTGCTTGGAAACAATCTCTTCCAAGCAACCTTAAAGTCGAGAAGTAAATTATCATAAAAAAATAAAAGTAGAACATTATAATAAAAAGTTTCTTTATGTTAGGAATCTTATTTTAATATTTATCCCGAAAATGCTTGTAAAAATTTAGGTATTTGCGTCAGTGTGAGCATGTAAATAATTGTAGTGTACACTCCTCAGACCAATAAAATACTTTTTTATTGGTCTGAGGTACACTCATTATAAAAACCAGCATTTGTATTGAAAAGCAAAATATAAAATTAGTGCCGCGATCTACGTTTCTAATTTAACGTAATGGAAAATCTTAATATTTGCCACAAATTAAAAATCATGTCAATTTTAAATGTTTAATTAAAATGCTTAAAAATGAAACTGAATTGAATTTAAATAGTTATTTAATTTCTTAAGAGTATACTATTTTAATTTTTTTAACTCGATTAAATCAATCAACTTTACATCTCGAACAAAAAAATTAATGTGTCATACGTAGACTGAGTATTTCTCTGTCTACGGTGTCATAGCGTTTTACACTTACGACTTACGACTTCCGAGTTGCGGCTCTTGAAGTTTATATATGTAGCAATATACTCTATGCTTGAAGTTGAAACTAGAAACTTGAAAGTTGAAATTAAAAAACTTCATCTAAATGTACAATACATTCGAAGTTGAATATATCTTTTACAAAATATTTGCAATAATTAACAATACGTACGATATATAAAATATTTAAAATACCTGCGACTTGCGAACTGCAAAAATATCATAAATTCTTCATTTGTTATGGACTGAAAGTTTCTGCATTCATATATCATGGCAGTCATATTTTCCTAACAGGTAAATATCAATTATCTTTAAAAATTTAAGTGAACTAAACTACTACCTACACTAAATAAACAAATTAAATTGAATATTTATGAAATATTTTATTATTCATTTATTTCTTATTTTATTTAAATATCATTGAAACTAATTTACAATTTAATATAAATATTGTTTAAAGCATTGAATACTGTTAAAAATTAAATATTTAATTAAAATTATTTTAAATAATTATTATAATTTTAATTAAATAAATAATTAATAAAAAAATAGTATTTTTTTTTGTGATTAAATCTATGTTCAACATGTCTTTTTTATATTTGAATTAGTAGTAGTATTAGTAAAACTGTTAAATTATTAACAAAAAACAAAAACCGACTTCAAAACTAAACAAATCTAAACTAAAAAGCAGAAAATAATACTTTTAAGAACTTCGTTAATTTAGAAGTCGGTGCCAGCCAAGACGGATAGACTTATCTTGCCTTTGCAAGGAACTTTCGAACGGTATTTTGATTATGTTTACAAATGTTATAGATATAGATTAATCGAATATGTGTCTATTTAAGGTTATTTTGCTTTGGCTGGCACCGACTTCTAAATTAACGAAGTTCTTAAAAGTATTATTTTCTGCTTTTTAGTTTAGATTTGTTTAGTTTTGAAGTCGGTTTTTGTTTTTTGTTAAAAATAATTTATTTTCAAATTTTTTACGGAAAGTAGATACTTATTTTGTTTATGTACAAAAAAGAATCTTCCAAATCGGTCCAGCCATCTTCGAGTAATGGGGAACATACATAAAAAAAGTCCCCAACGAATTGAGAACCTCCTCCTTTTTTGAAGTCGGTTAATAAGAGCCTGAAAGAATTTACCTATCGGTCTATAATTACGTATAATTTTGAAAGAATTTTCTTTTAACTCCTAACCGTTGAGGAGTTGTACCTTCCATCATTATCTCAACCACAGGAGATGATGATTATCAGACGCAAATACTTGAACAGGTTTAGAAAATATATGAAAAACGTAATAAGTGCCTATAAAATTTGAGAGTTGTCTTCGATTTCCCTGGGATCCCATCATCAGATCGTGACTTGGTGACTATGGGACCAACTAGAAACTATACCCTTTCAAACAAAAAAAGAAATTTCCAAATCCGTCCAGCCATCGTCGAGTAATCGGGGAACATACATAGAAAAAAAAAAAAAAAAAAAAAAAAAAAAAAACAAAGTCCCCGACGAATTGAGAACCTCCTCCTTTTTTTGAAGTCGGTTAAAAATAATGACACTAAAAATATATATACAAAATAAGTTTATAGTGTAGCAAATAAGCTTAAGTAATTTAATTTCTGTCATTTAGTATCACCATATAAATGAAAATAGTAACTACATTACTACATTTTTAAAATTAAATAATAAATCAGTCTTATAAGAATCTAATTTAAACAGCCAACTTGAATAGTATGTAACAAATAATTAATATTCGGTAATTCATTTTGCTGTTAGTACATTGAATAGGAAGTTTAATTGTTTTGAAAATAATAATGTTGTGGTAATTTGCTTAAATACTTTATTTATCAGAGTTATTAAAATTTTTTACTACCAGTTAATAAAAAAGACTAATCTGAGAAGAATTTTTAAACTCAGGTGAACTAATATTATTATTTTGATTTATATAAAGATACTATATAGCCTTTCAGATTTCTCTATTAATTGATATTTCATATATTTTATGGAATTCTTAAGCGGCAAACTGATAACATATATATTTATTTTTATTGTTCGATTAGTGCCCGTGTAATTATGTTTCTTTAAACCTGAAAGATTAAGAGATTTAGAATTTTAACTGAAACTTTGAAATAAGTAATACTGTTGTGAGTTGTTTATTTACATCATGTAAGTGTGTGTTTATTATCTCTCATAGCAGAAGATTGTTGCATAAGTAATGACCTATCCATAAACCCCGTCAAAACAGAACTATAGCTTTTTACAGACAAATGCAAAGTCTCAATAACTAGAATGCCTCTGCTATTTAATAAACCTTAGAAACCATCCAGTGAAGTGAAATACCTAGGAATAACACTAGATAGTAAACTCAGCTGGAACAAACACATAAACAAGAAAATAACCTCCTCCCACAAAATCCTAAATTAGTGCAGACAGACATGGTTGAGAAACAATGGGGCATCAAACCTAAGATAATGTTATGGCTATACACCACAGTAGCTAGAACCACTTTAACATACGCAAGCCTCGTCTGGTGGCCCAGAACAGAGCACCAGAAGTTCCAAAGAACCACTACCCTTGCCATTACGAGTACCATGAGAACGACTTCCTCAGCAGCACTGGAAATAATCCTGGGAATACCGCCACTTTACGTTTTTATAAAACAAGAAGTGGAGACAAACAAATCAAGTACAAAGGAGTACAAATCAGTGGAGCGGAAACCAAGGCAGACACAAGAATCATCGAGCTTTACGCAGCAGAATGTCCAAAGCTAAATTGGCCTAACGACTAAATAAACAAAACACATGATAGACAAGAACTACAAAGTTATACTAAACATCAACGAGGAGGATGACTCGGACAAACCCAGTACAGAGTCCACACATACTATATACACGGACGTCTGTAGGAACAAAATCGGTGCTGGAGGTATCTTCAGCCATACACTAAACATCCAAATCAGTTACCACCTAGCGCACATAACTCTTTGCTTCAAGCAGAATGTGCAGGGGTCATAGTAGGTGCCCAAGAACAACTAATCCAAAAACTTAAAAATACTAAAACAGAATGTCACAAAACACTAGAACGTCTTTTACACACTAACAAACTTACTCTATCTTGGGTAAAAGGTCACTCTAACAATACCGGTAATACAACAGCAGACGAACTAGCCAAGAAGGGCTCAAAACTCACTATACAGGGTCCTACTCCGCTAGCAACAATACCATCCAGTGAATACAAAACATGGTTACGCAACTTAACTTTTAAAACAATGAACTCACTATGGGAAACAAATAGTGACTGTCGTCAGTTCAAACTAGCTTTCCTTAATACAAACAACTAACAACAAAATTAATACGCCTAAGTCTAGACTTAAAACGGTGGTGGGATTAATAACAGGACACTGCCAACTCAATAAACATTTGTTTAACATAGGTATCACAAACAGCCCCCTATGTAGAGCATGTCTACAAGGAGAAGAAACGCCGGCCCACATTCTACTAGAATGCTGTGAACTTGAACGTCTGCGTAAAGAAAACCTAGGTCCCAGTAGGACCTAGCAGCTAGCAGCAGTATGCTTGACTACGGGGACGCCCTGGGGTGGACAGACTAACACGATCAGCACAAGCTCACGCACAGCAGGCACTCATTGCCTAAGTGCGGAAACCAGCCGTGCAAAGAAGAAGAAGAAGTATGTGTTTATTTTTTTAAAAAAAATTATATGTAAAGCACTTCCGTGCGTGTATATGTAATTGAACTCCTAAACGTCTGGACCGATATTAATGAAATATATTGTGTGTTCGAGTGGATTCGAGAATTGCTTAGATTCACAATTTGGTCCATTACAAAATGTACTTCTTGGATTAATTAGTTATTTATATATTTACATTTATCATACAATAAATGGCATATTCAATTATAAATAAGTTGCTGCTAGACAACAGTGTTTTGCGCATGCGTACAGGACATTGCTACGCATTTTTTTTATAAGGACAAATTTTGATTGACCTAAAAAAGTTATTTGTGTATATTCAAAACAGGTGAGAAAGACAAATGTATATGAGGGGTTCTCAAAAGTTAAATTTTTAATAAAAGCTAAGTATATAATCAACCTTTGTACTTGGCCTTTGTAGATTATAAACAGGCCTTGATTGTTAAGGACACTCAAAAATATGGAATGAAAATCCTGAATAATCAAGAAGTAGAACTTAAGTTCATAAAGATAATTAGAAATGTCTACCTAAATAGCTCAACAAACGCAAAACTTGAATCATATGGGGAAATTCTTCCAATCTAAGAAGTGATTAATTTCACCAAAGTGTTTACTGCGGTTCTAGGACAAGAAATTAGAGTAATCTATGCCACAAGATCTTGCTGCAAAAAGTTGAGGGGTAGGAATTAATGAGAAACAAGATGGAAACGAACATCTTCGTCAGCAAGTAAAATATCAGTTATGTAGCATCTTATATATTAGATAGATTAGATAAATTGTATGATAATATCATTTCAAGACCAAATGGCACAAGAAATGTATGGAAGCATTAAAAAAGCATGGAAGAGATAGGAGAGGCGTGTGTCCAGCAGTGTACGAATGCAAGTTGAAGATGATGATGATGATGGAAGAGACATTGGACTTTACAAGATATTTTGAAGAACGCTCACTACACGATATCAGTGAAATCTGAAAAGAAAGTTCTTCAACACGTGAATCTTGCCAGTACCTAGTAATATTACTAAGTTGCAAGACTTGGGCCACTACATATTCAATGAAAAGAAAACTAAAAACCTGTGAGAATCATTGATGAAGCATCCAACAGCATAGTGTGAAGGATGAAAAGATGTTTTATAAAACATTAAACATCTAAAATGGAGATGGATAGTACACATAATAAGAGAAATGAGAGAGAATTGGATAAAGAAGACGACAGAATGGATCTCTAGGTTCGTAACCGAAAGAAAATTTGCAAGAGAGCTCAAAAGGTATCAGAATGGTAGCTGGCTATGGCTCAGGGTGGTCAGAGACAGATATGAGTCGAAAAGCCTGAAGGAGGCCACGCGGATGCGATAAATAATGTGTTGTTTGAATATTCTAAAAAAATGTAATTTGTGTTGGTAACAAAAGCAAAATGCTTTTGTGTAAATTGTATGCAGCGCTTTTTCAACATTCCGCTGATGAACACTCCTTCAATATATGAAAGCTTTGGCTTAGTGGAAACTAGTTATGTTCTCACAGATATTTCCTCACGATGTTTCCAAAATTCGTGGATTGATGTGAGAGCCCTGGGATTTGAACCCGCTTCAATAGATTTTCCAGACAAGTGTCCAGGTACCACAAGCCTACAACTATCGTATTTAATACCCGACGCAAAAGAGGGAAGTTATTAGGTAATATTTAGTGTATCTTATTGTATTCAAAATCTGTATTTATCACATACTTCACCTTTACCGGGCACAGATCAGTCCCTATATATTAGTATTATGTTAGTGTACTTTTCTCAAAGATGCGATATTTTTCTGCAGTAAAAATTATCTTATATTGACCCGAATTTTTAGTATAATCTAAAAATCTAAATTTTTCCAGTGTTTTTTTGTGGTGCGGTCACAGACAGACAGAGATTCGGTAATTCTAGTACACGTACGCACGTATAGATAATAATGACTATTTTTATAGAATTAAAAAAAATGTACAGATTGCAGTTAGAATTTTATTATATGGATTGAATATGACGTAATGTTTGATGCTAATGTAATTTTACCATCTTCCACTTTACAGATACAAGAGAAAAAGCCAGTGATGAGTGATATAGATCAAGTGCCTTCAGCTTTTAAGCATTTTAATTTGTATGAGATTTTGGAGCCAGAGAGAGTTCACAACGTTCAAACTGCCAAACTGATTGATTTAAATGATGAAAAACTCGACTGTAATCCAGATTTAATAGGATCTTTCGTCGATAATGTGACGAAAAAAGAATTTGACATATTAGATGTATTTGAAAACATATATGTGACTCCACAACATCTTCAACGTCAGAAAAAAAATGATTTGGATTTTGATATTTTTATCAAAGAATCCAAAGATGAATTGGATGCTGCAACTAATGTAGAAAACGCAAATGGACAAACAGACGGGCAAAAGGAAGAACCAAAGAAAGTTCGTACCATAGATGAGATATTCGATAAAGTCGTCTCTTACAGATCTTTTCCAAAATTGAACCGTTTAAAGGAATCTGAAATCGATGATCCAAAAAAAATAAATGAAGATTTAAATGAGGAATTTTCGCAAATCAATCCGGCTATACAGCTTGAAACTATAAAATCACCCATCTCAAGTGCATCAGTACTTAAAATAGATGAGCATGTACAAAAAACTGAGGAAAACGATAAACATAATCTATTGAACACTTATAAGCTGCAAAGTACATCCGAAAATGTACAACCATATGTAACTAAGACAAGCAAAGTTGTTGATAACGATAATGTTCCTTTTGTACCTGTTGCGAAGAAAATCAATAGCCTAAATCTAACTCCACCAAAAACTAGATTAGAAGAGAACCGATTCTTACTCAAAATCTATCAAAATGAGATAAAAACTGCATTAATCAATGAAAACAAAGTAATTGCGTTCAAACAGAACCCACCAATACCAATGTTGCAAGCTGTCAAAGCTGATAAGAAAGCTTTCGCAAAACGTATTGTAAAATCTGAAAGTGAGAAAGCAAGTTTCACTAAAGGTCCGGATCTCTATGAGAAATCTCTAGTGCTACCACAGATTATGCACCGTTTGAGGCAAAGGAACGAGATTATACAGGCAAAAACAAATGTAAGAAAAAAATTGATCTTAGATTGTCAGAATAATGTTAGTTCTTCGAGAACTGCCTGTATGCCTACATTTGCGCCCGAAATGTTACTGGAAGACTGCAATAAAAAAAGGCTTGAAGCGATTCAAATGAGAAAAGCGTTTGATGAGTTTGTTAAATATGGAAAAAATTTAAATTGACAAGGCGTAGAATCTACCTTTGTCCTTGGTCTTCTCGCAGAGATTAGATATTAATATTTTCTTTATTATCACAATAAATCTGCAATGCACAAAATCTCGGCGCCAGAGCTTTATTTTTGAAATAAAAAAAAGTGTGTGTGCAATTATGTACACGCGTTAGAAGTTATACTTCTTTAGCGTAACAAGATAAAAATCTTTTAAAAAAATTTATCTTTCGCCTTATTCTCCGTTTGTAGAAAAAACTAAAATGTTGACTATAGCTAACTTCAGAGTCGGTTTTTCGTTACATGACGGTGTGCGCGCGCATCGTAAAAATTTACTCTCATCATTTTTCACTGACGCGCCAAAAGAAGTATAACTTCAATAATATTTTATAGATACATACATTTAAATTGTATGTCTCTCTGTAATAACTGTAATATAATGCCTTTGAGATGTCTAACCGCCGCACTCAGAGTCACTTAATGAACTATTAAGTCGTTCTTTAGTATGAGATTCTCGACTTAATGGTTCATTAAGTGACTGAGTGCGGCGGTAAATAACTTAGTGTATCCCGTAAGAATCAATCACAGTAAAGAAAAGTCAGAAAAAAATCAAAATAAATTCAGGTACAAATAATCCCGTGGGATTGAAAACCTTTTTAATCACTATAATAAAGACGGATGAATGGATTTTTATGAAATCTACTCTACTGGGATAGACTATCCGCCGTACTTAGAGTAACTTAATGAACCATTAAGTTTTTAAGTATGGAGATTCTCGACGTAATAGTTCATTAAGTGACTCTGAGAGCGGCGGTATGAGTTGTAACATATAGGCTACTGTTAGATACCTAGATGACCTGAGTGCACACAGGTGGTTATGTGGGACTCGCTGGTTTACACGAAGTCTGTACTACCCACTAAAAATCAACAGATTTAGATCTACCTAGATACCTAGGAAGTAAAAGGATGGAATAAGTTCTTATTTGAGTCCATGTCTGATGTCCTTTTTATTTAATTTAAAGCAATGTACGTGCTATCTAAAAATATATTTTAAGAATGAAATTCTATGTTATGCTAATTATAAGAATATTGTGATATTTTTATTCTATATTACATTAAATTTGTATTTTTAATCTATTTTATTTACTATGTAGATTTTTAAATGGTGTATTTTTCTCGTTGATATTGGTATTGATGTCGAAAGACGGACTTTGAAAATGGTTTCTCTTTTAATTAATTATACCAAGAAGCTTATTTTTTGTTTCATTTATCAGCTTGCTGACCCCTAATAAAGCAGATTTATCCTAATATTTTTAAGAGGCAGCTTGTTTGTTTGTTTGTACGCGTTGATATCAATAACTAAAAATTCGATTCGAAAAAATATTTTTGCATTAAATAGACCATGCACACGTTTTTTTTTAAAGTAGCCAAAGTTACATAAAAAATCTGTCCAGCTGTTTGGAGACTAGCCGGAACAAACTGACGGACAAAAATATAAAAAATTGTGCTTTCTATTAAATTCTGCACACGAATAATTTCATACGCACGCAAAAAAAAATTAAACGCAAATTGTTTTGACATTAGTTAAGTGTTCGCGACGAAATAGTTAAAAAATCTTTATTTCTAAAACTTAGATCTAACAAGTGTATAGGGTAGCTTACAACTTACTCTATTTAACAATCATAAGTTTATATCGATTATATATATATATATATATATATACGACATGTTTGGTTCAGTTGGTAGTGACCCTACTTTCTACGCCAGCGGTCGTGGGTTCGAGTCCCGCTGGGGGCATTCCTTTATTGAGCACGAATGTTTGTACTCCAGTCATGGGTGTTTATGTTTATAATACGTATGTATTTAAAATGTATATGTGTAGTATATCAACTATCTGGTATCCGTAACACAAGCCTCGTAGCTTACCACGGAACTAGATGGCGCTGTTGTAAGTCACTACCAACTACGTGTTGCCGTTTATTTATATAAAGTAAACGACGACACGTAAATTAGTCAAAAGCTGTAGGATGTCTCATCCCATACAAAGAGATTGTACAGCGCCAATTCGGGCTATTTTTATTTACTGATGTGTAGATGATAGATTTCGTTCGTTTATTCACAAATAGTTAAAATGTTTTATTTTATAAATACGTATAAACTAATGGACAGATCATATTGTAAAACGCATCCTCATTGTAATAAAATATTGTGGACTTTATTAGTGATAAACAATTTGAATAAAGTAAAAGCGCCATCTGTAATATACACTACAAACCCATGAATAGGTAAAATTACGCAAATTTTATATAAGGACGCATTATTCGTTTCCCTTCACATAGAATATTTTTTAAAGCAATAATACACATTTTTGGAATCATTTTTTTATTTTTTCTTAATTTAACACAACTAGTAAAAAATTAAAACAAGTGCGAGTCGGACTCGCCCATGATGGGTTCCGTAGCAGCAAGTAACATAATATAATAGTTCTTGTATAGCTCGTTGTAGATTGAATGAAAGGTAAATTGCGGTTTACGATTTATGACGTATTAAAAAAAACTACTTACTAGATTTCGGTGCAAGGTAATGTACATCATATATATTTTTTTAGTTTTATCATTCTCTTATTTTAGAAGTTACAGGGGGGACACACATTTTACCACTTTGGAAGTGTCTCTCGCGCAAACTATTCAGTTTAGAAAAAAATGATTTTAGAAACCTCAATATCATTTTTAAGACCTATCCATAGATATCCCACACGTATGGGTTTGATAAAAAAAAGGTTGAGTTTCAGTTCTAAGTATGGAGAACCCCAAAATTTATAGTTTTTTTTCTATTTTTGTGTGAAAATCTTAATGCGGTTCACAGAATACATCTAAATTCTTATAATTTCGGAAAAAAGTGGCTGTGACATACAGACGGACAGACAGACATGACGAATCCATAAGGGTTCCGTTTTTTGCCGTTTGGCTACAGAACCCTAAAAGTCCATACATGTAACGTCATCTATTGACATTTAATTTAACTAAATTTTCTTTCATGAAATGAGGCGTTATGGCCCGTAGCTACGGTAACTTTTTAAGCGCTAATAATTAATATTACGATATTTAAAACCATGTAATATCAAAAATGGGTTACACCTTTCAGAAAACAGTTATATTTGGGGACATTACCACACAGCGCCATCTAGTTCCATGATAAGTTACTAGGCGTGTGTAATGCATACTAGAAAGTTGATACTGTGATACACTACACATATATAACTTTAATTACTTACATATTATAAATATGAACACTCATGACTGGAATACAAACATTCGTGTTCATCTTACAGACGAGTTGACACTCTGTGCCACTGTGGTGGATGGCCAGTGAGAGCTGGTACATAATTTGGGTCGTATCTCTTAAATGATAATGCGAAAATTTATTAAAAACGACATGATCATTTTCTAAAGTTAAGGCATACCAAACAGTATAATATCACTTACATTATGCTTAAGATGTAAGATCTCTTTCTTTCTAAACAATGTTACACTGTAAATAATTTTGCACAACAGAATATCGAATTTATAACATATCATTACAATGTAACCTTATAAGTTATAGCTATAAGCAAATGTACATTTTATGACATGAGACATCCATAGACAAGTAGATGATAGTGTCGGGGCTTCCCCGAATCAAAGAATCGTTTAATGCTGCTTTGTCATATTTTTAGTAAGCAACACCTACCTGATACAAATAAAACATTACTTGTAGGCTGTAGCGCTTTATCGCTGAAAACGGCAGATTTAGATCTGCTGCTCAATTTTAAAACACGTTAAGGGCCAAAAATAAAAATTTCCAGGAATGGTATTTCTTAAAAATAATTTATTGTTTTTTTCATTGTAAAATTTATAATCACAAAGTAAATAAAATGACGACTTTCTAATAACATGGACAGATAAAAATACTTTGTCATTGAATAAAAACATTTTTAAATGTAAGCTCGCTGGTAAACCTTATAAATAAATAAATAAATAAATTAGAATTAAGTATATCATACGATTGCGGATTGCATATCATTTGGGTATTATTGTGTCTGTACTAACTATATATGATCTGTAATGGTCTGCATATATTATTTAAAATTTGTATGTGTAGTATAACAACTATTTGGTATCCGTAACACAAGCACTTTACGTAGCTTACTGCGGAGCTAGATGGCGCTGTTGTAATAATGTCCCAACTTCAATGATATTCTATTTGTTAGGATATCATTGCCCAACATATATGACTATTCTTTTAACCCTGCGTTTGCACATTATCGCCTCCTACTGCCTACACCTTTTTGTTTATGTTCAATGATATTATATTATACAAGATACGCCACAAACGCACCAAACGCGTGCCGTGGATTGGTTCTATTACATAGAGTATATTGCTACATATATAAATTCTATTCGTTGCCAGTCAGTCGAGCTGTCACCTGTCATTGCGAGCACGTATGTCGAATAGGTATTAGCTGTCTCTTTCACTCTTACTTTTTGCGTATTTCCTGTCGCACTTAAAGCGTGTGTTTAGATGTAAGGCTGATTTACACGTATTAAGTGATTAAGTAGTTAACTAAATTTTAACTTAATTTTTAGTGACTTATATTTAAGTAACTGTCCAAACGTATTTAAGTAGATAAGTAGTTAAGTTCTTTAGTTCACTCAAGATGGACAATCAACAACGTAATAAAGTCGTAAATTCTGTGCTTAAATTTGCTATTAGTGAGGTCTTGAACGAAATAAAAGATGAAATAATTATAGAAATAACCATACTCAAATAATAAAAAAATTAAAGATTCAATATAATCGATGCCAGAGTCCGCTTTTAATAAATCTTTATTTTTTTGGCTCTTGTGAGTATGTCGAACGAATACTTTTAATTATTTGTTCGACTTCCTTCGCGCCAAATCAATAATACATCATCATAATATAATTCATCAATAATGAATAATATTTATAAGCTCACAACATTACGGAAATAATTGAAATAGGGTTCAATTCAAAAAAAAAGTGCGTGTGTACAAAGTACACATGTCAGAAGTGAAACTTCTTTATTTATAAATTTAACTCACTGTTTACACACTGTATAAATAGTAATGATATTGTAATTTCACTTCAAAAACAATTCCTCACGATTACTAGCATGAGCAGCCGTCATTGGTGGCGCTAACTCTTCCCCGTCTCTGAGCGCCTGGTACTTGAATTACGTGTTTGTGTCTCTATGGACTTACTTTTTCGTTCTACTTCTAAAGAAGTTTCACTTCAAAAAATGGCGCATCAACACTTATGCATTTTACTAAATTGCATCTTTCCAAACGGATCCAGAAATAAGCCCCGCCCACCTACTTAATCGAAAAAATAGAAAACATTCTAATTTATTATTAAGTAGTTAACTAAATTTTAACTTGCGACTTGCTACTAAATTGTCTGTTTACACGCACTTAATCACTTAAAATTAAGTTGAAATTTAGTTAACTATTTAATCACTTAATACGTGTAAATCAGCCTGTAGTGTTATTGAATGTGTATGTGTGTGTCGCGGAACAATTATGTTGTGCGTGCAGTTTGAACGTAACGTATCTCGTATAATATAATATCATTGTTTATGTTCTCACTTCTCAGGTTCTCAGAAGCCACTCAGGTACCCGATAAGAAGAAACAAAAACCATAACAATTGGATGGATATTTAATTTTTTACAGCTCTTTGTTTCGACCGAAACTTGAAAAAGCCCATATTGTGTAAATAAATACGTTTTATGAACCAGACACAACGATTTTTTTGTTTTATTTTTATATCCCTATATTCTATACAATATTATCTATCTAATATAAAGTAAAAATATGCCTGTCTTCCTTATAATAATTCTACTTTTTCACTCGCAAACATATGCGAGTTGCGAAGTCATTTTTAAAGATTTATTGTAAATGTGCTATAGCGTATTTCCTATATTTTCTTATACCAAATTATAGATACAACATTCAAGAATAGTATATATTTTTTACATATCTAGATCAAAAAAAAAATATTTATAAAAAGCCAAGTATCTCAGAAGGTAGATTATTTCATATAAAATTATAAGGTTTAGTTTAGACCAAACTTGTGTATATTTTGTTCGGAATGTTATAGGTTGAAGTATTTTGAATATTTTTGCAGATTGCAAAATCACTAAATGAAAATCTACATAATAATGAAAATGTAATGTAATCTGTATATTATGTAAACCTGAGATACATATGATATGTTTTGTTATACCTAACTAGTATTATTCAATTCAATTCTCTTATTAATGGCTTCAAGCGTGCCAGTTGAGCACAGCCCCTCTAGACAAGTGGCAAAACGCTAGTAGAATAGAATAATCAATGTATGGGATTGACATAAGCTTACGACTAGTGATTAGATTCAACTATGGGTAGAGATAAGGAGAACCATCTCATATGGGGGGAAAGTTGAAAAAGTGTCCAGCTGTATACTGAAAATAAAGTTTTCATTACCTACCAGAATAGCGCTGGCGTTCGAATAGTTTCAATATGAACATAGCTGTTATAAATGGAGTGAAGTTTGCTGAGTTCAAATATTTAAATTTTTTAATGACTCAAGTAGTTAGTAAAATGCTAGTATACAAAACCTCAACTATTTACGTAGTCTAAAAAATGTTTTAGTAAATATAAACAAAATACTGCAGAGAGAAAGCGTAATTTTTTTCTAATTACATTTGGCGCTTTCTTTAAAATTTATCGACTGCTACTGCAGCGCCACTCTTACTGGACGCGTTTTTACGGACACTTTTTCGTACACGAGGTGGTCCTCCTTAGGCGTTAGCGTTTATCGAAATAGAATCGGTACGGAGCGTTTGCCATTTGTCTAGAGGGGCAGATTACTTCGCCAGTGTCACGTAGAATGGACAAGACACGAAGGAGATTGGTCAGTAACATAGAGTCAATAAGTAAATTTAAATTATAATTGTATAAGGGAAGTAAATCCTTAATAAACCTACAACAAAAGACAGCACAGTTAGTATTTACACAGAAACCTTAATTAGAAAAAAAAACGTTAGTAAATGTTAGTTATATTATACAAAATTTTAGTTTATAATTTAATTCTATTAATCTTAAAACTAGTATTAATCATTGTTATTTGAATGCATGAAGTGTTTATGGGTAAAATAAAAAATTTTTTTTTCAAAATATACGATTTTTATTTTTATTCATATTCATCACAAAAACAATAGTTCTAGTAACAAAATTATACGCTATTTTATAACTAAAGTAATGTTGTTTATTTGCGTTATGACTAGGACAGTCAGAAACTTACTTGATATACTTATAGTATAGAATAATAAAAAATCTCAAAATATACATTTGGTTTCAAAATAAAAAATTCGAAATATTTAATTCAGCATGATATTATTACAATTTTTTACTGAACGTCATGAGTCTACTACCAGTTCGGAAGGAAGAAACCGTTGACCTGAGAAGAACTGACGAAAGAAACTCAGCGGAAACCAAACTGATAGTTTCAGTAACAAAATTATATGCTATTTTTATAATTAAAATGATTGGAGGAGGAGGAAGAGAACATCATTATATTTATTGAAAAACGCCTTTTTCGATATATTTTTTTCAAATCAATCAAGTAGTTTTTGGGATTAGCGTTTTCAAACAAACCACTTCTTGAACCGATTTTGATGAAATTTGATATGGAGATGAACGAGACCTAGGGAAGCTGTCAGGGAAAGCGCCTTTTTCGATATATTTTTTTTCAAATCAATCCAGTAGTTCTTGAGATTAGCGCTTTCAAACAAACTGATGCTGAACCGATTTTGATGAAATTTGATAAGGCCTAAACAAAGAAGCTCTCACGCTCCCCTGTAAATTTGTATTTTCCTCGTAAAAAAGAAAATACACATTTACAAGGATCGCGCTCCCGTGTTATATTAGTAATTTCCTCGTAAAAAAGAAATCACAAATTTAACACGGTGAGCCGTGTCAAGTTTGTAATTTCCTCGTAAAAAAGAAATTACAACTTTGACAAGGTGTGGTAGTCAAGCCAGCACTGCCCTAAACACAACGGAGCCTTACACAACCTGCATATGTTTGTGACGAGGGTCTTTTTGTTCAGGGCAGCGCATCGAACACAACGCATTTGCTTCTTCCCTTGCCTACTACCCGAAGCAGCTTTCGTGGCTACCGGAAAGTGGTGCCCGTGAGTCAGACGGAGTTCGCGCATTGTGCTCGATGCTCTCAATGGCAGTGAGTGAACGCGCGGGAATTTTTTTAGAAGGTCTAAAGCGATTTGGAGGCGGAAGGCACGATGTGACAATAACTGGTACACAGGGTTCTTAGTGTATATTACGAAAGCATTCACGAGGCTGATATTCAACAGCCTCCAGAATACTTTCATATACCACTTGTGTTGGCGTTTTCTTTCGACCAGAAACGGTGATAGTCTCTGGTCTTTTAAGTCAACGCCCCCCATGTACCGGTTATAGTCGCATATCGCTATCGGCTTTTCGATCTCCTTTCCCGCGCGCATCCCCGGTACCATCAAGTGCTGGTGGTAAGTAGACATAACGGTGACAAGTTGGACATCCTTCCACGTCACCAAAGAGATGTCACCGCTATGTCTAGTTACATGACTACCACGCTTCATTTTGTTCGGCATCAAATCTTTAATTGCTGGCGGGATTCCAATCCTTCGGCGGCTTATAGTGCCCAACACGTCTGTATGGCGGCTTTTCAGATACCTCGCTAAGGGCAATTGGTTGTACCAATTGTCCATAACGAGGACATGACCCACATCCAGATACTCTTCCATGAGATCCAAGACAACCTTAGCGGTATGGTCTTGAAACCCATGTAAGGAATCTGAATGCATGTCTGAATTTTTCCCGGAATACAAACGGTACTTGAGCAGATAACCGCTCTCCACCTCACACAGCTCAAAAGATTTTATGCCGAATCGGGCAGCCTTCGACCTTATGCACTGCTTCCAGCTTAGATTGCCCTTCCATAAAAGCAAGGACTCGTCCAAGCTCAAATGTTGGGCAGGAGTATATAATTCGGCGAATTTCCTATTGCAATGTTCTAAAACTGGCCTAAGCTTTTCGACCTTTCTGTTGTACCCCGAGACCAACAAGTTTTCGTTGTCTACGAAGTGTAAAAACTTGCTGATCTCGTAGAACCGATTTCTGGACATGAACTTTCGGAATTCCGGCATGCCCAAGCACCCGGTCGTCCAATAATCATGGACCCGGCCTCGTTGGCAATGAGACATTAGAATAAGCAAGGCAAAATATCTGTACATTTCCTCGACCGTGACTTCGGTCCAGGTATCCAGATGTTGTGGTATTCCTTTACCGTAGTTAGGGTCTGAATAGTAACTGATATTTCGCCATGCATATTCATTTGTCTCATGTACCACGAGCTCCATGAAACCACGATCCCAAAACTTTTCAAACAGGGTTGCCGGGTCCGTCGTAGCCGAAAAAGTTGGGCCTGGATCGCGCACATAGGATTCCTTCTGGCCGGAGAAGGATGTTGGATCATCCGACCAGAAGAAATCCTTATGTGACACGGCTGCTAAGCCAACTCCTTTCTCCTGCCCCATCTCCCCCATATCCTCCTCCCCCTTCGCCCCCCCTTCCGCCTCCTGCTTCATAGCCTCCTCCTCCACCTCCTCTATAAGCAGGCCGCGTTGCTGCGTAGCAGCAAACCGACACAACTCTATACTAACTTCGTCCTCATCAGCCTCCTCGTTTCCGCTACTGTGACCGTCTACATCGCTGCCCGAGTCGACCAAAATATTAAATATTTGGGCGTCTGACGAATTCAAGGCTCGCCGACTTCTACCTGATCGGGTCCTCTTTCGCCCCTGCGAAGGTCCCGGCGACGCGAGTTCTGGCATATAGGAGGGCATCCAAGGCTAAAAAGAACATAGAAGCACATTAGAAAACATACAATAGTATTGCAGAAATATTAAACACACAGCTTAGTCTTTTTGCGAAATACACAAACGCTTCCACCGCCACTTACTTCGTAAATTATAGCTTCGTCTGCTACTTGTGCCAAGCCGCCCTGAGTCATCGTCACGGGACGACACGGTAGCAGACGAACATTCTGGTTGTCACTGTTATTGTCTGCACTGTTATTGTCTGCCATATTTCTAAAGTAAGAAACAAAATATATATGATGTAACTAAATCTATTTATTTAATGCGAAAAGTTTCATCAAAATTGGGCCAGCCGTTTCGTTTGAATCCCACTTTCAAAATATAAAAAAAAAGAAATGAAAATATAAAAATCAAATATTTTATAAATTATCATATAAATACGAAAAGTTTCATCAAGATCGGGCCGGCCGTTTCGTTTGAATCCTACTTTCAAATATATAAAAAAAAACTAGATATAACAAAAATCATATAAAAATAAAAATTATTTACTAAATATTATATTCCTAATAATACGAAAGAATTATAATTATAACATTTAAAACAAAAATTCGGGTATATAATAAAAAAGAGAGATCAGTCTGTGATAAAAGTGCAAAACCGCCATTTTGGAATCCACGCAGTACGCAGTACGCACACATACAAGAACATTGCAAGTGTGTGAGTTTAATTTGCACCGTTGACTAATTTTTCGAAAAAATCACGAAAACTATACACTTTTATCTAAAACTACAGATAAATATAGATCCTACATAAATTTTTCTATAAGAATTAGGGTTGACAATAGCATTCCATAAGAAATAAATAATCTATTTACTCTAATTATTAGAAGATGCGTAAGTAACGCGGTTTTTTAGTAACGAGTTTAGATGTGATTATTATCAATAAAACTACGAAAACCACTGTTGTAGTTACTTATATCGATCATAAATAGAATCTAATAAATATAACAAGCACAACTTACACTTTTTAATTAAAAAAACTTAGATATAACTTTATTTTTCTTGAAATGTACTTTCAACACGATGTCGAGACTCGAGACGCAATTCACAAAGCATATATAAGTTACTCTATGCCATAGAGTCTATGGTGACGCTAACGGCTAACCACAGACTACCAAGAGAACAAGCGGCTAACTGCTTTTTAAATGTAGCAATATACTCTATGGTGCTAGACATGGAGATTAGAAACCAGGAGAACCAAGGCCCTAGAATGTAGTGTCTCAGAAATATTGTCAAAGTAAGGAGGCGCTGCGATCGCTATGTTGTCTCAATGCCTAACTTCACGTTGTCACAATAGTGACAGTACGATATTGACGGCAGTTGTACGACATTGACGGCAGCGCGCTATAAACTCTACAAATTTTCAGAGACAGACGGGTAATGCTTTAGTATGAAGCGTTGGTTCTCCTGTATCTAACCTCCATGGTGCTAGAGTAAGTAAATTCAGTGTTACCAACTTTCAAAAATATTTATCCCTAAGGCTTGTGTGATTTGTCAAAAACGCCTAAAATCGTTAGCCGACATCCGACATTTAAAACTTTATGAATATTTTTTTTTTGATTAAAAAAAATACTCGTGTTTATTTTTCAAAATTAAGACTTTTATTTTTTTTAGTTTAGTAAAATAATAATTATCTGCGTCATAATTCAGAAATAAAATTTTAAATCATTTATTTTTAGGTTCTAAAGTGATACTTGAATTACTTATAATTGTTAATAAAAAAATTAAATGAGTAATATAAAAGCAAAAACCATAGACACCAATACTGACCTAACGATAAAAAATGTAGAAATATAAAGATTAATCAGTTTCCGTTTAAATGAGGTGTGCTAAGTTGCAATTTTTTTTGCAACATTAAAAAAAAATATTTATTAAAAAACTACAGGTGACCTAACAAAAATGATAGTGGACCTATACAGACCGAACGTAGGCCTATCGATTAAGGATATTTTGATTTCAAAAATCCTTCGATGGGGTGTTAAATTTGTGCAGCTTGGACACACAGGCTGTTCCAAGCGCTTGACAGCAATTTTTTTGTGTCCATTTGAAGCGTCACTAGCGAGAGCCCCGAGACCTAATTTTGACGTATATTGCAAATGACATAGAGAAGTGTTTGTTTACTGTAAAGCTTCAATCTATGATCGAAGCTGTCATGGAGGTTAGATACAGGAGAACCAACGCTTCATACTAAAGCATTACCCGCCTGTCTCTGAAAATTTGTAGAGTTTATAGCGCGCTGCCGTCAATAAGTAGTATCTGTGAAGTTAGCTATTTATGAGTACTGTCACTATTGTGACAACGTGAAGTTAGGCATTGAGACAACATAGCGATCGCAGCGCCTCCTTGGTTTGACAATATTTCTGAGACACTACATTCTAGGGCCTTGGTTCTCCTGGTTTCTAATCTCCATGGAAGCTGTAAAGTAATTTTGCATTTTAAATCAATTAGGTTCAAATTTAATGTTATTCTTGTTATATGCATTAAATAAAAGTTATCAAGAATGAAGTCATGTGTATATTGTAAGCGGCGCTACAAAAAAAAAAACAGTGAAATATCATTCTTGCACCCTGCACCTCTGTATTAATTTATTTAGTCAAATTTTTACTTATCAAAAATTTTACGTAATAATCTCGTCTTACTTATTTGTATCATGGCTTACGTTAATTAAAAACAAGCATTAATGAAATTCGTATGAATTAAAATTATTTTTACAAATTTCAATTAGAACCGACAGTGCATCATATCGATATTTTTATTATCGATATTTGGTTTAATACATTTTTCCATGATATTGACATAGTTCAGCATGTGTGGTCAATTTTTTTTTCTCGTATATGATATTAACGGATATGAAATGTTCAACCTTCATTGCACACTCAAAATAATAGCTTACAAATTACGTTACTGAACATAATATTTTTTTCAGATTTCCAAAAGACTTGGAGGAGAGAAAAGTTTGGCTTCAGAATATGAATATTACCAACTGGACTCCTAAAACATAATGATTATCTGTGTTCATTACATTTAGCTGATGAATATTTCGACAAAATAAACCATATTGTAACAAAAAGACCAATGGGAAGCCGCCGGTGGAATTTTTTTTCCGGCAGTTCTCACAGCAAAAGTTATGAAGCAAAAACAAATTTTAACTTTGTTTCCAGAACTAAGCGCTCACTTTTTGTCTGAATCTTTAAATAGTTATTATGATGTATTGATTAAACAAATTATATTTAAGTATATCGATGTTATAATTTTTGCAACCACGAAAAATTACTCTTTGTCAATAATTACAGGTCAAAGTATTCGAAATTTCTTAACCGGTACAATAATTTGGGCACATTAGTAATTAAAAGTATAAATGAAATATATAAATCGTGTTTTATCTTACATTTTCGACCTTAGTACTGAATAAATTCATTATTCCCTGTAAATTGTTAATATAACATAAGTAGTAATTTTAAATTGATTGTAAAAACTTATTATCAAAAGTTATCGATATTTGTTCACTGATATCGATATCACTAGTTTTAGTACCACAAACTCTCGCTACGTGCGACAGCGGCGGACAGCGCCAAAATGGCGAATATCAAGCAGCCACAAAAGCACGTTGACAACACCCAGTCCCATCACCCATGGAGGTTAGAGACCAGGAGAACCATCGCTTCATACAAAAACATTACCCGCCGGTCTCTGAAAATTTGTACAATTTATAACGCGCTGTCGTCGGTAAGTAGTATTTGTGAAGTTAGCTGTTTATGAGTATTGTCACTATTTTGACAAAGTGAAATTAAGCATTGAGACAACATAGCGATCGCAGCGCCTCCTTTGTTTAACAATATTTCTGAGACACTACATTCTAGGGCGATGGTCCTCCTGAGGGCCTAGACAATGTAACAATCGATTAGCGAAAGCGATAGTAGAAAAGCCCAAAATGTATGGGTTTGACTTATGCTTTAGATATGTCACGTGATCTGTTGTCAACGAATAGATGAAGGTAGACAATGTACATTCATTTCAATTATTAGTGACTTTTTTTTTTTGAATCTATATTACATTTATATTATGTCTAACAAAAAAGTTAGTGACTTAAAGTTCAAGATGCATACGCTGCGTTTAAGCGATGACGATTGTAGAAATCGAATCGCTTCATAACGAATGCCGTTTGTCTATAGGTACTGGTCTCTAATCTCCATGGCCAGTCCAGTGGTATTATAGAGGTCAGTTGTTGTCCCCCTAAAAAATATAAACATGTAAATTCATAATTATTTACAAATAATATGCTGTTATAGGTATGTTTCAAAATCTTTTTATTATAAGTTACAATATACTCTATGATAAGTTATTTAACACATAATATATTTAGTCTTCATCTGAAGATTCAGATTTTTTGAAATCATACATGTAGACATTGAATAAATTTAACATTTTACTGGATGGATTAAATGTTGTACAAGATCCACCATTTCGATTTAATGTAAATAGGATCATGATGCTTTTGAACATTTTCCAGTGGCGCCAGTATTGCCGTCAATCACCACAGAGTGGTTCTAGAATTACGTACCTACTAGATGTCGTTATAAGTCGCTAGGTCAAGAAATAAATATTAATATTATCTATTTAAAAATATTAAAGAGTCACTAAATCCCTGAAAATATCCCTAAAAATTTCAGACCCCTAAAAAAATCCCATCTCACTTATTTACCCCCTAAATCTGGGGGGAAAGCTTCTAAGTTGGGAACCGTTTAAGTTGCCCTAGTATATAATTTACTCTTTGCGAAAAAAAAAGTAAGTAAAAAGTGGCGGTGTTTGTCTATTTCTACGATTATTAGTTTTAGTCACGAAAGAGATTTGGTGCAGTTTTAACTCATAGGATGAGTGAAAAACAACAAAGTTTTGGGCAATGTTGGATAAAAGGTAAAAGGATTTTATAAAAAATAAACGATGTCTCGGCCGTTTACCATCAGAGTTTTGTATTTATTAGATTTTACCAGCGATGTTTAGTACTTGTGATATTGAGTGTTGTGAAGACTGAGGCGGGCTATGTTATTGCAGTCGGGTCTGTCACTTAAGAAAACATAAATAATAAATATCCTATTTCAATCAATATTTTCTCTTTCGTGAAGGTCTTACCTTTACGAAAGACAACGAACCAACCAACATTTACCAATCTTCATGGTATGAACCAAACTCTGTCAGTAAAAATTCTAAAGGTGGTCCATTTTTTTACAACCTATCCTGTTGGTAAATTCTAAGATATACTAGTTAAATCTAACATTTTCCAGTATACAGGCTTTTAAACGGCAGGCATTATAGGTAAATTTGGCAGTTTACGAACGACCATATACTGTCAAGTTTTATTTGACATTTAGACTGATGTGATTATTAAGATACTTCTTAATTAAAACAATAGTTTTTAACAGCGTAGTTTTATTAGCAATTCTTATACAACATACAACTTACAAGTTACAAGTGACAGATGACAGAGCAGAGACTATATTATTACATAGATAATAGATAGTATTATAATCACAAATACAGATAATAAAATAAATAGGGTTCAATTATTATTTAATTATTTAATACAACACTCCCACCTAATTTGAACCCTTTTTCTAATACAAGTTAATTTTTCAAAATGATTATAATTTTTTTTTTTTAGTTAAATTGACAAGCTTTTATTAAAAATAGAAATATGTATTTAAAAATAAAGTTTTACACATAAGTACAGGTAAGATATTATAGTTACTATGTTAAATTCAGAACACCAATTCTTTTTCTAAAATACTGAAACTTAGGAAGAGCTTTAGTGAATACATCTGCAAATTGTTCATTAGTACATACATAATTTAAATCAATTTGTTTCTCTGCATATTTATCTTTAACAAAATTATATTTCACTTCTATATGTTTGCAACGCTTATGGTAATCCACATTTTTAATTAAATAAATTGCACTTTGATTGTCTATATTCAAACATATTGAGTCCTGATTAAATTCACCAATATCTACTAAAAGTCCTTTTAACCACATAGCCTCTTTTGCGGCAGAGCAAGCAGCCATAAATTCTGCTTCAGTGGTGGACAATGCAACACTTTGCTGTCGCTGAGTTGCCCATGTTATAGCGGCTCCATTTTTAATAAACACATATCCAGTTAAAGACTTTCGTGTGGAGGTATCTTTAGCGTAATCAGCATCACAGTAACCTTTTACAGTATTCAGTTGTGACTTTGAATAATACAAACCATAATTTTTGGTTTCTTTTAAATACTTCAGTATTTTCTTAATAACATTCCAATGAGTGTGATCATAACAATCAAGGTACCTACTCACCAGACTAACTCCATACATTATATCGGGCCTGCTTACCACCGCCAGATGCATTAGTGAGCCTACTGCCTCTCTGTATGGAATCTTCTTATCAGGAGTCTCTGCATTCTTCTCTAGTGTAGTGTGAGGAGTAACTGGAATATTATTACAGTTAGCATTTTGCATATTAAATTTACACAAAAGTTTCTCAGTGTATTTTGTTTGATGAATAAAAATACTTCCTTCAGATTTTTCAATTTGTAATCCTACAAAATTCTTTGAATCACACTGTTTTATTTCAAAATTTTTCTTTAAGTCACACACAAGTTTATTCAGTGTATCATTTGATTTTGAGATAAGAAGTCCATCATCTACATATAGGAGTAAATATACTTTATTGTCATTTACATGTCCAACATACACACACCTATCTTTATGAGAGTTTTTAAAACCAAATTTCTTTAGCAAAGTGTCAAATTTTTGATTCCAGCACCTTGGTGCTTGCTTAAGACCATAAAGTGAACGGTTGAGTTTACATACCATATTGTAAGGAGCATCCAAACCTTCAGGTGGTGTCATGTAAATATCTTCTTTAATATCTCCATACAAAAATGCAGTTTTGACATCAAACTGTACAATATGCAAGTTGTGTTGAGCTGCTTCTGAAAGTAAAACACGTACTGAATCATACCTAACAGTTGGAGCATATATCTCCTTGTAGTCAACGCCTTCCTTTTGACTACATCCTTTGGCACACAATCTTGACTTGTAGAGTGGACCAGATGGCTCGTCTTTAATTCTAAAGACCCATTTGCAGCCTATTATCCTTACTCCTTGAGGCTTCTCAATCAATTGCCATGTTTTATTCTTCACATGTGCCTTTAGCTCCTCTTCAGTGGACTCTTTCCATTTTGCAGCATTTGGGTTATCAGAAGATAATGCTTCATTGTATGTTAGTGGAACATCCTGTTCACTTACAATTTCATTTGTACATTTGTAAGTATTCGCTTCTTCTTCTTTATTAGCTTGCATTCTGTACAATCTTGCTTTAGATCTTGTTGTGACATTAGGTAACTCAGATGGATCTATAGTTTCATCTGGCACATACAGAGATTCATCATCAGAGTAAAAATCTTCATTAGATTCATCTTCAGTTGTTTCAGACTGTTTCAGCGTGATTTTCTGGTTTTTAGAGTCATCATCTCTGTCATATGATTCTAAGATAGACTCTGAAAGTGGTACAAAGGAATAATCCCTTTTTACTGAGTTTTCAAGAAAGACCACATCTCGGCTTATTACAACTTTTCTAGTTTTACGATCAAAAAATCTGTATCCTTTGGTCTGTTCACTATAACCAACGAATAACATTTTGTTTGCCTTTGAGTCCCACTTCTTTGTTTTTTCTTTCGGAGCATGCACCATTGCTTCACAACCAAATATTTTCATATGAGTAATGTCTGGCTTTTTACCACTCCATTTCTCTTCTGGTGTCAAAAAGTCTAGAGCTTTTGTTGGGCATCGATTAGTTATATAAGCAGCAGTTGATACAGCTTCTGCCCAATAATGTTTCTGTAGTTTAGCATTTATAAGCATGCATCTAGCTCTTTCAAGCAAAGTCCGGTTCATTCTCTCCGCTAAACCATTTTGTTGTGGTGTGTAAGGAGCGGAGGTTTGGTGTGCAATTCCTGACTTCTTTAGAAAAGCTTGAAACTCATTGCTTAGATACTCTTTTCCATTATCAGTGCGTAGTATCTTAATTCTCGTATCAAGTTGATTTTCAACTAAAGCTTTAAATTCTAAAAATTTCTGGAAGACTTCAGATTTGTTTTTAATCAAGTAAACAAATACTTTCCTTGTAAAATCGTCAACAAAGGTTACAAAATACTGAGCACCCCCAAGGCTTGGTACTTCCATTTTTCCACAGACATCCGAGTGAACAAGTCCGAGCTTCCTTTGTGCTCTGGAACCTTCTGAAGGAAACGGGATCCTTGTCTGCTTTCCTTCTAAGCATGAAATACATGTCACTTTGTCTGTTTTGTTTATTTTGATTCTTGCACTTTCCAATAATTTGTGTAAGTCTTCAAAATTCAAATGTGCCATTCTCTGGTGCCATAAGTAACAATCATTCTCTGTTGATGTAGATGAATACGCTGGAATACTTTGTGTATTTAACTGATACATATTGTTTATAACTTTAGCAGCTGCAACTTGCTTATTATTTTTATTTAAGATTATACAGCCTTGATTGTGAAACTGTACTTGACAACCACTATTTATTATTTGACTCACGGAGAGAAGATTAGTAGCCAGCTCAGGAACATATAGAACATTTTGTACCTTGATCGTGTCAGTCTTGCCTTGTTTGTTCACAACATTAAGATTCACTTTCCCACATGCTTTCACATCTAATCTCTTATTATCAGCCACTCTTATTGCGGTAATCGGAGGTGGCATCTCATCATAGAGCAATTCACGGTGCATTGTCATATGCATTGAAGCTCCTGAATCTATGTACCAATTACTGTCGTTGCTCGTTGTAGCGGAGAACACTGCGACATAACTGGAATCAGTTTCTTTTTTTTTGTTGCGACAATTTTTACTGATGTGTCCATACTTATTACATACATAACACCTTGGGCCTTTGCTATTTTGTGGTGTTTTCTCTGAAGCATGTTTAGTAGACTGCAGCCGATTTCCTTTGTTCTTGATTTTATTTTTATTTACATACAAAGCATTAATTGTTTCAGTATTTCTGATGTCTTGAAGTAGTTTAGTTTTTACAGAATCAGCAGTTACAGCCACCCCAGAACTTTCAAGTGCCATAATCATCGGTTGATATACTTCAGGTAAACCAGCCAGTAGTAAGGTTCCCAACCATTCATCATTAACCTCAAAATCAATGTTTCTTAATTTGTGTGCGGTAGACATTATTTTGTTAACGTAGTCTTCTATGTTTGCACAATTTTCGAGGTTTGTGGTTATCAGATCTCTCAGGAGCCCAACTCGACGTGTCAAACCATTATCATCAAAAGCTTTTGCTAGATTATTCCACACATCTTTTGCTGTTTTAGCTTCTTGTATATGTACATAATTGATAGGATGTACCAGCAGAATTAATTTTGATCTAGCTTTCATATCGAGCTTTGCATTGACGACTTCATTTTCTTTAGGGGCGACACAACTCCATAGATCTTCGTGTTCGAGGTAAGTTTGCATAGCAAATCGCCATGTTGGATAATTTTCTCTTCCGGTCAGCTTTTCAATCAGTGCCATCGTATTATTTGAAGACATTTTGCCGATGAAGAAAACTGGATTGCGAGAACACGTGCTGAGTATAAGGTTAGGTATTACTAATTTATCAGAACTACGAACTTTTATTTTAATAACTTTGGATATCACTTCTACTTTTAATTATGAGCAATATTCAGGTGGCCTGGGCCCATAACCTGATGTGATTATTAAGATACTTCTTAATTAAAACAATAGTTTTTAACAGCGTAGTTTTATTAGCAATTCTTATACAACATACAACTTACAAGTTACAAGTGACAGATGACAGAGCAGAGACTATATTATTACATAGATAATAGATAGTATTATAATCACAAATACAGATAATAAAATAAATAGGGTTCAATTATTATTTAATTATTTAATACAACATAGACGTTGGCACTTGACACTTGACAGATAAATTGTAAACAATAAATATAACCTCAAAAGTCAAAAGTCAAAAATAAACTGAACATTCTTAACATTTATTAAATAAAAGCCATTTAAAATGAATAGTATTAGAAATCTTGAGAAAGAAATATTAGATTTGAAAGAAATGTTAAGGCAAAAGGAGCAAGAATTATTTAAATTAAAAACAAATTTGCCGCCGGTGAGATATTTTTTATTTTTGAAGTGCATTTTAAGTAAATGGTTACATATTTTTGTAATTATAAATTTTATTCATTCATAAAAACAATACATAATATGTTAAGAATCTAATACATAAAGTTAAAATCCCTCACTTATGTATAAAAAGTTTATTAGATTATGTTACAATATTGATGTACCTATTTTGATTAGATAGATTATACTTTGCATTATGGATAACAGTGTCTTCAGCCCTTTTAACGTCCCACTGCTGGTGGTGGGCCTCCCTCAGCACATAGTCCACCCTGCTGGCCTAGTGCATGTTGGTGGACTGCACATGTCTTTTGAAAACTTGCTAGGTTTTCTCAGACATGCAGGTTTCCTCACGATGTTGTTGAATAACAATACTTCTTTTTAATTTTTTCAACAGATTGAAGACAATGCACTGAATAGTTCTGATCAAAGTTCTAAAAATAAGAATAATGCTGGAGTTAAATTTGGAGATATTTTACCAAAGTGGGCAATTGAAAGGTAATTTATATTAAAATTTGTAACAACTTTTATTACTTATACAAATATAATTTCTATTAAGCATTATAATTATTAATTATTATTATATAAACATAATCTTCTTCTATCAAAGGAATTATCAATATAATTGTAATTAAACTTAATGACATTAGGTACAGCCGTCAGATACTTCTACCGGATATCGGTGTACAGGGGCAAGCAAAGTTGATGAGATCAAGAGTGCTAATAGTGGGGGCCGGTGGTTTAGGATGTCCTTCTGCTGTTTATTTAGCAGGGGCTGGTGTTGGTAAGATCCTTAACATAGAAAAAACTTTGAATTTTAATTCTTATTAAATCTTTCACTGTGACTTACGGAACATACAAAATAAAAATTAGCCAAATTGGTCCAGCTATTCTTGAGTTATGCGCTTACCAACATTCATTTTTATTTACATCCATACTAATATTATAAATGCGAAAGTAACTCTGTCTTTCTGTCTGTCTGTCTGTCTGTTACCTTTTCATGCCTAAACCACCCAACCGATTTTGCTGAAATTTGGTATGTAGATAGTTTGCATTCATGAGAAGGAAATAGGCATATTATTTTTTGGAAATTCAACCCCTAAAAGGGTTAAAAGGGGTGGCAAAGTTTGTATGAGAAAAATATTTTTATTGCACATTTTTGCATGAAACTTTGAATTAATGCTTTTTAGTACAAATGATGAAACACGTATTTCAGGGTTTTACGAAATTCACCCCCATTGGGGGGTTAAAGGGGGTGGCTAAGTTTGTATGAGAAATTTAATTCTATTGAAATATTTTGCGTGACACTGAAATAATGCTCTGCAATACAAATTAAGAGGGCCAGAACTTTAAATGGGGAATCAGTCCTTGGTACATTATAAGTAACAGTATATAAGCAAAAATGTTTATTTTATTCACTCTTAGCGCGAGCGAAGCCGCGGGCACCGCTAGTACATATATATATATATATATATATATATATATATATATATATATATATATATATATATATATATATATATATATATATATAAAAAATATATATATATAAAAGTTATCTGAGTCATATCTAATCAAACAAATTTAAATCACAGAAAACCTTTGTGGAAATAGTCATTATCATTATCATTATAATCCATAAAAAGGCTGAATTTATAGTTTTTGTCTGTTTGTCTGTGACTGCATCGCGAGACTGAACAGATTTTCATGAAAGGCATGATGGTACTTAGTAATTGGGGTCAACTTATATAATACTGAAATGTATAAAAAACCAATATAATGTCTCTAGAGACGAACCCAAGCAGAGCAATTATAAAAAGCTAGTGTAAAATTAATATCCTGTCAGTACATTTAAAAAAAAATGTAGTTGTTTTTATATTTAGGAGAAATAGGCATAGTGGACTATGACCAAGTGGATGTGACGAACATTCACAGGCAGATACTACATAGTGAGAGTGACCAGGGTATCAGCAAAGCGGAATCTGCTGCTAGGAGCTTAAGAAGGTATATATTTTAAATAACAATTTGTATACTATAATAACAAAAGTCATAGTATAAGTAGTCATAGTGTATCGCTAAAATAAATAGGAAGCGATTACCCACCTTCTGATATTTTGTAAAAGAGTAACTTTTAACACAACCCTGTTGAATCGAGTGGTGGCTGTTATATACTAATTCCACCGAGAATAGCATTCCCAAAGAGGGTTAACGTCAGGCAGGCGGCCGGTTGTAAAATTTCTTGCCAAACCAATTACAACATGTATAAGAATGTCAAAGAATGACAGAGGAGAGTAGAAGAAGAAGAAGACATGTTGTGCCGACCCCACATAGCATGGGATAAGGACAGGAAGAAGAACAAGGAGATACTATAATAACAATTTAAAAAAAAGGTTGTAGATATAGCCCTTTTTTATCGTCCCACTGCTGGGGGTGTGCTTCCTTCATTAATACGAGAGGATCAGGCCATAGTCCAGCATGCTGATCAAGAAGGACTAGCTAGGTTCTCTCAGACATGCAGGTTTCCTCACGATGTTTTCCTTCACCGTAAGAAAAGTGGCATTTATGTTAGAAATTCGCACATGAAATATCAAATGTGTGAGAACCGGGATTTGAACCCGTATTATTTTTCTAACATTAAGATTATACACTGGAATTAAAATAATATTAAACATATTTCATATTGCAATGACGCGTTTGAGTCAATTTGTGATGCTACTTATTGCGTAGGCGGTCGCGTGTTTGAATCTCGATGGAGGCATACATTTGTGTGATAAGCATGAATGTTTGTACTCTAATCAAAGCCATAGGTGTTTATATCTATAATATGTATGTATTTAAAGTTATATATGTGTAGTGTATCAACTATCTGGTATCCGTAACACAAGCCTCGTAGCTAACCACGGAACTAGATGGCGCTGTGTGTTTATGTCCCGACATATTTATTATTTCAGCATTAACTCAAAAATTAAAGTGACTCCATACAATATAGACCTGAATCCAGAGAACGCTATGGAAATTGCAGCAAAATATGACCTAATTTTGGACTGTACCGACAATGTGCCGACACGGTACATGTTGAGTGACGTCAGTGTTTTAACCAAGGTAAGAAAATGATGAAAAATTCTATGTGAAAATATTTTTGTCATTTAAATAAGGTACTTATCATTGTTTATGATGTTTCTGCTCTTGAATAGAGCTCTCTCTCTCTCTTACTCTCTCTCTATCTCTATCTCTCTCTCTCTCTCTCTCTCTCCTTGATACTTCTAAAATACTACCTTCTTCTAAAAACTATAGATTGGGCCTCTCCATTAATAATATTAACTATTTCAATAAGGTTTTTCAAAATAAATAACAGATACGACTCAGAATTTTATTACAATATGTATTAGCAATTCCCGCGGCTTCGCCCGCACTCGCGAGGGATGAAAATTTAGGGTTATAATATATAAACAATGAAATATCTAGAGAGGGCCACCCTTATCACGTAGTCGAATAAAAAATAGCCTACGACCTATTCTCAGACCTACCAAATATACACAAAAAAAAAATCATAAAAATCGGTCAAGCCGTTTCGGAGGAGTTCGGTAACAAACACTGTGACACGAGATTTTTATATATTAGAGAATTATGTGTAGTACTTTCTAAGGTTTACGCGAATATTCGACATTATAAATGAAACTACCTTTTCGGATTTTGTCTAGAGTCTAGTCTCCCGTGACCATGATTGCTGTAAAGCATTCGAAACGTCGGGAACTAAAAATCAAAATAAATCCGTGACTATATCAGAAAAGGTAGTTTCATTTATAAGATTATGTGTTAATATATTATAATTATTTAATTTATTTTGCAGATCCCCTTAATATCTGGAAGTGCCCTGAAAATGGAAGGTCAATTAACTATATATGGGTATAGAGAGCGAGAAAATGTTAGTATAAATTAAAAATTAAAAAAAAAATCCCGACACAGATTAATAATATAATTAGTTTTCATTTCATTAGTTACTCGTAATATTGCTCATTCCCTTTCAATATAGAGTACAATTTACATTATTCTACTACTTAAGTCCTTTCGCCATTTTGTGGTGGCGGCCATCTTGGACCGATTTTCATGAAACATAGCTTTTTTTAAAAAAAAATCGGTTCATCCATTAGGAGCTACGATTCCATAGACACCCTGTCGTTTAGCGTCGGGGGTTAAGAAAGTATAATTTTTTTTATTATTTTTTTAAAAGCTTGACAGTGATAGAAGGTATTCTATCCATAAGGAAAAATGTTTCAAATACACTTTTTTTTCTACTTTTAATTTTTTTGTATTTTTTCCACTCCCAAGGGTGGAGTTTTTCAAAATATTTAGTAGTTATGTTGTTCTTTTAAAAATGTTTTAGCATTATTTCTAAGGTAACTTTTTATTGAGAAATGTGAAAAGAAAGGGGTATGTTTAAAAGGACTATGTATATGTTGGAACATTATTACAACAGCGCCAACTAGTTCCGCAGTAAGCTACGTAACGTGCTTGTGTTGCGGATACCAGATAGTTGATATACTACATACATAAATTTTAAATACATACATATTATAAATATAAACACCCATGACTGGAGTACAAAAATTCGTGCTCAACAAATAAATGCCCCCAGCGGGACTCGAACCCGCGACCGCTGGCGCAGAAAGTAGGGTCACTACCAACTGAACGAAACTTGTCGTCAGAATGAAGTGTCAATGTCCTTTAAGAATACTTAATTTTGTGAAAAATTCCAATTTTCTAACCATTATACTGTCCCAGGACGAACCCCACATAGGTGCCTGCTACAGGTGTATTTTCCCCACGCCGCCGCCCGCGGAGGCGGTGGGCAGCTGCTCCGCTAATGGCGTGGCGGGTCCTGTGCCCGGGGTCATAGGTATTCATACTTATAATTAAATTTTAATTGATCCGAATCTGTTGATTATTCTTTGGAAAATATTATGGAAATAGTCATCTATACTATTTATAAAGCTGAAGTGTTTGTTTGTTTGTTTGTTTGTTTTGTTTGTTTGTTTGTTTGTTTGTTTGTTTGAACGCGCTAATTTCAGGAACTACTGGTTCGATTTGAAAAATTCTTTTTGTGTTGGATAGTACGTTTATCGAGGAAGGCTATAGGCTATATTACATCCCGCTACGATCAATAGAAACGGAGCACCAATGAAAAGTGTTACATAAACGGGAGAAAAATATTCCTTTTGAGAGCTTCCGTTGCGTGCGCTGCGTAAACGGTTAAAGTTATCAAAAAATCATGTATGACGGAATTGTTCCCTTTTAAAAGTTCTAAAAAAAACTCCGCGATAGCATGTGTCTATCTTTTAAGGTTGACTCCCTATTTTGTTTGTTATTTCAAATATCCAAGACTCGCCAATTTAAATTTGTTTTAACACTATGCATTATTTGCGAAGGTGTTTTTATAAACATGATATTAATCCTTATCCAAATAAATAAGTTATTCATCACAAGTATTTAATTTTGAACAAAATTGCTCTTGGAAACATTTGATTTCAATGAATATCTTACGAGATATCATAGTTTTAACATAACTCCGCAACAAAATAATGATCACCGCGTGCAAGACGGCGGTAGTGAGGTACTAAAAGGTACCGTAACTCGGAAAGAATTTGGTTACTAGTCAAGTCAAGTCAAAATATACTTTATTCAAATAGACTTTTACAAGCACTTTTGAATCGTCACTTTTACATTATTATACGAATTTAAATCAAATGTCAGTCTGTAAGTCTGGGACTTGGGAGTAAGCTACCACCGACTCGGAATGCTGTTCTGTTCTAACTACCTGTATAACGCGAGCGCAGCCGCGGGAAAGGCTAGTTATCGATATAGAGAAATTGTAATTATTAGAATTTTTGTGTATACGTCTGTCTGGACTACTCGTCTATACTATATACTATACTATTACTATATTACTATTTACTATTAATATTATAAAGAAGTAAAGTTTGTGTGTTTGTTAAATTGTAAGGGGTAATCTCGAGAACTACTGAACCGATTTTAAAAATTCTTTCACCAATAGAAAGCCACATTATTGCTGAGTGTCATAGGTTATATAAAAACCGAAAAATAAAAAGGCTTTTACGTGGTAGTCCGTTTTGCAAAGTGAATCGGAGAAAAAACGGTCGAATGAAAGCGTTTCTTACGCGATTATGTATGGGAATTACGTCATTTAAAACTATACTAAAGAGGTTACACCTGGGGACGAACCCGAGGGAAGCGAGGGTGAGTCGCTAGTATATGATAACTGGTCGAACGGTTCAGGATATATCCCGGATACTTTTTACTGCGAGAAAATACCTCATTTCTGGAAAGTCTCAAGTATCCGTTAAAAACCGGATGTAAAACATCACATGGTATATGAAATCTGAAAATGTAGTTTCCGGACTTTAAAACGCGAGCGAAACCGGGGAAATGCTAGTTTATAAATAAAAATATATAAGGAATTCGATTATTTTTGCAGTGAAACTGCTTTAGAATCGTTGTGATTTGAAACTCGATGAAACGAAAATGCGTCACGATAAAGAAAGAAATACATAAAAGTATAGGATTAAGTCGGAGAGAATGAGATAGAATACATTCCCATGTTGCCATGGTAACCGTTGTTTATTTGTTGACATTTCTTTTTGTATATATATTCATCTCATTCTTTTGTCGATTTACTGAAGTTTCACTTCTATCGTGTGTGAATCGCACACACACCTTTTTTTTTTGTAAAACAATAGAAAAAAATCGACATCGACGGTATTCCACGTTTCGGGTAGATATTTTTCATTATCACTTGTAAATTGCCTTGAAGTAAATAAGACTAAGCATTTTTGTTTTCTTTTGCAGGTACATTACAAGCGTTAGAAGCTATTAAGTTCATAGTGGGACAGACACACAAACATTTGTTAGTGGGACGAATGTTATTGTTCGATGGAGAAGATATGACTTTTAGGACTGGTATGTATTGTATGGGACATTATTACACACAGCGCCAATTTAGTTCCGTGGTAAGCTACGAGGCTTGTGTTACGGATACCAGATAGTTGATACACTACATGTATCAGTACATATAAATAAAATGGAAGTGTCTGTTTGTAATTTCAAATTAACTGCTTTTCACTAAATGCATATGAAAGTATATACGGTACTTGCATCAAAAAATCATTTTTTTAATTTTTTTGTCTGTGTTTGTTCCGTCTAATCTCAGAAACGGCTAGACTGGTTATAAGGAGTAACTTAGGCTGCTTGTATTTTATTAGAAAATTATAGAAACCGTTTTATTTATTTTGACTTGTGCCCAGCATAGCTCCCTACTAATATAAATGTGAATGTAAGTATGTTTGTTACGCTTTCACGCGAAAACTACTTAACCGTTCATAATGAAACTTTGTACACATATTCTTGAAGGTATTAGAAGTAACATAGGATATTTTTTATTGCAAAGAAATATTTTTTACGAAAGATAAAAAATCTTAAAATCTAGATTCAACGCCATCTAGCATTCCAATAATAAAGTTTTTAAAACTTCACTGTATGTAATAATTTTAAAAAAATTGATAATCCCAGCCAATTAATAAAATTTGGTTATCATATTGATTCATTTCTATTGTAATGATCTCTTATACTTATTTAAAGGCTTCAATGCGAGCGAAGCCGCGGGTTAAAGCTAGTATTAAATAACTTTAAATACATAAATATTATAAAATAAACCCATGACTGGAGTACAAACATTCGTGCTCATCACAACGAGACTCGAACCCAAGACCTCAGATATACATTTTAAATATATTTTTCGTTTTTTTGTCAGTAAAACTCCGTGGTCGCAACCCACAATGCGACATTTCTTCGGAAACACCGAAAATAATAAAATTGCTAAACTATGAAGTGCTTTGTAATTCTCAGGCGAAGGAAAAGGTTTGTAAGAAGCAAATTTTAGGCCTGAACTTACTATTATATGTAAATGCGATAGTTTAAATGTCTTTTTGTTACATAATTACACCAGAAGTGGGAGTGGGATATTGGGTGTGGGATACATGGGGGATCAGACCATAGTCCACCACGCTGGATGAATTCACATATCTTACGAAAACTTGCTAGGTTCTCTCAGACATGCAGGTTTCCTCACGATGTTTTCCTTCACCGTAAGACAAGTGGTGATCCACCTCACTCGGACAATCGCTTTACTCGCGTTGCCCTCGGTTTTCCTAAGATCCCATCATCAGAACCTGACTAAGTGACAATGGGACCACCTTAGAAGTAAACCCTACCGAATAAAAGAAAAAAAAAATCGGGAAACAGTTAGCGGAGAAATTGGTGAACAATGAACACACATAAAAAAATAGAATACCATAGAAACTAGCAATACCTGCGATTTCGTCCGCGTTTTACTCACTATTAAAAATAGGTAGTAGAAGGTTAAAAATTTATTGTTACAATTATTTTTTGATGCCAAATCATAAAAAAATAAAAAATTTGGTCTAAAAATAAAAAAAAAACAGATGGCCACCCGTATCGTCTAGGGGAATAAAAATTAGTCTACGACCTATTCTCAGGCCTACCAAATATACACAAAAAATTTCGTAAAAATCGGTCAAGCCGTTTCGGAGGAGTTCGATAACAAACACTGTGACACGAGATTTTTATATATTAGAAGATTAGAAGAAACAAACAAACAAACAAAAAAAACTCTCCACTTTAATAATACTACAGTTCGGCCGCTCAAAGAATGCGTTTCTGACACCTGTCAATTCGTCATGACTAGTGATGTACAATAATTTAGTAACGTTATCTAATGCATTCATTATGCATATTTATTCAATTTAATTTATGTTGTTATTTTTATAGGAATAATATTTCAATAAATATTCACAATGTAAATACATTTTTAATGAATCAATTACTTGAATTGAATCGTAATTTCTGAATGTAACGAAGGGAAAAAAAATAAAAATGCTTTATTTATTGGAAAATGTATTGTTACGTTCTACGGGTTAGGATTATAATCGATGCACTTGCACTAAGGATGTTTTATTTCACTATGAATACACGCACAGTCTGTACACAACACTAGTCTCTGAACACTGTATTTCTCTTCTCAATACTTCTTCACTAATACTTTAACCAACTCTTCACTTTTCCACTATTTTGTATCGCTTCTTATCTTCACTCAACTTCGAATGTCAACTGAACTCTCGACACACTGCCGGCCTTTTTATATGTGTAAATATTAGAACATTCTAGTATCGAAAATTCAAAATGTTTCTAGTAATTTCGAATCCTTTCTCGACAAAGCTTTGTCTCTCTCTGACACATTAGAATTTGTAATAGACGGAATGTACCTAAGTACATTAAATATTATATTATTTATATCATACCGAAAGATTATATTAAGATTACAAAAATATTCGAATACAATTGCCTCGTTATTTTGTCACATCACTACAAAAACAAACAGTTGACATAACCTTGAAACAGCGTCGTTTGACGTGGTTTGACTTTTAAAAGCTGTTGTTTTTATATTTGTTAATTAAGTAATTGTAATAATTTTAGCCCAAAATTAATACATTTATTGTAAGTCGGCATAATTATTCGAATTATTACTGAAGTACTTAGTACTAGTATTTATCACTCGTTAATAAGGTAAATAAAAGATATTTAAAAATTTGCCGTAAATTGTACGCCAGTTCCAAGTTACATCGCCCAGTCGATCACGATCTGTCAGAAACGCATTCTTTGAGCGGCCGGACAATAATATATTATAATAAAATAAAATATAACAATCATAAAGTGACTTCATTTTATTTTTCTCTTTCATAAAGTGATATTATCACTTTATGAATTATAATTCATAAAGTGACTTCATTTTATTTTTCTCTTTCAGGACCTCGACCTTCATATACTAGAAAAAAAATATCGAATTTCAGCCACAAATCTATCAAAAGACATGGAAAATAACAAATTAATAGATGTACGAAGCGAATATGAATTCAGAATGTGTAAATTAGACGGTTCTGTGAACTATCCGTTGGAGAAGTTGCATCGAGATGTGCTTAATGAGTTGGTGGATGAAGTTAGAAATTCTGAAAAACAAGGTAATTTTTTAATATTGGCACATTATTACAACAGCGCCATCTAGTTCCGTGGTAAGGTTTGTAACATAAGCCTCGTAGCTTACCACGGAACTAGATGGCGTTGTTGTAATAATGTGCCAACATATTTATTTATTTATTTATTTAGTAATAATTTTTATGTCCGAAAAATTAATATTCCCATTTTTTTCAGTAACATTCATTTGCAGACGAGGGAATGATTCGCAAATTGCCGCCAAAAAGGTTTTAGATGTCATAGAAGAAAAGCACAGATGCAAAATTAAAGACCTAACTGGAGGGTTACACGCTTGGGCCAAATATGTTGATGATGACTTTCCTATATATTAATAAACGCTCTAAAATCTTTTTATTAAATAAATATAGCATAAGTTACTCCTTAAAATCAGCTATCGACTAGTGTAAGTCCTGTCAAAATCGGCCCAGCTGTTTTGGAGATTGGCTAGGACAAACAGATAAAGTGTAAAAAATGTCATTCTTATAAGTACACAAGTGTCCTACACGTATGACATTTAGTAAAAGGTTATTTTGATGTTACACACATACACTTTAATTCTATTTATCTATTATTCATCTATACTTCTATACTAATATTATAAAGAATTACTTCTTTACTTAGTTTGTGTGTTTGTTAAATTGTAAGGGGTAATCTCGGGATCTACTAAACCTAACCTTTACCACGTAAAGGCTTTTACGTGGTAGTCCGTTTTGCAAAGTGAATCGGAGAAAAAACGGTCGAATGAAAGCGTTTCTTACGCGATTATATATGGGAATTACGTCATTTTTAAACTATACTAAAGAGGTTACACCTGGGGACGAACCCGAGCGAAGCGAGGGTGAGTCGTTAGTATTTACATAAATGCGAAATTAATTCTGTCTGTCTGACTGTCGCGCTGTCACGCCAAAACTACTGAACCGATTTAAATGAAATTTGGTACACAGATAATCTAGAGCCTGAGAAATGACATAGGCTACTTTTCAAGGCGATAAAAGGGGTGTAAAGGGTAGAAATAGGGGATGAAAATTTGTATGGAAATTACGTCATTTTTAAAACTTGAAACTTATTTTTTAGGCTTTTGATTATATATTAGTTATGACGACTCATTTGGCTCAGTTGGTAGTGAACCTACTTTCTGCGCCAGCGGTCGCCGGTTCGAGTCCCGCTGGGGGCATTCATTTGCTTATCACGAATGTTTTACTCCAGTCACGGATGTTTATATTTATAATATGTATGTATTTAAAATGTATATGTGTAGTATATCAACTATCTGGTATCCGTAACACAAGCACGTTACGTAGCTTACTGCGGAACTAGATGGCGCTGTTGTAATAATGTCCGAACATATTTATTTATTATTTATTTATTTATTAGTACATTCAATTTTCAAAGTTGGTAAAAATCGTTATATATAAAAATAAAGCGAGACTTTCACTTTAAGTTTGTCTAAACGTGTATAGTATATTGTATTATGAGAATTACTGTATTATGTGATGTGAATATTTTCCTAATAAAATTATTTAATTTAAACAATACTTCTTTTATTTTTCAAACCTTTTTGTAAATTTTTATTCTATGCGTCGAAATACGACGATAATTAATAATCATTGAAAATACTTTCTCAGGTTTACGCGAATATTCGACATTATAAATGAAACTACCTTTTCGGATTTTGTCGCGGATTTATTTTGATTTTTAGTTCCCGACGTTTCGAATGCTTTACAGCAATCATGGTCACGGGAGAGACGAGTCTGAGTCAGAGTTCATTTATAAAATCATTGAAAATTTGAGGGAAACACAATATATCAATATATAAGCTCCTACAGCACAAGTAAATGAAAAGTTCCGAAAAATAAAAATTAAAAATTAAAGTTAATTTTGGTACTTTTAAGTTATTGCGTAAATTTAAATTTGCCCATATCTTTTTATCGTGTTAACTCATGAACTTGATTTTTATACACCTTATAGGAACTATAGACCTCAGTATCTGGTATAAATTTCAACTTGCTAGGTCCACCTGTTCCTGAGAAATCTGGTGGTGACACACTGACACAGGTAGACAGACGGACAAGAAAGTGACCTCATAAGGGTTCCATTTTTACCTTATGAGGTACGGAACCCTACAAATGGAAATTAGTCGATGAGCAGAGAAGTTTCTAAAATGTTTTGTCTTTGTTTACTACGAGAGTTGAACTAAATAAAATAAATAAATATGTTGTGACATTATTACAACAGCGCCATCTAGTTCCGTATTAAGCTACGAGGCTTGTGTTACGGATACCAGATGGTTGATACACTACACATATATAACTTTAAATATAAACATATTATAAATATAAACACCCATGACTGGAGTACAAACATTCGTGCTCAACAAATGAATGCTTTAGCGGGACTCGAACCCGCGACCGCTGGCACAAGGAACACTACTAGCTGCGCCAAACGTGTCGTCAAAAAAGTAAAAGAACATTAGCAACCAAGTAAAGTAAGGATAATTCACTAGTATCTCATGTATCACACTTATTTTTAACCGACTGTGACTCATTCCCATTTCACAATTGACTCTAAATGACTTTCGGAACCCATCCGACTGTGGAACACCCAAAAATACATAAAACTTTAAACAAACCATTTTGAACTTTATTCTAATTGCAATAAGAGAGTAAGTTTGCGTATTAGCTTTATAAAGGTTTTTTTGATATGCCATTTTAAACTTTATCATTAAGAAATAAGGTAGAGTTTATAATTGATGCTAAGCTTGTAAAATTATCTAGTTATAAATCCAGACTTTTGATGTAGGTAATGAATACGATTTTTTTCCTTAAAAATATCTAAGTATATGTATATAATATAATATAATCAGAAATTCTCGTGGCTCCGCCCGCGTTGTAATTACTATTAAAAAATAAGATTGGTGATAGAGGGTTGAAAATTTAGGGTTATAAGTATTTTTTGATGCCAAATTATAAAAAAATGAAAAATAAAATAATTGGTCTAAAAACAAAAAATAAAAATCTGAAGAGGGTCACCAGATAAGGTCACCCTTATCACTTAAACCCTAAGGGAATAAAAAGTAGCCTATGTACGACCTATTCTCAGACCTACGAAATATACACTACAAATTTCATAAGAATCGGTCAAGCCGTTTCGGAGGAGCTCGATAACAAACACTGTGACACGAGATTTTTATATATTAGATTAGATTGTAACTGACTTGAACACGTTTTCAAAATTATAAAATAGTAATTATTTTCGATACATAGGCAGAATCTATGGTTTGTAGAATTTTTGTCTGTTTGTCTGTGACATCTCGAGAAAGTCACTGCACAGATTTGATGAAATTTAGTAGATGGATACCCCGATTTTATTGTCAGATTTACTAGTATCGGCATCTAAAAAAATACTAAATATTTTAGAGATTCTAATGTATAACGAAGTAGGCCAAAAGGCTGCTATTAGGTACGAGGCTGGCATTCGGGGCATCCATCTATAATGATAGCTAACCAGCTAGATAACCATTTAGGTCAACAGATAAGATACTTTTCACTGCACGAAAATGTCACCTTTATACGAAATCCATACAAACCTTTGAAATGTATCTAGGGATGAACTCAAGCGGAGTGAGGGCGATTATAATAAAGACATAAAAATGCGTGAACGAACGGACAGTATGATTTTATTATAATACTTAAATTCCCATCCCTTTCAGAGTTTACCTGATTGGCCAATTTCTCACCTTGCGCGCGCAAAATGTCTTACACGACGCTTAAATTTCCCTGTACAGCATACATTGCGGGCTTATTATTATATTTTTTGAACCTACTTCACTAATAGTGAAAATCATAATTTTTGTAATATTAATTTATTCAATTGACAAAACTAACTATTAAAAATAGGGATTAGTGGTAGAAGGATGGAAATTTAGGGTTATAAGATGCCATATCATAAAAAAATAAAAATTTGGTCCAAAAATAAAAAAATAATAAATCTGGGCAGGGCGAACCTTATCACCTAGCGGAATAAAAAATAGTCTACTGTTCTCAGGCCTATCACATGTATGACAAAAAAAAACATAATAATCGGTCAAGCCGTTTCGGAGGAGTTCGATAACAAACACTGTGACACGAGATTTTTATATATTAGAGAAACATGTAATAAAACCCTTCACTGAATGTTTACATTAAATATTTTTCGGATAATCTATTGAAACAATCATTATTTTCGAAACAGAGGCTAAATCTATGGTTTTTAAATTATTTTATCCAGATGGCTTAATGTCTTAACATAATATTTATTTCATTATTCATAAATATTAAATTTGGATACACATAGATTACATAATCCTGACAAATTTAAAATATATTTGAACAAAACAGCAATGGATATTAAAACTACGAAGATTAACAATTTCGCTTCAGGATACTAGCTTTCAGCACTTCTAAACAGATTTCCGTCTTCACAGCTAGTTTGGAGTCGAGTTCACTCGTCGTTCGTTTCATTCATACAGACATCCAATGTAATTTATTATATAAAAAAACAACCGTGCCTTACACAGTGCCTTATAACTTCTAGAACGAAATTTATTTTATACATATTTCTTTCTCAACTATATACTCTTAAAAAATCTATTAATAATGTTTTTTACATTTTTACGTATAATAAATTATGGATTATCCATCAATAGATCCATTAAATATTAAAAAAATAAAAAATATAACAATTAAAGCTAAGTTAAATGAAGTGCCTTGTATCTAGAACGACAAAAAATAAATAAAAAAATAACTATGACACTCTCTTAACCAAAATCAAGTCAAGAACGTGGTGAAATCAATGAAAATCAAAAGAAATCAACAAAATGGCGAACATTGGCAAAGTGTTGGCTACAATTAAAGGTGTTATAACGCGGTTGGTGTTCGCGTGTCACGGCATCATTGCCATCTGGCAGGTTACCCTATTTAAAAACAGTATGGTGTATTGGTATCTCGCTTCTCCAATACTGCTCTTGATCTTCGAAGGACTCTTCACGTTGACTATCAAAGAAAATCAAGAATGGAAATGGTAAGTGGTTACAGCAGTCCATTTTAAGTAGTAGTCCTCGAATACGAGGCGTGATCAGGTCATAGTCCATCAAGCCAGCCAGTTGCGACATGTGCGGGTGGATTTTGGTTTCACTAACTGACTCACTTACTAATTATATTGAGTCCTTTTTGACAAAAAAGTGGTGAATAGAAGGAGTGATTAGACCATAGTCCGCCGCTGAACTAGTGCGGGTGGACTGAACTTTTCTCAGACATGCTGTTTTCCTCACGATGCTTTTGTTTCCCGTTCTAGGTGCGCTTTTTGACTTCAGTTTATTTAGGGTTTTGAAGTTGACAAACGACACGCGCTGCGTTTGTCTGTCTGTAAGTGTTAAGCTCAAAAATTACTGAAAGAATTTTCATTCGGTTTTCACCAATAGATAGAGTAGTTCATATGAAAGGTTTAGGTGTATACTTTTTTTTCCTAGTTCGTATATTGCAATCAGTCCTTAGATCATAAGCAGATGATTATAGTTTAGTTTTGGGCTTGACGAGGAAGATTCCCATTGAGAGCCTTTCCTCTTTTAAACGTCAACTGTTATCAGTTTCTTTTAGTTTGTCATTGCTAGGTCCATTATAGCTGGTCTTTTCAGGCGATTTTTATAAGCAGGCTTGGCTAAACTGGTGGCCAGACGATTTGGGTGCCTTTCCAGTCTTTATTTATAACGCTAAGTGTATACTTAATCAAGTTTTTGTGTTTATTCGCTGAAATATGAAGATGATTGTTAAAGATGTCGAAAAAATTCAAGGCGATATGGGGTTAATTTGGCGTGCGTAAAACAATGTATTATAGAATAATTGAAGGGTCGTAAGTCTAAAAAGTACCAATTTTATTATTTCGAGATATAACAATAAAACATATTAAAATTGGCGGCATAACATCAACTTCATGTTATTGGGTAAAATTATAAAAGAACCTGTTTATTTTTTTACTTTTTTCCTTTTTGATTTTATTAGGATTTTTTATTTTCATAAAAATATTGTTATTCGATTTTTTGGCACTTCATACCCTTTAGACTTCAATTCCTCTTTAATAATTTTCTGGTCGAAGATAGAAAATAACATTGGTGTACAAACACACGAGAAAAAAAAGTTTTAACTGTTTGTTTGTCTTTGTATATAGACAACTAGCAGTTCCTGCGGCTTCACCCGCGTTCTAATCACTATTAAAAATAAGAATTTGTGGTAGACCGTTGAAAATTCTTCAGAATTTTCAAAAAATTCTTCGCTTCTTGTAAGCTATTAGCTAAGCAGTAGGCAAGACGGTGCGCGTAAGGTCGGCGATTGCATCAAGCGCTTGCATTTTATTCTCGCGTTCGTATTTTTTTGCGATTGCTTCTAAGATATTCTTTAAAATAAATTAAAATACTTGACAAATTATATACTAAAACTTTCCACGACAACTCCTCTTTCCATTGGTGAAAATAGCATGAAAATCGGTGAAGTAGTGTTTGAGTTTTGCGCGAACAGACAGACAGACAGACGTGGCAGAGGACTGTGTTTTATAATATGCATAGATATGTAAATGTACGTATGTATAGTTATATAATATCTATGTGTAAAGTATCTATCTGGTATCCGTAACACAAGCCTCGTAGCTTACCACGGAACTCGATGTCGCTGTGTGCTAATGGTCCAACATATTTATGTCCTAGTACATCTAACTTCACACAAATGCAAGACGTCTTACAAAAGCCTTCAAGCCACAATATAGACTATCTACTATTTTTTTTAATTAATTATACATACATCCATACAAACTTATACTAGCAAACCGTATGGGTTTGACATATGCCTTAGATATGTCACGTGATCTGTTGTCAACGAGTAGATGATGGTAGACAATGTACATTCATTTCAATTATTAGTGATGTAAAGTTCAAGATGCATATGCTGCGTTTAAGCTATGACGATTGTAGAAATCGAATCGCTTCATAACGAATGCCGGTTGGGTGTATAGTATACACTAGCCGTATAGGCCCTGGCCCGCTTCGCTGGGCGTAAGTCAGCAAAAATTAAACGGTTTTAATAATGTTCTAATAAAATAAAAGTAGCCTAAGTTACTGCTTATAACATTAGCTCCCCATGCCCATTTTTTTCCTCCCTTGGAGCAATTTTTGGAAGGTTTTAGAATAGATCCCTATTGGAAAAATTAAAATTTCAGGTAGCACTTAGGTGACCCGATGAAAGCGACGGTGAGTTGTCTCGTCGTCGTAGAACATAAGTAAAATGAATCCACCACAAAGTAGTGTCACATTCTTTTAAAGTTAATGGATCTAAGCTTCCGTGACACGTCACCACCGCACCCTCGTTCAGATAACCATTCCCTTATTACAATCCATTTAGTAGAAATTAAATGGTAATTTCTATATAACTATTTAAATTGACCTACTATTAGTACATATAAATATAATTGAAGTGTCTGTTTGTAATTTCAAATTAACAGCTTTTCACTAAATGCATATGAAAGTACTGTCTGTCTGTCTGTTTGTCCCGGATAATCTCTGAAACAGCTGGACCAATTTTGCCGGAACTTTCACTGGCTCTTTATATTTTACTAGCCTTTCCCGCGGCTACGCTCGTGTTCTAAAGCTGGAAACCAAATTCGTTCGTCCCGCCCGTGATTTTGTTGCGAAGTTATGTTAAAACTGTGATATCTCGTAAGATATTTATTGAAATCAAACGAAGCCAAGAGCAATTTTGTTCAAAATTAAATACTTGTGATGAATAACTTATTTATTTAGATAAGGATTAATATCATGTTTATTAAACATCTTCGCAAATAATGCATTATCGTAAAACAAATTTGATTACCATGAAAAAAGGTTATAGTGAGTCAATCTTAAAAGATAGACATATGCTATTGCCTATTACAAACTTTTTTGTAGAATTTTTAAAGGGCAACAATTCCGTAATACATGATTTTTGCACAACTTTAACCGTTTACGCAGCGCACGCAACGGAAGCTCTCAAAAGGAATATTTTTAAACATTTCTCATTGATGCTCCACTCCTAATGTCGTAGCGGTATGTAATATAGTCTATAGCCTTCCTCGATAAACGGACAATCCAACAAAAAAAGAATTATTTTATTATTAGATTAGCGCGTTCAACCAAACAAACAAACAAACTCTTCAGCTTTATAAATCTATATAGTTATATAAAAATGAAACCCGTTTTCCGTTGTCACGACATAGCATGAAAACGGCTTGACCGATTTGGCTAATTTTGGTCTTGAATTATTTGTGGAAGTCCAGGGAAGGTTTTAAAGGTGAATAAATATGAAAGTTGTGCGGAAAAAAAGGAAATTAAAAAAAATGGTTGCCTGTAAAGTCGGTTTTACGGGCGAAGATTTTACGTGACAACGTCTTTTTCTCGGTAGAATATTTATTGATATGAATATAATTAAATTGCACAATAGGAACAAGGAATTGAATGAAAATAAGAATTGCACAAATTTTAACTATAGAAATATATTTTAATAGTTGAGTGGGAGAGAGACGCAAGGCATTCGGCGGGCCTCTCTCTCGTTCGGTGACTCATCGTAACGTTACCGAGCGTTACACTTTTTCATAAGTGACTCCCAACCTAACCTAATTTAAGACGTTGTCACGTCAAAAAATCTTTATAACCATGGAGATTAGAATACAGGAGAACCAAGGCCCTAGAAAGTAGTGTCTCAGAAATATTGTCAAACCAAGGAGGCGCTGCGATCGCTATGTTGTCTCAATGCCTAACTTCACGTTGTCACAATAGTGACAGTACTCATAAATAGCTAACTTGACAGATACTACTTATTGACGGCAGCGCGCTATAAACTCTACAAATTTTCAGAGACAGACGGGTAATGCTTTAGTATGAAGCGTTGGTTCTCCTGTATCTAACCTCCATGTTTATAACATTAATGGCGTTTGACGTATCATGTTATTACCGTTGCCATGGTGCGTGCAATGGTAATTAAATCAGCGAATACATAATGGGCGGTGCGAAGTAAATGTTGTTTTGCGAATGCGTAATAAAACATTTCACCGGGAGGAAAAGTTTATAAAAAATTTGTACGTAGACAGAACAACGTCTGTCGGGTCCGCTAGTAGTATATAGATGGAAAAACGCACGCAAGCGGTACAACACTAGCTAACAAATACAAGCATGTTCAAATCCCCGAAAATAACGTTACTAGCTAACAAAGAAATGATTAATTCAACTCTTAATGAAATGTTTCCTCGATTCAAGAAAGTTAATTGACTTTTACTTTTTACATCTTCTAATTAATAAAATTCTAATTTAGCCGATTCTAAATCGAATATTTTTTGGAAAATGTTATCGAAATAGTCAGTATTATCGGTGCCTGCCTCTGTGGTGTGGTGTCATACATAGAGAGGTCCTGGGTTCGAGTCCCGGGTCGGGCCAAGTTTAGTTATTGAGTTTTGCTATTTAGTAAGCCTCAGTAACAGCCCGGAGTTGGGAAGTTGGCGGTGTGTCACCCCCGTGCCTCGGAGAGCACGTAAAGCCGTCGGTCCTGCGCCTTACTCACTGGTCGTGTCGAGCAGTCGTCCCACCGGAATATGAGAGTGATAGGAACAGAGAGTGCACTTGTGTCTGCGCGTACATGAGCTGCACTATAATATCTAGCGTAGTTGGCTAGTCTCAATGAGATTGGCCGCCGTGGCCGCAATCGGTCGGAGAACATTATTATTATCAATACAGAGGCCGAATCTATAGTTTTTAGAATTTTTGTCTGTCTGTCTGTCTGTCTGTCTGTGACCGTATAACATCAAAACCACTGGACAGATTTTGATGAAATCTGTTATGATGATAGCTTGCCAGGGTCACAACCTGTTAGGGACGAACTGAAGGGAACGAGGGTGAGAGAATATTCATGCTTATCACACAAATGAATGTCCCCAGCGGGACTCGAACCCGCAACCGGTAGCAGAGCGAGTACTTGTTACTGTAAGCCATTGTCGTCATAACATAAAATGAGATTACTATTATTACCAAAAGAGGCGCTTCACACGACTTTTCTTAATGGCTGAAGGGGTTCTGTGACATTTCCCCCTTTGTGAAAGACCAGCGGAGCTCGACGGACCTTGGCGCGTAGAGGTTAAATAAACGAACTTTGACAAATAAATGTCTAGTGCTTTCTTGCGTCTTTACATATGTTAATAATTTAATTACCCGTATATTTTCTATAGTTTTCTTTTCACAAATCTTATGTGTTCCCGTCATCATCATTTTACAAGTTCAACTGTATATATTGTCTTCAGCCCATTATTAACGTCCCACTGCTGGGGGTGGGCCTCCCTCAATACGAGTGGGATCAGGCCATAGTCCACCGCGCTGGCCTACTGCGTGTTGGCGGACTGAGCATGTCTTACGAAAACTTGCTAGGTTCTTTCAGACATGCAGGTTTCCTCACGATGTTTTCCTTCACCGTAAGATATTAGAGTTGAATCTGAACTTTAAATATTTTTTTGGAAAATATTATTGAAATAGTCATTCATATGAAAAACCAAGTAGAATGTATAGTTTTTAAAATTCTTGTCTATCTGTCTGTAATCGCATTACGAAAAAACTACTGAACAGATTTTGATGAAATTTGGTATGATAGGATACTTTTTACTGCGGGAAAAAATCTCATCTCTAAGAGATCTATACTTACTAACCATTATGTGGAGATCGAACGAAATCTTAGTTTAGATATAATTAAGCTGATCTGAAGATAAATAAATAGATATCATTATTACACGCAGCGCCATCTAGTTCCGTGGTAAGCTACGAGGCTTGTGTTACGGATACCAGATAGTTGATGCGCTACACATATATAACTGTAAATACATACATATTATGAATGTATACACCCATGACTGGAGTACAAACATTCGTGCTCAACAAATGAATGCCCCTAGCGGGACTCGAACCCGCGACCGCTGGCGCAGAAAGTAGGGTCTCTAGTGAGTCTCTCTACAATATTTATTATATGCTTATTATTATTAGAATTAAATTATAAGAATTGAATTTCAAAATATCTTTTTGTCCCCAGGTTTTGTCCTTCCGTCTTCATCTACCTAGGTCTAGTGGTCCCGGCGATATGGCTGATAGAGTTGCACAGAGTGGACCTTCGACTACAGAAAAAGGCTAACTACACAGACGCTGTCATTGAAGTAAGTACCTATAAGTAAAGCTAGGTGTACACTGCTTATAAAAAACTTGTGTTTACTCGCGGCTCTACATGTCCTTCGTTAATTAAAAGTTTTACATCGTAGATGTAAAATAGCCTATAACAAACCTTCCTTCTTTTTTTTCTAGTATATAAAAATTTCGTGTCACAGTGTTTGTTATCGAACTCTTCCGAAACATCTTGACCGATTTTTATGATTTTTTTTGTGTACATTTGGTAGGTCTGAGTATATAATAGGTCGTAGGCTATTTTTTATTCCCCTAGATGATGAGGCAGTGGTAGCCCAGCGGTAACGCTCTCGCTTGGATAACCGAGTGATTTATTTATTTATTTATTATTATTATGAGTGATGCGGGCTCAAATCCGTGTCTCACACCTCTGATATTTTGATGTGAGAATCATTTCTATCAGGATTACCACTTGTCTTACGGTGAAGGAAAACATCGTGAGGAAACCTGCATGTCTTAGCAAGTTTTCGTAAGACACGTGAAGTCCGCCAACACGCACTAGGCCAGCGCGGTAGGCTAAGGCCTGATCCCCCTCGTACTGAGGGAGGCCCACCCCCAGCAGTGGGACGTTAAAAAGAGCTGATGATTATATAGATGATAAGGGTGGCCCGCTCGAGATTTTTAATTCTTAGGCAATTTTTTTAAATTTTTTACTATACTTAAAACTAAATTTTAAAATATTAAAAACTAAATTTTCATCCTTCCACCACCAGTCTCTAATTTAATAGTGATTAGAACGCGGGTGGAGCCGGGGGAATTGCTAGTAAGCTATGAAATGAAAATCTATATATTTTTTTCTTTATCGTGTCGGATTTTCGTTTCATCGAGTTTCAAATCATAACGATTATATAGACGTTACACTTCAATTTTCAAACAGATTCTTAAAGTGAAACTCTTTTGAGGATATTTGATTATGAATTTCTTACTAGACGGAGATACCGATCCCTGGTGCCACCAAGCTACATACGGAAACGTGGGTGACCCTGATAGAACAGTTCCTAATGCTGACCCTGATCGTGGGGAGATGGCTCTTGCCGAAGGGAGACCTGACCAGGGACCAACTGAGTCAATTGCTTTTGGTGTATATTGGTAAGTCATTTGGATTATTTCGAATTGATTTAGCTGGGATATATTATAATTAATAAAGACATAGTAAAATAGAGAAAAAAATGAAAGTTGAGTGTATAATGCATAGTGTCAGCGGTCGCGGGTTCGAGTCCCGCTGGGGTACTCATTTCATCAGTTGAGCACGGATGTTTGTACTCCAGTTATGGGTGTTCACTATTTATATTTATAATATGTATGTATTTAATGTTATATTATGTGAAATGAATCAATTATCTGGTATCCGTAACATAAGCCTCGTAGCTTACTACGGAACTAGATGGTGCAGTGTGTCCCAAAATATTTATATATTTGTACAGAACATACTCATGAACATTTTTATAGCCCATCCAATTGTCTGCAACACAAAAGCTTATGGTCCACGATTTTAAGTCCATATTACCTTTAGGCACAGCAGCGGACATAATAGAATTCTTCGACTCCTTCAAAGATGAGAAGGTGGCTACTGAAAAGGTGCTGGTGCTCCTGACCCTGGCCATCTGGTCGTGGTCCCTCATGCAGTTCACGGTGGTCCTGACTGCCACCAAGTCCAGGAAATCTCGTGGCACAGCTCATAGGTCTGACATGTACGTATGTGATGCACGCTTGCACTCGCCGCTTGGGTGGAGTGGAGACATGTATTGGAAATCAAATTAATATTTTTAATTTTATTAATACGGTAAAAAATATAATTAACGAGTATCTTATTTACTTTGTTCTTTTAAATAGTGTCAAAATGTTAGCTTTTTTTCACTTTAGTGTATTAAAATCAAATAAGTATGACTTTTTGGTTAATTATTCCATACACGTGCTCTACTTCAGCTCTCTTCACACAAACATTACAATTTACATTAAAAAAATACATTTAACGTCAACAGCTAAAGTTAGTCAATATGGTCTATACAATTATTGTAAAATATATTTGTCGAATATTCTAAATGAAACTACCTTTTCGGATTTTGTCGCGGATTTATTTTGATTTTTAGTTCCCGACGTTTCGAATGCTTCAGAGCGCACATGGTCGCGGGAGAGACTAAGGTATTTGACGACTCGGAGGTTTATATATTTACTTATTACAAATAGTTTAAGGGTCAAGGGTCAAAATCCGCAAAGGTTGTTTCATTATACAATTAAATAAAACGGATAATGTACAAGATTTGTGAAAAACCTTTAAATGCTGGTAAAAACATCTTCCTCATGTCATTCCCTATTATTATATTTATATAATTTTTTGAAAGATAAGTTCTAGATATTCTACAAAAAAATCATATTAAATTTTCTCTTAAGGTTGATGGTTGCGTCGGAAAATTAGAAAAATGTAAAAATGTTGAAGCAATCCATCTTTAGCGTTAAATAACTTTTAACAAAGTAAATATATAAAAAAATTATATAAGACCTTTTTTGTAGAACGTTCAATTCTCTACAAAAATATGTTCTGACTCAACTAGTCCGATGGCTTCTCAAAGAGTTAATAAATTACAAAGTTAGAAAAATATTTTTTCCCACGTTAATCAAATGGGAAATTGAAACTTCCGACGCGGCACTTCTAAAGGTGAGACCGCACTAGGCGTAACTACACTGCACTGCAGCGACGCGACACGGCACTGCAAAGTATTCTTTGTATGAAATAGTATGAGGCATACCGCACTACGCGGCAGCAGCACTACGCGACACGGCACTGCACGGCAAACTTGACCAACTCGCCAAAAATGCCGCGGCGTGCTGCGTCGTGTAGTTCCGCTGCCGCTAGTGCGGTATAGCAAGCGACGCGACACTGCACGCCAATCAAGTTCCTTGAACCTTTTTAATAATAAAATGTAAAAAATATGGTGGAATATTTTAACGTATTTAATTTTTTTTTCTAATTAATTTCATTTCATAACATTACATTTCTAAATAAAAATATAAATACAGTTGAACAAACAATTTGATTGATCGAACAGTATAAAAAATAATCTATCGAATAAAAAAAAATACATATGAGACATAATACGCTAACTTGTAAAAAAATTATTTTTATTTTTTAAAAAGAAACATTTATCGAACAAATAATAATTTTTGAAGACCAAACGATTGGTTTATAAAAAATAGTCGAAATATTTCTTCAGCCACCAGGTTCAAGGAATTCCCTAATAATGTCATAGCATATTTAATGCGTAAAACGAAAGGTTGCTTATAAAAATGGCTCTATACGAAGAACGATGTTTAGTTTTACTTGTTGGCCAATATCCAAAGATATAATATTATGATCTCCAAAATGACATTGAATGAAAAATACCAGTAAAAATGTTAGTTTCATCCATCGTGCTCAAAGGTTGCCGAACTACTGAAAAGCAAAATCTGTCGCGTAGTGCCGCGCTAGTGCGGTATACCTGTTTTTGCAGTGCCGTGTCGCGTCGCTGCAGTGCAGTGTAGTTACGCCTAGTGCGGTCTCACCTTTAATATAAATATTAAGAGCTCCAATTTTCACAGGATTTTTTTTCGCCATTTCAAACAATATTTTCAATATTAATAAAAAAAAATAGTCTATTTTTTTTCAAACAGTCTATTCCCTGTGTTTTCATAATGCCGAGTATTCGCGTTAACCTAAGAAAGATTATGTCGGTATATGTATATATATATATATATATATATGTATATATATATATATATATATATATATATATATATATATATATATATATATATATATATATATATATATATATATATATATATATATATATATATATATATATATATATATATATATATATATATATATATATATATATATATATATATATACATATATAGATATATAATTATAGACCGATAGGTAAATTCTTTCAGGCTTGTAATTTCGAATTAACAGCTTTTCACTAGTTTCACATATAGTGTATAACTGTTAGTTTGAAATTAAACAGACAGACAGACAGGCACACCCACATTTTATTTATATATACTGATGTAGGAGAAAATAGGTAGTTTCAATGTTACACAAATATCTGATGCATAAAATACATAAAAAACATAATCCCATACTTTTTTGGCTTATTTTTTTTAAACATTCATTTTTCTTCAGAAGCAATAGTATTAAGACAACCATCTTCTTTCGCCATACTCGTACGTACTCTCATATGAAATACCACATGAACATGCTTTTCACAGCCTTAAATGTGTGTTTAATAAAATGTAAGATATTGTCATGCTTCTTTTATAATTTCTTAATTAAATAAAAAAATACATAATAAGGCAGTGGTAGCTCAGTGGTGACGAGTTTGTTTGGTAAAACCAAGTCAAACGATACAAATTTTATTTGATGACACGTTTGGCTCAGTTGGTAGTGACGCTACTTGCTGTGCCAGCGGTAGCGGATTCGAGTCCTGCTGGGGACACGAATTATTGCGCATGAATGTTTGTACTCCAGTCATGGGGTCATATTTGCAATATGTATGTATTTAAAATTTATATGTGTAGTATATCAACTATCTGGTATTCGTAACACAAGTCTCGTAGCTTACCACGGAACTAGATGGCGCTGTTGTAAAAATGTCCCAACGTATTCATTATTTATATCATTTGTCAACATGACTACCACTTGCCTTAAAGTGAAGGAAAACGTCGTGAGGAAAACATTTCTGAGAGAACCAGCAAGATTTATAAAAACTTAAAAGATAGTAGTCTACGAACACGCATGGAGTGTCCATGCCCAACAGTGGACGTCCCACTTTTTTAAATGGGCTGAATAATTAGTTATAGAGAATGCTGTCATTCAAATTTACTTTTAAAAGGAAATTTTATAAAATCGGTTCATCCGTTCGGGAGTTACGATGCCACAGACACACACAGATACGTCAAACTTATAACACCCCGTCGTTTTTGCGTCGGGGGTTAATAAACTAATATGATTTTTATTTATTTTATTTTTATTTATGATGCATAATAATTGATTTTTAATTGTAAAAATTGTAAAACTGATTTATCAAAAAATCTTATTTAAAAAAATTATCATAACTTAATATCCGAATAGAGACGGAATTTTTAGTTTTTACAATTTTTTACTTTTTTTTGATTTTTTTGAATACATACAAAAAAAAATAATAATTCAACACAGAAAAAAGTATTGTATTTTATAGGTCATAATGTTTATTTTCAGTTTTCATTTACTAAGGAAGGATGATAAATGAAGCGTTTATAAAATCTCCTTTTGATAATGTTACATTTATCTCAGAACCCTAAAAGATAAAATTTGAACGACAACACGATATACTATGAATTTACGCTGTTTTCCTTTACAAAAAATGTATTAAAAATACTCTATTTTTGTGTATATAAAAGAAAAACTATGTAAATTAAATACTACATAGGTACAAAATTTTCAAAAAAATCTAAATGCAACATATTTCCTTGCAGATTTCCTTGCAAATTTCCTTACAAATTTTTTTTTTAACTTAGTTCAAACAATAGAAGTTGTTAATTCGTCTCTTTATTATATAATATAGCTGGGATTCAAAGTCTTGTTCATACATGTAATTTATAATTTACACAATCTGCAAGGACTTTAATTATCTATTTTCAGGTTATTTTGTGACAAACAAACATATTTTGGCAAATTTAATATTATATATCCCCAGAAACCAGAGTACTGCGTGTTGTTGTTCTATCGAAGTTTGTGCTATAATGATGAACATCGCTCTTCAAGACGCGCCGTTTCTAGCTTTTCGGCTTCTGATAATTGCGCATTATAAAATAATTAATTACATGAATATTTTCTTCACGTGCAAGAATACTCTGGTAAGTTCTAAATCTAAGGGTTTGTACTTCGTATTTCACGCTCAGGACAGTGGTAGCGCAGTGGTAACGCGCTCGCTTGATGCGGGTTCAAATCCGGGTCTCGCACCTCTGATATTTTCATGTTCGAATCATTTCTAACATGATCACCACTTGTCTTACGGTGAAGGAAAACATCGTGAGGAAATCTTTACGTCTGAGAAAACTTAACCAGTTTTCGAAAGACATGTGAACTTCGCCCGCACTTGTCCAGCGCGGTGGACTATGAAGGTACCCTCGTATTGAAGGGAGGTCCGCACCCAGCACGTTAAAAAAAGGGCTGAATACAGATACATACATATAATTCACTTGTTGATAGATTTCTAAAAAACAAATTAATTATACGTGCCATATTTGCAATGCTACAAAATTTTGTAGAGCAATTCTAGGGCTGTTTTTTTTATCCACTTGTCTCTACAAATCTTTACAGTCCAGCATCTACTGCTTCCATCCATGGATGTATTTGTATAGCTCGCTTTATTTACCACACTATAAGTAATACCAGTTCTATAGGAACGACAGTTATATCATGGGATTTTATGGGATTACCAATTACCATCATATAAAATGTCCTCATAGTCCTATAAGGCTGTTAACCTTCAAAATTATAGTGTGCATAATTTCGCCAATGGCAAGGAAATTTAATTTATTTTTTATTTTTAATAATTAATTTAGTATTTGATTATTATTCTTGTAAATATTTTTTAGGTAATTTTACTCCAAATATATCGTCTGTACGTGTTACATTTGGAAAAAGTGGACGAAGTGAACAGTGGCTCGGTATATAGAAAGAGACGCAAACACAGATCCGCTGATAAGAAAGAGCGAGAGAAAAAACATAGGTAAGGTATTACTTTAACTAAGGTACGAAAAAATAATGTCGACACAAAAAATACGTAAATTGCAAGAAATAACGTTTAAATTTTACTCAGGTAAATTTCGCTGTCATCTTCAAGATTATAATAGCTCAGATTGCTTGCGGAAACCGGGCGGTCTCTAACCAGAAGTCCTCGGTTCGAATCCAGGTGTTTCCAGTCCGACTATTATTTTTTTCTTTTTCTAATTTTTTCCAAAAAAAAAAAAACCGAGCGAAGCTCGGTAGCCTGATATTAATTATAAAAGCATATAAAGTATATTATTTTTAACATATCGGATTGTTCCGTTGTTTGAGTTCGGGATCGGAATTTTAATCTCATCTTTGGCACTACGGATATTTGAATTGATACATATAATAAAATTCTGAATGGAATCTGTAGATTGAAAATTTTTGGTAAATCTCATAGAAAATAGTCATTATTATCGATACAGAGGCCGAATCTGTAGTTTTAAGAATTTTTGTTTGTCTGTCTGTGACCGCATCACGAGAAGACCACTGGACAGATTTTGATGAAATTTATTGAAATAATAGGTTATCCGGGTTAACATATAGGATAACTTTTACTTCGGTAAAATATCTCGTCTCTGAGATATCTTTACTAACACTTACAGCAAAGTGTTTTATATAACATAGTGTATACTAAAACGTTCCTCGAGAACCACTCTATCCATTGATGAAGACAGCATGAAAATCGTTGCAGTAGTTTTTGAGTTTATCGCTAACAGACAGACAGATGCGGCGGAGAACTTTGTTTTATAATAAAGTGTACCTCCATTTGTGTGCTTAATTAAATATCTATACTATTATAAATGTGAATGTAAGTCTGTTTGTTTCGCTTTCACGCGAAAACTACTTAACCAATCATGAAATTTTATGAACATAATATTGGAGGTATTAGATGTACTTTTTTTTCACTAGCGGAACCCGCGGCTTCGCTCGCGTGAACGTCACGAACACGAGCGAAGCCGCGGGTTCCGCTAGGTATTAATATTTATTTAATATTTTTCGCATTTCTCATTTTCTCAGCACTGTTTAACGGTTCACATAAGACACTAAACAGCTACATAGCTCTAAAAGTTTTCGAATAAAATGACTGTGGCATTATACAATACAGCCACGATAAAACTATTAGGGTTCCGTAAAAGGATATATTTTCTTAATTTTTTTTCAGAGACCACAAGATAAAGAAGCACAAGAAGAGGCACGAAATTGGTGAAACTTCTATATCTATAATAAGCGACAAAAGACAGGACAGAGTTGATGGGAGTCGTATCAGGTAAGTTTTTCGGTGGTATTATTACATTTCTAACCCTATACAAATCAGTATTTCCTTCTCCCTCTCTCGTCTTATTTATTTTATATCACTCTCTAAATTTAGGTCTTAACAAAGAAATTGTCTATCTAATCGGTCCTTTAGTTTAAAAAAACTAAGCGTAAAAAAGGATTTAAGTACAATGCTACTTTTTAAAAAAATTACAATTAACTATGCTTAGAAATTAAACTATATTTATTTGACACAATACTTTCTTAGGTTTACGCGAATATTCGACATTATAAATGAAACTATCTTTTCGGAGAGTAGTCTTTCCCGTGACCATGATTGCTGTAAAGCGTTCGAAACGTTGGGAACCAAAAATCTAAATGAGCCCGTGATAAAATCCGAAAAGATAGTTTCATTTATATTTATTTGCTTGATTACAAAGTATTTTATTTGTTTTATACTATCTGTGTTAATATTTCTGTAATTTTTGACAGCTTTTCATAATTGATTTTTTTAAATTATTATGACATAGGTATATAGATTTTAAGTCGGTGTATCTTTGAACCGTTTAAAACGACATTTATTACGAATTCCTTGCTTATTTTATTTCTTATAGCGAAACATCCTTTAATATACTTTTATGAAAAATATGCTATGTTGTTTCGCGTGACGGACACCGGCAGGTCATTTTATATAATATGTATACGTGTGCATAGAAAGGGTCATTTCGAATTATTTGCCCTAACGTCGTTTGGCGCGCCCTTTATAGTGACGTGTTATATGCATATCGATAGTTGTTAATCCATTAAACAATAAAATAGTTAGTAAAATAGTTAAAATATGACGGTGTCGTATCTGTACATTATTTTTCTTTGAAAATATTATTGAAATACGGGAGAGATTTTAATGAATTTTGATACGGCTAACCCGGTTAACATATAGGATTCTTTTAAGAATATTACCTAGACATTTGCCATAAGCTCCATACAAGCAATTCAACAAACGATGCTTCTAAAATCTAGCTTATCTATATGCTATAGTTTTTGTGAATGAAATAAATGTGATACCTACACTTATTTACTTTTATTATATCCTTTATTGCACTTAAAAGGTAAAACAGAAAATACAAAAAATAGAAAACTTAGTTAACAAAGGTGGACTTATCCCTGAAAGAGATCTCTTCCAGTCAACCTGTGGATGTGGAAGAAGGTGTGAGCGGGAGATATAGTGCAAGAAATAAAAATAAATACATACACATACATACAACTATTACATAAATAAATATATCATACTAAACCTATATACTACATATATAAAATAATAATAGTAATAACTCTACATATAAAATATATATTATGTTTATATACATATATTTAATATATAACAAATGAATTTTTTAAAAAGCATTTATTAAAAAGTACATTTTGTAATTCTAATGAACTGGTCCTTTTACTCTATAATACTGGCAGTATCTCATCTCCTATAAGTCCATAATAGTAGACTCTGTAACTTGGCTCTTTGCAATATCGCATGCATACGTACAGATAGACTCGTAAAATTAAATGATGTTTAAGTATAATATAAAAAAAAGTTAAAAATACAATATTTTATTAATAATAATAAGAATTATAAAATTATTACAATTATTGTGGTAAAGTGACAACTTACGACCATTTAAATGTCAACATATTAACACATATTAAAACAAAAAAATTGACAGAAGATAATAATATTCAACCATAATATCGATATGTCGATAAGTTTTTAATCTGGACATCACTAAAGTCAGTGATTTGGAACCCGTGTCAAGGTGACTCAACACACCCCTCTGATAGCTTATATCTAGCCGTAGATAAACTAATTCATTCATTTTCTTTTGCTTTCTTTTGTTTAAATTATGTTTAACTAGCGATGCGCCCCTGATTTGTATCGACAATTTTTTTATACTTTGAACTTAATTTATGCTGAATAACGAAAAATTGCAAATTGAGGATTGAGGAGGAGAATTTAAGTGGTAGTGCCATGCTTGTTACCTTCGGGTAGCAGCCGAATGGGCCGGCACGCCCCGTATAGTACCACTCTCTCACAGGAGACCGGCGTGAAGTGGCAGCTATGCTGTCGCATTTCGTCCGGTAAGTGAGAGTCCGGGAGGCCCACTCCCCATCCCTACTCCCGTCCTTCTCCCTCCTCCCTCCCTCCCTTTCCTGAAAGGCCGGCAACGCATCTGCAAGCCCTGTGGTGTTGCAGATGTCCATGGGCGGAGGTGATCACTTACCATCAGGTGAGCCTCCTGCCCGTTTGCCCCCTTTGTCCCATAAAAAAAAAAAAAAATTGAGGATCAACTTTAGTGTTGTTTTTATGTATATAAATGTGATCTATACTAATTGACAATCGACATTTTGAAGATTGAAATCAATATAAATTCTACCCTAGTTCCATGGTAAGCTACGAGGCTTGTGTTACGGATACCAGAAAGATGATACACTACAAATATTATGCAAATTTAAATACATACAAAAATACGATGTACACACATTCTACGTGTTCATCACTCAAATAAATTCCCCTAGCGGGACTCGAACCCGCGACCGCAGGCACAACTAGTTTCACTACAATCATTTCATCATGACAAGAAAATTAGTCATTTTAGTAAACACTAATATGCGATCTTTTAACGACACGTTTGGCTCAGTTGGTACCCTACTTTCTGCGCCAGCGGTCGCGGGTTCGAGTCCCGCTGGGGGCATTCATTTGTTGAGCACGAATGTTTGTACTCCAGTCATGGGTGTTTATATTTATAATATGTATGTATTTAAAAAAAAGTTATATGTGTAGTATATCAACTATCTGGTATCCGTAACACAAGCCTCTTAGCTTATCACGGAACTAGATGGTTCTGTGTGTAATAATGTCCCAACATATTTATTTACGGTTACTAATAAAAAACTAATAAAACTCCTTTTTTGTTAAAAAAAATATACATTAATTTTTGAGAACCGAACCTACCAAGTAACACGTAGCACCACCGCACTAAACCCTTCTTCGTTAGCGTAAATTTAATTCATTTGATAGCTTGTAAAGTAAAATGTATGGCTCGAGTAAACATCGTTAAGAGAATGGGTGCTTTATTAGATTTTCCAAGTAATCGTCGTGGGTGTTTGCATCATGGCGGTCACGAAGGAACAATAAAGTACTAGAAATATAGTAAAGTAATTATATATTTGTTTATATATACGTATATAATGTAAGACTTACATAATTACAGACAATACGTTTGGCTCAACTTGTAGTGTTGTTTGCTAGCGGTCGCGGGTTCGAGTCCCACTGGGGGCGTTCATGTGTTGAATACGAATATTTATACTCCACTCGTGGGTGTTTATATTTACAATAATATGTACGTATTTAAAGTTATATATGTGTAGTGAATGTAAAACCAGTGTTGCTAACTGCAAACCAGTGTTGTCAACCTCAAATCAGTGTTGCCCACTCTAAACTAGTGTTGCGTACTAAAAATCAGTGTTGCTAACGCAAAACCATAATATGGAAAACCAAATGGAAAAATTCTGGGAAAAATTGAAAGAACAGATGGCAGCACAAACTAAGGAAATAACAGAAGCAGTAACTAAAAACGTTACAGAAAGTATTAATAAAAATTAATTACACTTACTGAAGAAAACAAAATTCTTAAAACGGATATAAAGAGCTTACAAGATAAAATTAAAATTATGGAAGAAGAGAAAAGAAGGAACAATCTTATATTTTTTGGCGTAAAAGAGGAACATCGAAGCGAGTCCCCAATCAAAGATATCATAAACATTATCGGAAAGGAGATGCATATCCACATTGATTTACACGAAATAAATAATGCCTACAGATTGGGCGAAAAAAGCAATAACAAAACACGTCCTATCCTAGTAAACTTCACGACAAATTGGAGAAAAAAGGAAATCCTTAAGAACAAAAAGAAACTTAATGCAGATATATATATCAAAGAGGATTATAGTAAAGAAGTCCTAGAAAAGAGGAAGCAACTACTTCCCCAACTGAAGGAAGAAAGAGCGAAAGGAAAAATCTGTTATATCCTTAAAGATAAACTGGTCATCAAAGATCCTAAAGATGACTCAAGGGACAAAAGGAAAAGAGACCGCACCGATTCCCCAATTAAATCACCAAGCCAGGCAACAACACCCGCGCCAAAAAAGGTTACCAAAACAAACATGCTGGACTACGTGGCGAGAAGTAGATGCTCGTCGCTATCACTACCATCAACATCAAAAAACTGCTAAAAGACATCGACCGGAAACTAAAACAAACCAACGGTACCTATCTAACCAAAAAAACAAACAAAGAATACACCCCAAGACGGCTGGTCACCGCGGGGAAAAGCGACCACTACCCTCCAAAAAATTCCACACACACAATTAACACTTCTAGAAACGAAAAACGTTCTTCGAAACGAGTACTCCATATAGCAACCTATAATACACTGTCATTGAGATTAGAGGAGAGCCTACAAGAATTAACACACGCTATCCAACACATTAAATGGGACATTATCGGCTTATGTGAAGTAAGAAGACTTGGCGAAGCCATCGAAGAATATAATCAGTTCATAATGTATTATAAAGGAGAAACACCAGGACGACATGGAGTAGGCTTCTTGATTAAGAAAGAGTTTAAGAGTTTCATCGACGAAATAATAGGTGTTTCAGAAAGAATCGCTGTATTGAACATAACGATACCCCCTAAGAAAGAAAGATGGTCTATTGTCCAAATATACTCCCCAACAGAGCAATCTACAGTTTTAGAAATTGAGTCCTTCTACTCGTCCTTAAACACCGTTATCAAAGAACATACCCACAAAAATTGTATAGTAATGGGAGATTTTAACGCTCAAGTTGGAACACCTAGAGTTGGAGAAGATAAAATACTTGGACTTCACAGCAAAGGAAAAAGAACAAGAAATGGGCAAAAGCTATTAGAATTCGCATACGAAAATAACCTAAGAATACTGAATGGTCAGTTCAAAAAAGAGCATCGACGAGATGGACTTGGGTTTCACCAGACGGGCGATACAAAAACGAAATAGACTATATTTTAACAAATAGAATCAAATGTTTTGATGATTGTAGCATCATCGCAAAGCTGAACTTTAATAGCAATCATAGGATGCTCCGAGCACGTCTTAATACAACATCAAGTTTGAATCTTAGTCGACCATTTAAAGTAAAACACCGAATCCCAAATGATCCAATATCGATTGCCACCATAAAAGAGAAACTTAACGCCTTGGAAGAAATAACTATGAAAGACGTAAACACTCAACAAAAATATAATATTCTACATGAAATACTAACAACGAAATCAGAGAGCAACAGCGGAAACATACAGAACGCAAAGAATAATATATCCGACAAGACTAATGAACTTTTAGATAAAAGATTGAACCTGTTAAAGATTTCAAATAAAACAAAAAGTATAAGGGAAGAAATAGGCAAATTAAGCAAAGAAATAAACACACAAATCCGAAAAGACCGAGAGCGCCATAGGATTGGAACCCTTGAGAAACACATCAACACCACTGGAGGTATCAAGAGAGCTGTAAGGCAGTTAAAGGACAAGACCGACTGGATCTCCAAAATAAAAGATCAATACTGTGTGGCTAAAAGTAAGAGACCGGATATATTATCAATAGCCACTAAATTCTACGAAGACCTGTATACCAGTAAAAATATCATAGAAAAAACTGATCTGGAGAACAACGACAATGTACCACCTTTTCTGGAACAGGAGATAACCAAGGCTATAGAAACACAAAAAATAGACAAAGCCCCTGGACCCGACCATATTAGCAACGAATTACTAAGGGATTGCAAAAACTCAGTCGCGCGTATACTAAAGCATATTTTCAACGATATACTATTAACGGAAGAAATACCAAAGCAATGGACAAATTCTTCGATAACATTATTGCATAAAAAAGGCGATAAGAGTGAAATAAACAATTACAGACCTATCAGTATAATGTCCAATGTATACAAAATATTCGCAAAGGCTATTCTTCGCCGGATAACCAAAACTCTAGACGATAACCAACCTAGAGAGCAAGCCGGGTTCAGAGCAGGGTATTCAACACTCGATCACATTCATGCAGTAAGACAAATCTTTGAAAAGAACAAAGAATACAATGTACCATTCTACTGCGGCTTTATAGATTACTACAAGGCTTTCGACTCCATTGAACACGAAAGTATCTGGCAAAGTCTGAAGAACCAAGGAGTCGAATATAAATATATAAGAATTTTGAAAAATATATACACGAATAGCACAGCGAGGATAAAGCTAGAAAAACAGGGGAGAGAAATAAAAGTAAATAGAGGCGTTCGTCAAGGAGACCCTGTATCTCCCAAATTGTTCAATGCCGTCTTAGAAGAAATATTTCGGAAATTGGAATGGAATCAGTACGGCTTGAACATAAATGGAGAACACCTAACACACCTACGCTTCGCAGACGATATTGTTATATTCGCCGAAAACAGTACCCATCTACAAAACATGATAGTGGACTTAGAAAGAGAAAGCCGCAGGGTAGGCCTAACAATGAACACCTCTAAAACCAAAGTCATGACTAACACGACTCCAAACCCTATTACACTAAATGGCGAACTAATCGAATACGTGAAAGAGTACACCTACTTAGGCCAACTGATCTCAACCACTAATTCAATATCTAAAGAAATAGATTCAAGAATAGGCAACGCATGGAAAAGCTATTGGAAACTCAAAGAAGTCATGAAAAACAAAGATACTAAAATGTTCCTTAAGAGGAAACTATACAATACTTGCGTTCTACCCGTTCTTACTTACCAAACTTGGGCCCTTACTAAAAAGCAAAACTCTAAAATACATACATGCCAAACAGCGATGGAGAGGAGCATGCTTAACATCAAGAAGAGCGACAGAATAAGAAACAAAACAATTAGGAAACGAACAAAAGTTGACGATGTAATATCTAGAATTCGGAAACTAAAGTGGAGATGGACTGGCCACATAATAAGAGGCAAAGCAAAATGGAACCAAGATTTGGTTTTCTGGTACCCGAGAAACGCAAAAAGGAAACGTGGTAGACAATTTTTAAGGTGGGAAGACGAAATAAAAGCAACAGCAGGGAAAACATGGACCAGGATAGCACATAACAGGAAAGAATGGAAAGATATGGAAGAGGCCTTTGCCAATAGTGGCAAACAGACCGTTGTCGATGTCAACTTACCCAAGTCTTAAAATAGTTATGATATAAAAAAAAAAAAAATTGTAAAGATTAAAACTGTAACAATCGTGTCTGAATAAAGGCTATTATTATTATTATGTGTAGTGTATCAACTATCTGGTATCCGTAACACAAGCCTCGTAGCTTAACACGGCACTCGATAGCGCTGAGTGTTAATACCTCAACATATCTAGATTTATTTAGGTATTATGTTTATCAGTATAGTTTTTAACCGATTTTAAAAAGGAGTTACTGAATTATTAAATGATATATAAACCAAATATTTTTGTTTCAGAGCCATCATCTTAACTAATTCTGATGAAATCAAGGAATTGGAAATTTCGAAATTCTTTAGAGACCAAGTGACTGTTGACAATGAGAAGAAAAAAGGGTAAATTTTTGATATGAATTAATTAAGACTTATATTTTAGTCCAAATATACCTAATTTTAATACCCTGTGATGTTATTTCTACCATGCCATTTAAACAAAAATTGAAATTCAATGAAATGGCTATAGATAAAATTAAAACGAATGTAGATATTACCAAAATTAAAAAAAAAAACAGCGTTTTACATGACGTATACAAATATTTCACACAAACATTAAGACAATTGATTTAAAAATATATAAAAAAAAACATTTAAACGGTTTTGAGAAAAAAATAACATTTCTTTTTATTTCAGATCAAAAAGGAAACAAAAATCAGAGTCGTCTGAAGAGTCTCTGAACAACATTCAACATACAACTGATGATTCGGGCATTTGACATCATCGGGTGCGTCGCGAGAGCCCTAAAAGAAGCCCTAAGAGAAGCCCTAAGAGAAGCCCTAAAAGAAGCCCTAAACGGGACAAGCACGAGAGACGTGAGAAAAAGAAGAAAAAACACGAATCTAGTGACAGTTCTGACAGTTCAAGTTGAGCTTTTGCTTAAAAGTTGTTGGCAAAAAAATATTTGTCTTTGGTCGTGACATCTGTCACTTGAAATGTCATTTTATGGCGGAATTTTCGGGGGTTTGATTTGAGGAATGTATAAAATGTTAATTAATAATTATAATTGGATCGTTTAAAATTATTGTTATTACTAAGAAATTTTACATAAGTATAGCTTTTATAAAAAATGTTGTAAGTGTATTGAAACTTATAGATGATTAATCGTGATTTGTTACGTCGAGCACTTTGTATAAGGTTGATTAGTAATTATAAAATATACTGAAAAAAAAAATTCGAAAAAAAGTAATTGAGCCTAAACTCTAGGCGATAATTGTATCACTTTAATTGCAGATTATAATGGCAGATCATGTCATAGGTAAAGACTTGATAGATTCTTTCGGCCATGTATGTAGGTTTCAATGGTTTCTTCACCGTGAGACGGAATGTTGGCAATGATTGGCTTGAAATATCAGAGTGGAACCAGTGTGCTTACTCTTCAAACTAATTTCAATTCTAATCTAATGCCAATACGATTCCAATGTCAATTTTGAAGTCACGTGATTCGGTACTCTTGAAAACAATATTGTCAACATTGGATTGAAATTGGGATTGCCCCGCGATTATTTTGTTAAAAGTGAAGTTAGCTATGTTACGGGCCGCAATAGTGTCCTGTGTCGTTCTTCTTATTACGATAAACCAGTAATATGGCTTTAAAATGCTTTATCCTTTCAAAAAAAGTACTCTCACTCAAGAGTAGCATTTACGGTGCGCCAAGCCCGATCCCGATTTCACTTAGTTCCCCAAAATGGACACGCAATTTAAAAACAATGTGGCGCTAGCGTCCAACTCAAGAGTACGAAACGTCACAATTCCAATGTCGATCGATCGGAATTAAATTCAAGAGTAAGCCCCCAAGGATGTGAATTCGCTTCACCTATTTTCTCTATTAAGCGAGTTACCACTGCACGATTATCATTCGAATGAAAAACTCGATGAAAGAGTCGATATGTCGATGTTAGTGATGTACTCGACCATAAAGTTGTACGGTCGATGACTTAACTAAAAAATAATATTTATAATATAGTTGATAAGCCTGAAGGGTATAAATTATAATGTAGTTGTTTGATTAAAAAATATTTATAATATATAAAATTTTATGAATTATGCCTCATATTTAAAAAAAAATTAGAGATAGAAAAAAACATAGATCATATGATATGTCATTTCATGTTGGTATTTTAGGCGAGTGTTTAAAAAGGAATGTATAAAAAATGTATATAATAAATTAATAATTAATTGATCGATTTTTGTATGTACTTATTATAACTACTAATTTCGTTTTGACATTGACAGCTCTGTTTCAGGTTATTTCTGTCTAGAAAGACTTGCAGAGAATAACATTGCAACTTGTATTTTAGCGATTTTAAACTTGTATTGACGGTTAGTACGAAATAAATAAAGTGTACTACAAAATGTTCAGGTTGTGGGATAGTGCTAGGTCTCGCTTCGCTTGCCCTAATAATATATAGCTTACCTAATGCTAAAAGCAATTAATTCAAAATGGAATTAGTAGTTCGGTTTCCTGAGATTTGCACGTTTAAACAAACTAGCTTAGATGAGAAATTAATATGTATCTATAAAAAAAATACGTGTGTCACTCGGAGACTGCCGCGGTAAAGCTATTGCATAGCTGTTTTTACTTTTTATCAACTTATACAATTATAATTATTTATTTATTTTATTTATGCAGCATTTTTTTTCCTTTGTTTTTTTTCTTTGATATTAATTCAAGATACACTTTTTGAGCGTGGTGACGGATAAGAAAACATTTTTTTTTCTTTTATTAAATAAATGAAAAGTTAATATTGTTCAAAATATTTTTATTATCTATTGAAAAAAAAACCGGATGTCCGCCATCTTGGATTTGAAAATGGACCTCATTTTCGCAATCAGCACAAAATGTGTTAGGTTATTTTCGTTACGGAATTTCTGGATTCGGTGTCCACGCTCAAGGCCCGCGATAGAAGCTATGCATTAGCTTAAAAATATTGTTTCAAAGCTGTTGGAAAATAAAGCAATATTTCGCCACGCAATATGTTACTGTGGTGTATCAAGCTTACTTAACTACTCAAAGTTTCAATTCTAAGATTTATACGAAGAACTAGCAATTCCTGCGGCTTCGCCTGCGTTCTAATCACTATTAAAATAGGGATTTGTGGAAGATATAACAAATCTTGAGAGCAATCACTTAGGAGAATAAAAAATAGCCTACGACCTGTTCTCAGACCTACCAAATATATATATACATAATAAAATTTCAACAAAATTTTAACAAGCTGCTTCGGAGGTGTTCGATAACAAACACTGTGACACGAGATTTTTATTTGTATGATGATGTACGTATTACATTATAATTATATTTGTTAAAGTTACTAAAATGAATGTGCCTTAGCCCTTATGTGTAATTTCAAATTAACAGCTTTTCACTAAATGCATAATATGAAAGTATTATATACGGTACTTACATTGAAAAAGGATTTTTTAAATTTCTGTCTGTTTGTTCCGGCTAATCTCTGAAACGGCCGGAGCGATTTTGACGGAACTTCACTCGCAGATAGCTAATGTTATAAGGAGTAACTTAGGCTACTGTTATATTAGAATTTTTATTTATTTTAACAACCGGAACTCGCGGGTTCGCTCGCGCTAATTGTAGGGACGAAGATGAGATGCTAGAATCTAATAATATTCATTGAAATTATAAGTATTGTAAGTTTATGTCTTGCTTTTTAATTAACGGATTAATTTTAGCCATTTTTATTAATCATGCAATAAAAAAAGATAATAAGCCGGATGAAGAATATCGTGTCTTTTAGGTTGGAGCGAATCGCATATTTCGAAAAAAAAAATACTTTCGGATCGGATACGTAGTTTCGGAGTTCATCCGGGACAAACATCGTGACACGTCAAATTTATGTATTAAGATCAAAGATTCATATATTATTACATATTACTTCTAGAAAGTACATAAACTTGTATCTAATCAATGTATTTTATAATAATAAAAATTTTCAAACAAAAACAAATCGTTATTTTGGTTCCTTGAAAAATTAAATTTTATGAATTTTATGTAGCTGAAAATTTTTGTTGTATTAAATTTTCATAATACGGTAAGTAAGTAAGTAACAGTAAGGTGTCATTACCACACAGCGCCATCTAGTTCCGCGGTAAGTTACGAGGCTTGTGTTACGGATACCAGATAGTTGATACACTACAGTCTACACATAAATAACTTTAAATACATGCATATTATAAATATAAACACCCATGACTGGAGTACTCAACAAATGAATGCCACCAACGGGACTCGAACCCGCCACCGTTGGCACAGTAAATAAGTAAGTAGTCACTACAAACTGAGCCAAACGTGTCATTAAATATCGTCTTAACTCCGATTAATAGACTATCACTATATATTATAAAACAAAGTACTTTGCTGCGTCTGTCTGTTCGCGACAAACTCAAAAACTATTGCACTGATTTCCATGTTGTTTTCACCAATGGATAGAGTTGTTCTCGAGGAAGGTTTTAGGATATAACTAGTGAAAGCCGCGGCTTCGCTCGCGCTAAATCTAGGGATGAATCCGAGCGAAGCGAAGGCGAGTCACTAATTATCGTAATAAAACAACCAATAACTAATAATAAAATAAATATTTTTATTATCTATAATTATAAACTATAATTTGGGAATATCAGCCCCATATTTATAATAGAAGTATCTCCAGAAGTAAGCTCGTTCAGGGGTTAAAGGTGCAACGTATTGGGGTTCAAGATTGATGGCCAGATGGTGGTGTGGCAGCCAGGAGCCATTGCTGGGGTCAGGAGTTGGGGTTCTAGAAGGATCGAATCAAAATAACAATTGTCAGCATTCAACTTTTAGATTCTCGAAATACTATTATGCATTAGATTTTTTTAATATGACTTCGTTACTTCTTTACTTTGGATGAAATGTAGCTCATAGTAATATAATATACGCTACTATTATAGGTTTGTCTCAATGTGAAAAAAAAACAATTTTCAATCCAAAAAAATACTTAAAAATAAATAATCAATTTTTTTTCTATAATTTTGAATGATATTTCTAGGTTTGCAATTAAAAGAATTATTAAAAAATCTATCTTTACAAGAAATAGATATAAGAACTTACCCAAACTTCGAAAAATTTGTCCACATCATAGTCATGAATGTAATAATTCTGGCATCGTTTTCATCCATTGGCAGAGGCATCCTTTCCAATTCGAAAATGTAGAACAGTTCGTCCCTATTCGCCGTAGCTCCCAAACTGCTATTTGTGAGCAATCTGCCAAGATTTCTGTTGCCAACATAACTGAATATATATTCATATATTGGCATGCCAGAATTGTTGGCATACAATTCCGTGAACAACGACACTGGACCCACGAATGAGAAATCGGTGTTCAAATTTATTATCCCACCTACAAGAGCTTCATCTGAATCTATGTTTGTGAAGAAAGTTTCTTTGATCATATTTCGGAATTCTTCTTTTTCTTCATCTGGAACTAATAAGCTTCTTTGGTCTAACGCGGAATAGTCCTCGTTCTTGATTCTGTCCATCTGGCTGGTAATCGTGTAATAGTCCAACGTGCTGGTCAACCCTTCGACTGTATTGAGACCAATTATTATTGGTACAGGATTAAAACTGGGATGATTTAATCCAGCAGATAAAATATTATAGGGAGTATCTGTCAAAAATGGTTCTTCTCCATCAAAAACTTTCTCAACTGACGGTAAAAACACGGATTTTGCATTCATTTGCTTCTCAATCGCTTCTTCAACCTTATTTATATCAGTTTCCGAATATAATTTAAATAAATCTTTAGGTTTTTTGCTGGTTAAGCCAAGAGATTTAGCGACTTGGCTAGCTGTCATTATTGGTTTGGGATCAAAGGATTGAGGAGAGAATGGACTTCCACTTTCTGATATGACCTTATGGAACAGTCCTTTAGTAGATTCCGACATTGTCAGATATATAGCAGCTAACCCACCACTGCCTTGCCCAAAAACAGTTACATTATCTGGGTCACCATTGAAATTAGCAATATTTTCCTTAATCCATCTTAATGCTGCTCTGATATCCTTCAACCCAGCATTTCCAGGAGCTTCCAAGATATTTAAATTAAGGAATCCATAGACATTCAATCTATAGTTAATGGTAACGACAATAACCCCATGGCTGATCAGATACTCTGCCCCATAGAAGCTTGGCGAACCAGATCCTACCCCGAAATCTCCCCCATGAATGAAAACCATGACTGGAAAAGTTGTGTTTAAGAAAGATGGTGCAAAAATATTAAGGACCAAGCAGTCCTCATTATCGCTCGGAGCGGCTAGAGGGTCGTGGGTCATAAACTGTGGGCAGAGGACGTTTGGGTTATTGGCTTTGTAAATTCCGGAGAATTTCGGTGGTGGTAAGGGTGCCTGCAAAAATATATATATTGGAATGAGTAAAGTAGTTGTGCTTGCGGTTTCGGTTTGATGTTAATGTATTGACCTGGCTAACCAGCTATCATCATACAAAATTTTATCTGTCAAGTGCTTTTTCGTGATGAGATTACATACAGACAGGCAGACGTAAAATCTAAAAACTATAAATTTGGCATGTGTATCAATGTCATCAGCCCTTTTTTAACGTCCCACTGCTGGACACGGACCTCCCTCAGTACGAGGGGGATCAGAACATAGTCCACTTTATGACTTCACATGTCTTTCGAAAAATTGCTAGGTTCTCTTAGACATGCAGGTTTCCTCACGATGTTTTATTTCACCGTAAGACAAGTGGTAATCAGGATAGAAATGATTCGCACATGAGAATATCAGAGGTGCGAGACTCGGATTTGAACCCACATCTGGGGACTCTTTGCTGGCATTTTAAAAAGTAAAACTAAAATCCATGCATATTAATTTAAAATAACAATACTCACTCTAAATTTCTCTGGAATCCCATACCGAATCCCCAAATATTTATAGCAAAGACCATTTTCAGACAAATATCCTTCAACTGTGCCTTCACTTGTTTCGACTAATTTAGATTTATCAAACGCAAAAACGCCTACAAAAATGGAGGCGAAAATAACTACACCAAATCGGCGCATTTCTTTAATTACAATCTAAATTATGAATTAAAATAAATCAACCTGCTTCATTTATATTTATTTCTTGACTAATTTTATAATGAAATCTTTAAATTTAAATTTACACTACTTTAAACTCTATTTCCACTTTAATATGGCGATAATGTCATATTTTCCAGATTTCGGCGGCAAAATACGTGTTGTATTACGAAAAAACGTTTGTACGTGATTTTTTTTATCGGATGTAGATCTTATAAGGCTATGGCGTAATATATAATGTAATTAATCGATTGGAGAAAAATGAGAAATGAATGGTGTAATGTTTTGCAATTACGATATTTAGAATAAATCGTTGAAAATCTTGATTGAGATTTAATTTATAATATTTTATCGGAGTAATGGTTGTGTGGTATAAAGTTTTTTTTCTTATTTGATATTACATAAACCTTTGCTAGAGGATGAAGATGGATAAATCTGATAATATTGAGAAATATTTAATGGAGCAGATTTTGAGAAATAATTAATGTATTTAAAAAATAGCTTTAATCTGTTATTTTTGATAATAATTAATTTATTATTTGAAACGACAGCTGAAACTCTTTAGCAATAAACTCTTTTTTTTCCAATTTTTTTTTGCTAGTTTTGTTAGTATGTATCTGAAAATTATAAAATTTAATTTTTTTTTTAATAAATATTGGTACAAATTATGGCGATGGTATTTTTATTTTAAGTAGTATGAAATTGAATAGTGTATAATAATATTTTTTATTGAGTGTATTTCAAATTGCAAATAATTAAAAAAATTTATTATAAAATTGCAATATAATTTTAAAAATTTAAATATTTTTAAATAAAAATTTAAAATATTAAAACTAATTTATAAATTGACAACCTATATTAAATGTAACTAAGCGATACTATCAATGATATTTTAACTATAGATATGTTATGAGCGCGCAATCGTGAAAACTCGAAAACATCCTAATTAGGACGTATTGCCTTTAGTCAGTGTCACCGCATGGCGACGAGTGGTACGCTGCTACAAAATTTAAAAAAATGCCATCCTGTGTATTTAGGAAATGCACCAATTATGATACCAAAGTTAATAAAACACAAGGGATCTCATACCACATGTAAGAACGCAGAATACTTCGATTTATTAATATATTTCAATTATTTGCCTAATATTCTGATATGTCATCGGTCGCTAGACTAATGTTTGTTTACATTGACGCGCAATTGACAACATTAGCTGTCTCTTTTTTTCTTATTGATTTTATCGACTATCCCCTTTCTATCATTTTGACATGTACCTTGAATGAAAAGTGTGTATGTGTGCAGCGCGGAACACTTTTTTCGGTTGTTTAGTGAGCGTATAACATATCTATAGTTAAAATATCATTGGATACTATAGTAAAATTTGAGCGATTCATTATTTATCTAGGAATCACTGAATATTACTCAAAACTAATAATTAAGTAATAATTTATATTAATACACGTAAATTAATATTTAGTATATATTTTTCTATAAACATGTAACACAAAGTGAAAGTTGTCGGATGTCAATTTCCGAACGCACTTTGCCAAACTTTAATTTTCTGACGTTTCGTGTAACTAACACGAAAATTGTTATATATTTTAAAAATAAATACAAGAAACCTATTATTTGCTTATCTAATTAAATTAGAAAGTAATTTATAAACTATACTTCATAAAATAATAAAAGAAAACTTTTATTCATAATTGTCTACGTGTTGATATTTGTGTTAAACAAAAATGCTCGTATAAAACAACTGTTTGAAAAAGCTTAGTGATGAATAAAAAACCAGTGAGAACAGGCCCGAGGATTCGGATAACAAGACCAGCTAATAGGAAAAAAGAAGAACTGAAGCAGGACGATAGGAATTACATATACACCTGTCAGTATTGTCGGGTTAAATTCACACAAAACAGTCACTTTTTGCGCCACATGACTTCAAATCATCAAAGCCAGCAACGAGAAGCGACTTTCGAATGCAATGAATGCCAAATTGTGTTTAATAAGAAAAGTAATTTAGATATCCATTGTCAAACTCAACATCAAATAAAGAGTAAATCGAAGTGCGAATCGTGTGCCATTACATTCAAGTCCAGATACTGTTTACGTCGACACATGAAATTGAAGCAGATATTAGCTGAAAATGCTTGTGTGAAATGTCAGAAGAAATTTACAAGTAAGGATAGGCTGTTGAAACATGTGACTAACAAACATACATTCAAAAATGTTACTTTTGAATGTGATCATTGTTCTTTAAAGTTTAAAGCAAAGGAATCGCTTTTGACTCATTTAAATAGGATTCATAAGAGATTATGATTTTTTCGGTGAATTTTTAGTATTATTATTGTTATATTGGCAACATGATTGATTAGAAATAAGATTTGAAATAGGATATATTTTGATAGTATATCATCTCCATTTCCATATAATTCGATACCATTTGTCATGTTATGGTCATTATCGTAGTAAATATAGAAGAAAATTTGATCATTTAGTCAAAAGTAAGGTCTTATAAATGAAACTATCTTTTCCTTTTTATTTTGATTTTTAGTTCCAAACATTTTGAAAGATAAACAGTTAGCCAAACTAAATATTTTAATTTACATAAAAGTATGTTTAATTCTTTCAAGTAAAGAGTTACCGAAAAGTCCAATAAGAATTCCCTATTACATAGGATTGGTAGAAAAGCAAAACACAAATGCAGTCCGTCAAAACAATTTAAGTGAAGCTAATGTGAAATTTGGTCTTTAAATTGAACCTATAAAATTACATACATCTTAGGTCCCTAAATATATTTTCTTTTTGATAAAAAATAATTATAAAACGGTTAGACAGCTATGGTAGTTGATCATATTGGATTTACAATAATGTCACTTTGATACTTTCTTAGATTTACACGAATATTCGACATTATAAATGAAACTACCTTTTCGGATTTTGTCGCAGATTTATTCTGATTTTTAGTTCCCGATGTTTCGAATGCTTTACAGCAATCATGGTCACGGGAGAGACTCTCCCTTATGCTTATTGTTTATTCTTCATGGAGCCCTTCCATTAGGATTGAAATTAATTTTAGTTATTCTCATTAAGTGATTATGTTGCATTAAATACAAAAATAATACAACATACTACCAAATTGTAGTTTATTAGTTTTCACCTTCAATAAATAAACTACTTGTGCAATTTTCATATTTGGTATTTTTACACAATTAATCTTTAAATGCAGTTGGCGAAGGTTTCAAGTTGCTTGTCATGTTTTTCTTGATTTTATGATTATTTTTTTTCTTTTTGACTAACTGAAGAAAGTGAAGCTTAAAGGTAGTACTATATAGTTGAAAGTGAAAATTATTAAAAATATGTATATAGTTGCCAAATATCCTATTATAATTCTAGATCTCAGATGTATTATTCTTCTGATGTATTTGATGTTGCCGATGCAAAAGTGGCTTAAACACAGGATGTACAGAAATGACATATTTTGTATATTAATTACATCATAAGATTAAAAACTACTCCACTATTTACTTCTAACTCCATTTCATTACTATATATCTCACGCATTTTGTTGAAACAAAATGTTTCTTTGTTTTGATAAAAAAAACTGTGCTAGTAAAAATTTGAAAAGATAGCTCAATTTAGGCCATTTTTTTAGTGATAACATATAATGTACTTACATTTGACTCAGAATTCATTTAAACATTTTATAATGTCTCAAACAATTTATCTGTACATATCTAATGATAGGATGCAAAACAGGCTTTATGATTAATATAAGTTTAAATTATTTTTTCTTAATACTTAAAAGAGAAGAGATTGGTGACTCAGATTATAGATTAGATATAGATGGTTCGAAAGTAAACACATATATGTCCAAAATTAATGTTTTGCACACTTAACTTATTTTCTAGATAATTGTGTCAATTTGAAAGGAATCTGCTAAGAATAATGCCGTTTAATATGTTTAAAAGGTTCAGTGAGATAGAAGACCGTCTTTTAATTTTTAAATGTTGTATTATGAATTATAATACATATTTGATAATATCTTTTGTTTTGGATAAATTTAAATATGATGATATATGAGTGTTTATCATTTTTGTATCAATGTACCTATATGTAATACTATAATATTTAAGGGTTTGTTTCTTTTGAATTAAATGCAGTTACAATCAGAATTTTGAACTTGCCATAGCATTTATATTTTCATTATTTACTTAACAAAAATCTTTCTTTTGTTATATATTTTGGCACATTTTTGTAAGTTGATTATATCCAGTGTAAATAGATGTCTTGACAATATTTGAAAATATATATGGAGGAGATTTTATGTGGAACAATGATTTACACTCGTTCAGTCCAGTGCATCCTCAGATGCAATTTAATATAATTGAGCAGAACCCTATTTAAATAAAAAATAAAAGTAACCTGAGTTACTCTTTGTAATATCAACTATCTGCCGGTGAAAGGTCAAAATTAACTAGCCGGTTTGGAATTAAGTTGAAAGAAATGGGCTGGAAAGGCAAAAAATTGAGTTTATTCTTATAATACGAGTACCTATGTTAAATTATAAATAGATTCTTTAATTTTATGTATCTGTATAAATATACTACTAACATTAATTAAGAGTTATTAGTGAGTGATGTAGAAAAAATATAAAAAAACATTAGTTTTAATTAATTTTAACGTCTGTAAGATATAATTTTATTAACTTTTGTACTTATTTAAAAAGCTCTCTACTCTTAGTTTTAGTAATTAATTAAGTGGTAACTTTATAATTTTTTAAAAATAATTGTAGTTTTTATGTGACTGTTCTGTTGTATAATTCTAAAATGACACTTTAGACTATCAGTTAATGTAAAAGTGACCTAAATTTTTATTATAGAAAAAAAATATGTAAAAATTGGTGTTTGTCATGGTTTTCTTAAAATTACCATTTTAAAATGTATTTCAAAACTTCAATGTATTTTTACCCGACTGTGCGAGAATGAGGGTTATGTTTTTCGAGTGTATGTATATTTATTTGGCTTTACACGTATTCTAAATGGCTTGATGGATTTTTGCTTCAGAGGTGTCATTAGTTGGTTTTTTGCAGTTGGTTTTTGTTTTTTTTTGTATATAACGACTATTTCTACATATTTCTATTTTATTGATATGAAGACACCATAGAAGATGACTGTTTAGTGTTACGTATTTGATACAAAGTTTGTCATTTTAACGATGGAAATGAGCTTCGATTTAAAATATATATTTATTATTTAAATAATATACCTACATTTCAAATAAGTATTTTTAATACATTAAGTAGTAGGTGTGATAAACTCTATTTCATTCTTCTAATTTTCTGTTTGTGTTGAAGAGTAGTTGTCTCATAAACTTAATTTTTTTGAATGTAGAATTATTTATAAATAATTTATAAATTACTATTTATAAAATAAACTGATTATTTCCTTATATTTTGTTATTGTTTTTTAAGCCCAAATGTATGTCACACTATCTACAGAGGTCATCAAATTCGATTCTGTCGTTCTACGAAATATGGTTTTTAATGTTTAGACTGTAGAGTTATAGTTGTTTATGAGTCACCATTCCACAATCTTTGCTGAATAAAATATAAAGAAAAAAATATTTATGAATCTAAAAAATAAAGATTTAGCCTCTGTATCGATAATAATTACTAATTCACTAAGATTTTCCAAAAATTGATACAGATTCCACTCAAAATTTTATTTATTTTTTAGTTTTGTATTATATAATCTGATCAATACTTACACATTTATTAACACCATTGAAATTAGTTCAGCAACTGGAATCTGCTTAACGCCAACTTACTTCATAAAAGATGAAATAATACAAAGCTATCCCTATTAGACGAAAGACAGCGTTCATCTGCTAAAGGCCTGTCTTGTTCTATGAAAACATACTTAACGCCTACTTACTTTATTAGATGAAATAATAAAGTTAATACAAATGCCTTATCTCTTGGTAATTGGGTTACATTATTAGACGATAGATGGTGTTGATTTGCTATCTCAAATGTTACTACTCCAGTGCCAATCTTTGATTCAAAATACACACATACAATAGATATTAACTATCCGCCGCACCGAGTCAGTTAATGAACCAATAAGTCGAGAATCTCCACACAAAAGAACGACCTAATGGTTCATTAAGTGACTCTGAGTGCGGCGGAATGGATGGCTGACTGCAATATTTACAACTGCATATTATAATTTATTGAAGACTCGACATGCATCGCTTCGCCATGCAGGTATGTACCCGAGTTTATGCCTAAGTACGTTTTTGTTTTTAAGCGGTAGATATCCTTATCCTTCATCAGCTATCTGCCAGCGGTTTATATATGTAGCAATATACTCTATGGCCAGCGGTAAATGCTTTCAGGATCAAGCATCCAGCCATTTTGTAGATTAGGCGGAACAAACATGCAGAAATACAAAATTAAACAATTGTATTTTCTTTTTAAAGTAACTTAGGTATATAATTTAATATGCATTTAGTAAAAAGCTCTTAGGATATTACAAATTTAATTGACCTATATTGATTTTTTTTTCATTAGCTTCACTTATATTGATTTATTTCTGAACTTGCAATTTTTTATTCTTGAGAAAATCATTTAATACTTCAAGTTTTTTTTAAAAGTGTCTTCAGTTATAAGCACATTCAAACAATGGATGTAATTGCTTTGTTTAACTTAAATGTATGCTTCAGTTAGAATAAAGAATAATGATATATAAGTAAGCTGAAAATATGTGAGAATTACTACCTAATTATACTATTTAAAGACTGTTTTTTAATTACTCAAGCTTTAGAGCTCACACTTCTTTATTAAAATCAAAGTCCCTGTTAAATATTTTGCTTTTGTTCAATGTTGTCTGAAATAAACTAAATATTAAACAATTATTAAAGATTCAAAAATCTTGCGTATTTTTGTGTATTTTCTTTTCAAAAATTTAATTATCAACCATTAGTTCGATAAAAAAATTCTAAAAGCTTCTCCATACATAAAATTACATACTATATGAACCATCCTGTATATACTCAAAGCAAACTAAAACAACACTTTACTCATATAATAGTAATACTTAGACGCTTACATATATAAGATGGGATATAAAATGAAACAAGCATACGAATAGTTTAATATTGGGCTAATATTTAGTAAAATACCATATTATAATAATAAAATTCATATAAAAATTCAAGTATTTCAGTTTTAAACAATACCTAAAGAGTCGGTGGCGATCACTTTTTAGTTGAACGAAAAACACTGTATTACACGACCAATGGGCGGAAATTTGAAAAATATTAACGAAATTTACTAATTATTACTTTATACATATACTGTCAGAGGAAAAATGGCCTAACTCACACTTTTCAAGGTGATTTCAAAATAACCTTATACGACTTACGTGTGTTTTTAAATAACAATAGATCAATAGATATACAATTGCATTATACTTTGTAATTTTCAATATTATAATATATATAATGTGTTTTTTTTTTAATTTTGGAGTTAGGCCACTTTTGAGACAGCAATTCTATTTTGCTTAAATACTCAACTAAGTCAATAAACCATGTGGCCATCAACACACAGCGCAAACCAAAATCACCCCACCGACCCACTATACTATTCAAACAACAAAAATAAACACTCTTAAGAAAAAAACTCAATTAATCTACTCTACTGCAATCATTGTCCACATAATATAAATATATAAAAGAGTTGCGTCCTCACTTTTAGAAAAAACCTTTCAAATTATACAATAATAAGTAAAGCTCTGATTTAGAAAATCCGAATCTACATCGTGAACTGTATTTTTACAATATGTCGCTAGAATATAATACATAAATACGTCTTAATTATTGCCAATGTGCAATATATCGGCGAAGCTTAAAACACTAGAATGCAGTTTAAAGTACGTTAAAACTATCAAATACTGAAAAAAATGATTATCACTAAATAAACAACACTAATTTTATATTTAGATATAATAATAATAAAAAAAGTTATACAAAAAATGGTAAAAAATAAATAAATAGGAATTATTTTAAAATACATCGAAACAAGCGGGAATAACTACGTCTAAACGTCTTGTCGCAGTAGTTTGGGTGATCCAACTTCAGGTTGAGATGGCCTAGTAATATGAATGTCAGTGCAAAAACGACCTAACTCAAATAATTTTGTCATTAGTATCACTTTTGATATACGTTTATTGCATATTTATTCCAATATTTTGCTCACCACGTTTTGAATGCTTTGCGTATTTTTACGAACATCAAAAAAATCGTCTCCTTCATTGGTGACATTGGCGAAGTAATCTGTGCTGACACGCGTTGTAACCATCAACAAAACAAACGAATTAAAAAAAAAGATTTTAAATTAAAATGTTAAAATTTTACTTGTTAATAACTCAAACAGAAAGTGTTTTTTACATATCGCGCTATGTCAATTATTTTAGGTTTGTGCCACTTTTGCACTGACAACCTCTATTACCGAACATCGAACCTCAATTTGTTAACCATATTTAGAACAACCAAACAACTGTGACAAAACAAAAAAAAAATAATGGTTCATATAAAAAAATCGAAGCATTTTCACCGGTTAGGAATTGCAGGGCTCGGAGACCCGCTGTCTTTTTGGCAAAAACGTCTTTGGTCAAAGAAAAACGGCTCAAAAACTTACAAATATGTGACAACACAATTCCGACGTGAATAAGAAAATATATAAATTGCACTATCCCAAACAAGAGAAAAAACTCAGAAAAGTTTCAAATTCATTTTAATATTTCAAGTCTAAATTAATTGCATCTCAAATCAAGGTGAACATTACAAAGGCTAAAACATCATACAATTCACATACAAATTGTGGAAAAAACGAACTCATTTGGTTTTCGCTTCCATACATTTAATTTCATGTGCCAAAAAACCAAGCGATTTCTAAAACGATACACTGTAGCAAATTATTTCATTAAATATTGATACATTTTAAAATTTACCTTCAAATGTCACTTTTAGGACCAATTTGTGGCACAGATTATATCTCACTTGCGTCAAAACAATCGATTGTGTGTGCGTGGCCTAATTTTTTAGATGGTGACTGTCAAAAAGTGACATTTGAAACGTGACATTTCCAACAAAATTGATTGTAGGTATAATATAACAATAGAAACAACTGTCTATAAAAATATATAAATCTAATTTGAAATGATAGTGAGCCGACTCCTTTCACAAAGCTATTACAATATATATAAACACTAAACCATCGTATAAACTTTATAATAATTACACTAAAACCAAACACTGTTCAATTGAATTAGGCAGAAAATTTTGACAGATTATCATATCGTATAGTATTGCCAACATTAAAAACACGTCCAAGGAGTCGGTTTATAAAATTTATTAAAAAAATACATTCTTATGCACCACCCGGCCTGTAATGAACTAACGTGACAGACAGACAGACAGAGATAGACGCATACGACAGTGCGTTATAAAACAATATTGTCCGGCAACGTTAGGGTATTATACTATATTAATCATCTAGGTTTAGGTAATAATGAATTTTTCTACTTTTGCTATTTTACGTAATAATTTCACTAAACTTTCTAGTAAATTACAAGCCCGCCTCAGTCAGGCGCACTAAGAAAAAAATTACCTAATCTCGGTCCGCCGCCGAATAAAAATGGCGGATTTAGGATAAAACTTCACTATGCATGCAAGTTGGCGTGCTTGAGACCACTCGGACGTGACGAGGGGACAAAACGTCGGAAACGTCAAAAACGTCGAAAACGTCGAATCAACAACAACATTTAATTTTCACTAAGACCATTTCAAAGTACAAACTCCACGTCGAAATTTCTAAGACAATGCCCCCCGTACGGTGAAACCATGTGATATGCAAAATTACTATCTAAAACGAAAAGTAGCATTGAAATAGCTATAAATAGAAAACAGTCAACGTTCAACAAGAACAAATGGCGCGAGCCTTAAACAAAGTCAAACAACCTACCAACTAACCAAACACAAGGGAAACAAAGCCGCGGCATCAAACTATACAACTAAAAAGGAAACTTCAAAGAGCCTAGAAATTAAAACGATTATAAACTACCGCGCTTCGTTAAAACAAAATATATTTAAGCAAAATCCCTAACAATTATATAAAAATAAAACGAGGAAAAACTACATACTTCCTTCGTAAGTCGAATCGTTCTACAGCTTTCGCTGATTCAATCAATGCATTCAGATGCCAAGACCAGTGGCATATTAAGTAATTTTTGCCAATTATCCAATTTACTAGTCCAACTACCAGTAGAGCTAACAGTCGAGCTGCCAGTCTAGCTACTAGTCGAGCTACCAGTCCAGTTACCAGTAGAGATACCAGTCAAATTTCAAGTCAAGTTACTAGTTTAGCTACTATTCGAGCTAAGCCAAGTCAAGTTGCCAATCTAGCTACCAGTCGAACATACAGTCGAGCTTGTCAGTCGCGGTACCAGTCGATTTAATCTACCGCCGCGTCCCAGCCCAGCTTCCATTCAAACTGCCACTCCCTGGCATCCCAATGCAATGGCTGTAGCACTCAGGTATAGTGCAAATACTCCGCAACAGACCACGTCATATCCCAAACAACTAAAGTTTTTCTAACACCAATTATATTTTTATATACCAGGAGCAAACCTGTTCGTTTAAACTACACCACGTTGCGCGTAAAGTAAAAAACATCCGAATTCCACATTAGTTTTTTATAAAAATACAAAAATACAAAAGTGGGACAGTGCGACCAACCATGCGACAACCACTCTACGCACCACTCGCTAGGGGATAGGGGGCACTTTAAACAATTCATCAAAAACGATTGAGCAATCATGTACAAAATAACCACAATTGAAAATGCACACACATCGAGCTACATGTTCACGTCAAAATCGTCCGACATCGGTTATTGGTTCGGTTAACCGAAATTTAGTTCACAATTTCGGTTTTCCAAATCTGTTCTATAGTTTTGATTAAACATCAAAATTTCGGTTAACCGAATAGACATCGGACCGTCAAATTCATTAGTGTTGTCACATCAAAAGAAATCGAAAAAAATCAAATGCAGAACAGTTCAAAAAATTTAATAATCGCGTGAAAGGGATAGAAATAGTGCTGTGAGAGTGAGAAAGACATCGGGGCTTATATAGCGTGTTTGAAATCACCTAAAACTTCTAGTTATTACATTTAAAGAGGAAATCTTCGCAATAATATCTATTTCGTATCTATTTAATTACCTAATATTATTATTAGCACGCATGTGTGCATTTTTAAACTCTGTAATCGCGACGCACCACTCCATTCATAAAACAGGTCTAAGTCTAAGAAAAAAATATATATCATATATAATTTATCTAAGGTCGTTAAAATATTAGTCACGTACAAACAAAGTGCCGCGTCGCGTGTTTGTATGGCAAATAATTCCCACTAAACGCTAATAATTACAAATTCACTACTTAACGCTTAGGATGGCTTCGATTCAGACGCTTCTTAAACAACGACAGACCGATACCAGTCAGAGAACGTTCGGGAAGCGTCAAAAGCGAAGCGATTACAGACCGAAATCCGTGTTCGAGTCAAAGATCGGTCGGAATTCGGCAAACAAAGCACGGGAGGGGTAAAACCAAAACTCGCAACGCTAAGGCACTTGCGCCTTTTGCTTTACATCAGAAACTGTCACAACACGAAAAAATGCTCTACAAAGTCGAATGCTGGGAATAAAAGTCATCAAAAAAACATGTTCTAAACTCGTCCGCGGTCGGTCGGGACATGTCTGCATCAAAATTAAGTACCCATATACCCTTTAACCGAGAACCAATCGACACAACCATACAGGGAACCGTAAAAAACCTTCTAAAAATCTAAACGTCCTGTATTATTATAATTTTTTTTCGATTTTCTTTTAAGAGACCGAGACAGTCGAAGGCAAAAATTGAACTATATACACTATCATTTGGTTACATCTTAGTCTACCGCTATTGCACTACCCCGGCGGATCCAAAAAATATATATTAACTTTTTAATACTAAAAACAAAAAAAAATATAAAAAATGTCTACAGCCAAGATTGGTAACGTTCTTTTCATTTGTACTAAAAAAACTTCATACCGCCTCCCGGAAATATGGTCGCTAGGAACAAAACCATTTCAAAATGAAAAAAACCCAAAAAACAAAAACAACAAAACAAAAAACGACAAAGCAATGAAAACAATCGACGCCACAATCGATTCCGAATCGATATTCGCTCGATCAATGACCCTAAAAAATCGATTCGCAACAATACATCCGAGTTTAAAAAAGGAGGGTATAGGAAATTCACTCTAGCTACACAGGTACTTATCATTTCGAAAAAATGTGAATTCACTTATGTCTTACATTAATATCTTACGATAAATGAGCACGCACCCGCGACCAAAGTGTCGGACGCGACAGTTTTGTCGTAAGGGGACTCGACAGTTTTGTCGCAAGGGTGCGCAACAAGACGTAATAGCTTATCCACAAACGACAAACTGACAACTAGCTAAATTTTTGAATACATTTGCTTAAATCGAATAGTTTTTCGATTTCTTCCCACAAACGTCTTTCGCTTCTCCGCAAAAAAAGAGGTTCCGTTCGGAAGAAATCCAAAAACCAAATTGTCTTGTACTTGAATTCTATATATTTCGCTTAACATTATATCGAATAATGTTGGTTTTATTTTTCTAACGGCCAACAAAATGGCGGCCAATTTCGACTAATCGGTGTATTTGTCATGTCCGGTGGCGATACAACAGTTCGTCACACTTTTACAGGTACTAAAAGCCGTGATTTTTTTTAATAATCTAGAAAGTGTAACTGTCAAAAATACAGATTAAAAATGTCACAAAATGTCGTATTGCAAACAATGCACCAGAAAACCTCTAAGGTCTCGAAGGACCAAAACTTCTAGACTACATTATTCTCCTCAAAGCCATTGTTGCCAGAGTCGAGTTTCACAATCCCAAATGGTATTCCAAATGGCTACAAAACCCATTTCCAATCCCGGGGAGATCCCGCTCTTCCCTCATGTGACAGTTCTCGGCCTAACTTATTACCTATCCATAATATTTTCATACAAATCGTGCAAGAAGTTTATAATTTGCTAAAACATTTTATACTAGACTAAACCTGCCGCCATCACACGATCTCCCAACTCTCTAACACAGACAAGACCAAACCTACAAGCGCTATTGTCAATAGAAAAATCAATAACTTATGGAAATAACACTAACTATAATTTCAATCATTGCCATATATTATTTAGTTTTCTATTAGCATCACCGCCTGTAGAAAATAAACTTGTCTACCATCACATCTTCAAGCCACCTCTCCACCGAACCAATACAACCCCCCCCCCCCAATCTCCTCAAACTCAAACACACTCTCACATCATCCAAATCGTGCTTAGCAGCCAACAATCTTCCTAGCCCCAAACATATCATCAAGCCCCCCAATACCTATTCCATATCAATGCACGATTTAGCTAGTACTAACGCTCACACCCCCCATCAACCCCCCTACTACTCCCCCTCGCCCCCATCAATCCCCCAACACCCCCTACAACTCCCCAAACATGCCCCTACTGCTCCCCCTCACCCCCCGAGAACTGTCACCCGCCGCCCCCCTCCCCCTCCCCCCGGCTAGTGGCTAGCACCAGCGGAAGGGCACGGCGCGCGGGCGGTCGGCGCCCTCCTTCACCAGCGGCTTGTGGAACTCGCGGCCGGGACGCGAGTGGATCGTCGCCCAGCAGTGCTCGCAGTAGTACTGCAAACGGACAGACAGACATGGTTACACATATTATACTAAGCGTACTGACCAACAATATATAAATATATCCTATCAATCATCACACCGCTCAAGTTACACTCCCTCTTATTCTACACTTTAACATTGCTTAAGGCATAGCATTTATTAATATAGCTGCCCTTCCGAGTCGGTGTTAGCTTCCTCACAGACTTACAGACTGACACTTAGTTTATATTGTATATTTCAAACTATTAAAAAAGTGACGATTAAAAAGTGCTAGTAAAAGACTATTTGAATTAAGTATATTTTGATTTGATTCAATTACAAACTAATCAACAAAAAAGTACACCATTACAAACACAACCTAATTATATAAGACTAAAAGAATGTGTACAATCCATTTAACACAACACACCTCTTTCAAGCCCACAATATCTCCGTCCTCCAAGGGATAAAAGAAACATTCATCCACTTAAACATAGCTTCCTCCTTTTCCCCCTTACTCACTCCCTACTCCCTTTTATACCTACCACCCTCCAACCCCCCAATACCCCCAAATCTCCCTTTTACCCCCAAATCTCCCCTATACCCCCCAAATCCCCACAATACCCCCCAAATCACCCCTTTACCCCCAAAATCCCCCCATTCCCCCACGTACCTGCAGACACGTGACGTTGGCGCAGAAGAAGGGCGCGAACTTGGAGCCGCAGCGCGCGCCGGCGCACTCGTCGCACATCTGGTCGTCCAGCACGTACGGCTTCACCTGCACAGACACACGTACAGTTTGTTTATAGTTCGCTTCGCTGGGCATTAAAGTTACTTACGGTTTTCATCATTGTCTTATAAAATGAAAGTAGCCTTAGTTACTCCTTATAACGTTAGCTATCTGCGAGTGAAAGTCCCGTCAAAATCGGTCCAGCCGTTTCACAGATTAGCCGGAACAAACAGACAAAAATTATAAAACTTTTTTAATTTAAGTACCGTATAATATACTTTCATATTATGCGAGTTAGTGAAAGGCTGTTAATTTGAAATTACAAACAGACACTTCCATTTTATTTATATGTATTGATGTACTGATATAAATATGTACAAACCAAAAACCACTTACTTTTTACCACTGCACTGTATAATATACGAAGTCACAAAGGGCTCAGTATTTGGGCTTACGAGTGGAACTTCGACGGAATTCACCGTGCTGGCCGAGTGCAAGTACACTACGTGTTTAGAAAAATTGCTAAGTTCTCTCAGACACACGTTTTCCTTCATAATAAGACAAATGTTAACCACATCTCTCTCTCAAAACAAGACAATGATTCGGAAAATCATGCAACCTTTAGCCCATCTTATAAACTTTGTTTCGGCAACGCAAAGCCTATACAATAGTATGAGATGAGCGAGCACCAAACCCACTTCAGACCCTGGACTACACAGCACAGAAAACAGAAGACTCGCGCAAACCCACCTCGACCCTCTTGTCAATGTCCCCGTGCTGGAGCTGCACGAAGCGCGCGGAGATGGCCGCGATGTACGACTGCTGGTTGGAGAAGGCGACGCGGCCCGCGCCCTGCAAATGCCAAACATATTATTATATGCCAACAAAAATAAAACATACAGGTAGATTTATATTACGCACACACACACACACACACACACACACACACACACACACACACAATCTATATATATATAAAAATGAAACCCGTTTTCCGTTGTCACGACATAGCATGGAAACGGCTTGACCGATTCGGCTAATTTTGGTCTTGAATTATTTGTGGAAGTCCAGGGAAGGTTTTAAAGGTGAACAAATATGAAAGTTGTGCGGAAAAAAAGGAAATTAAAAAAAATCTTTATAACATTAATGGCGTTTGACGTATCATGTTATTACGTTGCCCTGGTGCGTGCAATGGTAATTAAATCAGCGAATACATACTGGGAGGTGCGAAGTAAATGTTGTTTTGCGAATGCGTAATAAAACATTTCACCGGGAGGAAAAGTTTATAAAAAATTTATATGTGGACAGAACAACGTCTGTCGGGTCCGCTAGTTCTTAATATTCATCAACATTGATTTATGAATTATTGTCCTGATGGTTGAGCGGGGTACCCAGTAATACGGGTTCTCACCCAGTACAGGGGCCCTTGGAACTAGTTGTAACGCATATTGTATAAATCAATAAAGATTTTTTCATTTTAATTTTCATTTTTCATATTATTATAGCGCAAGCCAAGTCGCGGTTTCCACTAGTTATTTTTGATATTGACGACTTGAATTGCTCAGTTGGTAGTGACCCTACTTTCTACGCCAGCGGTCGCGGGTTCGAGTCCCGCTGGGGGCATTCATTTGTTGAGCACGAATGTTTGTACTCCAGTCATGGGTGTTTATATTTATAATATGTATGTATTTAAAATTTATATGTATAGTGTATCAACTATCTGGTATCCGTAACACAAGCCTCGTAGCTTACCACGGAACTAGATGCCGCTGTTGTAATTATGTCCCAAAATATTTAATATTATTTATATTTATATACTAAAACCTTCCCCGAGAACCACTCTATCCATTGGTGAAAACACCATTAAAATCGGTGCAGTAGTTTTTGAGCTCATCGCGAACAGACAGACAGACAGTTTTATAAGTTATAACATATTTTTCTATAATATTTTTGAGTTTCAAGCCGCTAACTTCCAACTCTAAGCTGTTACTAAGGTTTACTAAGCAGACAGACTCTATAGCTAAACTTGGACCGACTCGGTACTCGAACCCATGATCTCCAAATGTGCAGCCTACTATACTCCAGTGTACTGAATTGCATACACTATACTAGAGTATACACGTGACCTAAAGAGAGGTTTACTGGGAATTTAAAATCGCTAGACTGAATCCAAAGTCCAAACAATGCGTTATTATTGAATAACTCATTAAGGTTTCTTTATAAGTAACCTTGGCTAGTACGGTCACACATCAAGAGGTCCTGGGTTTGAGTCCCGGGTCGGGCCAAGCTTAGTTATTGAGTCTTTCTGTTTCGTAAGCCTCAGTAACAACCCGGAGTTGGGAAGTTGGCGGTGTGTCACTCCCGTGCCGAGGCACAGCACGTGTCGTGTCAGTCCTTCACCTTAGTTCTCACAGGTGGTGTCTCGTGTCGTCCCACCAGAGTATGAGAGTGACAGGAACAGAGAGTGCACTTGTGTCTGCACTATAATATCTCCTGCAGTTGGCTAGTCTCAATGAGATTGGCCGCCATGGCCGAAATCGGTCGGAGAACATTATTATTAAATTAATCATTACATGCATATTTGCATGAGCCATACACACCTTCGGATACTTGAGCTCGGGGTCGGTGTCGATGCCGGCGTAGCACACGCCGCCGTACAGTCTGTCCATTATCATCGCGAGCTCCACTGAAAATGTCAAAAATAATACTTTTTAGTCAGTTGTCACTAGACTGATTATTTATCTATTGTAAAAATAGTTTAAATTGCTTTTTATAATATCAGCTATCTACCAGTGCAAATCTCGTCAATATCGGTCCAGCCGTTTCGGATATTAACCGGAACAAACATACAGACAAACAAAAACTAATTTTTTTATACAACTGTATATAATTTCATAAATATTAAGTAAAAAAACTATTATTACATTACAACCAGACACTTCAATCCTAAAGGATGTTCAATCCTAGAGGAAGTGGTAGGCCCAGTGGTGACGCGCTCGTTCGATTAACCGAGTGCAACGGGTTCAAATCCCGGTCTCTCACCTTTGATATTTTCACGTGCAATCATTTCTATCATGATTACCATTTGTCTTACGGTGAAGGAAAACATCGTGAGGAAACCTGCACGTCTGAGAGAACTTGCAAGTTTTTGAAAGACATGTAAAGTCCGCCAACACGCATTAGACCAGCGTGGTGGACTATGGCCTGATTAAAAAGGGGTTAATACAATACAATGCACCGAACCTATCCATCTGTATAGTCATAAACGCCCACTCACCAGCCTTCAGAGGTCTAGGCACGCCCCCCACAAACACCGTCTTCCTGGGGTCCAGCGGCATGCTCGCGTCCAGGACAAAGTCCGCATCCGCCAGCCGCCAGGGCCGGATCTGCACCGGCTTGTCGCGGATGGTGGGCGACGACACGCACAGGTACAGCTTGTCGTCGTCCGTGATGCACGCCTCCATCAGAGCGGCCACAGAGCTCTCGTCCTGGGAATTATTGAATATATATAATATATAATCAAAACAAAATACTAAATTAGTCGAATCTGTACATAAAGTTAGTAAATATGTTGGGACATTATTACACACAGCACCATTTAGTACCTTGGTAAGCTACGAGGCTTGTGTTACGGAAACTAGATAGTTGATACACTACATAAATAATTTTAAATATATACATGTTATAAATATAACCACCCATGACTGAAGTACAAACATTCGTGCTCAACAAATGAATGCCCCCAGCGGGACTCGAACCCTCGACCGCTGGCGCAGAAAGTTACTAAATACTGCGCCAAACTTGTCATCAACGTGTCATTGATTAATTTTTGGGGAAAATCTAAGTGAAGTAGTTATGAGTAACGATACAGAAGTCGAAAGAACCAAGACAGGAACACCACTAGACATATTTTGATGAAATTTTGTATGATAATAGCTGATTATTTCAATTAACATATAGGATACTTTTTAATGCAGTAAAATACCCTCATTTCTAAAAAATCTATACTATATTTAAAACAACTCGAGTTATGGATACGAGATAGTTGATACACTACACATATTATATTATATACAATATTATAAACATATCACTATCATAGCCTGTGGTGGTAAAAATAGGTAAGGACCATAAAAAGGCCTTCAACTTTACCCCTCTCGCCGACGGAGAAGTAAACTTACTTGGAACAGTAGGAAAGCGTATCCCTTGGGCGGAAAGTAACTCTTGCTCTCGGCCTTGTGCGGCCAGTCGACCACCAGCGGCCCGAAGCGACGGAATGATGACGTGATTTCATCTGTAAATTTAAAGCGAAATACGACCATAAAAAAATTGTCTGCATGTATGTTGTTGCCTTTCCCTAAAATACCTAGGCGGATTGATGTAGCTGAATGTGTAAGCGATCCTGCGACACCCCATTAAAGGTAAGTTGGATGCTTGGCTTTTAGTGGATAGTAATGGCTGGCTTTTGGCCGGTGTACCCCACATAACCACATGTTATACAGGTGGTATACGCAAATGCATTTCCCAAGGATAAAAAAGGGGTATTTGATCTATGAGCAACACATTCAAAAACAAATAACACCCAAGAAAAGCAGGTAAGTTATCAAATCGCCTGCAGGCTAAAGCATTTTATCAATGTTGATAGAGATTTAGACAGTCAATAAAAATCTTATAGTGTACGTAAGAAATACAAATTTTACAATTCTGAAAAAAAAAACTCAATTCTAGAAGCGTCTCCGATTGAACTTATTTTTATATATCCCAATGGGACCAAATTTGAGTACTTGAGGTAAAGTATCCTATATATATATATATATATATATATACACACTTTTAATTTGTTTTAATAATATTGATTCTAGAACATGTTCTACCATATTAATAAACCAATGTGTTAATTAAATTATATTTCTACATTTATATATTTTTACTAACATTTCCCGCGGCTCCGCTCGCATTCTAATCACTATTATAAAATAGGGTTTGGTGATAGAAAGTTGTAAATAAAATAAAAGAAATAAAATATATAGCCCTATACGACCTATTCTCAGACTTACCAAATATACACAAAAAGAAATATCATAAAAATCGGTCAAGCCGTTTCGGAGGAGTTCTATCGAACTCCTCCGAAACGGCTTGTGACAAACACTGTGACACGAGATTTTTATATATTAGACAAAATCAGGGTTTCATAGCAATATCCTTTACAAAGAAAACCAAATCTACGACCACCAAACCTTTGGTTGGTACAATTCAAACAAAGAATCAAAAGCAGCCATCCAATTTTAATATCACTCCAAAAATCTACATTTGCCAAGCATTTTGTTTCATCGAGCCCTTTGTTCAGTTTTGAAAGGGCGAGTAACATATTCGAGTACAACGTCTAAGCTTGACCTAAAAAGTTTTAGAGTGTCCCAAAAATTTCAAGAGAATTTTAGAAAATCGTTCGATAGATTATTCAACGTTTCCTTTTGTCACGCAAAACGTCCATTTATATTTGATAAAGTGCCACTGTGCCCCAAATTTAGGTCGTACTGATAATATATAGGTCTTAACAACAATGAAGCTTCAAAATTATAAGACCTTTAAAGATATTGTTTAAAATCCAGTGCCATACCTCAGATTGTCTCATTACGATTGCAAGATTTTGTCATCCCGTCCAGAGGCGTCCCGTTTGAATTTTAGCCAGATATATCATGATTATAGAAAAATATTTTATTTATAAACTAGCGATTCCTGCGGCTTCGCCCGCGTTTCTTATCACTATTTAAAAAAAGGGATTGGTGGTAGTAGGATGAAAATTTAGGGTTATAAGTATTTTTTAAGGTCAAATCATAAACTCTAATAATAAAAAAATTCCCTAAAAATAACACCATGAGGTATAAAAAATAGCCTACGACCTATTCTCAGACCTACCAAATATACACAAAAAAACATAAAAATCGGCCAAGCCTTCTCGGAAGAGTTTGATAACAAACACTGTGACACGAGATTTTTTGCCTTTTGTCGAAGGAAAATATTTTAAGAAAACTTGCATATCTAACAGAAAATAAGTAGTTTTCTTAAGTCATGTAACATCCGTCATCTGCACTCCCACAACCACGGTGGATTATGACCTGATCCCCATCACTACATGGGGGATGAGAGACCAGTGCCCAGCAATGGGACATAAAAATTAATTATTAAATAGTCTTCAGCCCTTTAAACGTCCCACTGCTGGGCACGGGCCTCCCTCTGTACGAGGAGGATGGCCATAGTCCCCCGCGCTGGCCCAGTGCGTTTTGGCGGACTGAGCATGTCTTACGAAAACTTGCTAGGATATACAGGTTTCCTCACGATGTTTTCCTTCACCGTAAGACAAGTGTGAAGTGGTAATTATGATAGAAATGATTCGCACATGAAAATATAGTTACGAGACCCGGATTTGAACCCGCAACACTCGGTTATCCAAGCGAGCGTGTTACCGCTGTTCTACCACTGCCATTTTTTTAAATATTATGGATAAATTATCTCAAGTTTTGATTTAGGCCATTTTTGCTCTAGCATCCTAATTTCCGTGCCATCTGATCACTAGACCGGGGAACAGTGACAAATCTAAGCGGATTAGAACACAATGGGACGAGATGACCTAGATTGAAACATTCAAAAGGAAAATGTGCAGGATTAAACTTGTCAGTTACAAACAATGTGGCGCATTGGTATTGTTTTTCAGTTGAGTTTTTCTCTGACTTTAAATAACTTAAACGACATCATCATCATCATCATCATCAGCCCTTTTTAACGTCCCACTGCTGGGGGTGTGCCTCCCTTAGTACGAGGGGGATCAGGCCATAGTTAAAGGACATAAAAACTTTTAATTATCTGCGATGTAAAATTTACTTCTACGAGTAACTAACGATGAACCCTTGCTTGTACTTACAAATTTCTAAGAAATGAGATATCCTACTCAGTAAAAGTAGTTATAGAAATATGTTGACCCAAATAACCAACTGTCATTATACCAAATTTCACCAAAACCTGTCCAGTGGTGTTTTTGCGATACGATCACAGATAGATAATAGATATACAGGCTGACAAAAAAACTATAGACCTCTTTCTCAATAATTAGAACCATTTCAATAGAATTTTGAAAAAAAAAATTGTATGTGTGCGATTCACACACGATAGAAGTGAAACTTCAGTAAATCGACAAAAGAATGAGATGAATATATATAAAAAAAGAAATGTCAAAAAATAAACAACGGTTACCATGGCAACATGGGAATGTATTCTATCTCATTCTCTCCGACTTAATCCTATACTTTTATGTATTTCTTTCTTTATCGTGACGCATTTTCGTTTCATCGAGTTTCAAATCACAGCGATTCTAAAGAAATTTCACTTCAAAAACATTACGATAAATATTTGTCGAGTAGTAATTATTAGAATTTCAATTCCCACAGAGTGTTAGACAGCTGTTTCTGGTCTAATTAACACAAAAAGGTAGAAGTTGGAAGGTGACATCCAATATGCATTGTTCCAATACAAACTCAATAGTGCACGAAGAATCACTATATTCGTTGATTCGTTATGGAAATAAATGAATCGGTCAAGGGTGAGTTGAAATTGCATAGGTATTAAAGTTCCAGAAGTACAAGTGCAGGTTTTGAGGTTGTGGATTCGAATCCCGGATGGAGTTATGGACAATCATTAGACATTTTAGTAACAGGAATGAGTTTGAAAATTGGTACCTATGAACTGGTCTGATACTGGTCATATCTAATTCATCCTGTAGCAAGACAGTAAGAGAAGAAGTAGTAGAGAATGCACGTTGAGAGTAGAGAGAGAATGCAAGAGATAAAGCAAATATGTGCAGATATAGGCCACTGTGACCAAAATTGGTCAAAATTACATCAATATTATTAAAATGTTATGTATTTATCAAGAACCCAAGACTTTCCTTAAAGAATCCTACGTGCACTAGTTTAATTTTAGATCTATAGACTTCAGAGAAAACCTTATTGAACAAGAATCCTTAAACAAAGCATTCTAAATATAGAGTTAAAATCCTCCACCTGCATAATGTCAGTGAACCTACGTAAAGTGCTACAATTATAATTCGAAATATTTCTTTAAAAACTATTTTAATTATCTATACATTCTCGTTTTGTAAAATTAAGAGTTAAATTTGTATCTATACTACATATAAATAAAATTGAAGTGTCTGTTTTTAATTTAAAGTTAACAGCTTTTCACTAAATGCATATGAAAGTAAATACGATTCTAACAACAAAAAACCAATTTTTAAAATTTTTGTCTGTCTGTCTGCTTGTTCCGTGTAATCTCTGAAACGGCTGGACCGACTTTGACGGGACTTTCACTGGCAGATAGCTAGTGATGTAAGGAGTAATACTTTTTCACCGACTTCAAAAAAGGGGATTACATTTTAGAAAAATTATTTAGTTCACCTAGTGGAACCCGTGGCTTCGCTGACGTTAAACCTAGGGACGAACCCGAGCGAAGCGAGGGTGAGTCGCTAGTATTAAATTTTTTTTTTTGAAAATCTTATTGTCATATTCATTGTCATCCATAGAGAATTTTACTAATTTGTGTATGTGTCTGTCTGTCTGTCTGTGACAGTGTGACCGCATCACGACAACACCACTGATAGATTTCGATGAAATTTAGTATGATGATAGGTGGTTACCCGGGTCAGGATATAGGATACTTTTTAGAGTGGGAAAATATCTAATTTCTGAGAAATCTAATATTAACCGTTCAATTTTATCTAGTAAGTAACTAGTTACGAGTAGTTTTTATATAGAAGTATATTCGTAATATTCCAGTAAATATGTGATCGTAATCCTAAACCTTTAAAAACCTATTATATAATAGTCGGCCAACGGACGTGACAGCCTCAGCTGTCATACACTAATGTCCCAAGCGAGTGTATGGCAGCTTGGGCTAAGTTAGTAACACTAACACTAATGCCGACTATGTGTTTCATAGGCTTTGGTAATAGTTTCAATACACAAACGGACAAAAATTAACAATATAAACAGGAATTACAATGAATAACATGTAGCCCTGAGAGCTATATAGGTAGTGCACCTAAAGAGGACAGTTACGTAACGAACCTACATAAACCACACGCAGGCAGATCTGTCTAGATCTAGGCTACTCATTGTGCGGTGTTATTGTTGGGCGACCTAGAAAATCTAGGCTGGACTTAGTGTGAAACGAATCGTGATCCATTATACAATACTATGACGTCCGTATGGAAATGCATTTTATATATGTATTACTATCAATTCCCGCGGCTCCACCCGCGTTCTGATCACTATTAAAAATGTAGGTAAAAAAATTAAAAATAAAGGGCTAAAAATAAAAAAAATCTGTAGAGGGCCACCGTTATCACCTAGGGGAATAAAAATAACCTACCACCTATTCTCAGACCTACCAAATATACACAAAAAATTTCATAAAAATCGGTCAAGCCGTTTCGGAGGACTTCGATAACACTAAAGGTATATACGGTACTTACATCAAAAGAATCAATTTAAAAATTTTTGTCGGTCTGTTTGTTTCAGATAATCTCTAAAACGGCTGGACCGATTTTGACCGGATTGTCACTCACAGATAGCTGATATAATAAGGAGTAACTAAGGCTATTTTTATTTTATTAAAAATTATTAAAAATCAGATTATTTTAACTTATGTTAGCGAAGCACGACGGCTTTGGTAGTAACGTTACAACACACACACACGTTTTTATTTCATAGTGTAGTGTATGTTTGAACTATTATGTACAACTTGTTATTTTTATCTTGACATAGTATAAAACAAAGTCGCTCAAAGCTGTCTGTACGCTTAGACCTTAAACTACGCGACGGATTTTGATGCGGTTTCCATCAATAGATAGAGTGATTCAAGAGGAAGATTTATATACAGTATGTTACATGCATATTATACTAGAAAAAAGTCTAGAAAATTTGTAACAAATCTATAGTAATTAATAAAACGTATCTAAAGAAGCAAAGGCAGTTGCTGGTTTAAATACAATTGGTCAAAACATTTGAAATTGATATGATCGCTTCCAGTTAAAGAAATTAAGAATATGTTAAAGAATTCTTATGATATAGGTACAAGTATAGTGAGCACAATTTAAAGCAAAAAGGTTTTTAGTTGTCATTTGTTCAGCATTTACAGACATCTTCATCATCAGCTGTTTTTTAACGTCCCACAGCTGGGGGTGGGCCTCCCTCAATACGAAGGGGATCAGGCCTTAGTCCACCGCGCTGGCCTAGTGCGTGTTGGCGGACTTCACATGTCTTACGAAAACTTGCTAGGTTTTCTCAGACATGCAGGTTTCCTCACGATGTTTTCCTTCACCGTAAGACAAATGGTAATCAGGATAGAAATGATTCGCACATGAAAATATCAGAGATGCGAGACCCGGATTTGAACCCGCATCACTCGGTTATACAAGTGACGCGTTACCGCTGGGCTACCACTGCCTTACAGACATCTTACTACTCTATATCTTCACCCAAAATTATAATCATTTAATATGAAATATATGGATGAAGCTGAAGTATATTATATGGCTATATAATTTAAAACAATCACCACCAAGAAAATATCCTCAATAAACCCGTCTATAAGAAACTAGCAAGTTTTTACAAAATCCACCATCATTCCACCCACACTTTGACCAGAGTGGTGGACTATGGCCCAGCAGTGGGATAATAAAAGTGGGCTGAATACATACCTTCATCAATATCCGGGGGAAGTCCACCGACGAAGACTTTCCGACTGAAACGTTCCCCGTGCTCCGACCCGGCTGAGACGGGTGACGACCGCGCTGGCGAGCCCAACGCGCTCACACACATCGATAGACCTGGAATGATGGAGTTTTCTCTTTAGGATAGGTGTTTATTATGTTTTAAAAGAAAAAATCGATTTATGCGAATGTTTGACATTTTAAACAAATTTATCTTTTCGGGAGAGATGACTCTAGCCATAATCGATATAAGAATAGGATTCGAAACATCGAGAGCTAAAAATCCGTATAACTTTTACTTAGAACCCCTACAGTTTTAGATATATGTTTATATATGTATTATTACAACAGCGCCATCTAGTTACGTGGTAAGCTACGAAGCTTGTGTTACGGATACCAGATAGTAGATATACAACACATATAAATTTTAAATACATACATATTATAAATATAAACACCCATGACTGGAGTACAAACATTCTTGCTCAACAAATGAATGACCCAGCGGGACTCGAACCCGCGACCACTGGCGCAGAAAGTAGGGTCACCACCAGCTGAGCTAAACGTGTCGTCAAGATGTATACTCGTAGTATTAAGTTGTGGATACATTATTTTACATGTTTCTCTTGGTTTCGCAAACTGCCTCAATCTCGTAATGGATATACCTAATATGATTTACTATTATGACGGACGGAATCGTCCGGAAGATTTTTATCCATAGTAAACCTCATTGGTTAAGCATACACGGCTACAGATGCGTAGGTCCTGGTTTGAATCCTAGGCCTAGTAAGTTTTACCAGAGCTTTTTCCTCGAGAAAATCCCAGTAACATTAAAAAAAGGAGCTTCTGCAATTTTCTTTCCTAATAAAATAGTCTCTTAGAAAATGCAGCTAATACTTTTAAAAGTTTAGTAATTGATTTAAAGTTTGGTCACTTTTTAAACTTTGCAAAGTTTAAAGCACCTCAGTAGGAGGTTAAGAATAAGTTTAGATATAAAACAGTATGGAGTAGCCTAGAAATAATAATTTCTACCGTATTTAAAGTTAAAAGATAGTCTATACTAATATTATAAAGCTGAAGAGTTCGTATGTTTGGTTGAACGCGCTAATCTCAGGAACTACTAGTTCGAATTGAAAAATACTTTTAGTGTAAGATATTCTATTTATCTAATACTATCATTTCCTGCGGCTCTGTCCGCGTTCTAAGGACTGAAAGACCAATTCTTAAATTGTACATACCGTGTGATTTTTAAAGCCGGTTTGGTACGGTTAATTGAGAATTCTCAGAAATTAGATATTTTCCAGCAGTAAAAAGTATCCTACATTTTGACCCGGGTAATCAGTTATCATCACACCAAATTTCATCCATATCTGTACAGTGGTTTTCTCGTGTTGCGGTGACAGACAGACAGACAAAAATTCAAAAAACTATAGATTTGAACTCTGTATCGATAACAATGACTATTTCGAAAGGAATTTCCAAAAATTTTGAACGTACAGATTTGACTCTATTAGAAAAATCTAGAAATTTGATTTCTGGTCTTTAGAGCACAGGCGGAGCCACTGAAAATGCTAGTTTTTTGATAAAAATTAAACTTATTTTAGAACGATGTTTCACATTTTTCCTTTCACTAACTTCACACTCAAAACTTTTCACTGATTTAATTGGTACTTTAGGCTACAATTCCAACCAACATCGATGGAAAACTTATTTAATATCAACGCCTTAAGGGTTTTAATTTTAAAGAAAAGTTCCCTCAAATAGAATTAAGCGATTTGCTAAAAATATCAAAGCTAAAAAGGTTAACGAACGGCACCGAACCACGTTTACCTTAAATTAATTAAAAATAAAAAAAAGCAAATCAAGTACCTACGCAATTTTAGCGTCGATCTAAAAATAATGACACCCCATTCTAATGAAACTCCCTCTCCCCTAAAAACACGCAATTTGGACATAGTTATGCAGACCAGAACCAACCCACTGAATGACTGTTTTGAGATATGATCGATTTTGTTTTGAGATATCATCGATTTTCATAACGAAATGTGGGTTGATATCTTTGTTGACCATGTCTTTCGCATACAAAAAATCGTTAGATAGCTTAGATATTTTTAGCATATATAAAACACGCAATTTCGGACCTATCTGTCTGTGTACTTAACTCAATTTCACCCCGATTGTGGGTTGGTTCTGGTCTGCATAACTATGTCCAATCATAGCTCTTGGGTTCAAGGGGTTTCTTACAACTCACAGTAGGAATCTTTTCCTGCTGAAAATTTCCCGTACTATTTCCAATAGAAAGGGGCTCTTATTCCTTAAGCCTTTGCAGGTGCTTTGTGGTGTGTGCCAAGCGATCACGCAACGCTTCATTGCACCACGGCGAAGAGTTTCACTTTGGGCTTAGTGAGCGGGAGTCTCAAATTCCCCGCCGGTTGACGGATCTGGGTTTCCCCAGCGATAAAAAAATCTTAAGCCTGTCCCCTTTAACACTTACCAGCAGCACTAAGCCTGGACACGACGTCCGTCTGATCTGTGGGTCCAGAGGGCGATCCAGCGCCGGCTACACTCGCTACTCCCGCATCCTCAACTCCTGGGAAGAACGGGGATTTACCTGAAAAGATTGAGAGGTCCTATTAAATTTGTGTCACTTTTAGTACAAATAATAATCATTAAGTTATAGCTGTATTGAATTTTTAGATATAATGAAAAAGTATGACGATCTTGTACGTGAAATAATTTCGGAACAAATTTTTCGTAAATTAGTAATGTCATATGAAAAAAAATAATATCTTATATAATTACGAAAAATTATCATATCCTTAAGTTTGTACTCCAGTCATGGGTGTTTATATTTATAATATGTATGTATTTAAAATTTATATATATAGTGTAGTATATCAAATATCTGGTATCCGTAACACAAGCCTCGTAGCTTACCACGGAACTAGATGGCGCTGTTGTAATAACGTCCCAACATATTTATTTATATTATAGGCAAGTCAGGAAAAAAATCTAGTCTAGCCAAAATCTCTCAATAAACTTTTCCTACAATTTTTAAACAGATAGGAGTATCATGAGTCAGTAAGTCAACGAGGTGACTGAGATAAACTGAGTGGAAAGTCACACGATTTATATATTCTCGTATATGTATACTTAATTTAAAAGTGCCATTTTTATAGTCCTTTGTACGGATTCGAACCTTGGCCTTCATGTAACACCAGATCGCATCGGCTTATTTAAATTGGATTGTCGAGCTATGGATGAATCTTGCAAGATATATCTATTTACAAATGTACAAAAATATCTAAAGCTGAGGATTGGGATTGCTATCTTAATCAATAAGAATGTGAATGCGTAACCCACAACGCAAGATTTCGGAGAGCACGTAAAGCCGTCGGTCCTGCGCCTTAACTCTCCATGGTCGTGTCGAGCATTCGTCCCACCGAAATATGAGACTACACTTTTGTTTGCGCGTACACTCGTGCACTATAATATCTCCCGCGTCGTCGGCTAGTCTTAATGAGATTGGCCGCCGTGGCCGTAATCGGTCGGGAGGACATTATTATTTATCTTTTGATCCTCAAATTAACTCTAATGGATGGTCTACAGAGACGAGAAATTCATTTACGACTACAATACCATCTACTATCATCCATCACTTTATGGGACTCATTGACTAGAAAAACCAGTCCTACCCACTAAAATCAAACAGCCCTCCGTCTTAACGGGGTGTCATCACTTACACACTCCACCTCGACACCTATATTCCTAAGGCAGACCTACAACAACCGTGTGGTTTGCCCCCATGGTTCTCTACCAGAGAAGTACCAGGAGCAGCTCACATGGTCCACCTTACAAGGAGATCAAAGTCATCTTGGGCAAGTTATACGACACCATAAGTTGTTATAAGTGAAACAATCTTTTCGGATTTTGTCGCGAATTTATTTTGACTTTTAGTTCCCGACGTTTCGAATGCTTCACAGCGCACATGGTCGCGGGAGAGACTAAGGTATTTGATGTCTCAGAGGCTTATTACTTGTTACAGACAGTGCCTACCCACAATTTGTCAAATATTCGCGTAAACCTAAGAAAGTATTACACCATAAGTTGATTAAACGTAAATCTCTAGCGTTATAGCATTCTGAGTAAAGTCATCGACATTTGCATTGGACTAACGCCAAATCAGCTAACTGGGACGATCCTGTACTTCTCATAAGTATAATTGGGCATAGACCAAATGGTGACTGCAGTGAATACATATTATAGTTAGCCATTTCTCGCGACTCCGCTCGTGTTTCTTAAGAAATACTTCACTCTCATAGGTATGACATAAAAAAACCTGTTCGTAGATACTATATTAAAAGGAAAATAAATGTTACAAAAACAAATATACTCGTATAAAGAGGTTACAGAAGGAAAAAACATGGTTACGAAAAAAAAAAGATATAAAAATATAAGTGAATCAGCGAAAAAACCGAGAAAAGCGTTTTATTAAAATTAAAAGTCGCCTTCAAATTTGTCTAGCTACAAGTATTTCAAAAATTAGCGAGAACAGACAGACAAACAAAAATGTGTTTTTGTTATGAATAGTACTTGTATGTAGTGTGCGTTTGTATTTAGTAAAAAATTAAAGTGTTCTAACATGACCACTTTTCTTACGGTGAAGGAAACCCTCGTGAAACCTGCATGTCTGAGAAAACCTAGCAAGTTGACATATGAAGTCCGTCAACCCGCACTTGCCCAGCGTGATGGCCTATGGCCTGACCCCCCTGTTCCTCCTTTATTGAAGGGAGGTCCACCCCCAGCAGTGGAACATTAAAAAATGCTAAATACAAATTACAAGTTAATTATTGTACACAAGTCGTCATATTCTCATGAAAAGTTGCAAATTTTAATGTAAAATGTACAGTACAGTTCAAACACAACTGAAAATGAACCATTTTGAACTTAACATAACCTTTGACCCTAAAGGTCAACAAACTCAAAACTGAAGCTCGAACGGTTTACAACTTGCAATAATATTTCTAGTACTGCAGCTTAGCAGTTAGAAATAATAAATTTTAGGGTTCCGTTCGCCGATTTTCTAAACATGAAGCCTTCACTGTACGATTAAATAGCTAAATATTATATTTTAGGGCAAAAATATATATTTTTCTATCTTGATTACCACTTGTCTTACGTAAAGGAAAACATCGTGAGGAAACCTGCATGTCTGAGAAAACCTAGCAAGTTTTCGAAAGACATGTGAAGTCCGCCAACACGCACTAGGCCAGCGCGGTGGACAATGGCCTGATCCTGTGCCCAGCAGTGGAACGTAAAAAAGGGGTGATGACGATATTATATCACAATGATATCATAATTTGACGGCTCAGTTTGTCTGCTTTTCATCTTACTTTCTGCGCTAGCGGTCGCGGGTTCGAGTCCCGCTGGGAGCAATCATTTGTTGAGCACGAATGTTTGTACTCCAGTCATGGGTGTTTATATTTATAATTAGCCTATACTGGGCTTCGCTGGGCGTAAATTAAAATAAATTAAAGGGTTTTTACAGTTTTCTAATAAAATAAAAGTAGCCTAAGTTACTCCTTATAACATTAGCTATCTGCGAGTGAAAGTCTCGTCAAAATCGGACAGACAAGCAGACAACAGACAAACAAAATTTTAAAAATGTTTTTTTTTTTTATGCAAGTATCGTATATACTTTCATACGCATTTAGTGAAAAGCTGTTAATTTGAAATTACAAACAGACACTTCAATTTTATCTATATGTACTGATAGATGGAAAGAAAGACAAGTAAAACCGTAAACACTGAATAGTATATATTTAAAAAAAAATCATAAGCCAAAGTTCAATGACCTGCATCGAGTTGGTCACGAAATATAGAGAGCACAAAAAATCTATTTTTGACCGACGACAAGAAAAGAGTGTAATGACTTTGGTGTGTCTACCTACGCCTTAATCTAGTAGTAACTCGTAAAAGCTACAAAAAATTATTATGACAATAATTATAATACAATATTCATACATATGATAAAATTCTAAGTTGAATCTGTATATTAATTATTTTGAAATAATCATTATTATCGATACAGAGGCCGAATCTATAGTTTTTAAAATTTTTGTCTGTCTGTCTGTCACCACATCATGAGAAAACCCCTGAACAGATTGTGATGAAATTTGGTATGATGCTATAGTTATCCAGGTTACATAGGATCCTTTTTGTGGCTGAATATTATCGAAAAGCTTAGAAATCTATGGTAACCGTTAAAAAGAAGTTACAGCTAGAGTGCGTCACTTGTAGATAATAAAAATAAATTAATCAAATTATAAATTATTAATAAAAAAAAATAATCAATGTAAAAGATTTTTCTCCTAGGAAGAAATGTACCGCTGAAATATTCATATTAATAAGTTTAATTTTTACTTATTTTTAAAATTAACTAACAGCCCAATGATATTCTAATAAATAAAATAAATAATAAAATAATAAAATAAATATTTGTTAGAATAACATTATAACAGCCATTTTCTTATAATATTTTCCCTTGCTTTGCTCGGGTTTACTGCTAGGTGCGTTTTAACTGTTAGTATGGAAAAAAACACGTTTTCACATTTACAATACTCTATACTGAATTGATTTTAATAAAACTCATAGTTCATAGCTTAGACTTTTAACAGTAATGGCTAACTAATGAAAAAATTTGACTTACTTTTTCTATACGGATATCTAGGTCCCCTGATGAAAGGCGTGATCAAAGGGATCGTATGCACTGACATGTTCATTATTTTTTATTTTTATTTTATATATATATTTTATAAAACTATTATTAAATAACACGTGCGTCTTCTTCCCCGATCCGTGAATGAAAAGACTATCGTATTCGATTTTATTTTGAATATTTTTTTTATAAAATCACACAGGTGTGACTGGCCAGTGCCTTAACTTAAAAAAAAAGTTATATAATATTTTAATATTAATATAACTAATTTAATCAATTGTTTATATAAGATATTTATTTATTTTTCTTTTTAATTTATTATTATTTTTTTATTTTAATGATAAATAGTAGCACAGATTAAAGAATATTAAGATGTCACCAAAACGCGCGCGAACTGGCGAGTGACTAACGTTGTTTACAAGAATAACTATTGTGTTGTACTAAAAATAGATACTTAGTTTTATTTAACATCGTAGGTACTCTTTCTTTCTGTGACAGGTCGGTGCACATTTTATTTGTTATTAAAATGTCTATAACATGTAAATAAAATTCTAATTAAGTCGAATTAGATATTTTTGGAAAAGCTTATGGGAAAACCCGTTTGGTTTATTTTGTAGGGACTCTACTTGCTGTGCTAGTGGTGGCGGGTTCGAGTTCATTAGAAGCATTTTTTGTGCACGAATGCTTGTACTCCAGTCATCGGTGTTTATATTTATAATATTTATATTCAAAATTATATATGTGTAGTGTATCAACTATCTGGTATTCGTAACACAAGCCTCGTAATATGACATGGAAATAGATGGACTTTCTGTAGCGCGTAGCGGATTTTATAAGGAGTAACTTAGGCTACTCTTATTAAAAAAAAAGGGTTCCGTTAAAAAAAGCGAAAAACTACTCAGACACGAAGTCGAGCGAAGCGAGGGTAAATTACTAGTTTAGCTAAGTTATTAGTTTTCGAGTAGGTATTCTTATTTCTTAAATATTTCTAGTTAAAAAAATCTGGATTAGGTACTGGGTAGGTTGTTTATAGACTTAGTAGTCATTACTACTTGATGGGCTTTTAAACGCTGTGTGATAACATCAGGCGGTAACCGCAAAATTGATTTCAAAATTAATCGATATTCTTTGTTACATGGCTGGACTGAATGCAATTTATAGTACACTAGCATTTCCCGCGGCTCCGCCCGCGTTTTAATGACAGAAAACCAAATTCTTAGATTTCACTTACGTTTGTAAGAGTTAGTTGAGATTTCTCAAATATTACATATTCTCTAACAGTAAAAAGTATCCTATATCCTGACCCGGATAACCAACTATCATCAAACCAAATTTCATCAAAATCTGTTCAGTGGTTTTTTAGTGATGCGGTTACAGACAGACAGACAGACAAAATTCTAAAAACTATAGATTCGGCCTCTGTATCGATAATAATGACTATTTCAATAAGATTTGCCAAAGAATATGCAATGGACAGATTCGACTAAGTGAGAATTTTATTATATTATGTATAGATTTTGACTCAACTACCTTAAAAGGTTGTTTTCGAGTGCACTTTCAAAAGGAGGATTTATAATAATAATAATAAATAAATAAATTGTTGGGACATTATTACAACAGCGCCATCTAGTTCCGTGGTAAGCTACGTTACGTGCTTGTGTTGCGGATACCAGATAGTTGATATACTACACATATATAACTTAACATACATACATATTATAAATATAAACACCCATGACTGGAGTACAAACATTCGAGCTCAACAAATGAATGCCCCCAGCGGGACTCGAACCCGCGACCGCTGGCGCTGAAAGTAGGGTTACTACCAACTGAGCCAAACGAGTTGTCAACGAGTCAAAGAGTTATATTTTGTGCATTAATTTTGACGCCATATTTAACCCATTATGTATAACTAGCGACGCACTCTTGCTTTACTCGGGTTCGTTCCTAGATATTCTTTTTCTCGATAAGTGTAGATTTCTCCGAGATGTGATTTTCTCTGGCTTTAAAAATTATCCTATAACTTGCTATCTTGATACCTTTAATCAAAATCCGTCAATTAGTATTCACGTCTCACGAGATGCGAAAACTAGCGACTTACTCTCGCTTCTCTTGGTTGAATAGTTTAGGAAAACTTAAAAGACAAAGGTCTGAAAAAAGTATCTTTTTTGACCCCAGGATTTTTAAATTCGTAAATGTAACAGAATAACCTAGCAAAGTTTCATTACAATCAATATCTTAGAAATACAAATTGGAAGAAAAAACCTAAAAATAACTATCCCGGAATTAAACTACGAAAAACGGAAAAATTACCGAAAATGCTACTACACTTCCATAATAAACTTAAGTACTAGGTAAAGTCTAGTTACATCAAAAGCTAGGGCTTAAACCAATTTTCCAAGAAACTCTAAGGTTAATAATATCCTAGAGACCAATTTTGATCACGTCATCAATCTTATTAAGACAAGCCAACTACGCAGGAGATATAATACATAGTAACGGCGTGTACTTAAATACGATGTCCCTTCACTTTCATAGCTAAATTGAACGAAGTTCCGACCTATTTTGGACTTGGATTGGCAGATTTAACTTTTGGTTTGATCCGGGAAGCGAATTTAGGACCTGAACAGCTATATAGACCAGCTTTGACAATGTTGAGTCACAATCAGATTGCAGTTTGCCTTGCGAGAAACTATGACGCAATGCGAATTTGCTAGTTGGTCGCGTGTATTTTTCTATTTAGTCGACGATCACCATTTTTGAGTAATGCTCAGTGGTAACTAACTTGTTTGGAAAACTTAGTGAAGCAGGTTCAAATCTCGGGTCTTGCCCTTGTGAGAAGTTCATATACCAGTCATTTTAAGTATGGCTGAAAATATGGTCAATATCTCCAAGTATCAATATGATTGTATTAAATTTAAAACATATATTCATAATAAAGTTAAAAGTAATGGTGGAATATTCCCTTAAGAACAGTATCAGTATCAACGAAAAACAACGTAAATATCGCAAAAAATACATGATTTGAGGTACATTAATACACACAGCGCCATCTAGTTCCGTGGTAAGCTACGAGGCTTGTGTTCGGAAACCAGATAGTTGATACACTACACATATCTAATTTTAAATACATACATATTAAATATAAACACCCATGACCGAAGTACAAACATTTGTCCCAGCGGGACTCGAACCGGCCACCGCTGGCGCAGCAAGTAGGGTCACTACAAACTGAGCCAAACGTGTAGCCGAAATATTCTTACTAATATTATAAATACGAAAGTAACTCTGTCTGTCTGTTTGCCAACGCCAAACGCCAAACTACTGAACCGATTTAAATGCAATTTGGTACACAGATAGTCTAGAGCCTGAGAAAGGGCATAGGCTACTTTTCAAGGCAAAGAAACAGCCCTGTAAGGGGTTGAAATAGGGGTTGAAAGTTTGTATGGAAATTACGTCATTTTTGAAGCTAGAAGCTTGAAACTTATTTTTTGGTTTTTGATTAGATATAAATAAAAAATATATTCAACGTCTGTAAAAACTTTTTCCTAAAGGGGATAATAAAATAATTATGAAACTTGATAAAAATGTAAGCAAATACACGATATATATCTCTAGTTTTGAGTGAACAAAGTATACAGTTACGTACATTACGAAGCACAACGAAGCACTTCCTTCCAACGCCCCATCTATTTCAACTAGTACTGTTTAACCTAGGTTTCTAATAAAATGCTGTAATGCAGATATTTAAGTATAACGGTCGTAGGTTCTATTATCGTTTCTGTTATAAAGTGTAGTTTTTGGTGAAAAATGTGCAATGCTAGATAAAAAATCTATGATATTTTCTAGGCATAACTGATTGTACTTAAAAACCCTGAAAGATGGCGAGCGTTAATTTTACCTATAATAAATTAACTATTCAAATTATTAACGACTAGCTGACCCGTGCCCACTTCGTTGGGCATAATATTAATAATCCTTTTTTAGTACAGAGTGTTATGTTTTAATTTCTAACTGCCAAAAGGAGGGTTATACGTAGGTATTTTATTAATATTAAAAATTAAATTATCTATACTAATATTAAAAAAACTACTTTTTGTAACTTAAATATAAAAGTTAGACATATGCTGTCGTTGACTTTTTTGTAGGCATTTTCAAGCTCCACATCTTTTCTCTAGAACTCAAAAATATATCTTTCATAGTTAAGGTAGCGTTCGTAAGAAACGCTTTCATTCGACCGTTTTTTCTCCGATTCACTTTGCCAAACGGACTACCACGTAAAAGCCTTTTTATTTTTTCGGTTTTTTATATAACCTATGACACTCAGCAATAATGTGACTTTCTATTGGTGAAAGAATTTTTAAAATCGGTTCAGTAGATCCCGAGATTACCCCTTACAATTTAACAAACACACAAACTTTACTTCATTATAATATTAAGTATAGATACAGAAGCCGAATCTATAGTTTTTAGATTTTTTTTCTGTATGTTTGTCTGCGACGGCATCACGAGATAACCCCTGTACAGATTTTGATGAAATTTGGTATAATCCTAGCTATCCAGATCAACATGCAGGATATTTTTTATTAAAGGCAAATATTTCATTTCTGATAAACAATCACCAGTAAAAGTACAAACACAGAATTTACCACTAGGTAGAGTCTTCTTTCTGCCTTTATCCCACGCTAAGTGGGGTCGGCACAACATGTCTTCTTCTTCCGTTCTCCTCTGTCATTCGTCAACGTAACATCTACCCTTTTTACACGCATATTCTCTTTTACACAATCCATCCATCTCTTTTTCGGTCTTCCTCTACTCTTTTTCCTTCTTCATGCATATTATTTAACATTCTGTGTAGAGTAGAGTATACCAGATAAGCGAGGTTAAGTATACAAAATAGACCTACAGGCATTGAACATCTCGTTTTTGATGTCGGTTAAAATAGTAACCGGGCAAAGCCGTTATAAATAAATAAATAGGTCGGGACATTATTACAACACCGCCATCTATTTTCGAGGTAAGCTACGAGGCTTGTGTTACGGATACCAGATAGTTGATACATATATAACTTTAAATACATACATATTATAAATATAAACACCCGTGACTGGAGTACAAACATTCGTGCTCAACAAATGAATGCCCCCAGCGGGACTCAAACCCGCGATCGCTTGCGTAGAAAGTAGGATCGCTACAAACTGAGCCAAACGTGTCTTCTAGTCAACAAAGACAGCGTCGTATAATGTAGTAAGGTCTGAACAGCCTCCGCGTGAACTTTTGCGTAAATGGGTCACCGTAAAAATCAATAATTGACGGTGTTTAACCTACTTAGTTTAATAGATAATGTAAATGTCCGTACGTGTGTATGTCCGTCACTCTGTCATGCTCAACCGGCTGGATCTAACGTCATTTTAAAAAGACCTTATTTATTTTTAAATTAAAAATTATTTATCTATACTAATATTATAAAGAAGTAAAGTTTGTGTGTTTGTATATTTGTTAAATTGTAAGGGGTAATCTCGGGATCTACTGAACCGATTTTTAAAATTCTTTCACCAATAGAAAGCCACATTATTGCTGAGTGTCATAGGTTATATAAGAAACCGAAAAATAAAAAGGCTTTTACGTGGTATTCCGTTTTGCAAAGTGAATCGGAGAAAAAACGGTCGAATGAAAGCGTTTCTTACGCGATTATATATGGAAATTACCTCATTTTAAAACTATACTAAAGAGGTTAGGTACACCTGGGGACGAACCCGAGCGAAGCGAGGGTGAGTCGCTAGTTTAATTAATAATTTGGTTCAAATTAAAAATTTGGTACTAATCGTTAGAGCCGTTTCCGAGATACGACATAATTTTGCTTTAAATTCTGAGTCCAATCTGTACATTGAATATTTTTTGGTAAATCTCATTGAAATGGTCATTATTATCGATACAGAGGCTGAATATATAGTATTAAGAATATTTGCCAGTCTGTCTGTCTGTAACGGCATTCAAGAAAACCACTGAACTAAGTTACTCCTTATAACATTAGCTATCTGCGAGTGAAAATCCCGTAAAAATCGGTCCAGCCGTTTTAAAGATTAGCCGGAACAAACAGACAAACAAAAATTTTAAAAATATTTTTTTTTATGTAAGTACCGTATATACTTTCATATGCATTTAGTGAAAAGCTGTTAATTTGAAATTACAAACAGACACTTCTATTTTATTTATATTATGTACTTATTATACATACAGCAATCAATCCGCCATTTTGACTTGCATTAAAGTTTTAAAAAGTAAATGAAAAAGGGACAGACTGAAGAAATTCGCTCTCACTTTTCATCAGTTGATACCGAGTTTGGAAACATCAAGACGTCTTTATGAAGCACTTAGGTTGGAGCAAATCGGGGCTTTAGAAAAGAATTTTACTGATAAAATACGTATGCTTAGGTCCAGGGTGTTCACCCGATTGAAAATTTCATCAGACTATGTACATTGACGGCACGTTTGGCTCAGTTTGTAGTGAACCTACTTGCTGTATGGTCACCAGTTCGAGTCCCGATGGCATTCATTTGTTGTGCACGAATTTTTGTCCAGTCCTGGGTGTTTTTTATATTTATAGTATGTATGTATTTAAAGTTATATATGTGTAGTGTATCAACTATCTGGTATCCGTAACACAAGTCTCGTAACTTACCACGGAACTAGATGGCGCTGTTGTAATAATGTCCCAACATATTCACGTCTACATCTATACATATAAATAAATTGGAAGTGTCTGTTTGTAATTTCAAATTAACAGCTTTTCACTAAATGCATATGAAAGGATATACGGTACAAACAACAAAAAAAACATTTTTTTTAGATTTTCGTCTGTCTGTCTGCTTGTTCCAGGTTATCTCTGAAACGGCTGGAACGATTTTGACGGAACTTTCACTGGCAAATAACTAACGATGTAAAGAGTAACTTAGGCTACTTTTTAACCGACTTCATAAAAGGAGGAGGTTATATTTTAGAAATTTTACTTATTTTAACTAGCGGAACCTGTGGCTTCGCTGACGTTAACTGATGAAATGATATCATAAGGCATATAACTTTAGAAAACATATTTTATAGAATAAGACTTAGATGATAGTATAATATAATGAAAGGCTAATGACAAGTAACACAATATTGTAAATAGGTTCTACATATATATACTTATTAAGTTCTAGAAGAAGTTTCTAGAAGCGTGAAGACATTCATTTTCATCATTTGAGGGTAAGTCGCTAGTTTTTAAATAAATAAATTGCTTGCAATGAAGTAGCCAACATACCATACATATTTCTATCGATATGGCTCATCTATCTATACTTCTATACTAATATTACAAAGAAGTAAAGTTTGTGTGTTTGTATATTTGTTAAATTGTAAGGGGTAATCTCGGGATCTACTCAACCGATTTTAAAAATTCTTTCACCAATAGAAAGCCACATTATTGCTGAGTGTCATAGGTTATATAAAAAACCGAAAAATAAAAAGGCTTTTACGTGGTAGTCCGTTTTGTAAAGTGAATCGGAGAAAAAACGGTCGAATGAAAGCGTTTCTTACGAACGCTGCCCTAACTATGAGAGATATATTTTTGAGTTCTAGAGAAAAGATGTAGAGCTTGAAAATGCCTACAAAAAAGTCAACGACAGCATATGTCTAACTTTTATATTTAAGTTACAAAAAGTAGTTTTTTTAATATTAGTATGATAATTTAATTTTTAATATTAATAAAATACCTACGTATAACCCTCCTTTTGGCAGTTAGAAATTAAAACATAACATTCTGTACTAAAAAAGGATTATTAACATTATGCCCAACGAAGTGGGCACGGGTCAGCTAGTATATAAATAAAATGGAAGTGTCCAAATAACAGCTTTATATTAAATGCATATGAAAGTGTAGTTATGAGAAAAACTTAATTTTTAACTTATCTGTTTGTTTCGGTTAATCTCCGAAACGGCTGGCTAGATTTTAACGGGACTTTCACTGGCAGATAGCTAATGTTATAAGGAGTTCGGTTACTATTATTTTTCAATTTAGGTAGGTATTTGGTTTCATTTGCATTTTCTAGACAGTCCATGTAAAATTGGAAATCGTGTAAATCTAAGAACGGTTCATGTCTGGTATATTGCGATAACCACATGTTGAACTAGTATACGCCTGACTGAACCCTAAATCTACTGAACCCTGCAGGCATTTTGCAGCTGCAGGCTGGAACTGTACAATACTGCAGGGTTTTCGGTGCAATAATTTTTAACCTTATAACCTCTAGAGGGATACTGCCATAAGTGATCTACAGTCCCCCAGAAGATGGAGTGGCCATAATCCATCTACTGTAGATTTGTGTATCATTTAGCCCAAGTTTGTGTTAACTTGAGCTTGTCTAAGAATGAGTTCTATAGCTAGTTACTTTATCACTGTTTATCATAAAACGAAGTCCTCCGCCGCGTCTGTCTGTCTGTTCACGATAAACTCAAAAACTACTGCACCGTTTTTCATGCTATTTTCACTAATGGATAGAGTGGTTCTCGAGGAAGGTTTTAGTATATAATTTGTCAAGTTTTTATATACATTTACTAGCGGAACCCGCGGCTGCGCTCGCGCTAAATCTAGGGACGATCCAGTTAGATAAAATTGTGTATTCTTTACATTTTTTTCTTGGCTGTATTATTTTAAAATCAATATCCAAGGAAGCAAAGTCACAGACACTAACTAGTTATTTTAACTATTAACTTGTATACGTTCTTATTTAAATCAGTTACGCGGCAAGGTCATTGTAAAAAGCAACTAAACTGTAATGGTGTTATTTGTTCTGGAAATTACGTTAGAGGTCACGAGTTAGAGTCTCGCTTGGTACAAACTTGGTTGTGAAGTTTCCACAGATAATATATTTTTGACCGACTTCAAGAAGGAAGTATTCAGGAAGGAATATGGTATATTCTTTCCAAAATACTTCCTTATACTTTCTTTAACTCTTGGAAAATGTATCACCTATAGAAATCTGGTGGTAGAAACCTTACCAAGCCTACCCACTACAACCCAAGCACCCATCATCCGTCTGAATGGGGCGTCGCATGCGCATTTAACCACGACGCCCCTATGGCCTGGCAGGTCTGCTGAAGCAGACCACATAGCTGGAGTACTGGCTGGTTTCTGGCCGGTGAGCCGCACGTGACCACATGATTTCTACAGGTGGTATGTGAAAATGCATTTCCCAAGGATAAAAAAAAGATATAGGGGAGAGATCATGATTACTATATTAGTTCCTAGGTGTGATTCAATTTTTTGAGCGTACTGATTGTTTTTCTAAAATAAAAGTAGCCTAAGTTATTCAAAGTCGTTTCGAAGGTTCGTAGGAACAAACAGAAAGACAGACAAAATTGTAAAAAAATGTACTTTAATTAAAGTAGTAGGTACCTATATTACTATATAATTACTTAATGCATTTGAATTCAATTCAATTATTTCCTTTAATGGCTTCCAGTAGTGCCAGTTGGGCACAGTTGACTTCCTTAATGCATTTGTTAAAAATAGTTATTTTGACATTACAAACAGACACTCCAATTATATTTCTTTACATTTAAGATTAGTTGAATTTAAAGAAGATTCTCTGTAAGGTCAGAAAACTTAAAGTTTATATCATAGTTATCAGTCATAATAGTTCCATGGCAAGCTACGAGGCTTGTGTTACGGATACCAGATAGTTGATACATTACACATATATAACTTTAAATACATACTTACATATTATAGATATAAAGTGACTTGAGTACAAACATTTATGCTCATCACATAAATGAATGCCTCCAGCGAGACTCGAACCCGCGACCGCTGGCACAGCAAGCAGCACAAACTAAGACATCGTCCATAATTTATAAAGTTTAACATTAAAATGGGTTAAAAAGTACTCTTTAACTGCCCCAGTTTAATTTCGGTGACAAATAGTGACAAGGTCGATGAACCCGCTTGATAAGCGCATGCGTATTGGGTTATGACACTTGAAGTACCTAGCAGCTATGGCCTAGCAATTACTTACATCGTTTGTAGAGAGAAAACGTTTGGTGGAAAAAATCTATGAAATGTAAACAAAATGAGGACAATCGTTCAAGAACAGAAATCCTACTAGTCTGCCATCTTTAATATATATATAAAAATCTCTTGTCACAGTGTTTGTTATCGAACCCTTTGAAACGGTTTGACCGATTGTTATGATTTTTTTTTGTATATTTGGTAGGTCTGAGAATAGGTCGTAAGCTATTTTTTATTGCGCTAGGTGTATAAACCAATTTTTTTTTTTAATGATTTGGCATTAAAAATATTTATAACCCTAAAGTTTCATCCTTCTACCATCGGGATTAACCAGGATAAAGGGGGCGGAGCCGCGGAAATTGCTAGTAATATAATAAAATTCTAACTACATAGTGGGGGTAGGCCACCCCTTCAATACGAGGGGGATCAGGCCATAATGCATAGACCATCGTGCAGCGCGCTGGTCAAGTGCAGTTTCACACGACTTTCGAGAACTTGCTATATTCTCTCAGACATGCAGGTTTCCTCATAATGTTTTCTTTCATCGTAAGACAAGTGGTAATCATGTTAGAAACGATTTGCACCAACTACCGCTGTCTCAAGAAAAAGGTTTGGAAATAACAGAAAAAAGAGGAAAATAGGCTTCCGACTACTCTACTACCGAATTAGGTAGAAACTTAAAAGCTGTTCATTTGGCTTCTACTCTTCACACTTGTTGTTATTCTAACATAATAAGTACATAGAAATAAAATTGAAGTGTCTGTTTGTAATTTCAAATTAACAGGTTTTCACTAAATGCATATGAAAGTATATACGGTACTTACATCAAATATCGTTTTTTGAATTTTTGTTCGTCTGTCTGTTTGTTCCGGCTAATCTCTGAATCGGCTGGACCGATTTTGACGGGACTTTCACTCGCAGATAGCTAATGTTATAAGGAGTTACTTAGGCTACTTTTATTTTATTAGAACTATAAAAGCTGTTAATTTATTTTAACTTACGCCCAGCGAAGCGGGCCGAGTTTGCTACTTTTGCTATGTATTATACAAAGTATGCTTAACAATACCTCGTACAATGATTCAAACGAGTGATGCGGAAAATTATAAAATGATGACAAATTATAACCAATATAGAAAAAGAGGGTTACTTTTTCTAAATTTTCTTTAAGATATTGTATGTGTCATGGGTTTACTTCATTGTATAATAATAAATATAAATATGTTGGGAAATTAATACACAGCGCCATCTAGTTCCGTGGCAAGCTACGAGGCTTGTGTTACGGATACCATATAGTTGATACACTACACATATATAACTTTAAATATATACATATTATAAATATAAACACCCATGACTGGAGAACAAACATTCGTGCTCAAAAAATGAATGCCCCCAGCGGGACTCGAACCCGCGACCGCTGGTACAGCAAGTACTGTGCACTCAAAACTGAGGCAAACGTGTCGTCATTTAGCTGTTATCGTCTGTATGGTTTTCTATTGATCTTCTCTCAATGGGAAAGCTTATTTCGAAATGTTTGAAGAATTCCTCGTGAGTAAAGTTACTGGTCTTATTTCTATGAGATCGTTCGTTCATGAACATATGTATGGACTAGAGTGGGTGCCCCGAATGCCAGCCCCGCTCCTAATAGCAGCCTATTGGCTTATCTCATTATATATTAAGGAATCTTATTGTTAGATTTACTAGTGTCGCCATCTAAAAAATAAAAATACTATTAAGTATTTTTTTACAATTACTAACATTTCCCGCGGCTCCGCCCGCATTTTAAAGACCGGTAACTAAATTCTTAAATTTCACATACCGTGTGATGTTGTACAGCCGAGATTTCCCAAAAATGAGATATTTTCCAACTGTAAAAAGTATCCTATATCCTGACCCATAACCAGCTACCATCGTACCTAATTTTATCAAAATTTGTCTGTGGTATTATCGTCAAAGACAGACAAACAGACAGACAGACAAAAATTCTAAAAACTATAGATTCGGCCTCTGTATCTTTAATAATGACTCTTTCAATGAAATTTTCCAAATGATATTCAATGCACAGATGTAACTAAGTTAGAATTTTATTATATGTATAGATATAGAATTTTAGGCAGGATACAATGTAGTTCCCCTCCAAATAAAATCGTTGCTATCTTCCGGCTTCCTATTAAATGAATTTTAAAATCGGCTTACTTCCTACGACATGACTACATAGAGCAATCTATTGCCTGTCTGTTTGTGACCGCATCACGAGAAAACCACTAGATATATTTTGATGAAATTTGGTTTGATGATAGTTGGTTATCCGGGTCAGGATATAGGATACTTTTTACTGCTGGAAACTATCTAATTTCCGAGAAATCTCAACATATCATTACAAACGGGATATAGAACATCACACGGTATGTGAAGTCTAAGAATTTAGTTTTCGGTCTTTAAAACGCGGGCGAAGCCGCGGGAAATGCTAGTGATACAATATGTATGTATTTTTAGGGGGTCAAAGTTGCTCGCGTCCGTAGGTTTTACTGAAATCAGGTTCTAATCCTCGTTACCCTACACGTGACCCCTGGGTGGTGCTAAATGAGCAGCACTATAAAAGGTGGTAGGCTTCGGCCGTGGCTAACACCACCCAGCGAACAAAGACGAACCGCCAAATGGCTCATCCTGTGGCATGATTTACCACGTCATGGGTTGGGTCGTGTTCCGGTGCGATGTTCGCTGCAGCCATTTATACGCAGGGAAATGAGTCTGTACAGTTGTGCTTGTATTTTAATGACAGATTCTGACGTGAGTTGTGGCCTTGCCGGACGGCTCAATTTGGAGAGCAGCGGGATCCGAAGCACGGTTCACCGCTGGCCGACCGCAGGCAGTAGGGGGCCCAATTAGTAGGTTCGCCACCTATGAAAGGCTGCCCCGCCACCTTAGCGAAAAATCCTGGGATGGCTTCCATCGTGCCGGTTGGCGACCGGAGAGAGGACCCGATGGCGATTTCCAGGGGGGTTCGGGCGTCCCCGCGGTCTCCAGTTGAGTCTACCATCAGCATTGCTACGATTAGGGTCTGTGTGTCAAGAATGCAACATCTCGTACAACTGTCATCTCCCCATATCTATTCACTCCCAATATGAACAAAAGCAAAAAGAGAAATAGTTTTAAACAGCGGCTGCACATCCTCTCCTTCTCAGTGCACTTCACGAACATTCGAGGACTGCACTCTAATCTCTATGCGGTCCACCACCACCTCGAGACCGCTAAGCCGCATTTACTCTTTCTCACGGAGACGCAAATTCAGAGCCCAGCGGATGTAGCGTATCTTGAGTACCCCGGGTATTCGCTTGAGCATAATTTTAAACCTCGCGCAGGGGTCTGTTTGTACGCTCGTAATAACATCTGCTACCAACGTCTCCGTAATTTGGAGGTACCAAACTTCTCGGTTCTGTGGTGCTTGGTTGACACAGGCTTCGAACAAACAGTCTATGCATGCGTTTATCGTTCACATAGCGGTGACCGGGAGACGACTCAGTTGTTCAATTACCTAAGTGAAAAAGGTGACATCGTCCAACATCGATATCCAACCGCCCAACTGGTATTTCTAGGAGACTTTAATGCCCACCACCAGGAGTGGCTGTTCCCATTCTCAAAAACTGATCATGCCGGGAGAGAGGCGTGCAATTTTGCACTATCGCTAGATCTCTCACAGTTGGTTCAGGAAGCAACTCGGATACCGGATGTTGATGGTCAAACACCCAATTGCCTGGACCTATTACTGACAACTGATCCTGATAGATTCACGGTCTCAGTTTCTTCCCCCTTGGGAACCTCAGATCACTGTCTAGTGAAATCAGTAGCCACCTTTTATCCTCCTGCACCAGATTCCTCAATAAAAAAGAGGCGGATGTGGCGATACAGATCAGCGGATTGGGACGAAATGCGGCATTTCTTTGCATCCTACCCTTGGCGGCAAGTCTGTTTCTCTACTAACGATCCGTCGAGCTGTGAGAGTGCTATATCGGATGTGATACGCTTGGCAATGGAATATTTTATACCATTTTCTGACGTATCGCACGATGGCAAGACACCCCCGTGGTACAACGCTGAATGCGCTGCTGCAGAAGCCCGTAAGCAAGCAGCGTTTGTAGCATGGGCGGACGCACGTGCTCTCAATGCACCGGACGTTAAAACTAAAAAAACAGAATTTAATATAGCCACCAAGTCCTACAAGAGGGTCTTGGGAAGAGCTCGCTTCAGCCGAATTAACCGCATCGGGCGTAGGCTTGCCGCTCACCCCAGTGGTAGTAAAGCTTTCTGGTCCCTCGCAAAGTCAGTTGAAACGAACTTCTGCCGTTCTTCGCTGCCGCCTCTGCAGAAGTCTGATGGAACCCTGGCTGTATCTGCAACAGACAAGGCTAATCTCCTAGCGTCTCTGTTTGCGGAAAACTCACGTCTCAATGCTGGAAGCAAACTTCCACCCACTCTTCCAACATGCGACTCCATTATGCCTGAGATACGCATACATCAGAAAGAGGTCCTAAAAACTCTT